>CM046875.1:122116248-124566248 GCA_025667525.1 Glebionis coronaria | reverse complement strand
TCTCAATCCAAATAGGCGGGGACATGATTCGAACCTGCAATCTTCAGATCATGAGCCTGATGAGTTGACCATTCCTCTACCCCGCTTCATCCATTCCCATTCCAAAAAGTCCTTCTTCGATCTGAAGGTGTGTTAAGCATATAGTCATTATGGTTACAGACGGGTTCTGTTTCCGATTAGACTAAGAACCTTCCGTCTAAGAAACCTGCTTCACTTCTCCCCGCTGTCATGTATTGGCTCTCTCTTTCCGCTGATAGAGCAGTTTGCTAGTTTGCATTCCTCTATCTGAATCTCTAACACTAACAGGCGACAATCACCAACTTCATTACTGCCTTCTTGTGACACATCGATTGGGTTCCCACCCCAGCTCTGAGTTAACTATTTCAGAGCTCTATCCCTTTCTTTCTCCCAACGCCGTTTAGCCGGGTCTAGTTTTCCTCTCACCCGGAAGGTGGCTAACTCCTTCTTTGGTCTTACGAGCCGCTTACGCTAACTCAAGCAGGTACCGGGAGGGACATCTTAGGCAGTAGAATCGAGCGGTGCCGTTCAGTGACTACATACGAGTTTATGAATCAATGAAATTTCCTCTTCTATTGTAGCGATACGAACTCAGAAGCAATAGTAAAAGAAGCTATCATCTCCGGGGGGGAGCCAGATGATTGTCTGGACTGGTTCTTTTGAGGGAGGCCTATCAATTGCACGGGTCCAAGCTTGATTGATTGTTTCTTTTAAAACTAGCTCCTGTAATCAATCTCACCATTAGCATTTTGACCATTATAATGGAAACTCAATTCTGTGGATTAAAGCCCTTCTTTAAAGAAGTCCTCTAACTAGATCAGCTAAGTAGGTAGCTTCCCTCAATTGATTCTATAACTCATCATAGCAAGGTAAGCTGCTCTGTCTGAGTCGTTACTAACAACCGAGAAGCCAGTCTCTCAGTTGATAGCTCATCGGATCATGTAGCTCCTGATCTGGTCATAGAAAGAAGTCAGTCCGAACTCAAAGCCAGTGTCTGAGCTAGCTGTCCTTAGTAGACTGGAAGCCAGATAAGGAAGTCTGGTCTAGCTCTCGAAAGTGGAAGGCAGAAAAAGGATAGCTGAAAGTGGGGAAAGTCGGGCTACTCACATTGATTTACAACCAAAAATCCTATCTTGAAAATGACATCTTCGTGAAATAGAGAAAGTCGCCCCGTCTCCAACGGAGGTCTTCTCGCCCGCTGCCAGGAAGATTCGATCCCAACGACCGCCTCGCAAGACCTCTGTACTTTTTTATTGCCTTTCCTTATTTCAATTTAAGGAAATCCACTTCTTTACTAGAGAGAACTCGATTTGAAGCTTTCATTCCTCTTCGGGTGGTTTGGTTTATCTTTATTTAGCTATTGAGCAAAAAGAGTTCGCTACCTTTCTGCGTAAATCTTGTTTTCGGGGGAAAGGCTGGGTTCGTAAGCTGCAAGAAAGGAGAGAGAGGCACTCTTTTTGGAAGTCAGTGCTTGTATTTGGTCGTCCAGTTCTTCCTATGGACTAAGGGGAGGTTTGGGGCATTCTTCACTCCTTCGCGACGCCTCTATGTACTATATAAGGGGCGGACTAAGGGCCCATTGGTTCTACCTTCTTTTCTTTGTCGGCGACAAGGGATCTCTCAACCGCATCCATAGCGAAATGGTTAAACATTTGAAGTTCTTTCCTTGGTCTTCATTCAGTGAAAGGAGTGAAGCTTTCCGCAGCTGGAAAGCGGAGACCCGCGAAGGCTGCGCGAGAGACTAGGCCAACTTACTGCTTACTGCTATGCCATGGTTGAAGCTTTAGGCTCCATAGACGGAACTATATATTAGGTATTAGGGAGGGGAGGACACCACTCAGCACCCCAAGGAGCGGTGGGGTTCAATGCCTATCTAATAAAAAAGGGGGGGGGGGAAAGATGACTCAATGGCTAAGGGGAGGAGAGAAACAACGCATGCATGGATATTCTGTCTGTCGGAGGTTCCAGAATCTATGAAAGGAAATATAAAGCTTAAGGTTACGAAGTAAAGGAAGTCCGAGAGAAGTGGTGATCTCATCTTGCTTGCTGGGAGAGAGTAAGCTTCCGGACCACCTTTTCCAGCCAGATAGCGAGGGATCACTCAGCAATGAACACTAACTGAAAGCGGTCGGGAATGAGTACCTATCCCTTACGGGAATCGAACCCGTGTCTTCGACATGAAAAGACGATGTCCTAACCACTGGACGAAAGGGACCAAAAAGCCATTCTTCATATACCGCTCCGTGGGCTCCGAGAATAGAAGTGGTTCGTTTTCTTTCTATACGAAATTAAAGATTTCGTTTGTGTTCATGTTGGCGATTTCAGATGTCAATTCGGCGGTTCGTCCCCCCTTCCTACGGTTCCCCCACCCCTCCTGAATAAGTAAGGCCCCGCTCATTCTAATCAAAAAAAAGAGGGGCGAAGCGCCCGTTTGAAGTGGCGAAGGCCTATGCTACAGTAAGAAAAAAAAGTCGGTTTCGGTTACGAAGTCACTTAGTCGAACTATAAAGAAAGGGAGGCTAAGGTTACGAAGTAAGGTCAACTGGTTAAGGAAAGCTCAGGTTATGAAAAAGTTTAGCCGTTAATTAATTAAGTAGTAGTGAGACGTCGGTACGGAGTTGCGTCAGCTGTGGATATAGACTAGGCTAAGGGGCGGACTTCATCTCTTCTATTCTCTTCACTTACACCTTACACTTCTGCTGAGTCTAACGAGGCTCAGGTGCGGAGCCTTCCACTGTCACTGTGGACCGAGACTACGCAAAGGTAGAACATCATAGAAACTTCGCTGACTTTCTCCCTTGATTTCGCTACGCTCAATAAGAAGCCGGAATAGCTTAAATTGGTTCGTGTTCCGTTTCCAAAGTCAGTCGTCTTTACCCAAGTGTGAACTTCAGACGACTCTCAAGCGGTTCCATTCCTTCTTACTGTACTTCTGGGTCAACCCAACCCGAATGGGAGGAAGGGGGCCAGCCAAACAGCGGTCCACTTTGTACGTTTGCTGAGCAGACCAATCAGTCATTTTTTTGAGAAAAAGAAAAAGGAAGGGAACTTCTCACCGAAGGAGGCAGTAGGAATGAAGGAGGCGGGAAGCTACCGCTTCTAGAATGGTTGCTTATCCTTCACTTTTTTTAGAGTGTATCGCTAAAAAAAGGTTTGTGTAATCGGAAAAATGGTTACGGTTGCGGAAACCAGAGAAAGTCGGGAACCACCGGTTACCTTTTACCGCAAAAAGTTCCCCACATTGAGAGAGAAAAGAGAAGACTGCGGTCAATGATCAATTGTGCGCATCCTTTTTGGATGGTCGGCTTAGAGTGAAAGCATACGAACATAGACTTTGTGACTGACTTCGCCGTATAAGCATATCTTCACTGAAAGTCATTAGGGCTGCTTTTGTCATTCTCAAGTAATGACCAAACCATGTTATTGGTTTACATTGCATTTATACATTAAAAGAATTTGCAAAGTTCAGTTATTAGTATTTTCAATAATAATTCTCTTATTAAATTAACTACCTATGTTTATGGACTTTAAACAATTAATTTTTTTAAGAGCCTAAGACCCAACTTGAACTTATTCCATCAATGAATTTGATCTACAAGAGATAAAATAATTCAAAAGGTAATCATCGAATGATAATTTCCATCGGTGCAACTCTTAGCCATAATGAGGTCATGACCACAATATCTAGCATAAATGTAGTCACATTACGTTTGCCTCATCTCGTACTACGTGCAAAAGGTCTGACCAAAGATACACGATGTAAGTAGTCCAATATTAGTTTGCGGATTTATAACCTTCAGGTCTGACCCTTGGTTATTATGGTGCCTCATCTTGGTCAAGTCTTAAGACTATCTTTGATGGCATAACCAAGATAAGTGACTAATACATTGGTTAGTACAAAACTTACTTAAGTGGGTATTAAATAAAATTTTAAAAAACAATGGCAAATTTGTATAAAAGGAAACATGTAAAACTTCATTTTATAATGAGTTTCTAAAATAATGAATTTTCCATATTTTCAAACTTTCTTTAAATAAAACATATGTCTCGGTTTCATGAATCCACCGCTAATCCAAAACCGAGATACCCATTATTTTGAAAACGTTGTACAAGTTAAATAAACGTGTCATAGGTTTGCTTCATCGGGTTTTTCTCACATCTCTTACGAGTACCAAAGGGAAACTCAATGAAACCTTGCTATGGTCACATTTTACTCTACGACGTCTTGGAAGACACACAAAAAAGACCGGGAGAAGTTGGTCAGCGCGAAGCTAGTTAAGCACCTCCTTCTTTAGGAACACATAGCGAACCGCCTATTTATTTCTAGTGTGGTCTAACTAAAATATTATAAAAATCAAATAGATGCTTGTTTTTATATAGTTCTAGAGTAAATAAAATATTTAGTCAAAATACCAAATATTTGCTTACCCTTGTTAGTCCATTTTAATTCTTGAAAAATATTTTGCATTTATTCACAAGATAAACAATTTATAGTAATAAATCAAACAATTAAAACAAGAATATAAACATAACTAATATATCACATATAAACTATAAATAAGTAAGATATTTTCCAAAAATAACTTATATAGGTCACTATATTTAGAAAACCTAGAAAATCTAATTTTAAGATTTTTAGCAGAGTTCTGTTTTGCAAGGAAGAAATAGACCAGAGGACGATTTTTTCAGCTTTTGACTAAAACTAAAATGTTGTGTAGAATCGAGTTTTAGTGTCCTATGGGGAATCAGAATCTGTAGGTATACAGGTTATTTTATAAAAAATTATTTTCTTTTCAGGTGTCATGAATCGCAGCCCTAAAACATTTTTATAAACCCCCTCTTTGCATGCACACACCAATCCAATTAGCTTTTTTTATTCTAATAGGAATCCTAATTAAACATGTTAAGCATCTAAATCATGCATTATAACAATTTAGTAAGCATGGTTCATGGATTTAAACGTTTTAAACATGCATAACATATCAGAAAACATGTAAATTGCACAAATAGTTGTAATTAACGTTTGTTATAACCCTAAAAAGCACGCAATCTTATTTTTTCAAGAAAATTATAGATCTAATAACATCTTAATAAACAATTTAAAGATTTACAATTAAATCATAATCAATCAAGCAAGAAAAAAAATACTTTTTGCATATGTTTTAGACGTTTTTTATGTAATTGCATGGCATAGATTTGGCTCTGATACCACTGTTGGAATTTAACAACCCTAATGTATCTAACCTACATGCATCAAGAGTAAACGCAGTGGATATGATCGATTATCTATGCACGTAATTATATTAACATAAACGTAAAGAAAACATACATTTAGTACAAAAACGGATGATCAAGATGTAGATTAAAAGATTGTGCCACCCTAATCGTGTATAACCCATGATTGCACCACAAATCTCAATCCCAAAAACCAATAAGAAAACCAAGAGTAGGTCCCCTCTACGTGTATCCACGCTACACCTCAACACGATGAAACCCGATTGCTAGATTTCACCAACTTGAACAATAACTCCAAAAACCCTAAAATAAGGGTATCATTAAATTGACTCTTCTTGAAGAGCGATCGATATGCACGATTTTGGTGTAGGTTGGGGTTCGAAAAAACAAGTACATAACGAGGTTAATGAACCTTCATTATATAGGTGCACATAACTTCTCCTAGAAGTTGTTTCCTAAAACAAAAGGCACTCCTTGTTTCTTTTTATGTCCAATCCGATTACTATAGACAAAAAACACCATTGGGTTGACTTTTGACTTTCTATAAACTTTTATGGTATTTACATTAATTACCTTAAAGTTTAAAGCATTCCCATTAGTTAACCGTTAAACTATTTAACTAACGACCGTTATATGTTCAAGTCTTAATAAATTAAATAAGTACAATAAATATTATATATATATTTATCATATATATTAAATAAAGCATGATCTAAGTGTATAAGTGTGTGACCCCGTAGACTCATGTACTTCTGGTCGTATAAAATACTATGTATGATTTACGAACATCCCAACAATAATAACCTCCACAAAAACACCCTTGGTGACCAACTAGCTAACCCAGTTGGTTTCCAAAAGGGTCCAATTAGTTAGGCAAGATCTAACAAAAGATAATAAACAAATACGTATCCATATCTTACGTTTTTGGGAGTATATGAATCGTAATATAAATGATTGACCACTAAATTTAACATTCTATGTATACTATATGCTTCTTAAGTTAAAAACTTTGATTCCAAGCAACCGATATATACTCTAATCTATATCATAATGCAATGTGAATTGTGAAGGTTGAATGCAAGCAACTCTGCAAAATGTCCATGATATACTACCATAGGGTGACTTTTCTTATATTTTGGGCGGGTTGACCTACGCTGCGAAGCACAGCAGCCTAATTACTCGTTATACTACAATATACAACATAGTCATTAGCTAGACAACATTCATTGAGTGAACAAGACATACAAAACTATCACATGCACTATGGTCCACGACACGCATTGTCATCAATCCCATTAACTCTTGATAACATACGAAATACTTGCTATATAAATTAAATACCCTTAACCTTTCGAAGGAGCGTGTTCCACTTAAATGTACAAGCATACATCACAGATTCTACTATTCCACCATTAAATGTGTTAGAATACATTATCATCAAACTTAAAATCATCCACATATATATCATTCCTGTATATATCATCATGGGGAGACTCCAAAATACCAATTACGTCCTTCCACAAAGCGATGGATTGTTTGTCATCGTTACTAGTGGCAATACAATGATCATCACTTTGAGCATTTGAATCACCTTCTAGCTCCGATGAATGTGTGATATTGGCATTTGTAATAGTTGAGTGGCTACTTGGTGAATGATTGATCTTGGAGTCCTTAAAATTTAGATATAATTTAAGAGCACCAGTGTCTGAAAACATTTGTGTCTCTTTGAGTATGTTTTGGCATGTGTGGTACCCAAAATATGTGACATGAAACTTTTCTGATCCATCTTCTAATTGTTGAACTTGTTTTAATGCTTTGCAACCCTCATTTTTATGTGTACATCTAAAATAGCACCTGCACAACATATGATTTTTCGTAAGAATTGATAGACATCTAATTAACTGATGATCTGTACTAAATGTAAGCAAAAAATTAAGTTAGGTTAAATTTATATTAAAAAAAAAGTTACGTCTATAACACAATGTCACAATCTATAAGACAATATGTAGTAATATTTTAAAGCACGCCTAAAAACCTAGTAAATTATAGACAATAAAGTTTCTTCACTTTCTTGAAAAAAGCAAAAACATATGTATACACGTTGTAACTTGTAACATGTCTTTGATAGGTGATGTTTTCCTTTTGAATCTGAAGTGTACCTTTATGCAAGTTGTTCCGGTCACCATTCTTTTGTTTCATTTAGTAAGTACATATAAAACTTTTTAATATAGTTGTATTATAAATAATTTTGTTCGTAAAAATTCTATAGAATATAGATTTTTCTAAGTTATAAGTGTTGTTCTGATTAACCCCATGTATGTCTATATTCTTGGTTCTTTTAAGGTCTATCGCTTCCCGTTTACGAACAACATATTTAGTTGACGATAAGATTCACGGGTTGAACTATCGCAGCTGCTATATGATCATGAGGTTCACCAGAATTATCACTTACCCATTCATTAGCGGTGTGTATGCACAGCCAAAGACTACAATTCATATTTACATAAGACACTTTCATTTACGAGTGTAACAGGATATATTTGTTGTTATGCCTCAGGCCGTCGGAGACTATGAAATGATTAGCAATGTTTTCAGGCATTTGTCACTGAAAAAGGGTATCTTCATATCTGTATAGAACGTTTTTAACATTGTAACTTTAATACAGTACTTGAATTCAATAAAGTTGATGCAACTTGTTGATTGAACCCAAAAATCACGTACAATCACATATTTATCGCTATCCTTAATTCTAAAAGCAAAAATACTAACACGAATAATGGCAGCTATAACATATAGGCATGAACTTGTTAGGTTTTTGCTTTTTAATTAATTTATATGTAAAATAAGCAGGACCGTACCTGGGAAATTTAGCATTGAGAATTTCCTTTTGTCCATATTTCCTCCAAGCAAACTCATCTTCAATTGTGTCAACAATTTTAATCCTTGAATCTTCGGTCTTTCTGCATAATCATACATAAATCAGGCTTAAAAAGTTGTATTTCAAGCTTGTCTCATGTGCACCAAAGCTTATTGAGAATAGAAAAGTTTAATGCAACGTATAAACAGTTTTGTGATTGCTTCTGTTGTGATTATGTGTATGTAAAGGTATTTCTTAGTAGCAATAACATCAGTTTAAATAAATAAACATGTTGAAAAAGACAAGTTGTCACCTTCGCTTATAACATCCTCTTCGATCCTTTGGTTTCTTCTCACTTTCATCTGAATCAAAAGCCCGGTCATTAGCCGAAACAGGACTCAACTCACCGGGAACCAATGAACTCAACGTCGAAAGAGTGTTGGAGAATGATCCAAGTATTTTCACCACTAAATCATTAGCCAAAACCCCATCATTGTAGATTTTTCGGCGTAGTAGATTTTGAAGCTTTTTAGTGGAATCTCTACCTTTAATCAACTCTCCCATCAATCTTTGCTTGTTGGATGATGATATATCCTCCATTTCAGACACAAATTAAATGTGCTTATGTATGTTAAGAGAAATATAGGGCGGTGTTAGTTTTTGATCCACATGAAATGAAGTACTATAAGTGTACAAGTGAACAACTACCCAAGTTGATGCACACATATATATAGAAATTTTTTTTAAGTGTGTGTGTATGCATTATACTCATTATACAATGGGGATGTGGGTGATTAAGGAAGATGGTGAGAAACAACTTAATAACTTCTGAGTAATTTCAAAGGTGAAAAGGAAAAGGAGAAAATGGATCAATGACGTGACGTAACAAAGATGACGTCATGATATCCATGTCTATCTAGAAATGTTTGCTTATTTGAGCCCTCAAATAAAGCTTTCGTTTAGTTCTCGAATAAAAAGATATGTACACACGTCTTTCCAGTATAGCAAAGTTCATTTTAGATGCTAGCTCGAAGATTTTTGGGACAGAGAGAGTATAATTTTCTTTACTTTTTCATAAGCATATATTCATTTGGATCCCGATTCTCTCACCTAAAGTGAGAAGAATCCTCTTCCATCGAACATAGAAGAACATCAATTAGAGCTAAATGTCCATAACCCTGGCACTACTTAAGCTAAGAGTTGCCAAATATAATTTCGCAAGTCTCATATAGTGTATGTATAGATCGAGTCTAGTGTTGGATATAGATAGGTTCCAACTCAATGATATCCTACACTAATTTGAATGGGAACCATCCGCACTAAATATAGAGTTTGGATTACACTATAGCTAGATGATCACACTACAATATTGCCATTAAAAAAGAATGATTAATCCCACTAATACTAGTCTTTTGCTATATATACCTTCCAAGGCAGTGTATATCATCATCATGGTACATGCATACGCCATTGTTCTTCTTGTTTCTTATCCTACAAAGTGACATATAGTGTCCATACTTGAATATAACATAACGAATATTAAATGTAGTGGTCAATCACTTGTATTAACAAAACATATGGATACAAATTTATTTATTTTCTTTTGTTAGATCTTGCCTAACTGATTGGGCCCTTTTGGATTATTTTCCCTCCAAACATACTATCTAGCCCCACTTATATTTTTTATATGTTGTTAAAAACAAATTGCCCACATTGGTTTTTTTTATCCGTGACTGCTACCTTGGCTCTTAGCTTCTAGTTATTTAGTATATGTACATGATAGGTGAACTGAATTATGTCGCTAATGAATAATGATTTAGATCAAATGGAGTTATATAAAATAGCAGGGTGAAGAAAAATGAGAAGGGGAGGGAGATTCTCCTTCATTCATATTCAAAAGTGCGAAATTCTTATCTAAAAACAAAGATTGTGTATGGAGTTTGTGGCGTCATACTTGAACAAAGAAGGGTTTCTTCGTGTCGGTATCATTTGATTGGTAAATGTCATTGAAGACTTGGCTCCTTCTACAAAATAGACTTGTGCCTTCTTTGTGTTTTTATATGAATATGATAAAGATGATTAAATCCTTCATTTCATATTCTGCAAAATTCTTATCTAAAAACAAAGATTGTGTATGGAGGTCGTGGCGCCATACTTGAACAAAGAAGGGTTTTTTCGTGTCGGTATCATTTGATTGGTAAATGTCATTAAAGACTTGGCTCGATCTACAAAATAGATGTGTGCCTTCTTTGTGTTTTTATATGAAAATGATGGAGATGATTAAATCCTTCATTTCATATTCAAAAGTGCAAAATTCTTATCTAAAAACAAAGATTGTGTATGAAGGTCGTGGCGCCATACTTGAACAGAGAAGGGTTTCTTCGTGTCGGTATCATTTGATTGGTAAATGTCATTAAAGACTTGGCCCCTTCTACAAAATAGACTTGTGCCTTCTTTGTGTTTTTATATGAAAATGGTAGAGATGATTAAAACTAGAATAAATTACATGTTTCATTTTTCTGGTTTACATGAAATAACAAGTTTCGTCTCCAATTAAATTTATAAGCATTGTTTGTCTTTAATTCTATAAGTTGTAACCCTAATGGTCCATATTCTCAAAAATAGAAACCATGTGTGTAATTAATTTGCTTGAAACTTGTTATCCGGATAGTCTCTATTTTTCAAAATATGGACAGTCCGAGTTACAACTTACATAATTAGTGATGAGTAGTGTACATAATTTCAATTAGGAATGAAACTTGTTATTTCATGTAAACTATAGGGACGAGACATGTAATTTATTCTTAAAACTATGTCTAAACTTCTGTTTAAATTTACGTGACAGATTTAGTGAAAACACGGGTAACTAACTTTCTCTCGTTTCTCTCTCATCTAACTAACTTTGATTTCCCGTCTTATTTCCCCATTAAAATTCTAATAAAAACTTAATTTTTCTCTTGTGTCGAAATAAATATCTAATCTGTTTAAATATTTAGATTCTACTTATTTAAGGCACATAATGTAGTACCATCTTCTTCAATTTTCGTCCACTTATTTCAATTCTATCAATGGTCAATTTTGGCATCAAAATTGTGTTTGAAATTTTGTAGTCTTATTGCTTGTTCATTTGTCTCGGTAGTTTGATTGTGATTTCGTTTTGTTGCATAATGACTAGAATATCTAATCGTACTATTAGAACATTGACGAAATTGAATGATTTGTTGTTACTGAGATTTGTAGGAAGAATAAGCATAAGAACAGTGGTGGAGTGAGTGAGAGTTGTGTTGCTAGTGTAAATTCTGGAATTGAGGGTAAAAGAAATAATGTTGCTTGCAAGGATAATAGTTGTGATAATCAGGATTTTTTAGATAAGATAAGCAAAAAAGGGGACTGTGTGGATGAAAAGATTATTGAAAGTGAGTTGGATAATGGTAGTGAAGCCAGGGATGTAAATGTGGTTGAAATGTTGTTAAGGGTGTGTGAAATAGTAGTGTGAATGAAAGTACAAGAACTGAGAAAGGTGAGGAATGTAGTGAGGATACAGGTTGTGATGATAATGTGAAAAACATTGGTACTAATGAGCTACATAAGGAGATTATGCATTAACAGAATTTTGCTGCTAGTGTAAGTGCACAAGGGGGATGTGTTTGATGTAGGAAAAAGCTTTGTTGATAGATTTATGACCAAGTGTAAAGAGTTGGATAATAAGCTTTTGTAATATTGATAGGTGTGAAAACACCCATCTTTTTACCACTTAATTACAATAATAACCGAACCAAAACGTGTATTTTATACCATTTATGTCGGAATTATGCGTGGTTTGTGTTTTTGTTGTGATTTAGGACGAAAAGGTGAAAAGTGGAGAAAACACGGCATTCACGGGCTTTTATCGAAGAAAAAGACGAAAGATGAAGTCAAAAGATCAAGAGTGGAAAAAGAACGGAAGTCCAAGACCAATTCTGAAGATTTACCGAAAAAAGTCAAAAGACGTAAGTTTACTAAAAGCCGAAGAACTCGAGTCTTATTTATGAAGAAAATTCAAGACGAGTTCAAAGAAATCCCAAGACAAGTCACAAAGTCCAAGTATTAAGAAGATTTAAGAATATTAAAGAAGCTTAGGGACTTAAGTGCGCAATTAAGGAAAAGAGGAAAGAGAGAGGAAGCTTCCTAAGCTCCTCCCTAATCACCCCTATAAATAGATTAGGCCTAGTTCATTTTCAGGGGGTTGGTGGCTTGACAAACCACACTTCCACCATTTTCATTTCTTGTCATTTAATTTCTTGCATTTTAATTTCTTGTTATGCACTTTTAATTTCTTCAATTCAAGTAAGTCTTTTAATTTTGAAATCTTTACTTTTAATCAAGTTCTTATTTCTAATCATCTTCTTCTACCTTTCTTATTTTGCTTATCTTTGATTCATGTTCATCTTTGATTTTATTTTCATCTTAATGCTTATTTGATTTAAAGGTTTCTTAAAAAGTTCATCTTTTTATGTTTTGATTTTAAAGTTTGTTTATTTTAAGTTTGATAAGTTGATGTTCGTGCTTATTAAGTCCATTTCTATTTAGATTCGTTCTAATTTTAGTTTGAGCTTATTTCAATAGCTTATTACTTGCTTATTTCGAATCCCTTGTTAATCGGAAAAGGTAAACCCTTTTCCGATCTTGACTTTCCGACCAGCACCTCTTTTTCCGATCTGTTGATCGGAAAAGGGTTTTGAACACATTCCGATTTGGTCTTTTCATTTATTCCGATTGCAAGCTTGTTTCAATATTCCGATTGCACTAGTTTTGGCTCATTCCGATTGCATCCAACTTTACCATATTCCGATTGGTAGTTTTGAATATTCCGATTACCATGTTTCTTCAATATTCCGATCATGCTTGTTTTACTCATTCCGATTTGCACTTTCCGACGTGTACATTCCGATCGGATTCCAATTTGGATTCCGATCGGGTGTATTCCGATTGGGTATTTTGGATTTGTTTTAATATTTTGTTTTAGTTAAAGTGTCAATTGTTCTTGTTTTATTTTTAGTCTATTTTAATTTCGTTTAGCATTTTTTTAATTTAATTGTCAATTTACTTTTCGCTAAGTTTTAATTTCACGTCATTTAAATTCTCGTCATTTACTTTTAACGTTTTAAATATTGCACCGTTTTACGTTTCACTTAGTTGTAGTTTTAATTACTCGTCCTTTATTTTTAAGTCTTGCACATTTATTTTTCGAAAACCAAAAATATTTGTTTCACCAAGAACAACTAATCTCACACAATTAACCGGAAATCAATTCGAGAAGATTCCGAGAACACGAACTTTCAACTAGCAAAAACCTTACATTAAAATGGCGCCGCTGCCGGCTCTTTTCGTGAAGATTAACGGTTTTTTGTGAGAGACGCGTTGGCTTTTGGGATCCGTTCACTTGTGAACGTTATTTTTCGTGTCAAAAATTTTCAAAAAAAAAAAAATTCCCAAAAACATTTGAAAAATCATAAAAAGCATTTCTTTTTCAAAGTTTTGCACCAAAAATATTCTTCTTGCTTATCCATCTTTCTTTATGGATTTTTATGTCCATTGCGTCCGGTGTGGGAAACAATTATCTGGGAACAACTCTTGTCAATGGTGTACATGTGAACGGTGCGGAAACGATATCGACAACACACAATTCGGATTTTGTCCTTTGTGCAACTCGACTAATTCGTCCTTTTTGAACCCACCTCTTGTTCCCCCGTGCATCTATTGTGGAAGCGATTCTCATTGGCATGTTTCGTGCCCGGTTCAATACCCGTATGGTCACGGGCAAGAACCGGGGTACAATTATGACTATGATAATAGCTATCCACAAGACGCACCCAGTCTTTCTCCTCAACCGTTTTGCAACAACTGTGGGGGTCCTCACGATACCTATTATTGTCAACCAATAAATTATTATGAGCAAAATCCGTGTCCTCAGTTTTCTTCACCAATGGATTATTATGAACCAAACCCGGTTTCTAATTCTTCTCAACCGATGAACTACTATGAGCCACAACTATGCTATAATTCAGGTTTTCAACACTTTGAGCCCCCACATCACACCCTCAATCATCAATCCTCTCAGCAAATTAGTCTTGACCAACAACTCACTTCTTTGAATGACATTCTAGAAAGTATAGCTCAACTTCGAGCTGACTTACATCAGGAAAGGCAACCGTTGCTTAATGTGGACGAAACCTTGAAAACCACCGACACATTTTTGAGCCAATTTAGTCGTTTTCCCTTCTTTTCTACACCAAAATGTTTAATTACAGCGTGGGATAGAATTGGTGAAATTGAACATACTCGGGGCGATGAACAACAAAAGTTGATGCATGAGCTTCTTAAAGATGTGGAGGTTATCAAGGAAGAGTTAGCCGACTACGTCACTCCTAATTGGACTTGTCCCATCTATTATGATGATGACGACGACGATGATGTCTACACTTTCAACCAATCTTCTGAAGTTGCTGCTCCTACTGTCGATGTTACTACTGCATCTAAGGATCTAGATTCGTTGAATGAGCTTAGTGATGTTGGTCTCGACAAAGTATTGGATGATGAGGTTTGTGACTTACCTGCTATGGAGCCTGAGGACGACGTTGCTCTTACGGAAGAGGTCGATCCTAGTGATGACGATTTTTCTCCAAGCTATGAGAATTTCACTTTTGAAATTTCTCAATCTCCACCGGGAGATACGGGTGATAACGATTTATTTTCTCCGGTTTACGAGAAGTTCACCGATGAACATGATCTTGTGGATGAGGTGGAAGACGTGCTTCTTCGCGATAGATTACGGAAAGTGCACCTTCTTATTGCTCAAATCGAAGCGTTGACTTCTCCTCCTCTTTCTAAGTCTTTACCACCATCTATTCCTTCCGTTGAAGATAATGGCCCATTGCTGGAAGAAATCGATATCCACTCCATCCCTCCAGGTATTGATGATTCTGACACGGAGGGGGACATTATTTTTGATAATTTGCTGCAGGAAAGTATTGACCCAAGTCCCCCTCCCGAGCACCTTTCATCCTCCCCTTTAGCCACTATATCGGAGGATGAGTGCTTTGACCCGGGAGGTGACATTGATTATGCTATGATTGATACCATTACGGTTTTGCCGTTTGCTCAGCATCCATTGTCTTTGGGGGAGGACAATGTGCTCACTTTACCCACCCCACCTCCCGTGGACTTTGATTTCACATACTTTTCGTATGTTGAAAGGACCTTTCTCCCTTTCAAGACTTATCCCCCCGCCTCTCCTTTGTTGATGTCAACCGGGAACGAGGACAAGGTCTTTGATCCCGGTATCACATTCGAGGCTTCCCCATGGACTATTTAATTCGGGGACGAGTCAGGCTCGTGACTCGGTTAACAAAAACAAGCGCTTTTTGGGAGGCAACCCAATTATCTATCTATTTTCACCATAAGTGTAGGGGGAGCCCCGTGGTGTTTCTTGCTTTCTTTCTTATCATGTGCAGGGATTAGAGCTTCAAAGACACACTCTTGATGACTTTTGACGAACCGTGACTCTGTGTTCCCTTCTTCCCGGTTCTATCCTAAACTCTTTTCGATTCACTATTTTATATTTCTCAGTATTAAAATAGGAATCTCTTTAGTTGTCTCTTTCTTAGCGAGATTTAAACAACGTGCACAATGTCCTAAGTGTAGGGGAGTTTACTTCCACATGCTTAAACATTGAGGACAATGTTTATCTTAAGTGTAGGGGGACTTCTATCGAAGTTAAGTGGTCTTTTCCTTGTATTTGTCCTTATTTTAACCGGAAAATCAAATTTTCGACATTTTTCAAAATTTTTGATCTATTTTTGCCTATTAGTTTTGCCCTTTGTATAGTTATTTTCTTTCTTTGTTAGAATAAATCTTTAATAAAGTGGTTTTAATTTTCAAACGTTGTGAATCTTTTGACTCGACCCGAGTTTACTTATCTAAGTTTACTCTAGCTAGTATCCTTAACGTGTTTAAGTCAGTTGCTAGGGAGCTATAAAACGCGAAAGTCTTAACTCTCACGGGTTAAGAACAAGAACTTTTCGCAAGTTCCTATAATTGATCCTAGAGAGTCGTTTATCAAGGGAACTTTAAAATGCGATTTCTAAACTTGAAAAAGTCTAAGAGTTTACAAGATCCTATAGGCGACTCGAAAACCCAAAACTTTGATTTAATAGGCTAAGCATCCACGAGTCTCATTACTTGAGATTTTGAATTGTGGAGAACGAGAGATGATAGAGTCAATTATAAGTTTTGTATTCTTTCGGGAATTTATGTGAGTTAATTATGAGCCTATTCTCCCTTCGCTTGTTAATAAAATTTATCTGCAATAAATAAGGTTGTACGATTTAAAAGGTTACTTAGCTTCTAGCCCAAGATCGTTTAAAAGTTGCTTGGTATGGATTAGAGTTCATAGCCAAGGCATAACTTATTGAAGCGGGATGCGAAGATTGGCGAGTCCGAAAAGGCCCTAACAAGGCATGAGGGCTATATTTTGTTGCTAAAGATCCAAAAGTGATGTGAAGAATCATTTATCGAAAATCTATATGAAGGATCGAGACACACGACGAAAAGCAAGTGCTCCCAAAAGATCATGGAGAAGTCTATCCAAAAAGGCCCTAACAAGGTATGAGGATAAATAGATCCAAGTCCTAAAAGGAGGCGGATCGTTGCATACCAAAGTCCAAAGTAAAGATTGGAGAAAAATTAAGAAGTCGTGGTCCAAATATGAAGAATCTCTCAAAACTTCAAGTGAAGAAATTCCTATTATGAAGAGAAGACCATTATTTCATGAACGTCTCTCAAGGTTTGAAGTATGAAGTCGCTGCCAAATATCGGTCCGAGAAAGGTCTCAAATCGCGAAGCGAGTTATGCCAAGATATGAACTTTATGAGGTCCCGAGAAGCAGTTTTAAAAGATTTTGTCCTTTAGCTAACTATTGATTAAATCGTCCACTTTATTTTCAGCCTAAATAACTATCGAAATAAGTCAAACAATGCATCCTCGTGATCATTCAAGACAAAAATAAAATATAAGAGATACACCTAGGAATAAGGGAGTCTAAGTGAATAATTGGCCCACATGAGTTCGTGTTAGTTTACTAACTTATAACAACAATGATCTCGTTTTTAAGCTTGGTTTGGAGAAAGTGAAAACTTGAGGATGATGATCAGTCACGACATTTCCAAAACCCAAGGTATGTTTTTAATTTCTTTACTTTGAATGTTTATAATTTTCTATCTCTTTAATAAAGGCCAACGTGGATTGATTATGATGAAAAGTGTAAACGTGCTTTGTAACTAATGCATTGCATGAGGGCATTGCAATGGTTAAGTGTAGGGGATTTGATAGGTGTGAAAACACCCATCTTTTTACCACTTAATTACAATAATAACCGAACCAAAACGTGTATTTTATGCCATTTATGTAGGAATTATGCGTGGTTTGTGTTTTTGTTGTGATTTAGGACGAAAAGGTGAAAAGTGGAGAAAACACGGCATTCACGGGCTTTTATCGAAGAAAAAGACGAAAGATGAAGTCAAAAGATCAAGAGTGGAAAAAGAACGGAAGTCCAAGACCAATTCTGAAGATTTACCGAAAAAAGTCAAAAGACGTAAGTTTACTAAAAGCCGAAGAACTCGAGTCTTATTTATGAAGAAAATTCAAGACGAGTTCAAAGAAATCCCAAGACAAGTCACAAAGTCCAAGTATTAAGAAGATTTAAGAATATTAAAGAAGCTTAGGGACTTAAGTGCGCAATTAAGGAAAAGAGGAAAGAGAGAGGAAGCTTCCTAAGCTCCTCTCTAATCACCCCTATAAATAGATTAGGCCTAGTTCATTTTCAGGGGGTTGGTAGCTTGACAAACCACACTTCCACCATTTTCATTTCTTGTCATTTAATTTCTTGCATTTTAATTTCTTGTTATGCACTTTTAATTTCTTCAATTCAAGTAAGTTTTTAATTTTGAAATCTTTACTTTTAATCAAGTTCTTATTTCTAATCATCTTCTTCTACCTTTCTTATTTTGCTTATCTTTGATTCATGTTCATCTTTGATTTTATTTTCATCTTAATGCTTATTTGATTTAAAGGTTTCTTAAAAAGTTCATCTTTTTATGTTTTGATTTTAAAGTTTGTTTATTTTAAGTTTGATAAGTTGATGTTCGTGCTTATTAAGTCCATTTCGATTTAGATTCGTTCTAATTTTAGTTTGAGCTTATTTCAATAGCTTATTACTTGCTTATTTCGAATCCCTTGTTAATCGGAAAAGGTAAACCCTTTTCCGATCTTGACTTTCCGACCAGCACCCCTTTTTCCGATCTGTTGATCGGAAAAGGGTTTTGAACACATTCCGATTTGGTCTTTTCATTTATTCCGATTGCAAGCTTGTTTCAATATTCCGATTGCACTAGTTTTGGCTCATTCCGATTGCATCCAACTTTACCATATTCCGATTGGGGCATTTGTCAATATTCCGATTGGTAGTTTTGAATATTCCGATTACCATGTTTCTTCAATATTCCGATCATGCTTGTTTTACTCATTCCGATTTGCACTTTCCGACGGGTACATTCCGATCGGATTCCCATTTGGATTCCGATCGGGTGTATTCCGATTGGGTATTTTGGATTTGTTTTAATATTTTGTTTTAGTTAAAGTGTCAATTGTTCTTGTTTTATTTTTAGTATATTTTAATTTCGTTTAGCATTTTTTTATTTAATTGTCAATTTACTTTTCGCTAAGTTTTAATTTCACGTCATTTAAATTCTCGTCATTTACTTTTAACGTTTTAAATATTGCACCGTTTTACGTTTCACTTAGTTGTAGTTTTAATTACTCGTCCTTTATTTTTAAGTCTTGCACATTTATTTTTCCAAAACCAAAAATATTTGTTTCACCAAGAACAACTAATCTCACACAATTAACCGAAATCAATTCGAGAAGATTCCGAGAACACGAACTTTCAACTAGCAAAAACCTTACATTAAATATACCAACTATTCTTAATAATGATGGTCATCAATCTGTGATTTATGATGACGAAATAGTGAAGGAAGGGAGTAAGAATGGGAGTTATTTGCTTGTGGTTTTTTGTGTGTGTTATAGGATGTCTATGGAAGAGCTTAGTTATCACCTCTAAAATGTCGAGTAAGTTTGGGCTTAAGCATATTCTCAACAATGGTAATGGATTTTTTGTGTTCTAGTTTAACAATGCACGAAGACTACAAAGTGTGATTAAAAGTGGACCTTGGATTGTTAACAACAAACGAATGGTAGATGAAACCCTAGTGTAAACATGGACAGAAGTGTTCTTGATAAAATTTCAGTATGGATCAAATTGGCCGACCTCCCATCAGAAGCATGGACTAGTAACGGTTGAGTGCTCTTGCTAGTAAGATTGGCAACCCCTTGATAATGGATGTTATGACCACTATGATGTCTAATCAGGGGATTGGAAGACTTGGTTATGCAAGGATTTTGGTTGAAGTCACTACTAACACGGAATTGGTTATCTGATTGAGGTGCTATATGAAATCAAGGAGGATAGTTAGTCCTTTGTGAAAAAAGGTAAAAGTGAAGTATGATTGGAAACCACCAATCTAATTTTGCAAATAATTTGGACATTTAACTAGTACGTGTCATATGAAGAAGCGAATGGCTATTTAGTGCAGGAGCAGGTTGAGGATGGTGAAGGCTTTAGGAACGTGTGGAATATAAAGACGAATGTTATTGGTGGAGGTAAAGTTGTACAGCAAAAATAGAAAACAATACCTGAAGTTAAAAGGAGAAGAAATGAAAAGGTTATGCATAATAGGGAGGTGTGATCCTATGAAAAGTAGAGAAATAATAAAAAATATTAAAAGTAATGAGAGAGTGACAAGTGTCCCTTCCTTTTTTCTTCAAGTCCCTATCTTTTTATCTTTTAGTCCCTCTTTTTATTTGTTTTTTCTATTTCTTCTATTTCTTTTTCTTTATCATTTTTTATACAACAACATACAATTTTTCTTCTTTGTTCAAATTTAAAGTTAAGATGTATTTTTATTATAAAAAGATTATTAACTTTTATTGATACATAATTTTTCATTGATGAAAAACATTTCTGTAATGAAAAACTATTTTTATATATGAACATTGATGAAAATTTATTATATAACTAATAATGAACATTTGTTTTTTAGATAATTAATGGATGACGTGATTTTTTTTGAAAACTGATGAATATCATAAGAAATAATTGATGAACGTTTATTTTTTTATTTCTTTTACACAACTAATGGAAAACATGATTTTATTTCGAAAATTGTTGAACATCGATTTTTATTGGTGAAAAACGTTTTTTGTTATTTTCACTCCCAAAATCACAACCGATGAACATTTCTTATCTAACTGATAAAAATCGTCTTGTTTCAACTAATAAACATAAGATTTTTTTTCTTTCAAAAAAACTATGAACAATGTGAGTTTTTTTCGAAAACTAATGAACATCGTCATTAATATTTGATGAACTGGTGAACATTATCAAAAAAATATTGATGAACATTTCTTTATTTTTTAAATTGATGAACGTTTAATTTTTAAATTTTTTAGATAATTGATGAATAACATGATTTTTTTTCGAAAACTGTTTAAGATTATCATAAATAACTAACCGATGAATATGTGTTATCTAACTGATGAACATTTAGTTTTTTTATTTCAATAACTGATGAATAACGAAACTTTTTTGTAAAATGATGAACATTTACTTTTTTTTATTTTTCTCATGAATAACGTGATATTTTTCGCAAATTGATGAACATTATAAAAAAACTGATGAATGTGATTCTTTTAGATAATTGATGAATAACATGAATTTTTTTAAAATTGATGAATATCATAAGAAACAATTGATGAACATTTTTTTACCACAACTTATGAAAAACATATTTCTTTTAAATTTGTTGAACATCGATTATTATTGATGAACAATTTTTTTGTTATTTTCACTTTTAGATTCACGACTGATGAATATTTGTTATCTAACTGATAAAAATTGCATTGTTCGAACTTATGAACATTTTATTTTTTTCTAACAACTGATGAGTTTCTTCGGAAATTAGTGAACATAATCATTAATATTTGATGAACTGATAAACATTATCAAAAAAATATTGATGAACACATCTTTATTTTTTCAACAGATGAACATCGTGAACATTATCATAAATAACTGATCAACTAAAGAACATTATCAAGAACAACGCATGAATTTACGGACATTCTTTATCTAACTGATGAATATTTATATTTATATTGTATTTAAAAAAACTGATGAACAACATAATTTAAAAAAAAATGATGAACATTACAAAAAACCTGATGAAATGATGAACATTCATTATCTAAAATTTTTTATTAATGAACAACGAGTTTTATTGCTGAACAATGTTTCTTATTGATTAGCCACTCCTTTTAATTATTGAACAACTTTTTATCATTGAACAAGGCTTTTTATTGATGAACAAATTTTTTATTGATGAACGACAATTTTACTGATGAACAACTCTTTCAATTGATAACATTTTGATGGAAACTTTTTTCTACTAATAAATTACATTTCTTATTTATGAAAAAACTTTTTTTTATTGATGAAGAACATTCCTTATTGATGAAACACTCTTTTAATTATCAATTTATTTTTATTGATGAATAAAGTTTCTCTCTTGATAGATCATTCATTTTATTGATAGATAATATTTGTTATTGACAAACCACATGCGTATATTCCAAAAACAATAATCTAATGAACACTATCAAAATAAGCGATGGACTGATGAATATTATCCAAAAATAGTGATGAACTGATGAATGTTCTTTGATAAAAAATGAAATGAAGAATATTATCAAGAACAACGGATGAACTCATGAACATTTGTTATCTATTAATGCCAACTTTTATTTATGAACAACTTTTGCATTGATGAACAATGTTTTTTGCTATTTTCACTCATAAACTCTCAACTAATAAAACATTCTTATCTAACTGATGAATATGTATTTTTTTATAAACCAATGAACAACGTGATTTCCTTTCCAAAAGTCAATGATTACTTATAAATTTAGAGAAGAGTTATTTTGCATATCATATTTTTTTTCTTGGATATAAGGGGACTCATCCCCACTTTAAAACCCGCATAAAACTTCTAAGAACATTGAATGTATGAAATCATGATTTAATTAAAACTTTAATATTTATTAACATGCGACACGAAACACGAACATTTATTACAAGCATTACGTATATTATTAATATATGATAAGTATCTACGTATAATAATTTAATTTAACAAGAATTAAAAACACGATAATTAAACACGAACATGTGGTAAACATTGTAACACGTAATGCAAACAAAAAACACATTTATGTTTATGTTGGGCTGGCGTGTAAAAGGAAGAAGAGAACAAAGGGCCCATAGGCCCAACCCATGTCCACAATTAAATCATCAGGGAAGTTTGTATAATCTCATTTTACACTTTTAACAAAACACGACACAAACCCTAATACTCCCTCCTTTGGCCACCGGCTGTTTCAAGGAAAACAAGGAAAAGAAGAAAGAAAACATTTTGAACATTTAATTGGGTATAGGGTATTGTTTTTGTTCATATAATTCATAACCTTACCCGGCGGTAAGTCTTGATCTTTAATCCTTATTTATTTTCGGTTAATCATGAATCAATTAGGCCTAGAATCAAAAACATGTGGTATAAGGATTTAAAACATCACAGAATCAGAACTTAAGTTTGGTTTAGGCTGTGTGTCACGCGAACCGAGAGTCTTTGACTCTCGGTGGTGGTTGTTAGATTGCCAGCCGAACCCTATGAGGGTCGGTGGCTGTTGGTCCGAGCGGCAGCAGCAACCAAACACCCAGCAATTGGTTGTTTGGGGAAGGCAGTGGGAACCGAGAGCTCATGCTCTCGGGGTGGGAACACAGGACACGGCAGGGGGAACCCTGGCTGTAGCCAGGGTGGTATGGGCAAGTAGTAGCATCGATAGAACAGTCGGTGGTTGCTACTGCTGGTCGGACAAAAACCACAGCCGAAAGGCTGTGGGGGCTTGTGAATTCCATGTGTACTCCTTGTTCCATGTGTACTTCATGTACCATATTCTAGATGCATTTCCGTTACCGCACACCATGTATGTTACTAATCAATCTTGAAGTTTCTTATACATTTACCTCACCGATGTTGCTTAAGAGATGATACGGTTCTCAACTTGTAGATTCTACAGAACGAAGATGAAGGCGATACATCGGAGCGACCAGATTAGAGTTTTACTTAATCCACCAGACGTTACCATTTTATTTCATATCTTTACCTTCTCAGTCATATGTCACGTGTCATTCAGTTGTCTTGCCCAGCATATGAGTGGGAACCGGTACCAGTCGTTTACTCAGCTAAATAGTTACATGAATCACAGTCATGATAATGACCGTCATGGAATTGATAAACAAGGAAGTAGTGACAACTACCGTGACAACAAATGCTCTAGAAATAATGACAAAAGCTTCGGTGACAGACGTGATCAGAAATACAAAGGCCAGCAGTCCTACCGATCCGCCAATTCTGGCATGATAACCTAAGATTTCATTTTTTATTTGTTTCACATCTCGAGACACATATCAAGGCACCATTCAAGACACGTGTTTCACGTACATACTTCCTGAATACACATGTCATACGGATATTTTTTCCAAGACACGAGTCAGGACACATGACTCACGTACATATTTGAAACCATCCCTAGGAAACTCAGGGTACCCTCCAAGGAGTATAACCATCTTGTTCTGCCATGTGTGAATCACACTATGAAATTCCAGTACTATCACTGGCTTACTGTCCACATTTGGACACTCAGTGTTGGTTCTGTGCGAGACAGGCGAAACACATTCGGTGAAATCTGCCATATTTACTTCATGCGTTGACATGGCACTTTCATTTCCTCGATCGCATATTTCATATATCCAAGACCAAAAATGACGCTATTCATATCACCCATGTGTACAAAGATATTCATTTCAGTCTAATGATAAGATCCCAATCTGCTAACGCACTTCCCTCGGACAGATGCGAGTTAAATATGATTCTGATTATGAACTATGAACAGCACACCATGCTACGATTGGTTGCCTTTCATATCAGATTACGTAAAGCGATGTTTAGGCTCCTGAATACATTCAGCATTGTTTTCCATCAGGAAAATATGTACAAATTATTTATGCTTTACGAGCACGTGTTTGTTATCCCTTAGCTGTGAAAATTGTCCAACTATCAGTTATGACACAACTTCTGAAGTTCCTTTCATTCAGAATCATCCGATCATTTCAGATTCCCCGATATATTCCAGAAAGACATTCGAGGATACCTTATATCCACAAGGTGGAACCTAACATCAAGCATGTTGAAGGATCAGCTGCACGAGATGTTTAAAGAAGCTCATTCGCCATGTGTATCACCATGGTGTGCACCAGTTTTGTTTATTAAGGAGAAGGACGGTAACATGAGATTATGTGTCAACAACCGTCGATTTAAAACAAATCACCATTCAGGACCGTTATTCCCCTCCACGTATTGAAGACGTGTTCTATCGACTGCAGAGTGCCAAGCACTTTTCCCAGATCGAGCATGATCTTGCTGCCAACAGTGGCGAGTGAAAGGGCAGGACATTTCCATGAATGCTATTCGCAATAGAAATGGGTCATGCTAAATTCATGATTTTGTTTTAGTCTCACGAGTGCTCCAGCAACATTTATGGACTTGATGGATGGAGTTTCCCCATGAATTCATAAACAAATTCTTTATTGTTCTCATCGATGTCGAGCTGACCTTCTCTAAGTCTAGATAAGAGCACGAAGATCATATTCGCACTATGTTCCAAATTCTGCGACAGAAGAAATTTCACCCTGAAATTTTCTAGTATGAATTCTAGTTGATTGTAGTGACACGCTGAATCACACTTATTCTCACGGTTAATCTTACCATAACTCAGCTTACGTGTAACAGAGAAACCCTACACTACATTAGGTGTTCCAGAGAATCCTACGCTAATAGAAGTCTAATTTCAGAGACTCATAGTTTTCCAAACTTCTGTGTATCCAGTTTCGATGAAGCAAGATACAATTACGTTCATATCTAAGTACCTGACATACCAGTAGGCTAAGATAGAACACCAACAGACTAGGATCTATTTCCACCATTAGGATCGGTGAACAGAGAAGGGACAAGATCTCCATGGATTTTTTCACAGGACTACCGCAGGCTCAGAGGAAGCATGATGCTATCTGAGTTGTTTTCAACAGGGTGACCAAGTCTACATATGTTTTCTACATGCAAAGAATTCATAGTTAACATACTTTCAGACGTTTTCCAGCCAAAGATTGTACGATCACTTGGCACTCCTTCATCTATCAGATCAGATAAAGCTTCACGTTCGTGTTCATCGTTTACGTCCACGTCCTTGTTCAAATCTTCGATTTGCTTTCACACTCATGTTCATGACACTGTTCACGTTCATGATCGTATTCTAGCTTACGATTTACGTTTCACTTTTGTTCTGGAAAGTCTTGTAGAAAGTTTGGGAGACTAGACCCAAGTTCAATAAACTTTCCATCTTTAGACAGACGTTTCACATCACATTTCATGTCTCACTTCGTATCGTTGGCGTTACCTCCTCAGTTATCTCATGTTCACGATATGTTTCACCTGTCATGTTCATTCCACGTTTCTCATATCACGTTCACGATATGTTACACGTATCATCCTCCACCCTATGTTTCCAATATTACATTCAAAAGATATACACGTATCACGTTTACAATTGTTCACGTACTACGTTTCAGTATGTTTCTCGCATCGTTGCTCGGACGTTATTAATGTATGTTATTCCGAGTTATTTACATCATAACGTTTCATTTACCCCTGCACGTTAATTCTTATCCACTCAGTCAGATTCATGCGGATCTATCTTACGTTGATAAACCAGAAACATTTACATACCGTCAAGTTAGGGTCATAAAGATCAGGATTACTACTTCGTCAAGATCTTGTAGAGGAACCGTTCCAGGCGGGACGCCACTTGCAATGGAGGAGTCCATCCGGACTTCTCATCCTTTTCTTTCCAGAATTCAGATATGTTCTTTCAGTCACGTCATGTTCCATGTCCATTACAGTCATGTTACGTCCATGTCCTTCCCAGATTATCGTATCTCTATTTCGATGACGAAATATTCTTTTTAGATGGGAAGAGTTGTAAAACCCGCATAAAACTTCTAAGAACATTGAATGCATGAAATCACAATTTAATTAAAACTTTAATATTTATTAACATTCGACACGAAACACTACAAGCATTACGTATATTATTAATATATGATAAGTATCTACGTATAATAATTTAACTATTAAAAACACGATAATTAAATACGAACACGTGGTAAACATTATAACACATAATGCAAATGAAAACACATGTATGTTTATGTTGGGCTGGCGTGTAGAAGGAAGAAGAGAACAAAGGGCCCATAGGCCCAGCCCATGTCCATAATTAAATCATCAGGGAAGTTTGTATAATCTTATTTTACACTTTTAACAAAACATGGCATAAACCCTAATAATCCCTCTTTTGGGCGCCGGCTGCTTCAAGGAAAACAAGGAAGAAAACGTTTTGAACATTTAATTGGGTACAAGGTATTGTTTTTGTTCATATAATTCATAACCTTACACGGTGGTAAGTCTTGATCTTTAATCCTTATTTATTTTCGGTAAATCATGAATCAATTAGGCCTAGAATCAAGGGAAAATCACTTAAAAGTGTAATAAACTTACCACTTTTTATGGTTGTGTGTAGTAAACTATTTTTTTTCTCATTGTGTGTACTAAACTTTTTTATTTCAATCATTTTGTGTATTTTGAGACGATTTTTCTTTGTAAAATGACTATTTTACCCTTCAAATTTAAAAAAAAGTAAGGGTAAAATGGTCACAAAATACACACAATGATATGAATATGAAAGTTTAATACACACAATGAGAAAAAAATTAGTTTAGTACACACAAACATAAAAAGTGGTAATTTTAGTACATTTTTAAGTGATTTTCCCTAGAATCAAAAACATGTGGTATAAGCATTTAAAACATGACAGAATCGGAATTTAAGTTTGGTTTAGGTTGTGTGTCATTCGAACCGAGAGTCTTTGACTCTCCGTGGTGGTTGTTAGATTGCCAGTCGAACCCCATGAGGGTCGGTGGCTGTTGGTCCGAGCGGCAGCAGCAACCAAACACCCAGTAGTGGGTTGTTTGGGGAAGGTATTGGGAACCGAGAGCTCATGCTCTCGGTGCGAACACATGACACAACAAGGGGAACGCTAGCTGTAGCCATGGGTGGTTTGGGCAAGCAGCGGCACCGACAGAACAGTCGATGGTTGTTGCTACTGGTCGGACAGAAACCACAACCGAAAGGTTGTGGCGGCTTGTGGTGTTCGAGGCGAAGCCGAGACCTCCCATGGTCTTGGTGTGTTCTTGTTGGGGCTCGGGTAAACCAAACACACCAAGGGGTGTGTTTGGTTAAACTTTGCAAGATAAACTTTATGTTATGTTATTAAGTAAAATTCATGAAAATAATACATGGTTTGATTAATTTACTTAATCATAAGACTTAGGATATAATTATAAATATAATTATCATGGTAATTAAACATGGCCATTTTGATAAACTTTAGATTAAAATAATTATTAATAGTTATTTCATGACGTAAGATTTATGTGCTTTTAATTAATTAAGAACATAGATTAATTAATATTCTCCATTTTACTCAAGGTTTAATTAAATTAATATCAATACTTTAATTAAATTATACAATTTTCATTTAATGTAAAGTTTAATTGATACAATCATGTAATATTATTAATTAATAATTTCTTATAATATCATGCCTTATTATTATTAATTAATAATCACATGTTAAGACTAAATATTTAATATTAATAAACTTTACTATATTATGACTTAAAATTATCATGATTTATAAATTAAGACTATTAAGCTTTAGCTTATATTTTAGACTTTCTATTAAAAGCTGCTAATTTTAGAAAGTTACTTATTATGACATTACAAGTATAGTAATACAATAATACATGAAATACATAATCATAATACATGTAAAACATGAATAAATACAAGACAACATTTAAAACAGTAAAACATGACAAGAACATATGAAATAAGTTAAGAACACACAGAACCAGTAACACACCCAGTGATCAGACAACTCACACACATCCCTTATTTATGTAGTATCCGTGAAGTCGGAGTAGCTCGTTCAGCTTCCATTCTATCTTCACTACTGGACATAAGGTACCGATATTCCGTCCTTCAGTATGAACATTCTTTCCTTTATTAGGATTCCCCGTTTGCAGCCATCTGTTTTCCCCGGTTATTTTATATGTATTGAATGCTTATGTTATATTTTAGATGCCTGAGCTATATACATGCATGCTAGTTCCACCTAGTTATAGAGGTACCATAACCATAACACTTGAGGCACCAGTGTGATGACTTCCCCATGACGGAGTGATTGCTCGTGGCGTCCCTTTCAGTTTTGGCCATTTATTTATATTATCATGTGGGGCGTATGGGTGGTTACATGTTTTTTTCAGGATTTTCATGATGAATGTGGTGTGTGCCTTGCATCCTTCACAAGGAGTTGATCCCTCATACCCAGACCAGTATAATTAGAGGAAACCCCTCTAATTGCATGATGAGGTCACTCCTCTAAGTATTCATGCACGTTGATACCTCATGACCTATATAGGCTCTTGGCTAAATTTAAAATATAGTTTTCATAAGTTAATCATAAACTTTTCAAATTATAAAACCAGTTTTATAAACATATACCAGGTTTTCTAGGACTTATACATTTCCACTGCTTTTCAGTCTTTACTTATGTTTCAGTCATTCATATCATGTTATGTATCCGTTCACCGAGCGTATTGCTCAGCCGTTACTTTCCTTTCCATGTCCCAAAACGGCAGGTACCCATGGACCGACTTGAGCATTTGGAGGACGTGCATAGGAGGGAAGCTGCCTTATACTTCTTCTCCTTTTGCCTTCATATACTTATGCTTGTTTGGACACTTGTTTTTGTCCTTCTCATTTCATTTACTTTATTTATGTTTTGGGCTTATGTTTGGGAACCGATGTTCGATTCCGGTTTTTCCCTTTTGGTCATGTATGTTTTTGTACATATTACCTTCATTGCTTTGATGACACGCCATAAATACACGTAACGGTCCACTTATCAAAGTAGGGTGTTACAATTATGGTATAAGAGCCAAAGGTTTCGACCTGTAGGCTCTAAAACTTGACCTGTGACTAGTGGGTAGTCACCAGGACCTTCCCAAGTCGACGTATGATATTCCACGCATTGATATTCCCAGAATCTTGTTCGTTCTCAACCATGATGTTTTCCCTCTAGATATTGTTTTGCTACGACGGATTAATCAATAGTCAATTCATACTTAGTTACATGTCATTGTTTTATGTATGGTGTTTCTTGTAAATTTGACTAGTATGGACTGGACCACCGTAGTTCATACTTAGTCACATGTTTTCTGTTATGTTTTTGGACAATTGGCTTTTTTCAACTATTTATTTATATATCATTGGTGTAGGTATTTTGACAAAGTAATAGTTTGTACAGGACTGGCCATATTTAGTCGCATGTGCTTTTCATTTGAATTTTGTTTTGGTGAACCGACCCATAGGCGTTAACCTTTGCCCATGTCAATTTTGTTTTGGTGAACCGGTCCATAGGCATTCACCTTTACTCATGTCAATTTTGTTTTGTGAACTGACCCATAGGCGTTCACCTTTGCTCATGTCAATTTTGTTTTGTGAACCGACCCATAGGCGTTCACCCTTACTCATGTCAATCTTGTTTTATGAACCGACCCATGGTCGTCCACACCAGCGATTTTCAGATTTCATTTCATTACAGTCATATTTCTTTCATGTCTCCTCATTAATTATTATGTTTCGTTATGTCAATTTTGTTTTCATACTTTCATGGTTGACTTCGTTTTCATGTTGATTATGTTCTATGCTCCTTACGTTAATTTTGTTCCATGTTTCTTCGTGTTGATTTTGCTTTCATGCTAGACATTGATGGATCGTATTTAATCATGCTTTCAGGATAGTCATGGTTGGTTTTCATTAATCATGTTTTCATACTGGCCATCATTTGATTCTGTTTAATCATGCTTTTGTGCTTTTTACAAAACTGGAACTATGTCTACGCTAACTTAGTTGGGATATTACGTTGCACTGTTCATTTTTGGTTTTAACCGTTTGATCAGTACCTTCCTTGATCATGTCAGGTGATCGACACCGTATCGATCATCTCATGTGAATTCCATGTGTACTCCCTGTTCCATGTGTACTTCATGTACCATATTCCAGATGCATTTCAGTTACCGCACACCGTGTGTGTTACTAATCAATCTCCAAGTTTCTTAGACATTTGCCTCACCGATGTTGCTTAAGATATGATACGGTTCTCAGCTTGGAGATTCTACATAACGAAGATGAAGGCGATAGATCAGAGCAACCAGATTAGAATTTTATTTAATCCACCGGAAGTTACCATTTTATTTCATATCTTTACCTTCTCAGTCATATGTCACGTGCCATTCAGTTGTCTTTCTCGGCATATGAGTGGGAGCCGATACCAGTCGGCCACTCAGCTAAATAGTTACATTTATCACAGTCATGATAATGACCATCATGGAACTGACAAACAAGGAAGTAGTGACAACTACCGTGACAACAAATACTCTGGCAATAACGACAAAAGCTTCGATGACGGACGTGATCAGAAATACAAAGGGTCAGCAGTCTGATAGTTGTGTTTTTGTATACACGTTTTAGGAAAAACGCGTATGAGTGGCAAGTATTAAGTTGCACGTTTTAGGAAAAACGCGAAACCGAATAAATGCGGGTTCGTTCTCGAAGGAGGTGTGTGTATTAATGTGCCAATATATATATGAAATCAAGTTTGGATTAGTGACGTTTTTGGGTTTAAAGAGAGAAAAAGTAAAGACGAGCTATGACTACGATTACGCTACGACGTCGACGTAAAACGATGACGTAATTACGTAAAACGCGACAAAATAAAAAATTAAACCTAAAAATTAATTAAAAGATTAAACTAAGTCTAAAATAATATAAATAAGAATAAAAATTCAACAAATATATTTTAAAACCTTTTATTAATTAAATATTCAATTTTTAATGCTAATTAAAGCCCTAAAATTAAATATAATTAACAAAATGTCCAAAATATAATTTTATTGAACTAATAAATCACTTATATTATTTAAAGACTAAAAAGTATTTTTCCTAAATTTTCAAAACTATTTTTCTATTTTTAAAACACTAAAAACTATTTTTAAACTAAAATAATCCTAAAAAATAATAAAATAATGCCAAAAATAATTTGACAATTTTAAAAATCCTAATTTATACTAATGAACAGTAGAAAATTGAAAAAGTTTGAAGAATGTAAAATTTTGCACTAAAAGACAAAACTGATTAATAATTAAACCCTAATTAAACTAATTTAATTAAAAAATAATTAAAAAGTGAACAGTGAAATAATTTTAAACTAAAAATCTTAAAATGATTTTCTAAATCTAAGAAAAATTTTAAATCTGAAAAATATTACTTTTCTGCACTAAAAGACAAAAACAGAAAGTTTAAAAGTAATTAAAAATAGCTATTTAATGTAAAAAATAGTAAGTGAACAGTAACTAAAATATAAATTAAACAGAAAATTCAGAAATTAAATAAGAAAAATATTGAAACTGGTTTGGATGCCTAAAACCTAATTTAGTTCACTAAAGACAAAATGTTTAGAAAACTGAAAGTGACATCTGCTTGCTTTTGTCTTTTAGCAAAGCAGGGGAAACCTTTACACTAGCAGTGGGAACTTGGTTCCCACTGACAGATATGAAAAACGGGTCTGGTGATGTTATGCTTGATTTCAAGCTTGCTTTTGAGTTTTGATGGGAAACAAAGGCACCCCCTGATAAGTGTGAAAACACTCATCAATAATGATCCAAAAACCACTCAAAACACAGTCAAATATATTATTTTAACTTTAAAATATCAGAATTATGTGTGTATTTGTGTTTCATGTGTTTTCAGGTAAGAAGATACATTTTTAGAGCAAAGACGCGTTTTCATGGATTTATTTGATAAAAGACGAAGAAAGAGAAGAAAGATGCTTAAAGGACCAATCTTGCCACTACTTCAAAGATCGAGGGCTCAAGTTGCAACTTTTGACAAAATGAAGGATAAAAAGAAAGTACTTAAAAGTTTTAACCACATTTGGAAAGAAATAAGAAAAAGAAGGATTAAAAGAGAAATAAGGAGAAAGTTTATTTACTTTGGTCATTGACCAAACTGGTCAACACACAAAAAACACAGACGCGTCTTCCTTCGTTCCCAAAGAAAGAGAGAGAAAGTTGAGTCGGTTATACTTTTTCCACCACCAAGTCCTGCAACTCGTTTTTTATGAAGATCAAGAAGGATTCAACCAACGCTTATAACTACAAAAATCATCCTCTTTCTCTTCTCTACATGATGGTATAAGTTAATTAGATCAAGATTCAATGGAGAAGAAATCCCCAAATGTGAAGATGATGAAGAACGAGTTCGATTCAACCTCGTATTTTCCACGTGGCGCAACTGGATTGGCCAAGACACGTCATTGAAGTCACCATTCCCTCTCTCGACGCCTATAAAAGGAAGATGAAGACATCAGTTTCAATCGGTTAGCTTAGGTGTAGATTTCACACACATAGTAGTTAGGAGTAGATAGTTAGTTAGTTTTTAATCTTGTAACGAATTCAGTTTCTTTTCAGTTAAGTAGTTTGTAACCGTTTCAATTTTCACCATTAATGAAATTTATGTTTTCTCTTCAAAGCTTTCTACATTTTCTTCTTATAATCTGTCTCGATAAGTAACAAAAGTAATTAGATTGTTATAGTGTTACTGTTCCGATAGGACTGTTTCGAGTTGTCAGTTGTTAGAGCACTAGTGTTATTTGTTAAAAAGTTCAGTTTTCATTGCTAGTAAATAATCTCATCTCATTTTTCAGCTTATTCTGCCACTAGCTCTCATAAGCTCTGAAGAGCTTATGAGAATGTTCCATTCTTGATTCGAACCGTTTTATATTGAGTAGCGTAGCTGAGGAATTAGTTTAGATCATAATTGTTAGTAGAGTTTAAATGAATGAAACCAGTAGCTCAATTAGGTTCGATTGGTTTTACTGTTTAAAGCAGCTTTCAGCTTATGGTTAATAAGCTGTTGGTAAAAGCTAGTGGATTCTTTCATTAGAAGTTCTGTTCAGGAGTCAACAGTTAGTCAATAATCTGATTTTTTTTAGTTTTAACTACTTAACTGATCTCCATTAATAAACTACTGAATTTCTTCAAGTTTCTTTCTGAATTGTTTCAAATTTTTAAAAAGAACTTTCTTTTCCTACTGTTCGTTAAAGTCTAGTAGCTTATGATCGTTTTCTCAGTTTTCGATAAAGTTTTCGATTAGTCAATCAGTTCATAAGCTCCATAGAGTTTAGGAATAGATTTTTGATAATCTTTAAAAGTTCTAATCAGTCAAGTAAGAGTGGAGATTTCATCAGTTCAGAAGTTCGCGTTTTTGCATTTTCATTTGTTTATGCAGGTAATTGGTGGTAGATCAGTTCAGCGAGTTTCATTTAAGCCGTGAAAGCTGCAGTTTTGTTGGTGTTCTCTGTTCAGGTAGCATGGAGATAGTTTAATCAAGCGAGCTCAGCGCTCCGCTTCACGTCAAAGGACTAGGCCTGGACGAAAGGTTACTTTGTTTTTTATGTTTCTGAAATTCTTAGCTCTAGTTGCGTAGGAGTTTAGATTTTGACTGCAATATGTTATACTAGATCTGTTTTGAGATGCTTTACGTTTGCTATGATCTTCCTTGATTTGTGTAGACTTATGAATGCAGCTTAGTTAATTCATAGCAACTTCTCATTCTGTCATTGATATCTAGCTTGATTTAGTTTGTTGCTAGTAGCGTTTGGGATTGTTTTCTTCAGGTTTGATCTTCACTGATTTTTAACTGGTCACTTTAATATGCTTTTGGCCCACCAGTGCATAGCTTAACTGTTTGGTTAATATAGTAGCTGCTTGAAAGAATTTTGTTATATAGCGGTAGATTCTATTGAATTTAGAACTAGTATAAGCTGAGTATGTGACTAGGATTTAGAGGATTTATGAAAGTTAGTTGTTAATGGGAGTATTGGGAAGTTGCAAATAAGATTTAGGAATATAAAAATACAGAGTTAAAATTACTTTTTACAAGGTTAGATATTAGACAACTTAGATCCTCCATAGTGATACAATGCATTCCATACACAGTCCACATGCAGTTAGTAGTGAGATCCGTTAGGTAGGTGGTTACATTTTTAGTCCTCCTCGTTATCTTCCTGTTGGATCAGTTTTAGATTGTTGGGCTGGATAAATTTTGGGCCAGCTCTTTTAAAGATCAGATTAAAGGTTGATAGTCATTTGGGCTTATTAAATGTGTAATAACGTTCAAGAGTTAAGTGCAAATTTAGAAATTACGATTTTACATTTTTACACTTTACATTTTTATTTGTAGTATAAAATTGTATTTTTCATTTTATATTTTGTGCAAACTAATTGTCGTATGTGCTAGATGTTTTTAGTGTAGTACGTATAAGTAATAGTATAGATATTATTTTTACATTTTTTTAGTGTTTTTTTTGTCAAGTAGCTTAAATACCAAAATTACAATTTTTAACCAAAAACAATTAAGTCTTTGCTAGAAAACGTTATATCAATTCGAATCGAGCTGAGAAGACAACTACACTTAAAAACGAAATATTACCCCCACACTCATGGAAGTGTGGGAAGTCAGAATAAACAGAAAAAACACACAATCTCAATACAAATTCACACTCAAATAAAGCTATAAAGTTACTGATATACACTTGTGGGTATCTGATGAACAGTACTGGTCTAAATGGTCAAAAGTTGAGATTCAACAGCTTAATTCATGCACACAATCTAACCCAATCACATAAAACCTACTCACAATCCTAAGTTAACCTAATTTCTAACAGGCTACAAGATTTATGGCAATTTACTCTAGATTAAACTCAGAAAAATAGACTTTATGTTTAAGCTGTTTACTACCAAATTTAACAAGCAATATGGTTTTAAAACCTATCAACCTGAAAACAAAGTAACATACACCCTGTTCTTACCAAAGCAAGTATATCTAGGCAGTTTTTAATGTAAAAATTGTCAATCAATCACATTAAAACACTGTCCCAAACACACCCTTAAATATCTGAAATTGAGAATTATCAAACAAAATGCATATCAAAAGGGCTTAAATCAATTTATAACTACTCTATCATTCATACCAAAGCTAAAACAGCCTAATCAAATAGAAAAATCAACACTCAAACAAGTTCACACAAAAATCACATGAATATTTCCAGAAAGCATAAAAAAAATTTCAAAAGGGGTTCTAAGCCGTACCTGGCTGATGCCTTCCTAATGATGATTTGTTTGAGCTTTCAGGAGCTTGTGGAAGCTTGTTGGTGTAGAGGAAATGGGTGGGGACTACAGCAGTCCCAAACACCCCCAATATCTTCAAATCTTCAATGAAATGAAATGAGAAGATGATGAAACTGGATTCTTTTACACCTGCACACAAAATACAAGGAAAGGATAAGATCTTTAGGAGCTCACCATAAGCTGTTACCAGCAGCTTATGGAGGGCTTATGAAACAGTACCACACAAACTTATGGTTTTGGAAATTCCAATATTACCAATATTTTGAAAACCTAAACTAGAAGGAACCACAATTACACTAAAAGGCTTCAACAACCAACTGCAATCATAACATACAGGTCCACTTTCACTTCACCATATGGTATGATTCAGATTGAAAAAATTTTCCAGAAATCTTTTAAAACAAATTTTGAATGAACTCTAAACTAAATTTACCAAGTAAATTTATTGATTATACTAAGAAAAAGCAGTAAGGACTCAGTTGATTGCACAAGTTTAAAATGTTTTCATTTTCATTACTTAATTAAAAAAAGTACAAAAAACTGGAACAAGGGCTCATTCACAAAATGAAGGCTCCTTAAATACTAAACTATAGATGTTTCTAGACTAGCAACTACATAAGTAAACCCTAGCAACGAATTTCCAAGAAAGCCCTTGGTCAATGGTCTTGAAAATCTGGTCTTTGGTGCCATGTGATGATGTTGAGGAGCCAGCTGTTAAAACTTCATCTCCATCGTTCTTTTTTACTTTGGGAACAAGTAGATCATATGGGTCGTTGATGGGTCTGTCCCTTTTGTTTTCTTGTACAAGAGTGGGGGACAGGGGAGGACAAGAGTGAAAGTGATGGGGGTTTTGGTTAGTGGGATGTGATAAGGGTGGTATGAATCACTAATCTGCACCTAATCAAGGGATAACCCTTTGATTTGTGCAAATTAGAGATTAGGGTTTAAGGGGTTGGGGACGGTTAAACAGGGGTGTTTAATCTTGGTTCATGGGTTAATGATTTTTAAATTGTGTTTACCTCCACAAAATAAAAACTGATTTATTTAAATCAGTTAAATAAATGAAGTGGGATGGTGACATGGCTGGTGGGGTGGATGTGATTGGAGGAGAGGTGTGAAGTGGGTGACGTGGCAGCGGTTGAGTGGTGGAGGAGAGAATGTTGTCTGGCCACAAATGGCCCTCCATGTTCCAAAATGTCTTCAAGTTGTATTAAACAGCCAAACACCTTTTTTCCTTTGTAAAAACTTTGCTATACTTGTCAAATTTGGCACCAAGGTTTTTCAAAGTTTATAACAAGGACTAATCTTGCAATTCCTTCAATCTTCAAGGGCTAGATGTGTAAAGTCTTCAAACTTTAGGGACCCTATTCATATTTATGAATATTTGAGGGGTATAAAGTGTCAATCTTCAAAAGTTGAGGGACCAAACTTGCCAATTCTTCAAACTTCAAGGGCATTTTTGGAAAATTCATACTTGGGCCCGGTTTATTGTGCGGCTTCTTTTCCCGTGTTCGTTTTTGCTTCATTCTTGTAATCTTTTGGTGAATTCACGATATCCGTACCTGAAATACACAATGAACAAACACAAGCATATTTTGGGGTATTTTGACGATATTTTAAGCGTTTTAAGCCCGATTTGGACGATGAGACTATGTATAAATATAGTCTCATCACTCCCCCATACTAAACCATTGCCATGTCCCCACGCAATGCTAGAATTAAGTATCATAGCACTTCCAAAATTCATTTTATGATGACTTTTATTGATGACATAAATTTAATAAACTACTACACGTGTTTTAGACATAATGTATTGTTTTCATCACGAGAACGTGACTTTTGGGATCATAGAACAAGAACACGTGAATGCTTCGTTAGAAATAATTTCGTCGTCCTCGATTTTCACCCAATTCCATGCTAAGTGTGTAACGAGATCATTGTTATTATAAGTTAGCAACACGAACACATCTCATGAGTGTTAATTACGGACCTAAACTCCCTTATTCCTACTTGGTATCTCTTATATTTTATTTTGTCTTAATGATCACGAGGATACATCATCGACTTATGCGTGAATAGAGATTAAGTCTAAAAATAGAAACTTAACGGTGTAGCCAAAATCATTAAATCAATAATTCATCCTAATAGACAACGATGTCAAAAAATTAAGTCAACAAGAAGGATCGATAAACACGGTTTTATAACGGTTTTGAACATGAGACTTATTACCAAGACTTTTATACGCCCCCTAACGGAAGGGCCTTATTATCTTTGGTTTACCTCCATCTTTTATTCAACTTCGCCATGAAGCTTTTATTATGACTTCGGTCTTGCCTTGCCTTTTATTATCCGCCTCATCGGTGGTTTTATTAACCAAAGACTTATATCCTCACGCTAAAGCGGATTTTGGATCTTTAAAGCTTCGAAGATTAAGGCTTGATTCACTTTCAATTTGGGCATAGATTTTTCGGCCTTGTGAGCTTCAAATTTTTGCTTAATTTAGGTGAGCACTTGAAATCTTATTATTAGGTGAAGCTTTTGATTATTCGGGTGCCAATACTTCAAAACCGTGACGCTGGCGATACCTTAATGTTTTCCCAATTTAATTACATGGAAGCTACCAAAACAAATTAGAAACCAACAATAGTGACTAGACCGCCAAATCAATATTTATTAACAATTTATTATGCAAAAGTGTGGGGAGAATAAGCTAATAATCACTACACATGAGATCGTGACGATTACGAGACTTATAAATAACTCTATCAGTTCTCGTCCTCATTTAAGAGACTTAGCCTAAAAAGTTAAGGAATCGAAGCTAAGTTCTCAACACGCACGGTCGAGTCAAAAATTACTCTTATTCTCACCATCGGAAAACCTACATTCGTGTCTTAAACACTTATGAAAAACTAGAAAAATTTTAAAATTTGGCCATTTTTAGCCTTATTTTGCATAAAACGATAACAAAAAGATGAAAATTGGATTGCGTGTTGACGTAAGCAAGGTGAAGTATCTACTCACCCCCCATACTAAAACTAAACATTGTCCTCAATGTTTCGAGTCTAGGGGTGTAAACACCCCCATACTAGAGACGAAGTCGAATGCTTAATCTCGAGCATGGAAAGGGTAAAACGAATAACCTAAAATCCGTTTATGAATTATGCTAATAAGATAAACGTTAGAACATAAAAGGATATCATCGGATATCGGAATCTCCAAAGGCAACGATCGAAGCTCGAGTGATCCGTAAAACGAACACGAGAGGCTTCAATGATGACGATGAACCTAATGAATCACAATCACAAACAACCACGAAACAAAGGTTGGAAGAGCACAAGTCCCCTCGTTACATTAACTAAGAAAGCAATAATATATACAAGGATAAGCATGAGAATCCCCCACGAGGCACCTTGTTTTTGATAACCGAGTCAAAAGCTCGACTCGAATCCCCATAAATGTGATCATTTAGGGATAATCTTGGTTTGGTCATTTTTGGTGGGGTTTACATGATAAACAATGCCCAAAAGTACATGGAGTACTTTAAAAACCCGATACACGAATACCGGGGTCAAAGATAGCGTCTTCGTTTTCGGATGAAAGACGAAACAACGCTACTTCAACACAAACCCCAATGGGGTAGAAGAAAACAGATAAGAAGTAGAAAGGTGGGGCAATGGGTAAGTCACTAAGATGAGCTACTCGAGGTAGACTCACACCAAGCAAACGAAAAGATTTTCCATTTATTGCATCGGTGGAAGACCGAGATTTCCCTTTACAAGCAATTCCGGGATCGTAAATCTCGTCCTCGGTGGAGAAATGTGAAGGAACATTTGGGGCTTCCCCCACACTAGATCCACACCAACCGTCGTCAAAAGGAGTAGACGAGGTGGTAGCACTCATAAAACGCGGTGATGACGGAGTTAAACTTGTAGAAAAATCTTTTAAAACATTTTTAAAATCTTTTCCTTTTTCATCGCTCAAAAACTCTTTATGAAAACCCGATTGAATAATGTCGAAAATATTTGGCGTGTCAAATTGAAAATTAGTCGCGCTAAAAATCCTCACATTTAAGTCATTGGTGGGAGGGGTGGCGGATTATATAAGTTCTCAAAACGTTTGTCAATAAAGAACACCGCCCCCTCGGGGTCTACATACTCGTCATCCTCATGAACGTCGATCTCATCGATTTCTTCATCAAAGATAGGCTTGTCAAACCACGGTTTGTCATTCCCCTCCTTGAGTATCTTAGAAACTCTCTTGAAAAGATCACGATCAAGCACGAAACCATCATTCTTTTGTGAGGATTGTTGATAAGTTAAATCCTCTCGAATGTGGTAAACGTAATTCTCATTTGAGGAGTGTTGATTAGGTAACTCCTCGAGAATTGGATTTTTAGTGGTCACATGAGTTGGTTCGTCATCGAAAATAAGACGTTCCAACTCATTTAGTTCATCCTCGATTTTGGAAAGATCGACCTCACTCGTAGGTGGAGGTGAAGGCATAAGAGCTAGCTCTCGTTCAATGATTTCCTCAATCTCGGGATCAAACTCGTAATCATCGTACTTCACATGTTTCTTTTTAGGAGAATCAAAAATGGCATGTGGATTTTGAAGTACGTGATCAATCTCGGAAAAATCGTCATCGTCATCGTCAAAGAAAGAGTCGATGTGAGCACTCACAACCATGGTCTTACAAGTCGAATGACTATGCTTGGGTGACTTTTCTAAGACGAGAGGATCAATGTCGATAAACCCTTTAGCCTCAACGGGTGTTGGGCTAGGCAAAGGAGGCAATTCGATGGAGTTAGAAGTTGAAGCCTCAAAGACGTGGTCCTTCGAAGGTGGTGAAGACGAGCCCATATTGGTCTTTGTCGTGATGGCACTAACGTCGCCCTTCGGAATTGGTGGTTCACTTGTTTCGCTAAAAACATCCCAAAGTGAGTTTTCATCCATAAATTTACACATACCCTTTTGAATTTGGTACACGTATTCTTTATCATCAAAATCATCATCTTTAGAACCGTTTTTCTTAATTCTTTCAAAACATGCATCAAGCTTCATTCTTTCCGCTAAAGTGAACATTTTGAAATCATTAGAATTTGAATCATTAGGTTTTGAAACCTCGGTTTTTTCATTCTCATTAAACCCTTGGGATTTTCTAGCGAAAAAGTCTATTTTCTCATCCCCATATCTCATAATAAGTCTCCCCTCGTGAACGTCGATTACGGCTCTAGCCGTCGATAAGAATGGTCGGCCTAAAATAATGGGACATTTAGGGTCACACTCGTAATCGGATATAACGAAATCCGCGGGAAAAACAAACTTTCCAACTTTGACATAGACATCCTCGGCTATTCCAATTGGTATAAGTGGAGTACAATTTGCAAGATCGATTGTCATGTTCGTGGGGGTAAGCGAAGGCAATCTCATCAATTTCCAAAGAGAATGAGGCATGAGATTGATGATAGCACCTAAATCGGCAAGGGCTAAACATCTCTCAATCTCAGAAAAATCACAAGGTAGTAGAAATTGGCCCGGATCCTTTTCCTTTCTCGGCATACGCCTTTTGGGTTTTTTAAGAAGGATCGATGCACAAGTTTCTTCAAGGGTTACTTTGGTAAGGTCGACAAAGCTCTCTTTTTGAACCGCAGATGGAATTTGAGGTACACGAGGGTGTGCACTCTTTTCCTTGGTCGCCACGTTCACCCCATCGACTTTAGAACAAGAAGACGTCTTAGAAGTCGAGGGTTGAGAGGAAGAAACAACTCTAAATCCATCAAGGTTAGGGGTAATCACACGACCTTTCTCACGAGACGAGGCGGCTTTACATTGTTCCTTCGGATTTGCTACGGTGTCACTAGGTAACGAACTCGATGATGCACCCGAGGACTTGTTCATTATGGCCGAAAACATCTTTTTAATATCAATTTGCCCTTGCTCAATCTTCGTGTTTTGCAATTTCAATGTATTAGAAAAGTCGTTTTTCAAAGTACCAATTTCTCCCTCTAATCGTCTCATATTAGCCTCATTCGTTTTCATGTAATTTTGAAAATCGTTTGACGAACTATTTTGATTTGAATTAAAGTTCCCTTGGTTTTGATTGTTTCTTTGAAAATTTCCTTGATTACCACTTGAAAAATTGTTGCCTTGATTGTTGTTGTTTGAAAAATTCGAGTTTTGATTATTGTCTCGATTTTGCCAAGTTATATTACGACCTTGATTATAACCTCCTTGATTTTGATTCGAAAAATTTCCTTGTTGATTATTTCCTTGAAAATTGTTTCGATTTTGAAAATTGTTGCCTTGGTTATAATTGCCTTGTTGTGATGGACCCGCGTTATTTTGATTTTGAAAATTGTTGTTTCCGTTTAACGCACTCACATTCGACGTTTGGCCATCCGTAGCCGCACACTCGTAATAATTATGAGTTCCACCACAAAACGTACACGAAACCTCAACCGCTTTCACCGTAGCGGGAGCGTCTTTCTTTTGCATCTCAACGAGAAAAGACGTAAACACATTAGTCAACTTGTCGACTTTCGCATCAACTCTCTCAATGTCGCGATTAGAATTACTAACATTGGCGACATTGGCAACACTCGGTGCGTTGCGGAGTTGGTAAACCTTGGATCGGTTTTCGATAATTATCAATGCATCTTTCGGAGTCTTACACAAAAGTTGCCACCGGAGGCGGAATTCAACGAATCTTGTTCGTGAAAATTAAGACCGTTGTAAAACGTATCGATTTGGTGCAACCCGGAAAAACCATGGTGAGGACATTGCCTAAGCAATTCCTTAAAGCGATCCCACGCGTCTCTAAAAGATTCATTCGGTTTTTGCTCAAATTTCGTAATCTCGTTTTTGAAAAACGTTGTCTTCGACGGTGGGAAAAAATAATTAACGAACTTGGAAACGAGATCCTTCCACGTAGTTATGGAATTAGGTGACTCTTTCTCGTACCAATCCTTGGCGGCACCATCGAGCGAGTACGGAAAAAGCATAAGCTTGACGACATCGGTGTCGACGTTCTTAAACTTGCTCGTGGCCAAAAGACGATCAAAATTCCGAATATGATCATGAGGATTATCGGCTTCACGACCTCGAAACTTCGTAGCTTGGATTAACGAAAGCATTCCGCTCTTAATCTCAAAATTCTCCGCCTCGATAGCGGGAATTACGATCGCGTCTCCATAACCCTCGGTGGGCGCTTGGAGCAATTCCATCATCGAGCGATTGCCGGCCATCTCCTCTACGGTTTCTTCAACAACGATATTAGGAACGTCGGTTTCTAATTCTCGTCTACGTCGTCGATTCCTTCGATTACGGTTGCGTCGATTCGAAACTTCGCTAGAATTGGAATAATCCTTCGATCGAGTGCGCATGCACTAAGCGTAGAACGGGTGGTAGCAAAGAAGATTCTTTTTGCGGTTTTTCGATTTTTCAATTTTTTTGGTTTTTGATTGTTTTTTTAATTTTTTTTTGATTTTTAAATGTATTACGTAGACACAAATCTACAAATCTCTCCTCGAATCGACTTTCTCGATTAAAGGAGCCTCAAAGAATGAAAACGATCACGTGGAGTGAACGCCTTCGATGACTTTAGAACGTTGGTGGAACACCAAAACGTTCAAGAGGATTTAATCTTGAAAACACAAGCAAATATAATATAAGTAGATAATACTTGGGCGGCAAATCCTCGATTAGCCTTCTTTCTCAAAACACGCACAAGCAAGCGGAGGAAACGAGGCGGCGCGAAGCACTTAAGAGCCTTTTTCCTTTAGGTCGTGAAATACAACCGCCTTATACCCACCTTATAGTTTGTGTTAATTGAAATTAAGCCTCACGAAAGTATTTATCTATTTTGCCTTTAAACTTTTGCTTTAGATTCGAGTACAATGATCGAGTGATGAAATCCCGAATCAAGGTTGCGTTTTCACGCTTTTGGAGTACTTGTATATTTATTGTTCTTACGTAGATACAATATAGTAATAATATATTCACAAGAAAAACGAAAACCAATATATCTACAATATAGTAAAAGATTGTTGTATGTTTAATTTAGGAAAATTAAACACGATTTATTTGGATATTATACTATAATAGAGAAAAATAACAAAAATGAGTATGTACGATATTCACGCTTTCCAAAAAAAAAATGAAAAGCTAAAACGCACTACTCACACAAACACGATACTAATAATAATGGCACACTAAACACCTTCCCGGCAGCGGCGCCAAAATGATAGTTGTGTTTTTGTATACACGTTTTAGGAAAAACGCGTATGAGTGGCAAGTATTAAGTTGCACGTTTTAAGAAAAACGCGAAACCGAATAAATGCGGGTTCGTTCTCGAAGGAGGTGTGTGTATTAATGTGCCAATATATATATGAAATCAAGTTTGGATTAGTGACGTTTTTGGGTTTAAAGAGAGAAAAAGTAAAGACGAGCTATGACTACGATTACGCTACGACGTTGACGTAAAACGATGACGTAATTACGTAAAACGCGACAAAATTAAAAATTAAACCTAAAAATTAATTAAAAGATTAAACTAAGTCTAAAATAATATAAATAAGAATAAAAATTCAACAAATATATTTTAAAACCTTTTATTAATTAAATATTCAATTTTTAATGCTAATTAAAGCCCTAAAATTAAATATAATTAACAAAATGTCCAAAATATAATTTTATTGAACTAATAAATCAGTTATATTATTTAAAGACTAAAAAGTATTTTTCCTAAATTTTCAAAACTATTTTTCTATTTTTAAAACACTAAAAACTATTTTTAAACTAAAATAATCCTAAAAAATAATAAAATAATGCCAAAAATAATTTGACAATTTTAAAAATCCTAATTTATACTAATGAACAGTAGAAAATTGAAAAAGTTTGAAAAATGTAAAATTTTGCACTAAAAGACAAAACTGATTAATAATTAAACCCTAATTAAACTAATTTAATTATAAAAAATAATTAAAAAGTGAACAGTGAAATAATTTTAAACTAAAAATCTTAAAATGATTTTCTAAATCTAAGAAAAATTTTAAATCTGAAAAATATTACTTTTCTGCACTAAAAGACAAAAACAAAAAGTTTAAAAGTAATTAAAAATAGCTATTTAATGTAAAAAATAGTAAATGAACAGTAACTAAAATACAAATTAAACAGAAAATTCAAAAATTAAATAAGAAAAATATTGAAACTGGTTTGGATGCCTAAAACCTAATTTAGTTCACTAAAGACAAAATGTTTAGAAAACTGAAAGTGACATCTGCTTGCTTTTGTCTTTTAGCAAAGCAGGGGAAACCTTTACACTAGCAGTGGGAACTTGGTTCCCACTGACAGATATGAAAAACGGGTCTGGTGATGTTATGCTTGATTTCAAGCTTGCTTTTGAGTTTTGATGGGAAACAAAGGCACCCCCACACTCATGGAAGTGTGGGGAGTCAGAATAAACAGAAAAAACACACAATCTCAATACAAATTCACACTCAAATAGACCTATAAAGTTACTGATATACACTTGTGGGTATCTGATGAACAGTACTGGTCTAAATGGTCAAAAGTTGAGATTCAACAGCTTAATTCATGCACACAATCTAACCCAATCACATAAAACCTACTCACAATCCTAAGTTAACCTAATTTCTAACAGGCTACAAGATTTATGGCAATTTACTCTAGATTAAACTCAGAAAAATAGACTTTATGTTTAAGCTGTTTACTACCAAATTTAACAAGCAATATGGTTTTAAAACCTATCAACCTGAAAACAAAGTAACATACACCCTGTTCTTACCAAAGCAAGTATATCTAGGCAGTTTTTAATGTAAAAATTGTCAATCAATCACCTTAAAACACTGTCCCAAACACACCCTTAAATATCTGAAATTGAGAATTATCAAACAAAATGCATATCAAAAGGGCTTAAATCAATTTATAACTACTCTATCATTCATACCAAAGCTAAAACAGCCTAATCAAATAGAAAAATCAACACTCAAAAAAGTTCACACAAAAATCACACGAATATTTCCAGAAAGCATAAAAAAATCAAAAGGGGTTCTAAGCCCTACCTGGCTGATGCCTTCCTAATGAGGATTTGTTTGAGCTTTCAGGAGCTTGTGGAAGCTTGTTGGTGTAGAGGAAATGGGTGGGGACTACAGCAGTCCCAAACACCCCCAATATCTTCAAATCTTCAATGAAATGAAATGAGAAGATGATGAAACTGGATTCTTTTACACCTGCACATAAAATACAAGGAAAGGATAAGAGCTTTAGGAGCTCACCATAAGCTGTTACCAGCAGCTTATGGAGGGCTTATGAAAAAGTACCACACAAACTTATGGTTTTGGAAATTCCAATATTACCAATATTTTGAAAACCTAAACTAGAAGGAACCACAATTACACTAGAAGGCTTCAACAACCAACTGCAATCATAACATACAGGTCCACTTTCACTTCACCATATGGTATGATTCAGATTGAAAAACTTTTCCAGAAATCTTTTAAAACGAATTTTGAATGAACTCTAAACTAAATTTACCAAGTAAATTCAATGATTATACTAAGAAAAAGCAGTAAGGAACTCAGTTGATTGCACAAGTTTAAAATGTTTTCATTTTCATTACTTAATTAAAAAAAGTACAAAAAACTGGAACAAGGGCTCATTCACAAAATGAAGGCTCCTTAAATACTAAACTATAGATGTTTCTAGACTAGCAACTACATAAGTAAACCCTAGCAACGAATTTCCAAGAAAGCCCTTTGTCAATGGTCTTGAAAATCTGGTCTTTGGTGCCATGTGATGATGTTGAGGAGCCAGCTGTTAAAACTTCATCTCCATCGTTCTTTTTTACTTTGGGAACAAGTAGATCATATGGGTCGTTGATGGGTCTGTCCCTTTTGTTTTCTTGTACAAGAGTGGGGGACAGGGGAGGACAAGAGTGAAAGTGATGGGGGTTTTGGTTAGTGGGATGTGATAAGGGTGGTATGAATCACTAATCTGCACCTAATCAAGGGATAACCCTTTGATTTGTGCAAATTAGAGATTAGGGTTTAAGGGGTTGGGGACGGTTAAACAGGGGTGTTTAATCTTGGTTCATGGGTTAATGATTTTTAAATTGTGTTTACCTCCACAAAATAAACTGATTTATTTAAATCAGTTAAATAAATGAAGTGGGATGGTGACATGGCTGGTGGGGTGGATGTGATTGGAGGAGAGGTGTGAAGTGGGTGACGTGGCAGCGGTTGAGTGGTGGAGGAGAGAATGTTGTCTGGCTACAAATGGCCCTCCATGTTCCAAAATGTCTTCAAGTTGTATTAAACAGCCAAACACCTTTTTTTCCTTTGTAAAAACTTTGCTATACTTGTCAAATTTGGCACCAAGGTTTTTTAAAGTTTATAACAAGGACTAATCTTGCAATTCCTTCAATCTTCAAGGGCTAGATGTGTAAAGTCTTCAAACTTTAGGGACCCTATTCATATTTATGAATATTTGAGGGGTATAAAGTGTCAATCTTCAAAAGTTGAGGGACCAAACTTGCCAATTCTTCAAACTTCAAGGGCATTTTTGGAAAATTCATACTTGGGCCCGGTTTCTTGTGCGGCTTCGTTTCCCGTGTTCGTTTTTGCTTCATTCTTGTAATCTTTTGGTGAATTCACGATATCCGTACCTGAAATACACAATGAACAAACACAAGCATATTTTGGGGTATTTTGACGATATTTTAAGCGTTTTAAGCCCGATTTGGACGATGAGACTATGTATAAATACAGTCTCATCACAGTCCTACCGTTCCGCCAATTCTTGCATGATAACTTAAGATTTCATTTTTTTATTTGTTTCACATCTCGAGACACATTTCAAGACACTAGTCAAGACACGTGTTTCACGTACATACTTCCTGAAGACACACGTCATGACGCCAGTTAAGACATATGTCATATGGATAATTTTTCCAAGACACGAGTCAGGACACGTGACTCACGTACATATTTGAAACTAGCCCTAGGAAACTCAGGGTACCCTCCAAGGAGTATAACCATCTTGTTCTGCCATGTGTGAATCAGGCTATGAAATTCTAGTACTATCACCGGCTTACTGTCCATATTTGGACACGCAGTGTTGGTTCTGTGTGAGACAGGCGAACACATTCGGTGAAATCTGTTATATTTACTTCTTGTGTTGACATGGCACTTTCATTTCCTCGATCGCATATTTCATATATCCAAGACCAAAAATGACGCTATTCATATCACCCATGTGTACGAAGATATTCATTTCAGTCTAATGATAAGATCTCAATCTCCTAACGCACTTCCCTCGGACAGATGCGGGTTAAAAATGATTCTGATTATGGAATATGTACAGCACATCATGCTACGATTGCTTGCCATTCATATTAGATTGTGTACTCTAGGAATGGCACCCATGGGTAATGGATACGGGTATATCAAACCCATCACCCACCCACGAAAAAAAATTTATACCCATTACCCACCCGTCACCCACTAGTGGGTATAATTTTATACCCATACCCATACCCGTGGGTAAAACCTGGGTTAATACAATAAAACAAAATCACAAAACCTTATATGAAAAGTAACTATGAAAATGCGTTTCAGGAAACTGAATTAAACACAATATCTCTAAAAATAGCGAAACTAGAATAAGTGAATAACTATTTAGATGTGTTAGAGGACTAGAGGTGTGTCATGTACCTTGCAGTGTGAATAAGATATACTAGAAGTGTAAAACAGTATTATCATATATGTATTAATATGAATGAATTGATGTTCTTGTAGCACAAGAAGAGACGAACTAGATTATCCATGTATATATATCTGATGATTTTATCTTTCATCTTCATTTTTTAGTCTAGTAAATTGGATAGTCTTTTTTAGTTTAATGTGTTTTTTATAGTGGTTGCTATTATAATTATAATAGCTTCACAAGTCATAAACTATTTAAGATGTATAATGAATTTTATTTTATTTTAAACGGGTTTATGGGAACACCCATAAATATATTGACGGGTACACCCATGGGTATATCAAATGGGTTTCATGGGTTTACCCATGATGGGTATCGTGGGTTTACCCATGACGGGTCTAGCATACCCATCACCCACCCGCCACCCATTGATGGGTTTAGATTTATACCCACGAACCACCCGTGAGTGAAAAATGAAGAAAATACCTACCCATTTACGGGTGGGTACCCGTGGGTTATGGGTTTTTTCTCACCAATTGCCATCCCTAATGTACAACGATGTTTAGGCTCCTGAATACATTCAGCATGGTTTTCCATTAGGAAATATGTACAAATTATTTATGCTTTACGAGCACGTGTTTGTTATCCCTTGGCTGCGAAAATTTTCCAGCTATCAGTTATGACACAACTTCTGAAGTTCCTTTCATTCATAATCAGCCGATCACTTCAGATTCCCTGATGTATTCCAGAACGACATCCGAGGATACTTTCTATTCACAAGGTGGAACCTAACATCGAGCATGTTGAAGGATCAGCTGCACGAGATGTTTGAAGAAGCTCATTCGCCATGTGTATCACCATGGTGTGCACTGGTTTTGTTTATTAAGAAGAAGGACGGTAACATGAGATTATGTGTCGACTACCGTCGATTTAAAACAAATCACCATTCATGACCGTTATTCCCCTCCACATATTGAAGACGTGTTCTATCGACTGCAGAGTGCCAAGCACTTTTCCTAGATCGGTCATGATCTTGTTGCCAACAGTGGCGAGTGAAAGGGCAGGACATTTCCATGACTGCTATTCGTACATGAAATGGGTCATGCTAAATTTATGATTTTGTTTTAGTCTCACGAGTGCTCTAGCAACATTTATGGACTTGATGGATGGATTTTCCCCATGAGTTTATAAACAAATTCTTTATTGTTCTCATCGATGTCGAGCTGACCTTCTCTAAGTCTAGAGAAAATCACGAAAACCATATTCGCTCTATGTTGCAAATTCTAAGACAGAAGAAATTTCACCCTGAAATTTTCTAGTATGAATTCTGGTTGATTATAGTGACACCCTGAATCACATTTATTCTCACGATTAATCTTACCATGACTAAGCTTACGCGTAACAGAGAGAACCCTACACTACATTAGGTGTTCCGGAGAATCCTACGCTAATAGAAGTCTAATTTCAGAGACTCATAGTTTTCAAAACTTCTATGTATCCAGTTTCGAGGAAGGAAGATATAGTTATGTTCATATCTAGTACCTGACATACCAGCAGGCTAAGATAGAACACCAACAGACTAGAAGTTTTTCCACCATTAGGAACGGTGAACAGAGAAAGGACAAGATCTCCATGGATTTTGTCACCGGACTACCGCATGCTTAGAGGAAGCATGATGCTATCCGAGTTGTTGTCAACAGGGTGACCAAGTCTGCATATGTATTCTACCTGCAAAGAATTTATAGTTAGCAGATTTTCAGACGTTTTCCAGCCAAAGATCATACGATCACTTGGCACTCCTTCATCTATCAGATCAGATAAAGCTTTACGTTCATGTTCATCGTTTAAGTCCACGTCCTTGTTAAAATCTTACAATTTGCTTTCACACTCATGTTCATGACACTGATCACGTTCATGATCGTATTCTAGCTTACGATTTACATTTCACTTTTGTTCTGGAAGTCTTGCAGAAAGTTTGGGATTCCTGACCCAAGTTCAATAAACTTTCCATCTTTAGACAGACGTTTCACATCACATTTCACGTCTCACTTCGTATCGTTGGCGTTACCTCCTCAGTTATCTCATGTTCACGATATGTTTCACATGTCATTTTCATTCCACGTTTCTCATATCACGTTCACGATATGTTACACGTATCATCGTCCACTCTATGTTTCCCATATTACATTCAAAATATCTCCACGTATCATGTTCATAATTTTTCACGTACTACGTTTCAGTATGTTTCGTGCATCGTTCATCTAATTTATGTTATTCCGAGTTATTTTACATCATAACATTTCAGTTACCCCTGCACGTTAATTCTTATCCACTCGATCAGATTTACGCAGATCTATCTTACGTTGATAAACCATAAACTTTTGCGTACCGTCAAGTCAGGGTCATAAAGATCAGGATTGCTACTTCGTCAAGATCTTGTAGAGAAACCGTTCCGGACGGGACGCCACTTGGAACGGGGGAGTCCATCCGGACTTCTCATCCTTTTCTTTCCAGAATTCAGATATGTTCTTTCAGTCACTTCATGTTCCATTTCCTTTACAGTCATGTTACGTCCAGAATTCAGGTATCTCTAATTCGATGACGAATTATTCTTTTTAGAGGGGAAGAGTTGTAAACCCGCATAAAACTTCTAAGAACATTGAATGCATGAAATCACGATTTAATTAAAACTTTAATATTTATTAACATGTGACACGAAACACGAACATTTATTACAAGCATTACGTATATTATTAATATATGATAAGTATCTACGTATAATAATTTAACTTAACAAAAATTAAAAACATGATAATTAAACACAAACATGTGGTAAACATTATAACACGTAATGCAAACGAAAAACACATGTATGTTTATGTTGGGCTAGCGTGTAGAAGGAAGAAGAGAACAAAGGTCCCATAGGCCCAGCCCATGTCCATAATTAAATCATCAGGGAAGTTTGTATAATCTCATTTTACACTTTTAACAAAACACGGCACAAACCTTAATACTCCCTACTTTGGCTGCCGGATGTTTCAAGGAAGAAAACGTTTTGAACATTTATTTGGGTACAAGGTATTGTTTTTGTTCATATAATTCATAACCTTACACAGCGGTAAGTCTTGATCTTTAATCCTTATTTATTTTCGGTTAATCATGAATCAATTAGGCCTAGAATAAAAACATGTGGTATAAGGATTTAAAACATGACAGAATCGGAATTTAAGTTTGGTTTAGGTTGTGTGTCATGCGAACCGAGAGTCTATGACTCTCGGTGGTGGTTGTTAGCCATGAAGGTCGATGATTGTTGGTCCGAGCGGCAACAACATCCAAACACCCAGCAGTGCGTTGTTTGGGGAAGTCAGTGTGAACGGAGAGCTCATGCTCTCGGTGGGAACACATGACACACTAGGGGGAACCCTAGCTATATCCAGGGGTGGTTTGGGCAAGCAGTGGCACCGATAGAACAGTCGGTGGTTGCTGCTGCTAGTCAGATAGAAACCACAGCCGAAAGGTTGTGGTGGCTTGTGGTGTTCGAGGCGAAGCCGAGACCTCCCATGGTCTCGGTGGGTCCTTGTTGGGGCTCGGGTAAACCGAACACACCAAGGGGTGTGTTTGGTTAAACTTTGCAAGATAAACTTTATGTTATGTTATTAAGTAAAATTCATAAAAATAATACATGGTTTGATTAATTTACTTAATCACAAGACTTAGGATATAATTAAAAATATAATTATCATGGTAATTAAACATGGCCATTTTAAAAACTTTAGATTAAAATAATTATTAATATAATTATTAATATAATTATTTCATGACGTAAGATTTATGTGCTTTTAATTAATTAAGAACATAGCTTAATTATAATTCTCCATTTTATTCAAGGTTTAATTAAATTAATATCAATACTTTAATTTAATTATACAATTGTCATCTAATGTAAAGTTTAATTGATACAATCATGTAATATTATTAATTAATAATTTCTTATAATATCATGCCTTATTATTATTAAATAATAATCACATGTTAAGACTAAATATTTAATATTAATAAACTTTACTATATTATGACTTAAAATTATCATGACTTATAAATTAAGACTATTAAGCTTTAGCTTATATTTTAGACTTTCTATTTTGGAAACCTGTTAATTTTAGAAAGTTACTAATTATGACATTACAAGTATAGTAATACAATAATACATGAAATACATAATCAGAATACATGTAAAACATGAATAAATACAAGACAACATTTAAAATAGTAAAACATGAAAAGAACATATAAAATAAGTTAAGAACATACAGAACCAGTAACACACTTAGTAATCAGACAACTCATACACATCCCTTATTTATGTAGTATCCGTGAAGTCGGAGTAGATCGTTCAGCTTCCATTCTAGCTTCACTACTAGACATAAGGTACACATATTTCGTCCTTCAGTATGGACATTCTTTCCTTTATTAGGATTCCTCGTTTGCAGCCATCTGTTTTCCCCGGTTATTTTATATGTATTGAATGCTTATGTTTTATTTTAAATGCCTGAGATATATACATGCATGCCAGTTCCACCTAGTTATGGAGGTGCCATAACTATAACACTAGAGGCATCAGTGTTATGACTTCCCCACGACGGAGTGATTGCTCGTGGCATCCCTTTCAGTTTTGGCCATTTATTTATATTATCATGTATGGCGTATGGGTGATTACATGTTTTTTTCAAGATTTTCATAGTGAATGTGGTGTGTACCTTGCATCCTTCACGAGGAGTTGATCCCTCCTACCCAGACCAGTATAATTAGAGGCGGCCCCTCTAATTGCATTATGAGGTCACCCCTCTAAGTATTCATGCACGTTGATATCTCATGACCTATATAGGCTCTTGGCTAAATTTAAAATACAGTTTTTCATAAGTTAATCATAAGCTTTTCAAATTATAAAACCAGTTTTATAAACATGTACCAGGTTTTCCAGGACTTACACATTTCCGCTGCTTTTCAGTATTTACTTATGTTTCAGTCATTCATATCATGTTATATATTCGTTCACTAAGCGTATTGCTCAGCCGTTACTTTCCTTTCCATGTCCCAAAACGGCAGGTACCCATGGACCAACTTGAGCATTTGGAGGACGTACATAGTAGGAAAGTTGCCTTAGACTTCTTCTCCTTTTGCCTTCATATACTTATGCTTGTTTGGACACTTGTTTTTGTCCTTCTCATTTCATTTACTTTACTTATGTTTTGGGCTTATATTTGGGAACCGATGTTTGATTCCGGGTTTTCCCTTTTGGTCATGTATGTTTTTGTATATATTACCTTGCATTCTTTGATGACACGCCATAAATACACGTAACGATCCACTTATCAAAGTGGGGTGTTACACCCACCATCCATCTCCTTTTCATCTAATGGATGAGATTAATATATTCTATTTTTATCTATTTTTTATAATTTAAATATCTTCTAAACCGTTAAGTGTTAAACGAAAATAATTATACCATCGCAATGAGCGTTTAATTATCTTTCTATCAACATGCACTATGATATACTTTGAAGAAAACAAAAATTTCGTTTTTTTCTTCTTGTTAAAATTTACGTGAAATATCATATATGATAATATTGTTTCATCATATATGATAACATTGTTAAATCATATATGATATTGGTTTCTATTATATATGATAGGTCATATCATATATGATACTGTATTACATCATATATGATATTAGTATCATATATGATAACTTTCAAAAACGTGAAAAAAATGAAAAAAAGAATTTTGTCGAAAATATATATCATATAACATATCTATAGAAAGATAATTAAATGCTCTTCGTAACGGTATGTTTTTTCGCATAACGATTACGTTTTAAGAGATATTAATGTTTGAAAAAAGAGGGTGAAAATATATTTTGTGTATAATCTTATCCATTGGATTAAAATTGATATGGAAGGTGGAGATTAGTTCCTTATACGGTTAAAGAAACGCGCGATTTTAAAAAGATGACACCTATACATGATTAGGGGGTCTTTACTCTTTGTACGGTTGATTAACATAGGTATGCATATGATGAGATGGCATTTATACATGATCTCATCGTTCTTTTTGGGCTTTAAATGCTAAAAATGTCATAGAAATACCATATATTATGCATGTGCTTGTTACTTATGTATTTTAGATATGGATATCATGAAAAAGACAAAAGATCACAAGAAACAAGGAAAAACGAACACGAGAAACGAAGCCGCACAAAGAACCGGGCCCTAGTTGTGATTTTCCAAGATAAAGTCCTTGAAGAATTGAAGATATCCCTCATCATTGAAGAAATGACACTTTATACCCTTGTATATTCATAATTACAAGTTTGGTCCCTAAAGTTTGTCAAAATTACAAAAAGGTCCCTCAACTTTGAAGAATTGAAAAGATTAGTCCCTCAAAAATGAAGACTTGTCAATATTGATCCTCCTCAAAGTCAAACATACAAAGAAGACCTTCAAATTTCAAGAAAGTTCAAGATTAGTCCTTCAAATATCAAGAAATGGCAAAACAAGTCCTTGATAATACCTTGGAAAAGTTTATGTGGCAAAAGTGTGAAAAACCAAAGTTTCATAACAAAGGAAAACGGTTTTGAGGCTAAAAATACTTGTTATGCATGTTTTGCCAAAAGAAAAGGGTCACTTCTGCCATTCTCAAAGTTGAAATCAAACAAACACGCGCCAAACTTTCCATCCTATGAATTTCGAAGTAAACTTGTTACTCTTCACCGTTCTTCACCCAGTTACCAACTCGCTTAAAACAAGGGGTAAATCCCAATTACCCATACCCACGTGTGATACCCCTACACACGAACCCACCCCACACTTAACCTCAACCATCCCATCACCATGGACCCGCACCCCCAATTCCCTTTCAACCAATCAACACAAGACTTAGCCTCCAAGTAATCCTATGTAGCAAAATCAACAACTCTCAGCTGCTACTTGGTCCCAAATGCATAAAAGAACAATTTGGATCATTTGGGACAACTCATCAACTCAAAACGCATCAAGGGCATTTCTAAGATTTGATAGCTAGGGTTTATGTATTTTCAGCTTTCTAGAATAGTCCATTAGCTCTATAAAAGGAGACCTCAGCCTGTAAGATTCCATTTGTTCCATTTTCTAGGCATTCTAGTGTAATACCTTTCATATCAATATAAAGTTTATGTATTTTGTGTTTTGCAGTTGTAATTCCTTTTATATTGAATGAAGTTTGTGTTAGATGCTTGAATCTGAGTTCCATAATCATATTACATGTGTTTTGGTGGTTTGTGTTGGCCACGTTTGAGTTTTGTTAAGTTTTCAAGTTTTTAAGTTTTTGAAAAAAGTGTTTCATAGGCAGTTTTGATCTAGTGATTCAAGGCATTACTAGCTGAAGCCCTTGGATTCTAGGTGTTTAGATTTGTTGATTTGCTTCTCAAAACCTTGGTTTTTGAGTGGTGAAGTTAGATCTTCATTGTAAAAGTTTTTATAAGCTTTTGAAAAGTGGTTTTCATTCATAAGTTTCTAATATACTATCTGTTATTATCATATCTTGTACAAACCCCTAACCAAAAGCCATAAGCTCTTGCAAGCTTGTTAACACCAAGCTTGTGAAGGGTTTTAAGCCTTTGGTGGGGCTGTTTGTTTCCTTGTTTTCAAAATCTCATAACAAAGGCCTTGGTTCAGCTGTTGAACCGTCAACAAGGCCTCTTGTTGATTCAAGGACCTTGGCTACTCTCTAGTTGTTGAGAATAGTCCAAGGAGCATTGCTGAATCCTCCTAGGAAGTTGTGGAGGATAGGTTCACTCTCTACTCTCTTTTTTCTCTTTTGGAAATTTGGCTAAAATTCCGGTAAGTTGTGATGCTATGTGATTTTGAGTGTTAGTGTTTGTGGTTGTTAGTTTTTGGTTTACATCTGCTTAGTTTCATCTAGTAGACCTCTAGGATCAATAAAATCAATAGGTTGTGTGGAAAATTAAAAATTTTCTTTGAAAAAGTACTAAAACAAGTCTATTTGGGATTTTTGGGATAAAAAGGCCTTGTGGCCTTGTGGCCTTGTGCCCTTGGTTCTTAGGGGTGGTTTTTACTCAACAAGTGTTTTTAAGTAAGATTTTATAGTTGTTTAAGTTTCATAAGGTTTGGAATTGGTTTTGCAAAGTTTTCATAAATCTGCAAAAAGTGCTTTGGTTTTGGTCAAACACATCAGAAGGCATAACTTTTTCATAAGTTGGAATTAAGGGTTGTAATTTGGTTTGGGAATAATTCTAGTTGGTGTGCATCTCTGCAGTATTTGGTTGTGTAATTTGGTAGCTTATTCAAGGACTTATAGTGTTGGAAATACGTTTTACGTATTTATGAAGGATCGGTCGCTCCAACGATAATTATGTAGTGGGCTCGTGATCCATTTAGTAATGTATAGTCCATATAGCCCACATGTAGGGTGGGCTATATATATCCCCTCCTAGCATGTTAGGAGGGGTTGTTGATTGTTCATTTACACACTTAATCATTCCATCTTTATTTTCTCTCTCTATTTTTCTCCTTTCTCTCTCTACTCCATCATCTCCTTCATCTCATCTTCTTTATATTTCTTAGATTAATCAACCATCTTTATACATCTAATCCATCAAATCCATCATGTAAAATAGGCCAATAATTCCGTAGACCTTCAATTGGTATCAAGAGCCAAGGTTTGATTGGTTTATTCTTGCTTTTATTTCTTTTTGATTTTGGTGGGTTTTTGATTTAATCAAGCTTTTATATTAAAAAGTTTGTATTTTTTATATATAAAGTTTGTGTTTTTTATATTTCAAATCATAAAAAGTTTGTATTTTTCATATAAAGTTTGTGTTTTTATGTTTTAAATCATAAAAAGTTTGTATTTTTATTGTTTTTAATCACAAATTTAATCACAAATTTCTAAAAAAAGTTTGATTTACTTATTTTATATAAAAATCACAAATTTTTTGTTAATCATCAATTTCCATAAAAAGTTTGTATTTTTTTATTGTTTTTAATCTATCGATTTTATCAATTTCGAAATTTTTTTATCAATTTTATCAATTTTTTTTATTTATTTTATTGTCAAGTTTTTTGTTCAACTGTCTTTCTTTATTTTCTTTATATTTTTTTATTATTTTATTTTTATTTTTAGTATCATTCTTATAAGTTTTCTATCTGGGTTTCTGTCAATTTTTGGTCAACTGTCAATTCTGTCCAAATCTTTCTGTCTAACTCAGTCCCAACAAAACTGATCCTAAAGTTCCGTATCAAACTCAAAAGTTCCGAACGAACAAGTTCCGAACGAACAAGTTCCGAACGAACAAGTTCCGAACGAACAAGTTCCGAACGAACAAGTTCCGAACGAACAAGTTCCGAACGAACAAGTTCCGAACGAACAAGTTCCGAACGAAACTGTTCCGAACGAAACTGTTCCGAACGAAACTGTTCCGAACGAACGTGTTCCGAACGAAGCATGTTTATTCAAACATAACGGGACTCTAACCACAAACCAAAATCAAAAGTCTCCCACCCTCGAAAACTCTCACCCATACTTGAAAAAACTTACCTTTACCCACACCCCATAGACACTCACGACTCCAAATAACCCAGACGCGAGATCAACATAAAACCCTCGACTCATCAGTAGCACGGAGACTCGACTCGAAACCAACCCTCACCTCACCTCACCTCTCCTCTCTCGACTCGAAACCAACCCTCGAATCACAAACTCAAACACAAAACCCTCGACACCAACACACCATCACACTCTCACAGACCAGGCTCATTTCAAAAGATGTTAAGAAAATCAAACTCCCTCATACCCACACTCAGTATTTTTTTAATCGATTTACACATCACAGGTCAACAACAACAATTATTTTTATTGAACTCTCGTTAAGATTTGAACCTCACCGACACCCTCCAACAAACTAATCTTATCTGACTCTCTAAACCAACACCCACCCTCGACTCCCAACCTCTCTCTCGCAAGAACGACTCAACACCCACCCTCGTCAACAACAACACTCATTCTTTTTCAGACTCGATACACGACAGAATGACTCAACAGAAGATAGAAAGACTCAACAACATGCAATCAAAATAAAAACCTACCTGAGACCAATTATTTGATCTTGAAGCCAACAATTTTTTTTCTTGTTCTTCGTGGGGTTTCATCGAATTCAGACTGTTGTGTTGCTTTTATTGTTTTGGGTGTATGATTATGCGATCTATGTGGATTTCATGGTGATTTTAACAGGGTTGTTTCACTTGGGTAAAAGGATTTTATAAACAGAGGTAATTGTTTTGGTGTCTGTTGAGATAGTATAAAGAAAAGGGGCGGTGGATGCGTTTTTTTTCTTTAGACTGAGATAAGATTGAGGATAGAGAAAAATTAGGCTTTAATTTGTGTTTTTATATCCAAGTCAATCAGACGGAGTTTACAAAGCTTATAGGTGTGGGCGTATGTGGCTAAGCCACGTCTTCTACTTTGAGTCCACGTTTTTTGTTTGTTTGTGGTTGTGAGTTCACGTGGGCTAAGTGCATTAATAAGTTTTTATTTTTCTTTCTTAAATTTTAATACAGTTTAATACCGAGATTCGGTTTCAATACATTAATTTTAATACCGTAAAATTTAACGTGAGTATTAAACTGTATTAGTCTTTATATCGAGATTGAGTGGGTATTCGTTTGAGTTTGCACAAGTGGGATATAACGTGGTTGATATATCGAAATTTATACTCGAGAAATTGGAGTTGGGTATAAGTGGACGTCAATCTGTTTCATCGGGTCTCATTGGTTTTTGTCATATCCCGTAAATTGCAATTTTTTAAATTCCTTCAAGAATTGCTAAATTCCAAAAACAACAACGACCGCAATTATTTTTCATCGACCGTCAATGGAATCGTTGCTTTCGACCCCTCAAGAGGGAGACTTGCATCAAACGCAAGACAAAGCTAGGAAAAGTGGCATCACTTCATTTCAAATGCTTCAGTCTCATCTTGTCACTCTTTCGAGGATTCAAGGAGGGAGCGAATTTGTGACAATCTTTGGTCAAGATCGTCATATTTTCATCGACTCTATCTTTACCACTTTGACCCAACTCGCCGAGCAACTCAACCATGGAAACTTTAATCACTCTGCATCGGCACTTGCATATAAGGCTCTTGTGACACAACTCACGCCTTTCCTCCAATTCAATATCATCAAGCCTGAAAGTTCAGTGATTTGCCAATCATTTCTTCGAGATACACATACCGAGTTTAGAGCTTTCCATGATACAATTTTGAAACTCATGACATCGGTTTCGTCTTCGATTTATCAAAGATCACAACTTCAGCAAGTTTATGTTAATGGAGTGCAAGAATCAATGACGCAGATGCAAGAGGATAATGGTCATACGGTTGACAACTTGGAGCCTAACGATGGCACGAGCACAGAATCAGGAGGACAACATGATGCCAGTGGCACGTCAGGGAATGTTCACGATATTTCTCTTGATGACACCTTACCCATTTATGACGCAGAGCCTGCAAACATGGTACAATGTAATGTTGTTTATGATGTATATGCTGATGATATGCCGCATATTGAGCATTCTGAACCTAATTATGACAAACATGGGATGGAGAGTGATAGAAATACCACTTCTGATTCATCCGATGTGAGTCATAATGGGGAGAAGGTGTTCAAAATGCTAAACATCATGATAAATGCTTTATAACTGCCTCGTTAACTGATTCTGATTCCAAGATTAAAGAGCTCGAAACGATTGTAGCTCGGCAATCAAAAGAACTTGAGGATGCCAAACTTGAATTTTCTAAGAAAACGGACAAATTTGAAACATACTTTGAAAAACTTGAAAAGTCAAACGTTGTTCTTGAAAGAAAATTGGATCAAACTGTTCTAGATTCTAAAGCTGAAAAGGATAATCTTTTGAAACAAATTCAACTGCTAGAGTCTAAATTGGCATCCCAAGATAGATTGCTCAAAGAAAATGAAACGTTAAAAGCCCAAGTTCAGGAAAAGGTGTTTGCTATAGCTGCGTTGAAAAACGAGTTAAGGAAAAATAGAGGACCTAGTGTGGACACTAAGCTTGAAAAACCATCAATCTTGGGGAAACCGCCTACAAATCAGTTCGTCAGACAACCGATTGTCAGACAACCTACTGCATTTAGACCCGAGCGACCACAATCCTCGAGACCGCGGTTTGCCTCCCAAGTTGATTTGGGACATATTTCTAGAACAGTCACTCCACCAACTAGGCCTAATGTGACTAAAACAGTTTTAGCAAGACCTCATCACATGATTGCCTCTAGTTTCTCTAAGAATAGTTCAATGAACACGTCTAGAACTAGTTCCACTGATGTGCGCCATGATTTTAGTCAAAGGGAAGCTATTCAAAAGACACATGTAAGAGATAGCAATGTCCAACCTAGTCAGATGCCTTCTAGATTACCCTACACTGCTAACCGTAGCATGTCATCTACTAGGAGCATCGATCAATCATCTAGGAAATACTCGGACATTAAATATGCTACTTGTAAAACATGTAGAAAATGTGTCTTTACGGCAAATCATGATTCTTGTATCAAGAAACTACTTAATGAGGTGAACTCCCGTGCTAGACTTAAATCCCAGTGGGTTGCTAAAATCAAACCCGTTGGTAAAATGTGGCGCCCCACTAGTAGAACTTTCACTCTTGTAGGAAACGAGTGTCCTTTAACTAGGATAGTCTCTGATTCTACAAAGACTACTAGGGAGGAAATTGCAAAGGATGATACATCACTTAAGCCTGAACTTAAGGTTTTCTATAAAAGGAAACGTTTGCCAACTAAGACAAGTGAATCATCCCCTCGGGCCACCTCTGACACAAGAAAAGAAAACCGTGAACCCCCACGTGCTTCTAAAATAGATATCTCTAACTCATGCAAAAGTATACAAACTCCTAATGAGAATGCAGGTACCAAAGTTGATGTTCCAAAAGAACGAAGCGGTCCAATCATTGTATACCGTTCAACTAAGGACACTCTCAGAATTTGGTTGCTGAAGAAGCAGATATCAGAGAAACTAGTATCTCAGGGGATTCATGGTTAAAGCTTACAAAGGACTTATAGTCACATCACATACTATACTCGCTCTTCAAAGAAAGGAAAGTTTATCGCCGATGGTAAACTTATCCTAAAAACGAGAAATTCATTTTTCTCGGGCATGAGCTTATATCAAAAACATTCCAAGTTTTTAAGCTCATGCATTATGGCTCCTCGTTAAATGACAGACGATGACCCGGACTTCAGAGACAGGGAAGTTTATCTACGCAACGATAACTTACCCTCTTAACAAGAAATTAAGTTTTCTTGGACACGAGCTTACCCTAAAACCATTCAAAGGTTTTAAGCTCGTGTATATGGTTCATCATTAAATAACAGATGATGACCCGTTCTTCAAATAAAGGAAAGTTTATCGCCGATGGTAAACTTATCCTCATTAACGAGAAATTAAATTTTCTCGGACACGAGCTTACGTTAAAACCATTCAAAGGTTTTAAGTTCGTGTACATGACTTACAGTTAAATGTCAGACTGTAACTCGAACTTAAAATAAAGGAAAGATTATCTTTTATGATAACTTATCCTCTTAACGAGAAATTCACCTTTCTCGGTCATGAGCTTGTATTAAAACATTCGAAGTTTTAAGCTCAGAAAGGAAAGTGTATCTTTTAAATAAGAGAACTTTTCCTCGTAACGAGAAATTAACCTTTCTCAGTCATGAGCTTTCCGTTAAAACAGTCAAAGTTTTCAAGCTCATGAACACGACTTCTAAGTAAATGTCAGCTTAGAAACTCGTTCTTCAGATAAAAGGAAAGTTTATCGCCGATGGTAACTTATCCTTAACAACGGGAAGTTTACAACTTCTCGGACTTGAGCTCGTTTTATAAGATATTCAACATCTTAAGCTCAAGTAATTATTTTTCAAAACTTGGAACACAATTTTTCAAGAATTTTTTCAAAAGATTTTTTCTAAATCTTTCAAAATTGGGTGTTCAAAATGTTTTGATAAAAAGAGCATGTCTTCTGGAATCGATAATATTTACGAACCTAGAAATGTCATTCAATAATGACACGGGGTTGTAAATAAAGTTCGAGCAGAAGTTTAAAAGATTTAAAACATGCTCCAAATGGTTTGCTATTATTTCAGATAGCAACCCGCTTTTCATAATCAAGTCAAGCATTTCACCGGAAAGCTTTGACTCAACAATGGGAATTAATTTTCTCGGGGACGTGACGAGGTGACCAACATTCGTGAACAAGAACCATGTGAATCTTTCATATGATGTTCTCCATCATTTAGGTCCTACCTCGTAAATTGTTAATCTTGTGAATTCATTATCATATATGATCTTTGCACGTGATAAATACCTTACACTTGTGTTTAAAAGGTATTTAATTTACGTTTCAGCACACCCTCATTAATTTGAGGGGGAGCTTGTGTAACTCATGAAGATAATTGGATTTGCATTTTTCTTCCCAAATTTTCTTAAAATGCTATTAAATCAATTGATATTAAAAACATCGATTGGGTTAATATTTTTAATATGGGGGAGAAAATATGATTTAATATGGGAAATGATTAATCACAAATGGTTTGACTTAACGTGCTAGCTCATCCTGACATGTGCGAAATGTTTTCGGATATCGTGGCATATGTTAAGGGGGAGCAAAATGGATTTGCACTACAAAATGGATTTCATGGTGACATACACTTACCCAAAAACATCTCTATTCACGACGGTGACGATTGTGGTGACATAAGGATGGTAGGATAGGTTAAAGTCCAATGATTTCTCTAGAACCGGAGGAATCTTCCCAAGGACATTCCATAGCTAGAAATAGTAGTCCTTAGGAAAGATGGAGAAAGATTGTGAACGTAGCTGAATGCCGACCAAGTACTTAAGTTAGCACTGGAACAATCACAACAAGGTGCTAGTGATGACGTATTGGTAAGCATTGAAGGGGTTGAAGAATGAAAAAGAATTGTAAAGATAAAGGGTGTAAAGAAAGAAGCCCTCCTAACAACTTTAGGCAGAAACTGGGTCAATACATATGCTATTGAGATCATTTTTGTTAATGATTCTCGATATTGAAGAAAGACATCATGGACCCAGTGATGCAATGCACAACCCTTCCCAGCTAACTCAAATATCTCTCAAAAGGTATTTGTTTTAATCACACGGAGATCAACACGTTATCTATTGATTTATTCACTCCGAATAAATTGGTATTGAAAAAGGTGGCACTCCTCTCCAGCCTCCGATCACTAAAAATCCAAAACGCACGATCGAGTCTAGAGCCATTTGAGATCATCAAATATCTCATTAGGACACACTTTCATTATTCCTTTCTTGTTCACACAATGTGAAAAGTAATAAAGATATTAAGAGTCCTACGCAAAATCTTCATGATCTTGCCTGAACATCCGAGTAATACGAAAGTATTTACAATGAAGATGGAAATCCTTCTTGAGCGAATATCAAAAAGCTCATGGTAGGTGCTTGTGCGATTCTTTATGAATCAAACTTGTGATAACTAGAAAGAAACAGTGGTTTAATTCTTAAATGAATTTAAACACGTTCCAGGCCTCTACGCAATATCTTAGTGATCTTGCCAGAACATTCAGAGTAATACTATTAAGTATTTACAGTGACGAATGGAAATCCTTCTAGTGTTAACATAAAACAGCACTTGGTAGGTAACTTGCAAGATTCTATAGGAATCAAGCTAGTGACAACTGGAAAGCAACGATGGTGCGGTTCTTAATTGAACTTCACTTGTTCCAGGAACATGAATTGACGGCTTCAAATCATGCGGATAATATTATCCAAATGATTCACTCTTTACGTTCGCAGTCAGCTTTGGACGGTCGAGTAAAGAGAACGGGTTTACCCGCGAAATCTTGTCAAGGAGGTTCTTTATTGAAACTACCTGCCACAAGTACGATATTTGATATCGTCCAACGGTTTTCACCGACCGGAGGTAAAATGCTACCGAATTAGAATGAAATGTTCAAGGCCATTTCATCCGTGTATATTGTTTGTTGCTAACTGTCTTATGCAGCGTAACAAGAAGGTGGCATTGCGGTGTACAATCCAGAAGAAGTCGTCACCACATGCTTATACTACATACAATTAGTACTTCAACAAATTCAAGAAAGCATGAAGGTCAAGTCTTCCGCTGTATCAAACTCTGAAGCTTTCAAGAATTTAAAAGTATAAGTATGTGGAACATGAAGTCACGAAGAGGCAAATATCACAAGTGAAGAATGCACAAGGTCAAGGCAAGGAAACATGCTCAAGACTAAAGTCAAAGATCACATCAAGCATATTCACAAGAACAAGATCGAAGACTCAAGCATAGATGCTAGGTTTTAGATTTTGTAAAAAGATGTGACCTCCCTTAGGGGGAGATTGTTGGAAATACGTTTTTCCCAATAAAGTCTCGGTCACATCTTAGTTAGCATAGATCACGAGATATAGACTATTTAGAACTTTGTCTCGTGGAGCGACCTCCCTTAGGGGGAGATTGTTGGAAATACGTTTTACATATTTATGAAGGATCGGTCGCTCCAACGATAATTATGTAGTGGGCTCGTGATCCATTTAGTAATGTATAGTCCATATAGCCCACATGTAGGGTAGGCTATATATATCCCCTCCTAGCATGTTAGGAGGGGTTGTTGATTGTTCATTTACACACTTAATCATTCCATCTTTATTTTCTCTCTCTATTTTTCTCCTTTCTCTCTCTACTCCATCATCTCCTTCATCTCATCTTCTTTATATTTCTTAGATTAATCAACCATCTTTATACATCTAATCCATCAAATCCATCATGTAGAATAGGCCAATAATTCCGTAGACCTTCATATAGCTTATCAAAAGTCCCTGCAAGTGTCAACTATATCAACAAAGTGACACTTGCATTTTGACCAGCATTTGCATGAACCTTGTGTGCCTGTGGTATTTGCTTATCAACATCTCATATTTTGTTGCTTGTGAGTGTATCTTGCTATTTGGATTGCTTATTTGAGAGATTATTGGCCAACTGGCTTATTGGCTTTTATTTGCCAAAATCCAAGTCAAGTTAGCTAACTGGCTAGCTTGATTCAAGGGATTCATCCTTGAATCCTTCACAAAAAGGTTTAAAACAAGCCCCTAATCATTTGCTGAAAGTTTGGTAACATTTGGAATACTTTGACTTTTGGTCAAATAAGCTCATATTGGCTTATTTTTCATTCTATCTTATTGGTACATGCAACAACTTGGATTTTGTATTAGGTGTCATTTTTCTCAGCTTAATATCAATTCTGGAAGGTTTCAGCTTTTTTTTTGGTAACCGTGATTTCCGACTCATTGGCCGACTAATCCACAGGGTTTGAGCCCACCGCCACACAGACTCAAACCAGGTAAAGCCCTCCCTTTTCAGGAGGTTGACGTGGCCACTCAAGGTTGTTTGCACCTAGTGGGAATTGAACTTGAGACCTCACGCACTTTAGAGTGATAGCCACAAATCTTTCTGCCACTAGGCCACCCTTGGTTTCAGCTTATTTGGTTAAGGTTTTGCTAGAAAACTAACTTATTTGGCTTTTTCAGTGTGCTTATTGGCTTCTACAGCTTATTTTACTTGGCTTTTTGGGATTTTTCTTGTTGATTTTTCTTAGTTAAGCTATTTGTGAGCTTTTGCAAAAAGAATCAGCTTTTGAAACCCTCTAGAACTCAAACCCGACTATTTTGTCTTTTAGTGAAAAAGTTCTTTTCAAGTTTTCGGCTTATTACTTAGGCTTTTTCAGAATTTCTTTTTGCAAAAAGGTTTAAAAACTCATAAGAAGGTTGTGTGTTTAAGAAGAGCTTATAGCATCAGCTTATTGCTTAATGAGCTTATTAGCCCAATAAGGATAAGCTTATTGACTGTTAAGCTGTGATAAGCACATTTTTAGCTTTTGGGCATTTAGAATTTTGTGTTTAAAATCAAATTTTGAGTTGGTCTGGGCTTTTTCAGAGCTTTTTGGCCACTTTTGGTTTTGGGCTGAAAAGCCCAATTGTTTTAGACTGTTTTTGGTTTAAGCTCATTTGGGGGCCTAATAGGGATATTTTGGTAATTTCAACTTCATTTTCAGATTATTTAGGTTAAAATAAACTAGTTTGCAAGTTTTTAGAATTTTTAATAAATTTTTTATTTTTGATATTATTTTAATATTTAATTTTAGTTTTTAATTATTTTTAATTGATTTAATAGGTTTAAAAATTTGGAAAAGTACTTTTTAGTTTTATTAAGTTATTTTTGAGGTTTGCAAGTATAAAAATCTTTGTTTGGGCTTTTTATTAATTTATTTGATTTTAGGGCTTTTATTAGCATTAAAAAAATAAATATTAATTAATCAAAAGGTTTTAAAAAGTTTTGATCATTTGTAAACCTTACTTGGATTTTTAGAAATTTTTGGTAATTATTTGGGAATTTTTAGAGCAAGTTTTAATTTTGTCACTTTTACGGTTTTACGTTTTTCGTCTTAGTTTAATTTTCTCGTATCCGTCATTTTCTTTTCTTTTTTCTTTCTATCAATATTAATCCAAAATCTTACAAGTTTTTCACACACAATCAACCTCCTTGGGAAACAAACTTACAAAGGGTCATTAGTGTTTGATTTCCATTAATCATCACTTAATACTTACCGCTTATACGCTTTGTTTTCCTAAACAAACGTATTTTTACCACAATCAGCATACATGTGTGTGTGATGGCGTATCCACTATAAGTGAAGCACTCATCTACGATAGCTCTACACTGCTGCACATGAATGACTCTTCTAGTATTTTTCCATATACCACTATACTAGAGGGCCAACGCTTTAGGAGAACATTTACACATTTAACAACAAATTATGTCAAGCAATAATAATTAGAATGATCACTATGATGAGTAGTGCATGGTTAGGTAAACACAATTTCACTTATCATAAGAATTCTCCGAGTAGCATAGTTAAAGTAAACATTAGTTTAAGCTCCTTTCAATCAATCATTTAATTTACTGCTTTTAGAAAATTATAAAAAATATAAAAAGAATTGCCTTCCCACCCTTAGAACTTTTGCACGATAGACACGACCTTACTTACCACATTCCGAAAATGAACGAATTAACAAACCCGAGTCCTTTCCCATACTACACTACAACGATCAAGTACACCGCCTTAGGGTTCTAAAACTTTGTTGGAGGAAAGCTCTTTGCTAACCTGCGTTAGTGGGTCAAAACTGGTGTTTGGATAAACACCTACATGTTTGTCAGGTGCATGTTCGTTGGTCGTCTAGACCAAGTGATGTTATGAAATGAAGTATTATGTTGAGTTATGAATTCCAGAAGTTTTCATGTTGGGTAGAATTTGGGGAGTCATTTTTTAGAAAAATGGGTCAAAAGTGCAAGTGTTAAAAATAGCTAAAAAGTTCTTCCTTGAGCGTAGGTCTTATGATCTATGCTCAACCCATAAATTTGAAGTTCAAGAAGCTCTTCTTTAAGCATAGATCTTATCTATACTTTACTGATAAATTTTAGTTCATTGAGTTATTTCTTGAACGTAGATCTTAAGATCTATGCTCAAACCAGAATTTTGGGATTTAAAAGTTATGTCTTGAGCATATATCCATATTTGAAATATTGTCATTTCTAAATTATAAGGTGTTTGGGACTAATTTGTAATACAAAAGTTGTTCTTGCAAATATTTATGGTGCAACAATGCACTATAAGTTACATATAAAGTTTCTACTTTGATTCGAAATATAAAAAGTTATACTATATGATTTTCAAGTAAAAAGACGCGTTTATGGTGTGCAAAAGTTATGGTTACCTTTTTGCTCAAGCGGTTAGCATGTAACATTAGTATAATGTCATCGTCACTCGAGTCATATGTATTTTCAAAACGCAATCTTAAACAACTTTTCAGCAAAAAATGACTATATCCAAATTCTATTTAAAACTGTTAAGAGTGAGGATTCTTTGTATAAAGTACGGCTACATTTCCAGGATAAGCAAACCACGACTAGTAACATCAATATAAACATGTTGGAATGACAATATGCGTCAAAACATATTCGCTTAACCGATAAAAAAATTAATGCCCATTTTATACGGTGGTATTTTTCATAGAAAATATATAAATTAAACATATGAATACTAGATGTCTTTTAGAAATTTTACATGATCTATATTAATCACAATTTGTAACACACCACTTGGATAAGTGGACCGTTACGTGTATTTATGGCGTGTCATCAAAGCATGCAAGGTAAATGTCTTAAAAATATTAACTGACCATAAAGGAAATACCGGAATCAAACATCAGTAGTCCAAACATAAGCTCAAACATGTAAAAGTAAATACTGGAAGGAAGGACTAAACAATGTCCAAACAAGCAAAGTAATGTATGAAGTGCATAAAGTAAGAAGTCTGGATATCTTCCATCCAAATGGACATACTCTCAGAATCCTAAGAGCGTCCATGTGTACCTGCTGTTTGGAACATGAAAAGAAACTACAACTGAGCATAACGCCCAGTGAGCGGATATAAAAGCATAATAAGAAGTACTGAAATGAAACAGATAACAAATATTGAAACTGAAAAACTGATAAGTAAAATGCAGCAGAAACTGTGTATGTCCTGGAAAACTTGGAACATGTTTATAAACTGGTTTATATTTCTAAAAACTTATGTCTATATCTGAAACTGTATTTTAATTTGCCAAGATCCCATATTGGTCATGAATTTATCAACTGGCATGAATACATAGAGGGGTGACCTCATCATGCATTAGAGGGGTGTGCTATAATTATACTAGTCTGGGTAGGAGGGATCAACACCTTGTGAAGGATGTAGAGCACACACTAAATTCACCTGATAACAATAAGCTGTAAACTAGGATGCACCCATACGCCCCACATGATAATACTGATAATGGCCAAAGTGAAACTAAAGGGACTTCACGAGAAATCACTCCCTCGCAAAGGAGTCATAACACCGGTGCCTCAAGTGTTATGGTTACGGTAACTTCGTAACTAGATGACATGGTCATGCATGTATATAGCTCAGGCATTTTAAAATAAACATAAGTATTACTGAAAAGCTGAATAGTATAAAAGTACTTGGGAAAACAGATGGCTACAAACGGGGAATCGTAATCATGCATACGAAGGAAAAGTCCATATTGAAGGACGGAATATCTGTACCTCGTGTCCAGTAATGAAGTGAGAATGAAAGCTGAAGGATCTACTCCGACTTCCCGGATACTACATAAATAAGGGACGAGAATGAGTTGTCTGATTACTGTATACTTTACTGTTCTGGGTGTCCTTAGCTTGTTTAACATGTTCTTATCATGTTTTACTGTTTCATGTATTATCTGGTAAATATTCATGGTTTCCATGTATTCTGATTACTGTATTTCATGTATTCTTGTGTTATCGTACTTGTTGTATCATAATAAGTAACTTTCTAAAAATAGCAAGTTTCCATAAATAGTAAGTTTCCAAAAATAGTAAGTTTGCAAAACTAGTACGTTTTAAAACAGAAAGTTTCCTTAAATAAATATAAGCTTGTTTAATAGGTCCAAAATATAAGCTAGAGCTCAATAGTATTTATTTATAAGTCATGATGATCTAATAGTAAAGTTTATTTAAATTAAATACTTTAGGCTAAAACTCGTTATTAAGTAATAATAATGCATGGTACTAATACAAATTATTAATTAATAAAGTAACATGATTAAATAACAAAACTCTACGCTATAAGAATAATTAAATTAAAGTATGGTTTCTAATTTAATTATGTCGTAATAAATACTTAGGCAATAACATGAATTATTAAGTTTAATAATTTAACCTAAGCCATGATTTAAATTAATTAATTAATACTTGATGTAAATTAAACTAATTAGTTACTTAACTAAATAATTCAGCCAAAACTTAAATGTACCCGAGCCCCAAACCCGAGACAAGACCAAAGCGAATGCCCAAACACCACCACAGCCGGCGGCTGGGTGGTTTCTGACCGGTGGCAGCATCATCGCTGCTGCTGATTTGCCACTGATCAGCCAGGGTTCCCACCGGCTAGGCCGGTTCCCCCTGTTGTGTTCCAAATTCCCGCCGAGAGCCCCAAGGCTCTCGGGTTCCCACTTCTCCTCACAAACACCCCATGCGACCAACAACCAGACACCCCTGCTTGTTTTTTTTTGTTTTCCCCTGTTCGGTTGATGCTTGTTGCCGACAACTCCAAGACCACCACCGAGACCCTTGTGGTCTCAGTTGGGCCCAAAACAGAACACATCGAGACACCCTTGTGTCTCGGTTTTCGTGAAACCACAACAAAACCCGGCCATGACCCATTAATTACATGTTTTAGTGTAATAAAATTATATATGTATTAAAACCATAATAAAGATGGATTCGTGATTCAAAATAAAAGAAAAAATGAAGTGTTTACCGGTTATGCTACGATCTATGAATGACAACCAATACACGCGAACGAATACACCAAACAAAATTCGTCTTCCCCCTATTTCTTTGATTTTAACCGGCGGTACACAAGGCAACACAACCCTAATTTTTCTTTTTGTTTTCTTGAAATGAAAGTGGGAGAAGGGTTCCTTGCTTGTTTAGCTTCCAAAAGGGGCTGGGCCTAAAGCCCAATTTCTTTTTCTTTTGATTTAAAACCGCGGCCCAACAATAACTAAACATGTGTTTATTTTGTTTTTACTTCGTGTTTAATATTCATCGTTCGTTTTCGTGTTTTACTTATCGGGATTTAAGTCTTGTCATGATTTTAATGTTATACATAAATTCTTATCGTATTTTTAATATGTAATTATACGTAATACTTGTAGCAATTAATTTATATACGTAGTTCTTGGATTAAAGTTCGTGACACGTGTTGTATATTTAATTAATCGTGATGTTATAAATTTGACCGTGTCTTCATGTATTAATATTCTTGGCGTTTATATGCGGGTTTTACAACTCTTCCCCTCTAAAAAAATAATTCATCCTCGAATTAGAGACATGATAATGCTGCGGTTTTACAATTCTCCCTCTCCAAAAAGGAAAATTCGTCCTCGAATTAAAGGTAATATAAGCTGATGAAGTTATAACAGCTGAAGGGACACAAAGCTGAAAAGACATGTAAGTTGAAAGGACATGAATGTAACATGCCTGAAAGGAACATGGAACGCGGCATGGCTAAAGAGGACATGGACCGTAACATGACTGAAAGAACATATCTGAATTATAGAAGGAAAAGAATGAGAAGTCTGAATGGGCTCCTCCGTTCCAAGTGGCTTCTCGCTTGGGACGGTTCATCCAAAAGATCTTGACACAATGACAATCTTGGTCTTCATGACCCTGACTTGACGATACATAAAAGTTTCTGGTTCATCAAAGTAAGATAGATCTTCATGGATCTGATCGTGTGGATAAGAAATAACGTGCAAGGGTAAATGAAACGTTGTGATGCAAAATAATTTGGAATAACTGACATTAGTAACGTCTGAGCAATGATGCGCGGGACATACTGAAATGTAGTAGGTGAGAAATTGTGAACGTGATACGTGAAAAATTATGAACGTGGTACGCAGAGATACGTGTAAACTGATACGTGTGGCATATCGTGAACGCGGTATGAGAAAGATAGACTGAACATGATATGTGAACATATCGTGGACATGAGATAACTAACGGGTAAAACCAACCGATATGAGGTGAAACGTGAAATGTGACGTGAAACGTCCGTCTGAGGATGGAAAGTTCATTACACTTGAGTCTGGTCTCCCAAGCTTTCTAGAAATCTTTCCAGAACGAAAAATGAAACATAAATTGTAAGATAGAATGCGTAACAATGTCATGAACGTGAATATGAGAATTGTGAACTTGAACAAGGACATGAAGTTAATTAATGAATGCGAACGTGAACCTTTATCCGATCTGATAGCTGAAGGAGTGCCATGTGATCGTATGATCTTTGGCTGGAAAAGTCTGATAATCGGCTAACCGTGAAATTCTTGCAGATGGAAGGGATATGCAGACTTGGTCAAACTGTTGATGACAACCCAGATGGCATCATGCCTCTACCGAGCCTGCAGTAGTCCGGTGACAAAATCCATGGAGGTCTTGTCCCAATTCTGTTTGAAAATTTACGCTGGTTGAACTGAATCGCTAGTATGTTGGCGTTCTATCTTAACCTGCTGGTATGTCAGGTACTAAGATATGAACATAACTGCATCTTGCTTCATGTTGTTCCACCAAGACGTGGGTTGAGATCATGATACATTTATAGAAACTGGATATATAGAAATCGAAGGACTATGAGTCCTTGTAAGTTAGACCTCTTTTAATGTAGGATCCTCTGGAACACATAATATAGTACAAGATTTTCTCCTTTACGTGTAAGCTTAGTCATGGTAAACTAGCTGTGAGAATAATGTGATTCAGCGTGTCATTGAAGTCACCAAAATTCGTACTAAAAATTTATGCGTTAAGTTTCTTCCGTCATAGAATTATTTAATGCGAGTATGCTCTTCGCGCTCTTCTCTAGGCTCGGAGAAAAACCAAGATGTCATCAATGAAAACAACTAACGAATTTGTTTGTGAGTTCATGGGAATTTCGTTCATAAATATTTGTAACTGCTTCTGGAGCATTCGCGAGATCCAAAATAAAACCATGAATTTAGCATGACCAAATCGTGTACGAATAGCAGTCATGGACATGTCCTGCTTTTCACTCGCCGCTGTTGGCAGCATGATCGGAAACCAATCTTGGAAAAGTGTTTGGCACCCTGTAGTCGACCGAACACGTTGTAAATACGTGGAGGAGGATAATGGTTATGAATGGTGATACACCTGGGCGAATGAACTTCATACAAGCATCTACTGCAACTGATTCTTTAACTCCATTAGCTCATGGAAGCCATGAGATAAAGCGCCTTGGAAATTGGTTCTGCTCCCTAATTTGCTCGACGTTGAGTTCCACTTGGTGGATAGGAGGTATACTCGGAGATTCTTCTGGAATTACATCGGGGAAAATTTTGAAATAATTGGCTGATTATGAATAAAAGAACTTCAGAAGTCACGTCTTAAGTGATAGCTAGACAATCTTCGCAGTCGTGAAACGACAAAAACACGTGCTTGTAAAGCAGAAGTTTTTTTTCATAGATTTCCTGGTGGAAACCTTGATGAATGTATTCAGGGACCTGAACATCGTTGAATATAATCGGATATGAACGGCGGTCAATTGTAGCGTGGTGTTTAAGGCATTATCAAGTGGCATAAGGGTTTCCTAATACTAGCAGTATAAGTAGTGGATATGACTGAATGAGTCGCACCCGAATCAAATAACATGCAGGCAACATGTACATAATTTGAGATTCCAGTGAGGGTACTTGGCGATTTGTTTGTCTGATCCTTTATGGCATTAAACACACGACCAGTTGTAGGTGGTGGTTTCTGATCCGCATGTCCTGAAGTACCAACAATCTCACCCTTCTTGTAGTCCTTCATCTGATGCCCTATTGCCCACATTTAAAATAGGCGCCAGTAGCCCGCCGACATGGTCCCGAGTGCCTATACCCGCAGGTGGGGCAGATAGGGTGATATACCCTCTAGTAGGTGCTCTAGCTTGCTGAGAGCCTAATTCAGAAGATATGCATGAGACATGATTACTAGAACATAAACACGACTACACAGAAGGTTTAGGCTATAATACCAGATGAAGTTGAACGATTGGTCTGCTGACCTCTATAGTCATTGTCCCGCCCGTTATCTCTGTTGTTACGCTAAAGGTTAGCATATACGTTACACGACAGTTTAATATTGCGAAGTATAAAGAAGCACTTGTGGCTGCCAGAATAGTTGGAGTCACCACGGTAGTTGTCACTACCGCCTCTCCTGTCTGACCTGTTACGGTCATAAGACTAACCGTGATTCTTGTTGTCATGCTGCTGAGTAGCCGACTGTGATCGGTCTCCTCCTTTGTGTCTGAAGATCAAATTTGAATAATGCATGTTATATAATGAAAAGTAAGGGCAGGAGTTGAAACGCTTATGTCTGATGAATGAAGTATACCTCTTCTTAGGTCGCTCCAAGTTCTTGAACTCGTCCCTTTCGTAGAGCATCTCTAAATTATGTGTCGCATCTACCACTTGCGACACATTTGTGTATGTGGCACTAAGTAGCCGATCAGCAGTAGTGGAGTGAAGAGCCCATCGAAAGTTCTTCGTCTGCTCTTTAGTAGTACCTTCAGTCGCTCCTAGAAATCTAACTAACTTGAAGTAGCGATGCATAAATTCCGTACGTCTCTCCTATCCTCTGACGGATAGAGTGAAACTCTCTCTTCAGTCTCGCCTGCTTAGCATGAGGAAAGAACTGATCATAGAATAGTGTCTTGAACTGTGTCCATGTCACTGTAAGCACCCAATCATCGCCTTCATTCGTCAGCTTATATGCTCTCCACCAAGCTAGGTCGTCGCCCTCAAACTTGTAAACAACTAATCTGACTTTGAAGGCTTCCCTGTAGTCCACGGCCTCAAAGATTTTCTCCATGTGAGAAATCCAATTTTCTGCATCTACAGGAATCACTATTTGCTCAAAAGACCATGGTTTCTGCTTGTTGAACCTTTCTATCCAGGTAGCTAGAGTAACTGGTGGAGGATTTGGAGGATTATTCTGATTTTGTGGTCCATTTTGGAATTTAGCCCGAATTTCATCTTGGATCTATGGGAGCATGGCTTGCAGAGCTGCTTGAACAGCTGCAGCAATATCCTCATTGTTGCGTCTTTGAGCCGTCTAAAAGTTTTATGAGGAAAATGATTAACTTGCTAGGAGCATGGAAATAAATGACCTAGAATATGCATGAAATAGTTCATGAAGGCATATCCGACGAAATTTAACATGAGTAATAGTGAACGCCTATGGGTCGGTTCACAAAAGAACATTCGACTAAAAACATGCATCTGACATGAGTAAGGGTGAACGCCTATGGGTCGGTTCACAACACAAAATCTGAATGAGGAAAGGTGAACGCCTATGGGTCGGTTCACAAATCGCAATTCGCAGAAAAGCCCATGCGACTAAGAGCATCCACAATGGGTGCTTTTACAATGACTTTTACTTATTTCTAAAAGTTTTGAGGTGCTTTTTTGCATTGAAGATGAAGGCTTTTGCAATGACTTTTCATCCACTAAGCTTTTCTTAAAAGCTTTACTCATTAACTCTCTCATAATTTTAGATCATTAATTACACAAAAGCTTTAGAAAAGCTTTTCACCATTAAAGTAAAAAACATGAAAAGCTTGATGATGATTAAAAAAGTAATAAAATTGATGACATTAAAGTTTAGAAAGCTTTTGAAAAGCTTGACCATTGAGGATGCTCAAAGTATGGCCAGTCCTGTACCAAACCTTTATTTAGTCAAAATTTTAGGAAACTAACTGATAAAATGCATGAGAAACATGGACGACAACAAACTCCAAAATCTAGGAAGTTCCTGGTGACTACCCACTAGTCATAGGTCAAGTTTTTAGAGCCTACAAGTCGAAACCTTGGTCTCTGATACCATAATTGTAACACCCCACTTGGATAAGTGGAACGTTACGTGTATTTATGGCGTGTCATCAAAGCATGCAAGGTAAATGTCTTAAAACATTAACTAACCATAAAGGAAATACCGGAATCAAACATCGGTAGTCCAAACATAACCTCAAACATGTAAAAGTAAATAATGGAAGGAAGGACTAAACAATGTCCAAACAAGCAAAGTAATGTATGAAGTGCATAAAGTAAGAAGTCTGGATATCTTCCATCCAAATGCACATACTCTCAGAATCTTGAGAGTGTCCCTGTGTACCTGCCGTTTGGAACATGAAAAGAAACTACGGTTGAGCATAACGCCCAGTGAACAGATATAAAAGCATGATAAGAATTATTGAAATGAAACAGATAACAAATACTGAAACTGGAAGACTTATAAGTAAAATGCAACAGAAACTGTGTATGTCTTGGAAAACTTATGTCTATATCTGAAATTTTATTTTAATTCGTCAAGAGCCCATATAGGTCATGAAGGTATCAACTGGCATGAATACATAGAGGGGTGACCTCATCATGCATTAGAGGGGTGTCCTATAATTATACTGGTCTAGGTAGGAGGGATCAACTCCTTGTGAAAGATGTAGAGCACACACCACATTCACCTGATAACTATAAGCTGTAAACTAGGATGCACCCATACGCCCCACATGATAAGACTGATAATGGCCAAACTGAAACGGAAGGGACTCCACGAGAAATCACTCCCTCACAGAGGAGTCATAACACCGGTGCCTCAAGTGTTATGGTTACGATACCTCCGTAAATAGATGACATGGTCATGCATGTATATAGCTCAGGCATTTTAAAATAAACATAAGTATTACAGAAAAGATGAATATTATAAAAGTACTGGGGAAAACAAATGTCTACAAACGGGGAATCCTAATCATGCATACGAAGGAAAAGTCCATACTGAAGGACGGAATATCCGTACCTCGTGTCCAGTAATGAGGTGAGAATGAAAGCTGAAGGATCTACTCCGACTTCCCGGATACTACATAAATAAGGGACGTGAATGAGTTGTCTGATTAATGTATACTTTACTGGTTCTGGGTGTTCTTAGCTTGTTTAACATGTTCTTATCATGTTTTACTGTTTAATGTATTATCTGGTAAATATTCATGGTTTCCATGTATTCTGATTACTGTATTTCATGTATTCTTGTGTTATCGTACTTGTTGTATTCTTGTGTTATCGTACTTCTTGTATCATATCAGGTTTCCATAAACAGTAAGTTTCCAAAAATAGAAAGTTTACAAAACTAGAACATTTTAAAATAGAAAGTTTCCTTAAATAAATATAAGCTTGTGTAATAGGTCCAAAATATAAGCTAGAGCTTAATAGTCTTTATTTATAAGTCATGATGATCTAAAAGTAAAGTTTATTTAAATTAAATAGTTTAGGCTAAAACTGGTTATTAAATAATAATAATGCATGGTATTAATATAGATTATTAATTAATAAAGTAACATGATTAATTTAACAAAACTCTACCTTATAAGACTAATTAAATTAAAGTACGGGTTCTAATTTAATTATGTCATAATAAATACTTATGCTATAACATGAATTATTAAGTTTAATAATTTAACCTAAGTCATGATTTAAATTAATTAGTTAATACTTGATGTAAATTAAATTAATTAATTACTTAACAAAATAATTCGGCCAAAACTTAAATGTACCCGAGCCCCAAACCCGAGACAAGACCAAACCGAATGCTCAAACACCACCACAGCCGGCGGCTGGGTGGTTTCTGACCGGCGGCCAGCAACATCGCTGCTGCCGATTTGCCACTGATCAGCCAGGGTTCCCACCGGTTGGGCCGGTTCCCCTTGCTGTGTTCCAAATACCCACCTAGAGCCCTAAGGCTCTCGGGTTCCCACTGCTCCTCACAAACACCCCCTGCGACCAACAACCAAACACCCCTGCTTGTTTTTTTGTTTCCCCCCGTTTAGTTGTTGATTGCTGCCGACAACACCAAGACCACCACTGAGACCCTTGTGGTCTCGGATGGGCCCAAAATAGAACACACCGAGTGTTGGAAATACGTTTTTACGTATTTAGGAAGATTCTGTCACTCCGACAATATAATAAGCAGTAGCTCGTAGTCTAGTTACTTTACATTAATTAAACAAGGAAAAGCCCGGTCCATGTCATGTATGGCCGGCCCAACTTGTAAGCCCAAACCCATCTCATGGGCTTGGTATATAAACCCTTTCCTTAGTTGGAGAGGGTGTGGTTCATTCATTATTTTCATATAGTTGAAGGTGTTTTCCTTTCACTTTCTCTCTCTAAAGTGTGTGTGTGATCTACCATCTTTATATCTCTACTCTCTCTAGATTAAACAAGATTTACATTATCTTACAAATGGTATCAAGAGCCATGGGATGATTATATTGTTTGTGTGTTTGTGTTCTTGATTTTCGTGTCTATTTTGATTCAAAATCACTCGATCCAAATTTTTTTTGTGTTTTTTATGGTTTAATCTTGATACAAATCATCTACATAGTTGTGGTAGAGATTTGGTATATTTACTTTGGCTAAAAACACAAAATTATTGGGTGTTTGGATCATTTTTTGGCTTAAAATCAAGAATTTGGTGTGTCAGATCTGTGAAAAGTGAAAGTCGGAATATTTTCTATTATTGTGAATCTGTTATTTCGCAATGCACTAGGGTTTACAATATTGCGAAGTTTGAATTTCTGGTATTGTGAAGTAATACGTATCTCAGTATTGCGAAGGTTTTGTCTATTTCAGTATTGTGAAAACTGGTTTCTTCAATATTGCGAAGTGTGACTTTCTAGTTATTGCGAAGAGTGCTATTTTTTGAATATTGCGAAGATTTTAACTTTGAGCATTGCGAAGATTGATTGTAACATTGCGAAATTTGGATTTTCAACATTGTGAAGATTGGAACTGTGCCATTGCGAAGATTGATTGTAAACATTGCGAAGGTTGGAAGATTATTGCGAAGATTGTTTCATTGCGAAGATTTCCAAGCTCCAATATTCCGAAAATAATTTGAAAAAGTTATTCCCTAAAAAATTTTGAACTCGTGAGTTTTTGTTTGTCTTGGAATTTTTTGGTTTATCGAGAACATATTTTAGGGGATTTCAATATTTTTCTTGACTTCTACACACGACAACAAACACATTTACTTTCTCTCATTGTTCGATCAACGTTTGTAAATCTTTAACTTATCGAAATGAAGTTTACTTCACTTACGGATAAGTCCATTCTATCGGGTACGGATAATCGTCCACCAATGTTGGTGAAGACTATGTACGAGGATTGGGCTTCCCGAATGGAACTTTATATGTTGAATAAAGAAAACGGACATCTCATTTGGGTATCAGTGCTAAATGGACCATTGGTATATGGTACGGTAACGGAAGGTGCCGTTACTCGTCCTCGCACAACGGGTAAATTAACTAGAGATGCTAAGATTCAAGACAAATGTGATAAACAAGCTACAAACATCATTCTCCAAGCCCTTCCTTCGGATGTCTACAAACTGGTGAGTAAACATAAAGTTTCCAAAGAGTTATGCGATAGAATTCGTGTATTAATGCAAGGCACCTCGTTAACTAAACAAGAACGAGAGTGTAAGCTATATGATACGTTTGATAAGTTTGCCTATGTCTCCGGGGAGACTCTCAATGATTACTATTTGAGATTCAATCTATTGATGAATGAGCTCAAGATCTATGGCCTGGCAATTCCTACGTTTTAATTAAACACCAAGTATTTGAACACTCTTCCTTCAAAATGGAGAAAGCACGTGACAGTTGTTAATTGGCTAAGGATTTGCATCAAACCAACATGGATCAACTTCAATCTTTTCTTCAACAACATGAATTCCACGTAATCGAGGCTCGGTTGTCAACACCTCAAGTTCATGATCCATTTGCCATGATTGCTTCTCATCAAATGACTACTCCGAACTTGGCATATTCTTATCAACAACCATCATACTTGCAGCAACCACCACACACCTATCAGCAACCACTACACACCTATCAGCAACCACAACAATCATTTTATCAACCATCAATGATGCCACAACAAGCATTTCAACAAAGTGTTCTTCAACAGCCTTATCCACAGCAACCAACACATCAAGCATCACCATCACAAGCCATCACTTCTCCAATGGGCTATACTTCTCAGCAAGGATATTTTCCAATTGAAGCACCACCAGCACAAGCCTTTTATTCCAATAAACTCCCCCTAATTCAAGCACCAGTCTTTACTCCAAATGATACGCCTACTGATGTCTTAAACCACCTCACTGCCTACTTGTCAAAACTTGTTGCAACTAGAGGATTTCCATCAATGAACAATCAGCTCCGCACTTCTTCAAATCCTCGACAACAAGCCACTATTCAAGATGGTTAAGTGACGGTGCAATCCATTCAGGAAAGTCAAAATTCATATGGACCCCCTACAAGGACCATGAACGCACAAGCTGTGAATTCTCAAGCTATTGGAAATGGAAGCCCTATTGGTCCTCAAAAGGTTGTGACTTGCTACAATTGTCGAGGACAAGGTCATATGGCTAGGCAATGCAATCAGCCAAAAAGGAGAAGGGGTGCAACGTGGTTTCGTGAGAAGATGTATTTGGTCGATGCTCAATCTAAGGGAAAATATTTAGACTCATAGGAATTAGCATTTCTTGTAGACCCAGGGGCAACTGATAATGAAGGCATTGCAGTCGTCTCTACTTCTAATGCAACATATCAAGCAGATGATCTTGATGCATATGATTCGGATTGTGATGACATTCACTCAGACCAAGCTGCTCTCGTTGCTAATCTCTCTCACTACGGTTATGATGTCGTCAGTGAGGTACCAACCACAACTAATATTGTTCATGATAATCCACATCCAGTTGAGCATGAAAATGACAACCTTGAACAGCATTCGGGAACTAGTAACTCAAATGACGTGGTATCCAAATCAACACATTTGAGTGAACCTCAACCAAATTCTACGAAGGGTATGAAATCTTATGATCAACATGATTTGGTAATGGTGCCAAAACATATTATTGATAACATGAATGTGGCCGTCCTACAAACCGTAGATTTGAATGTCAATATAACCGTTGAGCTTACGCTGTATAAGGAAAAGGTCAAAACTTTTGAAATGGTCCCTCAAGCAGAGAAAATAACTTATTCTGAATTTGACCAATTTCATTTTGAAAGAATAGAACACTTAAATGAATTAGAATCATTAAGAGCTAATCTTTCCAATGAATCAAAAGAAAAAGAGTCAGTTGTAAATGATTTTCAAAAACTTAAAACGGATTTTGAAACTCTCAAGTCTAAAAAGTTTGAATCGGAAATTAATGCTACCAAACTTTTTAAATTCAAGGAACAACAACTTTAAAACAATACGCTTCTAAAGAAAAGGTTCACCTCTTAACCAAGTCATTTAAGGAACTAGAACTTAAGCGTCTTCAAGATTTACCACCTAATCTCGATTATGCAAAACAAGCTCAGGAATTTATTCCCTGTCTTTATGATGTGACCCTAATTGGCAAATCAAAAGAAGCACCTTATATTCGTGATAATGAAGAGACAATGTCACTTGCGGAAGAAACTCGATCTAAAATGCTTTCAACATTCCATAAGCTTGATTATGTTAAGCATAATAAAGATCAATTTGTTAAAAAGACCCATTTTCGATTACAAAAAGAATTAACTCAATTATCAGCTTTTGTGCCCCAAAGTTTGTCAAACGAAAACCTTTCTAGTACGTCTCCTACACTTGTCAAAAAGGATTTAACTAAGTTAATTCCACCGGTAAGCAAGGTGTCTAATAGCTTAAATGCGTTGCACCAACACTTTGCCGATTTTGACACGGTTATTAAGGAACGTATGACGGCTTCGGCCATAACGGAAGGTGAATGGAATTTTGAGCACACTAGAGCGTTTCGAGACGAAATTGTTCCGTTTGTAAACAATATTAAAGCGAGTTTTAGCAATATTGATCAAGATTTTGTTTTGGAATTAGATGAAGTTAAACGTGTTTTCAATGAAATGGATGATGCTTATGAAATGGTTTACTTGAATTAGAACGAATTTCACGCCAAAATGATCAACTTCTGAAGCAAGTGATGTCGTATGATATTGTTTCCGCCTGTGTGAATAATAGTGTTGATAATGATTCTATTGTGTATAATGTTGAATCTATGGATAATGTGGTAGATAATACTTGTCACAAATCTGATGCTGAATTTTTAAAGCTTCAAGATTCTTATACTTCGCTTTCAAAACGTTTTGATGAGATTCAAAAACATTGTATTTCACTTGAATGTAAACAACAATTTATTCAAGAGCTTTTTGAAACGTCATTCGAAGGTGTTAATATAGATGATTCAAATTTTCAAAAGAATTTTCGATTGAATTTACAATCAAAACATCGTCAGCCAAGTGACAAGGTTGCTAAATCATTGCCAATAGACATAGAGAAATCTAAGGAGATTAACTGTGTGAACGTACTTGAGGTCGCTGAGAATTTTAAACTTGATCTAGATAATCGAGTTTCCAAGATTTTGTCCAAAGTTGATAACTTAAAACAGAAAAATACACAACTCTTCAATTCAGTAAAGCACACATGTGCTAATACCACTGCACATAATCAATCATTGATTGAACGATTGAATCGAAAGTCGGTGGAAATATCTGATTTGCGGGAATAAATTTGTGATAAAAATTTGGCTTTGGCTGAGTTAAAGGAAACACTTCATACCCTAAAAGGTAAGAATGTTGTGGATAACGCAGCCACCATCTCAACATCATCCTCTAGTGCAATCAAAAGGAACCTCATCGCCGTCACACCACTTAACATGGGCACTAGGACTAAACCATCTCAAACATTGGTCACTAAAGATAAGGCAAAATCAAAACCAGCTTCTAATATTCTCGTGTTGCCTTCTATAGTAGTAAACACCACTACTAATGCTTAAAGATCTAAGCTTAAAAGAAACACGAAGAATGATAGGATCTTGCCCCCATCTAGTAGTCAAGTGAAGAAGAAAGTAGAAGCCCACCCTAGGAATGTTGTTTCTGTTTGAATAAAAAGAATCATGTAGCTAAACCTAAAGGCTCTGCAGTTGTGCAGCGTTCTAAGCCTACTGTAAATTCTAATTTAAAATGTTGAAATTGCAATAAATGTATGTTTTCTAGTTGTCATGATTCTTGCCTTATTGACCATGTGAATGAGATGGATGTCTGGAAAAATGGTTTAGAATGGAAACCGACTGGGAAAGTGTTAACCCAAGTTGGGTGGATGTGGCGTACCACTGGTAGAACTTTCACTATAGTAGGAAATGCGTGCCCTTTGACTAGGATCATTCCCACTAAAGCGAAGAAAGCGTGCCCTTTAACTAGGAGTACCAAGGCTACCAAAACACAAGCGTGTCCTTTAACTAGGAACACCAACACTACTGTAGGAACCAAGTGCCCTTTAAAGAGGTCTACTCCCACTGTAATGCTCGCTAATAATCCAAAACCTCATAAAGTTGGAACAATAAAACTGTTATTGATAAAACTCACATTAGAAAACGCTAGAAATCTAAGGATAACACAAATGTTAGCAATTCTGATAATATTATATCTATATCTGCTAACACTCTGGAACCAATAGTTTCCAATGCATTGTCTACTGTTGTTGCTGAAAATAGGTGGTCCAAATTGTTCTCTGGTATTTGGACTCTGGTTGCTCCAAGCATATGACCGGAGATCGCTCTCAAGCAAGTTTCTTGGTACGGTTCGATTTGGAAATGATCATATTGCAAAGATAATGGGTTACGGTAAATATCATATTGGGAATGTTATAATTTCAAGAGTGTGTTATGTGGAAGGTCTCGGTCACAGTAAGTTTTATGTGGGACAATTTTGTGATGCAAACCTAGAAGTTGCTTTTCGAGAGCATACATGCTTCATTCGTAATTTGAAAGGGGTTGTATTGAAAGGTACCCGAGGGAATAATTTGTACACTTTGTCTCTACAAAATATGATGGCCGCTTCTCCCGTATGTCTTCTCTCCAAAGCTTCAAAGACTAAGTCATGGTTATGGCATCGACGGTTATCTCATCTTAACTTTGACGCTATTAATCATTTGGCGAAAAGAACTTGTTCGTGGTCTTCCTAAACTTACATTTCACAAGGACCATTTGTGTTCCGCGTGTACAATAGGGAAAAGCACTAAGAAATCATATAAACCAAAGACTGAAGACACCAACCAAGAGAAACTTTATTTGTTACATATGGATCTTTATTTGTTGAGAGTCTTTATATCGCACTCGAATTGAATTTTTGGCCGACAAGCTAGGATTGAGAACTTTCTCGCCCGAGACTCTAACGGACTTGGCAGATGAAGCGAAAGAATAGTGATGGTAAACTATTATTCGTATCCTTGGTGATCATCTGTATATATTGTTTATACTTTTATCCACAAAAGCAAAATACAACCATATAAAAACCATAAAAATTGAAAATTCAGAAAAATTCAGAAAAATCCAAAACTATTTTTACTTTATTTTTTAAAGGCATGTCTTTTGGTACAATAATATTTACGTCCTTAGAATGTTGATTAATATTGACACGGTGCCATAACTAGAGTTGGTACAACAGTTGTAAGTATTTCATAAAACATGCCTATATGGCTTGTAGTTATTTCTGACTGCAGCCCGCTTTTCATATTAAAGTCAAGTATTTCTTATGAAAGCTTTGGCTCAACAACGGGAATTAGGTTTCTCGGGCATGGTTTACTTTAAAACCATGTAAGGGATTATGTTTACGTTATAACACAATCTAACACAAATATATGTACGCCATCAATGCATTTATTTGTTAAAACAAGATAAATCTTGTTTTTATGAAGTTATCATCTCTACATCGTAGAAATCTACAATTGGTATCTATATACTCGACGATGCGACTACTCAAACGACGACTACAACTCTTTCAATAGAACACGGATCAACAATTAAGGGGGAGCAATTGTCAAGCATGGGATCTTATCACATGATGTTCTCATCAATCAGCCAACCTTGTCAATTTATTCTTATATGGTGAATATGTGACTATTTTACAAATAGGTATCATTTCTCACACATTGGTATCATGAAGATAAAATAGACTTGCATTTTTCTTCCCAATAACTTTGTTAAAACTTCATTAAATCAATTGATATAAAAAATATCGGTTGGGTTAATATTTTTAATATGGGGGAGAAAATGTGATTTAATATGAGAAATGATTGATCACAAATGGTTTGACTTAACGTGATAGCTCATCCCGACATGTGCAAAATGTTTTCGGATATCGTGGCATATGTTAAGGGGGAGCAAAATGGATTTGCTATATCAAAATGGATTTCATGGTTATTAAACCATTTATTTCATGACGATGAAGATTTTGGTAACAAAAGGATGGTAGGATAGGTCAAGTCCAATGATTCGTCCAGAACTGGAGGAATCTTCCCAAGGACATTCCATAGCTAGAAATAGTAGTCCTTAGGAAAGATGGAGAAAGATTGTGAACGTAGCTGAATGCCGACCAAGTACTTAAGTTAGCACTGGAACAATCACAACAAGGTGCTAGTTATGACGTATTGGTAAGCATTGAAGGGGTTGAAGAATGAAAAAGAGTTGTAAAAAGAAAGGGTAAAAAGAAAGTAGCCCTCCTTACAACCTTAGGCAGAAACCGGGTCAACTCATATGTTATTGAAGATAGACATCATAGACCCAATGATGCAATGCACAACCCATCCCAGCTAACTCATATGTCTCACAAAAGGTATTTGTTTTAATCACACGGAGATCAACACGTTATCTATCGATTTATTCACTCCGGGTAAATTGGTATTGAAATTGTGGCACTCCTCTCTAGCCTCCGATCACTAAAATCCAAAATGCACGATCGAGTCTAGAGCCATTTGAGATCATCAAATATCTCATTAGGACATATTTCCATATTTCCTTGCTTCTTTACACACTGTGAAAAGTAAGAAAGATATTAAGAGTCCTACGCAAAATCTTCATGATCTTGCCTGAACATCCTAGTAATACGCAAGTATTTATAATGAAGATGGAAATCCTTCTTGAGCGAACATTAAAAAGCTCATGGTAGGTGACTTGTGAGACTCTTTATGAATCAAACTTGTGATAACTGGAAAGCAACAGTTATTTAATTCTTAACTGAATTTAAACACGTTCCAGGCCTCTACGCAATATCTTAGTGATCTTGCCAGAACACTCAGAGTGATACATTAGTGTTCATAGTGATGAGTGGAAATCCTTTTAGTGTTAACCTCAAACAACACTTGGTAGGTAACTTGCAAGATTATATATGAATCAAGCTCGTGACAACTAGAAAGCAACGATGGTGCGATTCTTTAATGAATCAAACTTGTTCCAGGAATCGGAATTGACGGCTTCAATCATGTGGATGATTTTATCCAAATGATTCACTCTTTACGTTCGTAGTCAGCTTTGGACGGTCGAGTAAAGAGAACGGGTTTACACGCGAAATCTTGTCAAGGAGATTTTTAATTAAATCTACCTGCCACAAGTACGATATTTAATATCGTCAAACGGTCTTCACCGACCGGAGGTAAAATGCTACCGAATTAGAATGTAATGTTCAAAGCCATTTCGTTCGTGTCTACTTATGTTACTACATTTGAAGACGGTGGCGTTGCATAATCCGAGAAGAAGTCGTCCCCGCATGCTTAAACTTCATACACTTAATACTTCATCTCTTTCAAGAAAGCCTAAAAGTCAAGTCCTCCGCTGTATCGAACTCTGAAGCTTTCAAGAATTACGAAGGTATAAGTATGTGGGGCATGATGTCACGAGGAGGCCAATATCACAAGTGATGGATGCACAACATCAAGGCAAGAGATTAATGTTCAAGATTGATATCAAAGATCACATCAACATGTTCACCAGAAAAGAAAAAGAAATGAAAGACGAAGACTACGAGCTCAAGACAAGCATAGTATGCTAGGTTTTTATATTACTGTAACTCGGGTAACACCCTTGTTTGGAGTGACCTCACTTAGGGGGAGATTGTTGGAAATACTTTTTTACGTATTTAGGAAGATTGGGTCACTCCGACAATATATTAAGTAGTAGTTTGTAGTCTAGTTACTTACATTAATTAAACAAGGAAAAGCCCGGTCCATGTCGTGTATGGCCGGCCCTACTTGTAAGCCCAAGCCCATCTCATGCGCTTGGTATATAAACCCTCTCCTTAGTTAGAGAGAGTGTGGTTCATTCATTATTTTCATATAGTTGAATGTGTTTTCCTTTCACTTTCTCTCTCTAAAGTGTGTGTGTGATCTACCATCTTTCTATCTCTACTCTCTCTCTAGATTAAACAAGATTTACATTATCTTATATCGAGACACCCATGTGTCTCGGTTTTCGTGAAACCACAACAAAATCCGGCCATGACCCATTAATTACATGTTTTAGTGTAATAAAATTATGTATTAAAACCATAATAAAGATGGATTCGTGATTCAAAATAAAAGAAAAGAGGAAGTGTTTATCGGTTATGCTACGATCTATGAATGACAACCAATACACAAACAAAATTCGTCTTCCCCCTTTTTCTTTGATTTTAGCCGATGGCACACAAGGCAACACAACCCTAATTTTTCTTTTTGTTTTCTTGAAATGAAAGTGGGAGAAGGGTTCCTGCTTGTTTAGTTTCCAAAAGGGGCTGGCCTAAAGGCCATTTTCTTTTTCTTTTGATTTAAAACCGCGACACAACAACAACTAAACATGTGTTTATTTCGTTTTCACTTCGTGTTTAATATTCATCGTTCGTGTTCGTGTTTTACTTCTCGAGATTTAAGTCTTGTCATGATTTTAATGTTATACATAAATGCTTATCATGTTTTTAAAATGTAATTATATGTAATACTTGTAGCAATTAATTTATATACATAGTTCTTGGATTAAAGTGCGTGACACGTGTCGTATATTTAATTAATCGTGATGTTATAAATTTGACCGTGTCTTCATGTATTAATATTCTTGGTATTTATATGCGGGTTTTACACAATTTATTCGCTGAAATTTATGTTTATGTCTTGCGCATGCATGCATATTAAAACTAATAATTGTTGAAAGTCTTATATGTCTAAGAGTTTTATAGAAAAATGTATGAAGTAATTAATATAAATGTAAACACATAAAATGCTATCCAATAAGTGAATTCTCATTTGAATAAACAAAAAAGTTACAAAATGTTATACGAAAGTAACGCTTAATTAAATAAAATAAGTGTGTTCTATGAGTGAGCAAACATATACATATTAATACGTTTGTAAGATAATTACGAGGTCGCTGATGAGATTATAAACCTATTTTAAGATCTAAAAGATTAAATACACTATAATAAATACAAACAATACTAACGTTGGGATCTACATTTACCATCGACCAACATTTTGTAGTGAGTACGATGATGCTACTTAGTAGAATGGTTGAGATGGTTGACCAACTAGCAAAAAATTACATTTTCCATCTAGTCAACAACTTTATTGAAGGGTTAGAGAGCTGAAAGGTTCATCGGGTCTTATGACCTTTACCTTTCAGCTAGTTCCATCTACATAAAAATTTCATAGGTTCAATGGAGCCTTCTTAATTCAAAAGATAAAGATGGCCTTGGTATTGGGAGTTTGAAAGCGTTGAACCTTGGGTTGATTCAGAAATGGCAGTGGATATTTCATATGGATAATAGAGGGATTTGGAATAAAATCATATCAAGTATGTATGGGCAACATGGTGTTTTTGAATCAAATATGTCTCACATGCATGGTAGTGGTGTTTGGAGTTTTTTCTTGAAAGATATACATCACATGCATGAAAAAAATTTGGTGAAATACTCGGCCATGCTGAAAAGAGTTGGCAACGAAAGAAACACCCAGTTTTGGTTAGATTTATGGGACAGTGATCAGAATTTAAAGGAGAGGTTCCCAATAATTTTTGCGTTTGAAAGAAATTAAGATTGTAGCGTAGCAAATCGACGGCGTCACAAAACCTGGTCTTGGAATTGGATCAAAAATATGCATTCTAATGGTCGTACGTGGCTACAGTTTCTTGACCTTCTTAGTGTGCTTCAAGTTGTCAGATAATGTAGATGCGTGAAGATGGGAGCTTGATCACGAAGGTATGTTCTCCATAACATGTACTCGCATTCATATAGATAATCTTTCGATTCATTTGGTTGAGCTTCCAACTACATTGAACACTCTAGTGCCTATTAAGGTGAATATTCTAGGAAGGAGGATAAGAATGGATCGGTTGCCTACGCGAGAAAAGCTAGGTCAGAAAGGGATAAACATGCTTTCCCTTTTATGTTTGATGTGTAACTTATATATAGAAGATGTGAATCATGTGTTCATGAGATGTGATCGTGCATCTCAAATTTGGGATAGAACTTTCCAGTGGCTTGATATGACTCCTCCAGTGTTCTTTTCAAATGTGGATATCATGGATTGGATTGGCTCAATGCATTGTAGTCTCAACCTCAAAAAGGTGTTTGAAGCCATTACCCTAACGTTCATGTGGGTTATTTGGAAGTATCGAAATAATAATTTTCGGGTCGGCGAAGATGAGAAAGTATTTTTGATGGTATTGGTGTTCGAGTAGGAGTAGATATTGTTCTAGAAATTGGTCGTTGTGGATGCAAAATCCAATGCTTTATATTTTGTAATTGTTTTTGTACTTTTGATAGCTCCTTGTTAGTTTTTCTTTTATAAAATTAGAGCCGTTAAAAAAACATACTCCCTCCGTCCCATAATAAGTGTCCACTTTGACTTTTTTAGGACTTTCTTATTCAACTTTAACCACAAATATCTTTATTTGTGTTATATAATACCGGATGAAAAATATATTTAATAAAAATACATTTAAGTCTCAATCCATACATATATTTTTCATCAAGTTTTATATAACACAAATGAAAATATTTATGATTTAAGTTCATTTGGATAACAAACTTTATTTGGATATCAATGGATTAATCTCCATCCTCCATTTTCATCTCCATCAAATGGATAAGATTAAATCAAAAACTCATTTTCCTCTTTTTTTTTCTTCAAACATTAATATCTCTTAAACCGTTAATCGTTATGCGAAAAAATATACCATTACGACGGACATTTAATTATCTTTCTACATATATGCTATATGATATACTTTCGACAATTTTTTTTTTCGTTTTTTTCACGTTTTTGTTCGTTGTCGAAAAGTATCAAATATGATACTCAGTATCATATATGATAGTAACACTAATATCATATATGATATAACTTATCATATATGATATAAACCAATATCATATATGATGAAACACTATTATCATATATGATATTTTACGCAAATTAAAAAAAAACAAAAAAAAGACAAATTTTTTTTCTCCAAAAGTATATCATAATACATATCTGTAGAAAGCTTATAAAATGCTCGTCGCGATGATATATTTTTTTTCGTTTAATACTTAATGGTTTAAGAGATATTTAAATTATAAAAATAAGTGAAATAATTAAATACTTTTAATCTTATCCATTAGATGGGATATAGATGGATGATTGAGATAAGTCCTTTAGTATCCAAGATAAACATGATATCTAAAATAACTCTTCTCAATATTTATAGTCAAATAAGAATAAGAAAGATCGAGAAAAATCAAAATGGACACTTATTATAGAACGAAGGTAGTATTAGATATCGAGCATGTCTTCTAGCAATCCTCGACTTCTTCGATGATGTCTTTGACTTGACTGAGGTTGCTCACTAAGATCTTAGTTAGCGAGTCTTTTTGAGTTGTTCTCTAATTTACTACTACATCAATAGTTTAAACGTTGAATCCTATGCTTTTATCACTTTTTATTTGTAGCTGATATATTTTTTTCTCGCGACGACCACAAATTTAACTTGTCAACGTTCCATTAAAGATCACATCAAAAGCCTAGTTCGCATATATAATAATTCTCCGATAATTGATGCTATGCGCGAGTATTTGTCTAGTTAAACTAATGTCCTGAGAGGATTTGATAACTAAAGTAAATGTGAAAACGAGTCGAACAACTAGTAGAAAGTTAAACAAGCCTAAACTAGAGGGAGTAGAGTGTAAAATGTATGTATAGAAAAGAAGTAATTACAAAGAAGCCCTTTAATTCTCCCACATATTCCAATGCACTCCCTTCCATTACTCAGCTGCCGTCACGGCAGAACTCATCTCCCCATTCTTACCCTACTCTCATCATCATCATCATCATCATCTTCACCAAACCCTAATATAAGCATGACCCCTGCCACGTCATCATCTCCAGTTAAAACCCATAATTACATTCCGGTTCCATCATCTTTTGTTAACAATAAACAGATGATTTGCAATGGGTTTTCATCTGGTTCGGTTATGGTTGGTGATGAGGATGAGGAGATGAATAAGCTTGTGGTCGTTTCGTTTTATAAGTTTGCTGATTTTGTTGATTATGCTGATTTAAGGAAGCCTTTGAAGGATTTGTGTGAAAACCTGGTATGAATTTTTAACATTAATTGTGCTATTTGTTATTGTGATCAATGTGTAGTTTATATTGACTAGAAAATGCTTATTTCGATTGGTTGGTGATTGTTTCGTCTTACGTAAAAACTGGTAGAAAAACGGCTTATAATATATATAAATAATGAATGATGTACGTTGATTTAGGGGTCGCTCAGTACCCACTAGTCCCCCTACTAGCTCCGCCCCGGCTGGTTTGGTTTTGGGCTTATGTTTCATAAGCTCATATTTTTGGCTTATTTTGAAATTTTTCGGCACATATAAATTTATCATGTCATAATAAGCTTATATGAGCCTAAAAGTTTAGAATAAGCTACAAAAATTGAGCTTTTGAAACATATGCAGAAAACCAAATAAGTTATAAGCCGGCTATATTATGTCGTGTAATTAATTGAAGGAGAAAACATGGTCTGCTATTTTGTATGTATGATGTAAAAGGAACTTGTAAGGCTTATGGCTTATTTGGATTTAGGCTTATGTTTCATAAGCCCACTTTTTGTGGCTTATTCTGAAACTTTTTGACTTATATAAGTTTATTATGTCAAAATGAACTTATATAAGCGAACCCAAATAAGTCATAAGCCAGGTTTATAAGCCGAAACAAACACCCCTTAATAGTTTATTAAAGGAAGCTACAAAAAAGGAGCTTTTGAAACAAATGCCGAAAACCAAATAAGCTATAAGCCAACTATTATTCAATTAATGAATTAATTGAATGAGAAAAGTTTGTATGCTTATATTTTATCTATGATGTAAAAGGAAATCGTAAGGCTTATGGCTTATTTGGATTTAGGCTTATGTTTCGTAAGCTCACTTTTTTTTTGCTTAGTTTGGAACTTTTTGGTTTATATAAGTTTATTATGTCAAAATGAACTTATATAAGCCGAAAAGTTTTAAAATAAACCGCAAAAAAAATGAGCGTATGGAACATAAGCCCGAACCCAAATAAGCCATAAGCCAGCTATATAATCTGAAACAAACACCGCTTAATAATCTATAGAGGGAATGAATTTTTTTATAATTTGTGCTTCTAAATTTGCGTATAGGCTGATGTTGCTTTTGCCTTTTGTATGTGAATTAAAATCTTATCTAGGTATAGTTTTTGCAAGGACATGATTTAGTTTATCAGCAGTTAGTGGATACTAATAGTTAGTTAAAGATAAAGGATAAACTTTGAATATGAGATTGTTTGCTACTCTGAACATAGTTTTTAGAATGATTTTTAATGAAGTTTTTTTACGAGTGTACTTATGTACAATATATAGAGTTTGTGCAAATTTGTTTTTGTGATGTTGATTAAATCTTTATAAGTGACATATAGTCATATACTCCCGGTTTTAGATATTTCATTCTATAGGTAGAAGATGACCAGGAAACTTTGAATCCGTATGAGTTTTGATGATCACTACTTCACCATATGAAAGAATATTTGTGGCAGAAATGTAATAGAATCCCCGTATATTTCTTTATCCCATTTATAAGAATTAGCCATGTGTAGCAAGTTTATATATCTTACTACCGCACATCAACAAGATTTGCTTCATGCTAAACAGCTACCTTTTTTAGTTCTGTTCATAATCGTATGTTAGTAACAATACTTTCAATCCTTGTCACGCATATCACTTATCAAACTTATACTGTTCAGTACATTTCAGGTGGTATCATTCTTGCGCCAGAGGGAATTAATGGCAGCATATGTGGCATCCGGGAATCAGTTGAAAAAGTTCTTGACTTCATTCAGTCTGATGATCGCTTAAAGGGTCTTCGACAAATTGAGTCACCTGTTAGCCCCGAAGAAGAAGCAATTCACCATGGTCACACAAGCAGTTCTCCACTTGCTGCAGGGGAAGATGTGCCATTCAGATGGGACCATGTTAGGGTGAAACTTAAAAAGGAGGTAATCACAGTAACCATATCAGTAAATTAGTTGCATGGGAAGTGTTTGTACTGATGCTTTAGTTAGCTCTTCCTAATTACATATTTAATCCATATATGTGCAGATAGTTTCTCTTGGAATGCCATCAGTATCACCTAATGAACGTGTTGGGAAGTATGTCAGTCCGAATGAGTGGAATACATTGATTACTGATCCAGATACAGTACGTCTCTTGATTTGGTCATTCTTTTTTATTTTCCAATTTCGAGACTTATTTTGTTTGGAATTTTCTTAGCTCTGTTACTCCCTTACGGCTCTTTTTTTTTCAATGTCAAAATGGTTTCTGGATGTGCAATAATTCCAATCGACAAGTTGTCTTTATACGGCACTTTCCAAACTAACAGTTAATGAGCAGTCAATCGAAATGTTTAATATTATTCGCAAGTGGACCTATTGCTAGTGTCACCATGGTCTATTTGACTAAGAAGTTATCTATAGAGTATGTATTTAATGCCTTTGCAAAATAATTTCCTCGAGTAAGCAGTTTTAGGATGCTATCAGGAATAAGTTAACACAGGAAAGATAGGTTTTTAGCAATAAGTGGACGCAAAATGCATAACACCCTACGTATGGAAAGTTTTATTCTGGGTGCCTTCTAGTCAAAGTTTGTGGCTTTGCAAATCATTTGCATACACAAGCAGGCCTTTTAAATATGCATGAGTAGAAAAAATGAAAGAAGACAGGAAAACTATACACGCACACAAACGGTGCACTATAGAGGTGGCAGAAAATGCCCATAGGGCATAATCTAAGGCGGCCCATTGTGTATACTGTAAGGCCATCTATTTATATGGTACCATTAGTTCATGCAGGATTTGGATGACATTTTAGTGAGCAGTTTGTACAATAATTGCTGGTAACTTAAGCCTAGCTTTTCAAGTAAATGCAGCATGCAACTCTTTTGTCTTATCAAAACTTCAGTGTGGACCCTATGCACATACTAGATCCTATTCAATTTGACTTAGAAATAGCAATAAAAGGATCGCTTGCAGTTCATGTGGGACAGAGGTACTTCCGTGAAAACAAACATGTCCATCTCGTTGTCTGCTACTTGATTAAGGGATTATATGTTATTTATTTTTACCTTAAACAAGGGGACCACCCTTGCAACAACATGCAATATTACCTGCTGACTTGGATTCTAGGTGGCATGCTACCCGGACCTCCGTAAATTGAAACTGACTTGATTCGGTGGATACTTTTGTAGGTGGTGATTGATGTGCGGAATGACTATGAAATCAGAATAGGCAAGTTTAAAGGGGCAGTAGATCCACGTACCACAGCTTTTAGAGAATTCCCTTCATGGGTGGATGATAAATTCCAGCTCTCTCCATCAGATACCCAAGTGGAATGCAGAGGTTCTTCTGAAGACGCAGAAAAACAAAATGAGGAGGGACAGAAATCTCCACCTCGTGTTGCAATGTATTGTACCGGTGGAATTCGGTGTGAAAAAGCCTCAAGTTTCCTTCTCAGCAAAGGGTTTAAAGAGGTGAGCCATGAGCGTAGTTTGCACTGCTACCACCTCTCTATTTCATTACTCTTATCAGCATGGATGGCACATCCAACTAATTTAATTATGAATGGGGACATTTAGATTATCTTTTATCTTAAGAGTCAAATGGTACAGTAAAAACTGAAAAGGAAATGTGTCAAAGGGGTGTTAGGTTCACAATTCACTTGGTGTATATTTTAATCCATAAAACCTCCCAAGGCTATATATCATTTTACTTATAAACTAAAGCATTATCGAAATGATATACCTTTGGAATCATATGACACTATATAGCCATAAAATTGGTTAAAACCGGACAAATAGTATTTCAGCCAACGTAATTGAAATGCGTACACAAATTTCTATATTTGACCCATGCCTCAATCCTTCCATTTTCCGCCTCTAGTTATCAGGTAGGGTTCCTTCATTATACTTACTGCAATGCTCATGGTAGAATATAGCCATAATGATAATCAAGAACGGATTTGGTTGCATGCCTAACATATACTATAATCAAGAACGGTTATGGTTTCTTCTTATGTTCAACATATGATCTTTTATCAACTAATTTCATCATTCTCTATAAGTTGTTTTCAGTAACTCTGAGTGTTAACTTTATAGTTAATATGAATGCATTTAGTCTTTGAGGAAAAATACGAAACTAAATCAAAAGGTAGAGGCATCGTAGAAGAAGAAACAACCATTATAAATTTGACAAATACTTCTAAGTTTTAAGGTCAAGGTACCACATGCGATAAAGAAAGACTTTTTGAGTATCAGGTCAAATTAAGCAACTTATTTTTGTGTGTGACGTTGGGATGACCCTAAACATTTTCTCGTTTTCTAAATGATTGTTAATGTGTCAATTATACTTACAAAGTTATGTATTTTATACAAGTTAATTTGACTATAACAAAATATCATATTGAATAAAATGATTTTAGAAGGTTATGGTACAAAAGGTATATATAGTTTAGCAACTTTCGATTTATTTGAGTATTTAAGCCTTCGGCCCGTATCCCTTTTAACCTAGATTTTTTTATACCCTGGGATAACAACAACTCATAAAGACCCACATATAAGTAAGTTGGTTGAATTTGCGGCCTCTTGTTCTTTCTTTTTTTAAGGCATTTGTGTGGACATTTTGCCCATTTTCCTGCATGACTTGGCAGGTAGAATGTTTGATATATCTTCTCTTTTTGAAATTAGGTCTATCATTTAAAAGGCGGGATACTTAAATACCTGGAGGAGGTACCCAAAAATGAGTCTCTTTGGGAGGGCGAGTGCTTTGTATTTGACAAGCGAGTCTCAGTCCAACACGGGTTGGTGCCTGGAAACTTCAAACTTTGCTATGGCTGCAAGAAACCTGTGAGTGATGCTGACATGGAATCACCAGAGTGGGAATATGGTGTTACTTGTCCCTATTGTTACTCATCAAAATCCGCGGAAGAAAAGGAGAGAGCTAGAGCCCGGCAAAGGCAATTTGAAGAATGGGGCGTGATAGGTGGGCCTGACAAGGGTCGTAGGCCAGCAAAAACAGCGGATACTAAAAATACGGGTGATGCCCAAATGTCAAGGTCAGTGTGATGACAAAAGTCAAACCATTTTTGTTTTTTTAGAATTAGTTGTTATAGACTGAAACTGTACCCTAATGTTCAAGTAGGTGTTGTTAAATGTTGTAGAATTTTGGCCTTGTGGGTTACGATTAGCTTTAATTCGCTTAATCTTGTGACCGTGTCGATTATACTGGATATCTCCACATTTTTATGATTTTGACTGTTCCTTCTGTTCTGCATAGTGGTACGGTAATAGGTGGTCGGGTTATGGGGCATTTACTAGAATGGGTCAAAAGTTGTTCCGATATGTTGCTGAAGATTTTGTTTACTGAAGTATACGAGCATAACTGCTGAAACACCTCCTACCAAAAACATTCTATTCTCCTTCTCCCTAGAACTCTCTCTCCCAACCAACCCACCCACCCACCCCCCCCCCCCCCCCCCCCCCCCCCAACCCCCCCAACACATCTCACAGCCTCTATCTAAAATCATTTTCCGGCGACCGGTCGTTCGGATCTCCTCTTGTGCATAGTCTTTTCTACTACATCCCATAATAATAATACCTTGCCATCAGATGTGCTACTACAATCTTAGATTATATATGTTGTGCTTTCTAGCTTCTATTCCACCAGATGGTTTACTGCTGATACAGGATGCTTTGCTGTAATCTTGGGATTTAGATTTAGATTTAGATTTGTTTAGTTTAGGTTTGGTTCTTTTAGGGATGTTAGGCTTTATTTTCCTTGTATGGTTAGTGTACTCTTTTGTAGTTTTGCTCCAGGCTACACCATCTTCATATGGTTGTGTTTGAGAAAAGCTCACATTGGTGATTCCCCTCACCTTTGTATTGTGTTGCTGCTTCCGTCTCACAATCCATATGGTGTATGTCTTGGTTTGTTTAAATTTGTTACTTTGTGTATTCTGTTTGGCAAATCACTTTTGATTTTGCCCTTTGTGTTCCATGTAACTTGTTGTGTTTTAAATTCCTCTGTTTGTGAGGCGTGATAATGGAATTATGTTAGAAAAAAGAAAAAAAAAAGTATACGAGCACGTTAATTAAGTTACCCAAAATAAAGAAAATCTCCAATTCAGTATTTATGTATGGTTTCAAGTCTTTCTTAGTCAGTAACTTTAAAATGAATAAAAAACAATTTTGAATTTCTCTTCAATGATTTTTACTAATTTGTTATTTTCTTTTAATTTGCTTTTTCAAATATTTCTTCTTCACACATGGAAAAGATATCATATTCCCAAACAAACACAATACCAGAGACATAGAATACACAAATCACAATATCTAAAATCTACAAAGGTTATGTTAACAAGACTTAGAATTTTCATCATAGATTTTTAAAACCTCAAATTCCCAAAATGATTTAAAAAGGCTTGTCTTTTTTATTTATTAGTTTTTCATGTTTAATAAAGCAAGAGAAATTCACAACGTCATAAAATATGAGAGCAAGGCTAAAGGGGCAGACTTAAAAGTGACCTGGATCGAAAATCCAGACTGGACCGACTCTAACCATATCGAACAATTTCGGTCCCGTCTTTGGTCCGAGGTTTGGACTATTTCCCGGTTCGTTTCGATCTTATAAAAAGTCTTATCGATTATGCTTAATAGGACCGGACCAGATTGAAGACCGAACTGACCCGGACGGATCATTTTGGTCCTTGGTCCGAACCGGACCCGATGCTCAACCCTATCTCAGAGTTTTTTTTTTTTAACTCATTCTCGATCTTTAAGAAACCTTACCATAAACTGACGTGATTAGATGATTGGAGATGTGTTTTGGTGATCGAGAATCAGGATCGTTTTATAGTTTTTGATGACCTTAACAAAGAAGTCCTACTATACTTGTAAATTAAAAATAAATTGCATATAAATTTAAACTAAATTGCTCATAAATGTTAAAACTATACATATTTATATGCAAAACTGATGAAAATAAAACCTCTTTTAAATAAGAGCTTTCTACGACCGCAACTATGTACTCCTCTACCTAATTCTCCATAAAACAATATAGTTTTCGAGTAGCTTATCCAAAAAGTTATTAAAAATATAAGATACCAGTTGTAAACACTTAGTGTAGTGTAGTAAAAAACTTTAGGGTCCGTTTGATTTGAAGTCGGGCTTTACTTTGGGTGTAGGTTTATAAAGTAAAGGATTTTAGATTGGGTTAGATTTGGATTTTAAATAGGAGAGAGTAAGTGTATATTTAAAATATAAATTATCTTTTTTAAATGAATATAATTTTTAAAAAGTTAAAAAGTAAAAAAAAAAGTTATATAAATAACTAGAATAGCTCCACGTGTACTTGTCAGGGATTCAAATTTGTTTTCATTAAAAGTCTACCTTCATGCATACTTTTATATAAACCTAAATTTTTTCTTTTGAGTGCCTAACCTAATCTAAACATGTAACTAAACAATGATAACAAATACAAACATAAGTTCTAAGGGTGACTACCCCAACCAAACGGCCCCTTAAAGTTGAAAAAGTGCCTTTCTATGTAAAATATAATGAAAGATGGTTAGATTATTTTACATAGATATGTGAGAGACAATTTTTTTTTTTTTTTTTGTGTATTACGAGAAATTTTTATTGGTTTTTGAAGAGTAAAAGTATATAATTTATCCATCGGTATTATGGTTTTTGTTTATAGTTTACGTTTATCTTTCGTTTCAACGCACGGAATTTCATTGAAGGTCCTAACAACTAACAAGTATAACGACATTATCCACCCTATAGAATGAAATCGATGAATGCTCTTCACACTATAATAGTAACATCATATTCACATTAACATCATTATGCCTTATAAAGAGAACGCTTTCCAATAACATAATCTAACAGTATATTTATGCAAACTACAGTATATATAACTTTGAAACCAACTTTCCACGCCAAAAAATGAGGAAAGAATGCGTACAACATAAACGTAAAGAAAAACATTTTAAATATTATCAAGCTAGAGGTTGTGGACTCAAGTACTCGTCGGAGACATGCAAGATAGGATTTCTACGATATGCGGTGTAGATCGTAAAAAAATGTCGTTCTACAGAAAAATTATCTGACTTCTGAAGCAACCGAATGCACCCAAAAGCGTAGTAAACCCTTCATTTCGACATCATTTCTACAGTTCATTATCGTCAATGCTAATATTTCATCTGCATTGCATCCCTTCTCCCTATTGTTTCGTTGTTCGAAATTGAAATCTGAAACATGAACTGGTGGTGGATCACTTGCAAGGATCTTGTGTTGAAACCAATATGAATCCAAAAGTTGTGAGATGTTTTCTGCTGTTGTTGTCATTTTTAGGATGGTGAAAGTGATCATAGTAATGGGTTTCATATATAAGAGTTTGGTTTGCGTTTTGGAACTTTCGTTGAATATTAGAAAACCAAAGACTAATAATATAATAATGATATTGTTTTATTGTGTCCTTTGCCTGTTTCTTATCTGTCGATTGTCTATAGATTATTTTCAAAATCATATGATTCTTCTTCGTACATTCTTCATGTACTCACCGAACGATTACATGAATTATTTTAATAGATACTATATTGTATTTAATCTAGAACCATACGAGTAATACTTAGAAATATACTCCCTCCGTCTTAAAATTATAGTCTCTCTTTCCTTTTCGAATTGTCCCAAATTAGGTGTCCACTTATAAAACTTCTAAAAATAGGTAGGAATTTTAGATCGAGATTACTAGATTACCCTCAATTGAAATCATAATTACAAACTTTTAAAATGTTTTAAATTAATTAGTTAAGGATAAAATTTTCTTTCTGTAAAAAATAAAAGAGAAAGCTGAAAAGATGGTACTTTTTCTAAACTGTGTGTTTTTTATCGGAGACAATAATTTTAAGACGGAAGAAGTATATAATATATCATTTAGATTATGATATTAATGGTCTATAAAAAATAATGACATGTTATTAAAATGTTATTATCATTATTTTACATTGTAGGTTATATGTATCTATATAAGTGTAATTAAATAATTCAATTATATGATAAATGTTTCTATTAATATATATTAAGTTTTGACCATTTTATTTGTTAGTAGTGATAGAAATCAATGTTATAAAACTCGGGTATTTAGTTGACTCGATTTAGTGACCGGTTTACGGTTTAATCGGTTGAACCGTCGGGTCAACCTGGTTCTACATATATATAATTTTTATTATTTAATGTAGTATTGTATGATTTTATTATCTTACTTACAATTAAATCGATAGAAAAAATATATTCTTTACTTATTAGCTTTAATCTTTCTATATCTATAACATTATACAAAATATATGCAAAAATAATTAACTTATAATTACAATTTATAACAAATTATAATAAATTAATATTAATTGATGTTTTAAGTTAGTTTTTAATTTAATTTTAATTAAATATATTTAGCACTACTACGATTTATCTTTAAAACTTAAAAATATATATTGAAAAAACTTTTTGAAATATTTTTCTTAATAAAATTTTGTGATCCGACCGGATTTATCAAACCGGGTCAAGAAATAGCCGGCGGTTCAATCCGGTTCTTAAACAAGCAAAAACTCGATCACATCCATGTCATCGAACCGCTTTATGGGTCAACCGGTTCAACCGACTGGGTCAGCCCAATTTTTAAAACATTGATAGAAATATTAACTACTAAGGGTATGCATATCTACTCCTCTCTCTACTTAAAAACACACACAAGTAGAAACAATATATTTATCAATCAAGTTCTCTATACTTAAATTGAGTTAAGGAAGAGAAACTAGATTAGTTCAAAAGGTTGCCCACATCATGTCAATATGTGCTACAGATTTTGATATGTCATTCTCGTTTCATTTTATCTATGTTATTATTATATTATTATCGTACTTAAAGATCTTGTGGCATAATAGTTTAAAGTGTTCATTATATATAATTGATGTTAATCTTTACGTTATAAAATTTTACATGCGGTATCCGATAATCCTTATATTATTAATTTACAAGAATTAATTTATATCCTTTTGTTTGTGAATCACGGATTTATATACCCGTTCGCCGATTCAAATGACCGAACAATCATTCACGTCTTTAATAGTAATATATACTCTAATGATGTTCTATTGTGGGTCTTCTCATTTCAGATATGAATTTTTTTAAATAATGAAGGTTTGTTATAATTATAATTTTCATGCCTTGTATATTTTTAAATGCATATAAAATCAAATTCATGCATGATTAATGTTTGCGTTTCCGCTTAACATTATTGTAATCTTGCTAATAGATAATAGTCTTACCTGGTGCTCTAAAATAAAAGTTTATGAATTAATTTCTTTTCTTGTAAAATTTTAAAATATTAACCTTTTTACCCGTGCAATGATGATACTTGTATTGCTGCCTTAAGTGGTTTGCCGATATTCGCAGATAGGCATGACAGTTATATTCAAAATTTATTTGTAGCCGTTGTAGTGTTTAGCACTGCTTTAGTATTTGCAGTCCTAAGCCCTAAAACAGATTCACATAACGGGATAAAAGTGTTCGTTTACCTGATGATTGCAGCTTCGGGTTTGACTTATTTCCCTTACAGCTGTCTATTTCAATTCATTGTTAAAACTTAAATACAACGAAAAATCGTACTTTAATTTGAGGTTTCAGGATGTATTAAATTAACGCACTTAACATTTGTTTCCATTTGAAATTTTACAAGATTATGTTACAAGAAGATGGTAAGGGGTTCCTGACATATGCGTATCGTATTAATCAAAGATATAGCTAGACAGATTATGTTGCCATTGTTGATACAAAAGTTGGATGGACCATGTCTGACCCGAATTAGGTGTAATTCGAGTATTAGGGACTCCGGCTCTTGCACCAAGTGAATTTGTAGTAAAGACCCTGCACACTAAGAAAGAGCACCGTTAAACTTACCGTGGGATTGTCTCTCACGATTAGACTCCAGCGTGAGAGTACCTAATTGGTTTAGTTGAGATAATCGGTGAGGGTATAGAGATTGTATGAAATCGTACCTTTTGTGGAACCCAGGGGGTTCCTTATATAGCCGGTGAAACCCTAATTGGGCTTACCAAGTCTTACAGCCTAAGTAAGAGATAATTACCATATACATTGCGATCCTTATCTTCTAAATTAGGAGAGTATATATCCTCTTGACTTAGGTGAATCATAGTCATAATTAGATTATGATTCTGTCCAATTTTGTAACACCTCGATTTTTACCTTAACATAGCGGAACATTAATTTGGGGTATTACTTCATAGAATGCAAGTCATAATGATAGAAAACAACTCAAAAGAGTGATTAAATAAACTTTATTCATATATCATTAAAATCAGAGTTCTACAAATTGAGGTTTCCAAAATCTAAAATAATAATTTCAAGTTTGTGCCTCTTCATGCCATCCTTGTGCTGCTCCATACTATGACTCATAATTATCTGAAATATATGTTTAATAGTCAACACAAAGGTTGAGTGAATTCATAGGTTTAAACATAATTTGAATATAAGTATATCTTCAGGGCTACGTTGTTATACACCCGCATAAAATAGATGTCTTACTTCACTATGCTCATGACCCCGCTGCTAGACATTATCATAATAAAAAAACTGCCCTTACAAGAAGGTAGTCTGCCAACTAACCTTAGTTTAGCAAAATAAAGTGTATCCGTTTAGCCTAGGTCAGAACCATTAGCTTCCAGCAAGCGCGACTTTCCCGAAAAGAGGACGTCAACCCCCAAATAGTACTATTCACAATATTAGAAATCATTTTCTAGAAATGATTCGCGGTCCACGATTAAAAGGGACTTAATGGCAATAAATACACGTAGTGTCAATAATCATATCATGCAAGATAAAAAATACTTGTATTTTAGTTTTGGCATATATCCCCCTCACTGGTTTTCAATTCATTTAGAAAGCATTAAAAGTGAGGCTTTGAACTCACTTGGCATCCATAAAGTCTGAACTATATAAGATATATTTCATTCACTATTAAACAGTTTGGTCTCACAAATAACAACTTGGTCTCACACAAACCTGGATTAACACTTTTGTATAGTATCAAGTCTTTGATATTGAGTTTAATACTTTTAAGTATTTAATAATGTATTCTTTGATTTATAAATTGTTGTAATTATAGCATCATTGTTCGGGCCATCATACTCAGAAGCCATTCTATAAAATTTTGAGGAGCGAGGGCACTTTAAATCATAAACCCAACCACTCAGTCAGAACGTAATATTGGAATGGAACATCTTTGTTCAAAGCTCCATACTAAAAAGCCAAAGCTCCCTACTAACATGATACATTATTACTTTATTCAAATGATAAGTATAATATATACTTTATATCCTTTAGTTTCAAAGTTAGCAAAAATTACCCTTTTAGTTATAGTTTAGCTTAATTACACTTTTAACCTTTTAAGTATATGGTTTAATTATTTACAATTTCAACCTTCTAATATCAATCTCAAGGTTTCAAACTTATCAATATTGATCCTATAGTTTTAAATTTAGTAGAATGACACTTTTGACCCAAAATGTTTATAGTTTAAAAATGACAGTTTTAGTCCCTAGGTTTGTTTAAAATTATACAACAACCTTAAAATTGTACAAAAAGATCTAGGAACTTAAAACAAAGTTTATAAACACATTCCTAATCATAATAAAATTAGTTTTCCAGATCTATAGCTTTTGAAATGGATTTTATCTCATTATTTCATGTAAATTACAAAACAAGGGTTTTATTACACTTTTAGCTTATAACTTGCATTTTAGCCTTTTATATGAACTAAGGCTTATTAGATTATCTTATTAACATCTTATTAACATTATAAAAAGTCTTAGAAAATCATTATAACAAGATCTAAGCTTAAATAACATCATGATTACCTAGGTAGCTCCGGAATAATTTCTAGGGCTCCTTATGAACTTCTTTTGCTTCTAACGCTTCAAGAACTTCAATGGATACTTCTTAGACCTGGTTTATGGTCTCAAGGAATCCTTATAACTTTTTTAGAAGTGGAAAAGCAGAATGGGAATGGAGGTAAAGGATATCGAGGTGCAAGTTTACAAGAAAGGGTTATGTTGCTATTTATAATAGTTTTCAACCCTTAACCTCCAAGTTAAGCATCCTAACGTGTAAGATCAGTAGTAAGGTGACTAATTAATGATAGAGAAGCCTAGGGAAGTCTAGGAATAAACTATGGCAGATAGAATCAAAATATCTTGGTCTTGTGGTAAAATGAAGTCACGACAACATTTAGGACATAAACAAGTATGTGTAATCTACAAGTAAGTAATAAAACTACTTAAAAAAAATCCCAAAATATCAATTAAATCTGATCCTAAGTTTAAATTTGGGAGGGAATGTGTTTAAATGCATTTTTGGAGGGAAAACCTAGCCGAATGCATTTCTAGGGTTTGTAACTTTGTAATTCTTGTAATTATGGGTTTATGAATGTGATTAGTAATATATTTGGGTATAATTAGGGTTTACACATTGTAGTTAAGAAGTTTGGGTCCTTGGTTTAATGTTTAACAAAGGTTTAAAGTGAAATTGGGAAGAAAACCTATTCGGATTAGTGTTTCTAGTGATCTAGGGTTCAATCCTTGTTAAAGTCACAATTCTTGATCTAGCTACTGATGTAAACTCAATTTATACATCCTACAGTGTCCTCAATTTGCTCATTAAGTCTTTACATTGGTTTTACTAAGTTATTCCAAGTAAAAATGTCTAAAGTATGAATATACCTATTTTGACCTAATTTTTAAAACCCGCTTTAAAATACCTTAGATCATTAAATGCATGAAAATACGGTTAAATTAAAACTTTTCAGTTAATTAATATACGACACGAATCATGAACATTTAATACGAATATTACGTATATTAATTAATTACTACAAGTATTACGTATATTAATATTATTAATACATGATAAGTATTTACAGATAATACTTAAAACATTACAAGAAATAAAACATGACCCTAAAATACGAACACACATGATTAATATTTAACCACGAATAAAAAAACGAAAAGGATATGTATGTGTGTATGTGGCGTCCAAAACAAGGGAAGGAAGGGCCTTGGCCCAACCCATTATTAATCCAAGTCCTAAAATAATTAAACTCCAAGGAAATTATCATAATATCACTTTACAGAAAAATCACAGAAACCCTACTCTCCTTCTCTCTTGGCCGTGGCATCCAACACACACATAAGGAAGGATTTTGATTTTAATCTATTTAATTTATGGGTATAGTGTTCATGGTTCTAAACCTTTAATCATTCGTGTATACGGTATCATCAAACCTTTAAATCTTTTTATTTAATTATGTTAATTGTTCAAGATCTTCAAAAACAATTATAAAAACATGTAATCAATAAGGTTTAGACAAGTAATTAAGGGTTTGGTTTTGTTTTGTTCGTGTTGAACGCAAACCGAGATCCATAAAGGTCTCGGTGGTGTTTGTTTTCTACCAGCCGCACCCCACAAAGGGGTCGGTGGTGGTTTTGGTTAGCCAGCCGCAACCCCAACTGCTCAGTAGTGGGGTGCCTGGCTTGGACAGTGGGAACTGATATGAGTGATTTTACTCATATCATTTGTATCTATAAACACTCAATAAATGCATAAAATATATAAATATGGCCTTGTATATGTGTTTTTGTTGTTTAATGTATGTAGGTACCGAAGTTCGCAAAAATCGGCAAAATCGACACGGGTTTTGAAGAAAAGATCAAGGAAGCCAAAATCGAGTTCGTTTAGTGGATTTTAACTTAATGAAGGACATTTGGGACTTGTGGGTCCCACATTTGGTTAATGGGCCCAAAAGCCCAGTAGTGGAAACAAGTTATCCATTTTCATAACACAAGCCCATCATAAGCCCAATGTATAATAAACGGATGAAGTTAAGTTTGGGCCAAAAGCCCAAAAAGATAAATTGTTATGAAACGAAGGAGCGTATCATGGGCTTTTGGGAACCCATTAGGGTTTGGTCAGTTTTCATACGAATGTAAATTATATTTACTTATCATAACTTGGTCAAAACCATTTACACCACAAAACTCACACACTTTTATTTATTTCGTTACAAACAATGCACTCATCTCTCTCACCATATAAACCTGTTACCACAACTATTCACCCAAACCCTAAAAGTAAATCAATAATTGGGGCTTTTTGGTTAAAGGTGCGTGGTTACACACGCGCCCCATATTAATTCACAACTTTTTTGGATCAAGAAGATGGGATATTTAGAGTGACGTGGCTCTCCTTCTCGCTTGTGACTGGATGAAACAACTCACCCTTCCTAAATCCTCCAATCAATAGATGACAACTAAGCTTACAAGAAGCACAACTAGCACACTTGATTGCCAAGTTGGCAATCCGTGTGCTAGTTGGCTAATTACAGCCGTGAGATTAAGAAGAAAGAGAAGAGATCAAGGGCTGAGATGAAAGATTCGTTTCAACAAACCCTCACCAACAAGCCTTGGGGGTTGGTTATAAAAACCCCCATATTTTAAGTAATCTTTATCCCATTTTTTATCTTTAAAGTTATTATGCTAAAATAGTTTTAAGGTAATTTGTAATTTTCTTTTCTCAAGTATTGTAATCATTTTGATAATTAATAGAAGTTATTCGGATTTGTTTTAATTCCTGTTTTATTTTCTGTTTAAATTCAATAATGCAATTTATTCTTTAAAATTGTTTTGCTATAATAATGATAAAATTATTTAATTAAGCTGATTAATAGCTTGAGTTAAATAATAAAGTGAGATTGGGAATAAACTTATCCCCACTGGATTAGTTAAAATAAGCTGTTGTTTGAGTTATGGTTAATGGTTCGTATGGTGATTCGATGATGGTGGTATTTGGTTCTTATGATGATGAATGATGGTGTTTATTCGGTTTAATAAGAATGCTCAGCGCATCTCTTCGTCCCAAAGGATCTCTTCAAAAAGGTACACTGACATTTTAATTTTCATGTTTTTAGATTAATTTTGTTAAATGTTTATGTTATTTAGGTAAATGTTTGAGGTATTATGATTTAGACTGTTTAGTTTGTCCGATATTATTAGCTTATCTGTTTAAATGTCTTGATTTGCATACTGTTTGATTTTAAGTGTGTAATCTGTTTACTAAAAGTGAGTTTACTATTAGAAAGGGTTTTGGATATATCTGAGTATGTAAGTATGAGATTTGAGATTTAATAGTCTGCTAATCTTTTTGTGATTCCTTTTCTGATAAGTGAAAAAATCTGTTAAGTTTTAGAATATAGTTGGAGTTTAAAACTGATTCAGCTTTTTCTGTTAAAAATAATTTTAGTAGTTTGATAAAGTAGGACTGGATCTGTGATTGTTTTTTATAGAGTTTTTATATCAGTTGAGTAACTGATATGAGTTTTTATTTGAGCACATACCTGCTGAATGATTCATACTGTTTAGCTTTGTTTAATCTGATATTATTTGCATTTGATAAGAGTCATTGAGAGTCTTGTGATCTCTGCTGATTAATTTGGATCTTAGTTTGCCTGCAATTTTGTTTCATACTAGATCTGATTTTATTTGCTGAATTTGTTTAAGGTTTGGTTCATAGCTTTGTTTGCTTCTTATCTTGCTAATATAAGTTTAACTTTGCTGTTATTGATTGTTTTGCTGATAGCAAAAGCTATCAGACTCTGAGTGGCTTATGTTAATTTTTATCAGTCATAATATTCATCACATAAAGTCATACCTGTGACTTTAGATATCAGTTTTACTGTCCAAATAAAGCTTTTTCAGTCCAAATATAGTTATCACATATCACTCATGTGACTGTGACTTGTTTTATTTTGTCCAAAAAATGTTATCACCAAAAATGTCCCTTGTGGGACTCGAACCCTTGGCCTCAAGGATATGCACCAAACGTTTTTACCACTTGATCTAGCTATCTGTTTTAGTTTTAAGTCTGTTATAGTAATTAATATAGTTTGACAGTGGGCTGTCAGCTTTAGTATTGTTTAAATACATAGTTTAACTTTTATTTAAATTCAAATCATTTTATTTACTTTAATATAATTTTAAAATTATAAAAGAAAATAAAAATGTTTTATTAATTTTAGAAATTTAATTAGTTATAAAAATTAGTTTTTAAATAAATTAGATTTTAATTAATTTAGTTTTTAAATTACATTAGTTTAAAAAAGATTTAGTAAAAGTTAATTTTAAATAGATTTAATTAGTTTAAAGATTTTTAAAAAGTTTTCTAAATTTGTTTAAATAGACTTTTAATAGTGTAAAAGTATTTATAATTAAATAGATTAAATTTATATTGATTTTAAATAGATAGTTTATTTTTAAATAGTTTAAGAAGTTTTAATTTTAAATAGTTGACTTTTAGATTAAATTTGGGATACGATTCATGCACTTAGGTTTAAAATTGTAGGAGTAATTTTATATTAAAAAACCAAAAAACCAAAAAACCAATTCAAATCGATTGTCCAAATTGAAACAAAACGTCTCAAATTCACTTGATCCTCGTTTACAACGAACTTGGATCATCCACGTGTTTAATTAAATTCGTCTTCGAATTATTAGTGGATTATTACCTTTTCCTTTGGGTAATTTCCTAAATTTGTCCTATAACGTATCAAATTAAAATACACCGACGTTTCCTCAATCACACCAAAAATTTTGGCGCCGCTGCCGGGGATCTTGTGTACGATTCGTCTTGTTGAGATTTGTTGATCGTTGATTTGAAGACCCTTTCCGTCCTCGGAAAGTTTTGTTATTTTTCTATTATATATAGTATGTATCGTTTTTCGTGTTTTTTGTTATTACTATATTATATTACGTAGAACAATAAATTTACCTACTTCCAAATAAGACCTTAGTTGGGATTTCATCACCTAGCTATTGTATTCGAATCCAAAACAAAAATAAAAGGCAAAATAGATAAATACTAATAAAAAGTTTGAACTCGATTTATACAAACTATAAGGTGGGTATAAGGCGACGAGCTATAAAAGTCCGTCTAAGGAAAAAGGTTTTTAAGTGCTTTTTGCCACCTCGTTTCCCCGCTTGCTTGTGCGTATATTGAGAGGAACGACCAATTGCCGACTCAAGTAGTATTATATCTTATTTTTGTAGATTACTTATTGAACCTCGAGACGTTTAGGTTTTCACCTATCGTTTCAAAGTCGACCGAGGGTAGGTTACTTCCATAGTAATTATCCTTATTCCTTGTTTTTATCAATCTTTTTGAATGAGCAATACCAAATACAAATACCAAAACTAATCTTCTTAATCCTCTATCATGTTTAATTCTTTTTATCCTCACCCTCCAATTTTTAATTCTTCCATAAATTCCTTCGCCAATTGTGTAGGGTGTGGAGAACCGTTATATGGTCTTTTACCATGTCGGTGGTGTACGTGTGAGCGTTGTGGAAATGATGTACGTCATGATTTAAGAGTTGGATTTTGTCCTTTTTGTAATGAAATTACTTCATGTGGAAATCCAAATTTTTCGAATAATTCTCTTGATTTTTACCCACCTCCACACCCCACATACGAGACACCCTCGTGCGAGTTTTGTGGAAACGATTCTCATTTTGGAATTAATTGTTCGCATCGATTCTCGCTTAATTACGATCAAGAACCGAGCTACAATCAAAACTTTAATGATAATTGTTATCCACAAGATTTACCGAGTTTATCACAACAATATCTTTGTTGTGAGTATTGTGGAGGTCCTCACGAGAGTTTTTGTTGTCAACCGATGGATAAAATTTTTTATGAGCCCTTTTCTCTCGAGAGTGAAAATTTTAAACGACTTGAAACATGTTCCAACAAATAATGAATCAAAGAAATGTTGAAATTGTTGAAAAGAGCATTGAAGATATGTTGCTTGAAAAGAGACAAATTAATCAAGAGATTAACGATATAACTAATGAATTGGAAAGTCGAAGATATCATGGAGAAATAATTGATGAAGGATTTAAAAGAGAGTGTGAAATTAAGATTAGACAACTTTCGCAAGATTATAATGGATTAAGCATTGAAATTTGAAAGAAAGAACAAGCTCAAGCGGAAGCTAAATATCTTGCTACTCGTGAACTCGAGCGTTCTCTTCTTATTGATGATGACGAGGAGAGTACTATTTCTTTGCGATATTTTATTGCTCTACATCCTTCGTCTAGTGCAATCGTACTTCCTTTTCATGTCTTGCCGGATATGGAGCATGAGAATTCACCCATCCTAGATGATGAGTATATTTATGATCTCACTCCATCTCATGACATCACCACTCCTATTCTTAATTCTTCCACCGTGGAACCCGAAATATTCTCTAAGCAAGGGGGACGAGCATATTAGCACTATTCCAGAAACGAAATCGGACGAAGTAATAAAGTCTAGTGTTGAGATCCTTGTCCCAAACCCAAGAGAGTTCGATGGTTTTCCAATGAAATATGTGATTTGCCACATTGTGATGACTCTCCTTCTTCCATTCACTTTGAGATTTTCTCTAATTCTAATGATGAAAATTGTGATGGAAATGAAGATTTTGAGAATGATTCTACTTCTAGTGAATTTTCTAATGAGGAGTTCTCCGCTGAATTTTTTTATAAAGATGATATTCACGACTCGGATTTTGAGTGGTTTCCCGATGAACCTACTCTTCTTCACCCATTTCCACCGGGAAATGAGGATGATAGTGATCCGATTTTTGAAAGGTTCACCTTTGAACTTTCTCCTTTAGACCCATTTCCACCGGGAAATGAGGTTGATTTGACTATTCCGATCCTTGAGAAGTTCTCCGATGAACTTACTCATTTATATGTGGAAGACGTGATTCTTCGTGAAAAATTATCAAACGTCTATCTTCTCATTTCTAAGATCGAGACTTTGAATTCTAAGCCTAATGCCAAGTCTGTCTCTCCATCTCCTATTCCCGTTGAGGATAGTGATCCGTTTATGGAGGAGATTGACATGTTTCTTGCTTCTAATGATTCGATACCACCGGGTGTTGATGAAATTGACCCGGAGGGGGACGCTCTCTTTTTAGAGAATTTACTTGATGATGATTTCGTCCCAAGTCCTCCTCCCACCGACTTTGACCTTAATGTGCGGGTTTTTCATGTATCTCATATTGAGTACCGTGACCCAATTGATCACATTTCTAAGGGTGAAATGGTCGTTAAAGCTAAGAATGTTGATTCCACTATGGATGAAACTTTTACCACACCATTACCATGTGCTTTATATGATTATGGATTAGCATGGGGGGACGACACCGTGTTGTCTATTCCTTTCTCTCCTGAGGACGAGGTATTTGACCCCGGAATCATTGATTTAGGGATATCTCGGACTTTCACCGATGTAATAATTGAAAAACTTTTCGATCATCTTGGTGCGAGTTTATCTCGGGGAGCATGCTATATCCATTTCATGATTTGTGACTACTATCTCTTTTTGGAGATTTATGTTGGAGTTTCATCCTTTCGTTTGTCATCCGACAACGAGGATGTGATCTTTGACCCCGACATCGTGCTTTATATTGGATTTTATTCCATTATGCCGGTTTTCACAACTTTCCCTAAGGACCAATGAATGCGGGGGTCGAGTCGAGCTCATGACTCGGTTAACAAAAACGAGATGCCTTGTGGGGGAGTCCCATACATTCTATCTTCTTTCTATTTTCTAACACTAATAAGGCTTGATCTTTTAAGCTCGTGCTCGTGTTTTGTTGTGTTGTGAATCTTAGGTATGACCCTAATCATTGAAGACTCTCGTGTTCGGTTTTTTCCGGTCCACTTGATCTTCCATGCTTTGATTGTCAAAAAGGGACACACTCTCTATCCTTTGATTTTTATCGACTAACATTTTATCTTGAAACATAATTAATAAACGGCTTATAGATTTGCGTGCTCTTTCCATGTTAGGACTTTTGCATTAGACTCTTCGTGTTTTAGAAAGGGGTGTTATTCTTGAGCTAAGTAACATTGAGGACAATGTTTGGTTTTAGCATGGAGGAGTCAATCGATATAATCGCTTGCAATTGCTTTTGTCGTGTCTAAACGTAATCGTTTTTCTCGTTTTTCATAAAAAATTAAAATTTTAGTGTTATTTTAAGTTTTAATAAATTAAATAAGTGATTTTGATACAAATGTAGGCTTTCCGTCGGTGAAAATAAAAATAGTTTTTGACTCGACTCGGTTTTTACCTTAGCTTTTTCCTTAACGTGTTTAAATCAAGTTTTGTTAGGCTTTTATATAGGGAACTTTAAAACGCGAAAGTCTTAACTCATACAGGTTTAAGAACGAGAACTTTTCGCAAATTCCTATAAATGATCCTAGAAAGTCGTTTATCAAGGGAACTTTAAAATGCAAATTCTAAAACTTGAAAAAGTCTAAGAAGATGCAAGATCCTATAGATGACTTGAAAACCCAAAACTTTGATTTAATATGCTAAGTATCCATTGATTTCATATTTTTGAAATTTTACAATATGGAGAACAAGAGATGATATAGTTTAATCATAAGTTTTTAAAGTTTAATTCTTCCTTGTATAAGTATATTTGTGTTTGATTTAATCTCCTCGTATTTATTTTTCACGCTTGAATAATAAATTGCTTAATAAATGAAGTTATTAGCGGTTTAGGCTTAATATCTTATCTCGTAACTCCTTCTTTTTCTTCCCTTGTAATTAAAGTGAGAACACATTAAGGGTGTCAGCGTCATGGACTTTTGATCATGGGATTGAGTAAATTTGGCTTACTATACATATCATAATAATAAGAAGAATAAATAAAAACATGTTCTCTATGAGCCTTCGGATGGGAGTCATGTAGCACTAACCTTGTCATTAGAGCCTTAGCGTGTATGGCATAGGGACGTGTTTAATAAAAATTGCTTCATCATCATGAGCCATAAGGTGGGATGGTGAATGTCAATTACCTTATTTTTTTCCAAGGAGCCTTTGGGTGTGGATTATAAATAAGGAGCACGATTACATCTTAAAGAGCCACAAGGTGATATGATGCAATTGTTGCCAACTCCATTAATAAGGTCAAAATTGACTTTGGAGGATTTATTGTTGCTTTAAGTAGTCCTATTAGCCAAATTTCGGATCCAGAGATTTATCCCTCAAATGGTGTTAAGTTATCCTTGATGTGGGCTTTCTTTAGTGACAACGGTTTTTGAAGTCGAGGTTAGGTTTTGAGTGTTGAGTTTGCACCGTTTTTGCCTTCATTTTTGGACTAATAAATATCAAATAAGTTAAATGAGCCTTTGGGTGAATGACAATAAAATCTTGAGATACAATTAGGAATAAAAGGAGATTGAGTTTAACACAAATTACTTGTATGAGTGGTCGAAACTTTGGGACTTATGATTGACAATGATCTTGTTTTTAAACTTGGCTCGGAAAAGGAAAAAGTCGAGGACGATGAATATATTTAAGTTTTATGATCCTAAAAGTTATTTTTCAAATAATGAAAGCTATACATTATGTCTTTGCAAAATAAAGTTTCAAAAGTTGAATAAAAAGTGTAGTTAGTAGCTTTATTTTATCATTGCGCGAGGACACGACAATTGCTTAGAAAGGGGGAGTTTGATATGAGTGATTTTACTCATATCATTTGTATCTATAAACACTCAATAAATTCATAAAATGTATAAATATGGCCTTGTATAAGTGTTTTTGTTGTTTAATTTGTGTAGGTACCGAAGTTCACGAAAACCGGCAAAATCGACACGAGTTTTGAAGAAAAGATCAAGGAAGCCAAAATCGAGTTCGTTTTAGTAGATTTTAACTTAATGAAGGACATTTGGGATTTGTGGGTCCCACATTTGGTTAATGGTCCCAAAAGCCCAATAGTGGAAACAAGTTATCCATTTTCATAACACAAGCCCATCATAAGCCCAATGTATAATAAACAAATGAAGTTAAGTTTGGGCCAAAAGCCCAAAAAGATAAATTGTTATGAAACGAAGGAGTGTATCATGGGCTTTTGGGAACCCATTAGGGTTTGGTCAGTTTTCATACGAATGTAAAGTTATATTTACTTATCATAACTTGTCCAAACCATTTACACCACAAAACTCACACACTTTTATTTATTTCATTACAAACAATGCACTCATATCTCTCACCACATAAACCTGTTACCACAACTATTCACCCAAACCCTAAAAGTAAATCAATAATTGGGGCTTTTTGGTTAAAGGTGCGTGGTTACACACGTGCCCCATATTAATTCACAACTTTTTCGGATCAAGAAGATGGGATATTCAGAGTGACGCGCCTCTCCTTCTCGCTTGTGATTGGATGAAACAACTCACCCTTCCTAAATCCTCCAATCAATAGATGACAACTAAGGTTATAAGAAGCAAAACTAGCACACTTGATTGCCAAGTTGGCAATCCGTGTGCTAGTTGGCTAATTACAGCCGTGAGATTAAGAAGAAATAGAAGATATCAAGGGCTGAGATGAGAGATTCGTTTCAACAAACCCTCACCAGCAAGCCTTGGGGGTTGGTTATAAAACCCCCCCATATTTTCTGTAATCTTTATCCCATTTTTTTTTATCTTTAAAGTTATTATGCTAAAATAGTTTAACGGTAATTTGTAATTTTCTTTTCTCAAGTATTGTAATCATTTTGATAATTAATAAAAGTTATTCGGATTTTTTTTAATTCATGTTTTATTTTCTGTTTAAATTCAATAATGCAATTTATTCTTTAAAACTGTTTTGCTATAATAATGATAAAATTATCTAATTAAGCTGATTAATAGCTTGTGTTAAATAATAAAGTGAGATTGGGAATAAACTTATCCCCACTGGATTAGTTAAAATAAGCTGTTGTTTGAGTTATGGTTAATGGTTCGTATGGTGGTTCGATGATGGTGGTATTTGGTTCCAATGATGATGAATGATGGTGTTTATTCGGTTTAATAAGAATGCTCAGCGCATCTCTTCGTCTCAAAGGATCTCTTCAAAAAGGTACACTGTCATTTTAATTTTCATATTTTTAGATTAATGTTGTTAAATGTTTATGTTATTTAGGTAAATGTTTGAGGTATTATGATTTAGACTGTTTAGTTTGTCTGATATAATTAGCTTATCTGTTTAAATGTCTTGATTTGCATACTGTTTGATTTTAAGTGTGTAATCTGTAGACTAAAAGTGAGTTTACTGTTAAAAAGGGTTTTGGATATATCTGAGTATGTAAGTATGAGATTTGAGATTTAGTAGTCTGCTAATCTTTTTGTGATTCCTTTTCTGATAAGTAACTTTTGGAATATAGTTGGAGTTTAAAACTGATTCAGCTTTTTCTGTTAAAAATAAGTTTAGTAGTTTGATAAAGTATGACTGGATCTGTGATTGTTTTTTATAGAGATTTTATATCAGTTGAGTAACTGATATGAGTTTTTATTTGAGCACATACCTGCTGAATGATTCATACTGTTTAGCTTTGTTTAATCTGATATTATTTGCATTTGATAAGAGTCATTGAGAGTCTTGTGATCACTCTGCTGATTAATTTGGATCTTAGTTTGCCTGCAATTTTGTTTCATACTAGATCTAATTTTATTTGCTGAATTTGTTTAAGGTTTGGGTCATGGTTTTGTTTGCTTCTTATCTTGCTAATATAAGTTTAACTTTGCTGTTATTGATTGTTTTGCTGATAGCAAAAGCTATCAGACTCTTTTAGTCTGAGTTGCTTATGTTAATTTTTATTAGTCATAATATTCATCACACAAAGTCATACCTATAACTTTGGATATCAGTTTTACTGTCCAAATAAAGCTTTTTCAGTCCAAATATAGTTATCACATATCACTCCTGTGACTGTGACTTGTTTTTTTTGTCCAAAAAATGTTATCACCAAAAATGTCCCTTGTGGGACTCAAACCCTTGACCTCAAGGATATGCACCAAACGTGTTTACCACTTGATCTAGCTATCTGTTTTAGTTTTAAGTCTGTTATAGTAATTAATATTGTTTGACAGTGGGCTGTCAGCTTTAGTATTGTTTAAATACATAGTTTAACTTTTATTTAAATTCAAATCATTTTATTTACTTTTATATAATTTTATAATAATAAATAAATAATAAAAAAATAAAAAAATGTTTTATTAATTTTAGAAATTTAATTAGTTATAAAAATTAGTTTTTAAATAAATTAGATTTTAATTAATTTAGTTTTTAAATTAAATTTGTTTAAAAATAGATTTAGTAAAAGTTAATTTTAAATAGATTTAATTAGTTTAAAGATTTTTAAAAAGTTTTCTAAATTTGTTTAAATAGACTTTTAATAGTGTAAAAGTATTTTTAATCAAATAGATTAAATTTAAATGGATTTTAAATAGATAGTTTAATTTTAAATAGTTTAAGAAGTTTTAATTTTAAATATTTGACTTTTATATTAAATTTGGGATACGATTCATGCACTTAGGTTTAAAATTGTAGGAGTAATTTTAGATTAAAAAACCAAAAAACCAATTCAAATCGATTGTCCAAATTGAAACAAAACGTCTCAAATTCACTTGATCCTCGTGTACAACGAACTTAGATCATCCACGTGTTTAATTAAATTCGTCTTCGACTTATTTGTGGATTATTACCTTTTCCTAAGGGTAATTTTCTAAATTTGTCCTATAACGTATCTAATTAAAATACACCGACACTTTCTCGATACATCAGGAACCAAGACCTCTAAGGGTCTCGGTGGGAACAGGTACGCAGTAGGAGGAACCCTGGCTAGTCCAGGGGGTGCGATTGGGCAGCAGTGGCACTGGCTAACTGCCAGTGGCTGCTGTGGTGGTTAATAAGTGTGTAAACACTTATCCTTTTACCACTTAAAACAATGAAAAACGAGACTAAAACGTGTAATTAACATCGTAAATGTCGGAATTATGTGTGGTTTGTGGTTTTTTGTGAAATAGGTACAAAAGATCAAAAGGAAAGAAAACACGGGATTTCACGGTTGTTTATATAAAAAAAGTCAAAGATATAGTCAAAGGACCAAAAAGTGCCAAAAGAATGAAGTTTGGAGGGCTAAGGATGAAGATTTGATGAAGATTTTATAACAAGGACCATTTTTTCCATTCTCCAAAGTCATCCACTAATAAACCACATTGAAGAGCACAAAATTACGAAGCCAACGGTCCCGACCTCGCGTCGTAACTCCTTACGGTTTGTTTTCTATGAATTTTCTAAGTTTAATTAGTTTTTAAATTAAATAAATAGTTTTTAATAAATAAAAATATATTTTCGTAAATTAATAATAAATAAAAATAAAAGTTTTTTATTTTATAATAGTTAGTTTAGTATTGAAATAATTAATTTAGATTTTTAAATATTTTTAGTTTTCGTAGTTTTATTTTTATTTATTTTTAAACTAACACAAAAATATTAAAAAGAAAAAAATAGCGTGTGTATTTCTTTTGTGAGTAGTAATAAGTGTGAAAACACTTATCCTTTTACCACTTATTTCCAATAATAACAAGACCAAAACGTGTATTTTATGGCGTAAAAGTCGGAATTATGCGTGGTTTGTGTTTTTATTGTGTTTTAGGACCAAAAGATGAATAAGGAAGAAAACACGGGCTTTCACGGGCTTTTATCGAAGAAAACGAGAAAAGACGAAGTCAAAAGATCAAGAGTGCATAAAGAACAGAATTCCAAGGCCTATTCTGAAGATTTATCGAAGAAAAAATCTAAAGACGGAAGTTTAATGAAGTCGAAGAACTCAAGTCTAATAGAAGAAGAAAATTACAAGACAAGTTCAATTTACATCGACAAATCCCGAGACGACGTCGAGAAAGACAAAGGATTTAATCGAGTTGAGCCAAGAAGAAAGAAAGAGGAAGCAACACATGCACCTCCCCATTTTCCTATAAATACCCTCCTAAACACATTAGGAGGGGGGTTAGCTAGTTTTATTTTTCAATTTTTCCTTTCTAGTTTTTTGAGAGAGAAAGTTTTAAACTTTCTCTCACTAAGTTTCATCTTTTCTTTATTTTTATCTTTCAAGTTTAAGCTTTTAATCATCCTTGTATTTGGATTTCATTAATCACAAGTTCAAGTTAAGCTTTTTGTTCATTAATCTCTTTCTACCTTTCTTGATTTTGGTTTACCTTGGATCTGAAATATTAATGATCCGTGATTGATTTTGATGTTTAAGTGATTAAAAAGCTCATCTTTTTATTCGTACATAAGTTCTTATACGTTTGAGCTTTAAGCTGGTTGTGCTTATTAGCTTATTCGTATGTATAGCTTATTTACTTTTAAGCTTTCTTAAAAGTTTTATCGTTTTAAAGTTCATGTTATAAAGTTCACGTGTTTAGATTCTAAAAGTTGTCAAATTTGTGCTTGATTACTCTTGTCTAAAAGTTAGTAAGTGCTTATTGGTTTAACTGCTTATTCGTTGCAGCTTAAGTTACTCTTTGTTTTCTATTGCGATCTTATGAGGGTTTTCCTTGGTTACGATCTCTGGATACGATCCATTGACTGCGATCATTGTTCTTTCTTTGGCTACGATCCATACCACGATCACTCATTGCGATCTGTGGGTGCGATCGTGTTACGATCTCTGGGTACGATCGCATTGATTGCGATCATTGTTGTCACGATCACAGGCCACGATCAAAGACCACGATCCACTTGTTGTGATCGTGGTTGCGATCAGTGAGTGCGATCCTTATACTACGATCTAGGCTGCGATCGAGTGCTACGAACGTAGGCTACGATCAGAGTATGATCCACCACTGCGATCCATCTTGCAATTTGAGTACGATCGCATTGCGATCTACTTTGGCTTTTGTTTCTATTTTTCTTAGTTTTTAAATTATACTTTTCCCACCTTTTTACTTAGTTTATTTTAAACAAGTTTTCAAGTTTTTAATCATTTACGTTTTAATTTCCAAAAATTGCACGCTTCCCGAAATCTCCATTTTTACCAAGTATTTTTCTAGTAATTTTTAGGTCAATTTTCAAAGCTTTAATTTAGTTTTTCTAGATTTGCTTTTAGCTTATTTTAATTACGTTTTGCACTTACCCTTTCTAATAGAATAGAAAATCAACTCCCCCTTTTAGTGACCATTACCGACTATTCCACCATTAATTCGATTAGACACCGAGAACGATATCGAGTACACACATGCTAAGCAAAAGTCATGTATTAAATGGCGCCGCTGCCGGCTCTTTTCGCAAAAATTAACGGTTTTTAGTGAGAAATTGGATTTTGGGATCCGTTCTTTTAGGAGCGTTATTTTCAAGCACAAAAATTTTCAAAAATCCAAAAAAATATAAAATCTTCCAAAATCCAAAAACTATAAAAAATATAAAAAATCAAAAATATTTTATTTCCTTTTAGTGTATGCGTACTCGATCTACGTCTTATCCTGAGCCCGAGACTCTTAGAGACATAGATATGGCCGGTGTGCATAACAATAATAACAACCCACCCCACCCTAATTTGAATAACAATAATAAGAACAACAATGTTCCCCCACCCGACTTACGAACAATGGAGGAGCTTTGTCAGCCAACAATGAACGGACGCGGAGGACCGATTGCGCCGATGCAAATCATAGCTCCTGAATTTTCGTTAAAGCATCACATGATCCAGCAAGTTCAAAATGCTTGCCCGTTTCGCGGATTACCGAATGATGATGCCAACAAACATCTCGACAAGTTCATTACCGTTACTCAAAGCATGAAACTACCCGGTGCTTCCATGGATTTTCTTCGCCTTCACCTCTTTCCACATACTTTATCCCACCATGCCGAAAAATGGTTTGATCGTCTTCCTAAAAATTCAATTCAAACATGGAATGACATGACTAAAAAATTTTTGTCGCGCTACTTTCCACCATCCATGGTCACTAGTCTTCGCAATCAAATTAGTGGATTCACACAAGAACCTGATGAGTCGCTTTTTGATGCTTGGGAACGCTATAATATCTTGATCGACCGTTGTCCAAACCATAACATGCTCCCCGTTACTTTGATTGATACTTTCTATAATGGTCTAACTTTTCGTGATCGTGATACGATTAATGCTGCCGCCGGTGGTACATTCATGAAGAGAAGACCTGAGGAGTGTAGAGAGCTGACAGAGAACATGACCACTCACCATAAAAATTGGGATTCATCTGCATCTTCAAGGAATAACCAGAGGGCCAATGTTTCTTCTGTATCATCCAACTCAGAGATAACCGAACTTACTCGCCAAATAGCTGAGATGAACAAAAACTTATTAACCATGGCTACAAACCAATTTCAACAAGCTAAAGCTATAGCAACTTCTTGTGAGATTTACGGGGGTTCTCATTCATACACCGATTGTCCTTCTACTCTTGACAATCCGGAAAATGTGTATGTCGCTAACGGTAACTTTTCTACAGGAGGCTACCAAGCACGTCCTCAAGGAGACCGTAACTTGCTAAGTTATCGTTCCAACAAGTATCTATCTCCACCCGGTTTTTCTCCTCCAAACCAAAACTAAAACAATTTCAACCGCAACAATCAAAGCCAACCTCGAGCTACCAATCAATATCAAACCTAAATAAACCCATATCCACCTCAAGGAAATACTTCAGCTTACCAAGCCCCACCTCTCAATCAACCCACGACATTGAACCAAGACCTCGAAGCTTACATGAGGACCAATAGAGAGATGGTGAAGAATCTTCAAAGCCAATTCATTAACATGAAGGGTAACATGGCAAAACAAGGGAACGATATTCGAGCCAAGCTAAGGAATGACATGGCAAAACAAGGGAATGCTCTTCAAGCCGATATGAGAAACTCTATGAGCAATCAAACGAATAACTTAAGGGATATGATGGCTAGTTTTTTCCCAAGTAATCAAGCCTCTGGTTCGGGTTCTCTTCCGAGTAACACCGTTACTAATCCAAGAGGGGAGATGAAAGCAATCACCACCCGAAGTGGCAAAGGTTTAAAGGAACCCGAGATTCCTACACCTACACCGGTGATTGTGAGAAAGGAAAACGAGTCCCCTTCTCCAATTCCTCCACCTTCTACTTCCACCCCTCCACCACCCAAGGATGTGAGTGAGAATTCCATTCCAAAGCCTTCATCTCAACCCAATATACCTTATCCCTCACGGTTGAGGAAAGAGAAGTTGAAGAACAAGGATGATATTCAGGTTTCTAACTTTCTTAAAATGTTTAAACAACTGAATTTCAACATCTCCTTTGTCGAGGCTCTCGCTCACATGCCGAAGTATGCGAAAATGTTTAAAAGATCTTCTCAGTGATAAGGAGAATCTCCTTGATATCGCTCAGACCCATCTTAATGAGAATTGCTCTGCAGTGCTCTTAAGGAAATTACCAACCAAACTTGGTGATCCGGGTCGTTTCCTCATTCCTTGCAACTTCCCCGGGGTATAGAATTGTATGGCCCTAGCCGATCTAGGTGCTAGTATAAACTTAATGCCTTTAAGCGTTTGGAAACAATTGTCTCTACCCGAGATAGTCCCCACACGAATGACACTGGAATTAGCTAACCGTACGGTTGCTTATTCGGTGGGGATAGCCGAAGACGTCTTCGTTGGTGTCGACAAATTCACCTTTCCGGCGGATTTTGTTGTCGTTGACTACGAGATGGATCCCCGTGTTCCATTAATCGTTGGACGTCCATTCTTGAGGACCGGTCGCACTCTTATTGATGTAGCCGCGGGCGAATTAATCATGAGAGTTGGTGACGATAAAATCGTCTTCAACATGGGTAAACTTTCTAAGCAGCCTTCTGAAAACGAGAGTGTTAATTTCATTGACGTTCTTGATGAGGCTTGTGAAGAACATTTCAAAGACGCTTATAAAAATGGTTCTTCTTCTCCACCCATTGTTGAGACCGTTGCCTCTATTGCTCCATCACTAACTCCATTTGGAGAAAGTGATTTCATCTTGAAAGAATTTGAAGCAACTTTGGGAGATGTGGACTTGCAATATGATGATTCTCCCTCCGATTGGGATGAAGACATTCGTACCATTGAGAAACTTCTCAATGAGGACCATATTTCTCCACCATCTCCTAAGGATATCTCTATCGATGAACCGAATTTGACTACGCCTTCCATCGAAAATCCTCCGGATTTAGAGCTTAAGGACTTACCGTCTCATCTCGAGTACGTTTTCCTTGAAGTCAATAACAAGTCACCCTTCATCATCGCAAAGGATTTGAAAGAAGATGAAAAATCCCGACTTATCGCCGTGCTGAAGAATCACAAGAAAGCGATTGCTTGGAAAATCTCCGATATTCGTGGAATTGATCCTCACTTTTGCACACATAAAATTATCATGGAGGATGACTTTAAACCCACTATTCCAAACCAAAGAAGGGTGAATCCCAAGATCCATGACGTTATCAAAAAAGAGGTTATCAAACTTCTTGATGCAGGAATGATCTACCCTATCTCGGATTCACCATGGGTTAGTCCGGTCCATTGTGTGCCTAAGAAAGGCGGAATCACTGTTGCGCCCAATGAAAACAACGAGTTGATTCCTACTCGTCTCGTTACATGGTGGAGAGTTTGTATAGACTATCGCAAACTCAATGATGCTACGAGAAAGGATCATTTTCCCCTTCCTTTTATGGACCAAATGCTTGAACGTCTAGTGGGTAATGACTATTACTGCTTTTTAGACGGTTTCTCTGGGTATTTTCAAATTCCCATCGATCCTAAAGACCAAGAGAAAACCACATTCACTTGTCCTTATGGAACATTTGCTTACAAAAGAATGCCTTTCGGCTTATGCAATGCTCCTGGGACTTTCCAAAGGTGTATGATGGCTATCTTCCATGACATGGTTGAACAAACTATGGAAGTCTTCATGGATGATTTCTCGGTTTATGGTGATTCCTTCTCTACTTGCCTTGCCGATTTGGAACGCATGCTTAAGCGGTGTGAAGACACTCGCCTTGTTCTAAATTGGGAAAAATGCCATTTCATGGTAAAAGAAGGCATTGTGCTTGGACATAAAATCTCAAAAGCCGTTCATGAAGTGGGCCGTGCTAAAGTTTATGTCATAGCAAAATTACCTCCACCTTCAACCGTGAAGGGTGTGAGAAGTTTCCTTGGTCACGCGGGCTTCTATCGTCGATTCATTCAAGATTTTTCTAAAATCGCTCGCCCGATGACCCACCTCTTGGAAAAAGATACTCCTTTCATCTTTTCCAAAGAGTGTCTTGAATCCTTCAATCTTCTTAAGGATAAGCTAACTAAGGCACCGGTCTTGGTTACCCCTAATTGGGAGCTACCTTTTGAGTTGATGTGTGATGCTAGCGACTTCGCTATTGGAGCGGTTTTGGGCCAAAGAGTGAACAAACACTTCCAACCAATCCATTACGCTAGCAAAACTATGACGGGGGCTCAATTGCATTATACCACTACCGAAAAAGATCTTTTAGCTGTAGTGTATGCTTTTGAAAAATTTCGCCCCTATCTTGTTCTTTCCACCACCATTGTCTACACCGATCATTCCGCGTTGAAGTACTTGTTGACTAAGCAAGATTCTAAGCCAAGACTTCTTCGTTGGGTTTTGCTCCTTCAAGAATTCAACATTGAAATTCGTGACAAGAAGGGAGCCGAAAACCTAGCCGCGGATCATCTAAGTAGACTCGAGGATCCTTATCAAGGGGATCATCCGAATCAAGAGATCAATGACTCATTTCCCCTTGAGGCCTTAATGTATATCAATTCCAATCTTGATGACATCCCGTGGTTTGCGAACATTGCAAACTACTTAGCGGGTGGTATTCTCATCGAAGGGTTAACATCCCAACAAAAGAAGAAGTTCTTTAAAGATGTTAAGAATTACTTTTTGGATGACCCTTATCTCTTCAAACAATGTTCTGATCTGATTATTCGTCGGTGTGTTGATGGACCCGCAGCTTTAGACATTCTCGAAGCTTGCCATAAAGGACCCACTGGTGGTCACTTTGGTCCCAACTACACCGCGAAGAAAGTGTTTGATTCGGGATTCTATTGGCCCACCATTTATCGTGACGCTCACGAGATGGTTAAAAATTGTGATGCTTGCCAACGCCAAGGCAAGATCACACATAAAGATGAGATGCCTCAAAATTTCATCCAAGAATGTGAAATCTTTGATTTATGGGGTATCGACTTTATGGGGCCATTTCCATCATCTAAAGGGAACAAGTACATCCTCGTAGCCGTTGACTACGTCTCTAAATGGGTTGAAGCTAAGGCTCTCCCTACGAAAGATGCGAGGGTGGTTGTGAACTTTCTGAAGCAGCTTTTTGCTCGATTCGGTGTTCCTCGTGCTATCACCAGTGACCGCGGGACTCATTTTTCCAATGACCAATTTGCTCGAGTCATGGCTAAGTACGGTGTAAATCACTGTCTTTCCACCGCTTATCATTCCCAAACTAATGGGCAAGCCGAGATTTCTAACCGTGGATTGAAGAGAATTTTCGAGAGAACTGTGGGAGAGCATCGTGCCTCGTGGGACGATAAATTAGATGATGCTTTTGTGGGCTTTCCGTACCGCATATAAGACCCCGATTGGTTGTACACCTTATCGTCTTGTATACGGGAAAGCATGCCACCCCCCTATCGAGCTGGAACATAAGGCATACTGGGCCTTGAAGTGGGCTAACTTCGACATCAACAAAGCCGACGATCTTCGGAAGATTCAACTCAATGAGCTAAATGAACTAAGGAATGAAGCTTATGAGAACTCATTGATCTACAAGGAGAAGACCAAGATCATCCATGATGCAACGATTAAGAACCGAGAGTTCCACGTTGGTGATCAAGTTTTACTCTTTAACTCTCGGTTGAAGATCTTCTCGGAAAAGCTGAAGAGCCGCTGGTCTGGTCCATTCACCGTCGCCAAAGTCTTCCCATATGGCACCATTGAGCTTTCTCAGCCAAATGGGCCCAATTTTAAGGTGAATGGCCAGCGCGTGAAGTTGTACTTTGGTGAGGGCATCTCTCATGAGATGATTCCATCCCTCACCATGTTTCCATTGAATTAAATTCTGGGTCGAGTCAGGCTCGTGACTCGGTGAACAAAAACAAGCGCTTCTCGGGAGGCAACCCGTGATCTATCCTTTACCGTTTTCATAATAAGTGTAGGGGGGATCCCCGTATGTGTTTGTTGTCTTGTTTCTTCTAATATGCAGGATTTAAGCTTCAAAGATCCATTCTCGATGACTTTTGACGAACCGTGATCCCGTGTGCCCGTCTTCCCGGTTCTATCCTAAACTGTCGTGATTCAATATTTCATATCTTATATGTTCACATTGAAATCACTATAGTTGTCCTTTCCTTAGCAAGATTTAAACAACGTGCACAATGTCCTAAGTGTAGGGGAGTTTACTCCCACATGCTTAAACATTGCGGACAATGTTTATATCAAGTGTAGGGGGGACTTCTATCGAAGTAAGTGGTCTTTTCCATGAATTTGCCCTCATTTTAACTGGATAATCTAATTTTTCGACATTTTTCAAAATTTTTAATCTATTTTGGCCTTGTAATTTTCCTTTGCTATCGTTATTTACTTTCCTTGCTAAAATAAATTTTCAATAAAGTGGTTTTAAATTTTTCAAAGTCGTGAATATTTTGACTCAACCCGAGTTTACTTATCCAAGTTTACTCTAGCTAGTATCCTTAACGTGTTTAAGTCAAGTTTTGCTAGGCTTTTATTTAGGGAACTTTAAAACGCGAAAGTCTTAACTCTCACGCGTTAAGAACAAGAACTTTTCGCAAGTTCCTATAATTGATCCTAGAGAGTTGTTTATCAAGGGAACTTTAAAATGCGATTTCTAAACTTGAAAAAGTCTAAGAATTTGCAAGATCCTATAGATAACTCGAAAACCCAAAACTTTGATTTAATTGGATAAGCATCCACGTGTCTCATTCCTTGAGATTTGAATTGTGGAGAACGAGAGATGATAGAGTCAATTATAAGTTTGGTATTCTTTCATTAATTTATGTGAGTTAATTATGAGCTTCTTCTCCCATCGCTTGCTAATAAATTTATCTGCAATAAATAAGGTTGTACGATTTGAAAAGTTACTTAGCTTCTAGCACAAGATCGTTAAAAGTTGCTCGGTATTAATTAGAGTTCATAGCCAAGGCATAACTTATTGAAGCGGGATGCGAAGATTGGCGTGTCCGAAAAAGCCCTAACAAGGCATGAGGGCTACATTTTGTTGCTAAAGATCCCAAGTGATGTGAAGAATCATTTATCAAAAATCTATATGAAGGATCGAGACAGACGACAAAAAGCAAAACCCCCCAAAAGATCATGGAGAAGTCTATCCAAAAAGGCCCTAACAAGGTATGAGGATAAATAGATCCAAGTCCTAAAAGGAGGCGGATCGTTGTATATCAAAGTCCAAAATAAAGATTTGAGAAAAATGAAGAAGTCGTGGTCCAAATATGAAGAATCTCTCAAAAACTTCAAGTGAAGAAATTCCTAATATGAAGAGAAGACCATAATTTCATGAACGTCTCTCAAGATTTGAAGTATGAAGTCGCTGCCAAATATCGGTCCGAGAAAGGTCTCAAATCGTGAAGCGAGTTATGCCAAGATATGAACTTTAAGAGGTCCCGAGAAGCAGTTTTAAAAGATTTTGTCCTTTAGCTAACTATTGATTAAATCGTCCCACTTTATTTTCGGCCTAAATAACTATCAAAATACGTCAAACAATGCATCCTCGTGATCATTCAAGACAAAATTAAAATATAAGAGATACACCTAGGAATAAGGGAGTCTAAGTAAATAATTGGGCCACATGAGTTCGTGTTAGTTTGCTAACTTATAATAACAATGATCTCGTTTTTAAGCTTGGTATGGGGAACGTGAAACTTGAGGATGATGAACATTCATGACGGTCAAAACCCCAATGTATGTCTTTGATTTCTTTACTTGTTTTGTACATATTTCTATCTTTTTAGTTTCCTTAAAGTTTAGTATTTAATAAAAGCCAAGGTGGGTTATTTATGATGGAAAATGTAAACCGTGCTTTAAAATTAATGCATTGCATGAGGGCATTGCAATGGTCAAGTGTAGGGGATTTAATAAGTGTGAAAACACTTATACTTTTACCACTTATTTCCAATAATAACAAGACCAAAACGTGTATTTTATGTCATAAAAGTCGGAATTATGCGTGGTTTGTGTTTTTACTGTGTTTTAGGACCAAAAGATGAAAAAGAAAGAAAACACGGGCTTTCACGGGCTTTTATCGAAGAAAACAAGAAAAGACGAAGTCAAAAGATCAAGAGTGCATAAAGAACGGAAGTCCAAGGCCTATTCTGAAGATTTATCGAAGAAAAAATCTAAAGACGGAAGTTTAATGAAGTCGAAGAACTCAAGTCTAATAGAAGAAGAAAATTACAAGACAAATTCAATTTACATCGACAAATCCCGAGACGACGTCGAGAATGATAAAGGATTTAATCGAGTCGAGCCGAGAAGAAAGAAATAGGAAGCAACACATGCACCTCCCCGTTTTCCTATAAATACCCTCCTAAACACATTAGGAGGGGGGTTAGCTAGTTTCGTTTTTCAATTTTTCCTTTCTAGTTTTTAGAGAGAAAAAGTTTTAAACTTTCTCTCAATAAGTTTCATCTTTTCTTTATTTTTATCTTTCAAGTTTAAGCTTTTAATCATCCTTGTATTTGGATTTCATTAATCACGAGTTCAAGTTAAGATTTTTGTTCATTAATCTCTTTCTACCTTTCTTGATTTTGGTTTACCTTGGATCTGAAATATTAATGATCCGTGATTGATTTTGATGTTTAAGTGATTAAAAAGCTCATCTTTTTATTCCTACATAAGTTCTTATACGTTTGAGCTTTAAGCTGTTTGTGCTTATTGGCTTATTCGTATGTTTAGCTTATTTACTTTTAAGCTTTCTTAAAAGTTTTATCGTTTTAAAGTTCGTGTTATAAATTCACGTGTTTAGATTCCAAAAGTTGTCAAATTTGTGCTTAATTACTCTTGTCTAAAAGTTAGTAAGTGCTTATTGGTTTAACTGCTTATTCGTTGCAGCTTAAGTTACTCTTTGTTTTCTATTGCGATCTTATGAGGGTTTTCCTTGGTTACGATCTCTGGATACGATCGCATTGACTGCGATCATTGTTCTTTCTTTGGCTACGATCCACACCACGATTACTCATTGCGATCTATGGGTGCGATCGTGTTACGATCTCTGGGTACGATCGCATTGATTGCGATCATTGTTGTCACGATCACAGGCCACGATCAAAGACCACGATCCACTTGTTTTGATCGTGGTTGCGATCAGTGAGTGCGATCCCTATACTACGATCTAGGCTGCGATCGAGTGCTACGATCGTAGGCTACGATCTGAGTACGATCCACCAGTGCGATCCATCTTGCAATTTGAGTACGATCGCATTGCGATCTACTTTGGCTTTTGTTTCTATTTTTCTTAGTTTTTAAATTATACTTTTCCCACCTTTTTACTTAGTTTATTTTAAACAAGTTTTCAAGTTTTTAATCATTTACGTTTTAATTTCCAAAAATTGCACGCTTCCCGAAATCTCCATTTTTACCAAGTATTTTTCTAGTAATTTTTAGGTCAATTTTCAAAGCTTTAATTTAGTTTTTCTAGATTTGCTTTTAGCTTATTTTAATTACGTTTTGCACTTACCCTTTCTAATAGAATAGAAAATCAACTCCCCTTTTAGTGACCATTACCGACTATTCCACCATTAACTGTGATCAACTCGATTAGACACCGAGAACGATATCGAGTACACACATGCTAAGCAAAAGTCATGTATTAAGTAGTTAGGTGCATGCTTCTAGAAGATTAAAGATGGTGGAGTTGGTTAAAGAGATTAATCAAGAGCCCTTGGATAAAAGAATAATGAAAGGTGAAGATGGTGATCCATGTGAAGTGCTCCCATTGGTCTGTCTAAAAAGCATCTTTCATCATATTGGTGGGAACACATCATCACCTACCAAATGACCAAGATGTCCTCAAATTAAAGAAGAGAAGGTGGTTAAGAGTATAAAAAGACTAATCTACCTCAAGCACCTTGGCTTCAACTATAAATAGCACCTCATTTTTCTTCATTTTGTATATAGATTTTAGGTAGCTAAATAATGTCAATTTTATTTCTTGTTTTTTAAATGTATTTCCTTTCAACTTTGTACTAGCTTATCATTAAGCATTTTAATAATAATAAAAGTCAAGTTTTAGCTTATTCGCATTCTTCCTTTCTTTTTATTTATCTTAATAATCAAGCTTATTATTTGGGATAAGTTTTTATAACTTTTTCCTTATAAGTTAGATTTATATACAAGCTTATTTCAAGCTTATTGTTGCGTTATTTTCGTAGATCTAGCTTATTATTGGAGTAATTATTTAATTAGCTTTTTAGCTTTTTAAATCTCATAAGTTCTAAGCTTAGGCTTACAACTTATTTATAAGCTAGCTTTTTATTTAAGTACTTTTAGTTTTTATCTATTAGTATTTTAAATCTATTAGTTTTAAGCTTTAAAATTCAAAATACTTTCAAAAAAACCAAAAAAAATAGTTAGATGTATTAGTTTTTTATATTAAATAGTTTAGATCTAAAAGTTTTAAATTTAAAATTTAAAGTAATTTTCTAAATCCTTAAAAAATAGTTAGATCTATTAGGTTTTTAAATAGATTAAGTAGATCTATAATTTTTAGCTTTTAAATTTAAAATACTTTTATAAAACATAAAAAATTTCTAGATCTATTAGTTTTAATTAAATCTCTTTATCATATAGCAATTATTGCTTATTATCCTAACCTTTTATGTTTTCTTTGATCTCGGCGTATCGATCTATCACTATTGGTAAAGAGCTTATGGTTGATTAATTTGGTTCAAGTTTAATATGGTTGATTAATATGGTTAGAGATTGATTTGGTTGGCCGTGTACTTTACGGGCCGGGATACTCTTAGTTTTGGTTTGATATTGGTTGGTCGTGTACTTTACGGGCCGTATTTTGTTGATGTTGTTGATGTTGTTTGTTTAGAGCGTTTTCTACGGACTACGGGTACCATAATTTTCTCCTTTATATTTTTATAGCTTAATCGTTTTAGTTTTATTAATTAGATCGTTATAGTTTAAATTGTTTTTTTATAAAAGTTATATTTTTCATAAAAATCGGTTTAATTAGTTTTAGCTATTACTATTGTTTTAAAATATAGATTTAAAAGTAGTAAAAGTAGATTTCGTTTAGATAAGCTTATTATTAGTAAAAAGTTTACACATTTTTGTGATTATTAAGCTTATTAGTATATAAAGTTTGTAGCTTTATCATCTAAAAAGATTAATAAGCTTAAAAGGTTGAAGCTTTATGCTTTATTTTTAAGTTTATCTTTATGATTTCATTTTTTTCTTCACTATTATTTGCTATTACGTGCTTGCATTGTATTAATTTTGCATTTAGATTTATTTTTAATTATAGTTTATTTTTGTTGCATCTAGATCAAATTTGTAGTTTAATTTTATATTTCATTTTAGAATAATTTTACGTGAATTAATTGCGCTTTTATTTTTATATATTCTTTAGCCTACATATTTTCCCCATTTTTAGCTTAAATAGACATAGATTACCGAGCAATTATTATTAACCAAGAACAATTAATCTCTACGTTAAAATTGGAAATCAATTCGAGTCGAGTCGAGGAAAACGATATATATATACTAAAAATTGTTATATTAAATTGGCGCCGCTGCCGCATCGATCTCGTTAAGATTGACGATTTTTCGTGAGAAGCTTTGAATTTTGGGATCCGTTCACTTTTAAACGTTATTTTTCGTGTTAAAAAATAAAAAAACATATAAAAAAATCAAAAAGATAAAAATACAAAAAAAATAAAAAATCACAAACGCGAATTCTTTCCTAAGATTTGCACAAAAAAATTAAAAAATCTAAAAGTTATACTTTTCCTAAAGTATTACACCAAAAATATTAAGTACTATTACTATTTTTCTTATTTCGATTTATCTTAATTTTTATTGTGAATATATTTTTCTAAAAAAAAATACAAAAAGATTTTTCTTTTACTATAGATATTACGTATAAGAACCCAAATATACAATATTTCCATAAGTATTGCTTGCAATACCCTGTATTTGGAGGCGTTCCAGTTCCTTATACGTGTATCGATCAAACAAAAATAAAGGCAAACATAGATAAATACTTTCGTTAAGCAATAATTCGAAAAAATACGAACATTAAGGTGAATAGAAAGGCGACGTGCTATAAAAGGCCGTCTAAGGAAAGCTAGGTACTTAAGTACTTCACGCCACCTCATTCCCCCCGTTCACTTGTAAGTATTTTTAGAAGGAAGGCTAATCGAGGTGTTGTCCCATATTATTTAGATGATTAATGATAGAAAATAGATGAAAAGAGATGGATTCCTAGAGAGAGAAAGTAGTGAGAGAAAGTAGAGAGAGAGAGATGATTAACTTGGTGAATATTAGATTAGGAATAATGAGAGTTACAAATGACCATCCACCCTCCTAACATGTTAGGAGGGAAGTATATATAGTCCACCCACATGCGGGCTTTAATGGGCTATATATTGGGCCGGGCTTGTCTTTTGGACTTTAACTAGTTTAAATCCAAACCCGTAAACCACGACTAATTAACAACCTATTCCAACGTTCTAATAAATATTACAATAGAAACCTATGACCGAACATTCTTGTTTGACTCAATATTTGGAGGCTAACAATCTCCCCCAATGTGAGGTCATTCCTCTTTGATATTTGGATTCCAATGGAGATTTATGAATTTCATCATAAATGAGTCTTGAACGTGTAACAGTAGTTTTGTTCCTTCATGCTGTGATCTTTGAGCCTTTATCATTGTCTTTCGACTTTGTCTTTTATCTTGAGATCTTTAAATCATTCTTGACTCGTCTTTGCCATCTTGCGATCTTGTGTCTTTATCCACATGCTCACACTATTAATTGTTAAATAAGTCTTTGGGCATGAATATGTGGTTTTGAACCTTTGACTTTGCTGAGTACACCGTGACGCCACCTTCTCGAGACAAAACATAGACACGGACTGAATGGCTTTGACATTCGTCCTAAATCGGTAGCGTTTTACCTCCGGTCGGTGAAGACCGTTATACGATATTAAATACCGTACCTGTGATTAGGTAAATTCAATTAAGAAACTCCTTGACAGGGTTTCGCGGCAGTACTAGCCGTTCTCTTTACTCGACTGTCTCAAAGCAAGACTGCGAACATAAAGAGTGAATCAATTGGATAAATATCCGCTTGATTAAAGTCGTCAATTCAAATTCCTGGAACAAGTTTGATTCATTAAGAATCTTACCATTGTTGCTTTCCAGTTGACACAAGTTTGATTCATAAGAATCTCACAAGTTACCTACCGTAGCGCTGTTTGATGTTGACGCTAGAAGGATTTCCATTCGTCACTGTGAATATTAATGAATATCACTCTGAATGTTCTGGCAAGACCATAAAGATATTGCGTAGAAACCTGAAACGAGTTTGAATCAATTCAGAATCAAACCACTTTTGCTTTTCAGTTTTACACATGTTCAATTCATAAAGAATCTTGCATATGACCTACCGCAGTGCTGTTTGATGTTAACACTGGAAGGATTTCCACTCATCATTGTGAACACTAAGTAGTATCACTCTGAGTGTTCTAGCAATATCACAAGGATATAGCGTAGGACTCTCTTGATCTTCATCCGTGTGTCCTAACGAGATTTGATTGATCTCTTGGCTCTAGACTCGATTTGTGCACCTTTTAGTGGTCGGAGGCTGGAGCAGATGCCACCTATTCAATATCAACTATCTCGAAGTGAGAAAGTCAATAGAAGTCGTGTTGATCTCCGTGACAATAAAACAAACTTCTTTTGAGAGAAGCCTGAGTACCTAGGAAAGGGTTGTGCTTCACATCACTGGGTCCATGATGAGTTTGTCTTCATGATGTGTTGACCCGGTTTCTGCCTAAGTTGTATGGAGGGCTTCTTTCTTTAGACCCTTTATCCTTACATTTCTTTTTCATTCTTCAATCCCTTCAATGCTTACCAAGACATCATTAATAGCACCTTGTTGTGATTGTTCAAGTGCTATCATCAGTACTTAGTCAGCATTCAGCTTCGTTCACATTCTACTCCATCTTTCCTAAGGACTTCTAATAATCTATTGGATTGTCCGTGGGAAGATCCCTCCGGTTCTGGTTGGATCATAGGACTTAAACCTAACCACCCTTTTGACAACAATAACGTCGTGAATTAAAGATGTTGTGGGTATTTGATCGTATAAGTGCTTGAGTCTTTAGATCACATTTTAATCACATTTTCTCCCCCTATCTCTAATATATAAAATCTTTTGATATTAAGATACCAAATTTGATTAAAATATATTTTGAAAAATAGTCTTGAAAATCTTCGGGAGAAAAATGTGTCAAACTTAGCATGAATTTTGGAACGCCCCCCTCAAAAATTGATCGAATGGAATTGTCATTACGAGGATTTGATCCACATTAAACTTTTGAGGATCGGAGTTGTTGAACACACAATTTTTGAAAGATTTTGAATATCATTGAGAAATTCTTGAAAAAATTGTGTTCAACGCTTTTTGAAAAATCAATTCTTTTTGTCGAAAAGGTTTTTCTAAAGCATAAACTTGAGTTCATAGACTTTGAATGTCGTGACAAATCCACTCAAGTGTAAGAAGATTTAACTTCTTTTGCTAAGGGTAAGAGCACAAAAGCGTACACTCCCCCGTGAATATAGTTCTGGGTTGCAATCTAAAAGTGATTACAAGCCATTGTGTTGAGCTCAAAACGTTGAATGTTTTGTGACAAGCTCAACCCGTGATAGATTGCTCTACCCGTTGTTTGGAAATATTGTCCAAAATAGACAATTTCCTTTATTAAAAGAAGAAATGACATGTTTTGAAAAATATTTAAAACTTTCATTCGAGCTTTATGTACACACCCGTGTCGTTATTGAGCGACATTTCTAGGTACGTCCATATTATCGATACTGAAAGACATGTCGAGAAGAATATTTTTGGATTATCAAAGATTTTTTAATTTTGTATTTTTCTTTTTCATTAATATTTACAGGTAGATGTTTGATATATGAATCAAGCAGGCTTCTTTGCCAGAACCTCCAGTTCTGCTGGAGTCAAACATCTCATACCAATTTGCCTAACTAGATACGCAAACCTCTCTTTTGAAAGAGCTTTTGTAAACAAGTCAGCTAATTGGTAATCAGTTCCAACAAAGTATAATTCAGCAATACCCTTTTCAACTTGTTCCTTAATGAAGTGCTATCTGACATCAATGTGCTTCGTGCGGGAATGTTGTACCGGATTACAGGAGATGGCTATGGCCGACTTTGAGTCACAGTACATAGGTACTTTATCAAAGTGGAAGCCATAATCCGTGAGTTGTGTTCTCATCCAAAGAACTTGAGCACCACACGCAGATAGAGACACATACTCCGCTTCGACTGATGACAATGATGTGCAATCCTGCTTCTTGGAAGAACATCCCACAAGCTTATCTTGACCTAGAAATTGTGCACCACCAAAAATACTTTTACGTGTATCAAGACACCCTGCATGATCAGAATCTAAATAGGCCGTTAGAAAGAAACCGGTTTCCCTCGGATACCAGAGTCCCATGTGAATGGTATTCTTAAGGTACCGAAAGATCCGTTTAGCCTCCTTGAGGTGCTTTTTAGTGGGTCGTGCTTGATATCGTGCACAATAACATGTAGCATGATGAATATCAGGTCTGCTTGCTGTCAAGTACATGAGGGACCCGATCATGGAACGATATCTTGTTTGATCTATGGGTAATCTCTCCAAATCAGCATCTAGGGATGTGGTTGATAATGGTGTCCCAACGGGGTCACATGATGTCATACCATGCTTTGTGATTATCTCTTGACAATACTTAGCTTGGTTAATAAAGATACCACTAGGGGATTGGTGAACTTGAATTCCTAGAAAGAATTTTAGTTCGCCCACCATAGACATTTCAAATCTGCTGTGCATAAATTTTTCAAACCATTTTGAAAGTTTTAGGTTTGTAGACCCGAAAATAATGTCATCAACATAAATCTGCACAAGCAAAATGTCATCCCCATATTTATAAGTGAACAAAGTTAAATCAATGGAACCTTTTGGGAAACCTTTGGAGACCAGAAATTTCGAGAGCTCGTCGTACCACGCCCTTGGAGCTTGCTTGAGTCCATATAGTGCTTTGTGGAGACGATACACCTTGTCAGGATAATGAGGATTGACGAATCCTTCTGGCTGCGTGACATAGACTTCTTCCTTCAAAGGACCATTAAGAAACGCCGTCTTTACGTCCATTTGATAGACAATGAATCCCTTATGTGTAACATAAGCAAGAAAAATCCTGACCGCTTCCATTCGAGCTACTGGTGCAAATGATTCTTCAAAATCAATACCCTCTTTCTGTCCATACCCTTTAGCCACTAGCTTAGATTTATTCTTTATGATCGTGTTTTCTTCATCCATCTTGTTTTTCCAGATCCATCGAAGATTTAATGGTGTTACATCGTATGGTCTGTCAACAAGTTCCCAGACTTTAAGTCTTTCAAATTGTTGAAGTTAATCCGTCATCGATTCAATCCAAGCATGATCAGCCATGGCTTCTTTGATGTTTTTCGGTTCAGCTGAACTCACGACGAGTGCGAACATACAAACATCGCCATCGGTGTGAAGTTGTCATCTTGTACGAACGGGTTGTGAAGGGTTTCCAATTACATGAACCAAAGGATGATCTCGGGTCCAATGATGTGTTAAAGGATGTCGTTGATAGAATGTATGCATATTTGGCGGATCAACATGGCAGTAGAAGACTCTCCAGTTTCGTGTACCGGTGTACCGAATGGGTTGATAAATTCGTCTTCGTCAGATAATGCATTGTCTGCTTGATGTGTGTTCTCTGGAGCAATGACAGTAGTTATTGATGTAGGAGCGGTTGTTGATGTGATATTCTGAGGAGGTAAATCTGCAGCAACCCGTGTTGATGTAGAGGAATTTGTATCCATTTGTTGACGATGATCGGTATCATCATTCATATCATGAGTGACAGTGGAAGACTTCGATACAACTTGTTTCTCCCCCGTGAAATATTCATCATACATTGGTCCATATAACATTTACAACTCTTCAATTGTCGTGTCGACTGTCATATCAGCTCTAGGAACATTTTCTGGAACCAGCGTTGAACTTGACGGTTCATTGCTGTGGTCTTGAGTTCCGAGTTCCGTGCGGTTGTGAACAGAAGTCTTTGTCGTTGTGGATCGGGACTTAAACTATTTTGTTCAAGTGCCATTTCTTGCAATTCATCAAATCGAATGTGAATGGTCTCGACAATCAATTTTTTTCTCTTGTTGTATACTCTATATCCCTTAGACGGAGTTGCATATCCCACAAGAATACATGCATCACCTTTCTCTTTCATTTTATCCAAATTTTCACAATCTTGAATAATGTAACAAGTACATCCAAAAACATGAAGGTGTTTGAGTGAAGGTTTTCGATCATGAATTATGTGATATGGTGTCTTTTCGTGTCTTGGGATAATTAAGGAGCGGTTTTGTGTGTAGCATGCGGTTGACACGGCTTCGGCCCAAAAGTATAGTGGAAGTTTTGAAGTGGATAATAATGTTCGAGCAGCCTCAACTAAAGTACGGTTTCGTCTTTCAACAACTCCGTTTTGTTCGGATGTTCGAGCAATAGATGTTTCATGTTCAATCCCTTCGGCTTCAAAATAGTTTCTCAGTTTTGAATTCAAAAATTCTGTACCTTTGTCAGTACGAACCACTTTAACTTGAGCTTGAAGACCACGTTGTATCAGTTTAAGGAAGCTGATGAGAACATCGGGTGTTTCATCCTTGGACCTCAAGAAGTGAGTCCATGTGTACCTTGAGTAATCATCGACAATTACCAGAATATATTTCTTTCCATTGATACTCTGAACACGCATGGAACCACACAGATCCATGTGAAGAAGATCTAACCGTCCTTTAGAGCTTGGTATGGTCTTTGTTTTGAAGCTACTTCGTTTAGCTTTACAAAGTTCACAAGAAGAACAAAGATGATCTTTGATGAATTTCAAGCTTGGAAGGCCTCTCACAATATCTTTCTTGGAAAGCAAGTTAATGGTATCAAAGTTGAGATGAGAAAGACGTTGATGCCATAACCATGCCTGAGTCGTTAGCCATGAAGCAAATTGAAGTTGACGAAGTTGTGTCTTGAAGTGAAATTGTGTAAAGATCAGTACCCCGTGTACCGGTAAGTAAGTCATTCCCATCATAATCACGAACAAAACATGTCTTCTTTCTGAAAGCAACTTCCAAATCCGCATCACAGAATTGACCAACCGAGAAAAGATTGTGATTGAGCCCTTCGACGTAGTATACTCTTTTAATCGTGATATTCCCCTGAACCAAATCTCCATATCCTAGGATCAGTGCAAATTGATCATTTCCGAATCGGACCGTACCCAGGAACTTCTCCACGAAGTTAATTAGAAGCTTGAGATTCCCCGTCATGTGCTTCGTGCATCCGGAGTCCAGTATGAAGAGAATTATTTGTATCACCTGCAGAAGAGTTAGAACACGATGGAGCATTTGCTAAATTAGATACCACGGTAGTTGTGATAATAGAATCATTAGTGTCCTTATCTACATTTAAAGGCAAACTAACATTCGTTTTCACATTTTCTGTCCTAGCTTTCGGCATCCATTTATATCCGGGAGGACGTTGATTAGCAAACCACCATTTCCAAGACTTGCTAGCAGACTCATATAATTCCTTAATTTTGCTTCTAGGATTCTTAGTGGTGGAGTCTGATGCATTACTTTTCTTAGTGGGGTTAGCACCAGAATGGTTCAATTTGCGTTTGGGTTTACTAGCTCTAATAGGCATCGCAACTTGCTTCTTAGTTCTAGTATCTACGCCTTTGACTTTATTCATAGCACACATAGAATGATTAGCATTAGCACACTTGCCACATTTGACACAAACAAATTTCACATTCATAGCATTCAAATCATTCACATCATTCATATCGTCATTACATGCGATTACAAACTTTTTATTCTTAAAAACATTCAAATTCCTAGGGTGTGCTTCTACGTCCTTCATCTTCCCTTGATTCTTGTGTTTCCAAACCTTATCATTCACTTGAGTGCTCTTAAGCTGAGGCCGGCTAACACTAGTAGTAGAGACTATTCCTGTAGTAGAAGACACACAAATATTAGTGTTTCTAGAAGTCAGATGTGATTGAGTAACTTTGTTTGTGGGCTTAGTGGTCATTCTATACATCCCTGGTTTAATCACATTATTGTGCTTAACGCTTGGTGCTATGACATTCCTTATGGGTTGATTCTGTGGTAACCTTTCCTTTCCATCCATCTTGGGGGCAAACACAGGTTTTGTAAACGAGGAATTTGATAAAGCAGATGGTTTTCCCAAGATGGAGGATCTATTACTTTAGAGGCATTGAGTTGTCTAACAACATGTTTCTTAATGCTAGGTTCCACAACTTTCCCACCCATTTTAGCAACGAGTTTCTGCAACTCTGCTATCGCTCTGTCCCTGTCTTGTAACTGAGCTTTCAACCCTTTAATTTCCAAATTCTGTTCATTCATTTCTCGAAATGTTTGGGAAAGTTTTCCTTGCAATTTATTATCATGTGGAAAACTACCAACGTCTTTTTGCAAAGCAAGTTCAAGAGAATGACAATGTTTTTGAAGGAAATCAGTTTTGTGTTGAAGTAACTCAAAAGCCTTTTTATCAACATTTTCTTTACGTTTCGAAAGCTCAATTTCAAGACGCTCACATTCTTTGATATTATCAAGATATTTGCATGCAACATCAGAATATTCATCAATATCAGCACAAGATGTAAAATAAGCACACATAACATCGTTAGAAACGCATTCTTGCAAGAGTAAATCATATTCATCTGAAAAATCAGACTTCTCCATTTGAAGATCATCAATGTGTTTCTCAAGAGATTCAACATATTTTAAATCATCATACATTTCAGTCCGAATGAACTCCTCAAGTTGAAGAACAATTTCTTTAATCAACGCCGTGTTAGGAATTAAGAGTTCTTTCACAAGCAAGGTAATATCTTGAGGAATCGGACGTGTCCACTCAACATTTTCACGTTTTTCCCAGTCTCTTTCAACAATAGATTTAACATTATCTATGTGGTGTTTAAGAATACCTAATGTTTTCCTACTCTTGCTTTTAGATTCATCTAGAGGGAGGTAGTTTATGTATTTGTAAACATTAGATTTCTTAGGGGCAAATGCTTTCTTCCATTGAATTCTCTTTTGTTTGCATTCTAGAAACACTTCCTCACGACTTTTCTGAGTTTGTTTGTTGAAAAGACCATAAAGACTATTCTCATAAGCATAATTATATGGTTTTACAAACTCCTCATTGACAAGTGATCGACTATCATCATCCCAAAGGGCAGTCTCTTCACTATTGGCACTAACAGGCATGCAATCAAGATCGGTTCTTTCAGTCTCATCAAGATAAAGACACGGGTTCGCAGCTTGAGCTTTGGCAAGGTACTCAAGACTTGCAAAGCTAGCTTGACCCTTAAACATCAATGAAGGTGCTAGCATTCTTACGGATTGAATAGAATCATGCGTTTTATAAACAACTTTCTTCGAAAATTCGACTTGTTCTTCTAGTTTCGTTACTTTTTCGGTTTCTTTATCATATCTACTTTTGAAGTCTTGTTTTAACGCATCTACCTCTTGTTTCTTATCCTCTAGAATTTTAGCAGAATCAGTAGTGGTCATAGAGAGCTTTTGTTCAAGTTCATTAACTTTGGTATTGGCAAGGTACTTTTTTGACGTTCTTCCATTAAGGAAACATTATATTGACGCTTCTCTTTAGCTAATAACTCAAGAGTTGTATTATTCTTGTTTTCAAAATCGTCCGTTTGACTTTTTAACGCACTTCCCTTGTACCCCTCAAGCTCTTTGGTTTTCTGAAGGAGCTCATCTCTATAGCTTTCAGTCATCTCAGTAGATTTGATAAGAGCAGTTTTGCATTCTTCAAAACTTTGAGTGAGCGTAGCGTTTGCCTTCTTTAATTGCTTTTGACTCTTTTTATTTTCAGTGACATCTTTTTGTAAAGTAGCAATTAAATTAGCAAGCGCAATACGTTCCTCTTCATCATATTCATTTGCATGTTGATCATCCTCAGACTCATTATTGCACATGTCTGATGAATCGGGTGTGGTATTGCTATCAACCATTTCCATCATACACGTGTCATTAATGGCATTGGGTAGATCACTATGCTCAGGAATATCACCAAACACATTATATTCATCAGTAGTGTGTACCTTATCGATTGGATCAGTGTCAAAGATAGGGCCATTGTCATCTTTAGTGACTTTGAGAACTTCTTCAACCTTTGCCATGTACGAGTAATGTGCATCGAGCTCTTGATCAGAATCTTCATCATTAGTATCATCAAGCATTGCCCCTTCCTCAGCTGACAATTTAACCCCTGCTTCCATCTTTTTGCATAGCAGCATCTTTTCCTTATGATAACCAGAGTCTCTGACCCGTTTTGGCTTCCTGCATTCCTTTACCATATGCCCATAACCTTGGCAATTAAAACATTGAATCCCACTTTGCTGAACACTTGACTTCCAACCGTTTCCCTATTCCCAGTAGCAGCAGCAATCCTCTGAGTATCATACTTGGCAGTTTGTCGATCATACCTTGCAGAACCCTCAACATGCGTTGGATTATGTCGATCATACCTAGAAGGACTTTCACCACGTCGACGTGTGTCATACCTTAGAGGACTCTTAACATATCGGTTCTTTGTGTTAGATGATGTGCGAAGATTGTTGTTGGTGGGTTTGTAGATTTTCTTGTAAGTCTTCATTATGAAAGCAATTTGTTGTTTCATCTCTCGATTCTTTTGAGCAGAATCCATATCTAGAGACTTTAAATCGATGAATTGAGAATGGATCTTAAGTAGATGTGTGTTCATTGTTGTTTTCAATGAAAAATGTTAAAATCCCCTAAAAATTATCTTCACAAGAAACCAAAAAATCGAAGGCGAAAAATCACACGTGTTAAAAATTTTCACTTTTGGGTTTTTTTCGGAATAACTAACATTTTCAGAAAAATTGGGTATTTCGGAATAATGAGGTTTTCAGAAAAATCTTTCTTCGGAATAATGATGTTTTCAGAAAAATGCAAATCTTCGGAATAAGTACTATCTTCGGAATAATCTTCGGAATAAGCAAGTCTTCGGATTAATCTTCGGAATACGCAATTCTTCGGAATAATCTTCAGAATATAGACTTCTTCGGATAAATCACTTCTTCAGAATAATGAGTTTTCAGAACTTTCTTCGAAATAAATGCTTTTTCGGAATGCTGATATTTTCAGAGAAAATTTCGGAAAAACCCACTTTTTTGGAATAAACACTTTTTCAGAAAAATCACTTTTTCAGAAAAATAAACTTTTTCAGAATACTCACTTCTTCGGAATATTGAAATCTTCGGAATCTTGATAATTTTAGAAAATTTTTTGGAAAAACCACTTTTTCAGAAAAATCCCTTTTTCAGAATATTCACTTTTTCAAAATACTAAACCCTTATCCGAAAATATGTATTTTCGGAATAATAAACCCTTTTCTGAAAAACTTTTTTCGGAATGATCTTGAAACAGTCAAGTTACCGTAACAACAAAAATAATCCAAACACCTCAAAATCTTGCGATTTTAACCACAAAAACCAAACCAAATCCCTACCAAATCGATATAAATGATTTATATCAAGATTTCTAGCCCGAAAATACTAAACAAAATTTAATTCGGGATGATTTATATGGAAAAATCAACCGAATCAAATTCAAACCAAACAACCAAACACAATCTACCCCGTGGCGATTGATACCAAATGTTGTCCCATATTATTTAGATGATTAATGATAGAAAATAGATGAAAAGAGATGGATTCCTAGAGAGAGAAAGTAGTGAGAGAAAGTAGAGACAGAGATGATTAACTTGGTGAATATTAGATTAGGAATAATGAGAGTTACAAATGACCATCCACCCTCCTAACATGCTAGGAGGGAAGTATATATAGTCCACCCACATGCTGGCTTTAATGGGCTATATATTGGGCCGGGCTTGTCTTTTGGACTTCAATTAGTTTAAATCCAAGCCCGTAAACCATGACTAATTAAATACCTATTACAACATTCTAATAAATATTACAATAGAAACCTATGACCGAACATTCTTGTTTGACTCAATATTTTGAGGCTAACACGAGGGTTTTGCCGCTCAAGTAGTATTACATATATATTTCTTGTAGCTTTTTAATATTGAACCTCGAGAGGGATAATCCCTTTCCTCTCAAAGTCGACCGCGGTCTCCTACTTCATTCCTCGAGTGTAGTTGTATGCGCACTCGCGCGCGTGCACACATACCGAGTGGTGTACCAAATACTTCTAATTCTTCCAAAAAGAAGAAGAACAAAAAGACCGTCAATCAAGCCGATCCTGAGAATCGAGCTTTGAACAACACGATGGCAACAGATAATCGACCAATGATTGAGATCTTGCAATCTCACTTTGAGGGAAATGATGACGCGATGGTGGTGCCGGATATTGGAGCGAATAATTTTGAACTAAAAATGGGTTTTATTCAAATGGTTTCCGCTACACCAGTTTTAGGCTGTACTCATGATGACCCACACGCTTATATTAAAAGATTCATACAATTAGTAAATACCGTCAAGTACAATGGGGTGACTCAAGAGGCCATTCGTTTACTCCTTTTTCCTTTTTCCCTCGAGGGACAAGCCCGGATTTGGCTTGATAAGGAACCACCCCAAAGTATTACTACGTGGTTGGATTTAGAGACGAAATTTATCAACTACTTCTTTCCACCATCACGGACCACCGCTTTAAGGAATGACATAATCACTTTTGAGCAAAAATATGGGGAAACTTTTAGTGAGTCTTGGGATAGATTTAAGGAGCTTTTGAGAAAGTGTCCTCAACATGGTTTTACTAAAGTTCATCAAATTAATACTTTTTACAATGGATTAACTTTGAATGACCAAGACTCACTAAATAGTGCTTAGGGGGGAAATATTTTGGTTAAAGCAATGAATGATGCTTGGAATATAATTGAAAACAAGGTAACAGTTCAAACTAAGAGTGTAAGGGCTACAGTGGATAGTGCTAGTGATAATGAGGTGACTAATCAAATTAAGGAGCTTACTTCAATTGTGAAACAACTTGCTTTAAGAGATAACCCTCCCACTACACATGTACATGCTTTAAATGAGACTTTTGAAACTTGTGGTGGACCTCATTCGTACTATAATTGTGACAAGGTTTAAAATCAACAACAAAAAGTTTATGCTTATAATTCCAATGAAAATGAGAGGGTTCACTTTAAACCGACGTTGATGTTAACCATTTGTCTTATAAGAGTACTAACTATTTGGCTCCCCCGGGTTTTGTAGCTCCACAAAGACCACGCCCACCCGCCCAAAATAGGAACCAAGGTCCTCAACGGGGTAATTTTCAAGGGAATTCAAATACAAGGGGTTTTAATCAAAATCAAGGGATTTTTCAAGGGCAAAACTAAGGGTTTAATAATCAAAATCAAGGCTTTAATAACAAAGGTTTTCAAAATTATAATCAATATCAAAACCAAGGTTTTACTAATCAAGGGTTTAACAATCAAGGGAATGTTACTAATCCTCAAATGGACTTGGTTCTCCAAAAATTGACCGAACATGAGAGAACTATGAAACAAATGCAAGAGTCCACCGATAGGAAATTTGTGCAAATGTTGCAAGCCCTTAGACCCGAAGGAGCCTTACCCTCTAATACCGAGACCAACCCTCGAGCTAATGTGAGTGCTATTAATACTTGAAGTGGATCCACTTTAGTGGGACCTTCCATCTCTTCGCCCATAAAGGAGAGACAAGGACCAGAGGTCATAATGAGTAATCCTACTCCCCCTTTGGTGATTCCTCCCACTACCACTCCTAGTACTAGTTCTCCATTGCCTAATGAGCATAACCCTAAGGTTGTTCAAGAAGCGAGTCCTTCTCCTTCTCAACCTTCAACTTCTAAGCCCAATATCCCTTATCCCTCTAGGTTGGACAAGGCTAACTTGCTTACCAAAGAAGACGTTCACGTTTTTAACTTTTTGAAAATGATTTCCCAAGTGAATGTTAACATTATCCTTATTGAATCACTTGCCCAAATGCCTAAATTTGTGAAAATGTTCAAAGATTTGCTCAATAAGAAAGAAAAAATGGTTGAGCTTGTTAACACCCGTTTAAATGAGAATTGTTTGCGATTCTTTTCACAGATCTTCCCGAAAAGCTAGGAGATCCCGGACGATTCATGTTACCTTGCTCGTTTCCTCAAATTAATGATTGTATGGCTTTAGCGGATCTCGGTGCTAGAATCAATCTTATGCCACTCTCGGTATGGAAACAATTACCCGACCTTATACCGACTCGCACGACTCTTGAATTAGCTAATAGAGCTCTCGCATACCCCCTTGGTATTGCCGAAGACATTTTTGTTCGAGTCGGTACCTTCAATTTTCCCGTGGACTTTGTCGTAGTCGACTATGAGATGGATCCTCGTATTCCGTTAATACTTGGTAGACCGTTCTTAAGAACCGGAAAAACATTAGTTGATGTAGCCGAAAGGGAATTAATTCTTAGGCTAGGGGATGATCAACAAGTGTTTAAAATGGGGAAAGTCGCAAATAAATCAAATGGACAAGAATCGGTCAATATGATTGATGTGCTTAATTTTGATAATGAAGAAAGTTTTCTCAATCCTTTTGAAACTAAAAAGTTTAACCTTGATGATTTTGTGGTACATTCAAGTCCACTTTTTGAAACTACAAATGATAATCCACTTTTTGAAGAAAATAAGGGAGCTAATGATGATTTTAGTGATGTCTCTTCTTTAAGTGAACATTCCACTTTGGATTTAGAGGAACCACCTTTTGAGCCTCCACTTTTAGATAATCCCATTTACGATACCGATAGTGATGACACTTTTTCAAGTGTTCATTCTCCTTTAGATCTTGGGGAGACACCTTTAGAGCCTCCACTCTTTGATAACCCCACTCTACGATGACTATAATGACGACACTTCTTTAAGTGATCTCATTTATTCGGGAATTGAAGAGACACCTAGTGACCCTAATGATCCTTTTATCTCTAGGAGTGATCCTCCCACTCTTGAGTCTCTTTTTGAAGAGGATCCTCCACCACCAACGTTTGATACTACTTTAGAGGATTACTCTTTTTTTAGAAGATTTTGACACGTTTCTCAATACTTACTTTCCCAATGAGCATGATTCTCCCACTTTGGATTTCGATTATGGCCTTTACCCTCCTTTGGACTTTAAGAAACCCGTTTCAAAAGAAAAGAAACCGGACAACACCACTATTCGGAGTACTTATTTTTTACACCTGTTTTTCCAGCTTCTTCGGATGAGATTGTGAGGTATATGAGCGGATCTTATTCAAGTTCCACTGAGTGTCTTTCTTATTTTCCCCTAAAGGAAAAGGTGTTCGATCCCGGTATCAAAGTTTTTGAGCCATCTCAGTCTCCATCTGATGAAATAAAAGGAAACATTTTTGGAATATTCGGAGCTGCACTTTCACCTTACCACACCTTATACTATCACCATACCACCCTTTCCTTTAAGAGATCGTTGCCTAAGGATACCCCACTAGACTTATACTTGTGTGATTTTACCACCATGGGGTTTATTTCCTTTCGTGATGGAAATTATGTGTTTGACCCGGGTGGATTTTTCTTGGGGTATTCCTTATATGAGTGTGCTTCACCCTTTATCATAGAGAGATTTTCCTCCCTTGGAAATCTCGGTTCTTCCATGATTTTCCCATTTAAACGATGATATTCGGGGTATCGAGTCGAGCTAGAGACTCGTGATAAATAAATCAAGCATCGTTTAACTAGGTTAGATTGTCTTTACCTTTTTCAACCAATAAGTGTAGGGGGAGCCAAGTAGGTTGTGTTTTGTGATGTTGTGCAGGGACATGTGCTTTAATGATCCACTTTTAGTGCTTTTGACGCGACCCGTGATCCCGTGTTCCCGTGTACCCGGTTTCCTTTGATTTGTTTTTGCTATTGTGATTCAATTTTGTTTATAAATAAGTTTATTAAATGTAATCACTTTAGTTGTCTCTTCCTTAGCAAGATTTAAACAACGTACACAATGTCCTAAGTGTAGGGGAGTTTACTTCCACATGCTTAAACATTAAGGACAATGTTTATAGTAAGTGTAGGGGAGACTTCTATCGAAGTTAAGTGGGCTTTTCCATGAATATGTCCTCATTTTAACCGGAAAATTAACATTTTTCGATGTTTTTCAAAAATTTTGATCTATTTTGGCCTATTAGTATTTTTCATTTATTTTCTTGTATCTTCTTTCTTTTTGTCATCACCATCATATGTATATATTCCATAATAAAGAAAAAAAAGAATAAATAAAATGGTTTTAACAAGTTTAGACGTCTTTGATATATTAGGCCAGTCGTGAATATTTTGACTCAACCCGAGTTTACTTATTTGAGTTTACTCTAGCTAGTATCCTTAAGCATATGGACCTTAATTGGTTTATTAAGCTAAGCATCCACGAGTCTCATTACTTGAGATTTTAAATTGTGGAGGACGAGAGATGATAGATTTGATAATTAGTTTAAAGGTTAATTCTTCCTTATATGGGTTTTTGTGGCTCTTTCTTCCCGCTTGAATATTTTGTTGCTTAATAAATGAGGATTTTTGCGGTTTAGATTCAATATTTTAGCTCTTAACCATGTTGGGAATAAAAATAGCTAAGTCACTAGGACGCTGACAAGAAGAACTTAGACGCTGACAAGAGATAATAAGGCGCTGACAGCTGGACACTGACAAGAGATATTGAAGCGCTGACAAGAAGAAAGTTCAACCACTGATAGAATACTTAGTCTACACGTTTTGTACTTCTAGTAAAGATATGATCGACAATGTATTTTCTATGTTTATCTTTAACTAAAATAGTTGATATGTAGACTCTTGTACAAGGTTCCTTAATCTATAAAAGGAGGCCTTTAAGTTTTAGTTATATATACGTTTTACACTTTCATTGTACGCAAGTTTGATCATCAATCAAAGTGAAAGTTTGGGTTATTCTGTTTTGTGTGTTCTTGTTCTAAGTGTTAAATTCCGCATAACACTTAGATTGTTTCATAACACAAAGTTTCTCTAAGTGTTTATCTTGATTCAATCTCGTTAACACAAAGCTAATCGATCTAAGTTTGGGATCAACAAATGGTATCAAAGCTTGTTGAGGAACTTTGATCTAAAGAACACGAAACCTTAAAAACCCTAAATCGCCAAAAACCCTAATTTTTCAAGAAACCCTAAAAACTAGAAAAGATATCTACTCAAGATATGACCTCCTCCTCAAGTCACAATCTAAAAATCCTCATGCTAGACCCTGACAACTTTGAGCTATGGAAGTTCAATTTTGAACAGTACCTTTAAATTCATGATCACACTCTATGGGAAATTATTAAATATGGAAACACATTCGATAAGGCTGCTAAGATTGCTACTGCTATTGCTTCAAGATCAGTTGAGGGCTCAAATGAAGAGGATCGAAAAGAAAGACCTTCAGATGGAAGAGCTGTCTCAACTGAGGATATTGCAAAGAAAAGGACTGACATGAAAACCTTAAGCATTCTCAAACTTTCTTTGGGACCAAGCAATCAACACAAGTATAGTGGTTTTGAGTCTGCCAAAGAACTTTGGGAAGCTCTTCAAGTCAACTATGGTGGTAATGATGATACTGCCTCAGAGAAGAAGAAGCAACTCTTGCATGAGTATGCTGTGTTCAAGGCTCTTCCCAATGAAAAGCTAAGTGGGGTGAGGAGCAGACTTCTAGACATCACAAGAAAATTGTCCTTTTGTGGGAACAATGTATAATGATGCTGATATCATTACCACTTTCCTTAAAAGTCTTGGCGATGCATGGAAAATCAAAGCTAGGTCTATCATTTCTACCAATGCACACAAAAGTTCTACTTTTGATGACGTCTACAATAAGCTAAAGAATGTAAAGAATGAAATTTGGATCATGGAAGCAAATCTACCCCTGGGAACATGACTTTCATCTCACATAGTGAAACCCAAGTTGATAAGAGAGAATCATACGTGCATCCTGTTACTGGATCACCTTGTGTCAGCGGTGGATCAACCTTTGTCAGCGTCTCACATTCAGACGCTGACACATACAATGTTGACTCACCAAGGATAAAACCTACTAGCATTGATCTAGAAACAGTATGTGCATACATTGCTGCATTTCCCAATGGTTCAGTGATTACATATGAGGACCTTGAGCAAATTACTGAGGAGAATTTGGAGGAGATGGATATTAAATGGAATATGGCACTTGCAAGCATAAGGGCCAATAGATGGAATAGGAGATTCAGGAAGAAGATGAACTTTAATGCTAAGGACACTGTTGGGTTTGATAAATCCAAGGTTGAGTGTTACAATTGCCATAGGATGGGTCACTTTATGAGGGAATGAAGATCTCCAAGAAGATGTGATGCTGGAAAGCCTTCAAGCCAAATCATCAAGGTTGAAGATACAAAGGCTATGGTTGCCATGCAAGACACTGATGGTGTTGGATGGGACTAGAGCTTTATGGCTAAGGATGTGGAAGAGAACAAGGCCTTGATTGCAGAGAAGGAAGAAGAAGAGCATGTTCACTTTGCTCTCATGGCACATTCTTCTTCTTCATCAGATAATGAGGTATATGATGATGCCTTTTGTAGTAAGGGATGTCGTTTAAACACTGAAAGACTTAACAAAGAAATTTTAAAGTTAAAATCAGATATTTTTGATGAAAAATGCAAGATATCAAATTATCAAATGGTTCTTGTTCAAACTCAAAAGACTGTAGCAGAATATAAGAAAATGGAGCTTGACCTAAAAGATCAAATTAACGTTCTGTCTCATGACCTCAAAGTTAGTATTGACCTTAGGGACATACTGGAGAGATCCAAAGGAGTCATACAAACTAAGTCAAATGAGGCCATTATAGATAAAGAGAATGTAGGGCTTAAAATTCAAAAGTTTGATAAAGCTTATCAAACCATAGAAAAATGTGTAAGTGAGCAAAGAGACTCTAGGGGTATGTTTGGGATTGGGCTAAAAGAGTATGCTGATGTTCCACCACCTGTTGGAAACTTTCATGGTGTCCTAAGAAAGGATTTATCTTGGACTGGTATACCAGAACTCCAAGCAAAGGAATTCATTCCTCCACCAAGAGTTCTTACTCTAGTAGAGGAGTATAAGCAGAAAATGACTGACTTGGAACAATGGAAGAAAGCCAATCCTACATTGTTTGTTAAAGGTGGAATGCTTAGTGAGAGTCCACTTGAGTCTACACCCATAACTGTGACCAACACTTGTACTGGAAAACCTGTTGACCTTGGCTCAAATGTGAATAGAAAACCTAGTGTTAAGTATGCTGAAATGTATAGGAAACCTAGGTCACCACAAAGCCAAGTTAGTGTTAATGGGACTGGGTTCTTTTTATATAGACCTAGGGTTATGTCTAGAAAAGCTTGTTATAAATGTGGGAGTTTTTCTCATTTGGCTTATAAATGTGTCAGTGCTTCAAAAGTCAACGCTGACAATAGGTCAACCATGGTCAACCCTAAATCTAATGTCCAACCAAGTTCACAGGTTACCAGACCAGCTCCCTTCTTTACCAAAGGGACTAACTCTCATGGAAATAGGCCTTTTCAAAAGACCAACACTTGGTCAAACAGACAATGGGTTCCTATAGCAAACCCTAGTTTCAGCGATGACAAAAACAAATCAAGCACTGACAGGTACAAATGTGACGCTGACAGGACCAAAACAAACGCTAAAAACTTCAAGTTTGGTATGAAAATGCCATAACTGGCTGTTTTAGACCATATGTTAGACCAAGTAATGGAAGGTATTTGAAACCCATGGGGCAAGGGTCTAAAGCTTAATCTAGTTTGACATGGAGACCCAAACAAGACCAAAACCCTAATTCTGATGGGATTTCTATGACCTGTAACAGATTTCATTATATTTCAAAGGTCATAACTAAACCAATTGGGGTTAACTGGGTGTTCAATCCTCAAAGGGATGATTAAGGGGTTGTTATAAGGACTAAATCTGTTCTTGTTGAACAACCAAATGAATCCAAGTCTGCTCAGGCTTGGATTCCCAAAGAAAACTAATTTGTTTTCTTTATGTGCAGGGCATTCAAAAGCAGGTAAATGATTATGGATATTGAGACTCTGGATGCTCTAGGCACATGACGGGGAAGGAATATTATTTGACTAACTTTACCCCTATTAAAGATGGTGACAAAGTGTACTTTGGAGGAGGATATGGTACAATTTCTGGCAAAGGCACTCTTATCACCAATAATTTGCGTTTTGAAAAGGTATTTCTGGTAAAAGAACTTGATTATAATATGTTTAGTGTATCACAAGTGTGTGATAACAAAAATAAGGTTCTTTTCAATGATACTGAATGCTTGGTGTTAAATAAAGACTTTAAGATGCCTGATGAGAAGTTTATTGATTATAGAACACCTAGGCATAAGGACATTTATAATGTAAATCTTAATGGAATTAGAATGAACAACAATTTATCATGCCTATATGCTAAGGCTTCAGTATATGAAAGTAATTTATGGCACAGAAGGTTAGGGCACATAAACTTTAAGAACATAAATAGACTTGTGAGACATGGTTTAGTTGATGGTTTGCCTGAAAAGGCTTTCTACAATGATCATTCTTGTGTTGCATGTCTTAAAGAGAAACATCACAAAGTCTCATTTAAGTCTAAAGTTGTGCACTCTAGTTCTAAACCACTTCACTTGTTACATATGGACTTATTTGGCCCAACTAATATAGAAAGTTTTAATGGTAAATCCTTTTGTTTTGTCATAACTGATGATTTTTCTAGATTTACTTGGACTTTCTTTTTGGCCTTAAAAAGTGAAACTGCCACAGTTTTGTTAACTTTATTACCCAAACTGAAAAGAAAACAAGGAATGAGGTTAAAATACTTAGAAGTGATAATGGTGGTGAGTTTAGAAACAAATTGTTAGATGACTTCTGTGTCAATGAGATTACTAGGCAGTTTGCTAGAACCCCACAACAGAATGGGGTGGCTGAAAGGAAGAATAGAACACTCATAGAAGCAGCTATGACAATGTTGGTTGATGCTCATTTTCCCATTGCTTTTTGGGCTGAGGCTACAAATACAGCCTGCTATGTTCAGAACAGGGCATTGATCAACAAAATCCACAATAAGACACCTTATGAGCTATTTTGGAATAGGAAACCTAATATTTGTTTTCTTAAACCCTTTGAATGTCATGTAGTGATCTTGGATACTAGTGATGCCTTAGGAAAGTTTAGTGCTAAAGGTGATGAAGGCTATTTTATGGGCTATTCAGTGCAGAGTAAAGGATATAGGGTTTACATTAAGAAAAAAAACGTATACTTGAAAAGATAGATGTTAAGTTTTTAGAGAGTAAACCTAGGGATCCTGAGAGTGGACAAAATTGGTTCTTTGATTTAGAACCTTTATCTAGAACCTTGAATTATATGCTTGTTACTAATCCAGACATTGTGAAAGAGGATTCAAATGTTGTGGAAGAACCTACGGTTGAAATTTTAGGTAAACAGGTTGAAAAAGTACAAGGATCACATGCAGCCAAATCAGACCCCATGCTTGAGTATGTTACTATTCCTATATGGACTTATGGATTTGCACAAGCTGCTGCTGCTGGAAAGGAGAAAGACGGTCCACAAGAAAAGCCAATTGATGAAAACATGCATGAATCTTCAGACACTGATAAAGGAAAATCAGACCCTGACAGGTTAAATTCAGACGCTGACATATCAGACCTTGACAACCTATTTGGGCATCAATTCTCTTCTAATACTTTTGAACAAGGTGAACCTTCCAGATTTCATGAAGAGGTTCATTCTAGTGATGATAGAGGAGGATTTGAAGATGATATTGGCAATATGGAGACTGAGATTGAAGACAACACACTCATTAAAGGAGGAACACTTACATATACTATCAGAATTCATCCTTCTTCTCTAATCATTGGTGATGCATTGTCTCCTGTTCAAACAAGAAGGTCTCATCAGAATCAAGGAGGTTTTATTGCCAATATCCACAAGAAGGTTGATACCCCTCTTGTACAGGCATGTTTGTTTACTTGTTTTCTATCACAACAGGAACCTAAGAAGATTTTTGATGCTCTCAAAGAACCAAGTTGGGTGGAAGCAATGCATGATGAGCTTCACCAGTTTGCTATTCAAGATGTTTGGGACTTAGTGGACTGTCCAAGGTATGTGAGACCTATAGGGACAAGATGGGTGCATAGAAACAAGAAAGATGAAAGAGGGACTGTGGTCAGAAACAAGGAACGTTTAGTTGCTTAAGGCTATACACAAGAAGAAGGAATAGACTATGAAGAGGTTTTTGCACCTGTTTTAAGGATTGAAGCAATAAGGATTTTCCTAGCCTATGCTTCTTGCATGGGCTTCACAGTCTATCAAATGGATGTGAAGAGTGCTTTTCTTTATGGCACAATTGTAGAGGAGGTTTATGTCATCCAGCCTCCTGGTTTTGAAGACTCAGAACATCCAGACAAAGTGTATAGGGTGAAGAAAGCAATGTATGAACTTCATCAAGCCCTAAGAGCATGATATGGAACATTGTCCACCTATCTGGTGGAAAATGGTTTTAAGAGGGGAACCATAGACCAGACTTTATTTACCAAGAAGACTGGTAAGGACTTTCTACTTGTTCAGGTCTATGTGGATGATATCATCTTTGGGTCATCTAATCCAAAGATGAGTGAAGATTTTTCCAAGCTCATGACAGACAAAATCAAGATGATTGCAATGGGAGAGATGAGCTTATTTCTAGGGTTACAATTTCAATAGAAAGAAGATGGTATCTTCATCTCTCAAGACAAGTATGTAGAAGAAATCTTGAAGAAGTTTGGTTTTTCTCCACATGAAAAACGGGCTAGCACACCCATGGATAGGGAACACCCTTGGGGAAAGATTGGAGATGGAAAAGAAGTGGATGTCAGGCATTATAAATCAATGATTGGATCATTGATGTATCTTACAGCCTCTAGACCTGACATCATGTTTGCTGTGTGTGCATGTGCACGTCATCAAGTAAATCCTAAGGAATGTCATCTTCATGCTGTTAAAAGGATCTTTAGATACCTTACGTGCTATCCCTCTTTGGGATTATGGTATCCTAAAGATTCTCCATTGGAGCTTATTGGGTATTCAGATAATAATTATGGAGGTGACAAGTTTGATAGAAAAACCACAACTGGTGGATGCCAATTTCTTGGGACCAGATTGACATCTTGGTAATGCAAGAAACAAACAATGGTGGCTAACTCTACAACTGAAGCAGAATATGTAGCTACAGCTGCTTGTTGTGGACAAGTTCTATGGATTCAGAACCAACTGTTGGATTATGGGTATAATTTTATGCATACAAAGATTTTTATAGATAATAATAGTACATTATGCATTATTAAAAATCCTATATATCATTCTAAAACTAAACACATAGAAATTCAACATCATTTTATAAGAGATTGTTTTGGAAAAGGGTTAATACAACCAGATAGAGTTGATACTGAGGAAAATGTGGCAGATTTGTTAACTAAACCTTTTGATGCTAGGAGGTTTCAATACTTGGTAACAAGTATTGGAATGATCAATCTTACCTAAAATATGCTTTTGGAATTTATTGTAAAAGTATGTACAGGATATGCATTGTTATTGGTCTTTGTAGAAATATTAGGTCTTTCCATTATTATTTTCTAACTCTGACAAAGTTTGTTGAGACGCTGAAAAGTGTTAAGATTGACACTGACAAGTGTTTATTAAGACACTGACAAAGTGTTTAGGCAGACGCTAACAAGTGTTAATCACGACGCTGATAAGTGTCAAAATGGACGCTGACAACAATATGTTAGTTTTTGTGGTTTTCATCTAATCATGCAGGATTGTGAGCAGTGAACAAATGGATACTGAGTTGCTTATGGATCTTTAAGCTACTAGGAGTGTGTTCAAGTTTATGGATGATGGTTGGAATGTCATACATTCCTATCTTGACATAAATTTTTATTCCATATTTTATTTTTGGCAACTTTGTATATCATTGTTTAAGGGGAGGTTTAGGAAACCTTTAGGATTTTGGGTATTCTTATAATACTCTTATCATAATTCTAGATTGCGTTCACTGGTGAGTACGAGTTAGTTTTCTAAATCGTGAGGCACTGTAGCATGCAAAGTTGATATACTATGCACGCTGCCAAGACTTTTTGGCCTAGAATTGGATTTGGTCGGTTGGGAGACTTGGGTACGTTTTTATTGGGCTTACCTGGGAAGTTACAAGGTATTTGTAAGAGATAACTTCATTGTTAAGAACTTTGGTTAGCAAGGGACACTTGAGGGCAATTATGTCTATCTTGCTTAAGCAAGTGTGCATGATTGGACAGTGCTTGCCGCCCTATAGTGATTTTTAGTCTATAAGTTATCTTCACTAGGATAAATTACTTTGTTAAGGTCCTTTTTCTTTTTAATTATTTTTATTTTTGGACGCTGACACTTTTCTTTCCAAACGCTGATAAGAACAACTTAAACGCTGACATGTCAAAATTTACACGCTGACAAGATATAGCCATTACGCCGACAATTAATTTTTGACCGTTAAGAACATTGGGTCCTACCCAGTTGTTATTTTTGACAAAAAATTGGGCCGTAATTTTAGCAACTTGGTAGCTTCTTATTAATGCAAAGATAAGTTAAATATTTTCAAGATTTACATCATTACTTTTTGAATATCTTTGCCTTCTTTTTCAACCAATAGTTGCTAGTTTCTTTCCTATAAATACGGCTCATTGTTTTAACAGGGTAACAACTATTCTTGTCTAGCAAACCTTTCTAACCTTCAAACCTTCATTGTTAATCATTCACAAGTTTTCAAATACATTTCAAATGGCCCTAAAGTTCAAACCAGATAATGTGGAGTTAGAATTCAAGAGTCAGCATAACATGGTGGCGTATTTGGTTGTTGATAATACTCTTCATCCTCAATATACTGAGATGGTTATGTATTTGAATGCTTCCCCTCTAAGGTATGCTCTTACTCACACTCCACTTGTACCTATCACACACATCAAGCAGTTTTGGAACATAGTTCGTTCCAAAACAGTTGATGGAGTGATTGCATTATATGCTATTGTTCATGGGGCTGAATGGGTGGTTACTGAAGCCTTGGTTCGCCAAGATTTGCATCTTAATGATGCTGATGGTATAACCACCCTTCCCATAGACGAGCTAGAGTTGGGACTTCGAGGCTTGGGGTATGATTTTCCCCCTGTTGGGCACTTAAACCGTTATACCAAACAACAATTTCCTCCAGCCTGGAAGTTCCTCATTCATGTCATCCTTCAATGCTTGAGTCCCAAATGCTCTTTATTCAATGACATCAACTGATCTATCGGGAGTGCCATTGTTTGTCTTGTAAGAGGGCAAAATTACAATTTTTCTAAAATGATTTTTGATGGCATGTTTCATAACAAGGGTACCAAGATGACTCTTGTGTATCCTAGATTTTTACAAATGGTTTTTGAAATGCAAGGCCATTGTACAAGGGACCATGATTATTTTTATAAAGTCCCTGAACAAAAGAAAACTGTTTTTGGAAACATGAATTCACAACCCTATAGGGATTTTCCTCTTACCCCAGCTATGCATGCTGTCATCTTAGCAGCCGCAAACCCTCCACCACCACCACCACCAAAACATGCTCAAGAACCTATTCCAGACCAACCACCATCACCCCAACCAATGCAACTTGACCCTCCTTCACCAGGCGCTGACATTCCTAATGTCAACGCTGACAACCCCAACCTCAACGCTAACACTACCAATCTTGACGCTGACACCCTTCACCCACAATCCCAAACAGACCTTCATTCATCTTCATTTGAACCCCATGATTATAGGTTAGAAAAACGCCCAAGGATCACTGGAGTGTTCTCCGCTAGTGGTCCTAGCCATGTTGCAGAGAGAACCACCACCACAAGTGTGGTTGGTGCTATGGGTGAGGCTGGGACTAGTGGTGCTCGCTTAGATGCAGGCCATGTCAGTCCCACCATCATTAAGTCCACACCCATGCCCAATGAGTCTCTTATGGGAGGGAAACTTCCCATATTAGAGGAGGGCAGTATGGAACCCTTATCAGTAATGGAATTGACGGTGGTTTGTATGAGCTTGCAAAAGCAAAATACAAACCTTGTACAGGTTGTCAATGCTCAAGGACGTGAACTCATTTCATTGAGGGAGCGTATAGCTATTTTGGAGGCTGACAAAGTTCGAACTAGATAGGAGGATTCTTCTAAAGGGGAGGATGAACAGGTTCATATCAATGATAAAGGCTCTCATGAAGGTGCTTCATTTGGAACTGCATTGGATAAAGGTAAGGGAATTATGGTAGAAGCAGAGGTTCCCAAGGATGCAACCCAAGTGCATTTTGATTCTATTTTAGCTGCACAACTTGAGGAAAAGGAGAAGATGAAGAAGACTGCTATTAAGTCACAAATTGTGACTACATCTGAAAGTAATAAGGAAGGCAGTGATGGTGAGAGTACTGATTCAAGTGTTATGATACTTGAAGAACATGAGAAGCTAGAGTATGGGGAGGAGTTGTGTAGAAATTGATAACCTATGAATCTATGAAGTGGGTTGATGTTTTCTAGTAAGAGAAACTAGAGAGAGAAAGTGAGAGAATATGTGAAAGATTTTATTAATATGAAATGTGAATGGAACAACAACCAACCCCTTTCCTTAGTGGAAAGGGGTATTTATAGTACCAAGCTAAACATGGGCTTGGGCCGGTCCATGACAAGCCCATGGACCGGTTCTTACTTAAGTTAATAAGTAACTAACAACTATTATCTAACTACGAGCTATTACAACATGAATATTATTGTGGAGTGACCGATACTTCTAATATACGTAAAAACGTATTTCTAACAATCTCCCCCTAAGGGAGGTCACTCCACGTTTACAAAGTTCTAAACCTAGCATACTATACTAAGTCTTCGTTTTTTAGCTCGTAGTCTTTTCTTCTTTTCTTTCTTTTGTTGTGAATATGTTGATTTGATCTTTTTGGCTTTGACTTGAGAGCATTGTTCTTTGGCCTTTCACGTGCGATCTTTGCCTTTCTTGTGAACTTTGCCTCCTCGTGACTTCATGTTCCACACACTTACGTCTTTTTGTTGAATTCTCGAAAGTTTCAGAGTTTGGTACAGCGGAAGACTTTATCTTGTACTTTCTTGAATTTTTGCTGAACTTTGTTGCAAAAGACATAAGCATGTGGGAACGACTTTTTCAGGTACACCGCAACACCACCGTCTTCACTGGTACACAGCAACGCCACCGTCTTCAACAGGTACACAGCAACGCCACCGTCTTTAACAGGTACACAGCAACGACACGAATAAAATGGCTTTGAACATTTTATTCTAATTCGGTAGCATTTTACCTCCGGTCGGTGAAGACCGTTGGACGATATTAGATATCGTACCCGTGACGGATAGTTTCAATTAAGTAACTTCCTGACAGGATTTCGCGGGTAAACCCGTTCTCTTTATTCGACCGTCCAAAGCTGACTGCGAACATAAAGAGTGAATCACTTGGATAGGTTATCCTTGTGATTAAAAGCCGTCAATTCATGAAACCTGGAACAAGTGAATTTCAATTAAGATTTTCACCATCGTTGCTTTCCAGTTGTCACGAGCTCAATTCATAAAGAATCTTGCGCGTTACCTACCAAGTGCTGTTTGATGTTGACACTAGAAGGATTTCCACTCGTCACTGTGGTCAATAAAGAGTCACTCTGAGTGTTCTGGCAAGATCATATGATAATGCGAAGAGGCCTGGAACGAGTTTAAGTTCAATTAAGAATTAAACCACTGTTACCTTCCAGTTTTTCACAAGATTGGTTCTAAAAGAACCGCACGTGTAACCTACCATGAGCTTGTTTGATGTTGGCTCAAGCAGGATTTCCATCTTCATTGTAATACTTGCGTATTACTCGGATGTTCTGGCAATATTACAGGAATACTGCGTAGGACTCATGAAAATCTCTTACTTTTCACAGTGTGTGAGAAAGCAAGGAATAAATGGAAAGTGTCCTAATGAGACTTTTGATGATCTCTTGGCTCTAGACTCGATTGTGCGTTTTGATTTAGTGAGCGATGGCTGGAGAGGAGTGCCACCTTTTCAATACCAGTCTATTCGGAGTGAATAAACCAATAGATAACGTGTTGATCTCCGTGTGATTAAAACAAATACCTTTTGAGAGATATTTGAGTTAGCTGGGGAAGGGTTGTGCATTGCATCACTGGGTCCATGATGTCTTTCTTCAATACCGAGAATCATTAGCAAAAATGACCTCAATAGCATATGTATTGACCCGGTTTCTGCCTAAAGTTGTAAGGAGGGCTTCTTTCTTTACACCCTTTATCTTTACATTTCTTTTTCATTCTTCAACCCCTTCAATGCTTACCAATACGTCATCACTAGCACCTTGTTGTGATTGTTCTAGTGCTAGCTTAAGTACTTGGTCGGCATTCAGCTACGTTCACATTCTTTCTCCATCTTTCCTAGGACTTCTAATTCTAACTAGGGAATTGTCCTTTGGAAGATTCCATCGGCTCTGATGAATCATTGGACTAAACCTATTCCTACCACCCTTTTGTCACCACATCCGTCGTGAATTAAGCGTGTTTTGGGAAGGAATTGCCACCATAAAAAATTATTGAAAATCACCTAAAGTACTTGTGATATTGGAATCAAAAGTTTTGTACCTTAGGTGTTTTGTTCATCAAAAACGCTCCCCCTTAACACGTGCTTTACACATATTAAGTTGGATAATCTTTAAGTCTTTTTCATTTTAGCCAAGTATCATTTAAATCTCCTTAATCCCATTTTTTCCCCTTATCCAAAATGTTAACCATTAATATTTGGGATATTGAATGGATTAACCGGTCTTTGGGTAAAAATGAAATTGATGTTTGGCCATAGAACAAATGATTGCTCCCCCTTAAGTTAATAAGGGGTAGTTGTAGTGCTTTAGTATGATATATTTTGAAAGATTTAGAATCTCGTGAGAAATTCTTGAAAAATTATCATACCTTAACACTACAACAAGCCATTAAAGCACATTATTCACAAATAGACATATTCACAAATAATACCAATATAGAGTGACCTGAAATGTACGACCCTTCAGATGGATCGTTGCAGTGTCCTGTAGTGCACTCCATATGGTCTACCACCCACGAATCTTTCCAAGCTCCTCATCAACCTACGTTCACGGAGCTTTTGATCGATCTTTTTGATCACGTACTTCGCCATCTGCCGGTAACCTTGATGCCAATCCTCCGTCATTTCTGGCAAAGTCTTACCCGAGTTCAGATGCTCCAACTTTCCTCTGACTTGTAAAAGAGTTCCATCACTATACTTGTGGAGCTCCCCCACCCTCATAAACTTCATCAAACCTCGACTGTTCAAGTAGAAAATGCCGTAGTTCGGGACAGAAATGCCGGTATAGGGACATCTTGCTACATGTTGAGATAACACTTGGTTCACAGGACGGGTTAAATTGAGCTTCCTCTGATAGCTTTCGACTCCCAACTGAAGATCTTCAACTCGTGACTTGATGACAACGCTTCGTGTGAACATACGAAGTGCTGTATTCAACGCAATCAGGTCTTCACGAGGAATATGTGTCAGTTGATCTCTGGTCATCAGAAGCAGCATATCTTCGATATCCTCAAGGCGAATGATGGAAAAATCTCCCTGCTGGATTCTGTATTCCCTGTCATCCTCCCTTTTCAAGCGAATCTCCGTCACATGATAATAGCCGTTCTTGGCTTCTGTTTTCATCCCTAAAATGCTGGAGATGCGGATATCGGACCTAACTGAGCTTCCAGAATTGACTAGGCAGCAACCCCTGTACGCCCTTCTGACTCGTTCGTCCCAATGAGATGCACCTATGACAGCATACATATCATAATTACGATTTATCTTAGGGACCCAGAGTCGGTTTACCTTTTCCTCGATAAAGGGTATAGTCCCCCAGTTGGCAGCTTTCAGCAAGGTCAGGGATGTTGCGTACTTCGATGACCCCTTCAGTAGATACACCAGATCATTGGTGACAAAGAAGTCAAGAGCAATCTGATTATCTTGATCCATTGGAGGTGGAGCTCTTTCTGATTCATGAAGACCTGGCCGTTGAACGGTATTCAGAGCCTTCAGGATCTCCTCAGCATAATATTCAAACTCCATTTGTGTCAACCGGGTTTTGGCGCGAAGTCTTTTATCCTTCAGTACTTTCTTCACCAATGATGGAGTAACCGAAGTCTTATACTCATGAGCAAGAAATGCACATAAGTCAATCGGACTTCGGATACGAAGGTACAAGACTTCTTTGTCGGCGTCGGTGATCGGATCATACTGCGCCGCTGCCGTGATCCAAGCCTGTGGTGGAGCAGTCTCGTCGATTTCCAACGTGTCCTCCCAGTTCCTTGTGCTTGGTTCAGGAATAGTAGATTGTGGGTTTTGTTGCAGAGGAGTAGAGACGTGAACATCTGCTTGTTCAGATTCAGGCATTTCAGCAGTGTCATGGACGGGTGAGTGTTGTGCAACTTCTGGTTCGGTAACCGATTCTGCAATCACAGGGGTAACAACACAAGAACTAACGGGGTTAGTAGTAACAGGTATTGATGCATGGATAAATGTACCAGGAATAGATGATCCTGTAGTGGCATTCACGTCATGGCGCCACTTCGATCGTCTAGATTCCGTGGATGTAGATTTCTCCTTTGGTGCTGCATCTTTCTTTGATTTGGTGCCAGACTTAACCACTTTCTTTGAGCTGGCGCCCTTATCCCCTTTCTCACGTTGTTCACCTTTATCCGCATTGCTCCCCTTAACACTCTCCTGGTGACCATCACCACCATCATTACCATCATCATCATCTGCATCCTCATCATCACCATTCTCATCCTCATCCTCATCATCATTTTCATCGTCATCATCATCATTCTCATCATCATCGTCCTCATCATTCTCATCCTCATCATCCTCCTCATTCTTATCTTCTTCTTCTTCTTCTTCCTCCTCTCCACCAGTACCCTCTTCTTCGTCGCTCTCTTCCCTTTCTTCTTCTGGGAGAATGTGGTAGGGTACCACACTTCCAAACGTCTTGAACAACCTATCATCCTCCATGATAGCGTCATTCAGGGATTTGAAGAGAGCCCGTTGTTTCCTCGATTTATCAAACGATCCAAGTTCCTTCATTCGAGCTTTGAGGATCTTCTTAAGTTCAAAATCCGTCAAGTCATAAGCGATCTTGTAGGCGGCTTCTGAAGGGTTGGATGATTTGATCATTAAGTTGTCAGCAGCAAGCGTCTTCAAGTCATCACGCAGTTTAGGCATTAAGGATTCAATGGAGTCTTTCACTCTCTGCTCAATGGTAGCTTCAAGAGCGTCTTTTTGCTCTTTAAGGTCATCCTTAATAGCTTTAAGTCTCTTAATTCGTGCTTGATGCCTATTAGCTTCATCCTTTTTAACCTGAGCAAGTTCCTCTGCATGAGCTTTACGTGTAGCTTCCATGTCTGCAGCGAACTTGGCAATCAACTCTTCTTGAGCTTTCCTTGATGCTTCTTCACTTTGAGCTCTTCTATTTAGCTCTTGGCGAAGTTCGTCCATTTCTCTCTTTTGTTTATCCACATGTTTATCCAACATCTCGGCCATCACTATTGCTGCCATTGCAGATGTTGCAGAGCTGCTCTGGGTGGAGGGAATAGGCTCGGTTGTGACTGCGGTGCTAAGGATGGGCTTTATTGGTGGTGGAGGAAGTGGTGTAGAAACCGGTTTGGTTGGTAAGGGTTGAGTTGGTGGAGGTTGAGTTGTTAAAGGTTGAGTAGATGCCTTTTCAATACCAGCTGAAACAGGGATTGATGGCTCCTTCGAAGTGGAATAATGTTCAGGTGACCCAAACTCATCAACATCATCAGGTTCCATGTACTCATCCTCAACGTCTACTCTTACACCTGAACCACTACCGCCAGTATCTTTCCTGCTCTGTTGAATGGCTATCTTCATTATTTGTTTCTCAGTTTTCTCAAGAGCAGGATCAGCAATATTTTATTCGTCACGCAGACGCATCTCATCAGCCTTACCCTTTCCTTTCTTACCCTCTGTCTTCTTCTTCTTGGTTTTGGGTTCAGGTAAATCTGTTTGCTTCCTTTTACCTTTGCTTTTAACCGTGGTAGATGAGTCTTCACCTGCTAGAAGGCTTGCTCGTTGTTTCTCAATTTCTGTTAGCAAGTTCTTGTAATCATCAGATTCAATGATCTCATCGGTCAGAAGATGACTGGGAATGGGACCAGGAATAACCGTATTCGAATGAGTCTCCTGCCTTAAGTCTACCAAATCATCATCATCTATCATGTGGTGACGACTACCTGCAAGCTTGTTAATGGATGCATCGTTTTCCATAAAATAATGTATGATCAACTTAATAAACCTAGGGTACTGGTAAGTTTTAACTTTACCCTTTGTGTTAGTGAAGAGTTGAAAAGTGAACTCCTCCCACAGCAGTGATGCATAGTCAATACCCATACCTTTAAACATACCGTAAAACATCTTGATGATTGGTGGACGAACAGCATCATACCCAGTTGTTTTGGGTGTTAAGCATCGGCTAAGAATCCCAAAAATAGCTTTCCATAGTTGACCAATTTTGGCAGTAGTAAACTCAGACGGGGTTCGTATGTCAAGACATCCAATGGCGGTGAACATCTCCATGATCTGGTCCTTGGTTGGGTTGGGTGAGTATGATGGTAGACCTTTGAGAATCGGTCGAAAGCCAAAGATCTTCCTGAAGTCCGACACAGTAAGCGTCTGCTGCTTGTTGTCCAAGGAAAAAGTGATCTTGTTCGACGTCCTCTCTTTGGTAGCCCAGAACTCGTAAAGATATTCATAGGGCACCGAAGCACTTCTCCTTAGCGCATGCTTGAAATGAGATTTATCAAGCATGGCTGTACCTACCTTAAAGCCATTATGGGTAGAGTGAGATACCTCCTTCAAGCGGAAGTTGTTTGGAATAAACTTTAGAGTCTTGGCTTTAGCAATGGCGGCGGCTCTGTTGTCTTGTAGTTGTTGTACGGTAGGGTTAGTCATCGTCTCTGCTTAAGATAAAACACAAAGGTTGATACAAACAAGTATGAATATCATTATGACTTTAAACCTAAGCATTGTACATATGACATAATCCCTTAAGCTTTGAAACCATTCAAACATCTTTTATTCGGAATAATTAGCCTATGTGGAATAAAATCCCTATTCTGAATAAAGGCCTATTCGGAACATTTGGCTATGCGGAATAAAATCTCTATTCGGAACATTAGGCTATGAGGAATAAAAGCTCTATTCGGAACATTAAGGCTATGCGGAATAAAAGCTCTATTCGGAACATTAAGGCTATGCGGAATAAATCTCTATTCGGAACATTAAGCCTATGCGGAATAAACACTCTATTCGGAACATTTTGTCTATGCGGAATAAAGACTCTATTCGGAACATTGATCCTATGCGGAATAAATCCCTATTCGGAACATTTGCCTATTCGGAACATTTGCCCTATTCGGAACATTTGCCCTATTCGGAACATTTGCCCTATTCGGAACATTTGCCCTATTCGGAACATTTGCCCTATTCGGAACATTTGTCCTATTCGGAACATTTGTCCTATTCGGAACATTTGTCCTATTCGGAACATTTGCCCTATTCGGAACATTTGCCCTATTCGGAACATTTGCCCTATTCGGAACATTTGCCCTATTCGGAACATTTGTCCTATTCGGAACATTTGCCCTATTCGGAACTTTTGCCTTAGGCGGAACTTTTGCCCTATGCGGAATTTTTTGCCCTATGCGGAAAAACTGTTCTATTCGGAAAACACTGCTTCTATGCGGAAAGTTTTCAACAGTTGTGATTTTTCTAATTTAGGCACTTAATCCGTTTGATTCAATTGATCTAAAGGCCAAAATAGTGCAATTAAACCTATTCCGAATACAACCCAAGCAAAACCCCCAAATTAAATAACCCTAATTAATCAGTAATTTGATTCGTTTGATTTCCAATTAAAAAGAGTTAATTGAATTGATGTTCATGAAATATTAAGCCGATTTAATACCTTTTTAGATGATCTTGATCTGAGAGAGTGAATGCTTTTGAGATGATTGATTGATTTACGTGTGTTTGTTTTGTGTGGAAGGTTATCAATGGCGGCAAAGTTAAACAAGAACAGTGAATGGGAATAGTGAGGGGCGGGGTGTTTTGTTTTTTGACTTAGGTCAATTTTTTGACTAGGTTCATTAAACATCACCTTTAGTCCCTCAATTATCTATTCTTTTCCTTTTTATTTCTCACTTTTTCATTTCACTTATCCCGTACACACAACTTAGCAAACGCAATCTATTAGCATTTCTTCAATATCTAAAAGCCATGCCTATCACTTAGAACGAACACAAGTCATTTTCTAAAGCAAAAACCACTCAATTACCATGTAGCCCTTAATTTTCACAATCACTTTTGAAAATCAATTTAATGACGAAGATGATTTTAATATTTTCTCCCCCTTAAACGATGACCCGTTTTCTATTTAAAGAGCTGTAGTCATTGTTTAAAGAGTCAAATATTGATGATGAAAAACATTTCCCAATTGATATCTTGAAAAAGTTTGATTCGTGGTGTCAATAAGATTTCTCTTATTTTAACAAATTAATGCACTGAGACGTACACAAATTCGTGTTAGACCAAGTTGTAAAGTAAACTTGATCCCTTTGCATGATTTGGCTTGTAAATCACGCCCGAGAAAATTAATTCCCGTTCTGAGCCAACGTTTTCCAAGGAAATACGTGACTTTAATATGAAAACCGGGTTGCAGTCAGAAATAACTACAAGCCATTATGGGCATGTTTTAAAAATGTACAACTTTTATACGGACTCTATTTATGGCACCGTGTCAATATTGATCGACATTTCTAAGGCCGTAAATATTACCGTACTAAAAGACATGCCCGTTTTAAACGAAAAATATTTTTGGTTTTTCTTGATTTTATAGTTTTTATGGTTTTTCTAGGTTTTATATTTTTTATGGTTTTTCTTGGTTTTATATTTTTTATGGTTTTTCTTGGTTTTATATTTTTGTATTTTCTTTTGTGGTTTATATATTTACGATAATATACATGATCACGAACAAAAGGATACTCTGAATAGTTTACCACGACTATTCAGCTGATTCTTCTGCCAACTCTTTGAGAGTCGCTGGAGTGAAGGATTTCATGCCAAGCTTGTCGATCAAAAACTCAATTCGTCCTCGATCTAATGCTTTGGTGAACATATCCGCCAGCTGGTACTCAGTAGTGACAAAATACAGCTCGATCACTCCGTTCTCCACCTGCTCCTTGATGAAATGGTAGCGAATGTCTATGTGCTTGGCCCGGGAGTGTTGAACATAGTTGCAGCAAAGGGCAATGGCGCTCTTGTTGTCACAATACATCGGGATTTTGTTAAATCCAAGACCGTAGTCAGTTAATTGTGATCTCATCCAAAGGACTTGAGCACAACAACCGGACATGGCTATGTATTCAGCCTTCGTGCTTGATATTGCAGCGCTTTTCTGCCTTTTTGAAGACCAACTGATCAATCTATCTCCTAGGAGTTGCACAGATCCAGAAGTGCTACGCCTCGTATCTTGACATCCAGCATGATCGGCATCTGCGTATGATATTAAAGCAATCGAGGAATCTTTCGGATACCATAGACCACGATGAAGTGTTCCTTTTAGATACCGAAAGATCCTTTTCACAACATGTAGGTGCTTTTCGGTAGGCCGAGCCTGATACCGGGCACACATGCATACAGCAAATTGCAAATCAGGCCTGCTAGCAGTCAGATAGAGAAGGGTGCCGATCATTCCACGGTAAAGTTTCGGATCGACAATAATCCCATCCCTATCTTCATCTAACTTGGATTTCTCCACCATTGGAGTGTCTACGGGGTCACAATTCTCAAAGTTATATTTCTTAAGAGATTCTAGAGCATATTTGGATTGATTAATAAAGATGCCTCTGGGATTCTGAGAAATCTGTAATCCTAAGAAAAATGAAATTTTTCCCATCATCGACATCTGAAAGCGTGTGGACATTATCTTCTCAAATTGTTTAGACAATTCTATGTTAGTGGCAGCAAAAATTATATCATCAACATAAATTTGTACCAGAAGCATGTCGTTGCCGTCCTTGAGAGTGAATAGAGTGGGGTCCACTTTGCCTTTGGAGAAGCCTTCCGACATGAGATATGTTGACAGGAGATCATACCACGCGTGTGGAGCTTGTTTCAACCCATAGAGAGCCTTCTTAAGCTTGTACACATGGTTAGGAGACTCCGTGCTGACGAACCCATCCGGTTGACTAACATAAACTTCTTCCCTTAGTTCACCGTTCAAAAATGCCGTCTTCACATCCATTTGATAGACGATCATGTTCATATGAGCAGCAAACGCAAGGAATAGTCTAATCGCCTCCAATCTAGCCACAGGAGCAAAAGATTCCTCAAAGTCTATACCCAAGGCTTGTTTATATCCTCTAGCGACCAATCTTGCTTTATTCTTCAATACCGCACCCATCTCATCAAGTTTAACCTTATAAACCCATAACAAAGTAAGAATGTTAACCTTGTCAGGGCGAGGAACCAATTCCCATACTTCTAGTCGTTTGAATTCATTGAGTTCCTCCTGCATAGCTTCAATCCAAGAAGATTGGGTCATAGCCTGCTGCCAATTTTTGGGTTCAACTTCAGAGAGAAATGCATCAAAGTAACAATATAGTGCACTCTCTTGTAGTTGATGGCGTGTAGAGACTGGTCGATCTAGATCTCCAATAACATTCTTAATTGGGTGATCTTTTGTCCATTTAGTGCTATGGTTTTCAATCCTAGGTGGTCTGGAGTGAACAATAGATGGAGCTTCTTCTGAGGTAGACGCGGCTGAAGGGTTTTCAGGGATCGCTACACCAAAGAAAGGAAGCTCTTGCAAGTGAGCATATTCCAAGTCGTGATCAGTAGAATCCTCTTCTACATCATTAGGCACAAGTAGGGGTGATGATTCAGGTGTAGTTTGAGAATCACTTGGTGAAGGTGCATCCGGTTCAATGTGAATTGTAGATGCATTAGATAAAGGTTCATTAACTTGAGCAATCACTTCAGGTATTGGAGCAATTACTACAGGTGCTGGAACTTCATCAGTCGGGGGATCGAAGAATTCATCAAACAACGGTTGAAACAGTTTATCCCACTCGGGCCTTGATGGTGGTAAAAATGATGTAGAAGTAGGATTGTTGGGAACTAATCCGGAACTTATAGCACCGGTTCCCATCTCATGAAGCGTGGGTTCAGAGCTGTGTTGCTCAGAAGCCATCGCTGTCAGCTCGTCGAAATCAGCGTCCATAGTTTCTACAATCTTGCCAATACGACGGTTATAGATTCGGTATGCTCTTTTGGACGGTGAGTAACCAATGAAAATACCTATGTCGGCTTTTGGTTGAAGCTTACCCAAGTTCTCACTATTGATGTTTGGATAACACAGAGCACCAAACACATGGAAAAATGAAACATCGGGTTTGCGGTCATGTAGAAGCTCATAAGGTGTTTTTCCATGGCGTTTCCGAATGATAGAACGGTTTTGGGTGAAACATGCAGTAGAAATAGCCTCTGCCCACAAGAACAATGGAGCGTTCACATAAATAAGCATGGTCCTAGCAGCTTCCATAAGTGTGCGATTTCGTCTTTCAACGACACCGTTTTGTTGTGGAGTGCGTGCAGCGGATGTTTCATGTGATATACCAACTCCTTCATAATAATCACGAAGAGTCTGGTTGACGAACTCTGTACCATTGTCTGTACGAATACGGCGGACAGTGGTATTCAAACGTACCTGAATGAACTTCAGAAAAGTGATGATAGCCTTCGGTGCTTCATCCTTTGTACGTAGAAATCTAACCCATGTAAACCTGGAAAAATCATCCACAATGACGAGAATGAATTTCTTACCGCTCACACTTTCAGTTCTCATCGGCCCACAAAGATCCATATGCAAAAGATGAAGTTTTTCTTGATTGGTGTCTTCAGCTTTGGGCTTGTAAGATTTCTTGGTGCTTTTCCCTCTTGAACACGCGGAACATAAATGGTCCTTGTGAAATTTAAGCTTGGGAAGACCACGAACTAATTCGTTTTTAGCCAGATGATTAATAGCATCAAAGTTAAGATGAGATAATCTGCGATGCCATAACCATGACTTGGTCTTAGAAGCTTTAGAGAGAAGACAGACTGGAGAAGCGGCCATCATGTCTTGTAAGGACAAGGTATATAGATTTGCACCACGAGATCCCTTCAACAAATCTTTTCCTTCCAAGTTGCGGATGAAACAAGTGTGTTGTCGAAAAGCAACCTCAAGGTTGGAATCACAAAACTGTCCTACTGAGAATAAGTTGTGACCAAGACCTTCTACATAGTATACCCTAGAAATCGTCACGTTTCCAATCTGATATTCACCGTATCCCATAATCTTTGCTATATGATCATTCCCGAATTTAACCGTACCAAGAAACTTGCTGACGAAATTTCGGAGCATCGAGCGATTTCTAGTCATATGTTTTGAACAACCGGAGTCCAAATACCACAGGATGATTTGGACCACCTGAAAATATCACCACACAAAGACAATGTAGAGGTATCGGAATCTGAGTGTTCCTTGTTATTAGCAGGTACAGATTTAATAATCTTAGATTTGCTAACTCTAGGTTTCTTAGATTTCCTAGCCTTCTTCTTCTTAATTGGTGGTGTAGATTCTAATTGGCTCAAATCCTGAGGTATTTCTTCACTGATAGGCACTACAGTGGGGGCAGACCTAATTAAAGGGCGCTGTTTCCATACTTGAGTGCGAGAGTTCCTAACTAAAGGACGCTCAGACCTAACCTCAATGGATGCATTCCTAGTTAAAGGGCACATTTTACCATCTAGTGTAAAGGTCCTACCAGTGGGACGCCAATGCCAGCCAACTTGGGCACGAGTTCTACCCGTTGGCTTCCATTCAAGACCATTCTTAATAGCATTCATTTCATTAACGTGATCAATCAGACACAAATCATGACGCTGGGAAAACATACATTCATTACAATTCCAACAATTTAAATCAGAATTCACGAATGGTTTAGGCTGCTGCACAGGCGCAGAGCTTTTAGTCTTAACATGATTCATTTTATTTAAAACTGAACTAGCATTCCTATTGTGGACTTCTACTTTCTTCTTTGTGGCACTACTAGTGGAGGGCTTGATCTTAGCTTTCTTGAGTGGCGATCCTTTAGCCTTAGTAGTCTCTTTTAATCCTGTAGAAGGCAAAGTGGGAACATTAGCAGCAGATTTTAAAGGTGTCTTACTTGATTGTGCCAATGACGGTTTCGCTCCTGATAAAATAAGCAGATTTTGAGAGTATGTGTATGATTTGAAACTGATTTGTCAGTCGAGAGGGAGAGGGTTGTGTCGAGTTTGATGTTAGTTTGGTTGAGTTTGAGAGAGGAGCTGTGAGATCTAGTCGAGGGTGAGTTTTGAGGGAGTCGAGGATGTAGAAGGGTGGGTAATACGAGAGACGAGAGGGTTAAGGTCGAGGGTGTGAGTCTTGGTTTCTGTTTTTGTTTAATTGAAGGGTGTTTTAGTTTGGGTTTTGATAAAAATGGAGTCTTGATAAAATTTTTTGTCGAGAGTGGGATCTGTTTTGGTTTGTGATTCGAGAGTTGGAAATCAGGTTTTGTGAGTTTTGTTGATGGGTGTGGTTGGGTTGTTCGAGAGTGTGTCGAGAGGGTGTGAGGCTGGGGATGTTTGGTTTGTGTCGGTTGAGTAAAAAAAAATAGTTGTTTGAGTCGGTTCGAGGGAGGAGGGTGGGGGTGTTTTTGTTTTAGTGTTAAGAGTTGAGGGAGAGACGAGAGATGTATGAGGGTCTATTGGGGTGAGTCGAGGGTTTCGAGAGGTGTTTGTTGGACGTTGAGAGATGAGGGAGTCGAGTGTGTTTGGGTTCGAGTGTAGGATTGTGAGTTGTGTTTGTGACGAGTCCTATTCGGAACTTTTTCTATGCGGAAAGTCCTATTCGGAAGTTTTTCCTATTCGGAAGTTTTTTCCTATTCGGAACTTTTTTTTTTTATTCGGAAAATCCTCTCTATGCGGAAAACTTTGTCAATTCGGAAAACCATACGAAAAGTCGTGTCTATGCGGAAAGATGGAAAAACTGATACGAAAAACTGATAACTTTGGGTCAAAAAGGATTGAAGGACTGATGACACTTTTTTTATGGACTGATAACTTTGGATCAAAAACTGATAACTATTGACTGATGACAGTATTGGACAAAAATGAAAAGATGGACGGATTTGGACTGATAAACTGATCTAAAAAAAAGTTTGATTAAAAAAAATAACTGAGTAAAAAAATGATTAAAAAAGAGACTGATTAAAAAAGGATGATTAAAAAAACTTGATTATTTAATAAAAAATTTAATAAAACTAGATGATTTAAAAAGTGATAAAACTGATAATAAAAACTGTAAAACTGATAAAAAAGTGATTGTAAAAACACACGAAAAACTGATAAAACTGATAAAAAGTGATTGTAAAAACACACGAAAAAAGTAAAAACTGATAAAAAATAAAAATAGATAAATTTATAAAAATTGATAAAAAGTTGATTGAATGATGAAAAGATTGATAAAAAATAAGAAAAGAAAGGATTTTTACCACCAAATCAAAAGATAAAAAATAAGCAAATCCTAAGATTCAACCATGGCTCTGATACCAATTGAAGGCCTACTTATTCTAAGGATTTGGTAAATGATGGATTAGATCTATAGATTTGGTGGAAGAGATGGGGAAGAAGGAGATTAGTTGTAGAGAGAGAAAGGAGAGGGAAGAAAAGTAGAGAGAGAAAGTGATTAGATTAATGAAAGTTGAATGAATGAACTAACCAACCCCCTCCTAACATGCTAGGAGGGGTATATATATAGCCCACCCTACATGTGGGCTATATGGACTATACATTACTAAGTGGACCACGAGCCCATTACATAATTATCGTTGGAGCGACCGATCCTTCACAAATACGTAAAACGTATTTCCAACAATCTCCCCCTAAGGGAGGTCGCTCCAAGTTACACAGTTATAAATATACTATGGCTCGTGATCTATGCTAATAATGATGTGACCGAGACTTTCTTTGGGAAAACATATTTCCAACAATCTCCCCCTAAGGGAGGTCACACCATTTTACAAAATCTTAAACCTAGCATCTATGCTTGAGTCTTCGATCTTGTTCTTGTGAATATGCTTGATATGATCTTTGAATTTAGTCTTGAGCATGTTTCCTTGCCTTGACCTTGTGCATTCATCACTTGACAGACTCAAAGATTATCGGTTGATCGAGCAGTGAAGAAAGGTTGAGAATTTGTGTTGTAATTAAATCCACTAAAGATCGTCGAAAAAAACTCAAATACCCCTTGAACTTGCTTATACGGAATAACCCAAACTCAGAATAAATCCTTATTCGGAATAACTTCTATTCGGAATAATCCTATGTTGAAAAAACCCTTACACGGAATAACCTCTATTCGGAATAATCCTATTCTGAAAATGCTCTATTCGGAATAAACCTTATGCTGAAGAAACCTTATGCGGAAAGTATGGCTATTCGGAAAGTATGGCAATTCGGAAAGATGGTACTATTCGGAAAGTATGGCTATTCGGAAAGTATGGGCTATTCGGAAAGAGTTACTATTCGGAAAGATGGTGCTATTCGGAAAGATGGTGCTATTCGGAAAGAATTGCTATTCGGAAAGTTGCTGTTATTCGGAAAAAATTTCTTATTCGGAAAAATGTGGCTACTCGGAAAGTTTCTTCTAAACGGAAAGTCTATTCGGAAAAACCCTTCTATTCGGAATACTATCCTATTCGGAACTTCTATTCGGAATAAACTGGAGAAATGTTTCCGAGACTTCTAAAACAGCTTTAATCACCGATTTTTGATCCAAAACCACAAAAAGTTTTATGATTTTTACCAAAATAAGCTAAACCCAATCCTTATCAATCAATCCCAATAACAAAAACACCAAAAACAACAAGATTCAAGATTGATTTTTTCTAAAGATCACTAATTGATTCAAAAACTAAAAAAGCAACACAATCCTTACCTTAAATCACCCCATAGCTCTTGATACCAAATGTAGAAATTGATAACCTATGAATCTATGAAGTGGGTTGATGTTTTCTAGTGAGAGAAACTAGAGAGAGAAAGTGAGAGAATATGTGAAAGATTTTATTAATATGAAATGTGAATGGAACAACAACCAACCCCTTTCCTTAGTGGAAAGGGGTATTTATAGTACCAAGCTAAACATGGGCTTGGGCCGGTCCATGACAAGCCCATGGACCGGTTCTTACTTAAGTTAATAAGTAACTAACAACTATTATCTAACTACGAGCTATTACAACATGAATATTATTGTGGAGTGACCGATACTTCTAATATACGTAAAAACGTATTTCTAACAAGTTGGGTTTAGAAGCTTAGAGAGTTGAAGTTGAAGTTTGATTTGAATATATCTAAGATTGCTGAGCTTTTCTTCAAGTATGAGTATGAAGTTTTGAGTGATCCAAATGTTTCTATGTCTGAGAAGATTTGGTGTCTTGAAGGGATTTTGAGGTTGCAGGATGATCTGAGAGTATGGGAGAAGAATAAGCCTGGCAATATAAAGCTAGAATCCAAGACAGTAAGGAGAGAGTTGTATTATTTGCTGTTAAGGAATCATTAGACTGGGTGGACTTATGCAAAGTTTAGAGGTCTCAGTTTTGAACAATTGGAGTGTTTGGCTTATCCCATTTGGGATTCTTTATGTAAGGATAGAACTTTTGAGCTGCTCTCAAAGGAAAGACAAGAGGAAATGGAGGAACAGATGAGGATTAAGAAGGCATGTATAGTTCCTAGGCCAGTGAAGAAAGGATTGCCAATTGAGTTTCCAAAGCTTGATCCATTGATTCCAAGTGAGGCTGTTTAAGGAAGAGTATGAAGCTTTCAACACTAGAGACTTCAAATTTGGTAGAAGTGTTGCCTCTTGACTTTAGGAACCCCATAATTAACTATGAAGAAGATGCAAGTGGTTTTTGGAAGATCACTAGGACTGGTGATAAGGTACACACTTTTACTTTTTTCATGTCTATGTTTGCTAGCTTTGATAGAGAAGACTTGGTCGACTTGTGGTTATTGATGAAGGACAAGTATGAGATTGAAGAACCTACTTCAGTTAATGGAATAAAGATTTGGTCCACATTCAGGAGAATGATTGAGCTAAATGATGCTGATCCAGTTTGGTTGGATCTGGATGCTATTAGTGGGATGGCATGACGTATCTACTCAGCTGCTGGTGTATATCATCTTAGTACATCCAAAATTTCAGAATATCTTTTGGTTGATGCTGAATATCCTATGTCACAAGATGTTTTGAAGTTGATGATAGATACACCATTGGAAGTTGATTATACCAGTGATGTTAGTAAGGATCTGGTTAGATTTACTTATTCCCTACTTAAGAAAGAAGATTAGTTTGTAAGAATCCTCCTTTTATTTTGTTTTTATTATGTAACTTGATTACTAGAGTAGATATCAAGTTTAGGGGAGGATTTTTGGGAATAAAAATAGCTAAGTCATTGGGACGCTGACAAGAAGAACTTAGACGCTGACAAGAGATAATAAGGCGCTGACAGCTGGACACTTACAAGAGATATTGAAGCGCTGACAAGAAGAAAGTTCAACCACTGATAGAATACTTAGTCTACACATTTTGTACTTCTAGTAAAGATATGATCGACAATGTATTTCTATGTTTATCTTTACCTAAAATAGTTGATACGTAGACTCTTGTACAAGGTTCCTTAATCTATAAAAGGAGGCCTTTAGGATTTAGTTATATATAAGTTTAAACTTTCATTGTACGCACGTTTGATCATCAATCAAAGTGAAAGTTTGGGTTATTCTGTTTTGTGTGTTCTTGTTCTAAGTGTTCAATTTCGCATAGCACTTAGATTGTTTCATAACACAAAGTTTCTCTAAGTGTTAATCTTGATTCAATCTCGTTAACAAAAAGCTAATCGATCTAAGTTTGGGATCAACAAACCAACTATTTTATTTCCTTGTAATTAAAGCATGAACACACTGAGGATGCCAGCGTTGTGGACTTCCGACTAAGGTGGCTCATAACCACTAAGTAGGAGGTATTCACACCATGGGACCGCGGAATTTGGCCTACTATATATATCATAAATAAAGAAGAATAAGATTAAAACATGATCTCAATGAGCCTTAGGGTGTGTGATAGGTGTCTAAACACCCATCCTTTTACCACTTAATTACAATAATAACCAGGCCAAAACGTGTATTTTATGTCGTAAATGTCGAAATTATGCGTGTTTGTGTTTTTGTTGTGATTTAGGACGAAAATCTGGAAAGGGGAGAAAACACGGGCTTTCACGGGCTTTTATCGAAGAAAAAGACAAAAGACGAAGTCAAGAAATCAAGAGTGCAAAAAGAACGGAAGTCCAAGACCAATTCTGAAGATTTATCGAAGAAAAAGTCAAAAGACGGAAGTTTACTAAAAGCCGAAGAACTCAAGTCTAATTTATTGAAGAAACTACAAGACGAGTTTATTAATCCCGAGACAAAAGTCGAAGAATTAAGAAGACAAGGAGTTAATGATAATTAAAGAAAGAAGAAAGAGAGGAGAAAGCTTCCTTCCACTAATCCCCTCCTCCCCTATAAATAGAGTCATTAGTCATTTGTTTAGTTTTGTTGGCTAATTTGACACATTAGTTCTTCCATCTTTAATTACTTACACATTTACTTAATTGCACCTTTAATTACTTGTCTCGCACCTTAAATTTGTAAGCTTTTAATTCTTGTCTTTACTTTAATTGTTGAATCTTAATCTTAATCAAGTTTTAATTTTCATCTCTCATTCTACCTTTCTTGTTCTTGATTTAATTTTCATGTTTATGTGCTTATTGTTATGCTTGTTTGATTATTGGTTATGCTTTTATGTTTTTGATCTTGTTAGCTTATTGATTTTATAGCTTATTGTGTTTTTCTTAAATTTAATCAAGTGCTTATTAGTTAATTTTTATAAAAAGTTGATTTTTAATATTTTTATTGTTTAGTGTTTTTAAAAGTTTTTAAATTTTGGTTTAATAGTTTTTTCTTAAAATTGATTTTGATAATGTTCTGATTAAGTGCTTATTTGTGTTTAGCTTATCTGTAGTTTTGAGCTTATTTAATTTTAGTTGTATTCTGGGTTTGGTAAACCCTTTTATTCCGAACAGCACCTCCATCCCCTCATTCCGGATAAGCTACAAGGTAAGTTATTCCGGATATAGCCAAGATCCCTCATAATCCGGATAACAAGCAGTTGTGAATTCCAGATAAGGTGAAGGTTAGAATTCCGGATAAGGGTTCAAACCCATATTCCGGATAATTGACTCCAGTATATTCCGGATAAAGACCAGAACGTGGATTCCGGATAACACAAGTTTGTGTATTCCGGATAAGAGAGTCTCGATTATTCCGGATAAGGATCATCTGTTTATTCCGGATATAGCTGCAACAGGTATTCCGGATAACGGAACTTGGGATTTATTCCGGATATAAGTAAGCAGATTATTCCGGATAAGAGAATTATCCCGTTTTCCGGATTGGTGACAGATCTAAATTGCGGATAAGATTTTCGGGACCAGGATTCCGGATAAGGGAGTTTTATTTATTCCGGATAAGGACCAAGTGTTTATTCCGGATTGTGGTGACAACAAAGATTCCGGATAAGGCAAAGGTTGTTATTCAGGATAAGTACTCTGTTGGGTAGTCCGGATAGTGACAGTATTTCAGGCTCCAACTCAGGTTTTGTTTATCCTCTGTTTCAGTCTCAAGCATTTATTTTTCCCGCTATTTTTCTCTCAGTTTAATTTTAAAGTTCACGTTCTTATTACGTTGTCAATTTAATTTCTCGTCACGCTTTAATTTTCAAGTCATTTATTTAAATTACTTTTAAAAAGTTTTAATATTGCACCATTTACTTTTTAATTAGTTTTAATTTTATTTACCCTGCTTTTTACTTTAAATTTTTGCATTTTCCTTTTACTATAACGACACAACATTTGTTTCACCAAAAGACAGTTGAGTCGCACGTTAAACCAGAGATCAATTCGAAGAGACCACTTCAACGAAATTTAATTTTTATACCTGGCAAAAGATATGTATTAGTGTGGGACATGTAGCATAAACCTTGTCATTAGAGCCTTAGGGTGTATGGCATGGTAAGTGTTTAATAAAAATTGATAAATAATCAATTCCCTTATTTGTGGTTCAAGGAGCCTTAGGGTGTGGATCATATATAAGGAGCACTTTTACATCTTAAAGAGCCTAAGGGTATATGATGTGAATTTTCTAAACTCCACTATAAAGTCAACATGACTTTGGAGGAAATAATAATAAGTAGTACTATTGGCCAAATTTTGGATCCGAGAATTTTTTCCGTAAATCGTGTTAAATTATCCTTGATGTGGGCTTACTTTAGTGACAACGTTTTTGAGGATGAGGTTAGGTTCTAAGTGTCTGGTTTACACCGTTTTGCGTTCATTTTTGGACTAATAATTATTTAATAAGTCAAAATGAGCCTACCGGTGAATGACAATCTTTAAAATCTAGAGATTCAACTTAGGAATAATGGAGAAGGAGTTTTACACAATTGTCTTATATAAGTGGTTTTAACATGAGAACTTATCATAAACAATGATCTCATTTTTATGCTTGGTACGGGGAACGTGAAACTTGAGGGTGATTAATATTCATGACTCCAAAGCCCTAATTTTAGTCTTAGATTTCTTTACAACTTTCTTCCATCGAACAATTTCAAAGTTAATAAATTGAATGAAATTGTTATATCTTTTATCTTTTCATCATTTTAAGTTTCTTTTTATTGTAGTAGTAGTAGTATATTGTAATAAAGACCGAGATGGGTTAATTATGATGAAAAATGTAAATTTATGCTTTAAAATTATGCATTGCATGGGGACATTGCAATGGTCAAGTGTAGGGGATTTAATAAGTGTGTAAACACTTATCCTTTTACCACTTAAAACAATGAAAAACAAGACCAAAATAGCACCTCATTTTTCTTCATTTTGTATGTAGACTAATCTACTCCAAGCACCTTGGCTTCAACTATAAATAGCACCTCATTTTTCTTTATTTTGTATGTAGATTTTAGGTAGCTAAATAATGTCAATTTTAATTCTTGTTTTTTAAATGTATTTCCTTTCAACTTTGTACTTGCTTATCATTAAGCATTTTAATATTAATAAAAGTCAAGTTTTAGCTTATTCTCTTAGCTTATTCTCATTCTTCCTTTCTTTTTATTTTTCTTAATAATCAAGCTTATTATTTGGGATAAGTTTTTATAACTTTTTCCTTATAAGTTAGATTTATATACAAGCTTATTTCAAGCTTATTGTTGCCTTATTTTCGTAGATATAGCTTATTATTGGAGTAATTATTTAATTAGCTTTTTAGCTTTTTAAATCTCATAAGTTCTAAGCTTAGGCTTACAACTTATTTATAAGCTAAATTTTTATTTAAGTACTTTTAGTTTTTATCTATTAGTTTTTTTAGATCTATTAGTTTTAAGCTTTAAAATTCAAAATACTTTCAAAAAAACCAAAAAAATAGTTAGATCTATTAGTTTTTTATATTAAATAGTTTAGATCTATAAGTTTTAAATTTAAAATTTAAAGTATTTTTCTAAATCCTTAAAAAATAGTTAGATCTATTAGGTTTTTAAATAGATTAAGTAGATCTATATTGTAGATTTGTTTTTTAGTAATCCGGTGGTCTAGTAGGGTGGTAAATGGTAGTGGTAGCCATTGTTGAGTTGAGAGAGAAGGTTGTGTGAGAAATATAGAAAATGTATTAAAACAAGAAATGAAAACACAAGAAACACCCCTCCTTGGAAGCCTTGGAGGGGTATATATAGTCACACACGACACTTAAACTATACAACGTTTCCTAGTCTAGTCTATGCGTGTATGACTATGATAACTAATGGGAATTCTTAAATGTCATCACATAAAGTGAATTTCCAACAATCTTCCCCCATGGGACGACGTGTAGAATTCCTTACAATATTTTTCCTAACAAGTACATAATGATTAAGAACAAAAGCTTCCATGAAGCGTCCAATGCTGATGATGTCTTTAGAGGCCTTTGACTTCTTCAAAATGACTCATCTTTTAAGTAACTTGTAGTAGAAATACTGTAACGGCACGAGCTAAGTAATCCATATACTTCTGGTTAAGGAGAAGCTTCTGAATTAACTTCCCCCTAATTCATGCCACATAAACTTGATGTAGAAGCTTTTAAATAGCTTCCCCCTAAACCGACAATCCTCATAAACAGTTTCAAAGTTTTAAATAAAACTTAGAATGATTAAGCGCACAACAGAATTTGAAAGCAAACCCCATCATTTAAAATGATAATGTTGCTATGAGGGATTGAAAGTTAGGGGCACACCAAGTAGATCAACAACTTCTCTTCTCACGCTTGAATAATTCTTCTGAATTTTTCTTCCCCCTAGGAGTTCAAGTTATGCATACTAGAAAGAATCAAGACATTTCTTCCCCCACATAGTTGAAGAAAATAAATCAATCCCAAGTATGAAGCTCAAATACTGAAGTAGACACTTAATCCCATTCATGAAGTTGACATCGTAACACCAGAGTCAATTAAGTCCCGGAAATGCACATATCTTCTTCCGGAGATGCACCAGAGTAAATTAAGTCCCGGAAGTGCATATCTCTCCATATAGGATAATGATGATGAATAATTGCAACAACAAAACATTTTAACATCAAATCAATAGTGTACCATTTAGAGATTGATAACGCCACGAGTTAAAACACTGATTTTCTCTGCGGTTATGACAAATGTCTTCCCGGAATGTCTTCAAATCAAAAGAAGGTATTAAGTTCATCACGTGTACTCCATGTGCGTTTAATGTGTCTTATTCTTCCCCCTTGATGGTTTCGAAACTCGGAACCAACAATAAATCGTATGCACATCTACCTGAAATCTCGTGAGAATAATAAATAAGATGAAATATATATTTTGTGAGAATCAGCTGCTGATCGAAAATCTCTGCTCATAAACTCTCCATGGCCATCTTTACCAACCCTCTTGTAGGCAATTTGATGTGACCACTGATAGAATGAACCAGATACATCAACATGAAACTGAATAAGAATCCTTTGATCTTGTGACTTAAGCTTGCACTATTGTTGAATGAGGAACGGTGGAGAAATCTCTAAGTACCCAATGCATCACTGAAGAAGTCTATAAGCACAACACCTCTTGAAATTATCCACGTCGACTAAGCGCGTGACACTGAGTACAACAATGTAACCCCTTTAAGTGATAGTTATCCGAGTCATCAACCAACCATCCCGAACCCGGAAACCAGATAAACAAGTCTTCATTCTAAGATTAAGCACGAGCAAGTTATCTTTGAAAGATAAAATAAATTCACGCCTTCGAAAAATCCGTCTTCAACTTCACATAATTAATACCCGATCCAAAAAAATCCGTAGCCACTAAAAATATTGCCAATTTTTTTTTGGGTCTCGTCAAATAAATTTTTTCACGTAGTCTCGACATTTTGTCTTGTCACTTTGTCGCGTCAAAGCCCCGGTTATAATAAAAAATACTACATTTCCCAAATTTTATCCCAAATAATGAATTTTGAAATAAAAAATTCGGATATAATTAACACCAACTGGCCCATGAAAACACATTCACATTTTAACTTGCAACTTAACACATCCATCCAACTTTGCAATTTATGAGATTGTAGCCCGTTTACTGATAGAGAAACTCGCCCATTTCACTACACGGTCCAACAATCTACTCAACATATTTTGTATACCTAAAAATTAGGTACATAACATACGTAACCCTAAGAAATCTCATAGTAAACCTAAATCTCACACATCTTTGTTTCATCCACCCCCCATAATCCACCTAGAAACATCCGCCCCTCCATTAATCTCCCATCAACAGTCCCAATCTGATAACAATTAAATTACATCTCTTCATCATCCCTCTAAATTTCTCCTCCATCAAAATCAATAAACCCACATATCACTCAAATCTCACAAAAATGTAAACCATTCTTGCTCAAACCCCACGAATCAAACTCAGTTTATGCTTTGAACCATGGTGAACCCAAGAAAGACGTGGCTTCTAGATCACAATTGGTCTCGGGTAGGGTTAATGCATTGCATGTCGGTTTTTGTGTGTCAATCGAAATGAAGAAAGATCATAACATAGTTGTTATTAGTCTTTATTTTAATTCGAAAATTAAAGATGGGGGAACCCATACATATATGGATATGTGATGATGAAGGTTCTAATCAAACACGATCTAAATAGATATGTTCTTTGATTTTGAACAAATATGATATCTTTATGTTTTTATCTGATTAATAAGATGTTTGTAGTTGGGATTAGGTGTCGATGGGATTAAGATAGTTATGGTGTTGTGGAGTTATAAGGATGGATTAATATGTTGGTACTGGTAATATTGGTTCTGGTCAAATCTTGGTCTCGGTAATGTTTTAAACATACATACTGTTTTTGTTAAAACTTGTTACAATGATTTCTTTAAAGGAAAAAAAAATCATCGCAATGTTTACAAAATAATCCATCGTAATGTCAAAATGGGTCTTTCATCGCTATGAGAAATTTTTTTCCATCGGAATGTGAATATAAGTCCCATCGCAGTGTTTTCTCTACACCCCATCGGAATGCATCCGTCGGAATGCATTCGTCGGAATGCATCAGTCGGAATGCATCCGTCGAAATGCATCATACCTCAGAATGCATCGAATGTGATCTATCGGAATATTCGATCGCAATGTAGAAACCATTGGTTTTTGCGATCGCAATATTCCGATCTGAATGTGAATTTGAAATCTTATCCGTACTTTTTCCTGATATTCAGAAACATGTTTTCTGGGCACATCTCATCTTCATCTTCAAAAAAGTAATACCAGAAAAACATGTAAACCAGATCTTAAAAAAAATCAAGATCTAGTAACTGCAGACCTCGAAAAACGTAGACACCATGGACTATGACTTTTTAGGCTTGATTGATTTTTGACCAGAAAACATAGAAACCACATGTGAGACAACTGAAACCAAAACCAATGAGATAAAATTATAACTGATGGACTGATTGGACAGTGTAACCAGCTGTTTTGATGGACCAAGTTTAAATGGACACAATAACATGGAAAAGATAAGTGAGACAAATATAAAAAAGACATCGTGACAAACAAAAAAATTGTAACAGAATAGACCAGAAAATTTTTTTACCCACCGAATCACACAATAAAGACACGACGATCCAAGGAATGAACCGTGGCTCTGATGCCAATTGTGCATTTGCTTTTTACTAATCCGGTGGTCTAGGTGGGTGGTGGAAGGTGGAAGCCATTGATGAGTTGAGAGAAAGAGAGGTTTGTGAAAGATAAAGAAAATCTGTTAAGCAAAAGGAAAACACAAATGAAAACACAAATGAAACACAATCAACACCCCTCCTTGGAAGCCTTGGAGGGGTATATATAGTCACACACGACACTTAAACTATACAACGTTTCCTAGTCTAGTCTATGCGTGTGTGACTATGATAACTAATGTGAATTCTTAAATGTCGTCACATAAAGTGAATTTCCAATATATAATTTTTAGCTTTTAAATTTAAATATACTTTTTTAAAACATAAATACTTTCTAGATCTATTAGTTTTAATTAAATCTCTTTATCATATAATAATTATTCCTTATTATCCTAACCTTTTATGTTTTCTTTGATCTCGGCGTATCGATCTATCACTATTGGTAAAGAGCTTATGGTTGATTAATTTGGTTCAAGTTTGATATGGTTGATTAATTTGGTTAGAGATTGATTTGGTTGGCCGTGTACTTTACAGGCCGGGATACACTTAGTTTTGGTTTAATATTGGTTAGCCGTGTACTTTACGGGCCGTATTTTGTTGATGTTGTTGATGTTGTTTGTTTAGAGTGTTTTGTACGGACTACGAGTACCATAATTTTCTCCTTTTTATTTTTATAGCTTAATCGTTTTAGTTTTATTAATTAGATCATTATAGTTTAAATTGTTTTTTCATAAAAGTTATATTTTTCATAAAAATCGGTTTAATTAGTTTAAGTTATTATTATTGTTATAAAATATATTTTAAAAGTTTTAAAATTAGATTTCGTTTAGATAAGCTTTTTATTAGTAAAAAGTTTACACCTTTTTGTGATTATTAAGCTTATTAGTATATAAAGCTTGTAGCTTTATCATCTAAAAAGATTAATAAGCTTAAAAGGTTGAAATTTTATGCTTTATTTTTAAGTTTATCTTTGTGATTTCATTTTTTTCATCACTATTATTTGCTATTACGTGCTTACATTAGATTAATTTCGCATTTAGATTTATTTTAAATTATACTTTACTTTTGTTGCATCTAGATCTAGATTTGTAGTTTAATTTTATATTGCATTTTAGAATAATTTTACGTGAATTAATTGCGCTTTTATTTTTATATATTCCTTAGCCTACATATTTTTCCTATTTTTTTAGCTTAAATAGACATAGATTACCAAGCAATTATTATTAACCAAGAACAATTAATCTCTACGTTAAAATTGGAAATCAATTCGAGTCGAGTCGAGGAAAACGATATATATACTAAAAAATGCTATATTAGTGGTCGCCCGCAAGCCACAACCGAGCGGCTTTGGTGTTGTGTTGTTTTCGAGACGAAGCCGAGACCTCCCAAGGTCTCGGTGGAGTCTTGATGGGGCTCGGTTAGGACCAAACACACCAAGGGGTGTGTTTGGCTAAGTTTTACTAAAACATGTTATGTATTTTTATTAATTAATTTATTTAAATTAATAAATGGTTAAATTAAATTAATTATAATCATGACTTATGTTATGATTTATTTAAATAAAAACCATGATATAGTTTATGTCCATTTTATTTAAATAAACTTTAGGATAAAATAATTATTAACATAATTATTCATGTACATTTAATTAATTAAGAAAACTTAGCTTAATTAATTTATATTCAATTTAACCATGGTTTAATTAAATTAATATCATGGTTTAATTTAATTATATAATAAGTCATTTAAGGTAAAGTTTAATTATTAAAATCATGTAATATTATTAATTAATAATTTCTTATGATACCATGTATTATTATTGTTAATTAATAATCATATTTTAAGACTAAGTATTAAATATAAATAAACTTTACTATATAATAATCATGGCATATAATATGCTTATTAAAACTATAGGTCATATCATTTACTTATTTAATAAGCTTATTATTAATTATGGAAATACACTAAATATGGAAATATGCTATTATGGAAATATACTAAATATGGAAACATGCTATTTATGGAAACATACTAAATATGGAAACATGCTATTCATGGAAACATACTAAATATGAAAACTTTCTATTTTTGGAAAGTTACTAATGATGGAAACTTTCTAATTTTGGAAACTTACTATTTATGGAAACTTGCTAATTTTGGAAAGTTACTATATATGGAAACCTACTATTTTTGGAAACTTACTATACATAGAAACCTGCTATTTTTAGAAAGTTACTCATTATGTTATAACATGTACTATAACACTTAAAACATGAAATACACTAATCCATAACACATGAAACACTAAGAATCACATGATAAAACAAGAACAAGTATAATAAGTAAAGAACAAGTTAAGTAAACTAATAACCAATATGTATAAGTAAAACAAACAACTTATTCATGTCCCTTTCATTATGTAGCTATCGTGAAGTCGGAGTGATCTTCCACTTTCGTTTTCGTCTTCATTTACTAGACATAAGGTACAGATATTCCGTCCTTCAGTAAGGACACTCTCTTCCTATATTAGGATTCCCCGTTTGAAGCTATCTGTTTTCCCCATTAGCTTACTTTAAACTAAACAATAACTTATGCGATTAACATTTTAGATTTTTCCTGAGCTATATACATGCATGCCAGTTCCACCTAGCTATGGAGGTACCATAACCATAACACTGGAGGCACATGTGTTATTACTCTTCCGCGGTGAGAGTGATTGCTCGCGGCGACCCTTTCAGTTATCTGGCCTATTTTATTATAATCATGTGGGGCGAATGAGTGCATCATAGGACAAGTTTAGCAAGATTACATGGTAGATGCGGTGTGCGCCTTGCATCCGTTACATGGAGCTGATCCCTCCAACCCAAACTATTATAATTAGAGGCAACCCCTCTAATTGCATGATGAGGTCACCCATATAAGTATTCATGCACGTTGATACTTCATGACCTATATAGGCTTCGGGCATATTTAAAATATATTTTTCAGTATAAAATAAACATAAGTCTTTTCAGAATATAAACCAGTTTATAAACATACATCAGGTTTTCCAGGACTTACACTTATTTCGCTGTACTTCATTTCATTTCATTTCTTGCTTATGTTTATGCTTTACATTTCATTGTCGTATATCCGCACACTGAGCGTATTGCTCAGCCAGATTTCTTTCTATGTCCCAATACGGCAGTTACTAAAGGGCAAAGCTAGGATCTCCAAGAGTACGTACATTTGGATGGAGGCTCCCTTGTCTTCACTTCTTTAAATGCATTTACATACTTTTTCTTGCTGGACATTGCTTAGTCCTTTCATACATTTCTATACTTATGTAACACCCCCAAGTTGGTCAAATGCAGCGGAATAGTAATTGGGGTGTTACTTAGGTGGATCGATAGCACATAGTATATAGAGCAATGATCATAAAAGTCATTTAATACAAATTACATGAATCAATTGTACACACTTAGTATCTTGTTTGTAAACCACATTTATTATTAAAGCTGAAGTAAATATCCCAGCCCAATGGTAGACATGATGCTCCTAAAATGCTGGAATCCAATGCATGAACATGCTTTATTTTCTTGAGAAAACATATAGAGTAAAATGTGGGGGTTAACACGAAGTTGGTGAATTCACAGGTTTATTTAAATAATAAGTTAATAATATGCCAAAACACCACAAGGATGGTAGATCACTAAGCTACATACTATAATAGTTCCTATTGCACTGTAATAGAAGCTAGACAAAATAAGTTGTTCGGTACGCCCATTTGGATCTGTCCCGATGTTGTTCCCTCAGTCCGACAATGATGTAAACCTGTTGCTTGGCCTAAGCATTTCGTGATAGAAAGTCACGCAGGCCGGTTATTGTCAATACCAAAATAGATCTATTCACACATTTCGCGCTACATATTAACTATTACAATCCACGGGTATGGGGCAAACAATAGGCAATAAGTTGTTGTTGTCATCAGTGCATGTTTTACATATTTAAAATATATATAGTTTTTGTATGTTTTCTACCCCAGTTATAAAACAGTAAAGATGGGGCCATGAGCTCACCTTAGTGGTAATGATGTGATGATGATGATGTCACTGAACAAACTGGCACAAAACGATCACGAACCCGAGTAATTACCTAAGTAATTTAAGTGCCTTAGAAAATGCATAATTTAACAACGCATGATGGATGTATGATTTTTAAAGAATGCATGATCACAGATTAATTTGTTATAACGATTGGCCAAATGTTTATACTTATTAAGAGTTGTGATAGACGTATATTTTTAGTGTCTAAAAATATATAAGTTGACTTTGTAAACGGGATCAAATTAAATAAATGGATTTTAATTAAATAAACCGTAAGGTAATATTATATTATTTTCTTAAGTCTCAAAAATATAATTAACGGGATTCGTCAGCTTATAAGGTCTCGTAATTAAACTTGGTGATTTATTTAATTATTCAAATAACTAAATTTAATTAAATATTTTATTAATACTTTTAATTATAATAAAAAAGTACTAGTAAACCATTGTAAATATGACAGATTACAAAAATAACCTTTAAGGTTTCATTCGTTAAGTTTATTACGCTGTTAATCCTCGTTAGTTAGTTTATTTATAAAAACGCCCCCAGGGCTTGTAAAACTTTGGGGAAATGACAAAACACCCCCCTAAGACTCAGAATTAAATATTACAAAGGGTTAGGGTTTGTTTCAAGTTTCCAAATTGACGCAGTTAGTCACTTAAGTCACGGAAATATCTTATAGAGTTTCTAGTGTTTGAGTTAAGTTTCAAAAGTGGCAGGAATAGCCCTTTAAGTCTCGAATGTTAATAAAATAGGGTTAGGGCTTGTAAAACTTTACATAAATGGCAAAAATGACCCCTAAGGTCTCGGTTTGTTTATTAAAACAATTAGGGCTCCATTTTAGTTTAGGTTTTGGCAACTATGGCCCTTGTGGTTTCATATATCACACAGTTTGAATTAATCGCCCCCTATACTTTGGAAAATGACATGTTTGATCCTTGTACTTATACAAAGTCACGAAATAATTATATAAGTTTTATTAATTTATGTATTTGGACCTAACTTCCACCAATTGTCAAATGTGGCCCGAAAAGTCTCCATATTTTAGCAAATGGGCTTGACTAGCCCATTTTGGGCATCGGCTTATTAGTGTGGGCCTAATGGGCTTATATAAATTTCACTAGGTAGATTAAATAAGTAACTAGTAACTTTTGGTTTTACTAAATGGGCCAAGTTTTACTATGTGCTTTTATAAATTTTACTTACTTCCTAAAATGAGTTAGGTTTATTTTCAATGGGCTTATTTAAGGCTTATATTATGCTTATATGTTTCGGTTTATTTTTGATAAACCTAGGGCTTATACTAAATTTAATGCTTAATGACTTATGGGCTTACTTAGCTATAGCTTATTTCATTAGTGGGCTTAAATAAGCTAATATTAAGTCTTGGCTTATATAAGCTTTTAGGGTTTCATGTTTCAGCTTAAATAACATAGCTTAAATAAGTTTAGTCCTTGGATTGTATTAGGTCTTATGAGCTTATATAAGGTTAATGGTTTCGGCTTATATTAAGTTTTTAACACTTTTTAAGGCAAGTGATTATTCTAGGGCTTAAATAAGTTACATAAGCTTAAATGTACACATTTTTAGGGGTTTTTAGGCAAGAACACCCATAAACTTCATATAAGCCGTGGGATTATAAGTTGTTTAGGGTTTGTTCATAAGATTCCAACGTGTGCATGCATCTTTAACTCCATTTTCATAACATAAACATGCATGAAACCTGAAATGAGTAAGGAAAAGCTTAAAGGAGGTTTATACTTACTTGCTTTCAAGAAAATGGGATGATGACTATGGCTTGATGATTCTAGACGTCGGGTTCTACAAGAATGGTCTTGGATTCGTCTTAAATGCCAAGTATCTTGGATGAGGATCACTAAATGCTTAGAGAGGACTAAGAACTAGTTGAAGTAAATGCTTAAAGAGATCTAGGTGTTTTGTTAAGTGTATAGCCGATTGTGGTAAGAGAGAAGAGTGTGTAAGGCTTGCTAAATATCTAGGAGTATGAGTTTGTGTTGTGGCTTAGGGTATGCCACGGCAAGAAAGAGAGTTTGGCTAGATATGAGGATATTGGATGTGTACAATGGTGGTACATGTTTTAAATGCAAGCAAATGTACATAGTCCTTTTTTATTAAACAAATCGTCGCATGTATGGCTTCCAAGGGAACAAAAGGGATGTGCATAGTGTTTAAATTAAATGTGAGAGTTGTACATAAGACTTTGATGTATGGATGTTGGTTGTTACACGTCAAAGGGTGCAAAGGGGTAGGCTAGGTGTCTTGGTCTTGTGGTATAAGTATAGTAATGTCTAGTACATGTTTTAATTGCCAAAATTGTACATAGTCTCATGGTTTTAAATTAAAACCGGTGGTATTGGGGCTAGTTAAGGAAAAGGAAGTGTTTTCTATAGTGTAACACTTTAATAACTAGTTTGCACAAGTCTAAAAGTCAAGGGTGTACATGGTAAGGGTTTTTGGTATTTAAATCTTATGTATATATATATATATATATTCGGCCATAAATTAGTCTAGGGTATTTTTATGTTTAATTTTGTGTCTAGGTAAAGTCACTAGGAGTATATGTATTATATTGTGTGAGTATGTATGAGTCTAGGTTAATTTTGGTTAAGTTTGGTATCCTTGGTGAAAGTATGGTTATTTTTAGATGAGAAAATATTTCATTACATTAAAAGTATGACAACTTAGTTTAAAAAGGTAAAAATGGTTAAGGGTAATGTTTAAGTATAAAAATAGTTGGTGTCGTAACGTAGTGTAAGAAAAATATATATACATTAATATATTTAAAGCTTAAGAATTTATACTTAAGTAAATGTGTATTAATTATGATCATGAGTTTGGATATATGAACAAATGTGATGAATGCTTATGAGTGTATGTTCAAGTGACTAAAATGTTCAGAAAGGAGTGACTGGTTATAGTCCTGCATGTTTATAAAATGTAGTCATCCAAGTGTGACTGTCCTTGTGATTAAGTGATGAGAATCACAATGTATGCTATGAGATTTAAATGTCCTCATGTTTTGATGATTAAAATAATGTATGATGTGTATGATGCATATGATTGCTCAAGAGATTTCATGCAAAGGTGGTACTATTTATTCAGATATCATAAAGTGACGTATACAATGATGACATAGTCAAAACCTGAATTTACAGGTTTTACAGCATTAACCCATTATTTTAGCTTTGTCCTCAAAGCTTAAGATGACGTCACTGCTTAGGTGAATAGGTGTGGGTACTTAGCTCTAAATGAGTCCTCACGTTCCCATGTGAACTCAGGACCTTTCCTAGAGTTCCATCATATCTTAACTAACGGGATTTGGCTTCGCTTTAGCTTCTTGACTACTCTCTCCATGACTTCTACTAGTTCTTCTATGAATTGGAGTTTGTCATCGAAATGGACTCCCTCCAATGGCATGGCTAGCGGATCATCCGCGTAGCACTTATTCAAGTTTGAGACATGGAAAGTAGAGTGTACCCGACTCAACTGCTGGGGTAACTCTAGACGATAGGCGACTTCACCTATTCTGGCAATCACCTTGAAGGGTCCCACATAACGTGGATTTAGTTTCCGACGTTTCCTAAATCGGACGACGCCCTTCCAAGGTGATACCTTCAGCATAACACGGTCACCTACCTCAAACTCTATAGGCTTCCGTTTCCTGTCTGCATAGCTCTTCTGTCTATCTTGGGCAGCCTTAATTTGCTACCTGATGAGGGTGATCTTCTTTGTCGTCTCTTGGATTAGTTCGGGTCCAGTCAGTTGAAATTCCCCCACCTCTGCCCAGCATACTAGTGATCTACACTTGCGGCCATACAGGGCCTCAAATGGTGCTGCTTTAATACTGGCATGGTAGCTGTTGTTGTAGGAGAATTCAACTAATGGTATATGTTCGACCCATACTTTTCCAAAGTCGATCACACATGCTCTCAGCATGTCTTCTAGGGTTTGATTTGTTCCTGGCCGTCAGTCTACGGGTGGTATGCGGTGCTCATGTCTAACTTTGTTCCTAAACTTGGTTGGAAGGCTCTCCAAAAGTTTGACGTAAATCTACCATTTCGATCACAAATGATTGAGACTGGTATGCCGTGTCTAGTCACTATCTCCTTTAGGTACAACTTAGCTAACTTGTTCAGAGAGTCATTCTCTCTGATGGGCAGGAAGTGAGCGGATTTTGTGAGTTGGTCAACGGTTACCCAAATTGTATCGTAACCGTGAGATGAAGTAGGGAGTTTGGTAATGAAGTCTATGGTGATGTTGTCCCATTTCCATTTAGGTATTTCAGGTTGGACTAACAAACCGGATGGCCTCTGATGTTCTGTCTTTACTCTGGTACAAGTCAGACACTTCTTCACGTATGTGGCAATGTCTGCTTTCATGTTTGGACACCAATATAATTTCTTCACGTCCTGATACATCTTTTCAGATCCGGGATGTATAGAGTACTTGGACTTATGAGATTTATGCATGATCACGTTTCTCAAGTCTCCGTAGCATGGTAACCAACTACTTCTGTGTAAACATAACGTTCCATCTGCTCTAGCTTCCAGCTTCTCCTTGCTTAGGTCAGTCCTAAGCATTCCTCCTATGTCTTCTCTTCCGATGTTTTTAGGTTTCTGTGCTTGGAGTTGAGCCTCTAGTATTTTTTTGGGTAGGTCCAAGCTAATTGTCATGACTAGGGCTCGAACTCTCATGGGAGGATCAGTTCCCTTTCGACTTAGAGCATCCGCAACTACGTTGGATTTACCTGGGTGGTATTTAATGTCGCAGTCGTAGTCACTGAGCAGTTCTATCCAACGGCGTTGCCTCATGTTTAGCTCCTTCTGGTCTAGGATATGTTGCAAACACTTGTGATCATTATGACTGTGCACTTTGTTCCATACAGGTAGTGTCTCCAAATTTTCAAATCAAAAACTACAGATCTAAGCTCTAGATCATGGGTAGAGTAATTTTGCTCGTGTTTCTTAAATTGCCTTGAAGAATAGGCAATCACTTTCTGTGTCTGCATCAAGACAGCTCCTAAGCCTTTGTGTGAGGCGTCACAGTATACGAGAAGTCTTCGTTGCCTTCTGGTAAAGCTAAAATGGGTGCACTACACAATTTCTGCTTAATGGTTTGGAATGCGGCCTCTTCTTTTTCTCCTCAATCGAATTTTACGCCTTTCTGAGTAAGCTTTGTCATAGATTTAGCTATCTTAGAAAATCCCTCTATGAATCTCTGGTAGTAACCAGCAAGGCCTAAAAATTGGCGAATCTCTTTTGGTGAAGTGGGTGATGCCCAATCCTTCACAGATTCGACTTTTGCGGGATCTACTTGAATTCCCTTATCATCGATCACATGACCGAGGAAGTGAACTTTAGGAATCCAAAAATCACACTTCGAGAATTTTACGTACAACTTCTCTTCCTTAAGTAATTTTAGAACTTGAGCAAGATGTTCTCCGTGCTCTTGTTCATTCTTGGAATAGATGATTATTTCGTCGATAAACATAATCACGAACTTATCTAGATAGGGTCTGCACACTCGATTCATGAGGTCCATGAATATGGCTGGAGCGTTAGTCAGGCCAAATGGCATGACTTGAAACTCATAATGACCATAACGAGTTCTAAAAGCTGTTTTCGGTATGTCCTCTTCTCTGACCCTCAACTGGTGATACCCTGATCGCAGGTCGATCTTGGAGTATACACTTGATCCTTGTTACTGATCAAATAAGTCGTCGATTCGTGGTAGTGGGTAACGATTTTTCACAGTTAGCTTATTCAGTTCTCTGTAATCGATACACATTCGGAAAGATCCGTCTTTCTTTTTGACAAAAAGTACTGGAGCTCCCCAAGGTGAGGAACTGGGTCTGATAAAACCTTTGTCTGACAGTTCTTGAAGTTGTTCTGCGAGTTCTTTCATCTTGGTGGGTGCTAATCGGTATGGTGCTTTAGCTACAGGTGCAACTCCTGGTATCAAGTCGATTTGGAATTCCACTTGACGAGTCGGAGGCAAACCAGGTAAGTCGTCTGGGAAAACTTCAGGATAATTACGAACAATTGGTACGTCCTTGATTTGTTTCTTCTATGGTTCCTCTTCTTTGTCGGTTTTTGAAATATGTGCAAAAAAGATACGGCATCCTTTTAGTATGTACTTCTGGGCTTTAGTGCATGAGATAACACTCAGCCTAGTGTCAGTTCTATCTGACTTTACTTCTCCTCAAACGATTAGATTTTCTTTTCCCTATGGTATACGGATTAGCTTTTGGTCGCACACAATGGTCGCGTGATATTTGGTTAACCAGTCCATACCAATGATGACGTCAAAACTACCCAAAGTTACAGGTATCAACTGAATATCGAATGGGTGATTTAGAAGGTTTAAGGTACAGCCTCTTAAAATAGTGTTAGTTTCAATGATCTTAACTTCTGCTAACTCGACTCTGTAACAGTCGTCTAACGGTGTAGGTGTGATGTCTAGTAAGCTACTAAATTCTGTGGATATAAAACTCCTATCTGCTCCCGTATCAAACAATATATTTGCATAGCGATTGTTTAGAAGGAACGTACCAGTAACCACATTGGAGTCTGGGTGGGTCTTGGTGTCTCCTATCACATAGACTTAGATGGTGCTCCTCCTCTGCTCTCGTTCCTAACTGATCGCTTTGGGCAATCAGGGCTGATGTGTCCGATCTCTCCACAACCATAGCAACGAATTTCTCTACGGGTTGTGTTACCGCCGCCAGTGTGCTGGCGGTTTCCCTGCTGTCCATTTCCACGAAAGTTCTAACTGTTGCCATTACGGGGCTTGTAATTGGTGCTGGAGTTGTTCCTGATGGCTGGAACATAGGTGTTTCCCTGTCCGGGCCTTCGGCATTCAACAGTAGAGAAATGACGGAAATAGCACTTGGTGCACTTTGGCTTGTTGCCTGCATATGGTGGTGGTGCTAAGGAAACAACACTATAGATCTGGCCCAAGTTTTGCTTCTTTGGTGGTTGGGCCTGATTGTAACCACGGTAGTTCTCCTCAATCTTCCTCTTGTACTCAAACTGCCTAATCACATGATCACGTCCCCGTTTATTCATCGTCTCTGTGGCAAATTCTATGGCACCCTCGACTGTAGTGGGCCAGGATGCGAGTACACTGTCGTGCACAGTATCCGGAAGTCCATTGACATACTTTTCTATCTTGTCCTTCACGTCAGGGAACCTCCAAGTACACATTAAAGTCAGCTCCTAAAATCTCTGGTTGTAGGTCGTGATGTCATGATTCAAGCATTTGAGGTTCCACAAGTCAATCTCTAACTTCTTGATTTCGCCTCGAGGACAGTATTTCGTGGTAAGTCTTTCCTTAAATGCATTACAGGTCATCCCATAGGCTTCGTCATGTCCAAGAGTAGCAACTAGGGAGTTCCACCAGGTGAGAGCATGTTCCAAGAGAGTACAGGTGGCAAATTTCACCTTGTTCTCCCCGGTGCAATCACTAATACGGAATACTGTTTCGGTCCTTTCGAACTATTGCATGAGTCATATTACCCCTTCCTTTCCTTTGAAGTAACTGGGCTTGCATTTCAGGAAGTCGGGATAGGTACATCCTCTGGCAACTCGATCTCTAGCATTCGAGTTTTGACTGTCGCCCTGGTTTCCGCTGGGGTGTGTTTCCTTGGCGGCTAGGGCATCAATAATGCCTTGACCGATAAGCACTTTGAGTTGTGCTTCTGAAACAGTCGCCGAAGGAGCAGCGTTAGTGTTTTGTCGAGTGACTCTTTGTGCCATTGTTCTATCATACACACAGATGAGATTTATCAGTTGGTTAGAAGAATTATAATATTAAGCTGCATAAAAATGGGTATGCATAGAATTCACAACAAATTGGATAACTTGTCAAGATTTCATAATAATATAAATTCAAACAAACAAGTAAAGGATGATATATCAGTACTGGTGAACATCAATATAATACAATACAACCGATCTAAGACAGAGATACAACCATCCTGTCTGAGATAGTGGTACAAATGTTTGTAATACTATAAAAGATAACCTACCTACAAAGATAGGTGCTACGATACAAATACAACTGAAATAGAAATACAAGTACAAAAGATCTAAATCATGCGAGCTAAGATGCAACTCAATGCTTGTCATGATGTACACTGAAATCTAGCCTACACTAGTATGGATGTCTGCGGGTGCAGGTGGTCCGGCTGGCGGTGTGGGTGCACGATCATCCTGCATACGGATCATCGCCCTCCTAGTCTCGCTGGAGAATCTCAGAGTCTCTAGCAACTGGTGCTGACGTGCTGTATCGGCTCTCCGTAGGTGGTCTGTCTCAGTAGTGAGTCCCTGATGGCGGAGGTCTGCTAGGTCTATGAACGTCCAAAAGGTCTCCTCCTGGGTGAGGATAGCAGCCTGGGTCTCGTATGAGTGACCCTCAAGTGTAGCTAACCGACAACGGAGGTAAGCAACCTCATCCAATAACCAATGCATAGTTCCTTGGGTCATACCCAGAGAACTCTGCGTGGTGTGTGACTCACTAGCCACAACCCAGTAGAGAGATCTATACCTCTCCTAAAGTAAGGCGCGACCCTGTTGGTCCGCCTGTAATAGGGCATGAATGAGAGCAGTGTCCTACGCCTGGCGGGCCACAAGTGCGTCGACCTGTGCCTGCAGGGCGCCAAGACTAGGCTGTCCAACTCTAGATCCCTTTCCGACCTCGAATGTCGAGTCAGGAACGAAATCACGCCTCCTCTTGCGAGGTGGCAGAGTACTGGTGGGTAAGGGTGGTGTGAAGAAGGTGTTGGCAATGGTGGTAAGGATGGTACAACCTGATCCATCTCCCTAGGAGGAGATGCAGGTACTACAAGCAATGGTGAAGTAGGGGACACAATAGGTGGTGATGGAGTAGGTGAATCTGAGAGTATGATGACCCCGTCTGGCTGGTTATCTCTAGACTCCGTGTCGGATGCGGGTCCAACAAATAATGACGTTGGCGATACTGGAGTGGTGGTAGGAGCCATGAGCTCCTCAAAGGTAGTCACAATAGTAGGTGGCGTCATGATATCTGAAAATAGCATTTCAAAGTTGAGTAAGTTTTTAGCTTACACAATTCAAAAAGTTTTTAAAGTACATATGCGATGTGGTTTATGTCTTTTAACGATGACTGTTAAAAGTATAGGTAGATACTTTGGTGATTTACTAACTCAAAGGTTATAAATCAGTGCCAAACTAGTTCACATAATGTGTATGCTCTATGTACTATATGCATAACTTATAAGGGTTCCCCAAAAATCAACTTTCTTTTTATATTATTGATTTTTAAAAGTTCAATTATAGTCCAGTTTAAATTTTTTATTATATTTAAAATTTTTATTATCGATCTGGTTCTCTATAACTATACGCTCTAATACCATTTCTATAACACCCCCAAGTTGGTCAAATGCAGCGAAATAGTAATTGGGGTGTTACTTGGGTGGATCGATAACACATAGTATATAGAGCAATGATCATAAAAGTCATTTAATACAAATTACATAAATCAATTGTACACACTTAGTATCTTGTTTGTAAATCACATTTATTATTAAAACTGAAGTAAATATCCCAGCCCAATGGTAGACATGATGCTCCTAAAGTGCTGGAATCCAATGCATGAACCTACTTTATTTTCCTGACAAAACATATAGAGTAAAATGTGGGGGTCAACACGAAGTTGGTGAATTCACAGGTTCATTTAAATAATAAGTTAATAATATGCCAAAACACCACAAGGATAGTAGAGCACTAAGCTACATACTATAATAGTTCCTATTGCCCTGTAATAGAAGCTAGACAAAATAAGTTGTTCGGTACGCCCATTTGGATCTGTCCCGATGTTGTTCCCTCAGTCCGACAATGATGTAGACCTATTTCTTGGCTTAAGCGTTTCGTGATAGCAAGTCACGCAGGCCGGATATTGTCAATACCCAAATAGATCTATTCACACATTTCGCGCTACACTAGTATCTATTACAGTCCACGGGTATGGGGCAAACAATAGGCAACAAGTTGTTGTTGTCATCAGTGCATGTTTTGCATATTTAAAATATATATAGTTTTTGTATGTTTTCTCCCCCAGTTATAAAACAGTAAAGATGGGGCCATGAACTCACCTTAGTGGTATTGATGTGATGATGATGATGTCACTGAACAAACTGGCACAAAACGATCACGAACCGGAGTAATTACCTAAGTAATTTAAGTGCCTTAGAAAATGCATAATTTAACAACGCATGATGGATGTATGATTTTTAAAGAATGCATGATCACAGATTAATATGTTATAACGACTGGCTAAATGTTTATACTTATTAAGAGTTGTGATAGACGTATATTTTTAGTGTCTAAAAATATATAAGTTGACTTTGTAAACGGGCTCAAATTAAATAAATGGATTTTTATTAAATAAACTGTAAGGTAATATTATATTATTTTCTGAAGTCTCAAAAATATAATTAACGGGATTGTCAGCTTATAAAGTCTCGTAATTAAACTTGGTGATTTATTTAATTATTCAAATAACTAAATTTAATTAAATATTTTATTAATACTTTTAATTATTTTAAAAAAAGTACTAGTAAACCCTTGTAAATATGACAGATTACAAAAATAATCTTTAAGGTTTCATTCGTTAAGTTTATTACGCCGTTAATCCTCGTTAGTTAGTTTATTTATAAAAATGCCCCTAGGGCTTGTTAAACTTTGGGGAAATGACAAAACACCCCTAAGTCTCGAAATTAAATATTACAAAGGGTTAGGGTTTGTTTCAAGTTTCCAATTTGATGCAATTAGTCCCTTTAAGTCACAGAAATATTCTATAGAGTTTCTAGGGTTTGAGTTAAGTTTCAAAAGTGGCAGGAATAGCCCTTTAAGTCTCGAATGTTAATAAAATAGGGTTAGGGCTTGTAAAACTTTACACAAATGGCAAAAATGACCCCTAAGGTATCAGTTTGTTTATTAAAACAATTAGGGATCCATTTTAGTTTAGGTTTTGGCAACTATGGCCCTTGTGGTTTCATATATCACACGGTTTGAATTAACCGCCCCCTATAGTTTGGAAAATGACACGTTTGATCCTTGTACTTATACAAAGTCACGAAATAATTATATAAGTTTTATTAATTTATGTATTTGGACCTAACTTTCACCAGTTGTCAAATGTGGCCCGAAAAGTCTCCATATTTTAGCAAATGGGCTTGACTAGCCCATTTTGGGTCTCGGCTTATTAGTGTGGGCCTAATGGGCTTATATAAATTTCACTAGGTAGATTAAATAAGTAACTAGCAACTTTTGGTTTTACTAAATGGGCCAAGTTTTACTATGTGCTTTTATAAATTTTACTTTCTTCCTAAAATGAGTTAGGTTTATTTTCAATGGGCTTATTTAAGGCTTATATTATGCTTATATGTTTCGGCTTATTTTTGATAAACCTAGGGATTATACTAAATTTAATGCTTAATGACTTATGGGCTTACTTAGCTACGGCTTATTTTATTAGTGGGCTTAAATAAGCTAATATTAAGTCTTGGCTTATATAAGCTTTTAGGGTTTCATGTTTCGGCTTAAATAACATAGCTTAAATAAGTTTAGTCCTTGGCTTGTATTAGGTCTTATGAGCTTATATAAGGTTAATGGTTTCGGCTTATATTAAGTTTTTAACACATTTTAAGGCAAGTGATTTTTCTAGGGCTTAAATAAGTTACATAAGCTTAAATGTACATGTTTTTAGGGTTTTTAGGCAAGAACACCCATAAACTTCATATAAGCCGTGGGCTTATATGTTGTTTAGGGTTTCTTCATAAGTTTCCAACGTGTGCATGCATCTTTAACTCCATTTTCATAACATAAACATGCATGAAACATGAAATGAGTAAGGAAAAGCTTAAAGGAGGTTTATACTTACCTGCTTTCAAGAAAATGGGATGATGACTATGGCTTGATGATTCTAGACGTCGGGTTCTACTAGAATGGTCTTGGATTCATCTTAAATGCCAAGTATCTTGGATGAGGAGCACTAAATGCTTGGAGAGGACTAAGAACTAGTTGAAGTAAATGCTTAAAGATATCTAGGTGTTTTGTTAAGTGTATAACCGATTGTGGTAAGAGAGAAGAGTGTGTAAGGCTTGCTAAATATCTAGGAGTATGAGTTTGTGTTGTGGCTTAGGGTATGCCACGGCAAGAAAGAGAGTTTGGCTAGATATGAGGATATTGGATGTGTACAATGGTGGTACATGTTTTAAATGCAAGCAAATGTACATAGTCCTTTTTTTATTAAACAAATCGTCGCATGTATGGCTTCCAAGGGAACAAAAGGGATGTGCATAGTGTTTAAATTAAATGTGAGAGTTATACATAAGACTTTGGTGTATGGATGTTGGTTGTTACACGTCTAAGGGTGCAAAGGGGTAGGCTAGGTGGCTTGGTCTTGTGGTATAAGTATAGTAATGTCTAGTACATGTTTTAATTGCCAAAACTGTACATAGTCTCATGGTTTTAAATTCAAACCGGCGGTATTGGGGATAGTCAAAGGAAAGGAAGTGTTTTCTATAGTGTAACACTTTAATAACTAGTTTGCACAAGTCTAAAAGTCAAGGGTGTACATGGTAAGGGTTTTTGGTATTTAAATCTTATGTGTATATATATATATATATATATATATTCGGCCATAAATTAGTCTAGGGTATTTTTATGTTTAGTTTTGTGTCTAGGTAAAGTCACTAGGAGTATAGGTATTATATTGTGTGAGTATGTATGAGTCTAGGTTAATTTTGGTTAAGTTTGGGACCCTTGGTGAAAGTATGGTCATTTTTAGATGAGAAAAGATTTCATTACATTAAAAGTATGACAACTTAGTTTGAAAAGGTAAAAATGGTTAAGGGTAATGTTTAAGTATAAAAATAGTTGGTGTCGTAACGTAAAGTCAATTATAGTGTAAGAAAAATATGTATACATTAATATATTTTAAGCTTAAGAATTTATACTTAAGTAAATGTGTATTAATTGTGATCATGAGTATAGATATATGAACAAATGTGATGAATGCTTATGAGTGTATGTTCAAGTGACCAAAATGTTCAGAAAGGAGTGAGTGGTTATAGTCCTGCATGTTTATAAAATGTAGTCATCCAAGTGTGACTGTCCTTGTGATTAAGTGATGAGAATCATAATGTATGCTATGAGATTTAAATGTCCTCATGTTTTGATGATTAAAATAATGTATGATGTGTATGATGCATATGATTGATCAAGAGATTTCATGCAAAGGTGGTACTATTTATTCAGATATCATAAAGTGACGTATACAATGACGACATAGTCAAAAATTGAATTTACAGGTTTTACAACTTATGCATTGTGTGTGGAGCTTATATTTGGAACCGATGTTTGTTTTCGGTTTCCTTTATGGTCATTTAATTTTTTAGACATTTACCTTGCATGCTTCGATGACACGCCATAATTACTAAGTAACGGTCCACTTATCCAAGTGTGGTGTTACAATTATGGTAACAGAGCCAAGCTTTCGACCTATAGGCTCTTAAAATTGACATGTGACTAGTGGGTAGTCACGAGAGTTTTTCTCTGGTTCCTCTTCTTTGTCGGTTTTTGAAATATGTGCAAAAAATATACGGCATCCTTTTAGTATGTACTTCTGGGCTTTAGTGCATGAGATAACACTCAGCCTAGTGTCAGTTCTATCTGACTTTCCTTCTCCTCAAACGATTAGATTTTATTTTCCCTATGGTATACGGATTAGCTTTTGGTCGCACACAATGGTCGCGTGATATTTGGTTAACCAGTCCATACCAATGATGACGCCAAAACTACCCAAAGTTATTGGTATCAACTGAATATCGAATGGGTGATTTAGAAGGTTTAAGGTACAACCTCTTAAAATAGTGTTAGTTTCAATGATCTTACCTTCTGCTAACTCGACTCTGTAACAGTCGTCTAACGGTGTAGGTGTGATGTCTAGTAAGCTACTAAATTCTGTGGATATAAAACTCCTATCTGCTCCCGTATCAAACAATATATTTGCATAGCGATTGTTTAGAAGGAACGTACCAGTAACCACATTGGAGTCTGGGTGGGTCTTGGTGTCTCCTATCACATAGACTTAGATGGTGCTCCTCCTCTGCTCTCGTTCCTAACTGATCGCTTTGGGCAATCAGGGCTGATGTGTCCGATCTCTCCACAACCATAGCAACGAATTTCTCTACGGGTTGTGTTACCGCCGCCAGTGTGCTGGCGGTTTCCCTGCTGTCCATTTCCACGAAAGTTCTAACTGTTGCCATTACGGGGCTTGTAATTGGTGCTGGAGTTGTTCCTGATGGCTGGAACATAGGTGTTTCCCTGTCCGAGCCTTCGGCATTCAACAGTAGAGAAATGATGGAAATAGCACTTGGTGCACTTTGGCTTGTTGCCTGCATATGGTGGTGGTGCTAAGGAAACAACACTATAGATCTGGCCCAAGTTTTGCTTCTTTGGTGGTTGGGCCTGATTGTAACCACGGTAGTTCTCCTCAATCTTCCTCTTGTACTCAAGCTGCCTAATCACATGATTACGTCCCCGTTTGTTCATCGGCTCTGTGGCAAATTCTATGGCACCCTCGACTGTAGTGGGCCAGGATGCGAGTACACTGTCGTGCACAGTATCCGGAAGTCCACTGACATACTTTTCTATCTTGTCCTTCACGTCAGGGAACCTCCAAGTACACATTAAAGTCAGCTCCTAAAATCTCTGGTTGTAGGTCGTGATGTCATGATTCAAGCATTTGAGGTTCCACAAGTCAATCTCTAACTTCTTGATTTCGCCTCGAGGACAATATTTCGTGGTAAGTCTTTCCTTAAATGCATTCCAGGTCATCCCATAGGCTTCGTCATGTCCAAGAGTAGCAACTAGGAAGTTCCACCAGGTGAGAGCATGTTCCAAGAGAGTACAGGTGGCAAATTTCACCTTGTTCTCCCCGGTGCAATCACTAATACGGAATACTGTTTCGGTCCTTTCGAACTATTGCATGAGTCCTATTACCCCTTCCTTTCCTTTGAAGTAACTGGGCTTGCATTTCAGGAAGTCGGGATAGGTACATCCTCTGGCAACTCGATCTCTAGCATTCGAGTTTTGACTGTCGCCATGGTTTCCGCTGGGGTGTGTTTCCTTGGCGGCTAGGGCATCAATAATGCCTTGACCGATAAGCACTTTGAGTTGTGCTTCTGAAACAGTCGCTGAAGGAGCAGCGTTAGTGTTTTGTCGAGTGACTCTTTGTGCCATTGTTCTATCATACACACAGATGAGATTTATCAGTTGGTTAGTAGAATTATAATATTAAGCTACATAAAAATGGGTATGCATAGAATTCACAACAAATTGGATAACTTGTCAAGATTTCATAATAATATAAATTCAAACAAACAAGTAAAGGATGATATATCAGTACTGGTGAACATCAATATAATACAATACAACCGATCTAAGACAGAGATACAACCATCCTGTCTGAGATAGTGGTACAAATGTTTGTAATACTATAAAAGATAACCTACCTACAAAGATAGGTGCTACGATACAAATACAACTGAAATAGAAATACAAGTACAAAAGATCTAAATCATGCGAGCTGAGATGCAACTCAATGCTTGTCATGATGTACACTGAAATCTAGCCTACACTAGTATGGATGTCTGCGGGTGCAGGTGGTCCGGCTGGCGGTGTGGGTGCACGATCATCCTGCATACGGATCATCGCCCTCCTAGTCTCACTGGAGAATCTCAGAGTCTCTAGCAACTGGTGCTGACGTGCTGTATCGGCTCTCCGTAGGTGGTCTGTCTCAGTAGTGAGTCCCTGATGGCGGATGTCTGCTAGGTCTATGAACGTCCAAAATGTCTCCTCCTGGGTGAGGATAGCAGCCTGGGTCTCGTATGAGTGACCCTCAAGTGTAGCTAACCGACAACGGAGGTAAGCAACCTCATCCAATAACCAATGCATAGTTCCTTGGGTCATACCCAGAGAACTCTGCGTGGTGTGTGACTCACTAGCCACAACCCAGTAGAGAGATCTATACCTCTCCTAAAGTAAGGCGCGACCCTGTTGGTCCGCCTGTAATAGGGCATGAATGAGAGCAGTGTCCTGCGCCTGGCGGGCCACAAGTGCGTCGACCTGTACCTGCAGGGCGCCAAGACTGGGCTGTCCAATTCTAGATCCCTCTCCGACCTCGAATGTCGAGTCAGGAACGAAATCACGCCTCCTCTTGCGAGGTGGCAGAGTACTGGTGGGTAAGGGTGGTGTGAAGAAGGTGGTGGCAATGGTGGTAAGGATGGTACAACCTGATCCATCTCCCTAGGAGGAGATGCAGGTACTACAAGCAATGGTGAAGTAGGGGACACAATAGGTGGTGATGGAGTAGGTGAATCTGAGAGTATGATGACCCCGTCTGGCTGGTTATCTCTAGACTCCGTGTCGGATGCGGGTCCAACAAATAATGACGTTGGCGATACTGGAGTGGTGGTAGGAGCCATGAGCTCCTCAAAGGTAGTCACAATAGTAGGTGGCGTCATGATATCTGAAAATAACATTTCAAAGTTGAGTAAGTTTTTAGCTTACACAATTCAAAAAGTTTTTAAAGTACATATGCGATGTGGTTTATGTCTTTTAACGATGACTGTTAAAAGTATAGGTAGATACTTTGGTGATTTACTAACTCAAAGGTTATAAATCAGTGCCAAACTAGTTCACATAATGTGTATGCTCTATGTACTATATGCATAACTTATAAGGGTTCCCCAAAAATCAACTTTCTTTTTATATTATTGATTTTTAAAAGTTCAATTATAGTCCAGTTTAAAATTTTTATTATATTTAAAAATTTTATTATCGATCTGGTTCTCTATAACTATGCGCTCTAATACCATTTCTATAACACCCCCAAGTTGGTCAAATGCAGCGAAATAGTAATTGGGGTGTTACTTGGGTGGATCGATAACACATAGTATATAGAGCAATGATCATAAAAGTCATTTAATACAAATTACATAAATCAATTGTACACACTTAGTATCTTGTTTGTAAATCACATTTATTATTAAAACTGAAGTAAATATCCCAGCCCAATGGTAGACATGATGCTCCTAAAGTGCTGGAATCCAATGCATGAACCTACTTTATTTTCCTGAGAAAACATATAGAGTAAAATGTGGGGGTCAACACGAAGTTGGTGAATTCACAGGTTCATTTAAATAATAAGTTAATAATATGCCAAAACACCACAAGGATAGTAGAGCACTAAGCTACATACTATAATAGTTCCTATTGCCCTGTAATAGAAGCTAGACAAAATAAGTTGTTCGGTACGCCCATTTGGATCTGTCCCGATGTTGTTCCCTCAGTCCGGCAATGATGTAAACCTGTTGCTTGGCTTAAGCGTTTGGTGATAGCAAGTCACGCAGGCCGGATATTGTCAATACACAAATAGATCTATTCACACATTTCGCGCTACACTAGTATCTATTACAGTCCACGGGTATGGGGCAAACAATAGGCAACAAGTTGTTGTTGTCATCAGTGCATGTTTTGCATATTTAAAATATATATAGTTTTTGTATGTTTTCTCCCCCAGTTATAAAACAGTAAAGATGGGGCCATGAACTCACCTTAGTGGTATTGATGTGATGATGATGATGTCACTGGACAAACTGGCACAAAACGATCACGAACCGAAGTAATTACCTAAGTAATTTAAGTGCCTTAGAAAATGCATAATTTAACAATGCATGATGGATGTATGATTTTTAAAGAATGCATGATCACAGATTAATATGTTATAACGACTGGCTAAATGTTTATACTTATTAAGAGTTGTGATAGACGTATATTTTTAGTGTCTAAAAATATATAAGTTGACTTTGTAAACGGGCTCAAATTAAATAAATGGATTTTTATTAAATAAACTGTAAGGTAATATTATATTATTTTCTGAAGTCTCAAAAATATAATTAACGGGATTCGTCAGCTTATAAAGTCTCGTAATTAAACTTGGTGATTTATTTAATTATTCAAATAACTAAATTTAATTAAATATTTTATTAATACTTTTAATTATTTTAAAAAAAGTACTAGTAAACCCTTGTAAATATGACAGATTACAAAAATAATCTTTAAGGTTTCATTCGTTAAGTTTATTACGCCGTTAATCCTCGTTAGTTAGTTTATTTATAAAAATGCCCCTAGGGCTTGTTAAACTTTGGGGAAATGACAAAACACCCCCTAAGTCTCGAAATTAAATATTACAAAGGGTTAGGGTTTGTTTCAAGTTTCCAATTTGACGCAATTAGTCCCTTTAAGTCACAGAAATATTCTATAGAGTTTCTAGGGTTTGAGTTAAGTTTCAAAAGTGGCAGGAATAGCCCTTTAAGTCTCGAATGTTAATAAAATAGGGTTAGGGCTTGTAAAACTTTACACAAATGGCAAAAATGACCCCTAAGGTCTCAGTTTGTTTATTAAAACAATTAGGGATCCATTTTAGTTTAGGTTTTGGCAACTATGGCCCTTGTGGTTTCATATATCACACGGTTTGAATTAACCGCCCCCTATACTTTGGAAAATGACACGTTTGATCCTTGTACTTATACAAAGTCACGAAATAATTATATAAGTTTTATTAATTTATGTATTTGGACCTAACTTTCACCAGTTGTCAAATGTGGCCCGAAAAGTCTCCATATTTTAGCAAATGGGCTTGACTAGCCCATTTTGGGTCTCGGCTTATTAGTGTGGGCCTAATGGGCTTATATAAATTTCACTAGGTAGATTAAATAAGTAACTAGCAACTTTTGGTTTTACTAAATGGGCCAAGTTTTACTATGTGCTTTTATAAATTTTACTTTCTTCCTAAAATGAGTTAGGTTTATTTTCAATGGGCTTATTTAAGGCTTATATTATGCTTATATGTTTCGGCTTATTTTTGATAAACCTAGGGATTATACTAAATTTAATGCTTAATGACTTATGGGCTTACTTAGCTACGGCTTATTTTATTAGTGGGCTTAAATAAGCTAATATTAAGTCTTGGCTTATATAAGCTTTTAGGGTTTCATGTTTCGGCTTAAATAACATAGCTTAAATAAGTTTAGTCCTTGGCTTGTATTAGGTCTTATGAGCTTATATAAGGTTAATGGTTTCGGCTTATATTAAGTTTTTAACACATTTTAAGGTAAGTGATTATTCTAGGGCTTAAATAAGTTACATAAGCTTAAATGTACACGTTTTTAGGGTTTTTAGGCAAGAACACCCATAAACTTCATATAAGCCGTGGGATTATATGTTGTTTAGGGTTTCTTCATAAGTTTCCAACGTGTGCATGCATCTTTAACTCCATTTTCATAACATAAACATGCATGAAACATGAAATGAGTAAGGAAAAGCTTAAAGGAGGTTTATACTTACCTGCTTTCAAGAAAATGGGATGATGACTATGGCTTGATGATTCTAGACGTCGGGTTCTACTAGAATGGTCTTGGATTCATCTTAAATGCCAAGTATCTTGGATGAGGAGCACTAAATGCTTGGAGAGGACTAAGAACTAGTTGAAGTAAATGCTTAAAGATATCTAGGTGTTTTGTTAAGTGTATAACCGATTGTGGTAAGAGAGAAGAGTGTGTAAGGCTTGCTAAATATCTAGGAGTATGAGTTTGTGTTGTGGCTTAGGGTATGCCACGGCAAGAAAGAGAGTTTGGCTAGATATGAGGATATTGGATGTGTACAATGGTGGTACATGTTTTAAATGCAAGAAAATGTACATAGTCCTTTTTTTATTAAACAAATCATCGCATGTATGGCTTCCAAGGGAACAAAAGGGATGTGCATAGTGTTTAAATTAAATGTGAGAGTTATACATAAGACTTTGGTGTATGGATGTTGGTTGTTACACGTCTAAGGGTGCAAAGGGGTAGGCTAGGTGGCTTGGTCTTGTGGTATAAGTATAGTAATGTCTAGTACATGTTTTAATTGCCAAAACTGTACATAGTCTCATGGTTTTAAATTCAAACCGGCGGTATTGGGGATAGTCAAGGGAAAGGAAGTGTTTTCTATAGTGTAACACTTTAATAACTAGTTTGCACAAGTCTAAAAGTCAAGGGTGTACATGGTAAGGGTTTTTGGTATTTAAATCTTATGTGTATATATATATATATTCGGCCATAAATTAGTCTAGGGTATTTTTAAAGTACATATGCGATGTGGTTTATGTCTTTTAACGATGACGTAAAAAGTATAGGTAGATACTTTGGTGATTTACTAACTCAAAGGTTATAAATCAGTGCCAAACTAGTTCACATAATGTGTATGCTCTATGTACTATATGCATAACTTATAAGGGTTCCCCAAAAATCAACTTTCTTTTTATATTATTGATTTTTAAAAGTTCAATTATAGTCCAGTTTAAAATTTTTATTATATTTAAAAATTTTATTATCGATCTGGTTCTCTATAACTATGCGCTCTAATACCATTTCTATAACACCCCCAAGTTGGTCAAATGCAGCGAAATAGTAATTGGGGTGTTACTTGGGTGGATCGATAACACATAGTATATAGAGCAATGATCATAAAAGTCATTTAATACAAATTACATAAATCAATTGTACACACTTAGTATCTTGTTTGTAAATCACATTTATTATTAAAACTGAAGTAAATATCCCAGCCCAATGGTAGACATGATGCTCCTAAAGTGCTGGAATCCAATGCATGAACCTACTTTATTTTCCTGAGAAAACATATAGAGTAAAATGTGGGGGTTAACACGAAGTTGGTGAATTCACAGGTTCATTTAAATAATAAGTTAATAATATGCCAAAACACCACAAGGATAGTAGAGCACTAAGCTACATACTATAATAGTTCCTATTGCCCTGTAATAGAAGCTAGACAAAATAAGTTGTTCGGTACGCCCATTTGGATCTGTCCCGATGTTGTTCCCTCAGTCCGACAATGATGTAAACCTGTTGCTTGGCTTAAGCGTTTCGTGATAGCAAGTCACGCAGGCCGGATATTGTCAATACCCAAATAGATCTATTCACACATTTCGCGCTACACTAGTATCTATTACAGTCCACGGGTATGGGGCAAACAATAGGCAACAAGTTGTTGTTGTCATCAGTGCATGTTTTGCATATTTAAAATATATATAGTTTTTGTATGTTTTCTCCCCCAGTTATAAAACAGTAAAGATGGGGCCATGAACTCACCTTAGTGGTATTGATGTGATGATGATGATGTCACTGAACAAACTGGTACAAAACGATCACGAACCGGAGTAATTACCTAAGTAATTTAAGTGCCTTAGAAAATGCATAATTTAACAACGCATGATGGATGTATGATTTTTAAAGAATGCATGATCACAGATTAATATGTTATAACGACTGGCTAAATGTTTATACTTATTAAGAGTTGTGATAGACGTATATTTTTAGTGTCTAAAAATATATAAGTTGACTTTGTAAATGGGCTCAAATTAAATAAATGGATTTTTATTAAATAAACTGTAAGGTAATATTATATTATTTTCTGAAGTCTCAAAAATATAATTAACGGGATTTGTCAGCTTATAAAGTCTCGTAATTAAACTTGGTGATTTATTTAATTATTCAAATAACTAAATTTAATTAAATATTTTATTAATACTTTTAATTATTTTAAAAAAAGTACTAGTAAACCCTTGTAAATATGACAGATTACAAAAATAATCTTTAAGGTTTCATTCGTTAAGTTTATTACGCCGTTAATCCTCGTTAGTTAGTTTATTTATAAAAATGCCCCTAGGGCTTGTTAAACTTTGGGGAAATGACAAAACACCCCCTAAGTCTCGAAATTAAATATTACAAAGGGTTAGGGTTTGTTTCAAGTTTCCAATTTGACGCAATTAGTCCCTTTAAGTCACAAAAATATTCTATAGAGTTTCTAGGGTTTGAGTTAAGTTTCAAAAGTGGCAGGAATAGCCCTTTAAGTCTCGAATGTTAATAAAATAGGGTTAGGGCTTGTAAAACTTTACACAAATGGCAAAAATGACCCCTAAGGTCTCAGTTTGTTTATTAAAACAATTAGGGATCCATTTTAGTTTAGGTTTTGGCAACTATGGCCCTTGTGGTTTCATATATCACACGGTTTGAATTAACCGCCCCCTATACTTTGGAAAATGACACGTTTGATCCTTGTACTTATACAAAGTCACGAAATAATTATATAAGTTTTATTAATTTATGTATTTGGACCTAACTTTCACCAGTTGTCAAATGTGGCCCGAAAAGTCTCCATATTTTAGCAAATGGGCTTGACTAGCCCATTTTGGGTCTCAGCTTATTAGTGTGGGCCTAATGGGCTTATATAAATTTCACTAGGTAGATTAAATAAGTAACTAGCAACTTTTGGTTTTACTAAATGGGCCAAGTTTTACTATGTGCTTTTATAAATTTTACTTTCTTCCTAAAATGAGTTAGGTTTATTTTCAATGGGCTTATTTAAGGCTTATATTATGCTTATATGTTTCGGCTTATTTTTGATAAACCTAGGGATTATACTAAATTTAATGCTTAATGACTTATGGGCTTACTTAGCTACGGCTTATTTTATTAGTGGGCTTAAATAAGCTAATATTAAGTCTTGGCTTATATAAGCTTTTAGGGTTTCATGTTTCGGCTTAAATAACATATCTTAAATAAGTTTAGTCCTTGGCTTGTATTAGGTCTTATGAGCTTATATAAGGTTAATGGTTTCGGCTTATATTAAGTTTTTAACACATTTTAAGGCAAGTGATTATTCTAGGGCTTAAATAAGTTACATAAGCTTAAATGTACATGTTTTTAGGGTTTTTAGGCAAGAACACCCATAAACTTCATATAAGCCGTGGGCTTATATGTTGTTTAGGGTTTCTTCATAAGTTTCCAACGTGTGCATGCATCTTTAACTCCATTTTCATAACATAAACATGCATGAAACATGAAATGAGTAAGGAAAAGCTTAAAGGAGGTTTATACTTACCTGCTTTCAAGAAAATGGGATGATGACTATGGCTTGATGATTCTAGACGTCGGGTTCTACTAGAATGGTCTTGGATTCATCTTAAATGCCAAGTATCTTGGATGAGGAGCACTAAATGCTTGGAGAGGACTAAGAACTAGTTGAAGTAAATTCTTAAAGATATCTAGGTGTTTTGTTAAGTGTATAGCTGATTGTGGTAAGAGAGAAGAGTGTGTAAGGCTTGCTAAATATCTAGGAGTATGAGTTTGTGTTGTGGCTTAGGGTATGCCACGGCAAGAAAGAGAGTTTGGCTAGATATGAGGATATTGGATGTGTACAATGGTGGTACATGTTTTAAATGCAAGCAAATGTACATAGTCCTTTTTTTATTAAACAAATCGTCGCATGTATGGCTTCCAAGGGAACAAAAGGGATGTTCATAGTGTTTAAATTAAATATGAGAGTTATACATAAGACTTTGGTGTATGGATGTTGGTTGTTACACGTCTAAGGGTGCAAAGGGGTAGGCTAGGTGGCTTGGTCTTGTGGTATAAGTATAGTAATGTCTAGTACATGTTTTAATTGCCAAAACTGTACATTGTCTCATGGTTTTAAATTCAAACCGGCGGTATTGGGGATAGTCAAGGGAAAGGAAGTGTTTTCTATTGTGTAACACTTTAATAACTAGTTTGCACAAGTCTAAAAGTCAAGGGTGTACATGGTAAGGGTTTTTGGTATTTAAATCTTATGTGTATATATATATATATTCGGCCATAAATTAGTCTAGGGTATTTTTATGTTTAGTTTTGTGTCTAGGTAAAGTCACTAGGAGTATAGGTATTATATTGTGTGAGTATGTATGAGTCTAGGTTAATTTTGGTTAAGTTTGGGACCCTTGGTGAAAGTATGGTCATTTTTAGATGAGAAAAGATTTCATTACATTAAAAGTATTACAACTTAGTTTGAAAAGGTAAAAATGGTTAAGGGTAATGTTTAAGTATAAAAATAGTTGGTGTCGTAACGTAAAGTCAATTATAGTGTAAGAAAAATATGTATACATTAATATATTTAAAGCTTAAGAATTTATACTTAAGTAAATGTGTATTAATTGTGATCATGAGTATAGATATATGAACAAATGTGATGAATGCTTATGAGTGTATGTTCAAGTGACTAAAATGTTCAGAAAGGAGTGAGTGGTTATAGTCCTGCATGTTTATAAAATTTAGTCATCCAAGTGTGACTGTCCTTGTGATTAAGTGATGAGAATCATAATGTATGCTATGAGATTTAAATGTCCTCATGTTTTGATGATTAAAATAATGTATGATGTGTATGATGCATATGATTGATCAAGAGATTTCATGCAAAGGTGGTACTATTTATTCAGATATCATAAAGTGACGTATACAATGACGACATAGTCAAAAATTGAATTTACAGGTTTTACAACTTATGCATTGTGTGTGGAGCTTATATTTGGAACCGATGTTTGTTTTCGGTTTCCTTTATGGTCATTTAATTTTTTAGACATTTACCTTGCATGCTTCGATGACACGCCATAATTACTAAGTAACGGTCCACTTATCCAAGTGTGGCGTTACAATTATGGTAACAGAGCCAAGCTTTCGACCTATAGGCTCTTAAAATTGACATGTGACTAGTGGGTAGTCACGAGAGTTTTTCTAACCTGACAATACATTTTATTCATTTTATTTCATGCATCATTGTTTTATGTTAAGTTTTGACTAAGTAATGGTTGGTACAGGACTGGCCATATTTAGTCGCATGTGTTTTCATTTGAATTTATTTTGTGAACCGACCCATAGGCGTTCACCCTTGCTCATGTAAAATTTATTTTGTGGACCGACCCATAGGCGTCTACCATTTCCAATGGCTGTTTTCGTTGGCTATGCCTTCATAAACTCTTCATGCATCTTTTATGTTTATGCTATGTTCTAACAGATTAATCAGTTAATTTCTTCTTTGAAACTGTCAGATGGTCAACACACGAAATGAGCAAGAATTTGCTGCAGCTGTCCGAGCAGCTCTGCAGACCATGCTCCCTCAGATCCGAGCATAAGTTTGGGCTGAATTCCAAGCTGGACCTAGTCACCTAAAACAATCCTCCTCCTCCACCTGTTACTCTACACACATTGTTGAATCCCAGATCTTTAACTCAAATTATCTAGGTTATCAATTGTACATGTGATGAACACGGCAGAATAATACAATTGACAATCCCAAAAGGATTTGTATTAATCATTAACACAAATCACTGTAGGTGTGCATACATTGAATCCCACACCTAGAGATCATAATAGCAGTAGGTCACATTTTGTGTGTTGGAACGGATGTGTATAAAACCTACGACTGGTTGTTCCTTTATAACTTAAGGAACCCAGGGATACATGAAAACTAAATAAAGTAATAATGACTAACTCAAAACTGACTTATTCATTCTTATCCTTTGTTGACCAAATCTTCATACTTTTCACTAGCAGTGGGAAGTACTCTAGCAGGGGAAAGTACTCCAGCAGGGGGATCTCCAGCAGTGGGAACTCCAGCAGGGGAAAGTACTCTAGTAGTGGGAACTCCAGCAGTGGGAACTCCTGCATAATGTCCCATTTGGTCCTTCTTGTTTCCATAGTGTTTGACTCATCAACTTTTAGCCCAACAATCTTCCCCTAGTTGATGATGTCAAAACACATCCCCTTAAGCATACAACATCAAAGATCAACAGGCTGAACATTCTCTGTAGACAACTTCCCCTTTTTGACATGATCAAATAGGGGTCTTCTATGTGAACAACCTTGATTTTAATTACTACTTAACCAATATCATACATCAAACCCAAGCATTCTACTTTTCAAAATACCCTCCATGAGGCACATAGGCAATCCCCTCCTAATAAAAAATGATTTTGAGCAATAGATACTCACAATAGTTGTAGTAATACTAATGAGAAGTAGCAAAAATCTTCTCCTTGACGTCATATGTGAATGACTAACACTTTATCAAATGAGCTTCCCCTAAAATTGTGCTAGTCATTGATGAATCTTCAATTCTGTAGGCTTTATGTAATGATTACATATGAAGAAAACTGATTATAACTTACTTGATGATGAAGAAGAATAACCCGAACTTGCATTCTATAACTTGGACTAACCACGTAAGAAAGCGATGCCACTACAAAATCCTAATTTACCTTTGAAACGAGACACTGAGCACAATAACGTAACTCCTTTAAATGATAGGATATGTGACAATATAGCACCATAAGAAAAATAACACATTCCTAGATCCTGTAGAACTTCATCACAAAGCGTTTAAGCATAAAACACATACCCGCGAAAAGCTACTTCGTCTTCAAATAAATAATAAGAACTTTTCTTCGTAATCAATAAAATTAAAACGAGCCTTATACCTTTTAACCAGTTGCTATGAATAACCCATACTCTAAAACGTTGTTGTCCAAAACTCATATCTGACAGCAGGGGGAACTCTAAAAAACAGTGGGAATCTATTTAATGAAAGCAGTGAGATCTATTGAAGGCAGGGGGATTGTAGTAGGGGGAACTTTATCAAAAGCAGGGGAACTTTTAATGCCACTTTTTTTTTGTTACTAACTGTGCCAAACCCACATAATGGGAATGAATTTATAACAGGAGAATAAATAAAAAAACAGGGGGAAATAAAAGCACCCATTGTGAACCGTGTCATTTCTGACCTGCTGATCTGCACCCACTATAACACGTCTAACAGCAGCAATGTTACAAACCTCACGTGCTATACTTCTTTAATAAATAAATTGCCCCAGTCAATGAATACCGTGTGAACACATTATGTCTTCAAACAATTAGTCTTCGTGTGACAACAAGATTTGTGTTTCTTCGTGTGAACACAAAGTTTGCCCAATTCCAATCAAGGTATACGAGCAATATTAAAAGTTAAATATTACTAGTACGTTTCTCTCGTCTGAATCATAATTCTCTTTTGCATCCCACGTTCTTTTATGACCTCAATTAATAAAACCGAGTACAACTACCCCACATCTCCTTTGCATCTTGTTTTAATTCGTGTGAACACAAAAACATAATCACATCCCATTTTAATCTTAATGATTCGTATGAATCATAAAATTCCTAATGGTCATGTTGGGCCCACGACAAATATATTAATCAATCACATGGGATTGATTGCTTGACTTTGCCTTTCATTATTGCAGACCAAAAATTACGCACGTCACATAGCATATAAGATGAAAACAGTCGTAGCATAATTTCTTCACCAATACCCCACTTGCAAAAAATTACTTTCCTAGGGTTTTATCATAAACCCTAGTTCTTCACAGCAACAAAATTAAACATCATGATTCTCCTAGATACCGAGAGCCACCCGCTCTGATACCACTTGTTGAATCCCAAATCTTTAGACTCAAACAGTAAAAACCATTTTATCTAGGTTATCAATTGTATATGTGATGAACACAACGGAATAATACAATTGACAATCCCAAAAGGATTTGTATTAATCATTAACACAAATCACTCTAGGTGTGTATACATTGAATCCCACACCTAGAGATCATAATAGCAGTAGGTTACATTTTGTGTGTTGGAACGGATGTGTATAAAACCTACGGCTGGTTGTTCCTTTTATAACTTAAGGAACCCAGGGATACATGGAAACTAAATAAAGTAATAATGACTAAATCAAAACTGACTTATTCATTCTTATCCTTTGTTGACCAAATCTTCGTACTTTTCACTAGCAGTGGGAAGTACTCTAGCAGGGGAGTACTCCAGCAGGGGGATCTCCAGCAGTGGGAACTCCTGTATAATGCCCTATTTGGTCCTTCTTGTTTCCATAGTGTTTGACTCATCAACTTTTAGCCCAACACACATGGTTGGAGAGATTTAACAAACAGAAGCCTAGGGCGTTTGAGAAAGCTGAGGTCCCATCTGATGCTGAGAACTGGGTCTCACACATGGAGAAGATCTTCGATGCTATGGGATGTGATGGAATTTACAAGGCACGTCTGGCTTGCTACAAGTTCGAAGGTGATGCAATAGCTTGGTGGAGATCATACAAGCTAATAATTGGAGGTGATGTATGGTTAGCTGCTTTGACCTGGGTGGAATTCAAGGAAATGTTCTATAATCAGTTCTTCCGAAGGGCTGAACAGGAACGACTTAAGAGGGACTACCATGCCATTAGTCAGAGAACTGGTGAGAACAACACGGATTTTATGTAGAGGTTCCCCAGGTTAGCGGGATTTAGGGGGCTGCTACAGGTACAACTGAGGAGCAAGCGAAGCACTTTCGCTGGGCTCTTCACTCTTCGACTGCTGATCGGCTACTTAGTGCCACCTCCACTAATGTGTCACAAGTGGCAGACGCAACACGTAGCTTGGAGATGCTCCATGAGAGAGACGACTATGAGTAGCCAGCTCGTCTAGAGAAGAGGTATAATTTTCAGTCATCAAGCGTTACCATCTTATTCAAATTTGTACGTTCATTTTATATCTTGTCCTATCCAATTGTATCTTTCAGGCAGAAGGGTGGAGACCGTTCCCAACTGGCCACTTAGTAGACGAACAACAAGGGGCACAATCAATCTAATGATCGATACGGATCAGACAGGCGTAACTGTAATGACAATTACCGTAACAATGCCAGCTTTTCCAACAACAACAGGTCCCTAAATTCATAAACTTTTCTATGTTAATTTGTTATATGTCATAAATGCTAATATCTCAGCATCATAAACAAGAACTCTGCGAGTGGGCGTGGCCAGAAGTCTAAGGGTCAACAGCCAAACAACTCGTCTTCATCTGGTATTATACCTTAAACTTTTAGTGTTGTCATGTTTATGCCCAAATAATCATGTCTCACGCATATCTTCTTAAACAGGCTCTCAGGTAGCGAGGGTACCTCCTGGAGGTTACACCCATCCTATCTGCACTACTTGTGGTCGTAGACATCCTGGATGTAATACCCGTATTTAAAATCCTCAAATATTAAATACGCGTAGTCTCAGCTTTAACTTAATTAAACGTTAACAAATAATACGCAGTCTAATTTTATTTAAATATTACAAAATAATAATTATTCAGAAAATAATTATTAAGTTTTAGAAAACATTACGTATGTATTATTTATTACAGAAAAGAGTATTATGTTTTAGAAAAACTAAAACACGAGAAATATAAATACGTATACGTGATAATTTATAAGTGTCGAAAAATCAAACGGAAAACTTAATATAATAAAGGGGTGGCGGTTTGGTTTATTAAAGAAAGAAGAAATGTGGGCTTTTGAGCCCGACCCAGTACAAAAGAAACATACGGGGGTTACCACCCCTTTTTGTCACAACAGTAACATAAAAAAAGGAAAGCGTAGGGTTGTTGAATGGGGGCTGCTGACAGAAAAGACAAAAGAAAAAGGGGTGCCACCAGTTAGGAATTAAGAACAAGGATTCGAGTTTTGATTTCTTTAATCATTCAATTTCGTGTGTTTACCATTCGTTCTTAATCATCTAATTAAGGTAAATCATCATTTAATCCTTATTTTATTCACGAAAATCCTTTTTGATAGCAAGAAACGTGGGTTTGATTGTTAAACCTATTTAAAAATGGATTAAGGGTGTCGGGTCTTGGTGGGATTCACGTATACCGAGAGGCAAAGTCTCGGTGGGTATCCTTTTGATCAGCCGTGACCCAACAGGGGGTGTTTGGCCTTTCGAACATCAGAAACAAACCACCATAGGCATTTGTTTAATAAGCAGTGGGAAAAATGAATCAAAAGGGGGTGTTTGGGGTTTAATAACAGTGGGTAAAAACACAAGCAGGGGGTTTAGTTTGGATTCGCAGGGTGTGTTTGGTAAGAAAAGTATGTACAGACAATAAAGGGGCGTTTGGGCTTGTAAACTGTGAGTACAATAAAAGCAGTGGGAAAAATATAACAAACAGTGGGAACCAAGGTCAAAGCAGGGGGTATAACACGACCAGTGGGAACAAGACTAAAGCAGTAGGAATATTAAACGAACAGTGGCAACTGGCACTAGGCCAGTTGCTACTGTCCGTGGGCCGCAACAAAAGGGCATGACCGTGGGTCGTGTTGGGCTTCATTTAGTTTGACACGAGACATGGGTGTCTCGGGAGAAGTTTTGACTCAGGTTCGGAACGACACAAGTAATAATAAAATGCAAGGACATATTTTATTTTTTTGATTGAATCATTTTACTAAAGAGATTTTAAAAATAAATTAACCAAGTTATAATTGTTTTATTAATTTAATTGGCAAAATAAATTATTGAGGATTTAATTATTTATTGACTTAAAACGTATGGTTTATTTTAAATGATTTAATTATCTATGAAGCCATTTTTGGAAACGTTCTATTTTAGAAAACTTTCTATTTATAGCAGGTTACTATTTATAGTAATATCGTAAATATTAGAATAGATATCATACAGTATTTAAAAATACAGAATATATACTAATCAGTAAACATTTAAAGAACAGTCAGATTTATCAGAAATACACTAGATAGCCAAATTAATTAGTTTATACGCAACCAGTAAAATAATACGAGAACACGCAAATTGAATTAAGAACAATAATAAAAAGTAATTAGAGACAGTAATCTGACAACTCATTCACGTCCCTTATTTATGTAGTATCCGTGAAGTCGGAGTCAATTATGCAGCTTTCATTCTTATTTCATTACTAGACATGAGGTACGGATTTCCCGTCCTTCAGTAAGGACTTCCTTCTATGCATGATTAGGATTTCCCGTCTGCAGCCAAATGTTTTCCCTAATATATGTTTTAAGCTTATCAATAATCATTTTAATAACTAAATAAATTTTCCTGAGCTTTATATACAAGCATGAACAGTTATGTACTAGTTACGGAGGTACCGTAACCATGACACTTGAGGCACCGGTGTCATGACTCCTCTGCGGAGGAGTGATTTCTCACAGCGTCCCATTTATTTCAGCTTGACCATTTATCAATATTATCAGCGGGGTGTATGGATGCATCCTAGGTTATCAGTTTATAGCTTATCAGGTGAATGTGGCGTGTGCTCTACATCCTTCACATTGGAGTTGATCCCTCCACCCAACACATTAAATTAGAGGTCACCCCTCTACAGCATGACGGGGTCACCCCTCTATGTATTCATGTAGACGTTGTTACAACACATGACCTATATAAGCTCTTGGCAATTTAAAATACAGTAAATGCATGTTTTCAGATTTAACAGATACCAGTTAAGCATTACTATTTATAAATCAGACTTTTCAGATTATACACAGATTTCCGCTGCAATTTACTTATCAGTCTTATAGTTTCAGTATTTCATCATCCATTTCATTTCAGTATATCTTATCATGCTTTATATCCGTTTATTGGGCGTTATGCTCAGCCGTAGTTCCTCTCATGTTCAAACGACATGTACACCGGGACGCTCTTAGGATTTTTAGAGCATGTGCATTTGGATGGAAGCTATCCAGACTTCTTACTTTATGCACTTCTTACATTACCTTGCTTATTTGTACATTGTTTAGTCCTTTCTTTCAGTATTTACTTTTCTTGTTTTGAGCTTATGTTTGGATTACCGATGTTTGATTCCGGTATTTCCTTTATGGTCAGTTAATATTCTAGGACATTTACCTTATGCTTTGATGACACGCCATAAATACACGTAACGGTCCATTTATCCAAGTGGGGTGTTACACTGGACCATGTCGTCGGGCTACCGGCGTTTGCTTTAAGTGTGGACAACCAGGTCATATGTTGAAGGACTGCAAGAAGGGAGAGACTACTGGTACTTCTGGTTCTGCTCCTCCTAAGCCACCAGCTTCAAGTCGTGTCTACACTGCCACCAGAGATCAGGCGAATAAGTCTTCAGGTACTATCACTGGTATCCTCTTTATGTACGGACATGCTGCCTGCGTTTTATTCGATACTAGTGCAACTCATTCAGTCATATCCACTACGTGTGCCACTAGTATTAATAAGATGCCCATGCCACTAGAGAACATATTAAGTATATCTACGCCAATGCGATACTCTGTGCGCATTACCCATGTGTATAGAGAACTTCCCCTAGAATTTGATGATAAGGTTCGCCAGTAGACGCACTTCCTTTGGATATGTGCGAGTTTGATCTAATCTTAGGCATGAACTGGTTAGCTAAACACCATGCCACTATCGATTTCCATATGCACCGGGTTATATTCGGCAACGTCCAAGCTCCGGAGTATATTCATAATGGTTTCCTACCAGGAAAGTATGTACAAGTCATTTCCGCCTTACAAGCCCGTGCTTTACTAGATCATGGTTGCGAAGGCTTCTTAGCTACGATTCAAGATATTATTGCTGAAGCTCCATCGATCCAAGATCAACCAGTTGTTTCTGAATTTCCCGATGTATTGCTATAAGAACTTACGGGTATACCACCTATCAGCGAAGTAGAGTTTGGTATTGATCTCATCCTAGGAGCTCAACCAATCTCCAAGGCTACTTATCGCATGACTCTCATTGAGCTCAAGGAGTTAAAAGACCAGCTACAGGAGTTACTGGAGCGAGGTTTCATCCGTCCGAGTGTATCACCATGGGGTGCAACGATACTTTTTGTCAAGAAGAAGGACGACAACATGCGCTTATGCATTGACTATCGTGAGCTGAACAAGATCACGATTAGGATCCGTTATCCATTGCCACGTATCGATGATCTGTTAGACCAACTACAAGGTGCCAAGCACTTCTTCCATATTGATCTACGATCCGGTTGTTATCAGCTGTGAGTGAAGGAGAAGGATATTCTTAAGACTGCTTTTCGTACAAGATATGGCCACTATGAGTTCGTAGTCATGCCTTTCGGACTCACTAATGCTCCAGCGGTATTCATGGACTTGATGAACCGCGTCTTCCTTGAATTTTTGGACAAATTTGTCACCGTTTTCATCGACGACATTCTCATCTTCTCTAAATCCAAGGATGAACATGAGGAATATATTCACACTGTGCTATAGATTATTCGCCAGAAGCAATTGTATGCCAAATTTTCTAAGTGCAAATTCTGGTTAAACAAGGTGGAATTTCTGGGCCACATTGTCTCCGCAGAAGGGATCACCATGGATCCTGTGAAGGTTGAAGCTATCACTAAATGGCCAAGATCGATGTCTGCAACTGAGGTTTGTAGTTTTCTGGGCTTATCTGGTTAATATCGTAGATTTGTGGAGAACTTTTCAAGGCTAGCTGATAGGTGTGTAAACACCCATCCTTTTTACCACTTAATTACAATAATAACCGGACCAAAACGTGTATTTTATGTCATTTATGTCGGAATATGCGTGGTTTGTGTTTTTGTTGTGATTTAGGACGAAGTTGTGAAAAGTGGAGAAAACACGGGAATTCACGGGCTTTTATTGAAGAAAAAGATGAAAGACGAAGTCGAGAGGTCAAGAGTGCAAAAAGAACGGAAGTCCAAGACCAATTCTGAAGATTTATCGAAGAAAAAGTCAAAAGACGGAAGTTTACTTAAAGCCGAAGAACTCAAGTCTAATTTATTGAAGAATTAAAAGACGAGTTCGAAAGAAATCCCGAGCCAAAAGTCATTAAAGTCCAAGATTTAAGAAGATTAAAAGGCTTAAGGACTAATGGTGCAATTAACAAAAGTTTAAGAAGAGAAGGACCTAATGATGCAATTAAGAAGAAATGAAGGAGGGGAGGAAGCTTCCTAAGCACTCCTTAATCCTCCCCTATATATAGATTAGGATTTCATTAGTTAGTTTTTTGTTGGCTAATAGTGACAATTAGTTCTTCCATTTTACTTATCTTGTCATTTACTTTTCATGTCCATTTAAATACCTTGTCTTGCACCTTAATTACATTTAATTTCAAGTAAGTTTCGATTTACTTTTCTTGTCAATCTTTACTTTTTCTTGTTAATCTCTTATCTACTTTTCTTTACTTGATCTTAATATTTATGTTGATTTGTTCATGTTCATGTTCTTGATTTTTATTGATTTATTTAAGTGGGTTTTGATTATTGTGGTTATTTTTGTTAGTTTGATTGTTTTGGATTGATTGTTTATGCTTAATAGATGTTTGTTCATTAGTTTGATTTAATCTTGTGGTTGATTTTGCTTAGATTTTATTAGATTCGTGTTATTTCTTGTGTTTCCTTGTTCTTCGCTGTTACTGTATTTTCCCAAGAAATTGTTCCGGATCAAGCAGGTTATTCCGAGTGAAGGGTTTCAAAAGTCGTTCATCCGGAATATTAAATATTCCGGATCAAAAGTGCTCATTCGGAATAATTTATTATTCCGGATCAAGCATTTCATCCGGAATATCCAAACATTCCGGATCAACCTTTTATTCCGGATCAACAGAATATTCCGGATCAAGGGAATATTCCGGATCAACCTTTTATTCCGAATCAAATAATATTCCGGATCAAGCAAGTTCATCCGGAATAATTCATTATTCCGGATGAAGGTGTTTATTTGGAATATTAGGATATTCCGGATCAAGGAGTTTTTCGGAATATTATTCCGGATCAAGAGATATTCCGAACGAAGGAAACATTCCGGATCAAGACAATTATTCCGAATCAAGACTTTATTCCGGATAAGTGACATATTACGGATAAAGGATTTATTCCGGATCAAGGGTTTTGGTGAATATTCCGAGTGAAGAAAAACATTCCGAACGAAGGTGACATTCCTGATGAGTGTTTATTCCGAATGAGGGTAATATTCCGGATGAGCTAATTTTCAGGTTCTTCTAGTTTCTGTTTTTAATTGTCTGCTTTTAATTTCCAAGCTTTATTTTTCCCGCCTTTTTCCTTAGTCGCACTTTAAGTTTATTTGCCTTAGATTTATTTTAGCCTTGCCTTAGTTTTATGTTTTAGTTGCGTTTTAAGTTTGCCTTAGATAAGATTTAAGTTTGCGTTATTTACGTTTATTGCCTTTTAATTTTAGTCACGCTTTTAAATACTCGCATTTTACTTTAAATTAGATTTAGATTTAAATTACTTGCCTTTTACTTTAAAGTCTTTGCACCTTTTATTTTAAAACAACCAAAAATATTTGTTTCACCAAAAACAATAGAGTCGTACTTTGAACTGGAAATCAATTCGTTAAGAAACCGAGAAACGAACAATTGAACCTAGCAAAATCTCTTCATCAAATGGCGCTGCTGCCGGCTCTTTTCGTAAAGATTAACGGTTTTTTGTGAGAGACGCGTTGCTTTTGGGATCTGTTCACTTGTGAGCGTTATTTTTCTTGCTTCAAAATTTCAAAAAACCATAAAAATTAAAAATTTCAAAAGTCCAAAAATATTTTATTTTTATTGTGTATATATATATATTGTCTTTGTGTTTTGTATTGTTTTCTTTTGCCTTTGTAGGTGTATGCGTACTAGATCTTCTAATTATCAAGAGCCCGAGACTCGAGAAGATTTAAGTATGGCAGGTGTCAACAACAATAATCCACCGCACCTCAACAATAATAACAACAATGTTCATCCACAGCCCGATCTTCAGACAATGGAGGAGCTTTGTCAACCTACCATGTTTGGACGAGGAGGACCGATTGCGCTGATGCAAATCACGGCTCCGGAGTTTTCGTTGAAGCACCACATGATTCAGCAAGTGCAAACAAATCCTTTTAGAGGAATGCCTGATGATGATGCCAACAAACACCTCGACAAGTTCATTACAATCACTCAAAGCATGAAGTTGCCTGGTGCCATAATGGATGTTCTTCGCCTACAACTCTTCCCACATACTTTATCACACCATGCCGAGAAATGGTTTGATCGTCTCCCGAAGAATTCAATTCATACTTGGGATGACATGACTCAACGCTTTTCGTCACGCTACTTTCCACCATCCATGGTCACGAGTCTTCGCAATCAAATCAGCGGTTTCATGCAAGACCCCGATAAATCTCTTTTTGATGCTTGGGAAAGATATAATGTCTTGATTGATCGTTGTCCAAACCACAACATGCTTCCTGTGACATTAATTGATACTTTCTACAACGGTTTGACTTTTTGTGATCGTGATACGATTAATGCAGCCGCCGGTGGCACATTTATGAAAAGGAGACCCGAGGAGTGTAGAGAGCTAATTGAGAACATGACTACTCACCACAAAAACTGGGATTCCTCCACTTCTTCAAGGAACAACCCGAGAGTCAATGTTTCCTCCACTTCAGCAAGCCCTGATATGACCGAATTCACCCGCATGATGACTGAAATGAACAAAAGTATCTTGCTTCTCGCTTCAAACCAACAACAACAACAAGTTAAAGCGGTTGCTAATCCTTGTGAAACATGCGGCGGTCCTCACTCATACACCGATTATCCTTCTACACAAGGAAATCCGGAAAATGTGTATGCAGCTTATGGTAATTATTCACCGGAAAATTACCAAGCTCGACCTCAAGGGGATAGAAATTTGCTGAGTTACCGGTCAAACAACTAACTTTCACCCGGTTTTTCTCCTCAAAACCAACACCCCGCCAACAACTACAATAGAAGCAACCAAATCCCACCAAGAGCTTCTAATCCTTATCACCCACCCACTCAACAAGCCCCACCCATTAACCCCGATGTTGAAGCCATAATGAGAACCCAAGGTGAGCAAATCAAGAATCTGCAGAGCCAAATTATCAATCTTAAAGGAGATATCACCAAGCAAGGGAATGAGATCAGATCCGAGCTTCGAGATAATATCCAATCCTCCTTCAGCACTCAAACGAATGATATAAAGAATATGCTGGCTAGTTTCTTGCCCACAGCTCAACCTTCTACTTCGAGTTCTCTACCTTCAAACACCGTCACCAATCCGCGAGCAAATGTGAGTGCTATTACTACCCGTAGTGGAGTAACCATAGTAGGACCACCCATCCCACCCCCATCATCTACACCTCCTCCACCACCATTTATCCCTACTCCTACACCTAGTATTAGTGCACGATTACCGTCTTCGCCTCGTCATGACGATGTACCTAGGAAGGACCCTTCAACATCTCAACCTTTACCTACACCTACACCTTCACCACCCAAACCCAATATCCCTTATCCTTCTCGCTTAGGCAAGACCAACGAGCTAACCAAGAATGACTATCAAGTGTTGAGCTATGTGAAGATGCTCTCTCAAATGAACATCAACATTAACCTTGTTGAAGCACTTGTCCACATGCCGAAATTTGTGAAAGCATTCAAGGAATTGCTTAACAAGAAGGAGAAGTTGATTGAGCTCGCCAACACACGCTTAAATGAAAACTGTTCTGCAGTTATTCTTAAAGAACTTCTGGAAAAGCTTGGAGATCCCGGTCGTTTTGTGTTGCCTTGCATCTTTAACAAAACTGAAGAATTTACTGCCCTAGCTGATCTCGGGGCCAGTATTAATATTATGCCTTTGAGTGTTTGGAAAACACTATCATTACCCGACCTTACTCCAACAAAGATGACTCTGGAACTTGCAAATCGCACTCTCGCTTACCCCGTTGGTATTTCCGAAGACGTGTTCATTAAAGTTGGCACATTTACTTTCCCGGTCGACTTTGTCGTTGTTGATTATGAAATGGACCCTCGTATTCCTTTAATACTTGGTCGGCCATTCTTGAGAACCGGACGAGCTCTAGTTGATGTTGCCGAAGGTGAGTTAATCTTAAGAGTCGGGAATGATGCACAAGTTTTCAAAATGGGGAAGCTTACAAGCAAATCCTTTGGATGAGAATCAGTGAATATGATTAATGTGCTCGATGATTTTGTCGTCTACAACAATCCTCTATTCGATTCTTGCATTGATAATCCAATTTTTCAAGATGATGTGGATGATTCTCTCTCCAATTTGGAACCTTCTCCCATTTATGATTCTCCACCGATCTTTGATGCTTATGATGATGATTCTATCTCAGATTCGGGTGATTTTGATGATTGTACTTCCGAGTATCCCGACCTGCCTACATATGATGATTTTGATGAGGCCGATACTCTATCGAGAGATTCTTCACATAATGAAGATCCTCCACCTACATCACTCGATTCTACTTTGGACGATTACTCATTTGAGGAAGACTTCTCTATGTTTCTCAACACTTACTTCCCTCAGGAGAGTGATGCTCCTCCTTTAGACTTTGAAGATTATCGTCTTGATCCTACTTTGGATTTGAAGAAAATTCTTTCAAAGGAGAAGAAGCCGGTCGACACCAATATCCGCAGCACATATGATTTAACACCTCCTTGTCCACCTTCTGAGGACGAGGTTGTGCATCTTCTTCGCGGATCTTCTTCCCATTCTGCTGAGCCTGAGTGCTATTTTCCCTTAAAGGAAAAGGTGTTTGACCCCGGTATTGATATTCTGCAGCCATCTCAGTATCCACCTGATGAAATAAAAGGAAATATCTTTGGAACTTATGGAAATATGCTTGCACCACTTCACCCTTGCTTCCACCGTGCTCCGTCTTTGCTTAAGGGAACCTTGCCTACTCTTCTTTGGCTTGCCTTGTTCGCCTTAAGCTTGTGCTATTTGATGGACGAAAACTATGTCTTTGATCCTGGTGGATATGTTTCATGCTTCTTCCTATGATGATCAAGGTCGAGTCAGGCTCAAGACTCGGTGAACAAATATCAAGCGCTTCTTAGGAGGCAACCCATGTATCTATCTTTTCGCTTTCTTTATCCTAAGTGTAGGGGAGACCCGTTGGTGTTTGCTATTTCCTCTCTTCTTCTAATCAGGGATTCGAGCGCTCAATGATCCACTCTTGATGATTCTTGACGACCCATGATTCCGTGTGTTGGGAATAAATTAAGGCCAGATCACTTGAACGCTGACAAGAACGAATCAAGCGTTGACAGGAACAAAGCAAGCGCTGACAGCTCAAGCGTTGACAAGTTAAAGTCAAGCGTTGACCAGGACGATACACGAACACCAAAACCCTAATTTTCTCAGAAACCCTAAAAACACTAAAACCCTAACAACATCATGTCTGAAGCAATAACCACCTCCAATTCACCCTTACCAAACATCAGGATTCCCATGCTTGATGCAACCAACTTTGACTTATGGAAGTTCAACTTTGAACAATATCTGGGGATCTATGACTACACACTCTGGGAGATTATTGAATATGGAAACTCATTCAATAAGGCTCAAAAGATTCTTGATGCCATTACTCAAAGATCAGCTGTTGAAGGATGCCCTGATGAAGATAAGAAAGAAAAACCTGGAGATGGTAGAGCTGTAGGTGCTGAAGATATTGCAAAGAAAAGGGTTGACATGAAAGCCCTAAATATTCTGAAAGTCTCTTTGGGACAAGAAAACCAACACAAATATAGAGGCTATGAATCTGCTAAGGATCTTTGGGAAGCACTTGAAGTTGCATATGGTGGCAATGCAGACACTAAGGAAGAAAAGAAAAAGCAACTTCTGCATGACTATGCTGTCTTTAAAGCTCAACCCAATGAGAAACTGAGTAGTGTGAGAAGCAGATTGCTTGACATCACAAGCAAGTTGTCCTTCATGGGGACACAAGTTGGTGATGTTGACACCAATGATACCTTTCTTAAAAGTCTTGGTGAGGCATGGAAGATTGAGGCAAGATCTATTCTTGCCAATAATACTTACAAGAGCTCCTCGTTTGATGACATCTACAACAAACTAAGACTATTGGAAGATGAAACTCTTTCAGCACATGGAAGCAAACCTAGCACCAGCAACATGGCCTTCTTCTCTCATAGTGAAGGTCAATTCAATCAGAAGGACTCTTTTATGCATCCAGTTACTGGATCATCATTTGTCAGCGCTGGAACAAGTCCTGTCAACGTCTCCTTTTCAGACGCTGACACATTCATGAATGACTCCCCAAGAGTTAAACCTGCTGGTTTGGATTTGGATACTGTGTGTGCTTACATTGCTTCTTTGCCCAATGGTTCAGTGATTACATATGAGGACCTTGAGCAGATAAGTGATGAGCACTTGGAAGAGATGGACATCAATTGGAACATGGCTCTTGCTAGTATAAGAGCAAATAGGTGGAATAGAAGGTTCAAGAAGAAGATGACCTTCAATGCTAAAGACACAGCTAGATTTGATAAATCCAAAGTTGAATGCTACAACTATCATCGTATGGGGCACTTCATGAGGGAATGCAGATCTCCTAGAAGATCTGATGCTGGTAAACCCTCAAGTCAGGTTGTTAAAGCTCAAGATTCCAAAGCCATGGTTGCAGTTCAAGGAATTGATGGTACTGGATGGGATTGGAGCTATCTGGCTAAGAATGCTGAAGAGGACAAAGCTTTGGTTGCTGATATTGAAGAAGAAGAGCATGTTGAATATGTCTCATGGCACACTCCTCCTCTTCATCTGATAATGAGGTATATGATGATGCTTTTTGTAGCAAAGGTTGTAGGTTAAACACTGATAGACTTAACAAAGAGGTGTTAAAACTAAAAGATGATATGAGCACTGAAAGGTGTAAATTGTCCAATTACCAACTAGCTCTTACTGAAACTGAGAAAACCGTTTCTGAATACAAGAAAATGGAATTTGACTTCAAAGATAAGATAAATATCTTAAAACATGAGCTAGAGGGTAGTATGGATATTAGAAATATCATGACAAAGGTCAATAGAGACCTACAGGCTAAGTTAGATGAGGCCATTAAGAATAAGGATAATGTTGACCTCAAGATTCAAAGATTTGATAGAGCCACCCAAACCCTAGGAGACTGTGTAGCTAAACAAAGGGATCCTAAGGACATGACTGGGATTGGGATGAATGATTACTCTCTGGTTCCACCACCAGCTGGTGACTTCTATGGTGTCCTTAGAAAGGATTTATCTTGGACTGGTATACCAGAATGCCAAGAAGAGGAATTCATTCCTCCACCAAGAGTTGTCACTCCAGTGGAAGAGTATCAACAAAAACTGACTGACCTAAATGAGTGGAAGAAAGCTAGCCCTACTTTATTTGTTAAGGGAGGTTTGCTATGTGAAAGTACCAATGAAACACCACCCATTAAGGTTACTCATCCAGTCACTGGTAAAGTTGTTGACCTAGGCTCAAACACTGTTAGAAGACCTACCATTAAATATGCAGAGATGTATAGGAATAATAGGTCACCCAAGAGCCAAGTTAACAATCATGGAACAAGTTTCTTCTCTTCTAGACCTAAGAGTGTGTCTAAGAAAGCCTGTTATACTTGTGGTAGCTTTTCACATTTGGCATACAAGTGTGTCAACGCTCCCAAAGCCAGCGCTGATAGGAACAATTTCAGCGCTGATAGGAAGAAAGTCAACGTTGTTAGGAAGTCAAACGTTGTCAGACCCAAACCTTGTGTGCAGCAAAGTCCACAAGTGATTAGACCTGCCCCATTCTTTTCTAGAAGGTCTAACACTCATGGACAAAGACCTTTTCAAAAGACAAACACTTGGTCAAATAGGCAATGGGTTCCTGTAGCAAACCCTAGGTTCAACGCTGATAAGGGTAACTTCAGCGTTGACAGGACAAAATCCAACGCTGACAGAAACGTGCCCAGACCTAAATATTTGCAGCCACAAGGTAAGGGGTCAAAAGCTTCTTCAAGCTTAACATGGAGACCCAAGAAAGATCAAAACCCTAATAATAATGGAATTTCAATGACTTGCAATAGATTTAATTACATTTCAAAGGTCATAACAAAACCTATTGGGGTTAACTGGGTATTTCATCCTAAAAAGGATGAGAATGGGGTTGTTGTGAGAACTAAGTCTGTTCTTATTGAACAACCAGATGAATCCAAGTCTTGTGAGACTTGGGTTCCCAAAGAAAACTAATTTGTTTTCTTTATGTGCAGGGCATTCAGAGACATATCAATGATTATGGATATTGGGATAGTGGATGCTCAAGGCACATGACAGGAAAGGAAGACTATCTGACGAACTTCACTCCTATTAAAGATGGTGATAAGGTATACTTTGGAGGGGGCTATGGAACCATTACAGGCAAAGGAACCCTTCTCACCAATAATCTACGTTTTGAAAACGTCTTCCTGGTAAAAGAACTGGATTATAATCTGTTTAGTGTATCACAAGTTTGTGATAACAAAAATAAGGTTCTTTTCACTGATACTGAGTGTTTGGTGTTAAGCAAGGATTTTAAGATCCCTGATGAGAAGTATATTGAGTATAGAACACCTAGGCATAAGGACATATATAATGTGAATTTAAATGGGATTAAAGTGAATACAAATATGTCTTGTTTTTATGCTAAGGCCTCAGTAGATGAAAGTAATTTGTGGCACAGGAGACTAGGGCACATAAATTTTAAAAATATAAATAGACTTGTGAGGCTTGGTTTAGTTGATGGTTTGCCTGAGAAGGCCTTACACAATGACCACTCTTGTTTTGCATGTCTTAAAGGCAAGCAGCACAAGGTCTCATTCAAGTCCAAGCAGGTGCATACTAGTCCCAGACCTCTTCATATGCTTCACATGGATCTCTTTGGTCCAACAAATATAGAGAGTTTGAATGGCAAGTCATATTGTTTTGTTGTAACTGATGATTTTTCTAGGTTTACTTGGACATTCTTTCTAGCTATGAAGAGTGACACAGCTGATGTTCTTATTGAATTTATCACTCAAATTGAGAAAAGGTCTGGCAATGAGGTTAAGATGCTTAGGAGTGATAATGGTGGAGAATTTAGGAACAAGAAGCTAGATGATTTTTGTGCCAAGAAGGGAATTACTAGGCAATTTAGTATTGCTAGAACACCACAACAAAATGGGGTTGCTGAAAGGAAGAATATAACCCTAATTGAAGCAGCCAGAACAATGTTGGCTGATGCTCACTTTCCTATAGCCTTTTGGGCTGAGGCTGTTAATACAGCATGCTATGTGCAAAATAGAGCATTGGTTAACAAAATTCAGAACAAAACACCTTATGAGTTACTTTGGGGAAGAAAACCTAATATTGGTTTTCTCAGACCTTTTGGATGTCATGTAGTAGTATTGGACACTAGTGATGCATTAGGGAAATTTAGTGCAAAAGGTGATGAAGGTTACTTCATGGGGTATTCTGTCCAGAGCAAGGGTTATAGGGTTTATCTTAAAGAGGACAAACGTATTGTTGAGAGAGTACATGTTAGGTTCTTAGAGAATAAACCTAGTGATCCTGAAAGTGGTCCTAATTGGTTGTTTGATTTGGAACCCTTATCTAGAACTTTAAATTATATGCCTGTTATCCAGACATTATGAAGGTAACTTCAAATGTTGTGGAGGAACAAGTTGTTGATGTTTCAGGTACTCAGGTTAATGAGAGGGTTGGATCACAAGCAGAAAAGGCATCTCCTACATTTGCATATGTCACAATTCCCATTTGGACTGATGCTTTTGCTGCTGCTGCTGCTGCTGGACAAGATAATGGTGGTTTCCAAATACCACCAGATACAAACATGCATGGTTCCTCAGGCGCTGACAAAGGCAAATCTAGCACTGACAAGACCAATTCAGATGTTGACAACAACATTTCAAGCGCTGTTAGCCCAGACGCTGACAACCAAGATTCAAACGTTGACAACACTTATGGGCATCTTTTCTCTTCCAGTTTTGAACAAGGTGGACCTTCCAATGTTCATGAAGAGATTTTTGTTGCTCAAAGAGAGTCTGATGAAGAAGATATTGGCAACAAGGAGCGTGAAGTTGAGGACACCAGACTTTTTGAAGGAGGAGTTCTCACTTCCACAATGAAGAATCACCCCACATCTCAGATCATTGGTGATATTATGACTCCAGTTCAGACCAGAATATCTCACCAAGGTCTTGGTGGGTTTATTGCCAATATACACAAGAAGGTTGATACCCCTCTTGTGCAAGCATGTTTGTTTGCATGTTTTCTGTCACAAGAAGAACCCAAGAAGATATTTGATGCTCTCAAAGAACCAAGTTGGGTGGAAGCAATGCAGGATGAGCTTCACCAATTTGCAATTCAGGATGTTTGGGAGTTGGTTGATTGTCCTAGATATGTGAGACCTATAGGGACAAGATGGGTTCTCAGGAACAAAAGAGATGAAAGAGGTATTGTGGTCAGAAACAAGGCAAGGTTAGTGGCTCAAGGTTATACACAAGAGGAGGGGATAGACTATGAGGAGGTCTTTGCACCAGTTGCAAGGATTGAAGCTATTAGGATTTTTATAGCCTATGCATCTTGCATGGACTTCACAGTCTATCAAATGGATGTGAAGAGTGCATTCTTGTATGGTACCATTGTTGAGGAAGTTTATGTCATGCAACCTCATGGTTTTGAGGATCAAGAGCATCCAGATAAAGTGTATAGAGTCAAAAAGGCTATGTATGGCCTTCATCAAGCCCCTAGAGCATGGTATGGTACTTTGTCTACCTATTTGGTGGACAATGGATTCAAGAGGGGCACCATAGATCAGACACTATTTACAAAGAAGAAAGGCAAAGATGTGTTGCTTGTGCAGGTCTATGTTGATGATATCATTTTTAGGTCTACTGATTCAAAGATGAGTGAGGATTTCTCCAAGCTTATGACAGACAAATTCAAGATGAGTGCTATGGGGGAGATGAACTTCTTTCTTGGTTTACAAGTTCAGCAGAAAGAAGATGGTATCTTCATCTCCCAGGACAAATATGTTGCTGAGATCTTGAAGAAGTTTGGCTTTTCTCCACATGAAAAGAGGGCTACTACTCCTATGGATAGAGAACACCCTTGGGGAAAGATTGGAGATGGGAAAGATGTTGATGTCAGGCATTATAGATCCATGATTGGATCCTTGATGTATCTTACTGCTTCCAGACCTGATATCATGTTTGCTGTGTGTGCTTGTGCACACCATCAAGTGACTCCCAAAGAATGTCACCTTTATGATGTGAAGAGGATCTTTAGGTACCTAAGATGTTTCCCAAGTCTTGGTTTGTGGTACCCAAAGGATTCACCATTGGAGCTGATTGCATATTCAGACAGTGATTATGGAGGTGATAAGTTTGATAGGAAATCCACAACTGGTGGATGTCAGTTTCTTGGGAGCAGATTAATATCTTGGCAATGCAAGAAACAAACAGTGGTGGCTAACTCTACAACTGAAGCAGAGTATGTGGCTGCAGCAGCATGTTGTGGTCAAGTGTTGTGGATTCAGAACCAGCTGTTGGACTATGGGTATAATTTCATGCATACTAAGATATTTGTTGACAATAATAGTACTTTATGCATCATTAAGAATCCTGTACATCATTCTAAAACTAAACACATAGAAATTAGACACCATTTTATAAGAGATTGCTTTGAGAAACGTTTAATACAACCAGATAGGGTTGACACTAAGGAAAATGTGTCAGATTTATTAACTAAACCTTTTGATACTGGAAGATTTCAATACTTGGTAACAAGTATTGGAATGGTTAATCTCTCTTAATATGTGTTTTGGATTCTTTTTGTAAAAGTATGTACAGGATGATGCATTATTATTATTGGTCTTTTTGATGATTTAGATTTTCCACTATATTTTTCTAACACTAACAAAGGTTGTTTGAACACTGATAAGTGTTTTTGCAACGTTGTCAGCAATATAATTGTCTAACGCTGACAAAGCTTCCTTCAACGTTGTTGTGTGTTATCGGGGCGTTGTCAGCAACAATGTTAGTTTTGTGGTTTTCAATCTAAATGTGCAGATGGTGTTAGCAGTATCCCATTGGATACAGAGTTGCTTATGGATCAATGGAGAAGCATTTGTACAAGTTTTTATTTATGGATGATGGTTGGAATGTTTCATTCCTATCTTGACATAATTTTTTTTTATGTTCATGCATGATTTTAGCAAACTTTTTGTATCATAGTTTAAGGGGAGGTTTTAGGAACCTTTAGGATTTTTGGGTATCCATATGATACTCTTATCACAATTCTAGATTGTGTCCACAAGTGAGTATGGGTTAGTTTTACTAAACCATGAGGCACTGTAGCATGCATAGTATATCAACTTTGCATGCTGCCAAGACATTTTTGGCCTAGAATTGGTTGTGGTCTGTTGGGAGACTTGGGAATGATTTTGATATGGGATTTACCTGGGAGTAACAAGGATTTTATAAGGTAACTTTGTTGTTAAGAGTTTTGGTTAGCAAGGGACACTAGAGGACTGTTATGTCTATCTTGCTTATGCAAGTGTGCATAACTGGACAGTGCTTGCCGCCCTATAATAATTATCAGCTTTTGGTTATCTTCTCTAGGATAAATTACTTGTTAAGGTCATTTTTCACTTTTTAAAACAATTTTATTTTTGGACGCTGACAAGATTTTTCCAAGCGTTATTGTGACCAAATTGGACGCTGACATGGCTTTAGGCGAACGTTGACAAGATCATAGCCGTTGGGCGTTGATAGGTTATTTTTGACCGTTGACACTCAATGGGACCTACCCAGTTGTTACTTTTTGACATATTTTCAAGCCGTAATTTTAGGAGTTGTTACTTTCATTAAATGCATGAGATAACTTATAACTTTTTCAATATTTTCATGATTAGTTTTTGAAAATCTTTGCCTATTTTTGGGCCAATCACATGCATTCTTTATCTCCTATAAATTTGGCTCCTATTTTTAAACAGGGTATCTATAATTCTTGTCTAACACTTTTCTCTTATCAACTTCATCTTCTATACTTCAAATTAACAACTTTCATCAATGGCACCAAAGTTTAACTCAGCAGAATTGGATTTGGGGTTCAAGTCTCAACACAACATGATTGCTTATCTTGTTGCTGATAATGATTTGTTTCCTCAATACACACAAATGGTGGCGTATTTGAATGCATCCCCATTAAGGTATGCTCTTTCTCATGCACCACTCATTCCAGTCACACACATTAAGCAGTTTTGGAACACTGTCAGTTCCTTAACAGTTAATGGAGTGACCACATTGACTTCTATTGTTCATGGGAGATCTTGGGTGGTTATTGAGGCCTTGGTACGCCAGGCCTTGCATCTTGATGATGCTGATGGTATAGCCATCCTTCCCATAAATGAAATAGAACAAGGGCTTAGGGCTTTGGGATATCCTTTTCCTGATGAAGGTACTCTAAATAAGTATCATAAGCAGGAATTTCCCCCATCCTGGAAGTACCTCATCCACATCCTCCTTCAATGTTTGAGTCCCAAATGTACTGCACACAATGAGATCAATAGATCCATTGCCAGTGCTATTGTGTGCATTGCAACAGGGCAAAAATATAACTATTCTAAAATGATTTTTGAAGGGATGTGTAAAAACAAGGGGACAAAAATGACTTTAGCTTATCCCCGTTTTCTACAAATGATTTTTGATGATCAAGGTTATTGTTCAAGGGATCACAATGATTTTTATAAGATCCCTGAACAAAAGAAAGCTATTTTTACAAAGATGAATTCACCACCTCATAGAGACTTACCTTTAACCCCAGCAATGCTTGCTGTTATTGCAGCAGCACAACCCCAACCAGACCCTCAACCTCAAATTGACCCTCAACCACAACTTGAACCCATTCCTGAACCTTTACCCTCACCTGAACAAATGCAAATTGACCAAGAACCCTTTAACGCTGACACATCAAATGTTGGCGTTGATGTGCCTATTTCCAACGCTGACACACAACCATCACAATCCCAAACACCCCTTAATCAACCCACATCTACCCATTCTTCCACACCATCTTCCACACCACCTGAATATAGGTTGATAAAACGCCAAAGGACTACTGGAGTGTTCTCCTCTGGTGGTCCTAGCCATGAAGCAGAGAGAACCACCACCACAAGTGTGGCTGGTGACCTGGATGAGGCTGGGACTATTGGTTCTGGCTTAGATGCTGGCCAAGGCAGTCCCACCATCATTAAGTCCTCATCCTTGCCCAATGAACCTGACTTGGGAGGTCAAATCCCCATTTCAGAAGAGGGCAGACTGGAACCAATGACTCTTTTGGAATTGACGGCAGTCTGCATTAGCTTGCAAAAGCAAAATGCAGACTTAGTACAAATTGTCAGCTCACAAGGCCTTGAACTCAAGCAATTGAGGGAGAGGATTGTTGTTTTGGAGAGTGATCATGATAGGAGGGGTATGGAGGAGTCTTCCAAAGGGGAGGAAGATCAAATAAATCTGAGTGATAAGGGCAGCCAAGATGGTCAATCAATGGATGTTGCTGAAGCCCTTACAACTTTGAAGGAACAAACAGGTTTTGATACGTCCTTAATCTCTCCAACCAATCTAAATTTATCATTTACAGCTATGTTGAGAGAGGTTACACAAGGCGCTGAGGGAAAATATTTGAGCGTTGACAAGACAAATTTGGACGCTGATAGAAGTATTTTGGGCGCTGATAGAGGAAATTTGGGCGTTGACAGACCTGCACATGAGGGTGATGTATTCCAGTCATCATCTATCATCAAAGAAGTTTCTACTCAGGTATTACCATCTACCTTACCAACCATTTCACCATCAGATAAGTGTAAGGGTAAATTGGTAGAAGAAATTGTTCCAAAGAATGCAGCCCAAGTTGAATTTGATAGAAGATTGGCTGAACAAATGATGGAACAAGGTGAAAAGGAAAAGTCACCATTTGTTGTGACTTCTGAAGAAGAAAGTGATGGAGCTAGCTCAGACTCAAGTGTGATGATTATAGAACCAGAAAGGCTTGAGTATGGTGATGAGCTTGCTAGGGAAAAGTTGAGAGACTTAAAATTGCAGGTTGACTTTGAGATGCCAGAGGTGGTTCAGATGTACAATTCTTGGGAAGAAAGCTGTATGGATAATCCAGACTTGACCATTTCAGATCAAATATGGGGTTTGGAGCTTCTTCTTAGAGTTCTGAAGGATTGTAAGGTGATTTTGAAGCACAAGGCAAGCAATATTCTCTCAGAATTGAAAAGGGATAGGAGAGAGCTCTACTTTATGTTGCTCAGATGTCATGGAGTTGGATGGACACATTAGAAGTTGAAGGCTTTGACATTTGATGAGTTGGAACATAGGCTTATCCTATTTGGGTGAGAGTGCAGGAAGCAAACACTCTCAGACTTCTTTCAGATGAAAGAAAGGAGCAACTTGCAGAAGAAATGGAAATCAAGAAAGCTATGATGATTCCCAGACCAGTGAAGAAGGGATTTAAACTTGAGTTTCCAAAAGATATGAATCCACTATATCCAAATGAAGCAGTTATTAGAAAGAGCCTCAAGCTCTCCCCATTAGAAGCTTCATATATGGTGCAAGTGTTACCATTAGATTCCAGGAATCCAATTGTGAGTTATGATGAGGATGAATGTGGATTCTGGAAGATTGGCAGATTTGGAAAGGAGGTACACACTTTTACCACTCTCATATCTTTATTTGCAAGTTGTGATAGAGAAGACTTGGTGGACCTTTGGAGGTTACTAGAGACCAAGTATGAGGATGAAGCACCAACTTCAGCTAATGGAATAAAACTTTGGACCACATTCAAAAGAATGTGTGGGACAAATGAGGAAGATCCTGAAATATGGAAGGATCTTGAAGATGACCTCAGTGGTCTTCAATGGAGGTTATATTCAGCTGCTGGTGTATACCATTTGAGTTCTACAAAGTTTGCTGAGTATCTACTTGTGGATGCTCAATATTTCATATCCAAGGCTGTTTTGGAAAAGATGAAGGACACTCAGCTGGAGATAGATTATTCAAGTGACGTGGCAAAGAATTTGATCAGATTTATTCATTACCAATATGAGAAGGTTTGTCAGACTCCTCCAAGTTCTTAATGCTTATTCAGAAACTTGATCATAAGAGTGGATATCAAGTTTAGGGGAGGATTGTTGGGAATAAATTAAGGCCAGATCACTTGAACGCTGACAAGAACAAATCAAGCGTTGACAGGAACAAAGCAAGCACTGACAGCTCAAGCGTTGACAAGTTAAAGTCAAGCGTTGACAGATTGAAGACAAGCACTGATGGAAGATATAAGCTACACGTTTATTATATTCTAGAATACTTCTAGTAAGGATAGAAACGACAATGTATTTTCTATGTTTATCTTTACCTAGAATAGTTGATACGTAGCTTATTGTACAAGGCTTCTTAATCTATAAAAGAAGGCCTTTAGGTTAATGTTCAATATCAAGTTTTATATAAGTTTTCATTCGTAAACATCTTTCATTGTAAGCAAGTTCGACATTCATAATCAAAGTGAAAGTTTTGTTTACATCTTGTGTTCTTGTTTAAGTGTTAAATTCCGCATAACACTTAGATTCACAAAGCATATAACAAAGGTTTCTCTACGTGTTATACTTGATCTAATCTCGTATACACAAAGCTAATTGATCTAAGTTTGGGATCAACAAGTGGTATCAGAGCTTGTTGAGGAACTTTTGATCTTTGAAGAACACCAGGACGATACACGAACACCAAAACCCTAATTTTCTCAGAAACCCAAAAAACACTAAAACCCTAACAACATCATGTCTGAAGCAATAACCACCTCCAATTCACCCTTACCAAACATCAGGATTCCCATGCTTGATGCAACCAACTTTGACTTATGGAAGTTCAACTTTGAACAATATCTGGGGATCTATGACTACACACTCTGGGAGATTATTGAATATGGAAACTCATTCAATAAGGCTCAAAAGATTCTTGATGCCATTACTCAAAGATCAGCTGTTGAAGGATGCCCTGATGAAGATAAGAAAGAAAAACCTGGAGATGGTAGAGCTGTAGGTGCTGAAGATATTGCAAAGAAAAGGGTTGACATGAAAGCCCTAAATATTCTGAAAGTCTCTTTGGGACAAGAAAACCAACACAAATATAGAGGCTATGAATCTGCTAAGGATCTTTGGGAAGCACTTGAAGTTGCATATGGTGGCAATGCAGACACTAAGGAAGAAAAGAAAAAGCAACTTCTGCATGACTATGCTGTCTTTAAAGCTCAACCCAATGAGAAACTGAGTAGTGTGAGAAGCAGATTGCTTGACATCACAAGCAAGTTGTCCTTCATGGGGACACAAGTTGGTGATGTTGACACCAATGCTACCTTTCTTAAAAGTCTTGGTGAGGCATGGAAGATTAAGGCAAGATCTATTCTTGCCAATAATACTTACAAGAGCTCCTCGTTTGATGACATCTACAACAAACTAAGACTATTGGAAGATGAAACTCTTTCAGCACATGGAAGCAAACCTAGCACCAGCAACATGGCCTTCTTCTCTCAAAGTGAAGGTCAATTCAATCAGAAGGACTCTTTTATGCATCCAGTTACTGGATCATCATTTGTCAGCGCTGGAACAAGTCCTGTCAACGTCTCCTTTTCAGACGCTGACACATTCATGAATGTCTCCCCAAGAGTTAAACCTGCTGGTTTGGATTTGGATACTGTGTGTGCTTACATTGCTTCTTTGCCCAATGGTTCAGTGATTACATATGAGGACCTTGAGCAGATAAGTGATGAGCACTTGGAAGAGATGGACATCAAATGGAACATGGCTCTTGCTAGTATAAGAGCAAATAGGTGGAATAGAAGGTTCAAGAAGAAGATGACCTTCAATGCTAAAGACACAGCTAGATTTGATAAATCCAAAGTTGAATGCTACAACTATCATCGTATGGGGCACTTCATGAGGGAATGCAGATCTCCTAGAAGATCTGATGCTGGTAAACCCTCAAGTCAGGTTGTTAAAGCTCAAGATTCCAAAGCCATGGTTGCAGTTCAAGGAATTGATGGTACTGGATGGGATTGGAGCTATCTGGCTAAGAATGCTGAAGAGGACAAAGCTTTGGTTGCTGATATTGAAGAAGAAGAGCATGTTGAATATGCTCTCATGGCACACTCCTCCTCTTCATCTGATAATGAGGTATATGATGATGCTTTTTGTAGCAAAGGTTGTAGGTTAAACACTGATAGACTTAACAAAGAGGTGTTAAAACTAAAAGATGATATGAGCACTGAAAGGTGTAAATTGTCCAATTACTAACTAGCTCTTACTGAAACTGAGAAAACCGTTTCTGAATACAAGAAAATGGAATTTGACTTAAAAGATAAGATAAATATCTTAAAACATGAGCTAGAGGGTAGTATGGATATTAGAAATATCATGACAAAGGTCAATAGAGACCTACAGGCTAAGTTAGATGAGGCCATTAAGAATAAGGATAATGTTGACCTCAAGATTCAAAGATTTGATAGAGCCACCCAAACCCTAGGAGACTGTGTAGCTAAACAAAGGGATCCTAAGGACATGACTGGGATTGGGATGAATGATTACTCTCTGGTTCCACCACCAGCTGGTGACTTCTATGGTGTCCTTAGAAAGGATTTATCTTGGACTGGTATACCAGAATGCCAAGAAGAGGAATTCATTCCTCCACCAAGAGTTGTCACTCCAGTGGAAGAGTATCAACAAAAACTGACTGACCTAAATGAGTGGAAGAAAGCTAGCCCTACTTTATTTGTTAAGGGAGGTTTGCTATGTGAAAGTCCCAATGAAACACCACCCATTAAGGTTACTCATCCAGTCACTGGTAAAGCTGTTGACCTAGGCTCAAACACTGTTAGAAGACCTACCATTAAATATGCAGAGATGTATAGGAATAATAGGTCACCCAAGAGCCAAGTTAACAATCATGGAACAGGTTTCTTCTCTTCTAGACCTAAGAGTGTGTCTAAGAAAGCCTGTTATACTTGTGGTAGCTTTTCACATTTGGCATACAAGTGTGTCAACGCTCCCAAAGCCAGCGCTGATAGGAACAATTTCAGCGCTGATAGGAAGAAAGTCAACGTTTTTAGGAAGTCAAACGTTGTCAGACCCAAACCTTGTGTGCAGCAAAGTCCACAAGTGATTAGACCTGCCCCATTCTTCTCTAGAAGGTCTAACACTCATGGACAAAGACCTTTTCAAAAGACAAACACTTGGTCAAATAGGCAATGGGTTCCTGTAGCAAACCCTAGGTTCAACGCTGACAAGGGTAACTTCAGCGTTGACAGGACAAAATCCAACGCTGACAGAAACGTGCCCAGACCTAAATATTTGCAGCCACAAGGTAAGGGGTCAAAAGCTTCTTCAAGCTTAACATGGAGACCCAAGAAAGATCAAAACCCTAATAATAATGGAATTTCAATGACTTGCAATAGATTTAATTACATTTCAAAGGTCATAACAAAACCTATTGGGGTTAACTGGGTATTTCATCCTAAAAAGGATGAGAATGGGGTTGTTGTGAGAACTAAGTCTGTTCTTATTGAACAACCAGATGAATCCAAGTCTTGTGAGACTTGGGTTCCCAAAGAAAACTAATTTGTTTTCTTTATGTGCAGGGCATTCAGAGACAGATCAATGATTATGGATATTGGGATAGTGGATGCTCAAGGCACATGACAGGAAAGGAAGACTATCTGACGAACTTCACTCCTATTAAATATGGTGATAAGGTATACTTTGGAGGGGGCTATGGAACCATTACAGGCAAAGGAACCCTCCTCACCAATAATCTACGTTTTGAAAACGTCTTCCTGGTAAAAGAACTGGATTATAATCTGTTTAGTGTATCACAAGTTTGTGATAACAAAAATAAGGTTCTTTTCACTGATACTGAGTGTTTGGTGTTAAGCAAGGATTTTAAGATCCCTGATGATAAGTATATTGAGTATAGAACACCTAGGCATAAGGACATATATAATGTGAATTTAAATGGGATTAAAGTAAATACAAATATGTCTTGTTTTTATGCTAAGGCCTCAGTAGATGAAAGTAATTTGTGGCACAGGAGACTAGGGCACATAAATTTTAAAAATATAAATAGACTTGTGAGGCTTGGTTTAGTTGATGGTTTGCCTGAGAAGGCCTTCCACAATGACCACTCTTGTTTTGCATGTCTTAAAGGCAAGCAGCACAAGGTCTCATTCAAGTCCAAGCAGGTGCATACTAGTTCCAGACCTCTTCATATGCTTCACATGGATCTCTTTGGTCCAACAAATATAGAGAGTTTGAATGGCAAGTCATATTGTTTTGTTGTAACTGATGATTTTTCTAGGTTTACTTGGACATTCTTTCTAGCTATGAAGAGTGACACAGCTGATGTTCTTATTGAATTTATCACTCAAATTGAGAAAAGGTCTGGCAATGAGGTTAAGATGCTTAGGAGTGATAATGGTGGAGAATTTAGGAACAAGAAGCTAGATGATTTTTGTGCCAGGAAGGGAATTACTAGGCAATTTAGTATTGCTAGAACACCACAACAAAATGGGGTTGCTGAAAGGAAGAATAGAACCCTAATTGAAGCAGCCAGAACAATGTTGGTTGATGCTCACTTTCCTATAGCCTTTTGGGCTGAGGCTGTTAATACAGCATGCTATGTGCAAAATAGAGCATTGGTTAACAAAATTCAGAACAAAACACCTTATGAGTTACTTTGGGGAAGAAAACCTAATATTGGTTTTCTCAGACCTTTTGGATGTCATGTAGTAGTATTGGACACTAGTGATGCATTAGGGAAATTTAGTGCAAAAGGTGATGAAGGTTACTTCATGGGGTATTCTGTCCAGAGCAAGGGTTATAGGGTTTATCTTAAAGAGGACAAACGTATTGTTGAGAGAGTACATGTTAGGTTCTTAGAGAATAAACCTAGTGATCCTGAAAGTGGTCCTAATTGGTTGTTTGATTTGGAACCCTTATCTAGAACTTTAAATTATATGCCTGTTATCCAGACATTATGAAGGTAACTTCAAATGTTGTGGAGGAACAAGTTGATGTTTCAGGTACTCAGGTTAATGAGAGGGTTGGATCACAAGCAGAAAAGGCATCTCCTACATTTGCATATGTCACAATTCCCATTTGGACTGATGCTTTTGCTGCTGCTGCTGCTGCTGGACAAGATAATGGTGGTTTCCAAATACCACCAGATACAAACATGCATGGTTCCTCAGGCGCTGACAAAGGCAAATCTAGCGCTGACAAGACCAATTCAGACGTTGACAACAACATTTCAAGCGCTGTTAGCCCAGACGCTGACAACCAAGATTCAAACGTTGACAACACTTATGGGCATCTTTTCTCTTCCAGTTTTGAACAAGGTGGACCTTCCAATGTTCATGAAGAGATTTCTGTTGCTCAAAGAGAGTCTGATGAAGAAGATATTGGCAACATGGAGCGTGAAGTTGAGGACACCAGACTTTTTGAAGGAGGAGTTCTCACTTCCACAATGAAGAATCACCCCACATCTCAGATCATTGGTGATATTATGACTCCAGTTCAGACCAGAAGATCTCACCAAGGTCTTGGTGGGTTTATTGCCAATATACACAAGAAGGTTGATACCCCTCTTGTGCAAGCATGTTAGTTTGCATGTTTTCTGTCACAAGAAGAACCCAAGAAGATATTTGATGCTCTCAAAGAACCAAGTTGGGTGGAAGCAATGCAGGATGAGCTTCACCAATTTGCAATTCAGGATGTTTGGGAGTTGGTTGATTGTCCTAGATATGTCAGACCTATAGGGACAAGATGGGTTCTCAGGAACAAAAGAGATGAAAGAGGTATTATGGTCAGAAACAAGGCAAGGTTAGTGGCTCAAGGTTATACACAAGAGGAGGGGATAGACTATGAGGAGGTCTTTGCACCAGTTGCAAGGATTGAAGCTATTAGGATTTTTCTAGCCTATGCATCTTGCATGGACTTCACAGTCTATCAAATGGATGTGAAGAGTGCATTCTTGTATGGTACCATTGTTCAGGAAGTTTATGTCATGCAACCTCCTGGTTTTGAGGATCAAGAGCATCCAGATAAAGTGTATAGAGTCAAAAAGGCTATGTATGGCCTTCATCAAGCCCCTAGAGCATGGTATGGTACATTGTCTACCTATTTGGTGGACAATGGATTCAAGAGGGGCACCATAGATCAGACACTATTTACAAAGAAGAAAGGCAAAGATGTGTTGCTTGTGCAGGTCTATGTTGATGATATCATTTTTGGGTCTACTGATTCAAAGATGAGTGAGGATTTCTCCAAGCTTATGACAGACAAATTCAAGATGAGTGCTATGGGGGAGATGAACTTCTTTCTTGGTTTACAAGTTCAGCAGAAAGAAGATGGTATCTTCATCTCCCAGGACAAATATGTTGCTGAGATCTTGAAGAAGTTTGGCTTTTCTCCACATGAAAAGAGGGCTACTACTCCTATGGATAGAGAACACCCTTGGGGAAAGATTGGAGATGGGAAAGATGTTGATGTCAGGCATTATAGATCCATGATTGGATCCTTGATGTATCTTACTGCTTCCAGACCTGATATCATGTTTGCTGTATGTGCTTGTGCACGCCATCAAGTGACTCCCAAAGAATGTCACCTTTATGATGTGAAGAGGATCTTTAGGTACCTAAGATGTTTCCCAAGTCTTGGTTTGTGGTACCCAAAGGATTCACCATTGGAGCTGATTGCATATTCAGACAGTGATTATGGAGGTGATAAGTTTGATAGGAAATCCACAACTGGTGGATGTCAGTTTCTTGGGAGCAGATTAATATCTTGGCAATGCAAGAAACAAACAGTGGTGGCTAACTCTACAACTGAAGCAGAGTATGTGGCTGCAGCAGCATGTTGTGGTCAAGTGTTGTGGATTCAGAACCAGCTGTTGGACTATGGGTATAATTTCATGCATACTAAGATATTTGTTGACAATAATAGTACTTTATGCATCATTAAGAATCCTGTACATCATTCTAAAACTAAACCCATAGAAATTAGACACCATTTTATAAGAGATTGCTTTGAGAAACGTTTAATACAACCAGATAGGGTTGACACTAAGGAAAATGTGTCAGATTTATTAACTAAACCTTTTGATACTGGAAGATTTCAATACTTGGTAACAAGTATTGGAATGGTTAATCTCTCTTAATATGTGTTTTGGATTCTTTTTGTAAAAGTATGTACAGGATGATGCATTATTATTATTGGTCTTTTTGATGATTTAGATTTTCCACTATATTTTTCTAACACTAACAAAGGTTGTTTGAACACTGATAAGTGTTTTTGCAACGTTGTCAGCAATATAATTGTCTAACGCTGACAAAGCTTCCTTCAACGCTGTTGTGTGTTATCGGGGCGTTGCCAGCAACAATGTTAGTTTTGTGGTTTTCAATCTAAATGTGCAGATGGTGTTAGCAGTATCCCATTGGATACAGAGTTGCTTATGGATCAATGGAGAAGCATTTGGACAAGTTTTTATTTATGGATGATGGTTGGAATGTTTCATTCCTATCTTGACATAAATTTTTTTTTTTATGTTCATGCATGATTTTAGCAAACTTTTTGTATCATAGTTTAAGGGGAGGTTTTAGGAACCTTTAGGATTTTTGGGTATCCATATGATACTCTTATCACAATTCTAGATTGTGTCCACAAGTGAGTATGGGTTAGTTTTACTAAACCATGAGGCACTGTAGCATGCATAGTATATCAACTTTGCATGCTGCCAAGACATTTTTGGCCTAGAATTGGTTGTGGTCTGTTGGGAGACTTGGGAATGATTTTGATATGGGATTTACCTGGGAGTAACAAGGATTTTATAAGGTAACTTTGTTGTTAAGAGTTTTGGTTAGCAAGGGACACTAGAGGACTGTTATGTCTATCTTGCTTATGCAAGTGTGCATAACTGGACAGTGCTTGCCGCCCTATAATAATTATCAGCTTTTGGTTATCTTCTCTAGGATAAATTACTTGTTAAGGTCATTTTTCACTTTTTAAAACAATTTTATTTTTGGACGCTGACAAGATTTTTCCAAGCGTTATTGTGACCAAATTGGACGCTGACATGGCTTTAGGCGAACGTTGACAAGATCATAGCCGTTGGGCGTTGATAGGTTATTTTTGACCGTTGACACTCAATGGGACCTACCCAGTTGTTACTTTTTGACATATTTTCAAGCCGTAATTTTAGGAGTTGTTACTTTCATTAAATGCATGAGATAACTTATAACTTTTTCAATATTTTCATGATTAGTTTTTGAAAATCTTTGCATATTTTTGGGCCAATCACATGCATTCTTTATCTCCTATAAATTTGGCTCCTATTTTTAAACAGGGTATCTATAATTCTTGTCTAACACTTTTCTCTTATCAACTTCATCTTCTATACTTCAAATTAACAGCTTTCATCAATGGCACCAAAGTTTAACTCAGCAGAATTGGATTTGGGGTTCAAGTCTCAACACAACATGATTGCTTATCTTGTTGCTGATAATGATTTGTTTCCTCAATACACACAAATGGTGGCGTATTTGAATGCATCCCCATTAAGGTATGCTCTTTCTCATGCACCACTCATTCCAGTCACACATATTAAGCAATTTTGGAACACTGTCAGTTCCTCAACAGTTAATGGAGTGACCACATTGACTTCTATTGTTCATGGGAGATCTTGGGTGGTTACTGAGGCCTTGGTACGCCAGGCCTTGCATCTTGATGATGCTGATGGTATAGCCATCCTTCCCATAAATGAAATAGAACAAGGGCTTAGGGCTTTGGGATATCCTTTTCCTGATGAAGGTACTCTTAATAAGTATCATAAGCAGGAATTTCCCCCATCCTGAAAGTACCTCATCCACATCCTCCTTCAATGTTTGAGTCCCAAATGTACTGCACACAATGAGATCAATAGATCCATTGCCAGTGCTATTGTGTGCATTGCAACAGGGCAAAAATATAACTATTCTAAAATGATTTTTGAAGGGATGTGTAAAAACAAGGGGACAAAAATGACTTTAGCTTATCCCCGTTTTCTGCAAATGATTTTTGATGATCAAGGTTATTGTTCAAGGGATCACAATGATTTTTATAAGATCCCTGAACAAAAGAAAGCTATTTTTACAAAGATGAATTCACCACCTCATAGAGACTTACCTTTAACCCCAGCAATGCTTGCTGTTATTGCAGCAGCACAACCCCAACCAGACCCTCAACCTCAAATTGACCCTCAACCACAACTTGAACCCATTCCTGAACCTTTACCCTCACCTGAACAAATGCAAATTGACCAAGAACCCTTTAACGCTGACACATCAAATGTTGGCGTTGATGTGCCTATTTCTAACGCTGACACACAACCATCACAATCCCAAACACCCCTTAATCAACCCACATCTACCCATTCTTCCACACCATCTTCCACACCACCTGAATATAGGTTGATAAAACGCCAAAGGACTACTGGAGTGTTCTCCTCTGGTGGTCCTAGCCATGAAGCAGAGAGAACCACCACCACAAGTGTGGCTGGTGACCTGGATGAGGCTGGGACTATTGGTTCTGGCTTAGATGCTGGCCAAGGCAGTCCCACCATCATTAAGTCCTCATCCTTGCCCAATGAACCTGACTTGGGAGGTCAAATCCCCATTTCAGAAGAGGGCAGACTGGAACCAATGACTCTTTTGGAATTGACGGCAGTCTGCATTAGCTTGCAAAAGCAAAATGCAGACTTAGTACAAATTGTCAGCTCACAAGGCCTTGAACTCAAGCAATTGAGGGAGAGGATTGTTGTTTTGGAGAGTGATCATGCTAGGAGGGGTATGGAGGAGTCTTCCAAAGGGGAGGAAGATCAAATAAATCTGAGTGATAAGGGCAGCCAAGATGGTCAATCAATGGATGTTGCTGAAGCCCTTACAACTTTGAAGGAACAAACAGGTTTTGATACGTCCTTAATCTCTCCAACCAATCTAAATTTATCATTTACAGCTATGTTGAGAGAGGTTACACAAGGCGCTGAGGGAAAATATTTGAGCGTTGACAAGACAAATTTGGACGCTGATAGAAGTATTTTGGGCGCTGATAGAGGAAATTTGGGCGTTGACAGACCTGCACATGAGGGTGATGTATTCCAGTCATCATCTATCATCAAAGAAGTTTCTACTCAGGTATTACCATCTACCTTACCAACCATTTCACCATCAGATAAGTGTAAGGGTAAATTGGTAGAAGAAATTGTTCCAAAGAATGCAGCCCAAGTTGAATTTGATAGAAGATTGGCTGAACAAATGATGGAACAAGGTGAAAAGGAAAAGTCACCATTTGTTGTGACTTCTGAAGAAGAAAGTGATGGAGCTAGCTCAGACTCAAGTGTGATGATTATAGAACCAGAAAGGCTTGAGTATGGTGATGAGTTTGCTAGGGAAAAGTTGAGAGACTTAAAATTGCAGGTTGACTTTGAGATGCCAGAGGTGGTTCAGATGTACAATTCTTGGGAAGAAAGCTGTATGGATAATCCAGACTTGACCATTTCAGATCAAATATGGGGTTTGGAGCTTCTTCTTAGAGTTCTGAAGGATTGTAAGGTGATTTTGAAGCACAAGGCAAGCAATATTCTCTCAGAATTGAAAAGGGATAGGAGAGAGCTCTACTTTATGTTGCTCAGATGTCATGGAGTTGGATGGACACATCAGAAGTTGAAGGCTTTGACATTTGATGAGTTGGAACATAGGCTTATCCTATTTGGGTGAGAGTGCAGGAAGCAAACACTCTCAGACTTCTTTCAGATGAAAGAAAGGAGCAACTTGCAGAAGAAATGGAAATCAAGAAAGCTATGATGATTCCCAGACCAGTGAAGAAGGGATTTAAACTTGAGTTTCCAAAAGATATGAATCCACTATATCCAAGTGAAGCAGTTATTAGAAAGAGCCTCAAGCTCTCCCCATTAGAAGCTTCAGATATGGTGCAAGTGTTACCATTAGATTCCAGGAATCCAATTGTGAGTTATGATGAGGATGAATGTGGATTCTGGAAGATTGGCAGATTTGGAAAGGAGGTACACACTTTTACCACTCTCATATCTTTATTTGCAAGTTGTGATAGAGAAGACTTGGTGGACCTTTGGAGGTTACTAGAGACCAAGTATGAGGCTGAAGCACCAACTTCAGCTAATGGAATAAAACTTTGGACCACATTCAAAAGAATGTGTGGGACAAATGAGGAAGATCCTGAAATATGGAAGGATCTTGAAGATGACCTCAGTGGTCTTCAATGGAGGTTATATTCAGCTGCTGGTGTATACCATTTGAGTTCTACAAAGTTTGCTGAGTATCTACTTGTGGATGCTCAATATTTCATATCCAAGGCTGTTTTGGAAAAGATGAAGGACACTCAGCTGGAGATAGATTATTCAAGTGACGTGGCAAAGAATTTGATCATATTTATTCATTACCAATATGAGAAGGTTTGTCAGACTCCTCCAAGTTCTTAATGCTTATTCAGAAACTTGATCATAAGAGTGGATATCAAGTTTAAGGGAGGATTGTTGGGAATAAATTAAGGCCAGATCACTTGAACGCTGACAAGAACAAATCAAGCGTTGACAGGAACAAAGCAAGCGCTGACAGCTCAAGCGTTGACAAATTAAAGTCAAGCGTTGACAGATTGAAGACAAGCACTGATGGAAGATATAAGCTACACGTTTATTATATTCTAGAATACTTCTAGTAAGGATAGAAACGACAATGTATTTTCTATGTTTATCTTTACCTAGAATAGTTGATACGTAGCTTATTGTACAAGGCTTCTTAATCTATAAAAGAAGGCCTTTAGGTTAATGTTCAATATCAAGTTTTATATAAGTTTTCATTCGTAAACATCTTTCATTGTAAGCAAGTTCGACATTCATAATCAAAGTGAAAGTTTTGTTTACATCTTGTGTTCTTGTTTAAGTGTTAAATTCCCCATAACACTTAGATTCACAAAGCATATAACAAAGGTTTCTCTACGTGTTATACTTGATCTAATCTCGTATACACAAAGCTAATCGATCTAAGTTTGGGATCAACACCGTGTTCCCATTTTCCTGGTTCTATCCTAAACTCTTTTCGATTCACTATTTTATATTTCTCAATATTAAAATAGGAATCTCTTTAGTTGTCTTTTCCTTAGCGAGATTTAAACAAAGTGCACAATGTCCTAAGTGAAGGGGAGTTTACTCCCACATGCTTAAACATTGAGGACAATGTTTATCTTAAGTGTAGGGGGGACTTTTATCGAAGTTAAGTGGCCTTTTCCTTGTATTTGTCCTCATTTTAACCGGAAAATCAATTTTTCGTTTCAAAAGTTTTGATCTATTTTGGCCCATTAGTTTTTCCCTTTTATATAGTTATTTTCTTTCCTTATTATAATAAATTTTGAATAAAGTGGTTTTAATTTTCAAACGTTGTGAATCTTTTGACTCAACCCGAGTTTACTTGTCTTAATTTACTCTAGCTAGTATCCTTAACGTGTTTAAGTGAAGTTTTGCTAGGCTTTTATATAGGGAGCTATAAACGCGAAAGTCTTAACTCTCACGGGTTAAGAACAAGAACTTTTCGCAAGTTCCTATAATTGATCCTACAGAGTCGTTTATCAAGGGAACTTTAAAACGTGATTTCTAAACTTGAAAAAGTCTAAGAGTTTGCAAGATCCTATAGGCGACTCGAAAACCCAAAACTTTGATTTAATAGGCTAAGTATCCACGAGTCTCATTCCTTGAGATTTTAAACTGTGGAGAACGAGAGATGATAGAGTCAATTATAAGTTTGGTATTCTTTCGTGATTTTATGTGAGTTAATTATAAGCCTATTCTCCCATCGCTTGCTAATAAATTTATCTGCAATAAATAAGGTTGTACGATTTGAAAAGTTACTTAGCTTCTAGCCCAAGATCGTTTAAAAGTTGCCAAGGCATAACTTATTGAAGCGCGATGCGAAGATTGGCGAGTCCAAGAAGGTCCTAACAAGGCATGAGGGCTACAATTTTGTTGCTAAAGATCCAAGTGATGTGAAGAATCATTCATTCAAAGATCAATATGAAGGATCGAGACACACGACGAAAAGCAAATACTCCCCAAAAGTCATGGAGAAGTCTATCCGAAAAGGCCCTAACAAGGTATGAGGATAAATGAAGCCAAGTCCAAAAAGGAGGCGGATCATTGTATATCAAAGTCCAAAATAAAGATTGGAGAAAAATGAAGAAGTCGTGGTCCAAATATGAAGAATCTCTCAAAACTTCAAGTGAAGAAATTCCTATTATGAAGAGAAGACCATTAATTCATGAACGTCTCTCAAGGTTTGAAGTATGAAGTCGCTGCCAAATATCGGTCCGAGAAAGTTCTCAAATCGCGAAGAGAGTTATGCCAAGATATGAACTTTATGAGGTCCCGAGAAGCAGTTTTAAAAGATTTTGTCCTTTAGCTAACTATTGATTAAATCGTTCACTTTATTTTCGGCCTAATAAACTATCGAAATAAGTCAAAAATGCATCCTCGTGATCATTCAAGACAATAATAAAATATAAAAGATACACCTAGGAATAAGGGAATCTAAGTGAATAATTGGCCCACATGAGTTCGTGTTAGTTTGCTAACTTATAATAACAATGATCTCGTTTTTAAGCTTGGTTTGGAGAAAGTGAAAACTTGAGGATGATGATCATTCATGACATTTCCAAAACCCAAGGTATGTTTTTGATTTCTTTATTTTGAATGTTTATAATTTTCTATCTCTTTAATAAAGGCCAACGTGGATTGATTATGACGAAAAATATAAACGTGTTTTGTAACTAGTGCATTGCATGAGGACATTGCAATGGTCAAGTGTAGGGGATTTGATAGGTGTGTAAACACCCATCCTTTTTACCACTTAATTACAATAATAACCGGACCAAAACGTGTATTTTATGTCATTTATGTCGGAATTATGCGTGGTTTGTGTTTTTGTTATGATTTAGGACGAAATTGTGAAAAGTGGAGAAAACACGGGCATTCACGGGCTTTTATTGAAGAAAAAGATGAAAGACGAAGTCGAGAAGTCAAGAGTGCAAAAAGAACGGAAGTCCAAGACTAATTCTGAAGATTTGTCGAAGAAAATGTCAAAAGACGGAAGTTTACTTAAAGCCGAAGAACTCAAGTCTAATTTATTGAAGAATTAAAAGACGAGTTCGAAAGAAATCCCGAGCCAAAAGTCATTAAAGTCCAAGATTTAAGAAGATTAAAAGGCTTAAGGACTAATGGTGCAATTAACAAAAGTTTAAGAAGAGAAGGACCTAATGATGCAACTAAGAAGAAATAAAGGAGGGGAGGAAGCTTCCTAAGCACTCCTTAATCCTCCCCTATATATAGATTAGGATTTCATTAGTTAGTTTTTTGTTGGCTAATAGTGACAATTAGTTCTTCCATTTTACTTATCTTGTCATTTACTTTTCATGTCCATTTAAATACCTTGTCTTGCACCTTATTACATTTAATTTCAAGTAAGTTTCCATTTACTTTTCTTGTCAATCTTTACTTTTTCTTGTTAATCTCTTATCTACCTTTCTTTACTTGATTTTAATCTTTATGTTGATTTGTTCATGTTTATGTTCTTGATTTTTATTGATTTATTTAAGTGGGTTTTGATTATTGTGGTTAGTTTTGTTAGTTTGATTGTTTTGGATTGATTGTTTATGCTTAATAGATGTTTATTCATTAGTTTGATTTAATCTTGTGGTTGATTTTGCTTAGATTTTATTAGATTCGTGTTATTTCTTGTGTTTCCTTGTTCTTCGCTGTTACTGTATTTTCCCAGGAAATTGTTCCGGATCAAGCAGGTTATTCCGAGTGAAGGGTTTCAAACTGGAATATTAAATATTCTGGACCAATAGTGCTCATTCGGAATAATTTATTATTCCGGATCAAGAATTTCATCCGGAATATCCAAACATTCCGGATCAACCTTTTATTCCGGATCAACAGAATATTCCGGATCAAGGGAATATTCCAGATCAACCTTTTATTCCGAATCAAATAATATTCCGGATCAAGCAAGTTCATCCGGAATATATCATTATTCCGGATCAAGGTGTTTATTCGGAATATTAGGATATTCCGGATCAAGGAGTTTATTCGGAATATTATTCCGGATCAAGAGATATTCCGAACGAAGGCAACATTCCGGATCAAGACAATTATTCCGAATCAAGACTTTATTCCGGATAAGTGACATATTCCGGATAAAGGATTTATCCCGAATCAAGGGTTTTGGTGAATATTCCGAGTGAAGAAAAACATTCCGAACGAATGTGACATTGCGGATGAGTGTTTATTCCGAATGAGGGTAATATTCCGGATGAGCTAATTTTCAGGTTCTTCTAGTTTCTGTTTTTAATTGTCTTCTTTTAATTTCCAAGCTTTATTTTTCCCGCCTTTTTCCTTAGTCGCACTTTAAGTTTATTTTCCTTAGATTTATTTTAGCCTTGCCTTAGTTTTAAATTTTAGTTACGTTTTAAGTTTGCCTTAGATAAGATTTAAGTTTGCGTTATTTACGTTTATTGCCTTTTAATTTTAGTCACGCTTTTAAATACTCCCACTTTACTTTAAATTAGATTTAGATTTACATTACTTGCCTTTTACTTTAAAGTCTTTGCACCTTTTATTTTAAAACAACCAAAAATATTTGTTTCACCAAAAACAATAGAGTCGTACTTTGAACTAGAAATCAGTTCGTTAAGAAACCGAGAAACGAACAATTGAACCTAGCAAAATATCTTCATCACTAGCCTTGCCTTTGACCAAGTTGATGCGTAAGGGAGAGAAATTCGTCTGGAACGATGAGCGAGAGAAGAGCTTTGAAGAACTTAACCAGCGGTTGGTATCTGCACCTATTATTACTCTCCCATCTGGCACATGTGGATTTTAGATTTATAGCGATGCTTCGGGTGAAGGACTAGGATGTGTACTCATGTAACATGGGAAAGTGATTGCATACGCATCACGTCAGCAAAAGACTTATGAGGAGAATTATCCTACCGACGATATGGAATTAGCAACAGTTGTCTTTGCACTTAAAATCTGGAAAAATTATCTATATGGTGAATCATGTGACGTCTTCACTGGTCACAGAGTCTCAAGTACATATTCACCCAACGAGAGCTAAACATGAGGTAGATAAGATGGTTGGAACTACTCAAGGACTATGACATCAATCTTCAGTACCATCCCAGTAAAGTGAATTTAGTGGCAGATACTCTCCGCAGGAAGTCAGGCATGATTGCTGGTATCAAGATAGAAGAAGAGATCATACGTGACCTAGAGCGATTAGATATTAAGTTCTTAGTACGTGGAAAACATGGGTACTGGGGTAATTTGAGAATTGAGCCAGACTTAATCTCTCAAATCAAGTCAGCTCAAAAGGATGTTGGTGAGATTTGGGTTATTATTCAGAATATTGAGCAGCAAACAAAGTTTAGTGTAGAAGAAGATGGTATCGTATGGAAGGGAACCAAGCTATGTGTTCCAGTTGATCATACACTTAGGGAAGCCTTACTGACCAAGGATCACAGCTCTCTATTCCTTATTCATCCAGGATCCACTAAAATGTACCATGATCACAAACAACATTTTTGGTGGAGTGGCATGAAGCAAGATGTTGCTACTTTTGTTTCCAAATGTCTAACCTACCAGCAGGTGAAGATAGAACATCAGCGGGCTAGTGGTTTACTAAAACCGTTAGAGATTGCCAAATGGAAGTGGGACAAAATATCCATGGATTTCGTCACCAGAGTTCCATTGACTCAAAGGAAGCAGGATGCGATATGGGTCATAGTCGATCGTTTAACCAAGTCAGCTCAGTTTCTTCCAATTCGTAAAGATTTCTCAGTTAGCAAATTGGCAGATTTATTCCTTCAGGAGATCATGCGACTTCATGGTACTCCATTAGATATCATATCCGACAGAGATCCTCGTTTCACTCTAAATTCTGGAAAGGTTTGTAGAAAGCTTGGGGCACCAGACTTAAGCTTAGCACAACCTTTCATACTCAGACCGATGGTCAATTGGAGCGTACCATTCAGACCTTATAGGACATGCTGCGAGCTTGTACATTGGAATGGACAAGGAGTTGGGATGATTATATTTGCTTGGTTGAGTTTTCCTACAACAATAGTTGGCACGCGAGTATTATGTGTGCACCTTTCGAGATGCTTTATGGCAGGAAGTGTCGTGCTCCAATCTACTGGGATCAAGTTGGATAACGAATCATTGAGGGACCAGAAATAATAGAGGTAACCAATGAGAAGGTTGCCATCGCCAAGGCGAAGCTGCAAGAAGCTCGTGTTTGCCAGAAGAGCTATGCTGATAAACATCGTAGAGCTTTAGAATTCCAGCCCGCTGAACATGTTTTCCTTAAGGTATCACCAGCACGTGGTGTCAAGCATTTTAGACTCAAGGGCAAGCTCAGTCCTCGTTTCATCAGACCGTTTAAAATCCTTGAACGCGGTCGGTGAAGTATCATATCGCCTAGCGTTACCTCCTTGGCTGTCTCATGTTCATAATGTATTACATGTATCATTACTCAGAGGTTACAATTATCATCCGTTGCATACAGTTTCATATCCATTCGAGCAGATTCGTGAGGATCTATCCTATATTGAGGAACCCGTAGCAGTTCTCGACCGTCAGGATCGAGTCATGAGGAGAAAGACGATTCCATTCGTTAAAATCCTTTTGAGGGACCATTCCGAGAGGGAAGCCACTTAGGAAACGAAGGAGTCTATCCGGACTTCTTACCCTCATTTTCAGCTATGATTCAGGTATGTCATTTTCAGCTTATCATATCTCTAATTTGAGGAAGACTTATTCTTAGAGGGGAAGAGTTGTAAAACCCGCTTTAAAATAGCTTAGATCATTAAATGCATGAAAATACGGTTAAATTAAAACTTTTCAGTTAATTAATATACGACATCAATCATGAACATTTAATACGAATATTACGTATATTAATTAATTACTACAAGTATTACGTATATTAATATTATTAGTAATACATGATAAGTATTTACATATAATACTTAAAACATTACAAGAAATAAAACACGACCCTAAAATACGAACACACATGATTAATATTTAAGCACAAAAAAATGAAACGAAAAGTATATGTGTTTGTATATGTGACGTCCAAAAGAAGGGAAGGAAGGGCCTTGGCCCAAACCATTATTAAAATAAAACAATTAAACTCTAGGGAAATTATCATAATATCACTTTACAGAAAAATCATAGAAACCCTACTCTCCTCCTTTCTTGGCCGTGGCATCCAACACACACACAAGGAAGGATTTTGATTTTGATATATTTTAATTTACGGGTATAGTGTTCATGGTTCTAAACCTTTAATCATTCGCGTATACGGTATCATCAAACCTTTAAATATTTTTATTTAATTATGTTAATTGTTCAAGATCTTTAAAAACAATTATAAAAACATGTAATCAATAAGGATTAGACAAGGAATTAAGGGTTTGGTTTGTTTTGTTCGGGTTGCATGCAAACCGATACCCATAGACCTTGAGCAAATAAGTGATGAGCACTTGGAGGAGATGGATATTAAGTGGAACATGGCTCTTGCTAGTATAAGAGCAAATAGGTGGAATAGAAGGTTTAAGAAGAAGATGACCTTTAATGCAAAGGACACTGCTGGATTTGACAAATCCAAGGTTGAGTGCTACAATTGTCATCGTATGCGGCACTTCATGAGGGAATGCAGATCTCCAAGAAGATCTGATGCTGGCAAACCCTCAAGCCAAATTGTTAAGGCTCAGGATCCTAAGGCCATGGTTGAAGTGCAAGAAATTGATGGTATTGGATGGGATTGGAGCTATTTGGCTAAGGATGAGGAAGAGGATAAAGCTTTGGTTGCTGAGATAGAAGAAGAAGAGCATATTCAATATGCTCTCATGGCACACTCCTCCTCTTCATCAGATAATGAGGTATACGATGATGCTTTTTGTAGTAAGGGTTGTAGGTTAAGTACTGAGAAACTTAACAAAAGAGGTTTTAAGATTGTTAAGTGATGTGAGTACTAAGAGATGCAAGTTGTCTAACTACCAAATTTCTCTCACTCAAACTGAAAATACAGTTGAGGAGTACAAGAAAATGGAATTTGATCTAAAAGATAAAATTAATATCTTAAAACATGATTTAAATGCTAGTAATGATATTAGAAACATCATGGAAAGGGTCAATGCTCATATACAGGCTAAGTTAGATGAGGCCATCAAGAATAAGGATAATGTTGACCTTAAAATTCAGAGATTTGATAAGGACTCACAAACCCTAGGAGAATGTGTTAATAAACAAAGGGATCCTAAGGACATGACTGGGATTGGGATGAAAGACTATACTGTGGTTCCACCACCAGCTGGGGACTTCTATGGTGTCCAAACAAAGGACTTATCTTGGACTGGTTTACCAGAACTCCAAGAGGAGGAATTTATTCCTCCACCAAGAGTCATTACCCCAGTTGAAGAGTATAGACAAAAGTTGACTGACTTGAATGAATGGAAGAAATCCAACCCTACCTTGTTTGTTAAGGGTGGCTTGTTATGTGAAAGTCCAAATGAGTCAACCCCTATTAAGGTAACAAACCCAATCACTGGCAAGACTGTTGACCTTGGCTCAAACACTGTTAGAAAACCTAGCATCAAGTATGCAGTAAATGTATAGGAATACTAGGTCACCTAAAAGCCAAGTTAGTAATGATGGAACAGGCTTCTTCTCTTCTAGACCTAGGGTTGTGTCTAGAAAAGCCTGTTACACTTGTGGTAGCTTTACACATTTAGCATATAAGTGTGTCAACGCTTCCAAGGTCAACACTGTTAAAAAGTCAAACGTTGTCAGACCCAAAACCTTTATGGAGCAAAGTCCACAAATTGTTAGACCGGCCCCATTCTTCACCAGAAGGTCTAACACTCATGGACAAAGACCATTTCAGAAGACCAATACTTGGTCTAATAGGCAATGGGTTTCTGTAGAAAACCCTAGGTTCAACGCTGACAAGGGTAATTTCAGTGCTGACAAGACTAAATCCAATGCTGACAAAAACGGTGTCAGACCTAAATATTTGCAACCACAGGGTAAGGGGTCTAAAGATTCTTCAAGCTTGACATGGAGACCTAAGCAAGATCAAAACCCTAATTCTAATGGGCTTTCCATGACCTGCAACAGATTCAATTATATTTCAAAGGTCATAACAAAACCTATTGGGGTTAACTGGGTATTTCATCCAAAGAGGGATTAACAAGGGGTTGTTATGAGAACTAAGTCTGTTCTTGTTGAACATCCAGATGAATCCAAGTCTGCTAAGGCTTGGGTTCCCAAAGAAAACTAACTTGTTTTCTTTATGTGCAGGGCATTCAAAAACAGGTCAATGATTATGGATATTGGGACAGTGGATGCTCTAGGCACATGACAGGGAAGGAAGATTATTTAACTAACTCCACTCTCATTAAGGATGGTGATAATGTTTACTTTGGAGGCGGATATAGAACTATCACAGACAAAGGAACTCTTCTCACCAAGAACTTGCGTTTTGAAAACGTGTTTCTGGTAAAGGAACTTGATTACAATCTTTTTAGTGTATCACAAGTTTGTGATAAAAAAAATAAAGTTCTGTTTATTGATACTGAATGCTTGGTGTTAAGCAAGGATTATAAAATCCCAGATGAGAAATATATTGACTATAGAACACCTAGACATAAAGACATTTATAATGTGAATCTTAATGGGATTAGGATGAATAATAATATGTCATGTTTTTATGCTAAATCTTCAGTAGATAAGAGTAATCTATGGCACAGGAGACTAGGGCACATAAACTTTAAGAATATAAACAGGCTTGTGAGACTTAGCTTGGTTGATGGTTTGCCTGAAAAGGCTTTCCACAATGACCACTTTTGTGTTGCATGCCTTAAAGGCAAGCAGCACAAGGTCTCATTTAAGTCTAAGCAGGTGCACTCTAGTTCTAGACCACTTCACTTGCTACATATGGACCTATTTGGTCCAACTAATATAGAGAGTTTGAATGGTAAATCATACTGCTTTGTCATCATAGATGACTTTTTTAGGTTTACTTAGACTTTTTTTTAGCTATGAACAGTGACACTACTGACACTTTAATTGACTTTATTACTCAGATAGAGAAGAAAACTGGTAATGAAGTTAAAATGCTCAGGAGTGATAATGGTGGTGAGTTTAGAAATAAGCTTTTAGATGATTTTTGTGCCAAGAAAGGGATTACTAGGCAGTTTAGTGTTGCCAGAACCCCACAGCAAAATGGGTTGCTGAGAGAAAGAATAGAACCCTAAATGAAGCAACCAGAACTATGTTGGCTGATGCTCACTTTCCCATAGATTTTTGGGCTGAGGCTGTGAATACAGCATGCTATGTTCAGAATAGAGCATTGGTCAACAAGATACATAACAAAACACCTTATGAGTTACTTTGGGGAAGGAAACCTAATATTGGTTTTCTTAAACCTTTTGGTTGTCATGTAGTTGTACTTGATACTAGTGATGCCTTAGGTAAATTTAGTGCAAAAGGTGATGAAGGATATTTCATGGGTTATTCAGTGCAAAGCAAGGGATATAGGGTTTACCTCAAGAAGGAAAAACGTATACTTGAAAGAGTACATGTTAGGTTTTTAGAGAGTAATCCTAGTGATCATGAAAATGGTCCAAATTGGTTGTTTGACTTGGAACCTCTATCTAAGACTTTAAATTATATGCCTGTTACTAATCCAGACATTGTGAAGGTAACTTCAAATGTTGTGGAAGAACAAGTTGTTGATGTTTCAGGTACACAGGTTAATGAAGAGGTTGGATCACCAGCAGAAAAGTCATCCCCCATACAAGAGTATGTCACTATCCCCATATGGACAGATGCTTTTGCTGCTGCTGCTGCTACTGGAAAGGAAATTGATGGTCCCCAAGTACCACCAGTTAACAACATGCATGGTCCTTCAGGCGCTGACAAAGGAAAATCTGGCGCTGACAGGACAAATTTAGGCGTTGATGGCTCAAACGTTGACAACAACATTTCAGGCGTTGATAACCCAAACGCTGACAACCAAGGTTCAGGCGTTGACAACACTTTTGAGCATCTTTTCTCTTCTAATTTTGAACAAGGTGAACCTTCCAATTTACATGAAGAGGTTCATCCTAATATTAATGGAAGAGAGTCTGAAGAAGAAGATATTGGCAAATTGGAGAATGAGATTGAAGACAACAGACTTTTTGAAGGAGGAGTTCTCACTTCTACTATGAAGAATCATCCCCCATCACAAATTATTAGGGACGTTATGACTCCTGTTCAGACTAGAAGATCTCATCAGAATCTTGGTGGATTCATTGCCAATATACACAAGAAGGTTGATACCCCTCTAGTTCAAGCATGTTTGTATGCCTGTTTTCTGTCACAACAGGAACCCAAGAAGATCTTTGATGCTCTCAAAGAACCAAGTTGGGTGGAAGCAATGCATGATGAGCTTCACCAATTTGCAATTCAGGATGTTTGGGAGCTGGTTGATTGTCCCAGATATGTCAGACCTATAGGGACAAGATGGGTTCTAAGAAACAAGAGAGATGAAAGAGGCATTATGGTCAGAAACAAGGCAAGTTTAGTGGCTTAGGGATATATACAAGAGGAAGGGATAGACTGTGAGGAGGTATTTGCACCAGTTGCAAGGATTGAAGCTATAAGGATATTTCTAGCCTATGCTTCCTGCATGGGCTTCACTGTCTATTAAATGGATGTGAAGAGTGCCTTACTCTATGGAACAATTGTTGAGGAGGTGTATGTGATGCAGCCTCCTGGTTTTGAAGATCCAGAGAATCCAGACAAGGTGTATAGAGTCAAAAAGGCTATGTATGGACTTCATCAAGCCCCAAGAGCATGGTATGGCACATTGTCCACTTATTTGGTGGAAAATGGATTCAAGAGGGGCACCATAGACCAAACATTATTTACCAAGAAGGCTGGTAAGGATGTCTTGCTTGTTCAAGTTTATGTTGATGATATCATCTTTGGATCTACTAATCCAAAGATGAGTGAGGACTTTTCCAAGCTTATGACAGACAAATTCAAGATGAGTGCAATGGGGGAGATGAACTTCTTTCTAGGGTTACAAGTTCAGCAGAAAGAAGGTGGTATCTTCATCTCTCAAGATAAGTATGTAGCAGAGATCTTGAAGAAGTTTGGCTTTTCTCCACATGAAAAGAGGGCTACTACTCCTTTGGATAGAGAACACCCTTGGGGAAAGGTTGAAGATGGAAAAGATGTGGATGTCAGGCACTATAGATCAATGATTGGTTCATTGATGTATCTCACAACCTCCAGACCTGACATCATGTTTGCTGTGTGTGCATGTGCACGCCATCAAGTGACTCCCAAAGAATGTCACCTTTATGCTGTCAAGAGAATCTTTAGGTACCTAAGATGTTATCCAGATCTTGGCTTGTGGTATCCAAAAGATTCACCTTTAGAGCTTATTGCATATTCAGACAGTGACTATGGAGGTGATAAGTTTGAAAGAAAATCCACAACTGGTGGATGTTAGTTTCTTGGGAGCAGGTTGATATCTTGGAAATGCAAGAAACAAACAGTGGTGGCCAATTCTACAACTGAAGCAGAGTATGTTGCAGCAGCTGCTTGTTGTGGACAAGTCTTATGGATTCAGAACCAACTGTTAGGTTATGGGTATAATTTCATGCATACCAAGATATTTGTTGACAATAACAACACTTTATGCATTATTAAGAATCCTGTACATCATTCTAAAACTAAACACATAGAAATTAGACACCATTTTATAAGGGATTGTTTTGAAAAGGGTTTAATACAACCAGATAGGGTTGACACAGAAGAAAATGTGTCTGATTTATTAACTAAACCTTTTGATGCTGGAAGGTTTCAATACTTGGTAACAAGTATTGGAATGATCAATCTCACATAATATGTGTTTTGGGGTCTTTTTGTAAAAGTATGTACAGGATAATGCATTGTTATTGGTCTTTTTGAGGATTTAGATTTTCCACTATATTTTACTAACACTGACAAAGGTTACTTTAACGCTGATAAGTGTTATTGTGACGTTGACATCAATATATTTGTCTAACGCTGACAAATGTTTCCTTAACGCTGACAAGTGTTATCGGGACGTTGTCAGCAACAATGTTAGTTTTGTGGTTTTTAATCTAAATGTGCAGGTGGTGTTAGCATTATACCATTGGATACAGAGTTGCTTATGGATCCTTGGAGAATCATTTGAGCATGTTTTTATTTATGGATGATGGTTGGAATTTTCTATTCCTATCTTGACATTAATTTTTTATGTTCATGCATATTTTTGGAAACATGTGTATCACAGTTTAAGGGGAGGTTTTAGGAACCTTTAGGACTTTTGGGTATCCTTATGATACTCTTATCACAATTCTAGATTGTGTCCACAGGTGAGTATGAGTTAGTTCTACTAAATCATGAGGCACTGTAGCACACAAAGTTGATATACTATGCATGCTGCCAAGACATTTTTGTCCTAGAATTGCTTGTGGTCTGTTGGGAGACTTGGGTATGATTTTATCATGGGTTTTACCTGGGAGTAACAAGGAATTTTATGAGATAACTTAGTTGTTAAGAGTTTTGGTTAGCAAGGGACACTAGAGGACTGTTATGTCTATCTTGCATAAGCAAGTGTGCATAATTGGACAGTGCTTGCCGCCCTATAATAATTATCAACTTATAGGTTATCTTCACTAGGATAAATTACTTTGTTAAGGTCCTTTTTCATTTTTAATATTTTTATTTTTGGACACTGACAAGTATTTTCCAAGCGTTGTTGTGACCAATTTAGACGCTCACATAGCTTTGGCAAATGTTGACAAGAATATAGCCGTTGGGCGTTGATGGGTTATTTTTGACTGTTGACACTCATTGGGACCTACCCAGTTGTTACTTTTTGACGAATTTTGGGGCCGTAATTTTGGGAGCAGATAACTTTCAATGAATGCATGAGATAACTTATTTTCTTTTCAATATTTTCATGATTGTATTTTGAAAATAGTTGCCTCATTTTTGACCAATCACATGCATATTTCTCTCCTATATATTTGGCTCCTATTTTTAAACAGGGTACCTATCATTCTTGTCTAACAAATTTTCTCCTATACTTCATCTTTATAGATTATTTAAACAACTTTCAACAATGGCACCAAAATTTAAACCAAGTGATTTGGTATTGGGATTCAGGAGCCAACACAACATGATAGCATATTTGGACGCTGATGATACTCTGTTTCCCCAATACACCCAGATGGTGGCGTATTTGAATGCATCTCCAATTAGGTATGCTCTTTCTCATGATCCTCTCATCTTTGTCATACATATTAAGCCGTTTTGGAACACTGTTAGTTCCTCAACAGTTAATAGAGTGACTACATTATCATCTATTGTTCATGGGCGTACATGGGTGGTTACTGAAGCCTTGGTTCGCCAGGCTTTGCATCTTGATGATGCAGATGGTATAACCACCCTCCCCATTCATGAAATAGAACAAGGACTAAGGGCTTTGGGTTATCCTTTCCCCGATGAGGGAAATTTAAACAAATATCATAAACAGGAGTTTCCCCTAGCCTGGAAGTACCTAATACATGTCCTCTTACAATGTTTGAGTCCCAAGTGTACTGTACACAATGAGATTAATAGATCCATTGCTAGTGCTATTGTGTGCATTGCTACTGGGCAAAAGTTTAATTATTCCAAAATGATTTTTGAGGGCATGTGTAAAAACAAAGGGAATAAGATGACATTAGCTTATCCCAGATTTTTACAAATGGTTTTTGATGTCCAAAATTACTGCACAAGGGATCGTGATGATTTTTATGAGATCCATGTGCAAAAGAAAGCTATTTTTACAAAGATGAACTCACCTCCTCACCGTGACTTACTCCTCACCCCAGCTATGATTACTGTTATTGAAGCAGCACAACCCCAACCAGACCCACAACCCCAACTTGACCCAATACCTAAACCTTTACCTTCACCACAACACATGCAAATTGACCAAGAACCCTTTGACGCTAACACATTAAATGTTGGCGTTGATACACCTAATCCAAACGTTGACACCAATCCTTCACAGACCCAAACACCCATTAACCAACCCACATCCACCCAATCCACATCATCTTCTACCCCACCACAATATAGGTTGCAAAAACGCCAAAGGACTACTGGAGTGTTCTCCTCTAGTGGTCCTAGCCATGTAGTAGAGAGAACCACCACCACAAGTGTGGTTGGTGCTATGGATGAGGCTGGGACTATTGGTTCTGGCTTAGATGCTGGCCAAGACAGTCCTAACATCTTTAAGACCTCATCCATGCCCCATGAGTCTAACTTGGGAGGTCAAATACCCATTTTAGAGGAGGGCATATTGGAACCAATGACCTTAATGGAATTGACGGCTGTCTGCATTAGCTTGCAAAAGCAAAATGCAGACTTGGTATAAATTGTCAGTACACAAGGCCTTGAACTCAAGCAATTGAGGGAGAGGATTGTTATTTTAGAGAATGCTAACACAAGGCGTGGGATGGAGGAATCTTCCAAAGGGGAGGATGAGCAGATAAATGTGAGTGATAAGGGCTCACATGATGGTGAATCTTTGGGTGTTGCTGAAGCCCTAACTAGTTTGAAGAAGCAACCAGGTTTTGTCAGATCTTTGGTAACTCCTACAAATTTAGACTTGTCTTTTACAGCTATGTTGGAGCAAATTACAAGAGGCGCCGAGACAGGTAATTTGGGCGTTGACAAGCAAAATTTGAACGCTGACACACCAAGCGCTGACATGAGTAAATTGGGCGCTGACAAAGCAAATTTGAGCGTTGACAGACCTGCAGATGAGGTTGATGTATTCGAGTCATCATCCATCATCAAAGAAGTTTCTTCACAGGTATTACCATCTTCCTTACCTATCATTGATCCATTAGATAAGGGTAAAGGAATTATGGTAGAAGTAGATGTTCCAAAGAATGCAGCACAGGTTGAGTTTGATAGAAGGTTGGCTGCACAACTTATGGAACAAGAAATAAAGAAGGTTGGTGAATCACCATTTGTTGTCACTTTAGAAGAACAAGAAGGAAGTGATGAAGCTAGTTCAGACTCAAGTGTGATGCTTATAGAACAACCAGAAAGACTTGAGTATGGTGATGATTTGGCAAGAGAGAAGTTGAATGAGTTGAAATTGCAAGTAGATTTTGATATGCAAGAAGTTGTTCAGGTGTACCATGCTTGGGAAGATAGGTGTATGGAGAATCCACATTTGACTATTTCAGACCAGATATGGGGTTTGGAGATTCTTCTAAGAGTACAAAAAGACTGCAAGGTAATTCTGAAATACAAAGCTAGCAATATTCTCTCAATGTTGAAAAGGGATAGAAGGGAGTTGTACTACATGCTACTCAGATGTCATGGAACAGGATGGACTTATAAGAAATTGATTGGATTGTCATTTGAAGAGTTGGAGTTCAAGGCTTATCCCATTTGGGCAAGAGTGCAGGAAGAAAACACTCTAAGACTTCTTTCTGATGAAAGGAAAGAAGAACTTGCAGAAGAGATGGAACTTAAGAAGGCAATGATTGTTCCAAGACCTTTGAAGAAGGGAGTCCCTCTTGAGTTTCCTACAGGTATGGATAGATTGGTGCCTAGTGAAGCTGTTATAAGAAGGAGCATCAAGCTCTCACCATTGGAAGCTTCAGATATGGTACAAGTGTTACCTCTTGATTCCAGAAACCCTATTATAAGCTATGAAGAAGATGAATGTGGGTTTTGGAAGATTGGCAGGTATGGGAAAGAGGTTCACACTTTTACTACACTTATATCTCTCTTTGCAAGTTTTGATAGAGAAGACTTGGTAGACCTTTGGAGGTTGTTAGAGGCCAAGTATGAGACTGAAGCTCCTACTTCAGTCAATGCAATAAAACTGTGGTCAACATTCAAGAGAATGTGTGGACCAAGAGATGAAGATCCTGCTGTTTGGAAGGATCTTGAAGATGACCTCAGTGGTCTTCAATGGCGTTTGTATTCAGCTGCTGGTGTATATTATTTGAGCTCTACAAAGTTTGCTGAGTATCTACTTGTAGATGGTCAGTATTCCATGTCCAAGGAAGTCTTGGAGAAGATGAAGACAACACAGCTGGAGATTGATTATTCAATTGACGTGCCAAAGATTTGATCAGACATATTTATTACCAATAAGATAAGTGTTGTAAGATTCCTCCTAGTTCTTAATTTTTATTCAGAAACATGATTACTAGAGTAGATATCAAGTTTAGGGGAGGATTGTTGGGAATAAAATGTAGCCAGTTCACTTGAGCGCTGACAAGAGGAAAACAAGCGTTGATAGGAAGAAAACAAACGCTGACAGATCAAGCGTTGACAAGAAGAAGTCAAGCGTTGATAGGTTGAAGACAAGCACTGATGGAAAGATTTAGTCTACGCGTATATTGTTTCTAGTTTGTTTCTAGTAAAGATAAGTTCAACTTTGTATTTTCTATAATTATCTTTACCTAGAATAGTTGATACGTAGACTCTTGTACAAGGCTTATTATGTCTATAAAGAAAGACCTTTAGGTTATTGTTCATATAAGTTTTTCATACGTTAAAACACTTTCATTGTAAGCAAGTTCGTTATATTCAATCAAGTGAAAGTTTGTTTACATCTTTGTGTGTTCTTGTTTAAGTGTTAATTCCGCATAACACTTAGATTACTTTATACATATACAAAGGTTTCTCTACGTGTATAACTTGATCTAATCTCGTATACACAAGCTTAATCGATCTAAGTTTCGGATCAACAAATATAACTAAGAAAAAGCCCAAAATATTAATTTATCAAACTAATATCTCACTTATATTATTTAAAGACTAAAAAGTATTTTTCCTAAATTTTAAAAACTATTTTTCTATTTTTTAATGCTAAAAACACTTTTTAAACTAAAATAATGATTAAAAATAATAAAATAATGCTAAAATTAATTTGATTTTTAAAAAATCCTAAAATATATTATTGAATAGCAGAAAAATGAAAAAGTTTGAAAAAAGAAAATTTTTACACTAAAGGACAAAACAGTTTTAATTAAAAACTATTTAAACTAAAATTAAATCTAAAAATTAAATAAAAAGCATGAACAGTGAAACTTTTTAACCAAAAATCTTAAAATAATATACTGAATCTATGAAAATTTTTAAAACTAAAAAATAAAGATTTTTGGCACTAAAAGACAAAAACAGTACTTAAATAAACTAATTAAAGTTGAATTTAATCTAAAAAATATCAAATGAACAGTAAAATGAAAATAAACTTAATGAAAAATTCTAAAATAAAATGACAAACACAGGAAAATTGAAAATAATGAAAATGGACAAACTTTGGTCACAAAAGACAAAAATACATAAGCTTGATGTTGACTACTGGACTGTGTTTGTCCTTTAGTACTAGCAGTGGGTAAACTATAACTAGCAGTGGGAACTTTTTCCCACTGCTCCAACACCAAAAACGGGTCTGGTGCTTTTTGGCCTGATTTTGAGCTTGTTACTAGGTTATTTTGGATACCAAATGCACTGATTTTGAAAAGTATTATATAATAATTCGTTTTAAAAATGAATTATATATTTAAAGTGGGGTTTGACTGAGGTTTGACCCTTCTTAAATGAAACCGGGTATGAAGGGTGGGCTGGTTGGGTTGTTATTTTTGGGCTTAGTGGGCTCAAGTTGGGTATATTTAGGGTTTGGGTTTGAAAAGTAACACAACTGCCCCCTGAATTTCCATTTTGTTGGCATATAAAGTTTGCACACCTTATAACTCAATTTTCCTTTGTAATGACTTTGATCATCTTGTCTAATATGGCACAACAGATTTTCATATCTTTCATCAAGGACCATATGTGCAATTTTAGTTATCTTCAAGGACCATTCATGTAAATTCTTGATATTTTAGGGACCACAATGTAATTTTTGAGTTTTACAAGGGTATAAAATGCCAAGTCTTCAAAAGTTAAGGGACCAATCTTGCCAAATCTTCAATCTTCAAGGACTTCTTTGGAAAATCATGATCCGGGTCCGTATCTTTGTGCGACTTCATTTCCCGTGTTCGTTTTTGCTTCATTCTTGTGATCTTTTGTTGATTTCACGATATCCGTACCTAAAATACACAATGAACGAACACAAGCATATTTTGGGGTATTTTAATGATATTTTAAGCGTTTTAAGCCCGATTTGGATGATGAGACTATGTATAATTGAAGTCTCATCAATATGTTAATGGGTCGGGCTTTCCTTTTAGGCTTTAGTTACATATGAATGAACTTTAGCTTAAAGTTAAGCCCGTAAAAACACGACTAATCTACTACCTATTACAACGTTCTAAAATACGATACATAATAAACATATGACCGAGCATTCTTGTTTGACTCAATATTTTGAGGCTAACAATCTCCCTCAATGAGAGCTCATTCCCCTTTGTCATTTGGAGATTTGTAGAGATTACTAATCTCGCCATAAATGAGTCTTGAACGTGTAATAGTAGTCTTGTTCCTTAATGCTGTGATCTTTGAGTCTTTGTCGTTGTGTTTCGACTTTATCTTTAATCTTGAGATCTTCAAATCATCCTTGACTTGTCTTTGCCATCTTGCGATCTTGTTTATTCATCCACATGCTCACACTATTAATTGTTGAATATGTCTTTCGGCATGAGTATGTGGTTTTGAATCTTTGACTTTGGTGAGTACACCATAACGCCACCTTCTTGAGACAAAACATAGACACGGACTGAATGGCTTTGACATTCGTCCTAAATCGGTAGCGTTTTACCTCCGGTCGGTGAAGACTGTTATACGTTATTAAATACCGTACATGTGATTAGGTTGATTCAATAAGAATCTCCTTGACAGGGTTACGCAGATGTACTAGCCGTTCTCTTTACTTGACCGTCTCAAAGCAAGACTGCGAACATAAAGTGTGAATCAATTGGATAAATATCCACTTGATTAAAGTCGTTAATTCAAATTCCTGGAACAAGTTTGATTCTTGAAGAATGTTACCATTGTTTCTTTCCAGTTGACACAAGCGTGATTCATAAGAATCTCGCAAGTCACCTACCGTAGCGCTGTTTGAGGTCGACGGTAGAAGGATTTCCATTCGTCACTGTGAATATTAATGACTATCACTCTGAATGTTCTGTCAAAACCATAAAGATATTGCATAGAAACCTGAAACGAGTTTGAATCAATTCAGAATCAAACCACTGTTGCTTTTTAGTTTACACATGTTCAATTCACAAAGAATGTTACACATGACCTTCCGTAGTGCTGTTTGATGTTAACACAAGAAGGATTTCCACTCATCATTTTGAATACTGAGTAGTATCACTTTGAGTGTTGTAGCATTATCGAAAGGATATAGCGTAGGACTCTCTTTATCATCATTCTGTGTGTCCTAACGAGATTTGATGGATCTCTTGGCTCTAGACTCGATTTATGCATTTTTAGTTGTTGGAGGCTGGAGCCCATGCCACCTATTCAATATCAACTATCTCGGAGTGAGAAAGCTAATCGAAGTCATGTCGCTCTCCGTGACAATAAAACAAACTTCTTTTGAGAGAAGCCTGAGTAGCTAGGTAAGGGTTGTGCATTACATCACTGGGTCCATGATGAGTTGTCTTCATGATGTGTTGACCCGGTTTCTACCTAAGTTGTATGGAGGGCTTCTTTCTTTACACCCTGTATCCTTACATTTCTTTTTCATTCTTCAACCCCTTTAATGCTTACCAAGCCATCATCACTAGCACCTTGTTGTGATTGTTCTAGTGCTAGCTTCAGTACTTAGTTGGCATTCAGCTACGTTCACATTCTATTCCATCTCTCCTAAGGACTTCTAATAATCTATTGGATTGCCCCTGGGAAGATCCCTCTGGTTTTGGTTGGATCATAGGACTTAAACCTAACCACCCTTTTGACACCAATAACGTCGTAAATTAAAGATGTTGTGGGTATGAGATCGTAACCATAAAACCACTTCAAATGCCTAACAAGGTGTTTGAAAAACATTTAACACCTTGATAGTTTTTGTCGTTTCAGAAATGCTCCCCCTTCACATGTGCATCGATAATCGAAAGTGTTTATGTGGGTAAGAGTAAAAGTGCACGAGTCTTATAAAATAGATCACATTTTAATCACATTTTCTTCCCTATCTCTAATATATAAAATCTTTTGATACTAGAGATACCAAATTTGATTAAAATATCACGAAAAATAATCTTGAAAATCTTCGGGAGAAAAATGTGTCTATAATCGCATAAATTTTGAAAGCTCCCCCTCAACAATTGATCCAATTGAATTGTCATTGTGAGGATGTGATCCACATTTCTCTTTTTGAGGATGGGAGTTGTTGAACACACTATTTTTGAAAGATTTTGAATAATCATTGAAAAACTCTTGAAAAAATTGTGTTCAACGCTTTTCAAAAAACTCTATTTCTTTCTAGCGAAGAGGTTTTTCATAAGCGTAAACTTGAGTTCATAGACTTTGAATGTCTTGACAAATCCACTCAAGTGTAAGAAGATTTCTCTTCTTTTGCTGAGGGTAAGTGCACTAAATCGTACACTACCCCGTGAATATCGACTCGGGTTGCAATCTGAAAGTGATTACAAGCCATTGTGTTGAGCTTAAAATGTTGAATGTTTTGTGACAAGCTCAACCCAAGATAGATTGCTCTACCCGTTGTTGGAAAAATTGTCCAAAATAGACATTTTCCTTTATTAGAAAAAGAATGACATGTTTTGAAAAAAAAATTACAACTTTCATTCGAGCTTTATGTACACACCCGTGTCGTTATTGAGCGACATTTCTAGACACGTCCATATTATCGATACTGAAAGACATGTCGAGAAGAATATTTTTGGATTTTAAAAGATTTTTAATTTTGTGTTTTGCTTTTATATGTTTTATATTTTTATATTTTGCTTTTCAATGATATTTACAAGTAGACGTTTGATCGATGAATCAAGCAGGCACCTTTGCCAGAATATCCAGGTCTGCTGGAGTCAAACCTCTCATACCAATTTGCCTAACGAGGTACTCAAACCTATCTTTTGACAGAGCTTTTGTAAATAAGTCGGCTAATTGGTAATCCGTTCCAACAAAGTATAGTTCAATAATACCTCTTTCAACTTGTTCCTTTGTGAAGTGGTATCTGAAATCAATGTGCTTCGTGCGTAAATGTTGTACTGGATTGCAGGAGATGGCTATGGCGGAGTTTGAGTCACAGTACATAGGTACTTTGTCAAAGTGGAATCCATAATCCGTGAGTTGTGTTCTCATCCAAAGAACTTGAGCACAACACGCAGATAGAGACACATACTCCGCTTCTGCTGATGAAAGTGACGTGCAATCGTGCTTCTTGGAAGACCATCGCACAAGCTTATCTTGACCTAGAATTTGTGCACCACTAGAAGTATTTTTCGTGTATCAAGACACCCTGCTTGATCAGAATCTGAATAGGTTGTTAGAAAGAAACCGGTTTCCCTCGGATACCAAAGTCCCAAATGAATGGTATTCTTAAGGTACCGAAAGATTCGTTTAACCGCCTTAAGGTGTTTTTTAGTAGGTCGTGATTGATATCGTACACAATAACACGTAGTATATGATATATCTGGTCTGCTTGTTGTTAAGTACATCAGGGAGCCGATCATGGAGCGATATCTTGTTTGAACTATAACATTTCCCTCCAAGTCAGCATCTAGCGATGTTGTTTATAATGGTGTCCCAACAGGGTCACATGAAGTCATACCATGGTTTTTGATTATCTCTTGACAATACTAAGCTTGGTTAATAAAGATACCACTTGGGGATTGGTGAACTTGAATTCCTAGAAATAATTTTTGTTCGCCCATCATTGATATTTCAAATTTGTTGTGCATTACTTTTTCAAACTATTTTGAAAGTTTTGGGTTTGTAGACCCGAAAATAATGTCATCAACATAAATCTGCACAAGCAAAATGTCATCCCCATATTTATAAGTGACAAAGTTAGATCAATGGAACCTTTTGAGAAACCTTTCGATACCAGAAAGTTCGAGAGCTCATCGTACCACGCCCTTGGAGCTCGCTTGAGTTCATAAAGTGCTTTTTGGAGATGATACACCTTGTCAGGATAATGAGGATTAACGAATCCTTCCGGCTGCGTGACATAGACTTCTTCCTTTAAAGGACCGTTAAGATATGCCGTCATTACGTCCAACTAATAGACAGTGAATCCCTTATGTGCAGCATAAGCAAGGAAAATCCTGACCGCCTCCATACGAGCTACTGGTGCAAATGATTCATCAAAATATATTCCCTCTTTCTAGCCATACCCTTTAGCCACTAGCCTAGCTTTGTTCTTGATGATCATGTTTCCTTCATCCATCTTGTTTTTCCAGATCCATCGAAGGTTTAATGGTGTTTCATCGTATCGTCTATCAAAAAGTTCCTGGACCTTAAGTCTTTCAAATTGTTGAAGTTTATCCGTCATCGATTCAATCCAAGCATGATCAACCATGGCTTCTTTGATGTTTTTTGGTTCAACTGTACTCACGACGAGTGCTAACATACAAACATCGCCATCGGTTTCTAGTTGTCGTCTAGTACAAACAGGCTGTGAAGGGTTTCCAATCACTTGAACCAAAGGATGATCTTGGGTCCAATGATGTGTTGACGGATGTCATTGATAAAACGTATGCATATTTGATGGATCAACATGGCGAGTAGAAGACTCTTCAATTTTGTGTACCGATGTACCGAATGGGTTGTGAAGATCTTCATCGTCAGATAATGCATCGTCTGCTTGATTTGTGTTCTCTGGAGCAATTACAGTAGTTGTGGATGTTGTAGGATCGATTGTTGAAGTGATATTCTAAAGAGGTAAATCTGCATCAACCCGTGTTGAAGTAGATGAAGTTGTATCATTTGTTGACGATGATTGGTATCATTATTCTTATCATGAGTGAAGTGGAAGACTTTGATACAACATGTTTCTCCCCCGTGAAATATTCATCAAACATTGGTCCATATAACATTTCCAACTCTTCAACTGTCGTGTCCACTATCAGATCTGCTCTTGGAACATGTTTAGGAACCAGCTTTGAACATGACGGTTCATTGATGTGGTCTTGAGTACCGAGTTCCGTGCGGTTGTGCACATAAGTCTTTTTTCGTTGTGGATCAGGACTTAAACTGCTTTGTTCAAGTGCCATTTCTTGTAATTCATCAAATCTTATATGAATAGTCTCTACTATCAATTTTGTTCTCTAGTTGTACACTCTATATCCCTTAGACTGAGTTGCATATCCCACTAGAATGCATGCATCACCTTTATCTTTCATCTTGTCCAGATTTTCACCATCTCGAATTATGTAACACGTACATCCAATAACATGAAGGTGTTTGAGTGAAGGTTTGCGATCATGAATTATGTAATATAGTGTCTTTTCATGTCTTGGGATAATTAAGGAACGGTTTTGTGTGTAACATGCGGTTGACACGGCTACGGCCCAAAAGAATAGTGGAAGTTTTGAAGCGGATAATAATGTTCGAGCACCCTCAACTAAACTACGATTTCGTCTTTCAACAACTCCGTTTTGTTCAGGTGTTCGAGCAATAGATGTTTAATGTTCAATCCATTCGGCTTTAGAATAATTCTTCAGAGTTGAATTCAAGAACTCTGTGCCTCTGTCAGTACGTACCACTTTTACTTGAGATTGAAGACCACGTTGTATCAGTTTAAGGAAGTTGACGAGAACGTCAGGTGTTTCATCCTTAGACCTCAAGAAGTGAGTTCACGTGTACCTTGAGTAGTCATCGACAATTACCATAACGTATTTCTTCCCATTGATGCTTTGAACACGCATGGGGCCACACAAATCTATATGAAGAATATCTAACCGTCCTTTAGAGATTTGTGTAGTCTTTGTCTTGAAACTACTCCGTTTAGCTTTACAAAGCTCACAAAAAGAACAAAAATGATCTTTGATGAATTTCAAGTTCGGAAGGCCTCTCACAATATCTTTCTTGGAAAGCAAGTTGATGTTATCAAAGTTAAGATGCGATAATCGTTGATGTCATATCCAAGCTTGAGTTGTTGAAGCTTTAGCTATGAAACATATTAGATTTGAAGAAGTGGAGTCTGGAAGTGAAATAGTGTAGAGATCAGTACCCCGTGAACCGGTAAGTAAGTCATTCCCATCATAATCACGAACAAAACATGTCTTATTTCTAAAAGCAACCTCCAAATCCGCATCACAGAATTGACCAACAGAGAAAAGATTGTGATTGAGCCCTTCGACGTAGTAAACCCTTTTGATTGTGATATTACCCTAAACCAAATCTCCATATCCTAGGATTGGTGCAAACGGATCATTTCCGAATCGGACCGTACCCAGGAACTTCTCCACGAAGTTAATTAGAAGCTTGAGATTCCCCGTCATGTGCTTTGTGCATCCGGAGTACAGTATGAAGAGAATTATTTCGATCACCTGCAGAAGAATTAGAACATGATGGAGCATTTTCTAAATTGGATTCCATGTTAGTTTTGATTCCCGATTCATTAGTTTCCCTAGTTTCCGCACTTAAAGGCATAATAACGCTCTTTGTCACGTCTTCTTTTCTAACCTTAGGCATCCATTTATATCCGTGAGGAAACTGATTAGCAAACCACCATTTCTAAGACTTGCTAGCAGACTCATATAATTCCCTAATTCTGCTTCTAGGGTTCTTAGTGGTGGAGTATGATGCAATACTTTTCTTAGGAGGGGTGCACCAGAATGGTTCACTTTGCGTTTGGGCTTTCTAGCACTATTAGGCATCGCAATTTGCTTCTTAGCTCTAGTATCTACGCCTCTGAGATTATTCGAAACACACATAGCATGATTAGCATTGGCACATTTTCCACATTTCACACAAACAAACTTAAAATTAAAAACATTGTCGAATCATTCAAATTGTCATTACACGTGATTACAGACGTTTTATTCTTAGAAACATTGAAATTCCTACGGTGGTCTTCTACTTCCTTCATCTTCCCTTGACTTTTGTTTTGCAAAACCTTTTCATTCATTCGAGTGCTCTTAAGCTGAGGCCGGCTAACACTAGCAATGGGGACTACTCTTGTAGTAAAAGACACACGTCTATTAGTGTTTCTAGATGTCTGAGGTGATTGACTTTCTTTGTTGTGTGTGGGTTTAGTGGCCAATCTATACATTCCTAGTTTAATCACATTTGTGTTCTTAATGCTTTGTGATCGAATATGTGTTTTGAGAGTAATTTGTGGTAAGTTATCCGTCCCAACGGTCATGGGGGCAAACCCAGGTTTTGCAAATGTAGAATTAGAGAAAACAGATGGTTTCCCCAAGACAGAGGGTTTAGTCACTTTGTGCGCATTGGGTTGTCTTACAACAGGTTTCTTAACGCTAGGTTTCACAATTTTCTTACCCATCTTAGCAACGAGTTTCTTCAACTCTACTATCGCTATTTCCCTGTCTTGTAATTGAGCTTTCAAGTCTTTAATTTCCAAACTCTTTTCATTCATTTCTCGACACATTTGGGAAAGTTTTTCTTGCAATTTATTATCATGTGGAAAACTTACGATGTCTTTTTGCAAAGCAAGTTCAAGAGAATGACAATGTTTTTGAAGGAAATCTGTTTTGTGTTGAAGTTACTCAAAAGCCTTTTTATCAACATTTTCTTTATGTTTCGAAAGCTCGGTTTCAAGCCGTTCACACTCTTTGATCTTATCAAGATATTTGCATGCAACATCAGAATATTCATCGATATCAGCACAAGATTGAAGAGTAACACACAAAATATCTTTGGAGAGACATTCTTCTAAGAGTATATCATATTCGTTTGAAAACTCTGATTTGTCATTTTGAAGTTCCTCAATTTCTTTTTCAAGAGACTCAATATATTTCAAATCATCAAACATTTCAGACCGAATTAATTTTTCAAACTCAAGAAATTTTTCTTTTATTATCTTCGTATTTGGTATTAAAAGTTATTTGACAAGCACAATTATATCGTGAGGAATCTCTTTTTTCCACTTATCATTTTCACGTTTTTGCCAATCGCTTTCAACAATTGATTGAACATTATCAATGTGATGTTTAATAATACCAAGTGTTTTTCTACTTTTGCTTTTAGAAACATCAAGAGGTAAATAGTTAATGTATTTAAAAACATTTAATTTTTTAGTGGCAAAAATTTTCTTCCATTAAATTCTTCGTTGTTTGCTTTCAAGAAACAATTCCTCACGAGACTTCTGTTTTTGTGGAGTAAAAAGACCATAAAGACTGTTTTCATAAGCATAACTATATGGTTTCACAAAATCTTTATTGACCGGTGATCTACTCTCCTCATCCCAAAGGGACATCTCTTCACTATCAAGCCTAACTACTGGGCAATCATGATCGATCCATTCGGACTCATCAAGATATAAGTGAGGGTTCACAGCTTGAGCTTGTTTGAGGTACTTGGGACTTTCAAAACTAGCTTGACCCTTGAAAAACGACCGAGGTGCTATCATTCTTATGGTTTGAATAGAGTCATGTGTTTTATAAACAACTTTTTTCAAAAAATAGACTTGTTCTTCGAGATCCGTTACTTTTTCAGTATCTTTGCCTTGTCTATTTTTGAAATCTTGTTTTAATTTTTCAGCCTCTTGTTTCTTTTCGTTAAGAATTTTAGCAGAATCGGTGCTATCCATAGAAAGCCTCTGGTCAAGTTCATTAACTTTTGTTGTGGCAAGGTACGTTTTTTGACGTTCATCACTTAATAAAACATTAAATTGACGTTTTTCTTTAGTTAACAAGGCAATAGCTTCGTTGTATTTATTTTCAAAATCGTCCTTTTTAATGTAGTTAAACGACTTTTGTACCCCTCAAGCTCTTTGTCTCTTTGAAGAAGCTGAGCCCTATAACTATCAATGGTCTCACTAGATTTTATAAGAGCGACTTTGCTTTCTTCAAAGTTTTGAGTGAGCGCTGCATTTGCCTTCTTTAATTTCTTTTGACTCTTTATATTTTCATTGACATCTTTTTGTAAACTAACAATTAAATTAGCAAGCGCGACACGCTCCTCATCATCCTACTCATTTGCATGTTGATCATCCTCAAACTAATTATTGCATATGTCTGATGAATCAGGTGTGGTATTTCTATCAACCTTTTCCGTCATACATGTGTCAATAAGGGTTGTTGTTTGATCACTATGCTCATGCGTATTGCCAAACACAATATATTCATCATCATGTTGTACCTTATCAATTGGCTCGGTATCAAAGATAGGACCATTGTCATCTTCAGTGACATTAAGGACCTCATGAATCCTTGCCATGTATGAATAATGTGCCTCGAGTTCTTGATCGGAGAGTTCATCGTCTGTGTCGTCAATCATTTCTCCTTCCTCAACCGATAACTTAATCCCAACTTCCATCTTCTTGCATAAAATCATCTTTTCTTTATGATAACCATAATCTTTAACCCTCTTTGGCTACCGACATTCCCTAGCCAATTTCCCAAAACATCGGCAGTTAAAACACTGAATCCCACTTTGTTGCACAACTTGAGAATCAACAGTGTCCCTATTTACAACAACAGTAGCAACCCTCTGATTATCATACTTAGCGGGTTATCGATCATACTTTGGAGGACTCTCAGCACGCCTTCGTGTGTCATTCCTTGGAGGACTTTGAGCATAGTTGTTCCTCGTGTTTGATGATGTTCTGAGGTTGTTGTTGGTGGGTTTGTAGATTTTCCTGTATTGTTTCAAAATGAAAGCCATTTGTTGCTTGGATTCCCTATCCTTTTGAGCTATTTCTTCATCACTGTCTTCTTCAGAAGATTGCTCAGGTGTGGGTGATGGTGCTCTTGCAACTTCTTTGCCTCGGTATCTTGTTGGAGCATATGACATAGAGACAGTGGATGATCGTGGTGATGATTGAGTATAGTAGGTCTTTAGAGCACGAGAACGGTAATCTGGGTAATGTTGAGTGGTAGACACCAAAGCAAGTGGATTTGCAAACTTTGCTACTCGTTCAGCTCGAAGTTCATTTGCCTCATTTTGAAATTGTTTCGAAATGTCAAAGAGCGTGTGATATGAAACTTCGTCCAACTTTTGTTGTTGTTTCACCAAGGTGACAAATCGTGTCCACTCTAGTTGAAGTTTTTGTAGAAATTGGACATTGACTTGCATGGTGGAAACTTAAAAGTTGTTTCTGGTCATGTTATTCATCATTTTGTAGAATCGGGAGTAATATGAATCAATTGATTCCCTATCCTTTGAAGTATACTTGCCAAAGTTCCAAAACATCTTAGTTTTCATATCTTGTTTGTTAAGTGATTTACCTTGTTGCAATCTTTCAATAGCCGTCCACATTTCTTTAGCAGTAGGGCATGCATCAACCGTGGAATAAATATCATCTCCAATGCCACTAAGAATTAAGTAAATTGGTTCCTTCTCTGCATCAAACCAAGAACGGTTCTCTGGAGTGAGGTCGTTTCTCTTTTCATCACGTTCATAAGCGGGTTGTTCATCAGTTGTGTCTGTGGCTTGTACTACAGGAACTTTTACCCTTGAGAATTTATAGGGTCCATAAAAAATACATTGCCTTAAAGAATCAACGTTAGGTTTTGTGTCAAGATAACGTAGAAAACGGGATTTACATTGATCATATCAACCTGACACAAGCATTGGTGGTGTCTCTTTGTTACCCGCCACCATGATGTTGTTGTTCGTCACACGATACTCTACAGTAGAATCCATCTCAATATTCTCTGAAATGATGAAGTGAATACGGATCTTAAGTAGATGTTATAGTGATTGTTGTTGAGGAGAAAAAATGTTGAAATCCCTTAAAAAATGTTCTCGAAAAACCAAAAAATTCTCCAAGACCAAAAAACACAAAATTTTTAAGTGTATTTTCGGAATTTTCAAAAAATCCTCCGATCGGTCGCAATGTTAAAAATCAAACTGTCGCAATGTCTCAAAAGTAACTCTGTCGCAATACCCAAACAAGCAAGATTTTGTCGCAATGCACACTAAGTATACTGTCGCAATAACACGAACAAGATTCTGTCGCAATGCACAAACACACAAGATCTGTCGCAATGTCACAAACTAGTTCTGTCGCAATATCACAAAGAAGAGTCTATCACAATATTAATCGAAATATTGATCGCAATACATAAACCCTAGCCTTTGTGATGGAAATCAAGGCAATTCTGTCGCAATGAAGGTTACTGTTCCGAAACTTTAGATAAAAAATGAGATTTTTGCCTAGAAAAACGTGATTTTAACCAAACCAAAGCACCCAAATCCATTCCATAACTATGTAGGAGATTTATATCAAGATTTAGAGCACGGAAAACACAAAAAAATATTGAATCCGAGATGATTTATGGATTAAATCATACGAATGAAATGAAATAACAACAATCAATCACAAATCTACCCCATGGAGATTGATACCAAATGGTGTCCCTTATAATATGTGATGATTAAACAAGAAAAATAGATAGAAGATAGATGAATTCTAGAGAGAGAAAGTAGAGAGAGAATGGTTGGAAACTTTAGGAGGATTAGATTAAGAGTGAGAAAAATACAAATGACCAACACCCTTCCTAACATGCTAGGAAGGGTGTTTATAGTCCCCCTACATGTGGGCTTGAATATGGACTATATGTTAATGGGTCGGGTTTTCCTTTTAGGCTTTAATTACTTATGAATGAACTTTAGCTTAAAGTTAAGCCCGTAAAAAACACGACTAATCTACTACCTATTACAACGTTCTAGAATACGATACATAATAAACATATGACCGAGCATTCTTGTTTGACTCAATATTTTGATGCTAAAAATTGGGAGTATTACTTCATAGAACACAAGTCATAATAATAGAAAACAACTCAAAAGAGCGAGGAAATCAACTTTCTTTATATTTCATTGAAAAATCAGAGTTTTACAATATAAGGTTCCTAAAATCTAGAATAATTTCAGTCTTGTGCCTCTTCATGCCATCCTTGTACTGCTCCATGCTATCAGTCACCATTTATCTGAGATATATGCTTAAATTCAACACAAAGGTTGAGTGAATTCATAGGTTTATTTTAAAAATTTCGAATATAAGTATGTCATCCGACTATGTTGTTATACACTGTGACAACCCAAAACCGTGGTCATTATTTAATTATATTTTTACGTATATTTTTGAAATTTTTGACGAGGTTGATTATTATGACGACTGGTGATTTGGTTTGGATGATGATTGAAAATTTTATTTTTACGTTTTGACGAGTTGCGAGGATTATTAGTGATGACGATATCGACGGATGCCCGAGAAATTTTACATTTTATTTTAAACATGTCGATGTTTAATATTTTGACGTTTTTATTTTAATGTCGTATTAAGTCGTGCCGGGACTATATAATATCATATTTTGTGTGCGTTTTAAGTTTTGAGAAGCATTTTTATTAAACCCGAGACCCGTAAAAATTTTCAAAAGTGACTAATAGTCATTTCCCGCTTTTTAACAAAGTATTTGCACTTTGATCCAAAAGAATCACAATTGGCAAAAACTACCCTAAACTTTTTCCACATAAAAGGAAAATTATATAACAAAAACACACATGCAATTCACCACCCACCAAATTTCTCTCTCTCCCTCCCTTGCTCTTCTTTCTCGTCCACCCTCACCATACAAACACCCCAAAATTTTCAATTTTGAGATTGAATCTATTAAAACCAATTGAAGACCCATCTTAGTTTCATCAATCTCTACACATTGGTATAAAAATTTCTCACATGCATTGATATTTTTGAAAAACCCATTTTTGGATGAAAATCTTGTTGTGTGATCTTAAATTGTTGTTGTATGTAGGTGTTTATATGTTTATACATTAGTTTTTATGATTGCATGTTAATATTTTTGAGTTGGGTTTTTATGAATTAATCATCTAGGTTGATTTAGTGTGTTATTATATAAACTAGTAGTGTAAGAATAATTATAGTGGTAAAAATGGGGTTAAAATATGGTGAAAAATTAATTTTGAGTGATATTTAAATATATATTTTATAACAGATTATTAAAGTTAATTTTCTGAAAATATGATTTTGAGTTTGAGATGAACTAATTAGATATTGTTGTAGAGGATGTTTTTAGCTGCGTTTTGGTATAAGGTAGGACTTCTAGCTCCAAACGAGCGAAAAGTTACGTTAGTTTGATTATTTCGTGTACCGGGAGACGAGTATCGTCACAATATATAATTGTTGTCGATATTTGGATCGAATCTCGGGGACTATAAAATGGATTTTTAAATATGTCATGGACTGATTTTGAAGGTTAAGTATGAGGATGTCGAGTTCATTTTCAAAGTTGAGCATCGGTTTCATAAACGCAGAAAAATAAATGTGTTAAAAGACTATATGAATTGTTGACGTAAAACTGTCCGGTTTTTGTAGTTCAAAGATGTGTCGGGCAGGGAACTTTAAATGTAAAATCTTTTGATGAGTTTTTAACAGGGCTTTCTATATATAGTAAGTGAAGTTTCTGATTAGTATCATAAAAATTTGACGTGTTTAAGTGGGGTAAATGAGTATGTACATTTGGTGTGTACCGGCAGATTTTTATCGAAGGAGTCAACTAATAGAATTAATATATAGAATGAAATAAAAAGGTCACTTGTATTATTTTTATTTTGGATTGATTGTAATTTTATGATTTTAAGTTTGATATTACTATGTATGGATTTTACTCGAGTTATTATTGATGAACGCGCCTTATTTGATAGGTTGCGGTTTTTGTGTTTATCGGGCATCAACTATCGTCGAAGATCGTCTTACTACTGCTATTACTTCAGGTGAGTCTATAGCCTCGCTTTCTACTTGTTTTAATGATTTTAAAACTCGCGAGGGGGATACATGCTATTTGAAGTAAATTGAACACATGTCATGAGTAGTTGTTGGACCCGATATTGCCTTTGATGAAATGAATTGTATAAGTACCTAATTGCATAAGACCCTAAATTCATGAGCCGTTAACTATCTTCTGACTTGATGTTGCGAGTTGAGAATAGCCGCTTATTCTAATAATAGTAATATTGGGCTGACAACCCTATCCGAGACCAGGGCTTTACGCTGAGTAACCCGCTGGGAAGGATAATTTTACGTGAATGAGAATTGGTATTCTTGCAATTAATACCCTAGTAGGGGCACTGGTAATTTTTCTAGTCATGCTGGCATTTGGCGTGGGTGACTAAGTTAAGGGGTCGGTGTCATGAGCTTAATACAATTCAATAGCTACTGCTATAATATGATATACCTGATTGATAGATTGTATGGCCACAATTCTATTAAACAATTGTGAATGATTTTTTTACTATGTGTTCAATTATGTTTTATAAAACCTATAGACTTGCTCAACCTTTGTGTTGATGATTTTAAGCATGTATTTCAAGTATTTGAAGTTGTTGATTTGCGAAGCTTGCTGGAGAAGGATTGCGGAATTGGTTTTGTAGTAATTTGGTCTAAAACAGATTTCTTTCCCTATTGTCGTAAACTTACAGTAAATGGTCAAGTGTTTTGGTAAAAGGTTTGTTGTTTTGATTAAGATCCTAGGGAAACCTGTACGCTACTCTGATATATTTTAAACTGATTTTACTTGGGATTGAAGGTTTTAGACATTGATTTAAATTATTTCCATATTTATTCCTAAATATACTATTTTTGGGTCGTTTAAAGAGTTGTAAAATGAAGTTTGTGAATAACACCCAATTGTGTATTTTCCGCTGCGCAATGTAAAATTGGGGGTGTTATAGATTGGTAACCAGAGCTTTTTAGTTATAGCGAATTAGGTCGATTTTTGAAAATGTCCTAAACTATAACTTTGTTGTCGAAAGTATTTTATAAAAGCATCGCAACTTCTCTGCAAGACTCCGGTAAGATTATTTATTTATTTTATGTTTTGTTATTATAGATGTATCCCTTATAATTGTTGTGAATTCTCGAGTATTTATTAAGTAAATACTGCAATGAGGTATTGGTATTAATGAAAGGACGTGGAGTGCTTTCATCATAATTTCATCATAATTTCATTTTTATGAATATTGTATAATTATCATGTGCATTGCATTGCATCGCATACATATATATTTGGCATACGTAATTCATTTGCATTTGCATGATTATGCATTGCATATATATTTTTGAATAATGACCTTATGCACTTTTGAATTTTCTGTGATTTCAGAAAATGTCTGACATACCATATTACGTCAAGAATGGGGGATTTGTTGTAGGTCAATGGAGTTTGCAGAATCAGTATGTAGGTGATCATAAGATTTCAGGTGGATGGTTAGATTACGAGGATGATACGAATGATAAGAAAAATGTTGTAGAATCTGATAGTGATAATTATATGACTGAGAGTGAGGTTGGAAGAACTGAGGTTAAAACTGAAGTGAGAAGTTATGGGACTGATTTTGAGAAGTATCAGAAAGAGATTGATAGGCTTCGCAGGTTAAGTGAATATGTAGATCATCTTGGGCCGTATCTTGAACCACATTGGAAGTTTCGGGATAGTGTGGTGTATGCTAATTCTCATTATATGATAGATCCGTCGTGTCAAGGAGGGATTTTGAGGTATGGATTTAGGAATCCACCGTGTTTAGATCCAAAAGGGAGGTGCTGCAAGTTAGGATAAGATGAAGATGAAGCAGGCTCGAGTCAAGTCGGAGAAAGTGATGGACCACATCCTATGGAGTGATGTAGTGATAGATCTTTGTTGTATTTCAGTTTATGTATTATTGTGTTATATTTGGATTATCTAGATGTTGTGAGGTAGTATTGTGATGAATTATTATTATTGTTGTTGTTTAGGATGATAAGGGTAAGTGACATTAGTGACAAGGTTTTGTTGCGATTTTCTCGGATTTATGGATGGAATCTACTATTACCCTTTAGTATTTTGATGTGTTTTTGTTATCTTCTATTTTGTAAGATGATTGTGGAATTTAGGTAGTATTGTGTTGTTGGCGTATGCAGTATTCATGTTATATCTTGATAAAAAGATCTTATTCTTTCTATCTCGATGTGTATACTTATTAAGTTTCTTTCTACTGTTATCACATGGAAAGAGTTGAGTGAGATATGTTTCTGTCATTAGCAGGGATTCCTATGTGTGTGACTGAGTATCTTGAAATATGTCTCCAAAGGTTGCCAACCATTAGGGTAGATTATATGATTGTGGGGATAGTTGTTAGATTGTTTGAAGCTGATAGTGCTGAGAGGAGACAAGATGCTGCTGAGATTGAAAATCCTGCTGTTTTAGTTGAAGATGCTGCTGAAACTAAAGATACTGCTGAGATTGAAAATCCTGCTATTTTAGTTGAAGATGTTGCTGAAACTGAAGATGCTGCTAAAACTGAAGATACTGCTGAGATTGAAGATGCTGCTGTTCTAGTTGGAGATGCTGCTGTTATTCTGCAAGATTTTAAAAGGATGTCTGTGTATTGGATTATTAGGAATGAGAAGAGATGCGGTGAAGAGTGTCGTACGACTATTGATGGTAATTGGAAAGGTGCAACTATATGGATAAGTTCGAGTAACTGATGGATGTTTAATATATCGATAGTCATTTGGGAATGTTCAACTAGACGAAAAGAGATAGTAATTTAAAAATTAATCCTGATTCGAAATTAAGTGTGGCTGAAAAGGGTAAAGGAATGGTATTGTTACGAATGACAATAAGGAATAGGAATTTATTTCCTCTAAGAGAAGGTAAACTTGGAATTTAATAGTCTAAGATAAGAAGAGATGGTATTCAAGCAGTTGCTATAAATCGGGTAAGCAGGAGGAAGTTTGATGTATAGATCACATATATATTTATACCACTTAAGTAATTATCTATTTACTTGATGTAAGTACGGACTAGCTAGAGGTCGATCTGCTGAAGGAATAACAAGGAATGTGGTATAAAAATTGGTATTTCTGTGGTAATAAATGTTTTCATTTCGGTAAAGGAGATTGAATAAAGGAATTATTCAGATAATGGAAGATCAATACGAAGGGAATGATGTTGTTATTACAACCTATATTTTTGAAATGCTGATAAGATTTGATATTTAGATGTACTAATTTGTATATTCTTATCTGGTAATCACTGAATTAGAATTTTATTAAAATACTGAAAGTGTTATTGATGGTGTATTAAATTCTCAAGGTGTTATTAAGGATATATTGAGATTTGAAGATTTTAGATTTTAGCAGAACTGAGGACGAGAAATCAACGAGAATTTGCGATTGGTCGAAATGAGAAATTCATCGACGGAAGAATAATATATATGTGTATATATTAGGGAAATATTTTTGGAGCATATGGAATTAAGAAGTATAGCGGAATCAATTGAACTAGAGTTGTGAGAAAGTTAACCAGGATAAGGATGAATATCATAGGATATGATAAATAAAGGTGGAAAGAATTAAATTGGAATGTTGTTGAACATTGAGTACTGATTTCAGGGAGTAATCAGTGGAATTTCTGTTTGAAGATTTTATTGGTCAATGATGAGAAGGTATGTAGTAGGAAACTACAATAAGTCAAATTTTCTGTGCGCTTTACTAGTAGTAGTCGGAAAAGAATGAGAAGATGAGTTAGTACTTGAGGATACTATGTGATTATTCTGCGGAATCGTAGAGTTCACTGTTGTCATGGGAAAAAGGAAGCTTTGTGTTAGCTTGGTGATAGGAGTTATGCAATCTGATTGTATATTATATGGTATTATCACGAAATTGAGGATGGTAGTATGATTGATTGTAAGGATTGGCAGATGAGAAATAACGATAATCTGATTTGACTGGAAGGGTAAGTCATCAAAGAAGTAATTGTTGGGAATAAATTAAGGCCAGATCACTTGAGCGCTGACAAGAACAAAACAAGCGTTGACAAGAACAAAACAAGCGCTGACAGCTCAAGCGTTGACAAGTTAAAGTCAAGCGTTGACACATTGAAGACAAGCACTGATGGAAGATATATTCTACACGTTTATTATATTCTAGAATACTTCTAGTAAGGATAGAAACGACAATGTAATTTCTATATTTATCTTTACCTAGAATAGCTGATACATAGATTATTGTACAAGGCTTCTTATGTCTATAAAAGAAGACCTTTAGGTTAATGTTTGATATAAGTTTTATATAAGTTTTCATTCGTAAACATCTTTCATTGTAAGCAAGTTTGATATTGATAATCAAAGTGAAAGTTTGTTTATATCATTGTGTGTTCTTGTTTAAGTGTTAAATTCCGCATAACACTTAGATTCATAAAGCATATACAAAGGTTTCTCTACGTGTATTACTTGATCCAATCTCGTATACACAAAGCTAATCGATCTAAGTTTGGGATCAACAAGTGGTATCAGAGCTTGTTGAGGAACTTTTGATCTTAAAGAACACCAGAACCCTAAAAATCACCAAAACCCTAATTTTCTCAAAAACCCTAACAACATCATGTCAAATCCAGAAATCACAAACTCTTCCTCCTCACCTTTACCAAACATCAAGATTCCTATGCTTGATGCAACCAACTTTGATCAGTGGAAGTTCAATTTTGAACAATATCTGGGGATCTATGACTACACACTCTGGGAGGTTATTGAATATGGAAACACATTTAATAAGGCTCAAAAGATTCTTAATGCTATTTCTGCAAGAACAGCTGTTGCTGGATGTTCAGAAGCTGACAAGAGGGAAAAACCTGATGATGGTAGAGCTGTGTCTGCTGAAGACATAGCAAAGAGAAGGGTTGACATGAAAACCCTAAATATACTGAAGCTCTCTTTGGAACAAGAGAATCAGCATAAATACAGAAGTTATGAATCTGCTAAAGACCTTTGGGAAGCTCTTGAAGTTGCACATGGTGGCAATGCAGACACTAAGGAAGAGAAGAAAAAGCAACTCATGCATGATTATGCTGTCTTAAAGGCTCAACCCAATGAGAAACTAAGTATTGTGAGAAGTAGATTGCTTGACATTACAAGCAAGTTTTCCTTCATGGGGACACAAGTTGGTGATGTTGATATTAATGCTACCTTTCTTAAAAGTCTTGGTGAGGCATGGAAGATTGAGGCAAGATCTATTCTTGCCAACAATACTTACAAGAGCTCCTCGTTTGATGACATCTACAACAAACTAAGGCTGTTGGAGGATGAAACTCTTTCAGAACATGGAAGCAAGTCTACTACCAGCAACATGGCCTTCTTCTCTTATAGTGAAGGTCAATTCAATCAGAAGGACTCCTACGTGCATCCAATTACTGGATCATCATATGTCAGCGCTGGAACAAGTCCTGTCAACGTCTCCTATTCAGACGCTGACACATTCAAGAGTGACTCCCCAAGAGTTACACCTGCTGGTTTGAATTTAGATACTGTTTGTGCTTACATTGCTTCTTTGCCCAATGGTTCAGTGATTACTTATGAGGACCTTGAGCAGATAAGTGATGAGCACTTGGAAGAGATGGACATCAAGTGGAACATGGCTCTTGCTAGTATAAGAGCAAACAGGTGGAACAGAAGGTTTAAGAAGAAAATGACCTTCAATGCTAAAGACACAGTTGAATTTGACAAATCCAAAGTTTAATGCTACAACTGCCATCGTATGGGGCACTTCATGAGGGAATGCAGATCTCCTAGAAGATCTGATGCTAGTAAACCCTCAAGTCAGGTTGTTAAAGCTCAGGATTCCAAGGCCATGGTTGCAGTTCAAGGAATTGATGGTATGGGATGGGATTGGAGCTATCTGGCCAAGAATATTGAAGAGGATTAAGCTTTGGTTGCTGATATTGAAGAAGAAGAGCATGTTGAATATGCTCTCATGACACACTCCTCCTCTTCATCTGATAATGAGGTATATGATGATGCTTTTTGTAGCAAAGGGTGTAGGTTAAATACTGAAAGACTTAACAAGGAGGTGTTAAGATTATTAGATGATATGAGTACTGAAAGATGTAAATTATCTAATTACCAACTAGCTCTTACTGAAACTGAGAAAACCGTTTCTGAATACAAGAAAATTGAATTTGATTTAAAAGATAAAATCAATATCTTAAAACATGAGTTAGATGCTAGTATGGATATTAGAAATATCATGGAAAGGGTTAATGGTGAGTTACAGGCTAAGTTAGATGAGGCTATTAAAAATAAAGACAATGTTGGCCTTAAAATTCAAAGATTTGATAGAGCCACCCAAACCCTAGGAGACTGTGTAGCTAAACAAAGGGATCCTAAGGACATGACTAGGATTGGGATGAATGATTACTCTTTGGTTCCACCACCAGATGGTGACTTCTATGGTGTCCAACAAAAGGACTTATCTTGGACTGGTTTGCCAGAGCTTCAAGAGGAGGAATTCATTCCTCCACCAAGAGTTGTCACTCTAGTTGAAGAGTATCAACAAAAACTGACTGACCTGAATGAGTGGAAAAATGCTAACCCTACTTTATTTGTCAAGGGTGGCTTGCTATGTGAAAGTCCAATTGAGTCAACACCCATTAAGGTCACTAACCCAATCACTGGTAAAGCTGTTGACCTAGGCTCAAACACTGATAGAAAACCTAGCATTAAATATGCAGAGATGTATAGAAATACTAGGTCACCCAAGAGCCAAGTTAGCAATCATGGAACAGGTTTCTTCTCTTCTAGACCTAAGTTTGTGTCTAAGAAAGCCTGTTACATTTGTGGTAGCTTTTCACACTTGGCATACAAGTGTGTCAACGCTCCCAAAGCCAGCGCTGACAGGAATAATTTCAGCGCTGACAGGAACAAAGTCAACGTTGTTAGAAAGTCAAACGTTGTCAGACCCAAACCTTGTGTGCAGCAAAGTCCACAAGTGATTAGACCTGCCCCATTCTTTACTAGAGGGTCTAACACTCATGGACAAAGACCATTTCAAAAGACAAACACCTGGTCAAATAGGAAATGGGTTTCTGTAGCAAACCCTAGGTTCAACACTGACAAGGGTAATTTCAGCGTTGACAGGACAAATTCTAACGCTGACAGAAACGTGACCAGACCTAAATATTTGCAACCACAAGGCAAGGGGTCTAAAGCTTCTTCAAGCTTAACATGGAGACCCAAGAAAGATCAAAACCCTAATGATAATGGGATTTCAATGACTTGCAATAGATTTAATTACATTTCAAAGGTCATTACAAAACCTATTGGGGTTAACTGGGTATTTCATCCTAAGAAGGATGAGAATGGGGTTGTTGTGAGAACTAAGTCTGTTCTTATTGAGCAACCAGATGAATCCAAGTCTTTTGAGACTTGGGTTCCCAAAGAAAACTAATTTGTTTTCTTTATGTGCAGGGCATTCAAAGACAGATCAATGATTATGGATATTGGGATAGTGGATGCTCAAGGCACATGACAGGGAAGGAAGACTATCTGACGAATTTCACTCCTATTAAAGATGGTGATAAGGTATACTTTGGAGGTGGATATGGAACTATCACAGGCAAAGGAACCCTTCTCACCAATAATATACGTTTTAAGAACGTCTTTGATGTTGGAGTTTTTGTATACCCTTTTAGGAAAAAGAGTGCACAAAGTAGGGCAAGTGTGCACGACGATTTAGGAAAACCGTGTGTGAATGACCCTTAAGAAAAGTGAGTTCGTTCTCGAGGAGGCACGTGTGTTGTGTAATGAATTGATTTTGATTGATGATTTTATTAAGAAGAAAAGAGAAGAGAAAATGCCAAAGACGTAAAAATAAAAATTAACGAAAAAATCACTACTAGAAAGTTAAGACGTAGAACCTTAAAAACCACAAAAATTAAAATTTTAACCTAAAAAGTCCTAAAAATTACTAAAAATCCACAATAAAATTCTAAGAGTTTACAAAAAATCCAAACTTGTTAAAACCTTTTAATTAATTAGATAATGACTTTTTAATGCTAATTAAAGCCCTAAAAATCACAATTAATTATTAAAAAGCTTTGAACAAGATCTTATAGTTTGTAAACTTCAAAAATAACCTAATTAAGCTAAAAACTATTTTTAAAAATTTTAAAACCAAATTAAACTATTTTTAATTACTTAAAAACTATTAAAATCTATTAAATATTAAATTAATTCGAGAAAATAAATGAAAAGCCTAAAAACTATTTGGAAAGTTACGAAGTTCCTAATTTAATGTCTACAATCTAGGAAAAATGAAAAAAGTAGAAAAAACAAACTTTGAATTTTTACTAATAAAATAATATTAAAATAATCAAAAAATAAAAAGTTTAGAAATAAATTCTAAAAAATTACCAAAAATCCTAAATAATGTAACTAGAACAAAAATGCAATTAAAATTTTCTGAAACCTTTTTATTAATTTTATATTAAATTTTAAAGTTAATAAAAAACCCTAAAATCCTATAAAATTAAAAATAAGACTTTTTGAAAACTTTTTGAAATGTAAACCTCAAATAACTTAAATAAAAACTAAGAACTATTTTTCTGGATTTTTAAAAAGCTTTTTACTATTTTTAATCTACTTTCTAAAAATTAAACTAAAAATAATCCTAATAAATAAATAAATAAAGGGAAAAATATACTTTTAAAACAGAAAAGTCCTAAAACTAAGTACAATCCTAGGAAAATTGATCTAGTGCAATTAAGCTTAACCAATAAGCTGAAATAGCCAAAATAAGCTACGGGTTATTTATGAAAAGACAAAACCAAAACCCCTTAAATAACTAATGGAATGAAGCTATAACGTAAAAAGCCATCTGGATCACTGGTTTACACGCTAGCCCTTGGAAAGCAAGGTCGCGTGTTCGAGCCAGGCAAGGTGAGCTTTTTACAATTTTTTTTTTTACTTTTTAAACTCAAATCCAGTAACCTTGTTACTCTTAAAAACACAACTCAAATCCAATGGTTACCAAGATTAATTCAATTCCAAGAAAAAATGTGTTCAGTTAAACTTTTTGTAAACACCAAGAACTTGTATTCTTCACAGATGAAAACAGAAACAAGAGGACTTGTTTCTTGGCTTTTTATGGTAAATTGTTGGACAAAGGGGCACCCTTATACTCTTTGGAGTATAAGAAGTCAATAATCACACAATTCAATAAGCACTTAGCCAAAAAAATAGCACAAACAATGCAAACAAGTTCCTGATAAATGCTTGCATATAACTGATGAACAAATGACAATTTATAAGCACAAATCTGAATCTCAATGGCTTATAGCTTTCATACAAATCAACCTGAGGACATATAAGCTATCACAAACCCTTAAATGACCTTAAATCTAGTAGCTTTATCAATCTTGGTGCTCAAATTCACACAAATGCAGTCACAAAAAAGCTTACTGATTTTGGCTGAGTATACAAATTTTTAAGCATGCAAATCTGTTTAAACCCTATCCAAACTGAAAACTTATGTGACTAGCAACCTATAGCAACCAAATGAGTAACTCTAAACAGTTTCCAACACTCAAACTTGTCACCAAATCTGCATAAATCTCAAATCCAAACACCCCTTTAAAATTGAATATGCAATTTAACACACCAAATCACTTTAAATCTCAACCAGAATGATCAAACAAGCTCTAAACATGCATATAAAAACCTAATAACTCAAATCAAACAGCTTAAACAAACAATCAACATCTTTCAAGAAAAATCACATAAATTCACATAAATTTCAGAAAACTAAAGAAAATGAAAAAGGGAACAATAGACTACCTTAAGGGTCCTACATCCAGGACCCTTTGTGGTTGAAAAACCACCTCCAATAGACCCGGGTCTATGCAGGACCTTTATCAAACAATCAACAATCAAACCTGCAAAAAGAAAATGAAAACACAAGCAAACAATACAAACTGATTTTTTTTTGAAACTTTCTTAAAACCTTTTCACAACTTCCTTAAATGATTTCCTCTCAAAAACACTTATACCCAATACACTTAAAATCAGGAATCCAAACCATGAACAAATTTTACCAAATCACCAATTTTCAGAAACTTTTCTGAAAATCTCAAACACAAAGTGCTTGAATAAATTCAAGTGGAACTCAGTCTAGCAATTCAAACACACACCAACTTTTTAAAATTCAATAAAAGGAATTACAATTTTTATATAAAATTACCAACTTTATAATTTATAAAAAAGGAATTACAACTAATAAGGGACACAAACGTCTCCTTATATACTAGTCTATAGAAGAACCTAGAAGACTAAAACCCTAATAAGAAAAGCCCTAAAATGCCCTTGCTGTTTTGACTGAAAATTGGTCAAAAAATGACATCTTGTGAGTCTTGTACTTGGCCAGCTGTTGGAACTTCATCTTGGGCGTTTGTTTGAGTTTGGAGGACAAGGAGTTGATCACAAACGTTCAATTGGTCGGGTTATAGGGTTTAGGGGAAAGAGACGTGTGCAGGGGAGGGGTCCACAACCACATGGGTGTGTTGTGGATGGAATCTGGGTTGTGGGTTGGGTTTGGGTGATGATTAATTAAGGTTCTGGAGGGATTAAGACAAAACCCCCTTGTTTTGCTCTTGATTGTAACTGGGGTGGATTAGGGTTTATAAGGGGATTAGGGAAAGTTTAATCTGAATTGGGTGGGGTTAAGTTTTAAAAATGTGTTTGGGAGGGAATAAATGGGGAAAGTTGACTGGGGGTTTGACTGGTTTAATTAATTAAACCGGTTTGGGTATTGGGTATGGACGGGTAGGGTATGGGTATATGGGTTTGTGGGTGGGTTATGCTGAGGTGTCAACGTGTGAGTGGGTGGGAGGGTTTGTTGGTTTGGCAGAAAAGGCCCCCAAGGTTCTTTCTTTCTTCCACTTTGTAATAAATCAGCATCAACGCCCTTATTACTCTTGACAACTTTTGGCAAGTTGTCAAATTTGGCACAATTACTTTATAGATCATAAATAAGGATTTCAAATGTAAATTCTTCATTTCCCAAGGGCTTTTCTTGTAATGTCTTCAAACTTTAGGGACCATTCTTGTATAATTGACATTTGGAGGGTCATTTGTGACAAGTTCTTCAAATATGAGGGACTAAAGTTGCCAATCTTCAATTCTTCAAGGGCATTTTTTGAAAAATCCAAACTTAGGCCCGGTTCATTGTGCGGCTTCGTTTCCCGTGTTCGTTTTTGATTGATTCTTGTGATCTTTTGCCATTTCCTCAATATCCGTACCTAAAAATACACAAGTAACAAACACGAGCATATATTTGGTATATTTAATGATATTTTATGCATTTTAAGCCCGCTTTGGACGATGAGACCATGTATAAAAGCAGTCTCATCAGTCTTCCTGGTAAAAGAACTTGATTACAACTTGTTTAGTGTATCACAAGTTTGTGATAACAAAAATAAAGTTCTTTTTACTAATACTGAGTGTTTGGTGTTAAGCAAGGATTTTAAGATCCCTAATGAGAAATATATTGAGTATAGAACACCTAGGCATAAGGACATATATAATGTGAATTTAAATGGGATTAAAATGAATACCAATATGTCTTGTTTTTATGCTAAGACCTCAGTAGATGAGAGTAATTTGTGGCACAGGTGACTAAGGCACATAAATTTTAAAAATATAAATAAACTTGTGAGGCTTGGTTTAGTTGATGGTTTGCCTGAGAAGGCCTTCCACAATGACCACTCTTGTGTTGCATGTCTTAAATGCAAGCAGCACAAGGTCTCATTCAAGTCCAAACAGGTGCATACTAGTTCTAGACCTCTTCATATGCTTCACATGGACCTCTTTGGTCCAACAAATATAGAAAGTTTGAATGGTAAGTCATATTGCTTTGTTATCACAGATGACTTTTCTAGATTTACTTGGACATTATTTCTAGCCATGAAGAGTGACACAGCTGATATTCTTATTGATTTTATCACTCAGATTGAGAAAAGGTCTGGCAATGATGTTAAAATGCTTAGGAGTGATAATGGTGGAGAATTTAGGAATAAGAAGCTAGATGATTTCTGTGACAGGAAAGGAATTACTAGGCAATTTAGCATTGCTAGAACCCCACAACAAAATGGGGTTGCTGAGAGGAAAAATAGAACCCTAATTGAAGCAGTCAGAACAATGTTGGTTAATGCTCACTTTCCTATAGCCTTTTGGGCTGAGGCTGTTAATACAGCTTGCTATGTGCAAAATAGAGCATTGGTTAACAAAATTCAGAACAAAACACCTTATGAGTTACTTTGGGGAAGAAAACCTAATATTGGTTTTCTCAGACCTTTTGGTTGTCATGTAGTAGTGTTGGATACTAGTGATGCCTTAGGGAAATTTAGTGCAAAAGGTGATGAGGGCTACTTCATGGGGTATTCAGTGTAGAGCAAGGGTTATAGGGTTTATCTTAAAGAGGACAAACGTATAGTTGAAAGAGTACATGTTAGGTTTTTAGAGAATAAACCTAGTGATCCTGAAAGTTGTCCTAATTGGTTGTTTGACTTGGAACCCTTATCTAGAACTTTAAATTATATGCCTGTTACTAATCCAGACATTGTGAAGGTAACTTCAAATGTTGTGGAGGAACAAGTTGTTGATGTTTCAGGTACACAGGTTCATAAGAAGGTTGGATCACAAGGAGAAAAGGCATCTCCTATATTAGAATATGTCACAATTCCCATTTGGACAGACACTTTTGCTGTTGCTGCTGCTGCTGGACGAGATAATGGTGGTTTTCAAGTACCACCAGATACAAACATGCATGGTCCTTCAGGCGCTGACAAAGGCAAATCTAGCGCTGACATGACCAATTCAGGCGTTGATGGTTCAGACGTTGACAACCACACTTCAAGCGTTGTTAGCCCAAGCGCTGACAAACAAGATTCAGGCGTTGAAAACAATTCTGCCCATCTTTTCTCTTCAAATTTTGAACAAGGTGAACCTTCCAATATATATGAAGAGGTTCATCCTCATGTTGATGTAAGAGAGTCTGATGAAGAAGATATTAGCAACATGGAGAATGAGGTTGAGGACACCAGACTTTTTGAAGGAGGAGTTCTCACTTCCACAATGAAGAATCACCCCCTTCCCAGATCATTGGTGATGTTATGACTCCAGTTCAGACTAGAAGATATCATCAAGGTCTTGGTGGGTTTATTGCTAATATACACAAGAAGGTTGATACCCCTCTTGTGCAAGCATGTTTGTTTGCATGTTTTCTGTCACAAGAAGAACCCAAGAAAATATTTGATGCTCTCAAAGAACCAAGTTGGGTGGAAGCAATGCAGGATGAGCTTCACCAATTTGCAATTCAGGATGTTTGGGAGCTGGTTGATTGTCCCAGATATGTCAGACCTATAGGGACAAGATGGGTTCTCAGGAACAAAAGAGATGAAAGAGGCATTGTGGTCAGAAACAAGGCAAGGTTAGTGGCTCAAGGTTATACACAAGAGGAGGGGATAGACTATGAGGAGGTCTTTGCACCAGTTGCAAGGATTGAAGCTATAAGGATTTTTCTAGCTTATGCATCCTGCATGAGCTTCACTGTCTATCAAATGGATGTCAAGAGTGCTTTCCTCTATGGAACTATTTTTGAGGAAGTATATGTAATGCAGCCTCCTGGTTTTGAGGATCCAAAGCATCCAGATAAAGTGTATAGAGTCAAAAAGGCTATGTATGGCCTTCATCAAGCCCCAAGAGCATGGTATGGTACTTTGTCTACCTATTTGGTGGACAATGGATTCAAGAGGGGCACCATAGATCAGACACTATTTACAAAGAAGAAAGGCAAGGATGTGTTGCTTGTGCAGGTCTATGTTGATGTTATCATTTTTGGGTCTACTGATCCAAAGATGAGTGAGGATTTCTCCAAGCTTATGACAGACAAATTCAAGATGAGTGCTATAGGAGAGATGAACTTCTTTCTTGGTTTACAAGTTCAGCAGAAAGAGGATGGTATCTTCATCTCCCAGGATAAATATGTTGCTGAGATCTTGAAGAAGTTTGGTTTTTCTCCACATGAAAAGAGGGCTACTACTCCTATGGATAGAGAACACCCTTGGGGAAAGATTGGAGATGGGAAAGATGTTGATGTCAGGCACTATAGATCTATGATTGGATCCTTGATGTATCTTACTGCCTCCAGACCTGACATCATGTTTGCTGTGTGTGCTTGTGCACGCCATCAAGTGACTCCCAAAGAATGTCACCTTTATGCTGTGAAGAGGATCTTTAGGTACCTAAGATGCTATCCTAGTCTTGGTTTGTGGTACTGATGCGAAAAATCTAGTTTTCCCAAAATTAACCTTTACTAGATTATGACACGGGCAGTGTACCCTTGTCAGTTGTAAAATAGTATTAGCAAATATCGGGTTCGAACACAGGGACTATTTATAGTTGGAAGTATTAGTTTATAAAAACGCGTAACGAGTAACAAGTTGGTTTTAGTCTTAGTGAAGACTTGCTTATAATAACAGTAAAAATATTTAAGATTTCAAATATGAATAAAAGAAACGCTTGCTTGGACCGTTAATGAATATGCGTTATCTCTTAGGTATGAAAATATCGATAAACTTCTAATGTAAAATCCTAAGTTCCTTTCGAATACCGGATTTCTCCAATTCCCTAACCATGCAACGATTCCTTTCGAATACCGTTAACACCTCAAGATATTGTGCATAAAGTTCCAAGCTGATGTGTGAGAATTAATTTATAAGCTTCCTTTCGAATAGCTTACCAACTCCTAAACCGATTTCTCTTAATTTAGTAGCTAGCGTTTGTGTGAATACTTACTTGTAAAAATTGTTGTTAATGAATCCTTTCGAATATCATTCACTTATAATCAACTAAAGACAGGCCGATTAATTCGTTCCTATTTTAGTAAAAATTACGGATTCCTTTCGAATACCCGTTTTTAGATTACCAAACAAGAGTATAAACAATTTTAACAAGATAATTAAGTTATTAACCCAAACGGATCCCCAATTAATCTCAACACATCAATCGAATTTCAAACCCAAAAACCTAACACATAAACATCACATAATCCTAGCAAACGTATTAAGAAATTAGCTACTCATGATCGTAACAAACACAATTAAATATGTAAAAGACATACTTCAAATTGCAATTAAAATGATAGAAGATTCAATACCAAACTGAGAAATAGGTTCCAATGATCTCCCAAATTAACAAAGTAGAAATTGAAAACAACGATTGTTCAACATAAAATTATGATTATGATGATGTGTGATGATAGATGATGCTTCTGTGTATGATGGTAATGCTTCTTTTCTGATCTTCCACTCACTCCTTTGTTATATATTCCTCCTGGTAGTTTAAAAAAACGTTCAGCCATAATGTCCCACTAACTCTTTGGGCTCCCCCTTAATTAGGAATAAAAACACAATTTCGTAACTGCATCTGTTGCGCCGCAACTCATGTGTCTTGCGCCGCAACTAGTGAAAACAACGATTGTTCAACAGAAAATTATGATTATGATGATGTGTGATGATAGATGATGCTTCTGTGTATGATGGTAATGCTTGTTGTCTGGTCTTCCACTCACTCCTTTGTTATATATTCCTCCTGGTAGTTTCAAAAAACGTTCAGCCATAATGTCCACTAACTCTTTGGGCTCCCCCTTAATTAGGAATAAAAACACAATTTCGTAACTGCATCTGTTGCGCCGCAACTCATGTGTCTTACGCCGCAACTAGTGATCCGCAAGCACCATGATCTGTAGCCCCTTCAATTGCGCCGCAATAGGTAGGAGTTGCGCCGCAACTCGGCTTCCGAGGCTGGTACTGATTTGGGTGTCAATCACTTGCGCCGCAGTAGGTAGGAGTTGCGGCGCAACATTAGACCAATTGATCCCTGACTTGTTTGCTTAGCTCCTTTTGGTCCCAAATCGCCTCCAATAACTCCAAACATAACTAAAACCTATAAAACACACTCCTAGTCTATTTATTACAATGGTCCTAACAATCCTCCCCTAAACTTGAATTTGACCTGTTGAGTTCAAGTTTCCTGGTACACAGTGCAATAAAGCTTGAGGATTGATCCAGCAAAAAGAACAACAGCAGCACAAGAACCAATAGAACCGCCGCACCAAGGAACACTAGAAGCTTCTCCAAAGCTTGAAACAAATCAGCATCGTGTTGAATCTTTACAGCAACATGAGCAGATTTGATGAGCCTTTACCAAGTAGCTGCTCGCTCTTGGGCTAGCCAGTCTTTCTGGTGGAATAAGCATCACCCTGGGAGACTAGAACCCAGCCCAACTCTTAGAACGTGAATCAATGGTGAGTGGGGGTACCCTGATGATTTTAGGCAAACCATCACAGCCGTCAACGGATTTGATATGTCTTTACCAGAAGCCGTACCCTTCTGGACTCGCCAATTCTTAGCAATGAAGCATCGGTGAGTTGAACACCCTATAGCTTTAAGCAAGCTATTACAGCTATCAACGGATTTGATAAAATCTTTACCAAGAGCCGTACCCCCTTGGATTAGCCACTTTTCAGTCTAGGACCATGGCAAGTGAAAACCATCCAGTTTTGGGTAACCTGGCAACCATCAACGGATTTGATGTGTCACACCAAGAGCCGTACCCTCAAGGTGAATCAACTCTTTCTTGTCGGTAAGACATGGTGAGTTGAGAACCTATAAAACACACTTTACACAAAATAAATACGGGGTCTATCCATTACGTTTAGGACACAAAACATAACAAATATCGCTATGAAAAACTCGTATAAATGAGCGATATCAGGTACCCAAAGGATTCACCATTGGAGCTGATTGCATATTCAGATAGTGATTATGGAGGTGATAAGTTTGATAGGAAATCCACAACTGGTGGATGTCAGTTTCTTGGGAGCAGGTTGATATCTTGGCAATGCAAGAAACAAACAGTGGTGGCTAATTCTACAACTAAAGCAGAGTATGTGGCTGCAGCTGCATGTTGTGGCCAAGTGTTGTGGATTCAGAACCAGCTATTAGACTATGGGTACAATTTCATGCATACTAAGATATTTGTTGACAATAATAGTACTTTATGCATCATTAAGAATCCTGTACATCATTCTAAAACTAAACACATAGAAATTAGACACCATTTTATAAGAGATTGCTTTGAGAAAGGTTTAATACAACCAGATAGGGTTGACACTGAGGAAAATGTGTCAGATTTATTAACTAAACCTTTTGATGCTGTGAGATTTCAATACTTGGTAACAAGTATTGGAATGGTCAATCTCACATAATATGTGTTTTGGAGTCTTTTTGTAAAAGTATATACAGGATGATGCATTATTATTGGTCTTATTGATGATTTAGATTTTCCACTATATTTTTCTAACACTGACAAAGGTTGCTTGAACGCTGATAAGTGTTTTTGCAACGTTGTCAGCAATATAATTGTCTAACGCTGACAAAGCTTTCCTCAACGCTTTCATGTGTTATCGGGGCGTTGTCAGCAACAATGTTAGTTTTGTGGTTTTCAATCTAAATGTGCAGATGGTGTTAGCAGTATACCATTGGATACAGAGTTGCTTATGGATCAATGGAGAAGCATTTGGACAAGTTTTTATTTATGGATGATGGTTGGAATGTTTCATTCCTATCTTGACATAAATTTTTTATGTTCATGCATGATTTTAGCAAACTTTTTGTATCATAGTTTAAGGGGAGGTTTTAGGAACCTTTTGGGATGTTTGGGTATCCATATGATACTCTTATCATAATTCTAGATTGTGTCCACAGGTGAGTATGAGTTAGTTTTACTAAATCATGAGACACTGTAGCATGCAAAGTTGATATACTATGCATGCTGCCAAGACATTTTTGGCCTAGAATTGGTTGTGGTCTGTTGGGAGACTTGGGAATGATTTTGTTATGGGATTTACCTGGTTGTTAAGAGTTTTGGTTAGCAAGGGACACTAGAGGACTGTTATGTCTATCTTGCTTATGCAAGTGTGCATAACTGGACAGTGCTTGCCGTCCTATAATAATTATCAGCTTTTGGTTATCTTCTCTAGGATAAATTACTTGTTAAGGTCATTTTTCACTTTTTAAAATATTTTTATTTTTGGACGCTGACAGGAATTTTCCAAGCGTTGTTGTGACCATATTGGACGCTGACATGACTATAGGCAAACATTGACAAGATTATAGCCGTTGGGCGTTGATAGGTTATTTTTGACCATTGACACTCAATGGGACCTACCCAGTTGTTACTTTTTGACAAATTTTTAGGCCGTAATTTTAGGAGTTGTTACTTTCATTTAATGCATGAGATAACTTATAACTTTTTCAATATTTTCATGATTGATTTTTGAAAATACTTGCCTATTTTTTGGCCTATCACATGCATTCTTTTTCTCCTATAAATTTGGCTCCTATTTTAAACAGGGTATCTATAATTCTTGTCTAACAATTTTCTCTTATCAACTTCATCTTCTTCACTTAAAATTAACAGCTTTCATCAATGGCACCAAAGTTTAAACCAACAGAATTGGAATTGGGGTTCAGATCTCAACACAACATGATTGCATATCTTGTCGCTGATGATACTCTGTTTCCTCAATACACACAAATGGTGGCGTATTTGAACGCATCCCCATTAAGGTATGGTCTTTCTCATGCACCACTCATTCCAGTCACACACATTAAGCAGTTTTGGAACACCGTTAGTTCCTCAACAGTTAATGGAGTGACCACATTGACTTCTATTGTTCATGGGAGATCTTGGGTGGTTACTGAGGCCTTGGTACGCCAAGCCTTGCATCTTGATGATGCTGATGGTATAGCCACCCTTCCCATAAATGAAATAGAACAAGGGCTTAGGGCTTTGGGATATCCTTTTCCTGATGAAGGTACTCTAAATAAGTATCATAAGCAGGAATTTCCCCCAGCCTGGAAGTACCTCATACATGTCCTCCTTCAATGTTTGAGTCCCAAATGTACTGCACATAATGAGATCAATAGATCCATTGCCAGTGCTAATGTGTGCATTGCAACAGGGAAAATATTTAACTATTCTAAAATGATTTTTGAGGGGATGTGTAAAAACAAGGGGACAAAAATGACTTTAGCTTATCCCCGTTTTCTGCAAATGGTTTTTGATGTTCAAGGTTACTGCTCAAGGGATCACAATGATTTTTATAAGATCCCTGAGCAAAAGAAAGCTATCTTTATGAAAATGAACTCACCACCCCATAGAGACCTAACTTTAACCCAAGCCATACTTGCTGTTATTGCAGCAGCACAACCCCAACCAGACCCCAACCTCAAATTGACCCTCAACCACAACTTGAACCAATTCCTGAACCTTTACCTTCACCTGAACAAATGCAAATTGACTCAGAATCCTTCAACGCTGACACACTCAATGTTGGCATTGATGTGCCTATTTCCAACGCTGACACACAACCTTCACAATCCCAAACACCCCTTAACCAACCTACATCCACCCATTCTTCCACACCATCTTCCACACCCCCTGAATATAGGTTGATGAAACGCCAAAGGATCACTGGAGTGTTATCCTCTGGTGGTCCTAGCCATGAAGTAGAGAGAACCACCACCACAAGTGTGGCTGGTGACCTGGATGAGGCTGGGACTATTGGTTCTGGCTTAGATGCTGGCCAAGGCAGTCCCACCATCATTAAGTCCTCATCCATGCCCAATGAATCTGACTTGGGAGGTCAAATCCCCATTTTAGAAGAGGGCAGACTGGAACCAATGACTCTTATTGAATTGACGGCAGTCTGCATAAGCTTGCAAAAGCAAAATGCAGACTTAGTACAAATTGTCAGCTCACAAGGCCTTGAACTCAAGCAATTGAGGGAGAGGATTGTTGTTTTGGAAAGTGATCGTGCTAGGAGGGGTATGGAGGAATCTTCCAAAGGGGAGGAAGATATAAATCTGAGTGATAAAGGCAGCCATGATGGTCAATCAATGGATGTTGCTGAGGCTCTTACAACTTTGAAGAAACAAACAGGTTTTGATACGTCCTTAGTCTCTCCCACAAACTTAAATTTATCATTTACAGCTATGTTAAGAGAGGTTACACAAGGCGCTGAGGGAAGATATTTGAGCGTTGACAAGGAAAATTTGGACGCTGATAGAAGTATTTTGGGCGCTGATAGGACAAATTTGGGCGTTGACAGACCTGCACATGAAGGTGATGTATCCCAATCATCATCTATCATCAAGGAGGTTTCTACTCAGGTATTACCATCTACCTTACCAACCATTGCACCATCAGATAAGGGTAAGGGTATAATGGTAGAGGAGATTGTTCCAAAGGATGCAGCTCAAGTTGAATTTGATAGAAGATTGGCTGCACAAATCATGGAACAGGATGAAAAGGAAAAGTCACCATTTGTTGTGACCTCTGAAGAAGGAAGTGATGGAACTAGCTCAGACTCAGGTGTGATGATTATAGAACCTGAAAGGCTTGAGTATGGGGATGAGTTGGCCAAAGAGAAACTGAGAGAGTTGAAATTGCAGGTTGACTTTGACATGCCAGAGGTGGTTCAAATATACAATGCTTGGGAAGAAAGATGCATGGATAATCCAGACTTGACCGTTTCAGATCAAATATGGGGTTTGGAGCTTCTTCTTAGAGTTCAGAAGGATTGCCAGGTAATTTTGAAACACAAGGCAAGCAATATTCTCTCAAAGTTGAAAAGGGATAGAAGGGAGCTCTACTTTATGTTGCTCAGATGTCATGGAGTTGGATGGACATATCAGAAGTTGAAGGCTTTGACATTTGATGAGTTGGAAAACAGGGCTTATCCCATTTGGGTGAGAGTGTAGGAAGCAAACACTCTCAGACTTCTTTCAGATGAAAGAAAGGAGGAACTTGCAGAAGAAATGGAACTCAAGAAAGCTATGATTGTTCCCAGGCCAGTGAAGAAGGGAATTTCATTTGAGTTTCCAAAAGATATGGATCCACTATATCCAAGTGAAGCAGTTATAAGAAAGAGCCTCAAGCTCTCCCCATTAGAAGCTTCAGATATGGTGCAAGTGTTACCATTAGATTCCAGGAACCCAATTGTGAGCTATGAAGAAGATGAATGTGGGTTTTGGAAGATTGGCAGATTTGGAAAGGAGGTACACACTTTTACCACTCTCATATCTTTGTTTGCAAGTTGTGATAGAGAAGACTTGGTGGACCTATGGAGGTTGCTGGAGACCAAGTATGAGGCTGAAGCACCAACTTCAGCTAATGTAATAAAACTTTGGACCATATTCAAAAGAATGTGTGGAACAAAAGATGAGGATCCTGCAATTTGGAAGAATCTTGAAGATGACCTCAGTGGTCTTCAATGGAGGTTATATTCAGCTGCTGGTGTATACCATTTGAGCTCTACAAAGTTTGCTGAGTATTTACTTGTGGATGCTCAGTATTTCATATCCAAGGCTATTTTGGAAAAGATGAAGGACACTCAGCTGGAAATAGATTATTCAAGTGACGTGGCAAAAGATTTGATCATATTTATTCATTACCAATATGAGAAGGTTTGTAAGATTCCTCCTAGTCCTTAATGCTTATTCAGAAACTTGATCATAAGAGTGGATATCAAGTTTAGGGGAGGATTGTTGGGAATAAATTAAGGCCAGATCACTTGAGCGCTGACAAGAACAAAACAAGCGTTGACAAGAACAAAACAAGCGCTGACAGCTCAAGCGTTGACAAGTTAAAGTCAAGCGTTGACACATTGAAGACAAGCACTGATGGAAGATATATTCTACACGTTTATTCTATTCTAGAATACTTCTAGTAAGGATATAAACGACTATGTATTTTCTATATTTATCTTTACCTAGAATAGCTGATACGTAGATTATTGTACAAGGCTTCTTATGTCTATAAAAGAACACCTTTAGGTTAATGTTTGATATAAGTTTTATATAAGTTTTCATTCGTAAACATCTTTCATTGTAAGCAAGTTTGATATTGTTAATTAAAGTGAAAGTTTGTTTATATCATTGTGTGTTCTTGTTTAAGTGTTAAATTCCGCATAACACTTAGATTCATAAAGCATATACAAAGGTTTCTCTACGTGTATTACTTGATCCAATCTCGTATACACAAAGCTAATCGATCTAAGTTTTGGATCAACAGTAATAACGGAAGAAAGTAAAGAAGTTGGATGTTCCGTGAATAAGATGATTGTTGTGCGGATGAACAAACTGAGCACCAGATTTCGGTGTCCATTATTTATTGTGGATGTTTAGTGTGATGAATAGATGATTGAAGGAAAGAAAAATATTCCCTAACAATTAGAAAATTGTTATTAAAAAGGAATGGTGTGTAAAAATTCTTCGGATAAGAATTTTAGTTGGAGTATTATAGATGCTTTAGAATGTGCAATCTATGGCTGAAGTGATCGTGAAAATCTGACTAGATTGAAACGACTGAGGCTTTGTCGATACTAACGAAACCGACTGAAGCTTGTAAATTCCTTTGTGTATGCTGAGTATTATCGGAGGTTTATCAGGAGGTTTTCACTGGTTGTTGAACCAAGGATAAAGCTGACAAAGAAGAACTAAATGTGTGAAATCCATTCATATATTTAAGTTGTGGTTGTGAGATCTGATTTTGTAGTTGAGGAAGTTGTGTATGAATGCTGAGGATAGATTGAAGTTCTGTGCCTGTATAGTTAGTATTGGAGGAATCTAAAGGAATTATAGAGCTTCGATGATGATATTTGGATAATATCAGGTGGAAAGGAAAGCAATAGTAGTTTGTTGACTTGAATAAAGAAATATAACGAGGTTTATATGATCATGAGATTGGACATTGTGGTATTTGTTTTGAGATTGAAAAGTATTACTTGTATGGAATCAAGTATGAAGAAAATAAGAATAAGAAGGACTTGTGTATAAATACCATTCGGGGATTTTAAAGGAAGGAGTTAAGGATTACTTAATGAGACGGGGAAAATAGTAATCGGTAAATTTTAGATGGGATATATTATAGTTTTGTATTATGAAGTATGTTTCAGATTACGAAGGATAAGTACGGATACTGTCACTATTAACTAGTGAGTATTTAGTAAGAAGGAGAAGGAAAAATGACTTATAAAATTTCTGAAGTAATTGAGAATTGACTCTTAAGTTTTGAGATAATTTGAATATTGATAACAATAAGCAGAATGGAAAGAACCTTAGAGTTGAATTGATAAACTAATGGAAAAAGGAATATCAAAGAAAGAAGATCAACAGATTGTTGGAAATTTTGAAATAAAATGGTAATAGAAATGAGAAAGTTGAGATGTATGTTTTTGTAGGACAAAAACGGTTATTGTGATTATCTAATTTTTCTTCTATTAGATCAGAGAGTGTGTTAAGAAGGAAAGGACCAGTGGTGAATGAATTGTTCAGATTAAAAAGAGAATTTAATTATTCTTAGAGTGCTGAGAGTGTCGCATGTAGTATTGAAGAGAATTTTACAAATTGAAGTATTAATACAAAATGGTTGGGATAAAATATATTACGCTATCAAGAAGTGATTTGACCATTATATATTTCAGATTTGAATATGTGAGGCTAACGGAGTTATTCAAACAGTATATGATATGAGGAAGATGTAATAATGTACTATGGAAGGTACAGTAATTCAGTGATCTAGCAAGCACTACACTTGGGACATAGAGATTGTTAGAATGAATGAAAGTGGAAAATGAGTATAGAAAGTATATAAGTGACTGGTTAGAATTATGGATAATCTCATTGTATTTAGTTGAGTGTAATCTCAGGACATAGAGGCAGAGTAAATTTTGAATATTAGAAATCGCTGTGATAAAGTATGAGTATTGAGTAAGGTTTGAACGTATTATATGTGAACCAGAGATTGAGATTGACTTTTGGATATTAGAAATTTTTACAGAAAATGTAAAGAGTTGAGTTAAGAAGGAACATTGTGTATTTTCGGAAAGCAATGGACAGAGTGAAAGGATGAATTGAACGATGGTAATTGAAATTTGGTATCAATCACATCAACATATAATTGAAACTTGGGATGATGATATCTTAATATTTTACTATGAGAACCAATGGAAACTAGTGAAGATGGAATCTTTATGCGATGATAATCGTCATATCAGTAGTTAAGATGTGTAATTTGAGAACATACATAGTTGTGGGGTATGTTGTCAGAGTATTGGGGCAGGAATGAAACTGAGAAAGTGATGTAGAAGGAGTATGAATGATGAAGGAATATTAGCATAATAGAAGGTTAAATTGAAAGTTGAAGTGTAGTAATAATTATGGATATGGTGATATCATAAGAATAGAGTTGGACTGGTGTAAAAGACGTGAGTATCTCTTGAGGATAAGAGGTCACGTTGACTCTAGAAGTGAGGAAGTGCGAGTGTGAGGCGGGTTGAGCGCCGGGGCGTCGCTCTCTTTTAGGAGGGTAGGATGTGACAACCCAAAACCGTGGTCATTATTTAATTATATTTTTACGTATATTTTTGAAACTTTTGACAAGGTTGATTATTATGACGATTGGTGATTTGGTTTGGATGATGATTGAAAATTTTATTTTTACGTTTTGACGAGTTGCGGGGATTATTAGTGATGACGATATCGACGGATGCCCGAGAAATTTTACATTTTATTTTAAACATGTCGATGTTTAATATTTTGACGTTTTTATTTTAATGTCGTATTAAGTCGTGTCGGGACTATATAATATCATATTTTGTGTGCATTTTAAAATTTGAGAAGCATTTTTATGCAACCCGAGACCCGTAAAAATTTTCAAAAGTGACTAATAGTCATTTCCCGCTTTTTAACAAAGTATTTGCACTTTGATCCAAAAGAATCACAATTGGCAAAAATTACCCTAAAATTTTTCCATATAAAAGGAAAATTAAATAACAAAAACACACATGCAATTCACCACCCACCAAATTTATCTCTCCCCCTCCCTCCCTTGCTCTTCTTTCCCGTCCACCCTCACCATACAAACACCCCAAAATTTTCAATTTTGATATTGAATCTATTAAAACCAATTGAAGACCCATCTTAGTTTCATCAATCTCTACACATTGGTATAAAAATTTCTCACATGCATTGATATTTTTGAAAAACCCATTTTTTGAATGAAAATCTTGTTGTTTGATCTTAAATTGTTGTGGTATGTAGGTGTTTATATGTTTATACATTAGTTTTTATGATTGCATGTTAATATTTTTGAGTTGGGTTTTTATGAATTAATCATCTAGGATGATTTAGTGTGTTATGATATAAACTAGTAGTGTAAGAATGATTATAGTGGTAAAAATGGGGTTAAAATATGGTGAAAAATTAATTTACAGTGATATTTAAATATATATTTTATAACAGTTTATTAAAGTTAATTTTCTGAAAATATGAGTTTGAGTTTGAGATGAAATAATTAGATATTGTTGTAGAGGATGTTTTTAGCTTCGTTTTGGTATAAGGTAGGACTTCTAGCTCCAAACGAGCGAAAAGTTACGTTAGTTTGATTATTTCGTGTACCGGGAGACGAGTATCGTCACAATATATAATTGTTGTCGATATTTGGATCGAATTTCGGGGACTATAAAATGGGTTTTTAAATATGTCATGGACTGATTGTGAAGGTTAAGTATGAGTATGTCGTGTTCATTTTCAAAGTTGAGCGTCGGTTTCCTAAACGGAGAAAAATAAATGTTTTAAAAGACTATATGAACTGTTGACGTAAAACTGTCCGGTTTTTGTAGTTAAAAGATGTGTCGGGCAGGGAACTTTAAAGGTAAAATCTTTTGATGAGTTTTTAACACGGCTTTCTATATATAGTAAGTGAAATTTCTGATTAGTATCATAAAAATTTGACGTGTTTATGTGGGGTAAATGAGTATGTACATTTGGTGTGTACCAGCAGATTTTTATCGAAGGAGTAAACTAATAGAATAAATATATAGAATGAAATAAAAAGGTCACTTGTATTATTTTTATTTTAGATTGATTGTGATTTTATGATTTTGAGTTTGATATTAATAAGTATGGATTTTACTCGAGTTATTATTGATGAACGCGCCTTATTTGATAGGTTGCGGTTTTTGTGTTTAGCGGGCATCAACTATCGTCGAAGATCGTCTTACTACTGCTATTACTTCAGGTGAGTCTATAGCCTCGCTTTCTACTTGTTTTAATGAACACATGTCATGAGTAGTCGTTGGACCCGATGTTTCCTTTGATGAAATGAATTGTATAAGTACCTAATTGCATAAGACCCTAACTTCATGAGCCGTTAACTATCTTCTGACTTGATGTTGCGAGTTGGGAATAGCCTCTTATTCTAATAATAGTACGATTGGGCTGACAACCCTATCCGAGACAAGGGCTTTACGCTGAGTAACCCGCTGGGAAGGATAATTTTACGTGAATGAGAATTGGTATTCTTGCAATTAATACCCTAGTAGGGGCACTGGTAATTTTTCTAGTCATGGTGGCATTTGGCGTGGGTGACTAAGTTAAGGGGTCGGTGTCATGAGCTTAATACAATTCAATAGCTACTGCTATAATATGATATACCTGATTGATAGATTGTATGGCCACAATTCTATTAAACAATTGTGAATGATTTTTTTACGATGTGTTCAATTATGTTTTGTAAAACCTATAGACTTACTCAACCTTTGTGTTGATGATTTTAAGCATGTATTTTAGGTACTTGAAGTTGTTGATTTGCGGAGCTTGCTGGAGAAGGATTACGGAATTGCTTTTGTAGTAATTTGGTCTAAAACAGATTTCTTTCCTTATTGTCGTAAACTTACAGTAAATGGTCAAGTATTTTGGTAAAAGGTTTGTTGTTTTGATTAAGATCCTAGGGAAACCTGTACGCTACTCTGATATATTTTAAACTGATTTTACTTGGGATTGAAGGTTTTAGACATTGATTTAAATTATTTCCATATTTATTCCTAAATATACTGTTTTTGGGTCGTTTTAAGAGTTGTAAAATGAAGTTTGTGAATAACACCCAATTGTGTATTTTCCGTTGCGCAATGTAAAATTGGGGGTGTTATATACACCCACATAAAATAGTCATCATACTTCACTATGCTCATGACCACGCTGCTAGACATATGGTAACCAACAAACTGCCCTTATAAGAAGGAAGCTTGCCAGACTATCCTTAGTTTAGCAAATAAAGTGTATTTGTTAGCCAAGGTAGGAACCTTCAATTGCTGGCAAGCGCGACTTGCCCAAATAGGGGATGTCAAACCCCAAATAGTACTATTCACGATATTAGTGCTCATTTTCAAGAAATGATTAGCGGTTCACGATTAAAAAGGGACTTAATGGCAGTAGTAAACATAGTGTCAAGAATCATACCATACTATTTTAAAAGCACTTGTATTCCAGTTTTAGCATATATCCCCCTCACGGGTTTTGAAATCATTTAGAAAGCATTTAAAAGTGAGGCTATGAACTCACCTTATGTCCATAGAATCCGAGCTATGATCAGATATATTTCATTCAAAGATAATCAGCTTGATCAACAAACCACAACTTGGTCTCATAAACAACAACTTGATCTCACACAAACCTGGATTAATACATTGTGAATAGTATCAAGTCTTTGATTTTGAGTTCAATTTTGTTAAGTGTTGGTTATATATTCTTTCATTATTATTTGGTGGTCCTTCTAGCACCAGTGTTCGGGCCATCATACTCAGAAGCCATTCTATAAATGTTTTAGGAGCAAGGACACTTTAAATCATAAACCCAACCACTCCGTCAGAATGTAATATCGAGATGGAATATCTTTGTACAAAGATACCTACTAACATGATACTTTCATTACTTCCTCTTAAAGTGTATAATTTTAGTATTTTCATTTTAAACCTTCAGTACTTAACCTTAGGACCTCAAAAATTCCAACATTTATTATTATAGCTTTAACTTTCATAAAAGGACACGTTTGGCTTAAAATGTTAAATAGTTTCAAAAAAGATAGTTGTAGTCCCTATACTTGTAAAAATCACATAACAGCCTCAAAAATGGACCAAATGATCTAGGATTTTAAAACAAAGTTTCTAAACATGTTTATAATCATAATAAAAACATTTATTCAGAAATATAGCTTTTGAAATGGGTTTTTTCTTATTATTTTATGTAGATTACAAAACTAGGGTTTTAAGACATCTTTAACTTATAACTTCCATTTAATATGATGAAATGACTTAGTTTCTTTTATATTATCTTTCTAACATAATTTTGGCATTATAACAACTTTAAGAAAGTAATATAACAAGATTAAAGCATAGCTAACAAAGTGATTACCTAGGATGCTCCAAAATGGCTCCTAATGGCTTCTTATGAGCACATATTGCTATCAAAACTTCAAGAGCTTCAAGGATAGCTTCTAGACCAGGTTTATGGTCTTGGGACATGTCCTAGGACGTAAATAGAAGTGAAAACAGAATGGGTAATGGAGGTTAAGAGAAAACGGGGTGCAAGTTAAAATGAAAGCATTACGCCTCTATTTATAGTGTTTCCAACACTTAGGCTCCAAGGCAAAAGGGTAAACGTTTAATCTCATGTATCTTGGTGACTAAGGGTTCCTAGGGAAGGTCTATGCACGTTCCTAGGGTCTACGAATAAACTATGGAATCTAAAATCAAAAATATCTCAACATATGGCTAATATGAACTCACGGCTAGATATAGATAAGAACCATGAAGTGTAGCAACCATGTAGGTGCATAACCTACTTAGAAATATCCCAAAATATCCAATTGATCTGATCCTAAGTTTAAATTTAGGAGGTAAAGGGTTTGAATGCATTTTTGGAGGGAAAAATCAAAATCGGTTCCTCAATTAGGCCTTGTAACTTATGGTTTGTGTTTTGGATGATTAGGGACTTGGGAAAGTGATTAGTGAATGATTAAGGCTTAATTAGGGTTTAGAAATTCTATTTAAGAGATTTGGGTCCTTGGTTTGAAGTTTAACAAAGGTTTGATGTGAAAATGGGAAGTATACATTTGTAGATTAGGGTTTTCTAATGATCTAGGGTTTAATCTTAATAAATGTGATTATCCTTAAACTAGCTACTGATGTAAACTCAATTTATACATCCTAAATTGTTCTCAATGTGTTCATGTAGTACCTACATTGGTTTTATTAAGTTATTCTAGGTAAACATGTCCAAAGGGTGAAAATACTCATTTTGACCTAATTTACAAGCCATGCATTGAAATCTTGTACCTTGTGCATTAGGGTACTTTTACATTGTCTTAAATCTTATAACCTTAATGAAGTCTTATAAATATTTATAGATTTTCCAAAAAGAACTAGGTAGTGATTACATGTAGATTTCTTAATATTAGGTTTTTTAGGTCATTAATCCTAATGATTTTCTGACTTGGGTAATTAGTGTTTGTACCTTTATAAACACTTATTCTAGGGCTTATATAGTATATTTATGACTTCCATGGTTTCTAAATTTTTAGTTTAAGGGTTTCTAGAGGTTGATCATATTCTAGGGACAGTAATGGGAGCTTAAGATCCTATGCTTTGATAACTTGTACCTTATGCGTTACTAACTTGTAACTTGACTTGAAGTAAATGTATATTCTTAATATTATGAATAGTTGATTTTTATAATTTGTGGCAAAATATTAGAGTCTAATTCAATGTGAAATGGATTTTATATGCTAATCTTAGTTACTAGGTATTAACTTGTAATTAGCCTTGGATTAGTGAATATTAGCATTTTGTGATCAATTAACTTTCCTTTATTTGATAGATTGTGATTAATATTGTTTTTGATAATAGCACATAGATTTTATGTAGTTACATTGCTTGAAATATTGTTTATCAAGGGTTTCTAGGTGGTGATATAGACTATTATGTACAATTAATTGTACTTATCTTTGTATGGTTTGTTCTTGCCATTCTTAGGTATTTTTATGTCTTCAAAGTATAGTTTACAGCTTGTTTAGAATCCTTAATGACTTATTCATATGTGTTTTCCATTCATAGCTTACCATTCTTGAGTTTACAACTCATTTATGGGGATTCTAGGGTTTCTAAGGGAATTTAGGGCATCATGGTTTCATTTGAGAGGTTCTTATTGATATTGAACTTATATATCACTTTTAGATCTTAGACTTTATATATACATTGTATTGAAAATATATAGGAATATGTTGTAATGGCAGTTCAAGTTGTGAGAAGCAGTTAATCTTACCAAGTAAGGTACAAAAAGCAAAAATTTCTAGCCAAATTTTCATATTAAGACAGTTATAGCTTACAACATAGATGTGAAATTTAAGGATTTTCACAAACCTATACCAATCATGGAACCCGAGATTCCAAGGCCTTTGCCTATGCCTTAACCCACACCACCCTTACCATACCCATCGAGACGAAACAAGGAGAAATTGCATGAATGTTTCAATCAACAAATCGAGCTTTTCATTAAAATGTTTCGTAAGGTTTATTTCGACATAAGTTTAGCCGACGCGTTGTTGTATATGCCTCGTTGTGCCTCCACTATTAAGGGTATGATGAATGATAAGGAGAAGCTTTTAAATCTGTCTAATTGTTCTTTGGTTTTTCTTAACCGAATACCGGAAAAGGTTGGTGATCCCGGAAAGGTTCTCATTCCATGTGATATTTAAGAGATGAAACGATACCTCGCCTTGACCGATCTTGGCGCGACCATTAATTTGATGCCTTTTCCATGTGGAAATCGCTAATAATTCCGGATCTTACTACTTCGAAAATGTCTATCGAGATAGCCGATCATTCTACAATTCTCGCATGTGGAGTGGCCGAAGACGTTTTTGTGGATGTTGGGAAGTTCTACTATCCAATTGATTTTATCGTAGTAGACATTCCCATGGATCCTCAAGTTCCTCTAATTTTAGGTCGTCCATTTTTAGATACTTCGAAATCGATCATTGATGTGCATGCTAGAAAAATCACTTTGTGATTCAACGAGGAGGAACTTGTTATAAATGCTACTCAAAACTCTACACCTTCTCATGTTTATCCAATTGCTACAATCAACCACATTGACTTAGTCGATGTACTTTGTGATGAGTTTACACAAGAAGTGTTAGGTTTTTCTGATAGTTCGATTAATGGAAATCCCACTATTATGGATCCGATCCTTGCTAATTCCACACCAAATCTCACTCCATTCCAAGGATTCAATTTTATTGAAATCGACAATGAAGATGAGGTGACAATTAGTGAGGATATTCTCAATCAAATTCCACCATATTTTCCACCGATGGAAATTATGAGTGTTTATCCTAAATCTTCAATCTAGGATCCACCAATCCTGGAATTGAAAGATCTTTCACCTCACCTCGAATATGCATTCTTGGAAGGTGATGAAAAGTTACCGGTTATTATTCCGAAAGATCTTTCCAGTGATGAAAAAACCGCACTTTTGAAAATTTTGAAAGCTCACAAAGGGGCGATTGCGTGGAAAATTTCCGACATTATGGGTATTGACCAAAAGTTTTGTACTCATAAGATTTTAATGGAGGAGGACTACAAACCCGCAATTCAATGTCAAAGAAGGGTAAACCCGAAAATTCAGGATGTCATAAAAAAGGAAGTCTTAAAACTTCTTGACGTGGGAATGATTTCCCTATATCTGATAGCCCTTTGGTGAGCCCAATCTATTGTGTCCCTAAAAGGGAGGAATGACCATTGTGCCTAATGATGACAACGAGTTAATTTCAACTCGTGTTGTGACCAGTTGGAGGTTGTGTATTGACAATCGTAAGTAAAATGACGCCACTCGTAAAGACCATTTTCCTTGCCCTTCATGGATCAAATGTTAGAGAGACTTTTGGGAAACGATTTCTATTGCTTTTTAGATGGTTTTTCTGGTTACTTTCAAATCCCTATCGACCCTCGTGATCAAGAGAAAACAACGTTTACGTATCGATATGGAACGTTTTCTTATCGTAGAATGCCATTTGGACTTTGCAATGCATCGGGAACCTTTTAAAGGTGCATGATAGCTATTTTTCATGATATGATCAAGAAGTCGATGGAAGTCTTCATAGATGACTTTTCGATGTTTGGTGATTCGTTCACGTCGAGTTTAGCCAACTTGGAAAAAATGTTAAAACGTTGTGAAGAAACCAACCTTGTGCTCAATTAGGAAAAATGTCATTTTATGTGTAAACAAGAAATCGTCTTAGAGCACATGGTCTCGAAAGCGGGGATTGAGGTAGATAAAGCTAAGATAGACGTCATCGCCAAATTACCTCATCCCAAAACCGTTAAGGGAGTTAGGAGTTTCCTAGGCCACGCGGGCTTTTATCGTCGATTCATCAAATATTCTTCAAAAATATCTCGACCTATGACACACCTTTGAAATCATGTGTGATGCAAGTGATTATGCAATTGGGGTCGTTTTAGGGCAACGTTATGAAAAGCACTTCTTACCTATCCACTATGCTAGTAAGACGATGACCGAAGCTCAAATGAAATATACTATAACGGAAAAAGAACTACTTACCGTGGTATATGCTTTTGAGAAAATCCGACCTTATCTCGTCTTAACAAAAAGGATAGTGTATACGGATCATTCGGCTATCAAGTATCTCTCTAAGCTTGATGCAAAGCCGAGATTGCTCCGTTGGATTCTCCTCCTACAAGAATTTGATGTCACCATACTTGACAAAAAAGGAGCCGAGAATCTAGCGGCCGATCATCTCTCTCGTTTAGAAGATCCTCCCAAAAATGAGTTCGAGAACAAGGAAATTACCGAAACATTTCCTCTCGAGACTCTTGGTGTGGTGAATTCTAAGGACAACACCCCATGGTTTGCGGACATTGCAAATTACCATACCGACAATTTCATAATCAAGGGTATGACGACACAACAAAAACGAAAATTCTTTCGTGACGTAAAGTTATATTTTTGGGACGACCTTATCTCTTTCGGGTTTGTGCGGATCAACTCATTCAACATTGTGTATTTGGGACCAAAGCTTCTAATATCCTTAGAGTTTGTCACGAGGGACCCACGGGTGCTCACTACCGTGCTAATCTCACGGATAAGAAACTGTTCGATGTCGGATTCTTTTGGCCTACGATCTATCGTGATGCACACGCACTTGTTAAGTCGTGTGATTCTTTCCAACGTTAAGGAAAATCCACTCAAAAGGATGAAATGCCGCAAAACATAATCCATGTTTGTGAGATTTTCGACGTTTGAGGCATTAACTTTATGAGGTCGTTCCCATCATCTCATGGAAACAAGTATATCCTCATCACCGTCGACTACCTATCCAAGTGGGTGGAAGCTAAGGCTTTGCCTACGATGATGCTCGTGTGGTAGTCAAGTTCTTGAAGCAATTATTCTCTCGGTTTGGAACTCCTCGTGCGATTATAAGCAATCGTGGAACCTATTTTTGTAATGACCAATTCGAAAATGTTCTAAAGAAATATGGGGTTACACAACGTCTTTCTACGGCTTATCACCCGCAAACGAGTGGGCAAGTCGAGGTTTCAAGAAGAGCTTTGAAGAGGATTTTGGAGAGGTCTTTGGAGAGAACCGTGCATCGTCGTCCGACAAACTCGATGATGCTTTATGGGCCTTTCGCACCACTTATAAGACCCAAATTGGGTCCACTCGTTATAAGTTGGTGTATGGGAAGAATTCCCATTTTCCTATTAAATTGGAACACAAGGCATATTCAGCCCTTAAGCATTCAAACTTTGACTTGAAGACCACAGGAGATCACCGGAAAATACAAGTTAATGAATTGGATGAATTAAGAGATAATGCTTATGAAAAATCATTGGTTTTTAAGGAAAAGACTAAAAAGTTTAATGATTCAAAGATTAAAAACCAGGTTTTTAACATTGGTGATCAAGTGTTGATTTTTAACTCTCGTTTGAAGATATTTTCTGGAAAATTAAAATCCCGTTGGTCGGGTCCATTCACCGTAACACAAATTTTTCCTTATGGGACCATCGAGCTAGCTCAAAATGATGGACCTAAGGTCAAGGTGAATGGACATAGGCTTAAGCACTACTTCGGTGGGGAAGTCCCTTCTTTGGACGACCTCGACCAAGTCACTTTCCCCAATGATAATTAGCATTGAGGGGATCGAGTCGAGCTCATGACTCGGTAATAACATCCGAGGTGCTTCGTGGGGGAATTCCCATGTTTATCCATGTACATATTATCGCTTTCTAATGTGAGGGGATTTGTGCCCTTCCAACTCGTTTTTTTGTGGTTGTGTGTGAACGTGTTCTCTAGATCATCATCATCGCCACGATTGAAGCCTCTCGTGTTCATTTATGTGAGCCTAGATTGTTTGCTTGAATAAGTTTTCACGAATCCACGACATATCCTTTATTTTTCTAACGATAATATATTAGCATAATTCATAAACGGCTTTAGATTTATTGTTGATCACCCTTTCCATGCTAGATCCTAAGAATTCGACTTTTCGTCTCTAGTATGGGGGTGCTCCACCCTTAGACTCGAAACATTTAGGACAATGTTTAATATTAGTATGGGGGGGGGGGGGGGTGAATAGATACTTACCTTGCTAAGCCCTCACGCTTTCCAACTTTCATCATTTTGTTTATGTTTTGTTACTAATAAGGCTAAAAATGGCCAAATTTTCAATTTTTTCTTAGTTTTCATTAGTGTTTTTAAGACACGAATGTATATTTTCTGTTGAGTAGAATAAGAGTTAATATTTGACTTGATGGGCCTTTGGAGCCCTTTACATTCCATAACCCGCTTGAATCAAGTTTTGATAGACTTTTATATAGGGAACTTTAAAACGCGAATGTCTTAACTCGAAAGGGATTAAGAACAAGAACTTTTTGCAAGTTCCTATAATTGATCCTAGAAAGTCACTTATCAAGGGAACTTTAAAACGCATTCTCTAAAGCTTGAAAAAGTCTAAGAAATTGAAAGCTCCTATAGGTGACTTGAAAACCCAAAACTTCGATTTAATATAGTCTTAATGGAGCTAATCCAAATTTAGCCTAATTTTGACTTGCAGGGCTAAGTATTCACGAGTCTCTTTAATTAGAAGTCTTTATATAGTGAAGAACGAGAAGTGATAGAGTTAGACAAGTGATCATGCTAAACGTAGAACATGAAAATGTTCTTTCAAAAACTCATGTGTTTCAATTGTGGCTTTTTCTCCCATAAGATCAATACATTAGGAAAAATAATTGCAATAAATAAAGGACATACGGTTTATATGGTATTAGCTTCTAGAACAAGATCATTTGAAAGTTAATTATGATTACATAAAGTACATTTTACAAACATAACTTATCAAAAAGGGATGCAAAGATTTGCGAATCCAAAAAGGCCTTTACAAGGCATGAGGATTACCTTTTGTTGCTAAACCCAAAAAGATGTGAATTTCACGAATCCAAATCCAAAATGAAGGATGAAGACATACGACGAAAAGCAAAGTACTCCAAAAGGTTGCGGAAAAGTCTATGAATCCAAAAAGGCCCTTACAAGGCATGAGGATCAATTTATGAATCCAAGTCCGAAAAGGAGGCGGATCGTTGCATGATCTAAGTTCCAAAATGAGGAGAAACACAAGTGAATGAAGTCGTGTTCAAAGATGAAGCATCTCTAAATCAAGAAAAAGATGTATGCCATAAATGCAGAGAAGACTATGACAAAGATCGTCTCTCAAGATGAAGTGCAAAACACATGCCAAATATTGGTCCAGGAAAGGTCCCATGTCGTGATCAAAGCTATATCGAGATATCGACTTTTTATGATTATAAGGAACGTTTTGAAAGATCATGTCCTCTAGCTACTTATTGAATAAACCGTGTCAACTTTATTTTCGGCTTAATAAATATTCAATAAGTCAATATGAATCCTTGTGATCCATGACAAAAAAATAGTTAAAAAATTCTAGATATATATTTTCATTTCTAATAAGTAGGATTGCGGGAATAAAAAATATAACACAATTTGAATGCATGAGTAGTGTTAGCATTGTGACTTGTACCAACAATAATCTCGTTTTTACACTTAGCATGGAATGTATGACAATCAAGGATGACGAACTTAACTCTATAAAACATTCACTTATTTTTATGCTTAGACCCTAAAAGTCACATTCTTGTAATGAAAATCATTCATAATCTCTATAATTCACATAGTAGTAGTATAGTGAGTTTACGTTTAAATAAAGGTTAATAAAAGTGAATTTTGGAGATGCTTAGATACTTTATTCTAGCATTTCGTGACGGCACAACAATGGTTTAGTATGGCGGAGTGATGAGACTGCAGTTATACCTGGTCTCATCATCAAAAACGGGCTTATAATGTGCAAAAATGTCGTAAAATACCGTGAAATATACTTGTGTTTGTTATTTGCGAATTTTTGGTACGGATATCGTGAAAAAGACAAAATACCACAAGAAACAAGCAAAAATGAACGCGAGAAACAAAGCACAATGAACCGGTCTCAAGATATGAATTTCCAAGAAAAGACCTTGAAGATTTGAAGATGTACAAGAAAGGTCCTTCAACTTTGAAGAATTGACACTTTATACGCTTGTATATCTCAAAATTACAAGTTTGGTCCCTAAAGTATGCTCAATGTACAAGAAAGACCCTTGAAGTCCAAGAGAATTACAATACTAGTCCTTATTCCATGTTTAAAACACAAAAGGACTGAAAGTGTAAATATGGAAAAGTGTTACAAGCCCTAAAATTCCTTTTGAAAATATTTTGTGGCCAAAGTGTGAAAAACCAAACTTCAAATACAAAGGCCTATATGTTTGTGAGGCTGAAAGACTTTGTTTACATTTTTTGCCAAAGTCTAGTGGCTAAAAGTGTGCAAGTAAACATTCAAATATACAAACACGCGCCAAACATAAACCTCCCACCTTTTTCAGATCAAAATACTTATTATTCCCCCTCATGAACCCAGTTACCACTTCACTAAAAACAAAGGGTTATTTTAAATTACCTTCACCTACGCTTGATGTGATACCCAGAACCCTAGGTCATTATTCAACCCTAATTTACGTATATTTTTGAAATTTTTAAGAAATTTTGTTGGTAACATGTATGACGTTTTAAGTTGAAACCGATGTGTGAGGTCGTATAATTTTACGTTTGACGATTTAGAAGAACCGACAGCGACTACGATACTGACGGATGCCCAAAAATTTATCTTTATTATCGATTGATCGATATTTGAATTTTTCAAAGTCTTTTTTTATTTACGTGTTAAGTCGAGTCGGAACCATTTTTTTCCATTTTGAGTGAGTTTAGACTTTTAAAAGCATTTTGAGGTAGCCGGAACGAATCCCGACTCCCGCAAAAATTCAAAACCGACTAGTATGTCATATTCCCGTGTGACAATCCGTCAATTTATGGTTGATATTTTATTCTCAAATATTATTTAAAAACATTATTTTAATGTTATATTATGAACTCACTTATTTTTGGGAAGAAATTTGGATTTACGTCTTGAAGTAGCATCGACTATGTCTAAACCGGAGGATTCTACGTTACATGCTTACGTTTACATACACTGTTTTGGTGACAGTCCGACATTTCAGAAAATAAATTTATCCGTGAATATTATTTTGGGATTTTAAATTTGAGTTAGTTCATAAACTCACAAATTTACGAGAAGAGATTAGGACTTACGTGAATAATTTAACGTCCTTTACGACTAAACCGGAAACCTTAGGATTACGTATTTACGTTTTTGAACTCCGTTTTTGATGAGACAATTTTTATTAGATTCGTTTTGTGCCGTTGATTCATAATTTATAAAAACGTTTTACGTAAAACGACCCGAGGGCACGCAAATCGAGGAAACTAGAATCGAGGAATACCCGTAAATTAGCGGGATGGGACAAAACAAGTTTATCCCACCCCACTAACACATGGGACGGCCAAAGAGGACACCACATCCTTGATGTGGCATCCTTACTCTTAGCTAGCTTACACATGTAAGCTTAGCTTCACATGAAAGCTAACTCATCCCACCAAACTAGCAAAAACCACTAACACATACCATTTACTCCATTTTCACATGCAAAACAACTCACACATACTCTCTCCCTCTCATCCTTGCCGTCCCACTCCACCATCCAACACCACCATTTGATCATTTCTAGCCACAAATCTCATGTTATCTTGCCATATTATGGAGAAACCTTAAAGCCTTGATTGATTGGTGGCCATATTAACAACAAAGGAGGTGATTTGCTTGTGTCCTAGGGCTAATTTCTCAACAAACAATCTTGGTGGTTGATGATCTTGGAGATATATTTGGTGTTTATCAAGTTATTGTCATCCAAAAACAAGATATAATCTTGGTTGGTAAAGAAGATCATCCTTTCCATTTCTCTTGTTATTTTTGTAAAGATCAAATGTATTTTCTTTCTTATTGTATGTGTATATGATGAATATATGATGATAAAAATGTTATGTGGGGATCAAGTGTTGATAAATATGATTAAAAAGATGAATAACCATAAGAAACAAGGCTAAAATCTTGCTTAAATTGTTGGCTGTATGAAAAAAGTAAGTAACCAAGTCATAAACTGATAAAATTGCATGGTGGAATCCATTTACAGTAAGTGTTAGATGTCATACACATGTGAGAGTTATCCATGCAATGGAATCATCAAAATGAGTGAGATATGATCAAAACAAGATGAGTGTACCAATCTGAATAGTCTGTTTTATAGGGACTGTTAAGGATAGTTAGACATGGAATGAGCAGTAGCTATAACTAACTTATTTGTAGCAAATAATATGAAGTTTATTCCAACCAATAATGAGCTTCTATCTTCTTATAGAACTCAAGATATGATAAAAATGGTGAAGATGAAACTAAAAATCAGATTTTGAAGAATTAATGTTTAATAGTATTATATAAGCACTCAAACTAATATAGTATAAAATGTGAATTAAAACCCACTAACTTATAAATTTCATTTATATAAATATGTATAAGGTTAAATAAATGGACACTTTATAAAAATGGTAGTTGAATAAGATTTATAAGTTATAAAAACTATAAACATGATTTTTACGACTTTTTTGGCTATTACCGTAAAATTAACGTTTTTCGCCAATTAAAACTTAGACGATCAAACCCGTCTAATGTAAAGTTTTTAAAAGTCATATACTGATATATAAGTACCTAATACAAGTAAAAACCGATAAAACCCGAACTATATGACATACGGACATTAACGAGCTAAGTTAGCATGTTTGGACTAATAATTTAACTAAATAAGTTACACTTATAAAAATTACTTATTGGGCTTAACCCATTTGGGCCCAACATGTAAAGTATAAATACTGATAATACAAGTATAAAATGGATTAATACAAGTTATAATAGGCTTATTGGACCTAAAACATATAAATAGGTAAAATTAGTAAACTAGTATAAAAGTTACCAATACATAACATAAAATGAGTAAATGAGAATGTATAAACCCACTTGATCATCATAGTATATATAAAATCATCATATGTATACATAATTGTTATTTTATAAAGTCATTGGACAAGAGTCTAAGACAAAGTATTATTTGTCTAGGTTTCCGTGATTGAAGCACGTACCGTACATCCGAATTATCGATAACCCGCTTTCCCACATCAACGTGAGTTCATAGCCTCACACTCTTTTAAATGTTTTTATAAAATGTTTTATAAACCCGCGAGGGAGATAACATGTTAGTTTTTATGAAATAGGACACTAGTTGTCCCGATTGTCTGTTTATTAATTTGGACCCGAATGACTGTATGACTCGATGAATGATTAAATGACCTGATAGATGAAATGAAATGGATTATTAAAGTTAGGTTATGTCACTAAAAGTCCCATTAGCATGAATTGTGAACTACCGGGATTTGGTAGACGCTTATGCATATAATAGTACTATTTGGGGACGATCACCCCAGTTCGTGCCTTGACGGTTGATCCCCGTCGTGCCACATTGATTGGTAAGCGAATTTATGTATGAGAAGATTTACACAAGCGTGATTATTGTGACGACACGCTGATTTAGATGGGCAAATTGAGTTTCGGGCTAGCTACCCGTTGTTTGTTGTAGTAAGGTAACAATGTCATGCGGCTTATAATAATCCAAAAATAACGAAAATACTGCTTTATGCATTGAATTACAATATATTGCCTGACTAGTAATACAGGGTCATATTATTGATATTATATTCGTGTTTTGGTTTTACATAACCATATTCATATAATGGTTTTTATTTAACTTTATACAACGTTATAAAACGTATTGTATGATGTTTTTACGAAAATGGTTCGTATAATGATTTTGAAGGCAAACGCCTATATTATGATTTTGATAAGGATTTGTATAAAATGACTTTGGCTATTTTATGGCCTATTACAAAGATTTGTACAAAATGATTTTCGGTAATAATTTTATACCGATGTTATATTGATGGATTTAATTAAAACTCTATGAATTCACTCGGCGTTATCGCTGACCTTTTCTTTTAACATGTTTTATCTCAGGTACTTGAAGGGAATTCTCGGGAAGACTACAAGAATTCATGGCCCACACTTAAATAATAATTTCCATTCAAATTCTTTGTAAAACTTGTATGAAATACAATGACTTGGGACCTATGTAAATTTGATATTTATGAATGGAAATGCTTTATTAATAAACGACGCGATGTTTATGCGTTGTCTATGATGTGAGTAATGTGTTATCCCGTAACACCAACGAGTCTTCTGCTGTATTGAATTGTGTAAATTTGGGGGTGTTACAAATTAGTACCAGAGCTCTCGTTATAGAGAACGAAAGATTTTTAAAACCAAGGTTTTGAATAAAACATTTCAAAATCTTTTAACTATAAACATTTTTCTTAAAATGTCTAAAAATCTTTTGACTATAACGGTGCTGAAGAATTCCCGAGTTACCGACAAGGCCAGACTGAGAAGTGTTATTTTAATATATATATAACTTGGATTATGTATATATATATATATATATATATATATATATATATATATATATATATATATATATATATATATATATATATATATATATATATATATATATATATATATATATATATATATATATATATATATATATATATATATATATATATATATATATATATATATATATATATATATATATATATATATATATATATATATATATATATATATATATAATGATGTAATTTTACTACATGATTGTTTGATGATTATTTTGATATTTATACGAGGTATTTATACGACGTAGATTGTCACAAGGAACCCTAAATCCCCTAGTAAATTAATCTAAGCTATTCCTGTAGGAAATCTAGCTATTCCAGATCTAAACCAAGTTGTGGATATTTATGATCCCAACAAAATGGTTGATATTTGTAGAAATATAGATAGTAGTTGATTATGATTTTGAAGAAGAATTGGCGAGAATAAATCTGATATCGATGTCATGACGATCTTTCGTTATAGAGTGGAGTTTGACAAAATGTTACCACCTGGAAAGGTGTCATCTGATTCGGTGTCATCCAATTCTTAAATTTGAAATCGAAAGGGTGAATGTTGCACTTGAGGCTGTCATTGGAACCATTACCCAAAAGCCTCATACCACTAGTACCTTTCTGAGAAATCTAATTGAATGTGTGAGTCATCTCATGCTAGTGACTCATTTGATAACTATTGATGAAGGAGCTATAGGATTGGAAATTAAGTGTTGTTCATATCGATCTTTTATTGCCGTTTTAAGGTTTAAAAATAAAGTTGAAATATTAGGAAATGAGGTAGGATATCGAATTGAGTATAAGTTGGTTGAAACTTGAATAAAGTCAAATTTAACTCGTATGGAATATGAAATTGTTAAGAGGAAGTTGTTAAGTTCTGTGATTGAATTATAAGGTTTTAAATAATTTATTAGTTCGTGTTAAGGGTTGTTCCTAGACCATTTTCCAATGATGAGGATGCCCAGTGTCCAGGAAATAAATTGAAGAAATCTTCTTCTGAATAGGGACCGATGGATCTTCCGGGACAGGTGGAACCCCCATGACTCTTGTAGATTAGTATTCATTGTGGTATCTTTTAAAAATCCCTAACTTAACTGAGACGTCAGTTGGTAGGATGAGTTCTTGGAATTGTATGACATAGTGACACGTAATGTGTTACGGTACAATTTTTACTTGTTTGTGATTAATGAAAAAACTACCTTTGATTGCTAAATTCTACATGTATCGATGATATCTATCTTTTCTTGCTTCTTCCTAATGTTTGCATTAGTGATGCAACCATTGAACAAGTACTCATCTAGAATTGAGTTACATTGTGGATTATTCTTTTTGAGTGCCATCAAGGTCATGAACCTCATGATTATTTAGCTAAGCTCATTTCCTGATATATTGTAGTTAGTTCTTGGTGAACCACTCCTCATCATTCTTTTGCAGATCACTCATTGTTTTTATAAGATACAATAGTATCCCTTGGGAAAAATTGAATTTTCATCACCATATGAATTATTTAAAGTGAGATTTATAAATAATCGTTATCGAAATGAAGTTGTTTATGAAACATCTTGGAAAACTTAATTGTTTCCATGATAAAGAAAATATCTGTAAATTCATTTTGAATTAAGCATGAATATATATTTTAAACATGATGATAAAATTTTGACGAACTGAGTATTGCATCGTTAATCTTGAAATTGTATATAGTTGCGCGCCTACATACAATTTGGAATGGACAATGCAAGGCTGATTAGTAGTCGCCATAAAACTTATTAATAAACACTACATTTTCTTGAAGATTGTGAAAGATAAAATTTTATGAGATCTGCAAGATGTGAAAAATAGGGACATATTGATAGGGACACCTACATATGTGCCCGTACTATTTATTCTTCTGAGTCGAATTTACTCATCTATGGAACTTGTCTTATTTTACAATTGATATCCCCTTCTTGTCCAATTCTTCCGTGGTGAGATTCTCTGGAAAAAATATCTGATTACCGAGTGTTGATACCCGATTGGATGTATCGACGTTCCTATCATTTCTTTTGATTTGGTTTCATTTGAATGACCTGGGTAACGATCCGAGGAGCTTTCGATTGCGTACTCAAATTATGAAAACATGGGATATATTCATATTCGTTAATGTTTTCGTCTGTATCTGATTTGAAATTCTCTCGCGTAGATTATGCGTTGACCTTCCTCTTTTAATGGTAGTCGTGTCTCCCTATATCCTTGAATTTGTGAAAGATCATGAGTTATTATTAGTCTTTTGAGAAGTTCACATCTTATCAACGGCAATGAAACTAGAAAGTTGATAGTGCTAGTAGAATAGATTGATTGATTATGACATGACGACATTGTCTTAATTGATGAGAACTCGAATATAATTCCCTTAAATGATAAGATGTTGATTATCAAAAGTGATCTAAATAATTCTTGATGGATGACCATATCCTGCATTTAGATTTGAAATTATACCGTGAATGGTTATGAACTAGTCATAGATATTGTAATCTAGAAAGAACTTAAAGTAAATTTATTAAAAGATGTTCCTGCTATTTGAAACTTTAGGAGGTATTTGTTGATGAATTACCTATACTTTCGCCATTAAGGTAAGATGAATTGGTATTAATTATATTCATGGTGCTGCACCTGTGGCATGTGCACTGTACGTCAGCACCATCTGAATTAAACGAATTATCGTACAACTGAAAAAGTTGTCGGAGAAAGATTTTATTCTACCGAGCTCGTCATTATGAAGAGCTATGGTGTTATCATTCCTTATATTTATTAATTATCGTGAAGTAAGTAAATTTACTATTAAAATCTATATTCACTACCCAAGATAATAGATTGTTCGATCATTTACAAGGTTCTAGTGTATATTCAAAGATTTGATCCTCGGCATGGTTATCATCAATTTCGCATACGCGAAAAAGATTATCTATTCCAATCACTACATCCGATACTTGTATGAACATTATGAGTTTCACGTGATGACGTTTGGATTGACTAATACACATGTAGCATTCATAAATTGGGTGAATCACGTGTGTATGCTGTAAATTGATAAATTCATGCTTGTGATCATTAAGGGCCATCTATTTGTTTATAAGAATAAGAATGAGTTAATAATTAGTTATAGACTGCCCTAAATTAGCCGAACAATAAAAACTTGTACCTTGAGTATTTAACATGTGATTAAAGACTTAATCCTTTACATTATTTGACCGTGTGATTAATAAGATAATGGAATCTATATTGACTCTTCAAAAATTTAGAGCCCTTTTAAGACTTTGGGTTTTACCAAAAAGAAAGTGTAAATGTGTTTTGACAAATGTTTTATCGAAAAGAACTTTTGAGGGATTATTCCCTTATACCCAAAACATTTAACTAAACTCCTGTTTAGGGGTAAATGTTTTTGCATACCTTAAGACAACTTAAGAAGGATTAAGGAAAACCATTTATATCATGACTTGAAATTTGAAACGACAATTTTTGCTTTTCAGCTAAGAAAATTTTGACCAAAGTATAACCAAAGATTTTCGAACATTTACGAATCTTAATAATTATTTTAAATTTATTTTGAACATTTTTCTATAATTAGATGAACTGAGAAAATTTAAAACTTTTACGTTTACGTTTCATAAAAACTAAACATTTATTATTTAATTATTTGAAATATATAACGACGCTTTAAACGTCGAATTGAGCAAAACTGATAAAAATGATAGTTGAGACGAAACTAAAACCTAGAAAATGTGAAGAAAGAAATTTTGAATGAATACGGTCATGATAATTATTTCATCAGGGAAGGTGAATGTAAATACTGACACATTATGTAGAAAGGATAAAGAACCAATTATGATGTATTTCTTAATAATGACTGTGCAAAATAAATTGCCGAGCAATTTGAAATATAAACGATGTTTGTAAAAAGGATAATATAGATAAAAAAGGGAGGTTCGCGGCTAATGTGAACCATTAGAATTGAGAAGCCGATGGCGTTAGATGTTTTAAAGGCCACTTGTAGTTGCCTAAATGTGGAGATTTTGAGATTTAGTCATGCTGGAATCTCGTAAGTATAAGCATTCTATTCATGTCATTTCAGATTAAGTGTATCTCATCTGAAGAAGTTGTACTTATGGCAAATTATGAAGGAATACACCGCCTCATACATTAGTAAACGTCTAACTATTTCAAAGGTCATCATCTGAATTTGATTCGATTTGGGTCATCATCGACAGACTGACCAAATATGCTAATATCATTCTTGTTAATGATAGATTCTTGATGAAGAAATTGACTCTTTGTATTTAAAAGAGTTGTGTAAACATAGTGTGCCTGTATCGATCATCTCTATCAAGATCCTCGCTTCGCATCGAATTTCTAGAGATTTGCTCAGAAGTCATTGAGAACGAATCTTGATGAGAGTACTGTGTACCACCCCAATCGAAGGGACGAGGTAAAATAATGATACAAAACACTAAAAGTGTTGTTTTATGCTTGGATGATTGACCTTTGGTAATGAATGGTATAATCGTTTTTCCTTTGGAAAGATTATCATTGATAATTATCGTATTAGGATCAAGATCGAATCTTGTGAGGATATATATTAGAGCATCTGTATGCAGGAGTTGGGATGAAGACACCCGACATACACCCATTGTGAGTTGTACATGTCTTTTAGGTTTAAGGTTTCCTATGATGACAAACCTAACCTTGCAAAATACCCAACCTGCAAGACCTGAAATGATTGTGTAAACTAGGATCTGATTATTGACTGTCGATAGTAGGCAGGAGGTTATGTGAATATGAAATGTAGATCTTGAAGTGCCAGATGTGTAGCGAAGTTAGGCCAAAAATTTTAACCATGGAAAAATGAATTGATGATCTGAAAGATCATGAGATCTAAGTTCCCGTTGTATGGGACCATTGAGATGATGTAAAAGATTGGTTTGAAAGGCATATAAGCTGGATCTACCCTAGGACTTCAAGAGCTGCGTGAATTATGTTTCGTATATCGAACATGATAAAATGCCTATCAAGTGAAAATCTGACTATTCCTTAATGAAGTTTAGATCGGCGAAAAGTTGGATTCATCAAAAACCCGTGAACATCATGGATAGAGAAAGTAAGTCAACGTTTAGCCTGATCTTATTCCCGTAGTTATGTTTGATGAAACTCGCGTATTGTAATGGATTACACTTGTGAGAAAAGACCGAATGTGAAGGAAATACCCACATGGCCTTAACTCTATAAGAAGCGAGTAGTAATATAAAAAGATCTTTGAGGACAAAGATCCTGTTTAGGGGTAAATGCTGTGACAATCCGTCAATTTATGGTTGATATTTTATTCTCAAATATTATTTAAAACATTATTTTAATGTTATATTATGAACTCACTTATTTTTGGGAAGAAATTTGGATTTACGTCTTGAAGTAGCATCGACTATGTCTAAACCGGAGGATTCTACGTTACGTGCTTACGTTTACATACACCGTTATGGTGACAGTCCGACATTTTAGAAAATAAATTTATCCGTGAATATTATTTTGGGATTTTAAATTTGAGTTAGTTCATAAACTCACAAATTTACGAGAAGAGATTAGGACTTACGTGAATAATTTAACGTCCTTTACGACTAAACCAGAAACCTTAGGATTACGTATTTACGTTTTTGAACTCCATTTTTGATGAGACAATTTTTATTAATTTCGTTTTGTGCCGTTGATTCATGATTTATAAAAACGTTTTTTGTAAAACGACCCGAAGGCACGCAAATCGAGGAAACTAGAATCGAGGAATACCCGTAAATTAGCGGGATGGGACAAAACAAGTTTATCCCACCCCACTAACACATGGGACGGCCAAAGAGGACACCACATCCTTGATGTGGCATCCTTACACTTAGCTAGCTTACACATGTAAGCTTAGCTTCACATGAAAGCTAACTCATCCCACCAAACTAGCAAAAACCACTAACACATACCATTTACTCCATTTTCACATGCAAAACAACTCACACATACTCTCTCCCTCTCATCCTTTCCGTCCCACTCCACCATCCAACATCACCATTTGATCATTTCTAGCCACAAATCTCATGTTATCTAGCCATATTATGGAGAAACCTTGAAGCCTTGATTGATTGGTGGTCATATTAACAACAAAGGAGGTGATTTTCTTGTGTCCTAGGGCTAATTTCTCAACAAACAATCTTGGTGGTTGATGATCTTGGAGATATATTTGGTGTTCATCAAGTTATTGTCATCCAAAAACAAGATATAATCTTGGTTGGTAAAGAAGATCATCCTTTCTATTTCTCTTGTTATTATTGTAAAGATCAAATGTATTTTCTTTCTTATTGTATATGTATATGATGAATATATGATGATAAAAATGTTGTGTGGGGATCAAGTGTTGATAAATATGATTAAAAAGATGAATAACCATAAGAAACAAGGCTAAAATCTTGCTTATATTATTGGCTGTATAAAAACAGTAAGTAACCAAATCATAAACTGATAAAATTGCATGGTGGAATCCATTTACAGTAAGTGTTAGATGTCATACTCATGTGAGAGTTGGCCATGCAATGGAATCATCAAAATGAGTGAGATATGATCAATACAAGATGAGTGTACCAATCTTAATAGTCTGTTTTGTAGGGACTGTTAAGGATAGTTAGACATGGAATGAGCAGTATCTATAACTAACTTATTTGTAGCACATAATATGAAGTTTATGCCATCCAAAAATGAGCTTCTATCTCCTTATAGAACTCAAGATATGATAAAAATGGTGAAGATGAAACTAAAAATCAGATTTTGAAGAATTAATGTTTAATAGTATTATATAAGCACTCAAACTAATATAGTATAAAATGTGAATTAAAACCCACTAACTTATAAATTTCATTTATATAAATATGTATAAGGTTAAATAAATGGACACTTTATAAAAATGGTAGTTGAATAAGATTTATAAGTTATAAAAACTATAAACATGATTTTTACGACTTTTTCGGCTATTACCGTAAAATTAACGTTTTTCGCCAATTAAAACTTAGACGATCAAACCCATCTAATGTAAATAAGTACCTAATACAAGTAAAAACCGATAAAACCCGAACTATATGGCATACGGACATTAACGAGCTAAGTTAGCATATTTGGACTAATAATTTAACTAAATAAGTTTAACACTTATAAAAATTACTTATTGGGCTTAACCCATTTGGGCCCAACATGCAAAGTATAAATACTGATAATACAAGTATAAAATGGATTAATACAAGTTATAATAGGCTTATTGGACCTAAAACATATAAATAGGTAAAACTAGTAAACTAGTATAAAAGTTACCAATACATAACATAAAATGAGTAAATGAGAATGTATAAACCCACTTGATCATATTTATTTATGTATATGTATATGATGATGAATGATGATTACAAATATTATGTGGGGATTTGGTGTTGATAGATTTGATAAACATGGGTAAAAAGACATCGTATATATAAAATCATCATATGTATAAATAATTGTTATTTTATAAAGTCATTGGACAAGAGTCTAAGACAAAGTATTATTTGTCCAGGTTTCCGTGATTGAAGCACGTACCGTACATCCGAATTGCCGATAACCCGCTTTCCCACATCAACGTGAGTTCATATCCTCGCACTATTTTAAATGTTTTTATAAAATGTTTTATAAACCCGCGAGGGAGATAACATGTTAGTTTTTATGAAATAGGACACTAGTTGTCCTGATTCTCTGTTTATTGATTTGGACCCGAATGATTGTATGACCCGATGAATGATTAAATGACCTGATAGATGAAATGAAATGGATTATTAGAGTTAGGTTATGTCACTAAAAGTCCCATTAACATGAATTGTGAACTACCAGGATTTGGTAGACGCTTATGCATATAATAGTACTATTTGGGGACGATCACCCCAGTTCGCGCCTTGACGGTTGATCCCCGTCGTGCCACATTGATTGGTAAGCGAATTTATGTATGAGAAGATTTACACAACCGTGATTATTGTGACGACACGCTAATTTAGATGGGCAAATTGAGTTTCGGGATAGCAACCCGTTGTTTGTTGTAGTAAGGTAACAATGTCATGCGGCTTATAATAATCAAAAAATAATGAAAATACTGCTTTATGCATTGAATTACAATATATTGTCTGACTAGCAATACAGGGTCATATTATTGATATTATATTCGTGTTTTGGTTTTACATAACCATATTCATATAACGGTTTTTATTTAACTTTATACAACGTTATAAAACGTATTGTATGATGTTTTTACGACAATGGTTCGTATAATGATTTTGAAGGCAAACGCCTATATTATGATTTTGATAAGGATTTGTATAAAATGACTTTGGCTATTTTATGGCCTATTACAAAGATTTGTACAAAATGATTTTCGGTAATAATTTTATACCGATGTTATATTGATGGATTTAATTAAAACTCTATGAGTTCACTCGGCGTTATCGCTGACCTTTTCTTTTAACATGTTTTATCTCAGGTACTTGAAGGTAATTCTCGGGAAGACAACAAGAATTCATGGCCCGCACTTAAATAATAATTTCCATTCAAATTCTTTGTAAAACTTGTATGAAATAGAATGACTTGGGACCTAGGTAAATTTGATATTTATGAATGGAAATGCTTTATTAATAAACTACGCGATTTTTATGCGTTGTCTATGATGTGAGTAATGTGCTATCCCGTAACACCAACGAGTCTTCCGCTGTATTGAATTGTGTAAATTTGGGGGTGTTACATCCCGCTCTTTAAAAAGTTGATTTATGAATGAGGCCAAAAGATAGTTAATATGACAAAATTTACCCTCCCATTTTTACCAAAGGGGAAACATAAACACACACACTCTCATTTTCACTTCAAAAATTTCACCTTCCCTCTCCCTCTCTCTCTGACCGCCGGCACCATCACCATAAAACCACCACCACCATTAATTTTTCTTGAGTTTTTGAAGAAGGTAATCAAAGTCCCATCTCTCATTTATCTTTATAAGTGTATTAATTAAACAAGAACACACATGCATTACTTTGATTTTACAATAATTATTTTCAAAATCAAATGGGTTTTGATCTAATTTTCTCTTATGCATGTTAAATCTTGTGTTTATAAACATGGGGTGTTAATTAAAAAGGCTTGGAAAATAATTTTTTTTGTGTTTTGGTTCTATAAACCCCACGGCCAATGGGGTGTTTGTTTGATTGTTGGTTTTTGATCTATTTTGCTTGTGGGATTATGTTTAGGAGTATGTTTTCATCATTTTGGAAGTGGTAAATCATATTACAAGAATGATTTATGAAATGGATTTTTATTAAAGATTGTTCATACAGGTGATTAAGTATGTTTGTATTAGTTTAGGATGATTGAATGATGTTATAATAGGTCTAGGAAGTGATGAAATTGATTGGAAAGATGTCTTAGTGTGGTTTTGAAAGAGGTAATTTAGACCAGATTGTTTAAGGGTTATTTTCGTGTTCTTAAGCCTAAGTCAAGGTTGAGACTATTAGATATAGTTGTATAGCTTCTTTCAAGCTTCGTTTTGGTATAAGATAGAGCTTCTAGGTCAAAACGAGTCAAAAGTTACGTAGGTTTGAATATTCGTTTACCGGGAGGCGAGTATCGACGCAATCCGAATTTGTGTTCGATATTAGGTGAAATCTCGGGGACTATAAGTGGAGTTTTTAAAATGATTGAGGGCTTTTCTTTAGCTCTAAACCGTCTATTTTCAAACTTAGGAGTCGGATTTACAAATGGTGTTGACTAAGTGAGTCAAAATGGTTTTACAACGTAAGGGTACAAATCTGCCTGGATTTTCAAGGTTGGAAATGTGTTGGGCAGCGAGACATAAGAGTAAAATCTTTTTATGAAAATTTTTGTGAGCTTTCTACATGATGTAAGTGAGACCTACAGCGAGTTTCATAAAAATTTGTGGTGTCTAAGTATGGAAATTCAGTCCGTAGATTAGGTATGTACCGGTAGAATTGTGTTCGGAGCAATAGTCTTAATACGATAGAAAATGTACGTGTCTAGTAAGTATAACTTGTTTGGATTTTTGCCGCGAGTTTATACAAACTTTTAATGACTTTAATTATTTATATTCAGTACAAGTTGGTACCCATTGAATGTGTTGATTCATTTCGTGTTTGGTTGTTAGGTGTTGTCTTTGATTTCCCGGGGCATCCTCATCGTCAGTGATTGTCTTCGTCTACGTCTTCGCTACTACTGTTGGGAATTAATTTGATGAGACAAAACAAGAATAATGAAACAAGAAGGACTTATATGCAAATATCAAGCTTTACAAGAATATGGAGCCCTTTCATACATCAATGAGGACTTAATAGCAAAATATGGAGGGACTTCTAGTGAAATTAGATTTCTTGTAGAAAGGGGTATGTGTAGTATATAAACACATACACCCGACATGAATTATTCATTCCCATGATTCAAAATGTAGACATAAAACGTGTGTCATGTTTTCTAGACGTGTGTGATCTTGGAAACACGTATAGGTTAGTTGGTTGAGTGTTAACGTTTAATGAGAAGTAAACGTTGGAAAGTAAACACCTTGTTTATGTGTCGTGTTCTATTCCGCTATGTTAATCATATGAACATGATGCATTCCTAGTAAGCTTAATCGATCCATGAATAATGGTTTCCACAATTGGTATTAGAGCGGGTGGCTCTCGATGCTAGGATCAACAAGGTGTTCGAGTCGAATAATGGTGAAAAAGAAGAAAAACCCGTCTAGGGTTTTATGGTCGGATCTCACTATGCAGCCATGTTCAAGCAGTCATAACGCCTTCGTTAACCATTGGATCATCGTGAAATTCGTGTTGTAGCTTCCCGACACACGTGTCTTGGATCTCACTGGAGCGATCTGCGAGTTAAGCACTCAAGAAAAAGTTATAGCTCGTCGAATATTGCTGCAAAGAAAGGTTTTTCAATTTTCTGTTTCTGTTTTTAATAAATAAGATTTAGGGTTTCATCCCCTAAACCCTAGATCTACTTTAAAGCAGAAAGTTATGAGTTTTTAGGGCTGTTATAACCCATGATGGTACATGATTTAAACGAAGGTCTATTTACAAACCATAAGTTAAGGTTTCGGTGCTTAAGTTTCTAAACCCTAGATCGGTTTTCAAAATAGAAAAGATGTGTTGTTGTGATATATACGATTGCTTGTTACTTAGATCAAGATGTAAGAAAAAGTAAATCGGTGAAGAAACAAGCTATTACATGTTCTTGATTCAAAGATTATAGTATTCACGTGAGCAGCTATGAGCATGTAAAAGCGTTGTAGGTTAGCAAAAGGTTGTTGTGGAAACTATGATGCGGATGTGACATGATAGTACTATGATCTGACTTGATGCCAAGATACATGTTGTGATGCATTCTTATATGACTTGCTTCCAAGATTCACATGGTACAATTTATGTTGAGCCTCGTCATATGAAGTTGGTGTGTGATTACAAGCTGTTTGTTAAGGTAAAGATTTTGTTCTTTATTTTCCGTAATATATGTGATACAATCGTATGATGCCAAGAAGAAAAGCAAATACAGTAGGTCCCAAGGGTTGAACAAAGTAGATTTATACACGTGATGGGATAAGAAGAAAAGCTGTTCTACACATCCTTTATTTGAATTCTTATTGTTCAAGGTTACATTGTTTGTATTGTAAAAGAAGGATGGTCACCACAGACGTGCTATGATGAAGGATACAGTAGCAGGGCTTGTAACGAGCCCTAGATCTTGAAAAGAGACAGATAAAGCTGTTGTGGTTCAAGTACAGAAAAGGAGTTATAAGGGATAAAGAAAAAGTACATGGGCCAAAAACATGTGGTTAATATTAAGCAGGAATATGGTATGCGTGTCTTGCGTTATTCCTGGATGCAAAATTGGTATGTGTTTTAATTTAAACGTGAGTTATGGATGCACTAAATTTGGTTGATATATAGTCCATGAATAAACGTGTGCCTATACATGAATATGTATATTATGCGTACTTTATGAGATATGGTTGATATTCTATATGATTTAGTGGAGATGGACGTGGGATATAGTATACGTGATTTATGGAAAGTTATAAATTGGTTTTGAGTAATCTCTATGTTCACACGATGAAGCAAAAAGATGGACGTGTACTTGAAGACAGAAATTACTTGTGGTCCATGTATTGTGACGTATGGTATTATTATAAACGTGGGTACATAGCAGTTGTGGTCCAAAAATAAGCGAAGACAAGAAGTATTTTTAATAAAAGTGGTTCCCAGTGAGTTATTTTATTGGGTAAGATTTTAGCCACTGACATAGTTATACATAGACGCTGAAGGAGGTTATCGACACTAAAGGTGTCAGTGGTTGCCCTAGCCGCTAACAAATTATATTTTAGCCTCTGACAGCTTGTTGTCCGATATATGGTTTTCAGCGCTGACAATTATCGTCCGATATCGGACAGTACATACAGAAGATGTAAAACCCGTATTTAATTTTAAAATATTAAATACGCGGTTTCGATAATGTACGTATAAGTTTAAAAAAATGATGAAGACTATATGAATCTTATAAAATCCGGCCAAAGAAAGAAAGATTTAAAAAAAAAGGGAAACTTTAAAAAAGAAAGAAAAAGGGCCAATTGAAAAGAAAAAAAAAGATTTTTGGGCTTAAGCCCATGTTAGTACATAAAAACAAGTACGGGAGTTCCTTTTCTCCATAATCAGAAACAAAAAAAAAACTAGGGTTTTAGGTAACCCTTTTGTGCCGCCAACAAAGAGAAGAGAAAAAGAACATTCGGGTTGTTTTTCATTATTGAATTGTGTAAACTCGTCCTTCTTTAACAATTAAACAAGGTTATCAACCTCCTTTATTTTAGTTTTCTATAAACACGAATTGATATGTTTATTTACAAGAAAAGGGAGATTCGATTTGGGGCTGCAATGAAATGGAGACCTCACAAGTCTCGGGGTGTTGGATTTTGTTCAGCCGAGACTCAAAGAGCCTCGGTGATGGCTGTTTTTGGTCGAGCGAAGGCAGAAAACCCCAAAAGGGGTGTGTTCGTTTAGCTTATGATGATCGAGGGGGTGTTGGCTTATTGAACCGAGACATTAAGGTCTTGTTGGCCTCATCCTTCTGCCTAGCCGAGCCCACACAGGGGCGGCTCGGGCTGTGATCGGTTAAAACAGTCGGAACAAACCCAAACGGATTGTTTAAAAAAATAAGGATGCGTTTGGTTACTTTAACAGTGGGAAACACATAGAAAGCAGGGGGAAAACAAATAGAAAGCAGTGGGAAGTTTAGACAGAAATTATAGTAAGTTTTAAAACGAAATTAGTGACAGTTTTGCGAAAGAACTTTCTGTCGCAGGACTCTTTATTGACAGTTTGAATTTTCAGTTTTTTATTGACAGTTTTTAGCGACATTTTTTCTGTCACAAATTCAAATACACAGATTTTGTATAATATGTTGATTTGTTTAGCGCGACCGAGAAGGGGTATCTCGGTAGGCTCGGGACGTAGTTTAAACATATAAAACGAAGATTTTAATATTAAACCTTTTTATTAATTATTTTACAAATGTCTTAAATTGTATTTTAAATGAGTTAAACTAAAATAGTTTTAATATTTTCAAAGGGGTATAATTTATTATATGAATTAGGTTAATTTAGAAATTTCTAAATTAGAAACTTTATATTTAACGAGTTAATTTATTATAGTATTAATATAACGACAGAACACGTTGTATCATAATGATTAGTAAGTCGTTATATATATGAAGAGAATTATTATAAGTTCAGATTTATCAGTTAATATACGTACAGGATTTATGTAATAGATAAATCAAAAGCTAACAAAAAAATCAGTAAATTAAATAAAGATCACACCACTTATTCGCGTCCTTTATTCCTGTAGCTCGCGTGAAATCAGAGTAGTCTTTCTGTCAGTTGATCTCGGTCGGTTACTGGACACAAGTTACGGATTTTCCGTCCTTTCAGTAAGGACTTCCCTTTTATGCATGATTAGGATGTCCCGTCTGCAACCAATGGTTTTCCCTATTTATATTTTATAAGAATTATCAGAAATCAGTTTTATAATTAAGTTAAATTGCCTGAGCCTTATATACAAGCATGACCAGTCAGTAGTACTAGTTACGGAGGTACCATAACCATGACACTTGAGGCACCGATGTCGTGACTCACATGCAGGAGAGTGATATCCTGCATCGTCCCACTCAGCTCAGCTTGGCCATTTTATTAGTATTATTAGTGGGGGGTATGGATGCATACTAGGATTATCAGTTTACAGTTATCAGGTGAATGTGGTGTGTGCTCTACATCCTTCACATTAGAGCTGATCCCTTAACCCATCACATTATTTAGAGGTCCCCCCTCTACAGCATGACGAGGTCACCCCTCCAGTTATTCATGCACAGTTGTTACAACACATGACATATATAAGCTCTGGCAATTAAAATACAATAAATACTTGTCTTCAGATTTAATAGTTAATAAGTTAGTTTTATATTTATAATTCAGATATATCAGATTTTACACAGTTTGCTCCAAATTTTCATAACAGTTATAGTTCAGTATTTGTTATCAGTTCTATTCCCATATATTATTATCCTGCTTCATATCCGTTAACTTAGTTTTATGCTCAGCCGTAGTTTCCTTTCATGTTTCCAAACGACAGGTACACAGGGACGATCTTAGGACTTCTAAGAGAGTACATGCATTGGATGGGAGCTATCCAGACTCCTTTATTTTATGCACACATACATTACATTGGTTGTTTGGACACTGTTTCGTCCTTTTCTTTCAGTATTTAATCTTTATATATTGAGCTTATGTTTGGACTACCGATGTTCGATTCCGGTATTTCCGTCATGGTCAGTTAATGTTTAATACATTGCCTTGCATGCTTTGATGACACGCCATAAATACACGTAACGATCCATTTATCCAAGTGGGGCGTTACAATTATGGTATCAGAGCGCAAGGTTCGACATGTAGGCTCTAAAACTTGACCTTTGACTAGTGGGTAGTCACCAAGAACTTCCTGTATTTTGGTGTCGTTATATTCCATGCTACTCATGTATTTTACCAGTCGGGTTTTCAAAATTTTGATTAAGTAAACGGTTGGTACAAGACTGACCATACTTGTTGGAAATAAATTAAGGCCAGATCACTTGAACGCTGACAAGAACAACTCAAGCGTTGACAAGAGCAAAGTGAGCGCTGACAGCTTAAGCGTTCACAAGTTAAAGTCAAGCGTTGACAGATTGAAGACAAGCACGGATGGAAGATGTGAGCTACATGTTTATTATATTCTAGAATACTTCTAGTAATGATAGAAACGACAATGTATTTTCTATGTTTATCTTTACCTAGAATAGTTGATACGTAGCTTATTGTACAAGGCTTCTTAGTCTATAAAAGAAGGCCTTTAGGTTAATGTTTATCATCAAGTTTTATATAAGTTTTCATTCGTAAACATCTTTCGTTGTAAGCAAGTTCGACATTCATAATCAAAGTGAAAGTTTTGTTTACATCTTGTGTTCTTGTTTAAGTATTAAATTCCGCATAATACTTAGATTCACAAAGCATATAGCAAAGGTTTCTCTACGTGTTATACTTGATCTAATCTCGTATACACAAAGCTAATCGATCTAAGTTTGGGATCAACAAGTGGTATCAGAGCTTGTTGAGGAACTTTTGATCTTTGAAGAACACCAGAACGATACACGAACACCAAAACCCTAATTTTCTCAAAACCCTAAAAACATCATGTCTGAAGCGATAACCTCCTCCTCCTCACCCTTACCAAACATCAAAATTCCCATGCTTGATGCAACCAACTTTGACTTATGGAGGTTCAACTTTGAACAATATCTGGGGATCTTTGACTACACACTCTGGGAGATTATTGAATATGGAAACTCATTCAATAAGGCTCAAAAGATTCAGGATGCCATTACGGCAAGATCAGCTGTTGAAGGATGTCCTGATGAAGATAAGAAAGAAAAACCTGGAGATGGTAGAGCTGTAAGTGCTGAAGATATTGCAAAGAAAAGGGCTGACATGAAAGCCCTAAATATTCTGAAAGTCTCTTTGGGACAAGAAAATCAGCACAAATATAGAAGCTATGAATCTGCTAAGGATCTTTGGGAAGCAATTGAAGTTGCATATGGTGGTAATGCAGACACTAAGGAAGAAAAGAAAAAGCAACTTCTGCATGATTATGCTGTCTTCAAAGCTCAGCCCAATGAGAAACTGAGTAGTGTGAGAAGCAGATTGCTTGACATCACAAGCAAGTTGTCCTTCATGGGGACACAAGTTGGTGATGTTGACACCAATGCTACTTTTCTGAAAAGTCTTAGTGAGGCATGGAAGATTGAGGCAAGATCTATTCTTGCCAATAATACTTACAAGAGCTCCTCGTTTGATGACATCTACAACAAACTAAGACTGTTAGAAGATGAAACTCTTTCAGCACATGGAAGCAAAGCTAGCACCAGCAACATGGCCTTCTTCTCTCATAGTGAAGGTCAATTCAATCAGAAGGACTCTTTTATGCATCCAGTTACTGGATCATCATTTGTCAGCGCTGGAACAAGTCCTGTCAACGTCTCTTTTTCAGACGCTGACACATTCATGAATGACTGCCCAAGAGTTAAACCTGCTGGTTTGGATTTGGATACTGTGTGTGCTTACATTGCTTCTTTGCCCAATGGTTCAGTGATTACATATGAGGACCTTGAGCAGATAAGTGATGAACACTTGGAAGAGATGGACATCAAGTGGAACATGGCTCTTGCTAGTATAAGAGCAAATAGGTGGAATAGAAGGTTCAAGAAGAAGATGACCTTCAATGCTAAAGACACTGCTGGATTTGATAAATCCAAAGTTGAGTGCTACAATTGTCATCGCATGGGGCACTTCATGAGGGAATGCAGATCTCCTAGAAGATCTGATGCTGGTAAACCCTCAAGTCAGGTTGTTAAAGCTCAAGACTCCAAAGCCATGGTTGCAGTTCAAGGAATTGATGGTACTGGATGGGATTGGAGCTATCTGGCTAAGGATGCTGAAGAGGACAAAGCTTTGATTGCTGATATTGAAGAAGAAGAGCATGTTGAATATGCTCTCATGGCACACTCCTCCTCTTCATCTGATAATGAGGTATATGATGATGCTTTTTGTAGCAAAGGTTGTAGGTTAAACACTGACAGACTTAACAAAGAGGTGGTAAAACTAAAAGAGGATATAAGCACTGAAAGGTGTAAATTATCCAACTACCAACTAGCTCTTACTGAAACTGAGAAAACCGTTTCTGAATACAAGAAAATGGAATTTGATTTAAAAGATAAGATAAATATCTTAAAACATGAGCTAGAGGGTAGTATGGATATTAGAAATATCATGTCAAAGGTCAATAAAGACCTACAGGCTAAGTTAGATGAGGCCATTAAGAATAAAGATAATGTTGACCTCAAGATTCAAAGATTTGATAGAGCCACCCAAGCCCTAGGAGACTGTGTTGCTAAACAAAGGGATCCCAAGGATATGACTGGGATTGGGATGAATGATTACTCTCTGGTTCCACCACCAGCTGGTGACTTCTATGGTGTCCTTAGAAAGGATTTATCTTGGACTGGTATACCAGAATGCCAAGAAGAGGAATTCTCTCCCCCACCAAGAGTTGTCACTCCAGTAGAAGAGTATCAACAAAAACTGACTGACCTAAATGAGTGGAAGAAAGCTAACCCTACTTTATTTGTTAAGGGAGGTTTGCTATGTGAAAGTCCCAATGAATCACCACCCATTAAGGTTACTCACCCAGTTACTGGTGAAGCTGTTGACCTAGGCTCAAACACTGTTAGAAGACCTACCATTAAATATGCAGAGATGTATAGAAATAATAGGTCACCCAAGAGCCAAGTTAACAATCATGGAACAGGTTTCTTTGCTTCTAGACCTAAGAGTGTGTCTAAGAAAGCCTGTTATACTTGTGGTAGCTTTTCACATTTGGCATACAAGTGTGTCAACGCTCCCAAAGCCAGCGCTGATAGGAACAATTTCAGTGCTGATAGAAAGAAAGTCAACGTTGTTAGGAAGTCAAACGTTGTCAGACCCAAACCTTGTGTGCAGCAAAGTCCACAAGTGATTAGACCTACCCCATTCTTCTCTAGAAGGTCTAACACTCATGGACAAAGACCTTTTCAAAAGACAAACACCTGGTCAAATAGGCAATGGGTTCCTGTAGCAAACCCTAGGTTCAACGCTGACAAGGGTAATTTCAGCGTTGACAGGACAAAATCCAACGCTGACAGAAACGTGACCAGACCTAAGTATTTGCAGCCACAAGGTAAGGGGTCTAAAGCTTCTTCAAGCTTAACATGGAGACCCAAGAAAGATCAAAACCCTAATAATAATGGAATTTCAATGACTTGCAACAGGTTTAATTACATTTCAAAAGTCATTACAAAACCAATTGGGGTTAACTGGGTTTTTCATCCTAAAAGGGATGAGAATGGGGTTGTTGTGAGAACTAAGTCTGTTCTTATTGAACAACCAGATGAATCCAAGTCTTCCGAGACTTGGGTTCCCAAAGAAAACTAATTTGTTTTCTTTATGTGCAGGGCATTCAAAAGCAGATCAATGATTATGGATATTGGGATAGTGGATGCTCAAGGCACATGACAGGAAAGGAAGACTATCTGACGAACTTCTCTCCTATTAAAGATGGTGATAAGGTATACTTTGGAGGGGGATACGGCACCATCAAAGGCAAAGGAACCCTTCTCACCAATAATCTACGTTTTGAGAACGTCTTCCTGGTAAAAGAACTGGACTATAATCTGTTTAGTGTATCACAAGTGTGTGATAACAAAAATAAGGTTCTTTTCACTGATACTGAGTGTTTGGTGTTAAGCAAGGATTTTAAGATCCCTGATGAGAAGTACATTGAGTATAGAACACCTAGGCATAAGGACATATATAATGTGAATTTAAATGGAATTAAAGTGAATACAAATATGTCTTGTTTTTATGCTAAGGCCTCAGTAGATGAAAGTAATTTGTGGCACAGGAGACTAGGGCACATAAATTTTAAAAATATAAATAGACTTGTGAGGCTTGGTTTAGTTGATGGTTTGCCTGAGAAGGCCTTCCACAATGACCACTCTTGTGTTGCATGTCTTAAAGGCAAGCAGCACAAGGTCTCATTCAAGTCAAAGCAGGTGCATACTAGTTCCAAACCTCTTCATATGCTTCACATGGACCTCTTTGGTCCAACTAATATAGAAAGTTTGAATGGCAAGTCATATTGTTTTGTTGTCACTGATGACTTTTCTAGGTTTACTTGGACATTCTTTCTAGCTTTGAAGAGTGAAACATCTGATGTTCTTATTGAATTTATCACTCAAATTGAGAAAAGGTCTAGTAATGAGGTTAAAATGCTTAGGAGTGATAATGGTGGAGAATTTAGGAACAAGAAGCTAGATGATTTTTGTGCCAGGAAGGGAATTACTAGGCAGTTTAGTATTGCTAGAACCCCACAACAAAATGGGGTTGCTGAAAGGAAAAATAGAACCCTAATTGAAGCAGCCAGAACAATGTTGGCTGATGCTCACTTTCCTATAGCCTTTTGGGCTGAGGCTGTTAATACAACATGCTATGTGCAAAATAGAGCATTGGTTAACAAAATTATGAATAAGACACCTTATGAGTTACTTTGGGGAAGAAAACCTAATATTGGTTTTCTCAGACCTTTTGGTTGTCATGTAGTTGTCCTAGATACTAGTGATGCCTTAGGGAAATTTAGTGCAAAAGGTGATGAGGGCTACTTCATGGGGTATTCAGTGCAGAGCAAGGGTTATAGGGTTTATCTTAAGGAGGACAAACGTATTGTTGAAAGAGTACATGTTAGGTTCTTAGAGAATAAACCTAGTGATCCTGAAAGTGGTCCTAATTGGTTGTTTGATTTGGAACCCTTATCTAGAACTTTAAATTATATGCATGTCACTAATCCAGACATTGTGAAGGTAACTTCAAATGTTGTGGAGGAACAAGTTGTTGATGTTTCAGGTACACAGATTGATGAGAGGGTTGGATCACAAGCAGAAAAGGCATCTTCTACATTTGAATATGTCACAATTCCCATTTGGACTGTGCTTTTGCTGCTGCTGCTGCTGGACAAGATAATGGTGGTCTTCAAATACCACCAGATACAAACGTGCATGGTTCTTCAGGCGCTGAAAAAGGCAAATCTAGCGCTGACAAGACCAATTCAGACGTTGACAACAACATTTCAGGCGCTGTCAGCCCTGACGCTGACAACCAAGATTCAAACGTTGACAACACTTATGGGCATCTTTTCTCTTCCAGTTTTGAACAAGGTGGACCTTCTAATGTCTATGAAGAGATTCCTGTTGCTCAAAGAGAGTCTGATGAAGAAGATATTGGCAACATGGAGCATGAAGTTGAGGACACCAGACTTTTTGAAGGAGGAGTTCTCACTTCCACAATGAAGAATCACCCCCCATCTCAGATCATTGGTGATGTTATGACTCCAGTTCAGACAAGAAGATCCCATCAAGGACTTGGTGGATTTATTGCCAATATACACAAGAAGGTTGATACCCCTCTTGTGCAAGCATGTTTGTTTGCATGTTTTATGTCACAAGAAGAACCCAAAAAGATATTTGATGCTCTCAAAGAACCAAGTTGGGTGGAAGCAATGCAGGATGAGCTTCACCAATTTGCTATTCAGGATGTTTGGGAGCTGGTTGATTGTCCTAGATATGTCAGACCTATAGGGACAAGATGGGTTCTCAGGAACAAAAGAGATGAAAGAGGTATTGTGGTCAGAAACAAGGCAAGGTTAGTGGCTCAAGGTTATACACAAGAGGAGGGGATAGACTATGAGGAAGTCTTTGCACCAGTTGCAAGGATTGAAGCTATTAGGATTTTTCTAGCCTATGCATCCTGCATGGGTTTCACAGTCTATCAAATGGATGTGAAGAGTGCATTCTTGTATGCCACCATTGTTGAGGAAGTTTATGTCATGCAACCTCCTGGTTTTGAGGATCCAGAGTATCCAGATAAAGTGTATAGAGTCAAAAAGGCTATGTATGGCCTTCATCAAGCCCCTAGAGCATGGTATGGTACTTTGTCTACATACTTGGTGGATAATGGATTCAAAAGGGGCACCATAGATCAGACACTATTTACAAAGAAGAAAGGCAAAGATGTGTTGCTTGTGCAGGTCTATGTTGATGATATCATTTTTGGGTCTACTGATCCAAAGATGAGTGAGGATTTCTCCAAGCTTATGACAGACAAATTCAAGATGAGTGCTATGGGGGAGATGAACTTCTTTCTTGGTTTACAAGTTCAGCAGAAAGAAGATGGTATCTTCATCTCCCAGGACAAATATGTTGCTGAAATCTTGAAGAAGTTTGGCTTTTCTCCACATGAAAAGAGGGCTTCTACTCCTATGGATAGAGAACACCCCTGGGGAAAGATTGGAGATGGGAAAGATGTTGATGTCAGGCATTATAGATCCATGATTGGATCCTTGATGTATCTTACTGCTTCTAGACCTGATATCATGTTTGCTGTATGTGCTTGTGCACGTCATCAAGTGACTCCCAAAGAATGTCACCTTTATGCTGTGAAGAGGATCTTTAGGTACCTAAGATGTTTCCCTAATCTTGGTTTGTGGTACCCAAAGGATTCACTATTGGAGCTGATTGCATATTCAGACAGTGATTATGGAGGTGATAAGTTTGATAGGAAATCCACAACTGGTGGATGTCAGTTTCTTGGGAGCAGATTAATATCTTGGCAATGCAAGAAACAAACAGTGGTGGCTAACTCTACAACTGAAGCAGAGTATGTGGCTGCAGCAGCATGTTGTGGTCAAGTGTTGTGGATTCAGAACCAGCTGTTGGATTATGGGTATAATTTCATGCATACTAAGATATTTGTTGACAATAATAGTACTTTATGCATCATTAAGAATCCTGTGCATCATTCTAAAACTAAACAGATAGAAATTAGACACCATTTTATAGGAGATTGCTTTGAGAAAGGTTTAATACAACCAGATAGGGTTGACACTGAGGAAAATGTGTCAGATTTATTAACTAAACCTTTTGATACTGGAAGATTTCAGTACTTGGTAACAAGTATTGGAATGGTTAATCTCACTTAATATGTGTTTTGGATTCTTTTTGTAAAAGTATGTACAGGATGATGCATTACTATTATTGGTCTTATTGATAATTTAGATTTTCCACTATATTTTTCTAACACTGACAAATGTTGTTTGAACACTGATAAGTGTTTTTGCAACGTTGTCAGCAATATAATTGTCTAACACTGACAAAGCTTCCTTCAACGCTGTTATGTGTTATCGGGGCGTTGTCAGCAACAATGTTAGTTTTGTGGTTTTCAATCTAAATGTGCAGATGGTGTTAGCAGTATACCATTGGATACAAAGTTGCTTATGGATCAAAGGAGAAGCATTTGGACAAGTTTTTATTTATGGATGATGGTTGGAATATTTCATTCCTATCTTGACATAAATTTTTTTTATGTTCATGCATGTTTTTAGCAAACTCTTTGTATCTTTGTTTAAGGGGAGGTTTTAGGAACCTTTAGGATTTTTGGGTATCCATATGATACTCTTATCACAATTCTAGATTGTGTCCACAGGTGAGTATGGGTTAGTTTTACTAAACCATGAGGCACTGTAGCATGCATAGTATATCAACTTTGCATGCTGCCAAGACATTTTTGGCCTAGAATTGGTTGTGGTCTGTTGGGAGACTTGGGAATCATTTTGATATGGGATTTACCTGGGAGTAACAAGGATTTTATAAGGTAACTTGGTTGTTAAGAATTTTGGTTAGCAAGGGACACTAGAGGACTGTTATGTCTATCTTGCTTATGCAGGTGTGCATAACTGGACAGTACTTGCCGCCCTATAATAATTATCAGCTTTTGGTTATTTTCTCTAGGATAAATTACTTGTTAAGGTCATTTTTCACTTTTTAAAACAATTTTATTTTTGGACGCTGACAAGATTTTTCCAAGCGTTGTTGTGACCAAATTGGACGCTGACATGGCTTTAGGCGAACGTTGACAAGATTATAGCCGTTGGGCGTTGATGGGTTATATTTGACCGTTGACACTCAATGGGACCTACCCAGTTGTTACTTTTTGACATATTTTCAAGCCGTAATTTTAGGAGTTGTTACTTTCATTAAATGCATGAGATAACTTATAACTTTTTCAATATTTTCATGATTAGTTTTTGAAAATCTTTGCCTATTTTTGGGCCAATCACATGCATTCTTTATCTCCTATAAATTTGGCTCCTATTTTTAAACAGGGTATCTATAATTCTTGTCTAACACTTTTCTTTTATCAACCTTTATCTTCTACACTTCAAATTAACAGCTTTCATCAATGGCACCAAGATTTAACTCAGCAGAATTGGATTTGGGGTTCAAGTCTCAACACAACATGATTGCTTATCTTGTTGCTGATAATGATTTGTTTCCTCAATACACACAAATGGTGGCGTATTTGAACGCATCCCCATTAAGGTATGCTCTTTCTCATGCACCACTCATTCCAGTCACACACATTAAGCAGTTTTGGAACACTGTTAGTTCCTCAACAGTTAATGGAGTGACCACATTAACTTCTATTGTTCATGGGAGGTCTTGGGTGGTTACTGAGGCCTTGGTACGCCAGGCCTTGCATCTTGATGATGCTGATGGTATAACCATCCTTCCCATAAATGAAATAGAACAAGGGCTTAGGGCTTTGGGATATCCAATTCCTGATGAAGGTACTCTTAATAAGTACCATAAGCAGGAATTTCCCCCAGCCTGGAAGTATCTCATTCACATTCTCCTTCAATGTTTGAGTCCCAAATGTACTGCACATAATGAGATTAACAGATCTATTGCTAGTGCTATTGTGTGCATTGCAACAGGGCAAAAATATAACTATTCTAAAATGATTTTTTAAGGGATGTGTAAAAACAAGGGGACAAAAATGACTTTGGCTTATCCCCGTTTTCTGCAAATGATTTTTGATGATCAAAGATATTGTTCAAGGGATCACAATGATTTTTATAAAATCCCTGAACAAAAGAAAGCTATTTTTGCAAAGATGGATTCACCACCTCATAGAGACTTACCTTTAACCCCAGCCATGCTTGCTGTTATTGCAGCAGCACAACCCCAACCAGACCCCCAACCTCAAATTGACCCTCACCCACAACTTGAACCTATTCCTGAACCTTTACCCTCACCTGAACAAATGCAACTTGACCAAGAACCATTTGACGCTGACACATCCAATGTTGGCGTTGATGTGCCTATTTCCAACACTGACACCCAACCATCACAATCCCAAACACCCCTTAACCAACCCACATCTACCCATTCTTCCACACCATCTTCTACGCCACCTGAATATAGGTTGATCAAACGCCAAAGGACTACTGGAGTGTTCTCCTCTGGTGGTCCTAGCCATGAAGCAGAGAGAACCACCACCACAAGTGTGGCTGGTGACCTGGATGAGGCTGGGACTATTGGTTCTGGCTTAGAAGCTGGCCAAGGCAGTCCCACCATAATTAAGTCCTCATCCATGCCCAATGAACCTGACTTGGGAGGTCAAATCCCCATTTTAGAATAGGGTAGTATGGAACCAATGACTCTTTTGGAATTGACGGCATTCTGCATTCGCTTGCAAAAGCAAAATGCAGACTTAGTACATATTGTCAGCTCACAAGGCCTTGAACTCAAGGAATTGAGGGAGAGGATTGTTGTTTTGGAGAGTGATCGTGCTAGGAGAGGTATGGAGGAGTCTTCCAAAGGGGAGGAAGATCAAAGAAATCTGAGTGATAAGAGCAGTCAAGATGGTCAATCAATGGATGTTGCTGAAGCTCTTACTACTTTGAAGGAACAAACAGGTTTTGATACGTCCTTAATCTCTCCAACCAATCTAAATTTATCATTTACAGCAATGTTGAGAGAGGTTACACAAGGCGCTGAGGGAAAATATTTGAGCGTTGACAAGACAAATTTGGACGCTGATAGAAGTATTTTGGGCGCTGATAGAGGAAATTTGGGCGTTGACAGATCTGCATATGGAGGTGATGTATTCCAGTCATCATCTATCATCAAGGATGTTCCTACTCAGGTATTACCATCTACCTTACCAACCATTGCACCATCAGATAAGGGTAAGGGTATATTGGTAGAAGAGATTGTTCCAAAGAATGCAGCCCAGGTTGAATTTGATAGAAGATTGGCTGAGCAAATGATGGAACAAGGTGAAAAGGAAAAGTCACCATTTGTTGTGACTTCTGAAGAAGAAAGTGATGGAGCTAGCTCAGATTCAAGTCTGATGATTATTGAACCAGAAAGACTTGAGTATGGTGATGAGCTTGCTAGGGAAAAGTTGAGAGATTTAAAGTTGCAGATTGACTTTGATATGCCAGAGGTGGTTCAGATGTACAATTCTTGGGAAGAAAGCTGCATGGATAATCCAGACTTGACCATTTCAGATCAAATATGGGGTTTGGAGATTCTTCTTAGAGTTCAGAAGGATTGTAAGGTGATTTTGAAGCACAAGGCAAGCAATATTCTCTCTGAGTTGAAAAGGGATAGAAGGAAGCTCTACTTTATGTTGCTCAGATGTCATGGAGTTGGATGGACACATCAGAAGCTGAAGGCTTTGACATTTGATGAGTTGGAACATAGGGCTTATCCTATTTGGGTGAAAGTGCAGGAAGAAAACACTTTCAGACTTCTTTCAGATGAAAGAAAGGAGCAACTTGCAGAAGAGATGGAAATCAAGAAAGCTATGATAGTTCCCAGGCCAGTGAAGAAGGGATTTACACTTGAATTTCCAAAAGATATGAATCAACTATATCCAAGTGAAGCAGTTATTAGAAAGAGCCTCAAGCTCTCCCCATTAGAAGCTTCAGATATGGTGCATGTGTTACCATTAGATTCCAGGAATCCAATTGTGAGTTATGATGAGGATGAATGTGGATTCTGGAAGATTGGAAGATATGGCAAGGAGGTACACACTTTTACCACTTTCATATCTTTATTTGCAAGTTGTGATAGAGAAGACTTGGTGGACCTTTGGAGGTTGTTGGAGACCAAGTATGAGGCTGAAGCACCAACTTCAGCTAATGGAATAAAACTTTGGACCACATTCAAAAGAATGTGTGGGACAAATGAAGAAGATCCTGATATATGGAAGGATCTTGAAGATGACCTCAGTGGTCTTCAATGGAGGTTATATTCAGCTGCTGGTGTATACCATTTTAGTTCTACAAAGTTTGCTGAGTATCTACTAGTGGATGCTCAGTATTTCATATCCAAGGCTGTTTTGGAAAAGATGAAGGACACTCAGCTGGAGATAGATTATACAAGTGACGTGGCAAAGAATTTGATCAGATTTATTTATTACCAATATGATAAGGTTTGTCAGAATCCTCCAAGTTCTTAATGATTATTCAGAAACTTGATCATAAGAGTGGATATCAAGTTTAGGGGAGGATTGTTGGGAATAAATTAAGGCCAGATCACTTGAACGCTGACAAGAACAACTCAAGCGTTGACAAGAGCAAAGTGAGCGCTGACAGCTTAAGCGTTGACAAGTTAAAGTCAAGCGTTGACAGATTGAAGACAAGCACTGATGGAAGATGTGAGCTACACGTTTATTATATTCTAGAATACTTCTAGTAAGGATAGAAACGACAATGTATTTTCTATGTTTATCTTTACCTAGAATAGTTGATACGTAGCTTATTGTAAAAGGCTTCTTAGTCTATAAAAGAAGGCCTTTAGGTTAATGTTTATCATCAAGTTTTATATAAGTTTTCATTCGTAAACATCTTTCGTTGTAAGCAAGTTCGACATTCATAATCAAAGTGAAAGTTTTGTTTACATCTTGTGTTCTTGTTTAAGTATTAAATTCCGCATAATACTTAGATTCACAAAGCATATAGAAAAGGTTTCTCTACGTGTTATACTTGATCTAATCTCGTATACACAAAGCTAATCGATCTAAGTTTGGGATCAACAATACTTAATCGCATGTGCTTTTCAGCGAACTTTTTGTTTTGGTGAACTGGTCATAGGCGTTCACCCTTGCCCGTTTAGATTTTGTATAGATGAACTGACCATAGGCGTTCATCCTTACTCATGTTAGATTTATGTTTCAGTAAATTGTCATTTTGTAAACTGACCATAGGCGTTCACCAGTATTCATATCATATTTGTTGGCTATGCCTCCATGGACTACACCATGCATATTCAGATTTATTACCCCAGGTTCTGACAATTTTATCAACTTATCCTCTGTTATTTCAGATGCCACCCAGACGTGAAAACGAGAACGATGCTAACACAGCTGCTATTACGGCTGTTGTTCAGGCTGCTACACAAGCCATGTTACCCCAAATTCGTGATGAGATCCGAGCTGAATACCAAAACGGACCTCAGCAGAATAACAACCCTCCTACTCCACCACCTACCACTTTAGACACCTGGTTAGATTTGTTTAACAAACAGAAACCCCGACCTTTTGAACAGACTATAGCTCCAACTGACGCAGAAGACTGGATCTATCATGTAGAGAAATTTTTTGGAGCTATGGGTTGTGGTGATACTTTCAAGGTTAGGCTTGTAGTTTACAAACTGGAGGGTCCTACTCTGCATTGGTGGAGGTCTCAGAAACTGGCAAGTGGGGGAGATGCTTGGGAGCTTGCATTGACCTAGGCACGATTTAAGACGATGTTCAATTACCAGTTTTCGCGCATGCTGAGCAAGCTAAACTGAAGAGGGACTTTCACGTCATTCTTCAGAATCATGGCGAGAATAGTATAGAGTTCATGCACCGATACCTCAGGATGGTTGGATTCTTAGGGGAGGCTACGGGTACCGCGGAGGATCAAGCAAAACAATTTCACTGGGCTCTTCACTCTAGGACTACAGATAGGCTGGTGAGTGCCACGTTCACTAATGTGTCACAAGTAGCTAATGCAACTCGTGATATTGAGATGCTTTTCGAGAGGGATGAGCTCGAGAATGTAGAGCGTCCTAAGAAGAGGTACATCTCATCCAACAGACTTAAACAATTTAACTCCGATTATTACTTGTCAACTTATATGTCATGTCTTATCCAATTATAATCTTGTAGACACAGAGGAGGAGACCGATCCAAGTCGGCTACTCCACAGCAGAACTACAGAAACCACGGTAAGTCTTATGATCGTAATCGATCAGATAAGAGGAGCGGTGGTGATAACTACCACGGCTGCTCAAACTCATCTGGCAACTACAGGTGATTCATTAAGCTCCAAAAACACTAGACTATTGTGTAAAATAGATCTTAATTTTTGTGTATTCCAACAGAGATGCTAGACAGGGGCGTGACCAAAACAACAGAGGTCAGCAGTCTGCCCGATCAGCAAATTCTGGTAATTTTAAATTTCAGCCAAGCAGCCTTGTTTCAGTTATGTTACAAGAATGGTGACACGTGTTTATCTTCGTAAATCAGGTTCTCAGCAAACCATAGCTGCTTCTACCGGGTATTCTTATCCCACTTGCATCACATATGGGAAGAAACACCCGGGGCCTTACCGTCGTGGTTCGAGTGGTTGTTACAAGTGTGGCCAGCGGAGCAATATGAAGAGGGATTGCAAGAGCGGAGATGCTGCCGGTACATCAGGCCAGATTCCTCAGATTTTACCTCCACCACTACTACCACCAACCACTGGTCGCGTCTACACTACTACCCGTGAGCAAGCAAATAAGACCACAGGTTCCATTACTGGCATTTTTTTATACACGGACAACCTACCTGCGTAATATTCGATACAGGCGCCACACACTTCGTTATATCTGCTTCCTATGTTGCTAGAATAAACATGACCCCTACACCACTAGACAGTGTACTTAGTATATCTACCCCTATGCGAGACTCTGTAGTCATTACCCAGGTGTATAAGGATCTCCTCTTGGGTTTGACGATAGAATCCGTCCATTCAGTGCCCTTCCTTTAAATATGTGTGACTTCGATATTATTCTGGGTATGGATTGGTTGTCAGTTCATCGTGCCACCATAGATTGTCATGCTCACCGAGTCATCTTCGGTGATGTCCAGACACTAGAATATATTCACCGGGGTTTCCTACTAGGAAAACATGTTCAGATCATTTCAGCTTTATAGGCCCGTAATCTACTATATCATGGCTGTGAAGGTTTTCTAGCTACAGTTCATGACACTACTTCCGAGACACCTTCAATTCATAATTTTCCAGTTGTGTTAGATTTTCTAGATGTATTTCCAGAGGAACTCCCAGGCTTACCTCCCATGCGAGAGGTAGAATTTGGTATCGATCTCATTCCAGGTGCAGAACCAGTATCTAGAGCTTTCTTACCGTATGGCTCCTGTAGAGCTTAAGGAACTAAAAGATCAGCTTCGTGAACTTCTAGGAAGGGGTTTCATTCGTCCAAGCGTGTTACCTTGGGGCACGCCAGTTTTGTTTTTCAAAAAGAAGGACGGTAGTATGCGACTGTGTATTGACTACCGTGATCTGAATAAGCTCACTATTTGTAACCGTTATCCACTTCCTCATATTTACGATTTATTTGATCAGCTTCAGGGTGCTAAGCACTTCTCAAAAATCGATCTACGATCAGGTTACCACCAGTTGCGTGTAAAAGAGTAAGATATATCCAAAACTGCTTTTCGCACGAGGTACGGTCATTACGAATTTGTTGTTATGCCATTCGGTCTCATGAATGCGCCTGCAGTATTTATGGACTTGATGAACCGAGTCTTCCACGAATTCTTAGACAAATTTGTGATTGTATTCATCGACGATATCCTTATTTTCTTCAAATCGAAAGAGGAACATGAGGATCATCTCCGTTCAGTTTTGCAAAGTCTCTGACGAGAGAAACTTTATGCTAAATTTACTAAGTGCGAGTTTTGGTTGAATAAAGTGGCGTTTTTGGGCCATATTCTTTCAGCAGAAGGGATCACCATGGATCCTGCAAAGGTGGAGGCTATCACTAAGTGGCCGAGACCGACAACTGTCACAGAAATCCGCAGTTTTCTTGAGTTAGCGAGATATTACCGCAGATTTGTAGAAAAAGTTTCACGTTTGGCATTACCATTGACCAAACTTATGCGTAAAGGGGAAAGGTTTATATGGACTGAGGAGAGAGAAAAGAGTTTCAAGGAACTCAAGCATCATTTAATTTCCGCGCCGATCCTTACTCTTCCATCCGGTACAGGTGGTTATCAGATTTACAGTGACGCTTCAGGAAAGGGTTTAGGCTGTGTATTGCCTATGCTTCGCGTCAACTAAAGCCGTATGAGAAAAATTATCCTATACATGATCTAGAGCTCGCAGCAGTCGTTTTCGCCCTTAAAATCTAGAGGCATTATTTATAGGGCGAGTCGTGTGATATCTTCACCGATCACAAAAGTCTCAAGTACATATTTACACAGCGAGAGCTGAACATGAGATAGAGGTGATGGTTAGAACTACTGAAGGACTATGACACTAATATTCAGTATCACCCTGGTAAAGTAAATGTAGTAGCAGATGCCCTTAGCAGAAAGTCAGGAATGATAAACTGTATCAAAGTTCAGGAAGAAATTATTCAGGACTTATAGCGGTATGATATTGAGCTCTTAGTACGTGGACAGAGAGGATACTGGGCTAGTCTGAGGGTAGAACCGGATTTACTCTCATCGATTAAAGCCGCACAAAAAGATGATGGTGAAATCTGGGCGATTGTCCAGAACATTGACCAGCTGACTGAAGTTCGTATCGATGACGATGCTATCGTATCGCAGGGTACCAAAATATGTGTTCCAGAAGACCCTGCTCTCAGAGAATCCTTAATGACTAAGGCTCACAGCTCTCCGTTCTCTATCCATCCAGGTTCCACTAAAATGTACCACGATCTTAAGCAGCATTTCTGGTGGAGCGGCATGAAACAGGATGTCGCCACCTTTGTTTCTAAATGCTTAACCTGCCAGCAGGTTAAGATAGAACATCAGCGTACCAGCGGTCTTCTCCAGCCATTAGATATTCTAATATGGAAATGGGAAAGATCTCTGTGGATTTTCTCACCGGATTACCACAAACTCAGTGGAGACATGATGCAATCTGGGTTGTTGTCGATCGTTTGACCAAGTCAGCACATTTCATTCCTATCCGTAAAGATTTCGCAGTTAGTAAATTAGCAGAACTATTCACCAAAGAAATTGTACGGTTACACGGTACACCTTCGGAAATTATATCAGATAGGGACCCGCATTTCACTTCTCATTTCTGGGAAGGTTTGCATAAAGCTTGGGGAACTAGGCTCCAGCTCAGCATTGCTTTCCACCAATAGACGGACGGTCAGTTAGAGTGTACCATCCAGACCTTGGAGGACATTCTACACGCTTGTGTATTAGAATGGACAGGACACTGGGATGACTATATTTGCTTGGTCGAGTTTGCCGACAACAACAGTTGGCCTACAAGTATCAAGCGTGCTCCCTTCGAAATGTTATACGGAAAGAAATGGCGTGCTCCTATTTGTTGGGATCAGGTCGTAGAACGTTTTATTGAGGAACCAGAATTAATAGAGTTGACCAATGAAAAGGTCGCCATTGCTAGGGCAAAGCTACAAGAAGCGCGTACTCGCCAGAAGAGTTACACCGACAAGCATCGCAGAGATCTATCATTTCAGACTGGGGATCGTGTGTTCCTAAAAGTATCACCCTCATGCGGCTTCAGACGTTTTGGCCTCAAAGGCAAGCTCAGCCCTCGTTACATCGGACCGTTCAAAATCCTTGAACGTGTCGGTGAAGTATCTTATCGGTTGGCGTTACTGCCTCAGCTTTCACACGTTCACAACGTGTTTCATGTATCCTTACTCAGAGGGTACAACTACCATGAGCTTCACAAAGTAAATTATCCACTCGATCAGATTCGGGAGGACCTATCTTATATAGAGGAGCCCGAAGCAGTTTTAGATCGCCAGAATCGAGTTATGAGAATGAAAACCATTCCTTTCGTCAAAATTCTGTGGAGGAACCATACCGAGCGGGAGGCCACTTGGGAAACAGAGGAGTCTATACGGACTTCTTATCCTCACTTCCGGTTTTAATTCGGGTATGTCTTTCAGTTACATGTCTTTTAGTCTATATATATTTCAGCTTTCACGTTCTTTCAGTGCATGTGTCGTTCAGTTAGAAATATTTCCCAGCTTAAAATACCCAAATTCGAGGACGAATTTTCCTTTTAGAGAGGGAGAATTGTAAAACCCAGTACAGTCGTATCCTTAATTCGGGGACGAATTATTCTTTTAGAGGGGAAGAAGTGTAAAACCTGTATTTAAATTTAAAATATTAAATACGGGGTTTCGAGAATGTACGTATAAGTTGTAAAAAGAATGATGAAGACTTTATGAATCTTATAAAAGCCGGCCAAAGAAAGAAAGATTTCAAAAAAGGGAAACTTTAAAAAAGAAAGAAAAAGGGCCGATTGAAAAGAAAAAAAAAATTTTGGGCTTAAGCCCAATAAAAACAAGTACGGGAGTTCCTTTTCTCCATAATCAGAAACAAAAAAAAGGGTTTTGGGTAACCATTTTGTGTCGCCAACAAAGAGAAGAGAAATAGAACATTCGGGTTTTTTTTTCATCATTGAATTGTGTAAACTCGTCCTTCTTTAACAATTAAACAAGTTAATCAACCCCCTTTCTTTTAGTTTTCTATAAACACGAATTGATATGTTTATTTACAAGAAAAGGGAGAGCCGGTTTGGGGCTGCAATGAAACCGAGACCTCACAAGTCTCGGGGTGTTGGATTTGTTCAGTCGAGACTCAAAGAGCCTCGGTGATGGCTGTTTTTGGTCGACCGAAGGCCGAAAACCCCAAAAGGGGTGTGTTCGTTTAGCTTGTGATGGTCGAGGGGGTGTTGGCTTATTGAACCGAGACCCTAAGGTCTTGTTGGCCTAATCCTTCTGCCCAGCCGTGACCCACACAGGGGCGGCTCGGGCTGTGATCGGTCAAAACAGTCGGAACAAACCCAAACGGGTTGTTTAAAAAAAATAAGGGTGCGTTTGGTTACTTTAACAGTGGGAAACACATAGAAAGCAGGGGGAAAACACATAGAAAGAAGTGGGAAGTTTAGACAGAAATTATAGTAAGTTTTAAAACGAAATTAGTGACAGTTTTGCGACAGAACTTTTTGTCGCAGGACTGTTTATTGACAGTTTGAATTTTCAGTTTTTATTGACAGTTTTTTCGCGACAGTTTTTCTATCACAAATTCTAATAGAAATATTTTGTATAATATGTTGATTTGTTTAGTGCGACCGAGAAGGGGTAGCTCGGTAGGCTCGGGACGTAGTTTAAACATATAAAACGAAGATTTTAATATTATACCTTTTTATTAATTGTTTTATAAATGTCTTAAATTGTATTTTAAATGAGTTAAATTAAAAAAGTTTTAATATTTTAAAAGGGGTATAATTTATTATATGAATTAGGTTAATTTAGAAATTTCTAAATTAGAAACTTTATGTTTAACGAGTTAATTTATTATAGTATTAATATAACGACAGAACACATTGTATCATAATGATTAGTAAGTCGTTATATATATATTAAGAGAATTATTATAAGTTTAGATTTACCAGTTAATATATGTATAGGATTTCTGAAATAGATAAATCAGAAGCTAATAGAAAAATCAGTAAATTAAATAAAGATCAGACCACTTATCCGCGTCCTTTATTCCTGTAGCTCGCGTAAAACCAGAGTAGGCTTTATGTCAGTTGATCTCGGTCGGTTACTGGACACGAGGTACGGATTTTCTGTCCTTTCAGTAAGGAATTCCCTTCTATTCATGATTAGGATTTCCCGTCTGCAGCCAATTGTTTTCCCTATTTATATGTTATAAGAATTATCAGAAATCAGTTTTATAATTAAGTTAAATTGCCTGAGCCTTATATACAAGCATGACCAGTCAGTAGTACTAGTTACGGAGGTACCGTAACCATGACACTTGTGGCACCGGTGTCGTGACTCACATGCAGGAGAGTGATATCCTGCATCATCCCACTCAGCTCAGCTTGGCCATTTTATTAGTATTATTAGTGGGGCGTATGGATGCATCCTAGGCTTATCAGTTTACAGTTATCAGGTGAATGTGGTGTGTGCTCTACATCCTTCACATTGGAGCTGATCCCTCAACCCAGCACAGTATTTAGAGGTCACCCATCTACAGTATTTAGAGGTCACCCCTCTACAGCATGACGAGGTCACCCCTGCATTTATTCATGTACAGTTGTTACAACACATGACCTATATAAGCTCTGGCAATTAAAATACAGTAAATGCATGTCTTCAGATTTAACAATTAAAATACAGTTATTCATGTACAGTTTGCTCCAAATTGTCATAACAGTTATAGTTCAGTATTTGTTATCAGTTCTATTCCCGTATATTATTATCCTGCTTCATATCCGTTCACTGAGCGTTATGCTCAGCCGTAGTTTCCTTTCATGTTTCCAGACGGTAGGTACACAGGGACGATCTTAGGACTTCTAAGAGAGTACATGCATTGGATGGGAGCTATCCAGACTCCATTATTTTCTGCACACATACATTAATTTTGTTGTTTGGACACTGTTTCGTCCTTTTCTTTCAGTATTTAATCTTTATATTTTGAGCTTATGTTTAGACTATCGATGTTTGATTCCGGTATCTCCGTCATGGTTAGTTAATGTTTAATACATTGCTTTGCATGCTTTGATGACACGTCATAAATACACGTAACGGTCCATTTATCTAAGTGGGGTGTTATAGAAGATATATTGGATGACTCAGGATCTCGGACATAACTATCTCTTTAAAAATTTATGGCTTGTTTTTGAAGATTGTGTTTGATACAATAAAGTTTTATTTGATTATGTGACAAGGATAACCTTGCGGTTACGTACCGACTTGGATTAGAAGCAGAATGCCGACAGAGGAAGTAGTTGCATACATGAAGAGGATGATATTGTACTTAGATGATTTTCATTGCAAATTGGAGGTTTCGATGAAGAGGTTTGATTATTACTTATTTGGTGTTGGAGTTGTTTTTTTGCAGGTTTGTGACTTATCATATCATTAAGTCGTGACTGACATTCAATGAATTTAAAGATAACTTGTTCGTGCTTACATTGTTGGTGACGAAGACTTATCCTATCTAGCAATGCCATCAACATTGCTATCACTTGAAGGAGTTACATTATTGTGCTCAGTGTCTCACAAAAGGATGAGGATTTTGACAAGATATCGAGGTCTGCTTATAGTTTCCCATTTTCATATATGTTCGACGTCACATGGATAGTGCAAGATATAAGGTACAATCTTGGTAGATTACACTTCTTCAACAAATAGGTTATATTCGTTTTTCTTCATTCGTAATCTACAATTAGAGTCTACATGGTTCGTGATTCATTTACATGCATCACTCAAGGGGAAGCGTTTATTAGTTTTTTATCTTTAGAAGACCCCTATTAGATGATACAAAAAGGGGAAGAAGATTCAAAGATCAAGGTATACAACTTAATTTTATGTGGTGATATGTTTTACAAGAAATCTTACTTTAAGGGGAAGCTTGTTTAATTCATGGAAGATCTAGATTTTAAGATTGATTTTGCCATCATCAGATAAGGGAAGATTGTTGGGAATTAGTTTGATAAGACAAAACAAGAATAATGAAACAAGAAGGACTTATATGCAAATATCAAGATTTGCAAGAATATGGAGCCCTTTCATACAACAATGAGGACTTAATAGCAAAAGATGGAGGGAAATTCTAGTGAAATTAGATTTCTTGTAGTAAGGGGTATGTGTAGTATATAAACACATACACCCTACGTGAATTATTCATTCCCATTATTCACAATGTAGACATAAAGCGTGTGTCGTGTGTTTTAGAAGTGTGTGATCTTGTAAACACGTCTAGGTTAGTTGGTTGAGTGTTAATATTTAATGAGAAGTAAATGTTTAAAAGTAAACACTTTGTTTATGTCTCGTGTTCTATTCCTCTATGGTAATCATATGAACATGATGCATTCCTAGTAAGCTTAATCGATCCATGAATAATGGTTTCCACAACTACTACTACCATTAATACTTAAGGTGAGTCTATAGCCTCGCTTTATACTGTATTTAAAAGATTTTACCCGCGTGGGGGATACATGCTATTTAAATAAAAAGGAACATGAGTCGTGAATGATTATTGGACCAAATGACGCGTTAAATTATGTTAAGTATCTAGTTGCTATGAGGCCCTAAATTCATGAACCGTTAACTATTGTTTAATCCTTGTGTGGATTGGAAATAGCCGCTTGAACAATTGATAGTACTATTGGGTTGACGACCCTATCCGAGACGAGAGCTAGTACGTTGAGTACCCTCTGCATATGGATAACTTATGATAAGAAAAAGGTATAATTTGCAACGAATATCTAAGAGGGGCAATGACTTTACTTAAATCACGCCGGAAAATTGGCGTGGGTGATTAGTTTATGGGGTCGGTGTCATGAGCTTAAACATAATTAATTAGCTTCTACTATTACGAGAATTGCCAGAATAATAATTTGTAATGATCAACATTCTATTGAATAATCGTGAATGGTTTTTATACTTATGTTCAAACTATGATTTATAAACCTATGGATTTCACTCAACATTATTTGTTGATGATTTTAAGCATGTGTCTCAGGTAATCGAGGCTGAGTGTGGTGGAGCATGCTATGGATCGTTGTTGTGGCTTGGGCAGTCTAAACTTGTTTTCCTCCCTTTTACTTATAAACAATTTATGTTATATTATGTCTTGTTGAACAAAATGGTTTTCGTGGTTGAGATTCATGGGGACCTAAACTCTACTCCGTTATGACTTTTGGGGTTGGAAACATTTAGTCATATTGTTGTAATTTAACTCTATTTAAATCTTGATTAATTTGAAACGTCTCTTTTGAGTCGTTATGTAAAACCCGCTTTAAAAACCCTAAGATCATTAAATGTACGAAATTACGGTTAAATTTAAACTTTATAATAAATTAATATACGACATGAATCATGAACATTTAATACAAACATTATGTATATTAATTAATTATCATAAGTATTATGTACGTAAACACGAATATTAATGCACGATAAGAATGTATGTATAAGATTAAGAAAACATTCAAGAAACGATAACACGATAATTAAATACGAACACACACGATAATTTTTAGACACGAAAAACAAGTATGAAAAGTATAGGGGTGTTTGTGGGTTTCGGCTAAAAGAGAAGGAAGGGGAAAGATGGGCCAAGCCCGGCCCATGTAATTTTGCTAGACAATTAATAAAAACACCAGGATTTTTCATTAACCACTTTTACAGAAAATCAAAAAAACCCTAGCCCCCCTCCTTTGTTCTTGCCGCGTCTCACAACAAACCACAAGGACGATTTTTTGTTGATTTCGGTACATTAGTTTGTTACGGTATATTGTTCGTGTCTTAAACCTTTTTACGCATACGGTATCCCTTAACCTTTAATCTTATTATTTATTTCTCTACTATGATAGATCATTAAAAACAAGTATGAAAACATGTTAAATAAAAGACTAAACATGGGGATCAGGTAATTATGTTGTTTGTTTTGGGTTACACGTGAACCGAGAGTCGCACGAGTCTCGGTGGTGTTCGGTTACCAACAGCCGCAACCCCCTTAGGGGTCAGCGTTGGTTTGTTGTGGCCAGATGCAGCACCACACCCCCATTCAGCGGTTGTGGCGTTCGAAAAGAAACAAACCGAGACCCCTTGTGGAGCTCGGTGGTGGATGTGGGTTCGGACGAGGCACGGCAGCGGGGCCGCAGCCTTCGGGTTGTGGTACTCGGGTGTCGGTCTCGGGTTTTGGGGCTCGGGAACTTGACACTTTTTCAAGAACAGGTAATTAAATCGTCATGTAAAAATACTTTATGTTATGTTTTAATTAATTAATTAACTATGGTTTAATTAAAACAAGACTTAGGTTATGATTTTTATTTAAATAAATCATGATATATTTGTATGTACATTTATTTAAATTAACTTAGGTTAAATAATTAATAATTTAATTATTCATGAACACTGATTTGATTAATTAAATATTAGGTTAATTAATTAATATCTTTTAAGATAAAGTTTAATAACATGAAATATGTAATATTCTTAATTAATATTAACTTATGATAAACATTGAATAACATTATTAATTAATAATAATAAGTTAAGCATAAGTATTTATTATTATTAAACTTTACAATATGAATTACACATGATATAATATAAGCTTATTAAAACTATATGTTATATCATTTAATTATTTAATAAGCATACGATTAACTATGGAAATATAACAATTATGGAAACATGTTGATTATGGAATTATACTAATTATGGCAACATGATAAATATGGAAACACACTAAATATGGTAATATGATATTTGTAGAAACATGGTAAATATGGAAACTTTCTATTTTTGGAAACTTACTAATTGTGGAAACTTTCTATTTTTAGAAACTTACTATTTTTGGAAAGTTACTATATATAGAAACCCGCTATTTTTAGAAAGTTACTCATTATGGTATAACAAGTACTGTAACACATAAAACATGAAATACATGAATCTAAAACACATGAAACTACAAGTATGTTATGATTATTTTAGATTGCCTGAGCTATATACATGCATGCTAGTTTTACCTATTTATGGGGGTTCCATAACAATAGCACTGGAGGCACCGGTGTTATGACTCTTATGCGGTGAGAGTGATTGCTCGCAGCGTCCCTTTACGTTATTTGGCCTTTGTTACTATTATCATGTGGGGCGAATGGGTGCATCCTAGGACAAGTTAGTATGATTTAATGGTAACTGTGGTGTGTGCCTTGCATCCGTTATAGGAGCTGACCCCTCCACTCATATTATATATTAATTAGAGGCCGCCCCTCTAATTGCATGATGAGGCCACCCTCTAAGTATTCATGCACGTTGATATAACATGACCTATATGGGCTCCAGGCATATTTAAAATATAGATTTTCAAGATAAACTAAAAATAAGTCTTTTTAGAAATATAAACCAGTCTTATGAACTTAAACCAGGTTTTCTAGGACATACACTTATTCTGCTACTATTCATTTCATTTCATTACTTGCTTATATTTATGTTTTACATTCATTGTTATATATCCGCACACTAACCGCATTTCGCAGCCTTATTTTCTTTCCATGTCCCAATACGGCAGGGACTAAAGGGCAAAGCTTGGAACCGAAAGTACGTGCATGGAATGAGGCGCCAGTCTTCTTTCCTTCTTTAATGCATTTAAATACTTTTGCTTCGCTAGACATTGTTTAGTCCTTTCCTTTACATTCTACTTATGTATTTCGTGTGTGGAGCTTATGTTGGAACCGATGCTTGTTTCCGGTTTCCTTTTATGGTCATTTAATGTTTAGACATTTACCTTGCATGCTTTGATGACACGCCATAATTATTACGTAACGGTCTGTGATGAGATGGCATTTATACATGATCTCATCGTTCTTTTCGGATTTTAAATGAATAAAATGTCATCAAAATACCATATATATGCTTGTGTTTGTTTACTTGTGTATTTTAGGTATGGATATCGTGAAAAAGATAAAAGATCACAAGAAACAAGGAAAAACGAACACGAGAAACAAAGCCGTACAATGAACCGGGCCCTAGTTCATGATTTCTCAAAGTATGTACCTTGAAGACTTGAAGATGTACAAGAATAATCCCTCATTTATGAATAAATGACACTTAATACCCTTGTATATTAATAATTACAAGTTTGGTCCCTTAAGTTTGTCAAAATTATAAAATGGTCCCTCAACTTTGAAGATTTGGCAAGTTTAGTCCCTCAAGAATTCAAAATTGTCTACAATGGTCCTCTATAATGCCAAAAATCCATTGAAGACCTTCAAAGATGAGAAATGTCCAAGATCATCCCTTGAAATATCCAAAATGGCAAAACTAATCCTTGAAAATAGTTTGGAAAACTATTTGGGGCAAAAGTGTCAAATATGAAAGTTCAAATACAAAGGGAAGTCGTTTGTTGTGGCTGTAATACTTGTTATAACCTTTCTCCCAAAATATAAGGACTAAAGCTGTCATTCCTAAAGATTGAATTCACAAACACGCGCCAAACAATTAAATCCCAACTTTTTAGGATCAAAACACCCACTGTTCACACGTATGCAACCTAGTTTTTACTTTCACCACACAAGGGGCTTTTCCAAGTTACCTTTACCAAACTGAAATTCACCCTCACACGTTTACATCCCACACTTGCAACCTTTCACCACTTCACTCATGGACCCTACCCATTCAATCCATCCACCAATCATATTTCAACTTCCTCTCCAAGGAATGATACGTGGCCAAATCAACAACCCACACTCCTTGCTTGGTCACAAAGCTAAAATGGACGTCTAGGATCAAATGGGATATCTCATATCTCCTCAAGCATCTAGAAGACTCAAGGGCATTTTAGAGACTTTGTAGCTAGGGTTTTGCATTGTAATCTCAGCCTTGTGGCATATATAAGGACTCCTCAACATGTGAGAGAGCCTTGTTCCAGTTTTACTCTTTAAACATTGTAATCCCTTTTAAAATTTATAAAAGTTTGGTATTTTTAAGAAATTGTAATTCCTTTTTATGTTTTTAAAAGTTGGTATTGTTTAAGAGTGATTCTGAGTTCCATTTGTTGTTACAAAGGTGTTTTGATCTTTTGGTTGAAGCACGTTTTGTTTTGATTAGGTTTTCAAGTTTGAAAAAGCTTAAAAACCTTGAATCTGTTTAACTATTTTACTTGTACTAACCCCTAGCCCTAAGCTTTAAGCTCTTGCAAGCTTGTTGACACCAAGCTTGTGAAGGGATTTGAGCCTCTAGATAGGTTGTTTGCTGCTTGTGTTGAAGAAATCAAGTCCTTGAGGTTCTGCTTTGAACCATCAGCCGAGGCACATATCATCTCCTTTGTTCAAGGACCTTGGTCATTCTCTAGTTGTTGAGAATGGTCCAAGGAGCATTGTTGATCTCCCTAGGAAGTTGTGGGGGATAGGTATATGTTCCTTTAAAGTTTCCTCTAAATTTTTTATGTTTAAGTCTGTTATGAATATTGCCATGTGATTTGGAGTATTTGTGTTTGTGCTTTTTGTTTTATTGTTTGAATCTGTTAGTTTTCACCTAGTTGAGGTATTTGAATCATAAAATCAGTAGGTTGTGTGTAGAAATAAAAAGTTTGTTTGAAAAGGGTCTAAAACAAGGTTGTTTGGTTTTTGGGATCAAAAGGCCTTGTGGCTTTGTGCCCTTGGTTCTTTCGGTTTTTGACACTCTAAACAAGTCATTTGTCACTGGTTTTGGTCATTGGTTAAGTTTCAAAAGGTTTGGAAAAGGATTTCAAAGTTTTGGAAAAATTTGATATAAAGGCTTTAAAATTGGTCAAACACATCAGATCCAATAAAATCTTTGTTTGTTGGATCTAGGGTCTGAAATTTGGTTTGGGATGTTTAGGTGATAAGCTATCTGTGAAATATCTGTTTGTTGATTTTGGTGGCTTTATTGTGGTTGCTAGAGCTTATCAAAGTTGGCTGAAGTGGTCATTTGCATCAGCAAAGTGACCACCTCATTTGTACCTTGCATTTGATTATCTAATGTATGCCTTGTTGTTTAGTTGCTTGAAACTTGTTATTGTGCTGCTTGTGAGTGCTTCTTGCTATTTGGTTTGCTTATTTGCTGGCTTTTAAGCCTATTGGCTTATTGGCTTAAATTTGCCAAAATCTGCCAAGAATTGGCTAACTGGCCACTTGATTCACAAGGGTTCAGCCTTGAGTTCTTCACAAGAGTTTCTTATAACAAGCTTACAAACAATCACTGGCACTTTGGTTAAGTTTGGTTGACTTTGACTTTTGGTCAAATAAGCAAAATTTTGCTAATTTTTAAGAACTACTTATTGGTACATGCAACAACTTACCTTTTATGATAGGTGTCATTTTTCTCAGCTTAATATCATATTTGAGAAGTTACAAGTCTTTTGGTTAATCTTTTGCTAGGAAACTAGCTTATTTGGCTTTTTCAGCCAGCTTACTGGCTTCTACAGCTTATTCTACTTAACTTTTTGTGATTTTTCTTTTTTATTATTCTTAGTTAAGCCATTTGTGACCTTTTGCAAAAAGAATCAGCTTCTAAAACCCCTAGAACTCAAGCCCGACTATTTTGTCTTTTAGCTGATTTTCATTTTGCTTATTTCTGGCTTATTGGTTGAGCTTTTTCAAAATTTCTTTTTACAGATCTCTTTAGTATGCCAAAAGAAGGTTGTGTGTTAAATTAGAGCTTATGGTACCAGCTTATGGCTTAATGGGCTTATTGGCCCAATAAGAATAAGCTTTTGGCTATTTAAGCTGTGATAAGCTCAGAATCAGCTTTTGGGCCTTCTGAGTTTTGTGTTTAGAATTAAATTTTAAGTTGGTCTGTGCTTTTTGGACACTTTTTATAACTGGGCTGAAAAGCCCATTGGATTTGGACTGTATATGATTTTAGCCCATTTAGGGACCCAATAGGGGTATTATAGTAATTTCACTTTCATTTTCTGTTTATTTAGGTTAAAAGAAACTAGTTTGCATGTTTTTAGAAATTTTTATAATTTTTGGATTTCTATTATTATTTTATTATTTAAATTCTTCTTATGGTAAAAATCATAGTTTTGCAACTTTTCCATTTTTCCTAGTTTAAATACATTAAGTTTGGATTTTTAGAATCATTTGATTATTTTTCTCATCATTTTAGGATTATTTTAATATTTCAATAGTTTTTAATCATTTTAAAATAGTTTTAATTGGTTTTAAATTTTATAAAAATAGTTTTAAGTTTATTTAAGTCATTTTGGAGTTTTAGAAATTGAAAAATCCTAATTTGGGCTTTTTATTAATTATTTTGATTTTTAGGGCTTTAATTAGCATCTAAAAATTAATATTTAATTAATTAAAAGGTTTGAAAAAGTTTTGATCATTTGTAAACTCTTATTTCATTTTTAGTTATTTTTGGTAATATTTTTGGTAATTTTTAGAATTAATTCTTATTTTGTAACTTTTAACGTCTTTTCGTTTTATCGTCGTAGTGTAATATTAACGTATCCGTCATTCTAATTACTCATCTTTTCATTCTCTCATATTAATCCAAAATCATTACGAATTATTCACACACAGATACCTCCTTGGGAAACGAACTTATTTGGGTCATTAACACTTGATATTCCTAAATCATTTGTTTGACACTGACCGCTCATTTACGCTCTTTTGTTTTTCCTAAACAAGAGTGTAATTTATCATAATCATTTTGGCGCCGGTGCCAGGGAGGTGTGTCGTGATTAATTTGTTCATTTTGTTTTTAATATCTAACCATAAATAGTAATTGTGTTAAATAGAAATCTATTAACACGTATTATAGGTTTTTCTTTTCGTTTTTCTTGTGAAATATTATTACTATACTGTATAAGTATCACAACAAATAAAAAATATCTCCAAAATTTTGAAAACACAACCTTAATTGGGATTTGATCTCCTAATTACTGTATTCGAATCTCAAACAAAAAGAAAAAGGCAAGAATAGATAAATACTTTCGTGAAGCTCGATTTTGAAAAATACGAACTATAAGGTGAATAGATAGGCAACGTGATATAAAAGGCCGTTAAAGGGAAGCTAGGTACTTAAGTGCTTCGCACCACCTCATTCCCCCGGTTCACTTGTGAGTATTTGATGTTGAAGGCTAATCGAGGGTTTTGCCACCCAAAGTATTATGACGTATCATATATATTTGCTTGGTTTCTTTGTGATTAAACCCTCTTGAACAATTTGGTTTTCACCAAAGTTCTAAAGTCAATCGAAGGCGTTCACTCCACGTGATCGTTTTCATTCTTTTGAGGCTTCTTTAATCAAGAGTTTGATTCGAAGAGAGATTTGGTAGATTGTTGTCTACAAATACACACAAAATCCAAAAAAATTAAAAACAATCAAAAACACAAAAAAATTGAAAATCAACAAAACACCCAAAAGAATATTCTTTGCTCACCTCCACGTTCTACGTCGCGTTTATTCAAACTCCTAATCAAGCAAAACGAGCTCACAAACGTCGTCAAAGCCAAGGACCTTTGATTGAAGAAGAAACTCCAATTTTTGAACCCTTTGTAGAACCAATAGTCACCATGGCTAATCGTACTATGATGGAGTTGCTTCAAGCACCCACCGAGGGTTTTGGAGAAGCTATTGTGATTCCCGCCATCCTTGCGTAGAATTTCGAGATTAAGACGGGTTTAATGTCGATGCTACAAGCAAACAAGTTTTGAGGTCATGAATAAGACAACCCGCATTATCACATACGGAATTTCAATCGTCTCACGACGCCATTAATATGATGTTGTTTCCATACTCGTTAGATGGACCCGCAAAAATTTGGCTCGAGAAAGAACCGCCAAATTCAATTTTGACATGGGGTGATCTCGTCTCTAAGTTTGTGAACCAATTTTTTCCACCATCTAAGACAATACATTTGAAAAATGAGATTCAAGGTTTACACAACGTAATAACGAAATTTTTTCAATGGCATGGGAACGATTTAAGGAAATGTTACATGAATGTCCTCACCATGATTTTTTGGAATTGCATCAAATTGATACTTTTTATAATGGGCTTAACGATCATGAACAAGATTATTTGAATGCCGCCGCGAGTGGTAATTTTTTGTGCAAAACGACCGATGAAGCTTTAAAGATTATCGAGAATAGATCTAAGGTTTATAACCCTCGTAACACACCAAGTGTTGCCAATACGGGTTCATCTTCATCGTCTTGTAACATGAATGCCTTACATGATGAAGCAAATGAGGAAAATCGGGTTTTCGATAGATTTTTGACGTTAATGACACATGGAAAAGCACAAGTTGCTTTGAATTCCGCATCGGTTAAAGCGGTTGAAAGGAGTTGTATATCTTGTGGTGGAGCTCATGATTTTTCCGAGTCCATTATCGCCGGTGGTAACACTTTGAGTGCTTACGTAGAAACGGGAACTTACAACCAAAACGACCAAGGTTCCCGCCCAAATCAAGCTCCCCAAAATTAAAATGTTAACAACTATCAAAACAACATTCAAAATGGTGGTTATCAAGGCAATCAACGTAACTACAACAAGGGTAATTACCAAAGTGGGAATGGGAAAGTTCTAAATCAAAACCAAAACCGTGATTTTCAAAACACTACACAAGGTTTTCAAAATGCTCACACTAAAAATCTTAATGCATAATTTTTGGATTATGCAAAAGCAAATGATGCTAAGTTTGATAACATGCAACGTGAGATCGTTAGCTTAAGATCCGAGTTGAAAAACGAGCTTAAAAACGAACTTGCTAATGAATTGAAAACTCATGCTAATAAAATGGAACGAAACGTTCAACGTCTTCAACAAAATCAACAAAAGATGGAACAAGGTCAACATGAGATTAAGCAAGAGTTGTTAAAAGAGGATATAAGGCAATCAAAATTTGAAGATCGAATGGATAAAATGTTTGAAGCAATCATGTGTAAACCCTCTTCCTCGGGTGGTCTTCCTAGTGATACCATTGCAAACCCGAAGGGAGAAATGAAGGTTATTACTACTCGTAGTGGTAAAACTTTCAAGGAACCAATCTATCGTCCTAGTACTTCTACGGAGAAGGAAATCTAGAAAGAACCCGAGGTGGTGGTTGAAAAGGAACATATCACATGCCCACGAAGTACCGCTCATACCACACCTACGGTTGAACCAATACCAATTATGGAACCCGATATTCCAAGGCCGATGCCTATGCCCCAACCCACACCACCCTTACCTTACCTATCGAGACGAAACAAAGATAAATTACAAGAACGTAACAAACAACAAATTGAGCTTTTTATAAAAATGTTTCAACAAGTGCATTTTAATGTAAGTTTAGCCGACGCATTGTTATACATGTCTCGTTTGGCTTCCAATTTTAAAGGTACGATGAACGATAAGGAGAATCTTTCAAAGCTATCTAATTGTTCTTCGGTTTATCTTAATCGAATACCAGAAAAAGTTGGTGACCTCAGGAATTTTCTCATTCCTTGTGATATACAAGATATGAAAGAATGTCTCGCCTTGGCCGATCTTGGTGCGAGCATTAATTTGATGCCATTTTCCATTTGGAAATCGCTATTCACTTCCGGCTCTTACTCCATCAAACATGTCTATCGAGATAGCCTATCATTCTACGATTTTAGCATGTGGAGTAGCCGAAGATGTTTTCGTGAAAGTGGGGAAGTTCTAGTATCCTGTTGATTTTATAGTAGTTGACATCCCCGCGGATCCTCAAGTTCCTCTAATTCTAGGTCGTCCATTTTTAGACACCTCGAGATTGCTTATCGATGTTCATGCAAGAACTATTACTTTGAGATTCAACGAAGAGGAACTTGTTATAAACATGACTCAAAACTCTACACCTTCTCATGTTTACGCAATCGCTACCATCAACCACATTGACTTAGTCGATGTAGGTTTCCATGAGTTTTCACAAGAAGTGTTAGGTTTTTCCGATAGTTCGTCAAGTGGAAATCCCACTATTATGGATCCGATTCTTGCTAATTCTACACCAAATCTCACTCCATTCCAAGGAGGAAATTTTATTTCAAATGAAATCGAAAATGAAGATAAGGTGATTATTAGTAATGATACTCTCATTCCACCATTTCTTTTGCTGATGGAAGTTATGAGTGTTGAACAAAAATCATTAATTGAGGAACCACCAATCCTTGAATTGAAAGATCTTCCATCCCACCTTGAATACGCATTCTTGGAAGGTGATGAAAAGTTGCCGATTATTATTGCAAAAGATCTTGCTAATGATGAAAAAGATGCACTTGTTAAAATTCTTAAATCTCATAAAGGGGCAATTGCGTGGAAAATTTCCGACATTAAGGGTATTGACCCAAAATTTTGTACTCACAAGATTTTTATGGAGGAGGACTATAAACCCGCAATTCGAAGTCAAAGAAAGGTAAACCCCAAAATTCACGATGTCATAAAAAAGGAAGTCTTAAAACTTCTTGACGCGGGAATGATTTATCCTATCTTCGATAGCCCATGGGTGAGCCCAATCCGTTGTGTCCCTAAGAAGGGAGGAATGACCGTTGTGCCTAATGAAAACAACGAGTTAATTCCCACTCGTGTTGTCACCGGTTGAGGGTGTGTATTGACTACCAAAAGTTGAATGACGCCACTTGTAAAGACCACTTTCCCTTGCCCTTCATGGATCAAATGTTGGAGCGACTTGTGGGAAATGACTTCTATTGCTTTTAGATGGTTTTTCCGGTTACTTTAAAATCCCTATCGACCCTCGTGATCAAGAGAAAACTACGTTTACGTGTCCTTATGGAATGTTTGCTTATCGTAGAATGCCTTTCGGACTTTACAATGCACCACGAACATTTCAACGATGTATGATGGCTATTTTTCATGATATGATCGAGAATTCGATGGAAGTATTCATGGATGACTTTTCGGTGTTTGGTAATTCACTCACGTCGTGTTTATCTAATCTCGAGAAAATGTTAAAACGTTGTGAAGAAACCATCCTTGTGCTTAATTTGGAAAAATGTCATTTTATGTGTAAACAAGGAATCGTCTTAGGGCACAAGGTCTCGAAAGCGGGGATTAAGGTCGATAAAGATAAGATAGACGTCATCGCCAAGTTACCTCATCCCAAAACCGTCAAGGGAGTTAGGAGTTGCCTAGGCCACACATGGTTTATCGTCGTTTCATCAAAGACTTTTCGAAAATCACTCGACCTATGACAAACCTTTTCTAGAAGGATGCTTCTTTTAACTTCAATGAGGATCGTGTTCGAGCTTTCGAAACTCTTAAAAGGAAACTTACCAAAGCTCCCATTCTTATTGCTCCTAATTAGGAATTACCCTTTGAAATCATGTGCGATGCAAGTGATAATGCAATTGGGGCCGTCTTAGGGCAACATTTGAAAAGCACTTCCGTCCTATCCATTATGCTAGAAAGACAATGACCGAAGCTCAACTTAAGTATACCACAACGAAAAAGGAATTACTTGTCGTGGTTTATGCTTTTGAGAAATTCCGACCTTATCTCGTCTTGACGAAAAGCATCGTGTATACGGACCATTCAGCTATCAAGTACCTCTTAGCTAAGCAATATGCTAATCCGAGATTGCTTCGTTGGATGCTCCTCCTCCAAGAATTTGATTTCACCGTACTTGACAAAAAAAGGAGCCGAGAATCTAGCGGCCGATCATCTCTCTCGTTTAGAATCACAAAGATGTTTTCCAGAGCAAGGAAATTACCGAAACATTTCCTCTCGAGACTCTCGGTGTAGTGAATTCTAAGGACGATACCCCATGGTTTGTCGACATTGCAAATTACCATGCGGGGAACTTCATAATCAAGAGTATGACGACACAACAAAATAGAAAATTCTTTCGTGACGTCAAGTTTTAATTTTGGGACGACCCTTATCTCTTTCGGGTTTGTGCGGATCAACTCGTTCGACGTTGTGTCTTTGGTACCGAAGCTTCTAACATCCTTAGATCTTGTCACGAGGGACCCACAGGTGGTCACCACGGTGCTAATATCACGGCTAAGAAAGTGTTCGATGACGTCTTCTTTTGGCCTACAATCTATCGTGATGCACACACACTTGTGAAGTCGTGTGATTCTTGCCAACACAAAGGAAAATCGTCGCAAAAGGATGAAATGACGCAAAATATAATTCAAGTGTGTGAGATTTTCGACATTTGGGGCATTGACTTTATGGGGCCGTTCCCATCGTCTCATGGAAACAAGTATATCCTCGTCGTCGTCGACTACCTATCTAAGTGGGTGGAAGCTAAGGCTTGGCCTACGAATGATGCTCGTGTGGTAGTGAAGTTTTTGAAGCAACTATTCTCTCGGTTTGGAACCCCTCGTGCTATTATAAGCGATCGTGGAACCCATTTTTGTAATGACCAATTCGAAGAGGTTTTAAAGAAATATGGAGTTACACATCGTCTTTCTACGGCTTATCACCCGCAAACGAGTGGGCAAGTCGAGGTTCAAACCGACCTTTGAAGAGGATTTTGGAGAGGTCGATTGGAGAAAATCGTTCTTCATGGTCCGACAACCTCGAAGACGCTTTATGTGCCTTTCGGACCGTTTATAAGACACCTATCGGTTGTACTCCTTATAAGTTGGTTTTTATGAAAAGAATTGCCATTTGCCTATTGAATTGGAACACAAGGCATATTGGGCCCTAAAGCATGCCAATTATGACTTGAAGACCGCGGGAGATCACCAGAATATACAAATTAATAAATTGGATGAATTAAGAGACAATGCTTATGAAAATTCATTGATTTTTAAGGAAAAGACTAAAAAGTTTTGTGATTCAAAGATTAAAGACCGGGTTTTTAACGTTGGTGATCAAGTGTTACTTTTTAACTCTCGTTTGAAGATATTTTCCGGGAAATTGAAATCTCGTTGGTCGGGTCCGTTCACCATAACACAAGTGTTTCCTTATGAGACCATCGAGCTAGCTCGAAATGATGGTCCTAATTTCAAGGTGAATAGACATAGGCTTAAGCACTACTTCGGTGGGGAAGTCCCTTCTTTGGACGACCTCGACCAAGTCACCTTACTCAATGATAATTAGCATTGAGGGGATCGAGTCGAGCTCATGCCTCGGTAATAAAAAACTAGGTGCCTCGTGAGGGAGATCCCATGCTTATCCATTGTATATATTTATCGCTTTCTAATGTAGTTAATGAGAGGGGATTTGTGCCCTTCCAACTCGTTGTCTCGTGGTTGTTTTTGAATGTGTTATCTTGATCATCATCATCGCCTCAATTGAAGACTATCGTGTTCGTTTACGTGAGCCTCGATCATTTGCTAGAAAAGTTTTTCACGATTCCATGACATATCCTTGATTGTTCTAACAATTATCTTTTAGCATAATTCATAAATGGCTTTAGATATATTGTTGATCACCCTTTCCATTCTAGATCCTAAGCATTCGACTCTTCGTCTCTAGTATGGGGTTGCTCCACCTTTAGACTCGAAACATTGAGGACAATGTTTAATTTTAGTATGGGGGTGAATATATACTTGCCTTGCTACGCCCTCACGTTTTCCAACTTTCAACATTTTGTTTTGTTTTATTGCTAATAAGCTAAAAATGGCCCAATTTTAAAAAATTTCTTAGTTTTCATAAGTGTTTTTAAGACACGAATGTATATTTTCCGATGGGTAGAATAAGAGTTAATTTTTGACTTAATGGGCATTTGGAGCCCTTTGCATTCCTTAACCCGTTTGAATCAAGTTTTGCTAGACTTTTATATAGGGAACTTTAAAACGCAAAAGTCTTAGCTCATACGGGTTAAAAACAAGAAATTTTTGCAAGTTCCTATAATTTATCCTAGAAAGTCACTTATCAAGGGAACTTTAAAATGCATTCTCTAAACTTGAAAAAGTATAAAAAAGTGAAAGATCCTATAGGTCGCTTGAAAACCCAAAACTTCGATTTAATATAGTAAAATTTGGCTTAATTTTGACTTGCATGGCTAAGTATTCACGAGTCTCTTTAATTAGAGGTCTTTAAATAGTGAAGAACGAGAAGTGATAGAGTTAGACAAGTGATCATGCTAAACGTAGAACATGAAAATGTTCTTTCAAAAACTCATATGTTTTTTAATTGTGGCTTTTTCTCCCATAAGATTAATGCATTAGGAATAAAATAATTGCAATAAGTAAGGTCGTACGATTTGAAAGGTTACATAGCTTCTAGCCCAAGATCGTTTAAATGTTGCTCGTGGTTGAATAGAGTTCATAGCCAAGGCATAACTTATTGAAGCGGGACTCGAAGATTGGTCAAGATCCAATAAGGCCCTAACAAGGCATAAGGAGCTCTACTTTGTTGCTAAAGATCCAAGATGATGTGAAGAATCATTATTCCAAAATCAATATGAAGGATCGAGACACACGACGAAAAGCAATTACTCCCCTAAAGATCATGGAGAAAGTCTATCCAAAAAGACCCTTACAAGGTATGAGGATAAATATATCCAAGTCCTAAAAGGAGGCAAATCGTTGTGTATCAAAATCCAAAATAAAGATTAAAAAAATGATGAAGTCGTGGTCCAAGTATGAAGAATCTCTCAAAAACGTCAAGTGAAGAAATTCCAAAATATGAAGAGAATACCATAATTTCAAGAACGTCTTTCGAAGATTTGAAGTATGAAGTACATGCCAAATATCGGTCCGAGAAAGGTCTCAAATCGTGAAACGAGTTATGTTAAGATATGAACTTAAGGAGATACACGAGAAGCTGTTTAAAAGATTTTGTCCTTTAGCTAACTATCGATTAAATCGTGCTACTTTATTTTTGGACTAATAAATACTCAAATAAGTCAATATGAATCAGTTGTGATCCATGACAAATAGTTAAAAAAATTCTAGATACCTTTTCTTTTCATAATAACTAGGATTGCGGGGAGAAAAAGTATTACACAATTTGGACGTATGAGTAGTGTTAACATTGTGACTTGTACCAACAATGATCTCTTTTTGTACTTAGCATGGAATGTATGACAATTAAGGATGACGAACTTTACTCTGTGAGACATTCACTTGTTTCTATTCATTGACCCTAAAAGTCACATTCGTGATTAATACAAGGTTTTTAAGCTCGTATGAAAGTTCGTTGAATCCGATCTTTTCGAATTGATCTCCAGTTGAAAGTGCGACTCAATTGTTCTTGGTGGAAAATAAAAAGGTTTGGTTATCTATTCTACTAAAAATAAAAATGTCGTTGAAAGCTTGAAAATTTAATCTAAGATAAAACGAGTTAAAACAATGCTAAGTAAAAAGGCGGCAAAAATTAAAGTTTAGAAAATAGAAACAATTCAGAAAACTAAAAAATTTAACTAAGTCTGAAACAAGATAATTGAAATTTCAGGAAAATTGACATCTTCGAAATAAAGAAAAATTCAGAAAAATGGTTTCTTTGGAATAACAATATTTTCAGAAAAATGGGAATTTCGGAATAATTAGCTTTTCAGAATAATGAGCTTTTTCGGAAAAATGGTGTTTTCAGAAAAATTGGTATCTTCGGAATAATGGTCTTTTTCAGAAAAATGGTTATCTTCCGAAAAACTGTCTTTTCGGAAAAAGAGATTCTTCGGAAAAAGGTGATTTTCAGAGAAAAGGGTATTTTCGGAAAAACTGACTTTTCAGAGAAAATAGATTTTAGGAATAAAGATGTTTTCAGTAAAATGATGGTTTTCGGAATAATACTCTTTTCAGAGAAATTGGTTTTTTCGGAAAAAGAGAGTTTTCAGAAAAATGGGTTTTCGGAATAATGACTTTTCATAGAAATGATGAATTCATAGAATTGGAATTTCGGAATAACAACAATTTCAGAAAAAGGAGTGTTTTCAGAGAAACAAAACCCTTTTCCGAAAATGATAGAACGCATACAAGAATTAACAGTAACAACCAAACTTAAGGATTAAGCTACGAATAAGCACAAACCAAATAAGCAATTAACCAAAATTTAACCAAATAAGTTTTAAGATGAACTAAATAAGCCACAAATTAAAAACTATAAAAATACTAATTAATCAAAATATTTAAAATCAACTAATAAGCAATCCTATTAATCTATCAAAACAACTTAGTCAAGAATAAGCCAAACGCTAAAAGATTAATAACCACAATAAGCTCAAAACATCCACCACATCAAAACTACAAGATCAATCACATGAATAAAACAATCACTTAATCAAAGAGATGAGATAACTACATGATTATCAAGATTAAGAAAAAGATTAAGAAAGGTAGAATGAGAATTAAGAAAATAAGCTTGATTGATTAAAGATGAATGTAAAAAGATTACAAGATCAATGGAAAGATTAACAAGTTTTAAAGAAAAACTAGAGAGAAAAATAAAACACACTTAAAAATTAAACTACAACTATTAAAAAAACTAAAACACCTAACACCCTCGTAATGACACATTAGGAGGGTATTTATAGGAGGTGGGGAGATTACATGCTTAAGCTATCTAATTTCTTTCTTCTCGACTCGACTCGACTTAATTTCTTTGTCTTTCTCGACGTCGTCTCGGGATTTGTCGATATAAGTTGAACTTGTCTTATAATTTTCTTCTATAATTAGACTTGAGTTCTTCGACTTCATTAAACTTCCGTCTTTAGACTTTTTCTTCGATAAATCTTCAGAATTGGCCTTGGACTTCCGTTCTTTTTGCATTCTCGATCTTTCGACTTCATCTTTAGTCTTTTCTTCGATAAAAGCCCGTGATAGCCCATGTTTTCTTCCTTTTGCATCTTTTGGTCCTAAAACACAATAAAAACACAAACCACACATAATTCTGACTTTTACGAAATAAAATACACGTTTTGGTCTTGTTATTATTGGAAATAAGTGGTAAAAGGATAAGTGTTTTCACACTTATTAAATCCCCTATACTTGACCATTGCAATGTCCTCATGCAATGCACTAATTTCAAAGCACGGTTTACATTTTTCATCATAGATAACCCACCTTGGCCTTTATTAAATACCAAACACTAAGAAAACTAAAAGAACAAAATAAGTAAGAAATCAAAGACTTACATTGGGGTTTTAGGTTGTCATGAATGTTCATCATTCTCAAGTTTCACGTTCCCCATACCAAGCTTAAAAACGAGATCATTGTTATTATAAGTTAGCAAACTAACACGAACTCATGTGGCCCAATTATTCACTTAGACTCCCTTATTCCTAGGTGTATCTCTTATATTTTATTTTTTTCTTGAATGATCACGAGGATGCATTGTTTGACTTATTTTGATAGTTTATTTAAGCTGAAAATAAAGTGGGACGATTTAATCAATAGTTAGCTAAAGGACAAAATCTTTTAAAACTGCTTCTCGGGACCTCATAAAGTTCATATCTTGGCATAACTCGCTTCACGATTTGAGACCTTTCTCGGACCGATATTTGGCAGCGACTTCATACTTCAAATCTTTGAGAGACGTTCTTGAAATTATGGTCTTCTCTTCATAAAAGGAATTTCTTCACTTGAAGTTTTGAGAGATTCTTCATATTTGGACCGCGACTTCTTCATTTTTCTCCAATCTTTATTTTGGAATTTGATATACAACGATCCGCCTCCTTTTAGGACTTGGATCTATTTATCCTCATACCTTGTTAGAGTCTTTTCGGATAGACTTATCCATGATCTTTAGGGTAGTATTTTCTTTTCGTCGTGTGTCTCGATCCTTCATATTGATTTTCGATAAATGATCCTTCACATCAATTTTGGATCTTTAGCAACAAAATGTAGCCCTCATGCCTTGTTAGGGCCTTTTCGGACTCGCCAATCTTCGCATCCCGCTTCAATAAGTTATGCCTTGGCTATGAACTCTAATTAATACCGAGCAACTTTTAAACGATCTTGTGCTAGAAGCTAAGTAACTTTTCAAACAGTACAACCTTATTTATTGCAGATAAATTTATTAGCAAGCGATGGGAGAATAGGCTTATAATCAACTCACATAAATTCACGAAAGAATACCAAACTTATAATTGACTTTATCATCTCTCGTTCTCCAAAATTTAAAATCTCAAGGAATGAGACTCGTGGATGGTTAGCCAATTAAATCAAAGTTTTGGGTTTTCGAGTCATCTATGGGATCTTGCAAATTCTTAGACTTTTTCAAGTTTAGAAATCGCATTTTAAAGTTCCCTTGATAAACAACTCTCTAGGATCAATTATAGGAACTTGCAAAAAGTTATTGTTCTTAATCCGTGAGAGTTAAGACCTTCGCGTTTTAAAGTTCCCTATATAAAAGCCTAGCAATACTTGACTTAAACACGTTAAGGATACTAGCTAGAGTAAACTTGGATAAGTAAACTCGGGTTGGGTCAAAATATTCACGACTTTGAAAAATTTAAAACCACTTTATTGAAAATTTATTATAGCAAGGAAAGAAAATAACCATAACAAAGGAAAATACAACTATACAACTAGGCCAAAATAGATTAAAAATTTTGAAAAATGTCAAAAAATCAAATTTTCCGGTAAAAATGAGGACAAATTCATGGAAAAGACCACTTACTTCGATAGAAGTCCCCCTACACTTAATATAAACCTTGTCCTCAATGTTTAAGCATATGGGAGTAAACTCCCCTACACTTATGACATTGTGCAATTTTTTTGTATCTTGCTAAGGAAAGGACAACTATAGTGATTTCAATGTGAACATATAAGATATGAAATATTGAATCATGACATTTTTAGGATAGAACCAGGAAGACGGGAACATGGGATCACGGTTCGTCAAAAGTCATCGAGAATGGATCTTTGAAGCTTTAATCCCTGCACAGAAGAAGAAACAAGACAACAAACACATACGGGGCTCCCCTACACTTATTATGAAAACGGTAAAGGATAGATCACGTGTTGCCTCCCGAGAAGCGCTTGTTTTTGTTAACTGAGTCACGAGCCTGACTCGACCCAAAACTAGTTCATGGGAAACATGGTGAGGGATGGAATAATCTCATGAGAGATGTCCTCACTAAAGTACAACTTCACACGCTGGCCATTCACCTTAAAATTTGGCCCATTTGGCTGAGAAAGCTCAATGGTGCCATAGGGAAAGACTTTGGCGACGGTGAATGGACCAGAACAGCGGCTCTTCAACTTGCCTGAGAAGATCTTCAACCGAGAGTTAAAAAGTAAGACTTGATCTCCAAAGCGGAACTCTCGGTTCTTAATTCTAGCATCGTGGATGATCTTGGTCTTCTCTTTGTAGATCAATGAGTTCTCGTAAGCTTCATTCCTCAGTTCATTTAAATCGTTGAGTTGAATCTTGCGAAGATCACCGGCTTTGTTGATGTCGAAGTTAGCCCACTTCAAGGTCCAGTATGCCTTATGTTCTGGCTCGATAGGGAGGTGGCATGCTTTCCCGTACACAAGACGATAAGGTGTACAACCAATCGGGGTATTATAAGTTGTACGGAAAGCCCACAGAGCATCATCTAACTTATCGGCCCATGCGGCACGATGCTCTCCCACAGTACGTTCCAGAATTCGCTTCAATCCGCGGTTAGAAATCTCGGCTTGACCATTGGTTTGGGGATGATAAGCGGTGGACAGACGGTGATTAACACCGTACTTAGCCATGACTCTTGCGAATTGATCATTGCAAACATGAGTCCCGCGGTCACTGATTATAGCACGAGGAACACCAATTCGAGCAAAAAGTTGCTTCAAAAAGTTCACAACCACCCTCGCATCGTTTGTAGGGAGAGCTGTGACAACCGTGGTTTTGGGTTTGTCACTAGGTCTTACTTTTAGGTTATTTTATGTGTGCTTACTTGAATTGTGTGTTTACGTGTTTATTTTGTGTGAACGAGGTTGGTGTGGTTATCGTTTATGAGTATAGAGTACTCATAAGTAAATCGATGAACGGTTATTTCATGTTCATGAGCTCACAAGTGGTGACTATGAAATGAAAATGGTGTTATTGTGGTGTTTACGTATACGTATAAGTATTATAGTAATAGTATTTTTTTAGGATTTATGGTTTAGCATTTAGAGGTCTCGGGTGACGTAATTATCCATATGAATATTTTTCGGGGTGGTTTTAAGTCATTTAGGACTTAGTTATAAAGTTTATTTCAAAATTTGATATTTTTATAAAAGTGTATATTTTACGTCTTTTACGGTAAAAGCGTAAATTTGACTAGTTTTACGGTTTTGAGGTTTTGGAGGCTTTAGGAGCTGAAATAAATTAAGGAAAATTAAGGTAATATTATAAATACATATATTAATAATAAAATAAATAAATAACGAATTTATAGGGGTGATTAGTCGGTTTAAAAAAAAGAGGAAAAAAAAGGAGAAAAGATTTATGGTAACTAGTGTTTGGGTTGGACAAGGATTTTTGTTATATAAGGAACCCCCACACATCATAACAAACGAATTTATGATCTTCCCTGGAGTTATAGTCGACACAAAAAAGGAGAAAATTAGGGTTCTTCAGAAAATCAGGTTTTCTTCATCTTCCATTAAATAAAAGGTAAATCTTCATAACCCTTTTCATATTAATTGTTTTTAATGTTTCTAAGATCATCTTATGATGGATTTAGGTTAGGGTTTAATTAAAAATAGTATATTAATCATATTAAAATGATTAAATAAATTAGGGCTTGTAATTAGTGGGGTTAGGGTTAATTAATTAGGTTAATTTGATTAAACTCGTTTTTAAAAACTGGGCAGAATTTTGAGTCTATTGTTTTGATCATATCTCGGGTTCTAGGAACATTCAAGATGCGATCAAGCTAGCAGTGGATAGGTAATTGAGTTGGCTTTCTAAATCAAGAAACGAGAACTAAATTGGAGGTCAGAAAGTGGGTCAAAAACAGGTTACAACAGTCGGAGGTCAAAACAGTTTTGAATTCAGCCTGTTTTCTTTTTAAGTTTTGGGTTGTTTGGGGTACTTAGGGTTTCATTGGGATCTTCTCACGAACATGAGAGATGGTTTATATATTGTAGTAAGGATCTGCACTTGGGCTAAGATTGTGGTTTAGGGTAAGACCCTCTAATGGTAATGAACTTTTCATACGTTTAAAATTAGTAAATTCTGGATAGGTAGCAATATATACACATATATCTGGGCCTTAACAGTAGCTTTAAGGTTAGGACAAGTGGGAGGTTTTAGCTAACATGTATAAAAGTGTGAATATTCCTTTTTCAGAAACCATAGGTATATTTAAGTGGAAATTTGACTTAAAGTTTTGAGACCTAAAACTGGGACTATTTTGTGTAGAATTATGAACGGGATAGCTATTAAATTTAACCAAGTTAGGGACTTGTTAAGGAAGGGTAATGGGGTGATTAGAGCTTATCAATAAGGTAATGCTATGGGATAGACTAGAGGTCAATCATAGGTTGATGAGCCATCTTAGTGATTGGTTCGTGTATTGATTGCGTGTTTTTGGTTGATTAGCTTTTTGCTAGTGCGCGGATGTTTGGGGAAGCTCAATCAGGTGAGTTTCATAGTCCCATGTTTAATATTGATTTTGACTTCCAGATGGGATGGAGACAATGTGTTGAGTTATTTTCTAAAAAATGTTGTGAATGTGTTTGTGATTTGAGATGGACTTGTGTGTACATTATGTGATTAACTGCTATGTGATTTTTGATTGTGTATGAATTGGATCGGGGGACACGTGCCGTCTCAGTTATTGTGGTTTGACAAGGTAGTGGCCTTGTGGTTTGACAAGGTAGTGGCCTTGTGGTTTGACAAGGTAGTGGCCTTGGGATAGGTACATAGTGTGATCATCTATGGTACCATGTTGTTTGGCAAGGTAGGAGCCTTGGATTTTGGTTTGGAATGATTGATCTTGAATGCTAGTTATTAATACATAATTGTAGCACATTGTCCATATGTTATTGTGTTGATGGTTGTTAATCACAGCTTGTAATTGATTTAGCGTTGGAGTCTAAACCTATGACTCTCACCAACTTTGTGTTGACGTGTTTTAGTGTCTCTTTCAGGTGATACTATGGTTAAGCTTGAGAACATAAGTGGCTAGGATTTGGAGAGCGTAGGATATGCATTTAGAAGGAGATCCCCGTTCCTTCTTAGCTTTGTTTGTTTATTTATCTAGTGATATTGTTGGCACCTATATGTTTGTTTGGTTTATGTTTATTGTTTGTCTTGGGTAAGTGGTAGGACTGTTACCTACTTACCTAGACTCCTGCATTGTTGAGATATTGTCATGACATTTGTGTCACCATTTTATTACATTTCTTATATCATTTAGTTATCTCTATAGACACGCTATTGTTGTGATGATATCCATACGTTGTGCCCCATATTCCACCATGGTGGGGTGTTATAGAATGGTATCAGAGATAATGGTTATAGAGAATTAGGTTGCCTAGTCGTGTAGCCTAGTCTATAGCTTAAGGGTCCCTGCATATAGGCGTCATAGGAGTATGTGTGCATTTTATATTAATTGATGTGTTTGGATGCTATTTATTGCGATATTTTGACTAGTATGAATTGAACCATAGTAAGTTCATACTTAACTACATGTTATTTTCTTTACGAGTTTTGATTAGTGCGGGTGGAACCATGGTCGTATACGCTAGTCATTGTTGGATTTCGCTTAATTATGTTTTCATGTTCTTTATACATTTTGAATTTTGTCTACGCTGGTTTAGCTGGACTACGAGTTTATGTGTTTCGTGCATTGGCTATGTTATTTTAATACATGGGGTTTTGGATCTTATCTTGTGTGGTTATGTGCTTGTGAGTTGTAGGATTATGTGTTATGTGTAGTATTAATTTCTTATAAGTGTCATCATAGGAGGGAGTACATTGGTGAAAGGGAACATGTATAATTATGGAGGCCTACATAATTATATATGTGCCACAACACCACTGGACTTTCAAGTATGATTGCATGAAAGAGAGTTAATACATGCTTGTATAGTATATATTGGATGGATTTGAGTGTATGTACGCTTATGCCTATGTAAAATTATTTTCTACTTACCGGTTGTATTGTTGGGATGGTTGCTAGCTCGTTTCTCTTTGAGATGTTCAACTTCTGTAGTAGCACATTTCTCGGGTCCTCATTTCACGTGTTTGTTTGTACGGTACTTTTGGCGTGAAGGATTTTGAGATGGTGGAGATTTCTTTTTGGGGTAACGATGTCTTTTGTTTCGAGCTATACATGGTAAAAAAATAAAACTTGCAAATTGAAAAAAAATAGTTGTTGGTAGTCGATGAAATAAGGAAGTGTCGGGATCATGTTTCAAATAAGGTGGAATATAAATTCTTTAACATATAAGCATGACTCGGTTATTTTAAAATATTTTTGTTTTGATCACCTAAAGTTATTGTTCTTAAGTTAAAAATTTTGTTCTTATTTAGTGAAATATGTTAAAATCATGTAATTAATAGAGTTTTAATTTTCTGGAATTAAAATAAATTAGGTTCTAGTTTTGGTAATTAATGGGGGGTTTTAGGGTTTAAAAATCGTTTTTTATTTTGGTATAAATCGGAGTAGGCAGAAACTGTCGCTAAACTGTCAAAATATGTCGCTAACTGTCAGAAACTGTCGCTAATGCCTAGGCAGATTTTGAGAAAAATCGTTTTGGTCATAACTTATTCGTTTTTAAAGGTTTTTGGGTGATTAAAAAGCCTAAAATTATGTACTCAGAACATACTTTTCAAATATTCAGAAAGTTTCATAATTGGAAGTCAGTAGCTTGGTCGAATTAATTGTACAAGTGTTGAGTTCAAGGTTATTTTTCGGACAACATGGTTTAAACTCGTGTTTTGGGTATTTTGCGGTAATGAACACTTGGAGGGTTAATAAGTGTGTAAACACTTATCCTTTTTGCCACTAAAATGAAGGAAAAACAAGACCTAATCATGTGTTTAACGTCGTAAAAGTCGGAATTACGCGTGGTTTTGTGTTTTTGTGTTAAATAGGTACAAATTATCAAAAGAAGAAGAAAACACGGGATTTTATGGTCAAATGTTGAAGAAAAGTCGAAGACAAAGTCAAAAGATCAAAAGTGTGCCGAAGATCACGAAACCCGACAAAATCGATACGTTTTAAAGATGTGATCAAAGAAAGCCGAAATCGAGTTTGTTTTAAGTGGACTTAATCTTGTTGAAGACATTCAAGCTTTGTGGGTCCCACATTGGATAAATGGGCTCAAAAGCCCATTTAAGGATTTGGAGTATCCAATTTTTGTCAAATTAGCCCAAAAGGCCCAAAATACCAAACAATTATTCATGCGATGGTTGAAAATCTTCATGGGCTCAAGCCCATGTTGATAAGTTAACAAAGGACGGATTGGAGGACGTTTTGGGCTCAAGCCCATGTTTGGACGGTTAAATAGATGAAGAAACATTTTTGAACGAAATATTTAAAAAAGTAAAACAAAGTTTTCACTTTGTTTGCTGATGCTCAGTCAACCCTACCTTACCCACACACAAGCAATTCCCTTTCAATGTAACCCCACACGTGTCACTCCATCACCCGGTCTCTCCTTCTCACCCACTCACTCTTTTTAATAAACGTTTTTTACCCCATTCAACTTTCAACATAAATGAGAACAAATAAATAAACCATTTTCCCATACACCCACACACACCCGATTATCCCCACATTTCACACTTTTGTTTTATTCCAACATTCACCTACGTGTCACTCCCACACGTGTTACTAACCCCCACACTTTAAATGAATAAAAACATTTTTATTACTTCCCATTCTCATTTGATAAGAACAAGAATTTTCCCAACCCCAAAAACAAAAAAATGAAACGGTTATTCCTCATCCCACGTGTTACCATTTAACTCACACCCCAATACACCAAATAAATAAAACTTTTTTTTAACCCCACCCCATATTTCGATATCACCAAAGCAAAACCCACACACCCATTTTTATCTCTCTCACAAATCTTCACAACCACCATTTCTTTTTTACCCAAAACCCTAGAATCAACCATGTCAAAAATTACCATCCATAGAAAGGGGGTTTTATCTTGTGCGTGTGATTAACACGGATGGGGAATAAATCCCCATCTTTTTCGGAGCAAAACACCACCAGTGGTCCTCTCTTCCAACGTGGCAATCCGAAGTGAAATCCTTGGCACAAAAAATAATCACTACCGTTGGATCAAAGAAAGAAGGAAAGAGAAGAGGAAGAACGGCTATGATCTTAAGCCGTGGGCACCAAGATGTTTCAAGAAAGTTTTGAGGGTTTTCCCTATAAAAACCCCCTTTTCACATGTATTAGATCAAGCTTTTACATTTTTTTTTCAGTTTTTAAATTAATTTAGGAGTAGGTTAAATTAGATTTAATTTTTCTTCAATTAGTTTTAGGGTTAATGTAAGCTTTTAATTTTCCAGTTAATGTACTTTTTAAATTATTAATGAAAAATTGTTATTTCGATTAATTTCATTCTCTTTTAAATTCTGTCAAAAGTCTCATCTACTTTCTTTTTATAACTGCTTGTTTTTATTTATCTTGTTTTTATTACGGTTCGGTTGATTATTGATATAAAAAAATAATAATAATAATAATAATAACAATAATAATAAAACGGGTTACTGTTCCTGGTTTGGTTCTCGGATTGAGTTCGATGTCTTGTTCGAGATGATGATAATTTTTGGTGGAAAAGGAGGTGTTTGATTTGGAGTGTTAAAGACGGCCCAGCGCCACTTCTTCTTCCCAATGGTTATCATCTCCAGGTTCTTCATTCTCTTTTATAATTTTTTTGTTTTTTTGTTAAGATTAATTATTTAGTTTAAATCTGCTTGTGCTTTAGTGGTTAATGCTTAGGTTTCGTTTAGTTTTAGATCTGCTGTAGTCTTATTGATCTTATTGTTTTAGATATATCAGTTTTATCGGCTTAGTTTTATTCCTGTTTTAGCCGCTTAATTGATTTGGTCGTATGGATTTGCTTGCTTATTACGTTTTTATAATTGCTTGATTTGTTTATCTAATATATTTTGCTTATTTGTTTCGGTCTGCCATCTGTTTATAGCTTATTAGGATTGCTCATTTTTTTATTTGCTTAATTTCGTTTTAAGGCTGTGTTTGCTTATCTTGATGTTCATTTTGTGCTTATTTCTAGTATGTGCTTATTTAGTTTAGTATAAGTTTTAGCTTATCTGTCCCAGCTTATCCTAGCTTATTTGGTTTTCATTTTTAAATGCTTATTCAGTATCCTGATTTATGTTTATTAGATTGGTGTCTATAATTTACTTATTTTATTTGCTGATATTCAGTGCTTCTGTTTGTTTTGTTTTCTCAAAATTCCATTATAGCTAAAAAGTATAAATATCTTAATTAGCTAAAAAATATTTAGCATATTTTGTCTGGGGTTGGATTCGAACCCCAGACCTTTCGTTCCCCTGTCCTGCGCCCCAACCAGTAGTCTAGTACCTCTTTTGTGTTTGTTATTGCATCTATTATATTAATATAGGACCTTAATTACTGGCAGATTTTATTTATTAGGTTTAATACAAGTTTAAGTTTATTTAAATTTTAATTAAAAGTTTTATTTAGTTTTCTTTTTATTTAATTTTATAATTTTAATTTAGTTTTCATTTTGTTTTGTTTATTTAAAAAAAATAGTTTTTATTAAAAAGTCTTTATTTTAGTTTATATAGATTTTAAAATTAGTTTCATTTAATATAGTTTATAAATAGTTTTTATTTAAAGTTTTTACAAAATTACGTTTTTCATTAGTTTACATTTTTTTATCAAAATTAGATTTGCTTTTAATTAGTTTCAAAATAGATTTTATTAGATTAAATAGTTTTATTATTAAATAGTTTTTTTTAATTTAGTTTTAAAATTCCAAAAATACTTTTCACCAAAAACAAAGTTAAGTCGTAACGGTTAATTGGAAATCAATTCGGGTGAGTCGAGGAACGATAATAGAAATATAAAAAGGGTATACAAATCTCTTTTTCAAAATGGCGCCGCTGCCGCTTCGCTCGTACGATTGACGATTTTTTGTGAAGACGTTTGGATTTTGGGATCCGTTCTCTTTGAACGTTACGTTTCTTGTTAACAAAATCAAAAACACAAAAAAAAATCAAAAAGATTAAAATACAAAAAATTAAAAAAATCACAAAAGTAATTTCTTTCCTAAGAATTGCACCAAAAAAAAATTAAATAACAATCAAAAGTAATACTTTTTCCTAAAAGTATTACACCAAAAATATTACGTATTAGTGTTAATTTTTAGTTCGATTTCTTTCGATTTTTCTTGTATATATATTTTTTTCTAATAAAATACAAAAAAATATTCTTCTTTATCCTCTATTGTGTTTAATTCTTTTTCTCAACCCCTCTTATTTTTAATTCTTCATGGATTCATCTTGCGTTCGGTGTGGGAGACCATGGCATGGTTTTCAAACATGTCAATGGTGTATTTGTGAGCGGTGTGGTTTTGATATCGACAATACACAATTTGGATTTTGTCCATTTTGCAATTCAACGAATTCGTACTTCTCCTCTTACAATACTTTCCCCCCCTCCCGTCTATGACAATCCCTATCCGCAACATGAACCGGGTTTTTCTCCATATCCGTGTTGCAATCATTGTGGGGGCCCTCACGATACTTCGTATTGTCAGCCAATGAATTATTATGAGCCAAATCCGTGTCCTCATTTTCCTTCACCGATGGATTATTATGAACCAAATCCGTGTTCTAATTCTTCTCAACCGATGACTTCCTATGAGCCACATCCGTGCTATAATTCTGGTTTTCATAACTATGAGCCCCCACATCCCACCCTCAATCATCAATCCTCTCATAGAATTTAACAAATCAATGCTTTGAATGACGAAAGAAAAGCCCTTCTTTTGGAACTTCATGACGGCTTAATTCGACTGACCGAGATATTGGAGGAGCAACAACGACAACGACAAGAGCAAGTATCTAATCTTAGTGATTATACTCCGCCTCTTGTGCGTTCTTTCTATTATGATGATGATGACGATGAGAATACTATTTCTTGGAATGATCTTTGTGCTCAATGTCCTAGTGCAATTGTAATTCCTTCTCTCGACCTGCCGGCTCTCGAGCCTAAGGATTCTACCACTCCTATTCTCGATTCTTCCATTATGGAGCCCGATGCCTCTCTCATCATGGGGGATGAGGGTCTTATCATAATTCCTTGTGACGAGACTCTTATTCCAATCCAAAGTGAGCCTACGGTTGCTTCCGATAGTGACGATGAGTGTGAATCTCTTTCTAGTGATGACTCATTACCTCCCACCGACATCTTGGGAAACGATTCTTTGGCTTTCTCTAATCCCATTTTTGATCTCGATGATGATTTTACTTCTAGTGATGACGAGTCACTATCCGATGAAGACGTTCCGAAGGAAAATTTCAAGATTTATTCGAACCCTTTATTTGATTTTGATGACGCCTACATCTCTAGTGAGGTGAATCCTCTCTTTGAAGAGGGGATTGAGGACATTGATAGCTCCGACTCTATTGCTATTGATGAGCATCCTTTGTTAGCCATGCCACCTCCCATCATAGAGGAGGTGGAAAGATTTGACCCTACTTTCCGTTTGATTCGGTCTGGTGAGGTGACGCGGGTGGTAGATATGTCCTCTGATATTTCTCATATTATGTTGCCACCCCGTCCTACCGCGTGCACACCCAAGCAAGTGATGTATCGCTTTTACTCTCCTCATTTCATACCGGGAAATGAGGATGAGTGCTTTGACCCGGGAGGTGACATTGACCATTCTTTGACTGATACCTTTACGGCTTTGTCGAATAGTGACCATCCTATGTCTTTGGGGGATGACAATTTGTCTCCTTTACCCACCCCACCTCCCGTGGATCAAAACTTCACTTACTTTTCTTATGTCGAGAGGACTTTTCTACCTTTCATGACTTATCCTCCTGCCTCTCATTTATTATGTTCATCCGGGACCGAGGACAAGATCTTTGATCCCGGTATTACATTCGAGGCTTCCCCATGGACCATTTAATTCGGGGTCGAGTCAGGCTCGTGACTCGGTTAACAAAAACAAGCGCTTCTCGGGAGGCAACCCGATTATCTATCTTTTATTTATTTATTTTCTACAATAAGTGTAGGGGGAGCCGTGTAGGTTGTTTGTTTTGTGTGTTGTGATTGTGTAGGTACATGTGCTTTGATGATCCACTTTTGGTACTTTTGACGAGACCCGTGTTCCCGTGTTACCCGTGTACCCGGTTCCTTCGATAAGTTTTTGCTATTGTGATTCAATCTTGTATATAAATAAATGTGATCACTTTAGTTGTCCTTTCCTTAGCTCGATCTAAACAACGTACTCAATGTCCTAAGTGTAGGGGAGTTTATTCACCCACATGCTTAAACATTGAGGACAATGTTTATATTAAGTGTAGGGGGGATTTCTATCGAAATTTTAGTGGCCTTTTCCGTGAATTTGACCCCAATTTAACCGATTTTTTTTAAAATTTTCAACGTTTTTCAAATTTTTGATCTATTTTTAGCCTTGTAGTATTTTTCATTTATCATCACATCTTATTTTTATTTTCCATTTTAAAAATAGAGTTAAAATAAATGAATAAATAAAATGGTTTTAACAAGTTTAGATGTCTTTGATATATTAGGCCCGTCATGAATATTTTGACTCAACCCGATTTTACTTATCCAAGTTTACTCTAGCTAGTATCCTTAACCATATGGACCTTAATTGGTTTATTAGGCTAAGCATCCACGAGTCTCATTCCTTGAGATTTTAAATTGTGAAGAACAAGAGATGATAGAGTTAATTATAAGTTCGGTATTCTTTCATTAACTTATGTGAGTTAGTTATGAGCTTTTTCTCCCATCACTTGTTAATAAATATATTCGCAATAAATAAGGTTGTACGATTTGAAAGGTTACTTAGCTTCTAGCACAAGATCGTTTAAAAGTTGCTCGTTATTAATTAGAGTTCATAGCCAAGGCATAACTTATTGAAGCGGGACGCGAATATTGGCTTATCCAAAAAGGCCCTAACAAGGCATGAGGATACCCGAGTCCAAAAAGGCCCTAACAAGGCATGAGGATTCACTTTTTGCTAAAGATCCTAAGATGATGTGAAGATCATTAATCCAAATCAATATGAAGGATCAAGACACACGACGAGAAGCAATTACTCCCTTAAAGATCATGGAGAAGTCTATCCAAAAAGACCCTAATAAGGTATGAGGATAAATAGATCCAAGTCCGAAAAGGAGGCGGATCGTTGTATATCAAAATCCTTAATAAAAAAGAGGATAAATGAAGAAGTCGTGGTCAACGTTTGAAGCATCTTTCACTCCTTATGAAGATGTATACCAAAATGAAGAGAAGACCATAATTTCAAGATCGTCTCTCAAGATTTGAAGTTTGAAGTACAAGCCAAATATCGGTCCGAGAAAGGTCTCAAATCGTGAAACGAGTTATGCCAAGATATGAACTTTATGAGGTTTCGAGAAGCCGTTTTAAAAGATTTTGTCCTTTAGCTAACTATTGATTAAATCGTCCCACTTTGTTTTCGGCCTAAATAAATTATCGAAATAAGTCAAAAATGCATCTTCGTGATCATTCAAGACAAAAATAAAATACAAGAGATACACCGTAGGAATAAGGGGGTCTAAGTGATTAACTAAACCACATGAGTAAGTGTTAGTTGTGCTAACTTGTAATAACAATGATCTCGTTTTTGAGCTTGGTATGAGGAACGTGAAACTTGAGGGTGATTAATATTCATGACACCAAAAGCCCTAATCTAAGTCTTAGATTTCTTTACGAGTTTCTTCCATCAAATAATTTCCAAGTTAAATAAATTGTTTTAACTTTTGTTTCCTTTAAAGTTTTTATCTTTTCGTCGTCGTAGTAGTAGTAATAGTAATAAAGGCCGAGATGGATTAATTATGAGAAAAAATGTAACTTTATGCTTTAAAATAATGCATTGCATATGGGGTCATTGCAATGGTCAAGTGTAGGGGATTTAATAAGTGTGTAAACACTTATCATTTTTGCCACTAAAATCAAGGAAAAACAAGACCTAATCATGTGTTTAACGTCGTAAAAGTCGGAATTACGCGTGGTTTTATGTTTTTGTGTTAAATAGGTACAAATTATCAAAAGAAGGAGAAAACACGGGATTTTATGGTCAAATGTTGAAGAAAAGTCGAAGACAAAGTCAAAAGATCAAAAGTGTGCCGAAGATCACGAAACCCGACAAAATCGATACGTTTTAAAGATGTGATCAAAGAAAGCCGAAATCGAGTTCGTTTTAAGTGGACTTAATCTTGTTGAAGATATTCAAGCTTTGTGGGTCCCACATTGGATAAATGGGCTCAAAAGCCCATTTAAGGATTTGGAGCATCCAATTTTTGTCAAATTAGCCCAAAAGGCCCAAAATACCAAACAATTATTCATGCGATGGTTGAAAATCTTCATGAGCTCAAGCCCATGTTGATAAGTTAACAAAGGACGGATTGGAGGACGTTTTGGCTCAAGCCCATGTTTGGACGGTTAAATAAATGAAGAAACATTTTTGAACGAAATATTTAAAAAAGTAAAACAAAGTTTTCACTTTGTTTGCTGATGCTCAGTCAACCCTACCTTACCCACACACAAGCAATTCCCTTTCAATGTAACCCCACACGTGTCACTCCATCACCCGGTCTCTCCTTCTCACCACTCACTCTTTTTAATAAACCTTTTTTACCCCATTCCACTTTCAACATAAATGAGAACAAATAAATAAACCATTTTCCCATACACCCACACACACCCGATTATCCCCACATTTCACACTTTTGTTTTATTCCAACATTCACCTACGTGTCACTCCCACACGTGTTACTCACCCCCACACTTTAAATGAATAAAAACATTTTTATTACTTCCCATTCTCATTTGATAAGAACAAGAATTTTCCCAACCCCAAAAACAAAAAAATGAAACGGTTATTCCTCATCCCACGTGTTACCATTTAACTCACACCCCAATACACCAAATAAATAAAACTTTTTTTTAACCCCACCCCATATTTCGATATCACCAAAGCAAAACCCACACACCCATTTTTATCTCTCTCACAAATCTTCACAGCTACCATTTCTTTTTTACCCAAAACCCTAGAATCAACCATGTCAAAAATTACCATCCATAGAAAGGGGGTTTTATCTTGTGCGTGTGATTAACACGGATGGGGAATAAATCCCCATCTTTTTCGGAGCAAAACACCACCAGTGGTCCTCTCTTCCAACGTGGCAATCCGAAGTGAAATCCTTGGCACAAAAATTAATCACTACCGTTGGATCAAAGAAAGAAGGAAAGAGAAGAGGAAGAACGGCTATGATCTTAAGCCGTGGGAACCAAGATGTTTCAAGAAAGTTTTGAGGGTTTTCCCTATAAAAACCCCCTTTTCACATGTATTAGATCAAGCTTTTACATTTTTTTTTTCAGTTTTTAAATTAATTTAGGAGTAGGTTAAATTAGATTTAATTTTTCTGCAATTAGTTTTAGGGTTAATGTAAGCTTTTAATTTTCCAGTTAATGTACTTTTTAAATTATTAATGAAAAATTGTTATTTCGATTAATTTCATTCTCTTTTAAATTCTGTCAAAAGTCTCATCTACTTTCTTTTTATAACTGCTTGTTTTTATTTATCTTGTTTTTATTACGGTTCGGTTGATTATTGATATAAAATAATAATAATAATAATAATAATAATATTAATAATAATAATAATAATAAAACGGGTTACTGTTCCTGGTTTGGTTCTCGGATTGAGTTCGATGTCTTGTTCGAGATGATGATATTTTTTGGTGGAAAAGGAGGTGTTTGATTCGGAGTGTTAAAGACGGCCCAGCGCCGCTTCTTCTTTCCAATGGTTATCATCTCCAGGTTCTTCATTCTCTTCTATAATTTTTTTGTTTTTTTGTTAAGATTAATTATTTAGTTTAAATCTGCTTGTGCTTTAGTGGTTAATGCTTAGGTTTCGTTTAGTTTTAGATCTGCTGTAGTCTTATTGATCTTATTGTTTTAGATATATCAGTTTTATCGGCTTAGTTTTATTCTTGTTTTAGCCGCTTAATTGATTTGGTCGTATGGATTTGCTTGCTTATTACGTTTTTATAATTGCTTGATTTGTTTATCTAATATATTTTGCTTATTTGTTTCGGTCTGCCATCTGTTTATAGCTTATTAGGATTGCTCATTTTTTTATTTGCTTAATTTCGTTTTAAGGCTGTGTTTGCTTATCTTGATGTTCATTTTGTGCTTATTTCTAGTATGTGCTTATTTAGTTTAGTATAAGTTTTAGCTTATCTGTCCCAGCTTATCCTAGCTTATTTGGTTTTCATTTTTAAATGCTTATTCAGTATCCTGATTTATCTTTATTAGATTGGTGTCTATAATTTACTTATTTTATTTTCTGATATTCAGTGCTTCTGTTTGTTTTGTTTTCTCAAAATTCCATTATAGCTAAAAAGTATAAATATGTTAATTAGCTAAAAAATATTTAGCATATTTTGTCTGGGGTTGGATTCGAACCCCAGACCTTTCGTTCCCCAGTCCTGCGCCCCAACCAGTAGTCTAGTACCTCTTTTGTGTTTGTTATGAGTAAGACTGAAATCCGAGTGACAGTTTTAAACCCGTTGAGTTATGTGACGGCTCCTAACTTGGTTTCAAGACAGTTCTTGTTTGATGAGTTGCGAGATTTAGTTAGGTTGTTTACATAACTTTATGGTTTTGATAAGTTTCCTCGCGGACGGTTAAGGCTCATGTGTTGTTGGTTGAGATTATTTTCGTGTAAACTGAGTTCACGTTTGAACGTGAAGGTTTTATCAGGGATATGCATCCTCGTTAGTTTGCTGAGAATAAGTTTGAGTTTGGGAGTGAATCTCGGGACGATATTTCTATTAGGAGGGAGTGATGTGACAACCGTGGTTTTGGGTTTGTCACTTGGTCTTACTTTTAGGTTATTTTATGTGTGCTTACTTAAATTGTGTGTTTACGTGTTTATTTTGTGTGAACGAGGTTGGTGTGGTTATCGTTTATGAGTATAGAGTACTCATAAGTAAATCGATGAACGGTTATTCATGTTCATGAGCTCACAAGTGGTGACTATGAAATGAAAATGGTGATATTGTGGTGTTTACGTATACGTATAAGTATTATAGTAATAGTATTTTTTTTTTAGGATTTACGGTTTAGCATTTAGAGGTCTCGGTTGAGGTAATTATCCATATGAATATTTTTCGGGATGGTTTTAAGTCATTTAGGACTTAGTTATAAAGTTTATTTCAAAATTTGAGATTTTTTATAAAAGTGTATATTTTACGTCTTTTACGGTAAAACGCGTAAATTTGACTAGTTTTACGGTTTTGAGGTTTTGGAGGCTTTAGGAGCTGAAATAAATTAAGGAAAATTAAGGTAATATTATTAATACATATATTAATAATAAAATAAATAAAAAAACGAATTTATAGGGGTGATTAGTCGGTTTAAAAAAAAGAGGAAAAAAAGGAGAAAAGATTTATGGTAACTAGTGTTTGGGTTGGACAAGGATTTTTGCTATATAAGGAACCCCCACACATCATAACAAACGAATTTATGATCTTCCCTGGAGTTATAGTCGACACAAAAAAAGGAGAAAATTAGGGTTCTTCATAAAATTAGGTTTTCTTCATCTTCCATTAAATAAAAGGTAAAATCTTCATAACCCTTTTCATATTAATTGTTTTTAATGTTTCTATGATCATCTTATGATGGATTTAGGTTAGGGTTTAATTAAAAACAGTATATTAATCATATTATAATGATTAAATAAATTAGGGCTTGTAATTAGTGGGGTTAGGGTTAATTAATTAGGTTAATTTGATTAAACCCGTTTTTAAAAATTAGGCAGAAGTTTGAGTCTATTGTTTTGATCATATCTCGAGTTCTAAGAACATTCAAGATGCGATCAAACTAGCCCTGGATAGGTAATTGAGTTGGCTTTCTAAATCAAGAAACGAGAACTAAATTGGAGGTCGGGAAGTGGGTCAAAAACATGTTACAACAGTCGGAGGTCAAAACAGTTTTGAATTCAGCTTTTTTTTTAAGTTTTGGGTTGTTTGGGGTACTTAGGGTTGCATTGGGATCTTCTCACGAACATGAGAGATGGTTTATATATTGTAGTAAGGATCTGCCCTTGGGCTAAGATTGTGGTTTAGGGTAAGACCCTCTAATAGTAATGAACTTTTCATACGTTTAAAATCAGTAAATTCTGGATAGGTAGCAATATATACACATATATCTGGACCTTAACAGTAGCTTTAAGGTTAGGTCAAGTGGGAGGTTTTAGCTAACATGTATAAAAGTGTGAATTTTCCTTTTTCAGAAACCATAGGTATATTTAAGTGGACGTTTGACTTCAAGTTTTGAGACCTAAAACTGGGACTGTTTTGTGTAAAATTATGAACGGGATTGCTATTAAACTTAACCAAGTTAGGGACTTGTTAAGGAAGGGTAATGCGGTGATTAGAGCTTATCAATAAGGTAATGTTATGGGATAGACTAGATGTCCATCATAGGTTGATGATCCATCTTAGTGATTGGTTCGTGTATTGATTGTGTGTTTTTGGTTGATCAGCTTTTTGCTAGTGCGCGGATGTTTGGGGAAGCTCAATCAGGTGAGTTTCATAGTCCCATGTTTAATATTGATTTTGACTTCCAGATGGGATGGAAGAGACACTGTGTTGAGTTATTTTCTAAAAAATGTTGTGAGTGTGTTTGTGATTTGAGATGGACTTGTGTGTACATTATGTGATTAACTGCTATGTGATTTTTGATTGTGTATGAATTGGATCGGGGGACAAGTGCCGTCTCAGTTATTGTGGTTTGACAAGGTAGTGGCCTTGTGGTTTGACAAGGTAGTGGCCTTGGGATAGGTACATAGTGTGATCATCTATGGTACCATGTTGTTTGGCAAGGTAGGAGCCTTGGATTTTGGTTTGGAATGATTGATCTTGAATGCTAGTTGTTAATACATAATTGTAGCACATTGTCCATATTTATTGTGTTGATGGTTGTTAATCACAGCTTGTAATTGATTTAGCGTTGGAGTCTAAACCTATGACTCTCACCAACTTTATATTGACGTGTTTTAGTGTCTCTTTCAGGTGATACTATGGTTAAGCTTGAGAACATAAGTGGCTAGGATTTGGAGAGCGTAGGATATGCATTTAGAAGGAGATCCCCGTTCCTTCTTAGCTTTGTTTGTTTATTTATCTAGTGATACTGTTGGCACCTATATGTTTGTTTGGTTTATGTTTATTGTTTGTCTTGGGTAAGTGGTAGGATTGTTACCTACTTACCTAGACTCCTGCATTGTTGAGATATTGTCATGACATTTGTGTCACCATTTTATGACATTTCTTATATCATTTAGTTATCTCTATAGACACGCTATTGTTGTGATGATATCCATACGTCGTGCCCCATATTCCGCCATGGTGGGGTGTGACAAGAGCCTTTGCTTCAACCCATTTAGATACGTAGTCAACGGCTACGAGGATGTACTTGTTCCCTTTAGATGATGGAAATGGCCCCATAAAGTCGATGCCCCATACATCAAAGATTTCACATTCTTGTATGAAATTTTGAGGCATCTCATCTTTATGTGTGATCTTGCCTTGTCTTTGGCAAGCATCACAATGTTTAACCATGTCGTGAGCGTCACGATAAATGGTGGGCCAATAAAATCCAGAGTCGAATACTTTCTTCGCGGTGTAATTGGGACCAAAGTGACCACCGGTGGGTCCTTTATGGCAAGCGTCAAGGATTTGTACCGCTGCCGACCCATCAACACATTGACGAATGACAAGATCCGCACATTGTTTGAAGAGGTAAGGGTCGTCCCAGAAATAATGTTCAATATCTTTAAAGAACTTTTTCTTTTGTTGAGACGTTAACCCTTCCTTGAGAATTCCACCCGCTAAGTAGTTTCAATGTCCGCAAACCACGGGGTGTCATCAAGATTGGAGTTGATAGACATTAATTCCTCAAGGGGAAAAGAGTCATTGATCTCTTGATTCGGATGATCCCCTTGATAAGGATCCTCAAGTCTACTTAGATGATCCGCGGCTAGGTTTTCCGCTCCCTTTTTGTCACGAATTTCGATTTTAAATTCTTGAAGGAGCAAAACCCAACGAAGAAGTCTTGGCTTAAAATCTTGCTTAGTCAACAAGTACTTCAACGCGGAGTGGTCGGTATACACGATGGTGGTAGAAAGGACAAGATAGGGGCGGAATTTTTCAAAAGCATACACTACAGCTAAAAGCTCTTTTTCGGTAGTGGTATAATGCAATTGAGCCCCCATCATTGTCTTGCTAGCATAGTGGATTGGTTAGAAGTGTTTGTTCACTCTTTGGCCCAAAACCGCTCCAATAGCAAAGTCGCTAGCATCACACATCAACTCAAAAGGTAGCTCCCAATTAGGGGTAACCAAGACCGGTGCCTTAGTTAGCTTATCCTTAAGAAGACTGAAGGATTCAAGACACTCTTTGGAAAAGATGAAGGGAGTATCTTTTTCCAAGAGGTGGGTCATCGGGCGAGCGATTTTAGAAAAATCTTGATTGAATCGACGATAGAAGCCCACGTGACCAAGGAAACTTCTCACATCCTTCACGGTTGAAGGTGGAGGTAATTTGGCTATGACATCCAGTTTAGCACGGTCCACTTCAAGACCGGCTTTTGAGATTTTATGTCCAAGCATAATGCCTTCTTTTACCATGAAATGGCATTTTTCCCAATTTAGAACAAGGCGAGTGTCTTCACACCTCTTAAGCATGCGTTCCAAATTGGCAAGGCAATGAGAGAAAGAATCACCATAAACCGAGAAATCATCCATGAAGACTTCCATAGTTTCTTCAACCATCTCATGGAAGATAGCCATCATACACCTTTGAAATGTCCCAGGAGCATTGCATAAGCCGAAAGGCATTCTTTTATAAGCAAATGTTCCGTAAGGACACGTGAATGTAGTTTTCTCTTAGTCTTTGGGATCGATGGGAATTTTAAAATACCCGGAGAAACCGTCTAAAAAGCAGTAATAGTCATTACCCGCTAAACGTTCAAGCATTTGGTCCATGAAATGAAGGGGAAAATGATCCTTTCTCGTAGCATCATTGAGTTTGCGATAGTCTATACAAACTCTCCACCCTGTAACGAGACGAGTAGGAATCAACTCGTTGTTTTCTTTGGGCACAACGGTGATTCCGCCTTTCTTAGGCACACAATGGACGGGACTAACCCATGGTGAATCCGAGATAGGGTAGATCATTCCCGCATCAAGAAGTTTGATAACCTCTTTTTTGATAACGTCATGGATCTTAGGATTCACCCTTCTTTGGCTTTGAATAGTGGGTTTAAAGTCGTCCTCCATGAGAATTTTATGTGTGCAAAAGTGAGGATCAATTCCACGAATATCGGAGATTTTCCAAGCAATCGCTTTTTTGTGATTTTTTAGCACTGCGATAAGTCGGGATTTTTCTTCCTCTTTCAAGTCCTTTGCGATGATAACGGGTGACTTCTTGTTGTCTTCAAGGAAAACGTACTCGAGATGAGACGGTAGGTCCTTAAGTTCTAAATCCGGAGGATTTTCGATGGAAGGCGTAGTCAAATTCGGTTCATCGATAGATATATCCTTAGGAGATGGTGGAGAAATATGGTCCTCATTGAGAAGTTTCTCAATGGTACGAATGTCTTCATCCCAATTGGAGGGAGAATCGTCATATTGCAAGTCCACATCTCCCAAAGTAGCTTCAAATTCTTTCAAGATGAAATCACTTTCTCCAAATGGAGTTAGTGATGGAGCGATAGAGGCAACGGTCTCAACAATGGGAAGAGAAGAAGAACCACTTTTACAAGCGTCTTTGAAATGTTCTTCACAAGCCTCATCAAGAAGGTCAATGAAATTAACGCTCTCGTTTTCAGAAGGCTGCTTAGAAAGTTTTCCCGTGTTGAAAACGATTTTATCGTCACCAACTCTCATGATTAATTCGCCAGCGGCTACATCAATGAGAGTGAGACCGGTCCTCAAGAATGGACGTTTAACGATTAATGGAACACGGGAGTCCATCTCGTAGTCAACGACAACAAAATTCGTCAGAAAGGTGAATTTGTCGACACCAACGAAGACATCTTCGGCTATCCCCACTGGATAAGCAACTGTACGGTTAGCTAATTCCAAAGTCATTCGTGTGGGGACTAGCTTGGGTAGAGATAATTGTTTCCAAACGCTTAAAGGCATTAAGTTGATACTAGCACCTAGATCGGCTAGGGCCATACAATTATCTACCCCAGGAAAGTTGCAAGGAATCAAGAAACGACCCAGATCACCAAGTTTGGTTGGTAAATTTCTTTAAGAGGACTGTAGAGTAATTCTCATTAAGTTGGGTCTGAGCGATATCCAGGATTTTCTCCTTATCACTGAGAAGATCTTTAAACATTTTAGCATATTTCGGCATGTGAGCGAGAGCCTCAGCAGGAGGAGATATTGAAATTCAATTGTTTAAACATTTTGAGAAAGTTAGAAACCTGAATATCATCCTTGTTCTTCAATTTCTCTTTCCTCAACCTTGAAGGATAAGGTATATTGGGTTGAGATGAAGGCTTTGGAATAGAATTATCACTCACATCCTTGGGTGGTGGAGGGGTAGAAGGCGGTGGAATTGGAGAAGTAGAAGTTGGAGGAATAGAAGATGGAGGATTTGGAGAAGGAGACTCGTTTTCCTTTGTCACAATCACCGGTGTAGGTGTAGGAAGCTCGGGTTCCTTTAAACCTTTTCCACTTCGAGTGGTGATTGCTTTCATCTCCCTTCTTGGATTAGCAATGGTGTTACTTGGAAGAGAACCCGAACCAGAGGCTTGATTACTTGGGAAGAAACTAGCCATCATGTTCCTTAAGTGATTCGTTTGATTTTCCAAAGTGTTTCGCATATCGGCTCGAAGATCGTTTCCTTGTTTCACCATATCTGCTTTCAAGTTGAGCATTTCCCACTGAAGATTTTGCACTATCGCATCATTAGTCCTCATGTAGGTTTCAACAACTTGGTGTAATGCGGTGGGTTGGTTGGGAGGAGGAGCATGGTAGGCAGGTAGTTGATAAGCAGGTTGTTGGTAAACTTGGTTGTTTCTTTGAGGTGGATATGAGTTTCTTTGGTTTTGATATTGATTTGGAGCACGAGGTTGGTTTTGATTGTTGCGATTAAGGTTGTTTGGGTTTTGAGGGGGAAAACCGGGAGGTGAAAGAAAGTTGTTTGAGCGATAGCTGATCAAATTGCGGTCACCTTGAGGACGTGCTTGATAGCTTCCTGTAGCAAAGTTACCATTGGCGGCATACACATTTTCTGGATTATCTTGAGTCGAAGGAAAATCGGTGTATGAGTGAGATCCCCCACATATTTCACATGATTGAGTCATAGCATTAACTTGGGCATTGATAGCTTTGGTGTTGTTGGCGGCTTGGAGAGCAAGTGATTCAACAAGCGAAGTAAGCTTATCAATTCTCTTGCCTCTCTCATTAGTGCTAGCACTAGCCACATTGGTCCGAACACTCTTGGTTTGCACTCTAGACTTGTTCTCAATAATATCCCAAGCGACATTAGCAGACTTAACCAAAATGTTACCCCCCGAGGCACTATTTAGTGAATCTTGGTCATTCATGCTTAAACCATTGTAAAAAGTATTAATTTTATGTACTTTTGTTAAACCATGTTGTGGACACTTTCTTAAAAGTTCCTTAAAACGGTCCCAAGATTCACTAAATGTCTCACCGTACTTTTGTTCAAAAGTAATAATTTCATTCCGCAAAGCGGTAGTACGTGAGGGTGGGAAAAAGTAGTTGATGAACTTGGTCTCTAAATCCGTCCACGTAAATACTTTGTGGCGGTTCCTTATCAAGCCAATGCCGGGCTTGTCCCTCTAAGGAGAAAGGAAAAAGTTGCAAGCGAATTACCTCTTGTGAAACCCCATTATACTTAACCGTATTCGTGAGTTGAAGAAACCTTTTAATATGGTCATGAATATCATCAATTGAACGCCCCAAGAAGGGTTGAGCAGAGACCATTTGAATAAAGTCGGATTTAAGCTCAAAGTTGTTGGCTCCAATCTCAGATATGACAATAGCATCGGTGTTGCCTTCTACATGCGATTGCAAAAGCTCGATCATTGGTTGATTGTCCATGGTCACAATAGGTTGAGTAATGACTTCGGCTTGAGCTACTTTCTTCTTACGAGCACGAGTACGCATGCACACCTACAAAAGGAAAAACAAAATAGACAAGAAATATTTTTGGTTTTTTTTATGTTTTTTTATGTTTTTCTATTTTTTTGAATTTTTTGAAAATTTTATATTTTTTAGGATTTTTGAAAAATTTTAAAGCAAGCAAAATAACGTTCAAAGATGAACGGATCCCAAAATCCAACGCGTCTCTCACTTAAAACCTTTAATCTTAACGAAAAGAGCCGGCAGCGGCGCCATTTAATACAAGGTTTTTAAGCTCGTATGAAAGTTCGTTGAATCCGATCTTTTCGAATTGATCTCCAGTTGAAAGTGCGACTCAATTGTTCTTGGTGGAAAATAAAAAGGTTTGGTTATCTATTCTACTAAAAATAAAAATGTTGTTGAAAGCTTGAAAATTTAATCTGAGATAAAACAAATTAAAACAATGCTAAGTAAAAAGGGGGAAAAAATTAAAGTTTAAAAAATAGAAACAATTCAGAAAACGAAAAAATTTAACTAAGTCTGAAACAAGATAATTGAAATTTCAGGAAAATTTACATCTTCGGAATAAAGACAAATTCAGAAAAATGGTTTCTTCAGAATAACAAGATTTTCAGAAAAATGGGAATTTCGGAATAATTAGCTTTTCAGAATAATGAGCTTTTTCGGAAAAATGGTGTTTTCAGAAAAATTGGTATCTTCGGAATAATGGTCTTTTTCAGAAAAATGATTATCTTCGGAAAAACTGTCTTTTCGGAAAAAGAGATTCTTCAGAAAAAGGAGATTTTCAGAGAAAAGGGTATTTTCGGAAAAACTGACTTTTCAGAGAAAATAGATTTTCGGAATAAAGATGTTTTCAGTAAAATGATGGTTTTCGGAATAATACTCTTTTCAGAGAAATTGGTTTTTTCGGAAAAAGAAAGTTTTCAGAAAAATGGGTTTTCGGAATAATGACTTTTCATAGAAATGATGAATTCATAGAATTGGAATTTCGGAATAACAGCAATTCAGAAAAAGGAGTGTTTTCAGAGAAACAAAACCCTTTTCCGAAAATGATAGAACGCAGACAAGAATTAACAGTAACAACCAAACTTAAGGATTAAGCTACGAATAAGCACAAACCAAATAAGCAATTAACCAAAACTTTAACCAAATAAGTTTTAAGAAGAACTAAATAAGCCACAAATTAAAAACTATAAAAATACTAATTAATCAAAATATTTAAAATCAACTAATAAGCAATCCTATTAATCTATCAAAACAACTTAATCAAGAATAAGCCAAACCTAAAAGATTAATAACCACAATAAGCTCAAAACATCCACCACATCAAAACTACAAGATCAATCACATGAATAAAACAATCACTTAATCAAAGAGATGAGATTACCTACATGATTATCAAGATTAAGAAAAAGATTAAGAAAGGTAGAATGAGAATTAAGAAAATAAGCTTGATTGATTAAAGATGAATGTAAAAAGATTACAAGATCAATGGAAAGATTAACAAAGAAAAACTAGAGAGAAAAATAAAACACACTTAAAAATTAAACTACAACTATTAAAAAAACTAAAACACCTAACACCCTCCTAATGACACATTAGGAGGGTATTTATAGGAGGTGGGGAGATTACATGCTTAAGCTATCTAATTTCTTTCTTCTCGACTCGACTCGACTTAATTTCTTTGTCTTTCTCGACGTCGTCTCAGGATTTGTCGATATAAGTTGAACTTGTCTTATAATTTTCTTCTATAATTAGACTTGAGTTCTTCGACTTCATTAAACTTCCGTCTTTAGACTTTTTCTTCGAAAATCTTCAGAATTGGCCTTGGACTTCCGTTCTTTTTGCATTCTCGATCTTTCGACTTCATCTGTAGTCTTTTTCTTCGATAAAAGCCCGTGATAGCCCATGTTTTCTTCCTTTTGCATCTTTAGGTCCTAAAACACAATAAAAACACAAACCACGCATAATTCTGACTTTTACGACATAAAATACACGTTTTGGTCTTGTTATTATTGGAAATAAGTGGTAAAAGGATAAGTGTTTTCACACTTATTAGTGATAAAAAATCATACATTATGTCTTTTACACATCTTCGTAGTATTGTAGCAAGTTTTACTTTTCCATAAAGGTCAATAAAATTGAATTTTTGAGATGCTTAGATACTTTATTCTAGCATTGCGTGAGGGCACGACAATGGTTTAGTATGGGGGAGTGATGAGATGGCATTTATACATGATCTCATCGTTTTTTTCGGGCTTTAAATGCATAAAATGTCATCAAAATACCATATATATGCTTGTGTTTGTTTACTTGTGGATTTTAGGTATGGATATCGTGAAAAAGACAAAAGATCACAAGAAGCAAGGAAAAACGAACACGAGAAACAAAGTCGTACAATAAACCGGGCCCTAGTTCATGATTTCTCAAAGAATATACCTTGAAGAATTGAATATGTACAAGAATAATCCCTCATTTATGAAGAAATGACACTTAATACCCTTGTATATTAATAATTACAAAATGGTCCCTCAACTTTGAAGATTTGGCAAGTTTAGTGCCTCAACAATTCAAAATTGTCAACAATGGTCCTCCATAATGTCAAACATCCATTGAAGACCTTCAAAGATGAGAAATGTCCAAGATCTGCCCTTTAAATATCTAAAATGGAAAAACTAATCCATGAAAATAGTTTGGAAAACTATTTGGGGCAAAAGTGTGAAATATGAAAGTTCAAATACAAAGGGAAGTCATTTGTTGTGGCTAAAATACTTGTTATAACCTTTTTCCCAAAATACAAGGACTAAAAATGCCATTCCTAAAGTTTGAATTCACAAACACGCGCCAAACAATTAAATCCCAGCGTTTTAGGATCAAAACACCTACTGTTCACACGTATGCAACCCAGTTTTTACTTTCACCACACAAGGGGCTTTTCCAAATTACCTTTACCAAAATGAAATTCACCCTCACACGTTTACATCCCACACTTGAAACCTTTCACCACTTCACGACCCTACCAATTCAAGCCATCCACCAATCATATTTCAACTTCCTCTCCAAGGAATGACACGTGGCCAAATCAACAACCCACACTCCTTGCTTGGTCACAAAGCTAAAATGGACGTCTAGGATCAAATGGGACAGATAATATCTCCTCAAGCATCTAGAAGACTCAAGGGAATTTTAGAGACTTTGTAGCTAGGGTTTTGCATTGTAATATCAGCCTTGTGGCCTATATAAGGACTCCTCAACATGTGAGAGAGCCTTGTTCCAGTTTTACTCTTTAAACATTGTAATCCCTTTTTTAAATTTATAAAAGTTTCGTATTTTTAAGAAATTCTAATTCCTTTTTATGTTTTTAAAAGTTGGTATTGTTTAAGAGTGATTTTGAGTTCCATTTGTTGTTACAAAGGTGTTTTGATCTTTTTGTTAAAGCACGTTTTGTTTTGATAAGGGTTTCAAGTTTAAAAAAGCATAAAAACCTTGAATCTGTTTAACTGTTTTACTTGTACTAACCCCTAGCCCTAAGCTTTAAGCTCTTGCAAGCTTGTTGACACCAAGCTTGTGAAGGGATTTGAGACTTTCGATAGGTTGTTTGCTGCTTGTGTTGAAGAAATCAAGTCCTTGAGGTTCTGCTTTGAACCATCAGCCAAGGCACATATCATCTCCTTTGTTCAAGGACCTTGGTCACTCTCTAGTTGTTGAGAGTGGTCCAAGGAGCATTGCGGATCTCCTTAGGAAGTTGTGGGGGATAGGTATAAGTTCCTTTAAAGTTTCCTCTAAAAAATTTATGTTTAAGTCTGTTATGAATATTGCCATGTGATTTGGAGTATTTGTGTTTATGCTTTGTGTTTTATTGTTTGAATCTGTTAGTTGTCACCTAGTTGAGGTATTTGAATCATAAAATCAGTAGGTTGTGTGTAGAAATAAAAAGTTTGTTTGAAAAGGGGCTAAAACAAGGTTGTTTGGTTTTTGGGATTAGAAGGCCTTGTAGCCTTGTGCCCTTGGTTATTTGGGTTTGGACACTCTAAACAAGTCATTTGTCACTGGTTTTGGTCATTGGTTAAGTTTCAAAAGGTTTGGAAAAAGATTTCAAAGTTTTGGAAAAATCTGATAAAAAGGCTTTGAAATTGGTCAAACACATCAGATCCAATAAAATCTTTGTTTTTTGAGATCTAGGGTCTGAAATTTGGTTTGGGAAGAGTTTAGGTGATAAGATATCTGTGCAATATCTGTTTGTTAATTTTGGTGGCTTATTGTGGTTGCTAGAGCTTATTAAAGTTGGCTGAAGTGGTCATTTGCATAAGCAAAATGACCACCTCATTTGTACCTTGTATTTGATTATCTATTGTATGCCTTGCTGTTTAGTTGGTTGAATCTTGTTACTGTGTTGCTTGTGTGTGCTTCTTGTTATTTGGTTTGGTTATTTGCTGGCTTATAAGCCAACTGGCTTATTGGCTTAAATTTACCAAAATCTGTCAAGAATTGGCTAACTGGCCATTTGATTCACAAGGGCCCAGCCTTGAGTTCTTCACAAAAGTTGCTTATAACAAGCTTACAAACAATCCCTGGCTATTTGGTTAAGTTTGGTGGACTTTGACTTTTGGTCAAATAAGCACAATTTGGCTTATTTTTTAGAACTGCTTATTGGTACATGAAACCACTTACCTTTTGTGATAGGTGTCATTTTTCTCAGCTTAATATAAAATTTGAGAAGTTACAAGTCTTTTGGTTAAGCTTTTGCTAGGAAACTAGCTTATTTGGCTTTTTCAGCCAGCTTATTGGCTTCTATAGCTTATTCTACTTGACTTTCTATGATTTTTCTTTTTGATTATTCTTAGTTAAGCCATTTGTGAGCTTTTGAAAAAAGAATCAGCTTCTGAAACCCCCTAGAACTCAAACCCGGCTATTTTGTCTTTTAGTGGATTTTCATATTGCTTATTTTGGCTTATTGGTTGAGCTTTTCCAAAATTTCTTTTACAGATCTCTTTAGTATACCAAGAGAAGGTTGTGTGTTAAATTAGAGCTTATGGCACCAACTTATGGCTTAATGGGCTTATTGGACCAATAAGAATAAGCTTTTGCCTATTTAAGCTATGATAAGCTCCGAATCAGCTTTTGGGCCTTCAGAGTTTTGTGTTTAGAATTAAATTTTAAGCTAGATTGTGCTTGTTGGGAGCTCTTTGGACACTTTTTATAATTGGGCTGAAAAGCCCATTGGATTTGGACTGTTTATTACTTTAGCCCATTTGGGGACCCAATAGGGGTATTTTGGTAATTTCACTTTCATTTTCTGTTTATTTAGGTTAAAAGAAATTATTTTGCAAGTTTTTAGAAATTTTTATAATTTTTGGATTCTTATTATTATTATTTTATTATTAAAAATTGTTCTTAGGGTAAAAGTCATATTTTTGCAACTTTTCCATTTTTCCTAGTTTAAATACATTAAGTTTGGATTTTTAGAACAATTAGATTGTTTTACTCATCATTTTAGTAATTTTTAGTGTTATTTTAAGATTTTAATAGTTTTTAATCATTTTAAAATAGTTTTAATTGGTTTTAAATTTTATAAAAATAGTTTTTAGTTTATTTAAGTCACTTTGGAGTTTTAGAAATTAAAAAAGTTCTTTATTGTTTCTTATTGTTTTTGGAGTTTTAGAAATTAAAGCCCTAAAAATCAAAATAATGAAAGCCCTAAAAATCAAAATAATCAATCATGACTTGTGTTCATTTATTTTCAAATAGCATGTATCCCTCTCGCGGGTATTAAAACATTTAGTAGCTAGCATGAAAGCGAGGCTACAGACTCACCTTAGTATAAGAGACCTAGCGAGATGATCGTCGATGATTAGTGATGCCCTTCAAACACGAGAACTGCAATCTATCACATAAGGCGCATTCATTAATATTAGACTCGAGTAATAAACCATACATCATAACATCAAACTCAAAATAAATCATGACAAAATCGAAAGAAAACAATACATGTGATACTATTATACTCTTCTATACATTTACTTTATTAGTCTATACTCTCAATAAAAATCAGCCGGCACATACCAAATGTACTAGCTCATTTACCCCACTTAGACACGTCAAACGTTTATGAAATGAATCGAGGAAGTCACTTACTATTTATAGAAAGTGCTCCATAAAGTTTGTCAAAAGATTTTACTTCTAAGTCTCCCTGCCCGACACATGTTTGTATCACAAAAACCGGACAGTTTTACGTCATCGACTCATACAACCATTTTAACTTCTATAAACAACTCCATTTACAAAACCGACACTTAGGTTTGAAAATAGACTCACAATCTATGGTTTATATCTTTTAAAACAGACCTTGACTCATTTCAAAATTCATTCTATAGTCCCCGAGATTCGATCCAAATATCGACAACAACTACATATTGTGCCGATACTCGTCTCCGGGTACACGAATAATCAAACTATCATAACTTCGCACTCGTTTGGAGTTAGAAGCTCTAATTTACGCCAAAACGAAGATAATAAAAATCTCCATAACTCTATCTAGTTAGTTTAACCATTTTCAAAACATAAGGCATCCAAAAATAGCCTTTAACCCACTGCCCTAATTTACCTTCTAAAATCTTACATAAAATCTTACTTTTGATCAAATTTAACCACTTTTCTCATCATCCTAAACCCCTAATATCAACATATATTAATTATAACAATAGTAGTAATCATAAAAACAAAACCCAAAAAACATAATCAGCTTTTGTTTTACAAAAACAACATGATCCATGCATTATTATCACTAGATAAACACATGCATGATCATCTGACCATCCTACCAACCCTAATTCTCAACCAAAAATCAAAACCTCATGCATGTTGTATATTTTTGCATCACTAGATTTACCTATGAAATCTAAGATGTGGTCTTGTCTTGTTTTTGGCTAGATGAAAGTAAAAATCTAGATTAATTTGTGTTTATGTGGTGGTGTAGGTCTCGAGTAGAAAAGCAAAAGGGAGGAGGTGGAGTGTTGGTTTTGATAACTTGATCTATGTGTGAAGTTAGGTAGAGAAAAACCTTGTATATGGTGGTGGAAGGGCTTCTTTTGCCAATTTAGCATTGTTGTGGTCCAAAATGAAAATAGTTAGCTACAAAGCGGGAAATGACTATTAGTGAATTTTGAAAATATTCACGAGACTCGGGTTTCATAAAAATACTTCTTAAAAGTTAAAACGTATCTCAAATATAATAATATCGTCTCCCGACTCGACTTAACATGTCATTAAAAAACATCGAAAACGACAAACATCGAACAATCGACAATAAAACGTATAATATTGCGCATCCGTCGACATCACGCTTGCTAATACTATGCATACTAATTAAAGATAAAATATAAGTCTCCTAACATTGGTTTAAAATTAAATCATCAAAAACAAAAATCATTCAAACTCATCAAAAATTTCAAAAATAGTAGTAAAATAAGATGACCTCGGTTTTAGGCTATCATAAATGAGCAGGCCCAAGTATGTCTGGCTCGATTTATGAGTGTTTGGTGTGCGTACGTCTTTCTTCGAACCATGTTTCGTGGGTATGAATCGTTTAGTATCGTCGTCATTATGATGATCGTCGATTATCATCTATGTATGAGTAAGCCGTTGGACTTCTCTCGAGTTATGATTTGTTTTGATGGACCATTTCTAATGTGTCTTGATGATTGTGAGCTTTATAAGCAGATTGTTTAGAACTGTTGGCCGTTCCGAGAATAGGCGACTTATTTAAGCGTCACCAGGATTTATGTGTGTACTTGTGGATTGACTAAGGATCAAGTTACCAACGGCAACTTATCGTGGATGTCAAGATCTTTTAATTTTACTTGCTACAATTGAAGGGTCACCGAAGACCTTTCTTGATGACGAAACTCTTAGGGGGGCAGCATGACGAATTAAATGAAGAATATGATGTATCACCTTGAGCACTAAATTATAAATTATTGGGACGCCTTTGTATGATGAATGCTGAAGTAGAAACTATTGGGACTCATTTGTAGGATGAATGTTGAAGTAGAATCTCTTGGGACACCTTTGTATGGTGAATGATGAAGTAGAAGTTAGTGGGACGCTTTTGTATGATTGAACAATGAAACAGAAGTTAATGGTACGCCTGATATGTTGCAAATCTTCGCCAATGGACCGAATTTCTTAATGGTTGGAGTTAATAAATTTGTTATCACCTCGAGGAGTATCTTGTAGTTGACACCGCAAGTGAAAAGACTCTGGAGATCAAGTTGTATTATCAAGGGTTCGTTCAAGGTTTTCTCGATGATCAACGGTGGAGATCTATATTTGATTTTTATGTTTGACATTTGATTTTAGGTACTTATATGGTATGTGATCTATCCAAGTGATCGTAAGTTGTGTGAACTTGAGGCGGCATTGTCCATGGACGTCCGATCATATGGTATCTTTTTTACTTTCAATGACGATGCTTATTGAGAGTTAAATGTGCATGGGGCGGAAGTGAGATGGTGTCTTTGTATTATCTTTTGAGTATGGATCCGAGTGTGAGCGACTTACGATGACGAAATTATTTTCTTGTTATTTCTTTTTTATATGCGTTCATGGCTATCCGGCCAGTGGATATCCTTTAAATTGTAATCTTCCAATAGACTGGAATTACCCGAAGGTCGTGTCAGGTATTCTTATTTATCATGGCTTGGCTATTTAGCAAGCATGAGTTAACCCGATTGAATTTATTGATTTGGCGTGGTTTGTCTTTTTGGCAAACATGTCGTAACTTGACTTTATGTTCCTAGTGATGGATTTTGTGTTTGGGTTCAGATCGTAATGCGTCTGATAGAGTAATGTATACGCCGAATGATTTCTGCATCGATATTCTCGCTTTTGACGAAGTAGGTTGGCATGTTCGAGTTTTCACAATAAGGTGATTCTGTACGGCTATTACTAATTATCTCGTCTCAATTTTCTAGATAGTTTTCGATGGAGTTTTGTGAGACCCATGCGATTTCTTTTATGAGCAATTATCTTTGTGAGGATCGTGGACGATGGTGTAGATCGCCAAATTGTTGGAATGAAGTAGAGGAAGGACAGATGATGGGAACTGATATGATTTGGGAGGCTATGATAAGATCGTGTGGATTGATAATCGCTTGTTAACCACGAGGAATCGTTAGAAGAGTTGTGCCAATAAACGTAGGAAGCTATTGGAAATTTGAAGTTGGAGACATGGTACTGATTAAGGTATCACCTTGGAAAGGTGTAATCCGCTTTGGAAATGGATAAAAGTTAAGTCCAAGGTATGTCGGACCATTTGAGATCGCCTAACGGATGGGGCCGGTTGTTTATAAGTTGGGATTGTTGGGTGAGCTTCGTGAAGTTCGTGTAATTTTAGTATGTCGAGCTTGAAGAAGTGTTTGGCGATTAAGGATTTATTCTCCCCTTTTGATGAGATACAACTTAACGACATGTTGTGTTTTGTAGAAGAACCATTAGAGGTCGTGGATTGAGAGGTTAAGCGTTTGAGACCGAGTAAGTTTTCCCTATACGAATGTGCGATGTAATTCGAGACGTGGATCGAGATTCACGTGGGAATGTGAGGACTTCGTCTGGAAGAAGTGCCCTCGTTCTTCCTGTGGTACACAATACGAATATGAGGCGAGGCGAGCGCCGGGACGTCGCTCCTTAAAGGAGGTGGTAATATAATACCCCGAACTTAACGTCATTATTTTACCTTAACTATGTACCTGATTTTGAATCTCTATGTGATGATGAGTATTGTATTGTTTGACGCTTTATGTTGAAACCGGTAATGTGTGACTATATTTAATTGTTGTGACGATTGAAGAGTACTAATAGTGATCGCGATGTCAATGGATGCCCAAATATTATATTTTAGTATCGATTATTTCGATATTTGAGATTTATGACATTTTTATTTCATTAAGTAGTAAGTCGAGTCGGAACTTCAATATTTCGTTTTGTGTGTGTCTAATTATTAATACGATCGATTTAACAAACGAGATTTATATTTTTATGAATCCGCGACAAAAACCGACTCTCGTAAATATTTTTAAAATTGACTGGTAGTCATTTCCTACTTTTTAACTAGTATTTTACAACTTGGTCTACAAGAATGCCAATATTGTAATTTCTACCCCACCTACCATATAAAAGCATCATTTTTACACACAGTTAACATCAACTAGAAAAATTTTACATCTCTCTTTCTTCCCCCCCCCCCTCTCTAGCAGTGACCCATAGCAAACAAAACACCCCTTGATCATTGAAATTTAGCTTGATCCATGAAAAACAAATTAAAGTGCCATGTTTGGAATTCAAAGGAGATAATTTTGGTATGATTTTCATTTACATGCATCAACTTTTATTTTCAAAAATTATTTAATGATGATCAAGAGGATTTGATCCATTTTTATGTTTGTTTGAATGTGTTATTATTATTATATATTTGATTTTAATAGTTGCATGTGTGAATTTTTATTTGATTTTGAAAGTATAGATCATGAAAGTGATTTAGAGGCGTTAGGAGATGTTAGAGATGATTGATATAGGTTATTTGAAATGTTGATGATGATAAAAATGGGTCAAAATGGGTTTTGGTGTTATTTTTAAATGGGTATAATACATCAGTGAGTTTGAAGCAGATATTCGTGGGTATAAGTTTGAGAAAGCGTTGGTATCATTAGATATAGTTTTAGTGAAATCGTCGAGACGATCGTTTCGATATAGGATAGAGCTTCTAACTCATAACGAGGATGAAGTTACACTAGTTTGAATATTCGTGTACCGGGAGATGCGTATCGACACAATACAAAATTATTGTCGATATTGGGTCAAATCTCGGGGACTATAAGTTGAGTTTTATAAATGTTCATGGGCTGTTCTCAGGCTCTAAACTTAGGATATTGAGTCTATTTTCATAGTCAAGTGTCTATTTTGTAAATGGGAATGTTTAACAAGGTCAAAATGGTTTTACGAGGCAAGTGTGCAAAACAGTCAGGTTTTTAAAGTCTAAAGATGTGTCGAGAAGGTGGCTCTGAAATGTAAATCATTGAATGAAATTTAAACTGAGTCTTTTATAGATTATAAGCGAGTTTTTCACCATGTTTCGTCGAAAACGGAGTTGTTTAAGTAGGGAAAATCAGTGTGTACTTTTGGTAGGTACCGCTTGAGTGCTTTTTGTGAGGTACTCAACCTCGCGTCATAGTTTGTGGCGAGAGGATAATCTATTATCTTCTCAAAGTTCTAAAAGATATAAGGCTTAGGCATGAGTATATATTATGAGATTGAAGACCCGTGTAGGGTACTTGAACGGTGTTGATTTGGCATCTTGAGATGGATCAATGTCGAAGGTGCTAGTTTTGGTATGCTAGTACATGTTGTGGGATTTAGAAGGGATTCACTTGCATTGGTTGGTCATGCCTATGTACATACTATTTTGAGTCATTGATATTATTATATTAAGTATGTTTTTAGATACTTAATTATATTTCTAAGCGCGCACCTTATTTGTTAGGTGGCGGATTTTGACGAGTATGTTTGGGAGGTATCTTCACTACGTCGATCACTACTACTACTAGCTTCGTGTATTATCTAAGGTGAGTCTATAGCCTCTCTTTTTATACTATGTTTTAAATGATTTTAACCCACGAGGGGGATACATGCTATTTGAAATGAAATGGAACACAAGTCATGAATGATTGTTTGGACCCGAATGTTGTTGAATGATGTCGTGATTGTATAAATACGTTGTTGCTGAAGTCCCTGAATTCATGAGCCGTTAACTATCTTCTAACTTGATGTTGCAAGTTGGGAATAGCCGCTAATTCAAATGGTAGTACTAATGGGTTGACAACCCTATCTGAGACCATGGCTTTACGTTGAGTAACCTTTGGGAAGGATAATTTACGAGAATAAGAAGTATGGGTATAAAATTAGCAACTGATACTCTAGTAGGGGCAATGGTTTCATATAAGTCATGTTGGCATTTTGGCGTGGGTGACTAATTGGTTAAGGGGTCGGTGTCATGAGCTTAATACAATCACATAGCTTTTGCTATTTATACGAGATGCCTTAATTATTGATTTGACAATCATGATTGGTTTTTCTATTTATGTTCAATGATGATTTGAAAAACCTATATACTCGCTCAACCATTATGTTGATGATTTTAAGCATGTATTTCAGGAAATCAAGATGGATAGCAGCGGAGCATGCGAGGAGGGATTTGGTGCTTACTTGTCTAAAGTTTATATTATTTTTCCATCCTTTGAGATAAATAAATGACTTTCAAGTCTTTGATGAATGTGATGTGTTGGTAACGGTTTTTGGGACTAAACGCAACTCTGATTTTATATATTGGGATGGGAAATATTTTAGACAATGTTGTATATTATTTTAACATCTCTTTTGAGGTCGTTGTCTATGATTGTGTGCGACGTGCTATGAGTAGCGCCCCAATGTGATATTCTGCTGCGTGGTAATTTGTTGGTGTTATAGTGTCTAAAAGATCCATATTCGTTGCAACAAAGAGCTAGAGAACAAAGAGATGAGGATCATGATACTAGTGGGGTGAACTCTTGTTGGGGAGATTAGAATGCAAGTTTGAGTGAGGTGGAAAGAATGATGATATGGAGAGACACCATGACAATGAGGAACAATTACATTCTTGAGCATTCTATGCCAATTCTACATCACTTGGCGGATGAGGCACACTTTAGCTACCCAACCTATGAGCCACCAAATGTTTCATCGTATCCATACCCATATGTACCATACCCGCATCCTCACACACACTATCCTAGCGGGAATGAAGGTAACTTTGGAGGATATGGAGTGTCCGTTGAAGATTACTTGGACACGGGTGTTGGTTCATATGGTGGAAGTAGCTCTATTGTTCTAAAAAAATTTGATGTTGGAGGATCATCGAGAGGAGATCATGATGATGATGAAGATATGGGAGATTGAAGACACCATATCATGTGAAGTTTGTAAGATATTATTTTCAAAAACAATATATTTTATTTGCAAGAATTATGGTTGTGGTTTGTTAAACTAGAATTTTTAGACAATTTGGTGATTTTTATTTATTTTATGTTATTTGGTTTGGAAAAATATTTCTTTTGTTAGTGCAGTAGTTGCAGGAATTGACATATGAACTCAACATTGGTGGAAAATATGGAGTTTTCTTAGACTCATGATGCAACAAAACCACATGGAGTTCATATTCTTAATTTCGGTAGTATCGTTTGACCTTATTTTTCCAATTTTCTTATACTTTAAAGTTCGTTTATTACCATTGAGGACAATGTTAAACTTAAGTGTGAGGGGTGGTCAAATAGGAAAAATGGTTTATTTTTGTCAAATATGGTTACTTTTCTAAGGTTATAAAAAAATCTAAAAACTAGTTAAATTTTAATATTTTTAAATTTTTAATTCTAGTGGTATTTAATCCGCGGTGAGATCACAATTTTTGTGATTTTGACAAGAATAGATGATAAAAGGCAAAATATCTGTAAAAAGTTGTTGCTAATCACTTATATTGAAAAAGGTGTTTTTGATGATCAAAGTTGGTCACACTTTGTGTTCGCATGAGTTATTTCAACAAAAGAGAATTAGCTACTCTAGTTTGTATGCTCATCCAAAATGTGAGGGGATTGCGGAAAGGAAGAAAATAGCCAATGAGCTATAAGCTTAGTTATAAATAGCCAATGAGCTATAAATTATGAAGATGAAGTAAGACGAAGTAAAATGGTAGTATCGATTGGCCAATCTGTCAAGACGTGATACTTGAGTTGAAAAAAAATATTAGAGCAAGGAAAGACAAGAGTGGTATGACGAGAAAGGTGGATGTGATCATTTGGTGATTAGTGTTTTTCCTTTTTATGTGTTCAAAAACAATAAAGAAGTTTTTCATAAAATTGTCGGGTGCTCACGCCCCATCGAATTAATATATGTATGCTACTTTGTTAGGAATTATAAACGGTGAGTTGATATGACAAAATAGATGAAGGACTTAATAATAAATAGTTAGCTTAGTTAGTAAGCTAGGGTTGACATGTAACCCTAGTCCCTCTATTATATAAAGAGGGTAGGCACCTTGGTTAGACTCATTCATTCATATGCAATGTAAACTAAAGGTCTGTGTGCGTTCCTCCTGGTGTCAAACCTATTAGGCACCAGGAGTAGTAGTAGCTTATTAGTATTTTATTAATAAGAAAGCCTTATTCATAACTTTGATTGTGTTCTTTATGTTCTGCTGCTTATTACAATCATTGTTATATATCCCAGATGAGTCTAGATCCTAAGACTCAACAAGTGGTATCAGAGCTTGTTGGCTCTCGATCTAGTTGATTTACAAGGTTTTCATTTGTATTTTCAGTTTTGAATAAATAAAGCTACTGATCTAGGGCTTTGCCCAACAAACCCTAGATGATTCGTGCATGATGTTGCTGTTGTAGAAGATGATGTTGCTGCTGTTAATTCATGTTGGTACGTTCGTGATAATAATGGTGATTCCGCTAGCTTTAGTGAGTTGATCATTGATCAATGATGAAACCTAGTAGGAATTAGTCATAAATACTGCTGATCAATGATGCTGAAGACGTGTCCATATGCGTACATTTCACATGACTCGTTAGTTTCTATTTTTGGTTTGTGATGCAAAACATCACATGATCAAGGACACGAACTCTTTGCTGGTTTTATGTTGATGGTCCCAGTTGAACGTGAGGTACGGAAGGATGAGTGGCAGAGGACAGATGAGAATTCTGATCACGTGGTCCAGAGTTTCAGGTTTGGTTCAATAAGGTGTTTTATGATACATACGTGGGGTATTTTATTACTATTGTTCATAACACATCATACATGGGCTGCTCATTCGTTTAGTTTGATACGAGAATTAAGGAAAGGAATATTAAATTCCTATCTTTAGGGTGTATAGTTATGAGAAGTTTGACTGAGCTGCGTAAGTTTTGGGGATATACGGTTTGAGTATTTAGGGATTTTTGTTTTCAAAAGATCTCTATTTAATTTAGACGTGTGGTATTAAAAGGCCAAGACATAAACGTTTATCTTTGCCTGATTTTATGGGATACGATTGACGTGGGATCTGTGTGCTAAGGAAATTAAGGAAGCAGACGTGGACATATTGGTATACAGATTTGGATTTTATTGATGTCAACATAAGTGTTTCAAAACTCATGTGTAAGTGAAAAGCGTGTGTGAGGATTGGTCTTCATGAAGATTTTTTAGGGCTTGCTTTTCAAGTGTTTCCTTAAATAATCTATTATTTTTGACGTGATATATGCTGGTTTTGTGGATACTGATTTAATGGAGTTATTTTTGGAATTGATTGTGCGTTACAAAGAAAGTCCCATGGGTTTGCATAAACTTCGGCTGGAGTTATGGTCCATCTTCATTTTCATAGTTTACCAAGTCACGTTAGTATATGTGTCGGTACCATCAGTAGTAACAGACACGACAACAGCCTAATGACAGAACGAGTGTCACTAAACGGTCATGGGAGGAAGAAGTATCACATGGAAAAAAAAGTAAAAAAAAGAAAAAAAAGGGTTTGAGATGTATTGGTAAGCTATTTCTTCCTCCTGGTCGGTTCCTCCTGGACAGTTTCTACTGTGCGGTTCCTCCCTCGGTTCCTCCCGGTTGTTTCCTCCTGGTCGTTCCTACCGGTGATCTTGAACAATGAAGAGGTATATGGTTTATTTCCAAAGTTCAGTTTATGCTATAATTCTTGATTGGAACAGTTACACGCTCTTTTACAAATATTTCGGGGGCATATGATACCATACAGTTCATGATATGATCATCACAAAATTTGCATGATCATAAGCATCGAGTGGTTTCTGGTTGATCCGTCAGAGCTCACTGAGACTATCGGCCATTGCATGTGATCGCCATGCATATATTGATTACAAGAATTAGACAAAGACATTTTATTACATGTTATTGTAATAAGCATGTCTTTTTCACACTTAAGGAGTGGATGATATACTACTGAGTTCAAGATTCAAGATATGGTTAGCCTATGGTTCCTACTGGTGAGTTATGGTTCCTTGACGAAGACAATTAATAATTGCTAATTTGATGTTGGAGTTGATTTTCACAAATTTGTTTTCTTCTTATATCTCAATTAGGTGAGCAATACACCTTGTCTTTGACTAAATATATTGTTACAACTTATAAGTGGCTCATAGTTGTGAAGGTTATGAGTTCCCATGTACCAAGAACTGTTGGTGAGCAATACACCTTGTCATTTTGACTAAATATATTGTTATAGCTAACAACTGGCTCATAGTTGTGGAGGTTACCAGTACCGTATGTAACAAAAATTGATAGGTGAGCAATACACCTTATGGTTGGATTAAATATATTGTTATAGCTAACAGATGGCTTATAGTTGTGGGGGTTACCAGTCCCATGTAATAAAATCTGAGATGATATAAGACACAATTTTGGGAGATTTCACTTCTTCATAAAATTTTTTATACTTGATTTTATTCATCAGTGATCACTCCAAGGAACCTACTAGATTCAACATGCACTACTTAAGGGGAATAAGATCCCTTTTGAGTTGATGTGACAAAAAGGGGAAGAATGCATGGAACGAAGGGAAGCTTAAGCCTTCATCTATATTAGCTTCCGGGGAAGCTCGTGCTTACAGGTTTTTTCAAATCAACTAGGGGAAGATTGTTGGGAATTATAAACGGTGAGTTGATATGACAAAATAGATGAAGGACTTAATAATAAATAGTTATCTTAGTTAGTAAGCTAGGGTTGACATGTAACCCTAGTCCCTCTATTATATAAAGAGGGTAGGCACCTTGGTTAGACTCATTCATTCATATGCAATGTAAACTAAAGGTGTGTGTGCCTTCCTCTTGGTGTCAAACCTATTAGGCACCAGGAGTAGTAGTAGCTTATTAGTATTTTATGAATAAGAAAGCGTTATTCATAACTTTGATTGTGTTCTTTATGTTCCGCAGCTTATTACAATCATTGTTATATATCCCAGATGAGGCTAGATCCTAAGACTCAACATACTTTTTGTGTCTTTAGAGTTTAAATCAATTTAGAGGAGTCAAATAAAAATTTGCTTTTAAATTTTGATTTTGCCTTTGCTTTTCTTGCTCGTGGGCGAGCAATACTTAAGTGTGAGGGGATTTGATAACGCCCAAATCTAACATGTATTAATAAGCGTTATCTTCACTTTTAATATAGTATTTGTGGTAATAAACGGACTTTTATTGCTAATATTGTGCAAAGTTCGGTTCTTGTGTTTTGTAGCTAGCATGGACAAAGAAACGCCTAGAAAATAATAAAAGGCGATATATTAGAGGCGAAAAGATAAACGAGGCATGGAAGTATAAGCTCTCGTATGAAGAATAAAAGAAAATAAGAAGTCTTGGGAAGTTTGGAAGAAAGAAATAGGAAGGAACAAAGTAAAAGGACTAAAAGAAAAAAATGGGAAAAAGGGGTCAGTTGCCACCAGCAAAACTGAAAGTTGCCCCCAACAAAACATAGCAAAGTTTCCGCCAACAACTATGAAAAGTGCTAGACGGGTTTTGGAAAAGTCTCATTAAACTCTTCTTAACTCATCACAATCAATGGAAGGTTGATCATTTCCCTCCCATAAACATTCCCTGACGTTTTTGCCTCTCTTCCAAGCATAAATCATGTATATAATAAACATTAGGGTTATTGTTCTTAGGGTGATTAATCCAGAGATTATTCTAACCCTTGATAAAGGTTAGAATCCCACTCCTACATAACCCAAAAGATAATAAACGTGTTTATCCTCATAGGAGGGACGAATTTCTCATATGAGGAATTGGATTGGAGGTTGGTTGATCAATTGGACGCTTGGAATTGCTCTAAATTCTACTTTGTTATTTCTTTGTGTTGGAAGAGCCATTTGGTAAAACTTTTGTACTTGAATTGATTTTCCTTTTAATCTAAGTATTGTTGGATGTTTGATACGATTAGGAATTGTGGTGAAATGTGTTCGAATTTGAATTCCGAGTAGTGTGATATGCTTGTGTGATGAACATGGATTTTAAAGGAGAGTCTGGTTTTATGATCAAGGAATATAATTGGGTTTTTATGGTTGATAATTCTTTAAACATATTTTGATAATAAAATGAAATATAGATTTTTATTGGATTTATAGGTCAAAAGGATTTCTGGTAAACTATGTTTCAAAAGATTTGTGCATGAGTCAATTTGGTTTCTTGGTGATTGACACTCACCTTGACGAGTTGGTTAAAGGAATTTGTTAATAGATTTATCTTGGGTATAGGTCGAAAGGACCCATTCAAACCAAACTAATCTCCTTGTATTTTCTAGCAATGGGAATTATAATGAATTGGCATAGATAAACATAGGTCGAAAGGGTTTGTCTAAATCAATTTGTTAACATGGATTCTATGAAAAATAACACAGAATGGATCCCATATACTTTAGATTTGTGATTCATAGTTGCTAAAGCACACAAATTATCTCTCCTACGGATGAAATAGAATTCACACAAGTATTACTTTTATTTATGATTTCCTTTACAATGTTAGTTCTAGCGGTAATATCGGTAGTGAAAATCTTATTACCTACACCATCTACATGTTTTGAGTATACGCAAATCCCATGGGACGATCTTGACTTACCCAACTTTTCTACAATTGAACGAGTATACTTTCTCGTATGCGTAGTTAAGGAATTAATAAGTCTTGTTTATAAATTTAAAACTAGGATTGCAAGACGCGCATCAGGTCCTTGGTTTGAAGTTTAACAAAGTTTTGATGTGAAAATGGGAAGTATACTTTTGTAGATTAGGGTTTTCTAATGGTCTAGGGTTTAATCTCAGTAAATGTGATTATCCTCCTCTTAGCTACTGATGTAAACTTAATTTAGGTCCTAGAAATTGTGTCTTAAGTGTCTAAAGAGTTCTTACACTTGGTTTAAGGGTTTAGTTTAGGTAAACATGTCTAAAGAGTGAAAATACCTATTTTGACCTAATTTACAAGTCATGCATTGAAATCTTGTACCTTGTGCATTAGGGTACTTGTACATTGTCTTAACATAATCTTATAATCTTAATGAAGTCCTACGAGTGTTTGTAGACTTGTCCTAAAAGACTAGGTTATGATTCCATGTAGATTTCTTAATATAAGGGTTTCTATATCATTAAGCCTAATGACTTTCTATTTTGAGTAATTATGGTTTGTATCTTAATGTACACTTACTCTGAGTCTTATACGATATAATTATGACTTCTATGGGTTATACATTCTTAGTATAAGGGTTTATATAGGTTGATCATATTCTAGGGTTATTCAAGTAAGCTTAAGGTTCTATGCTTTGAAAACTTGTACTTTATGCTTTAATAATTTGTAACTTAGTGTAAGATAAATGTATGATTATATTATGATACTTAGTTGAGTTTTATAATTTGTTGCAAAAAGATTAGAGTCTAATCCATTATAGATTGGATTTTATATGCTAATCTTGGTTTTAGGTCATTTTCTTGTAATTAGCTTGTGATTAGTGAATATTAGTATTTTGTGATTATTTACCTTTTCTTTATATGGTAGATTAGAATTAGTATAAATTGTTTAATATTAGTACATAGTTATCTTGTAGTTATATTGCTTGGAATATTAGTTTATAAGTGATTTCTATGGTTCTATGGCTATTTAGGGTAACTTTGTTGTATTTGAGTTGTTCTTATTCATTATTTGTACATATAGTTATCTTTAGAACTCAGACTTTATATATACATAGTGTATGTAACATACAGGCATATGTGGATGTGATAATTGAGATAGTTAGTATTCATATATTGAACAATTTAGTCACACATCATAATGAAAAGCAAAAATTTCTTAGTAAAATCACCTCTTTATTTATAAACATAGATATTATATTAGTCAAAACTACTGGATGTTATAAAATCTTAGTTTGATGGCATTCCACATAAGTTTAGCATCTTTCTAATGATGAAAACTATCTAGAATATCTTCTGAAAGTGTCATAGATAAAGTAGTTATTGCCTTTCTTTCTCTAATATCAGCCTGAATCTCAGTAGCAGTGACACCAGGTAACACTAGAATTGTACCATCTGCTAGCCAGTTAAGATTCTTATGTGTGTTCCCATTCTTAATGACATCCCACAAAGTGTGATCTGTGTGATTCAAAAAATGATCCATCTACATGGCCCAGGTTTTATAGTTGTCGTTTTTAAGGTTTGGAAGTTTAACAGCAGACATAGTGTTTTGGGAAGGTGTACCAGTTTGTGTTGCTACTGTAACTGGTTCATTCTGTACGACTGGTGCATTCTGTATGACTCGTGCATTCTGTACGACTGGTGCACCTTGCATAACTGGTGGTTGTTCATCACCATTCTGAATGACAGCTTCTACATGAGGTTGTTCATCACCATTCTGAGACATGGTGTTATTTAAGTGAGGTTATGTGTTTGGGGTTTTGTTCTTCTTATTCGGAGTTTCTCAACAAACTTTGATACCACTTGTTGATCCCTTTGAATAGATAGAGATCCTGTCAAGGATTGCACAATAGCTTGCAAACAAACTAGAGCACTTGTTAGACTATTACTCAACTCAAATAAGTTATGCAGAATCTAACTTAATTAAGCAAAGAGGAACAAAGAATTCAACTAACTATTCGATTCTTATTAATCGCTATGTTGAGGTACAATAAACACATCGTACCTATGTTCCTTTTATAGTACAAGGAAATCCTAGAATATTCTATTAGAATATGTATATCACATATGATATACTCGTATAAAAACTAGAACATATCTTTAATAAAAATATATATGTCCTTATCTAACTAATAGTACTTAACAATAAGTCTAACGGTACTTGACATGTACCGCGCATAAACTAACCGTACATGCTATACTAACGGTACTTGGTTACATACTAACGGTATTTGGTTACAATACAAATAATTCCCAACAGTTTTTTATCCATATAGTTAAAATGAATTTTTACTCATTTTATGAAGTAATTTTTGCCTCCACAAACTCCTTGTATAAGCTTTGATTTCCTTTTTCCAACTTGTTTATCTTCTGATCAAGTCGACGATTTGGAGTGCACTATTACTTTTGATGAGGTTAAGATTCATATGTGGGATTGGGGCATCAATAAATCTCCTTATCCAAATAGATTTTCTTTTGAATTTTATCGTAAGTATTGGACAACAATCATCAAGTTTTGTTTCAACCTGTTAGTGATTTTGTTAGTTAATGGGCACTTCCCTATAGGATGCGAATCTTATTTTATAGCTCTTATACCCAAGATTCAAACGCTAAATTTGTTAAATACTTTCATCATATAAGTCTTATTGAGAGCATTGACAAAAGCATAGCACAAATTTTGGATAACATATTATGCGTCATTTACCTTCTCTAATAAGTGGCATTGAATCAGGTTTTGTCTCTAATCATCACATTCTCGATGGGTCTTTCATTCTTAATGAACTTCTATCTTGGTGCAAGCTTAAAAAGACAAACGGGGTTATTTGTAAGGTGGAATTTGAAAAGACATTTGACTCAGTGAAATAAGACTACTTGGATGAAACTCTAATGGCTTTTGGTTTTGGCTCGATATGGTGTAGATGGATTACTAGTTAAGTTAATAACATCGTGGGCTCGATGTTTGTTAATGGTAGTCGTACTTCGGAGTTTGAAATTCATAAAGGCTTAAATCAAGGAGATCCTAAGGCGTGAGCTTTTATTTGATGATGTAATGTAATTATTTTACATGTGGTGCTATAGTCATTCTATGTTTAGAATTAATTGGGTTACATGGTTACAAAACCTTAACTTTGTTAGTTTGTAATCTTTTTAGCTTTAATCTAGTGTTTCTATTATTTTTTGTCTTTAAAAAAACATACCACTTCTTGCATATGTTACGTACTTCTTACAAAAATAATTCGTTAGACTACTCACCTGACGTTAGACGACTCAATAAGCAGTCGATAATCACTATAATTATGAATTATACATTTTTTGAATGTCTTAATTAAAAGTAGAAGAGATACACAAGTACACCAATAATCATACATTAGCAAGAGACATACTACTTAGCTATAAATCTTTATCTTACATTTATTTGTTTCAATTTACATTTCATTTAAATATAAAAGATTTACAGTAACCATCACAATAAAATTTAGAGTTAGGACCGGGCCAACATCGTGTCCTAGACATAGTGTAGCAGCACCAGTTCCCCTCCTTATTTATGCTACAAATATTTCCTTGGACTGCTACCTATACATTAAGATAAATGATAATAAGTAATATATTTGTATTACTGTACATGTGTGAACAGTGTATGTTAGTGATGGACAAAATTAAAAACATCAATTATAGTAATTTTATAAGAACTACTAGTAAAAAAGATCTATTAACAACTACTAGAACGTCTTTCTTTCTTTTCAACCTAAAATTTAAATCTATTTTGTTAGATTTATTCAATCACCAAATCATTTATCATGTTCTCAGCTTTAGTGTTTGTCGTAATTTAGAGGTTTTGACACCTCCATGTACTTGTCATCAAAACGTAGAAGAATTTTTATTAATATCTTTTTACTATGACTACAATTTTAGAAAAAATCATTTTAATGACTCAACTTTATTATGGCTTCTAGAAAATGATTATTCTTTCGATGATATACGAGTTCATGATAAAGAAGCTCTCTCGTGACAATGTATACTCGAGAACAAGGTTAGTTGATGCATAATGCATGACTTATGTTTCAATTTGAATAATATATTTCACATATCAAATAAAATATAGTATATGATATATGGTGTATCACAATTTTAATATTTAAAAACTAATGATTGAATTTGTGAAAGATATACAATCTCATTACATATGTTAAGCTCAAAACTAAAATCTCCATATGAGACTTTGAATAGATTATAATCACACTATTCACATATATTTTTAACCTCAAGTGATGAAATTTTATATATAGATATGAAAGAAAAACATATCACTCATATATACTAATTTTTTCATATTTATTATTTTCCTCGAGTAATAAAAGATCATATTGATTTTTGAATACACATGAAAATTTAAATGTTTCCAAAAACTATTCAGATCATTACAAATGTTGTGAAAGATATTAATGTAATTACAAGACTTTAAGAATAATATTGACATAATTATAAAAGTGAGAAAGACATTAATGTAAAAAATATATCTGTAAATGTTTTTAATTATAACTTATTAACGACTTCTCTTAAGATCTAGGATGGAAAATCTTTATATATCTCTTATAATTATTATAACAGCTTTTTTAATAGTATTTGATTCTTTTCTTATTCCGTACCATAATTTTTTATTTAACTAATTCTTATCGTTTTTGACTTATTTTATCCTAAACAAAAGATAAATAAAAGAGGGGGATAAATAAAAGAGGGCTTTTAGTTTTAAATTTAGAATTAATATGATTTTTTAAGGTATTTAAAAGTTTGAAAAAGATATTAATGAAATTAGAAAAGTTTGGAAAGGAGATCGTTGTAATTACAAAAATTAGAAAAATATTAATATAAATAAGAAGAATATTAATATAAATAAGAAGAATATATATGTTCTATTAAATTTCAAGAAAAAATACATATGTAAATCTTGCTAATAATTATGGAATGTGTATACAAACACACAAAATATGTTAATGAATAACGTACCGTCGACCACACAAGCAAGTAGAACAAAACTAAGAAGACAAAAGAAAGCTTTGAAGAATTCTTCATATCCAATTACTTTAAGTTGATTGGAATACAAGATATTACGATGTACTAAGAATTATTTTATATTGTAAGTGATCCAAGAACTATGCAATACAACATCATGCAGTTTGTATGAATACAAGATAATTACGTTTCACTCACATAAAATATAGCTTAGTAAACATGTTACAACATCATGTAGTTTGCGTATTTTGTATCTTTAGTACTAGTGGACCCTATAAAAATTCGGAGGTGCTTTTAGTATGTTTTCAAAGACAAAATTGTTTTTAATGAAACACTCAACTGATTAACAGGTCAGGTTATACTTTATTTTAAAAATTATTTCTTTTCAACAAAAAATACACAGTTCAAGAAAAAAATGAAAAATACATTCATTGTTTCTTTTTCTTTTTTAAATTTTAGCAAAAAGACAGATTTATCTTTAACCAATTAATTAAACTCTATTTTAATGTTTGTAATAGTACTTTCAAATAAGAGTAATATGGTAAACTTGATCAAATTTTATATCTAATTTTACTAGTGGACCTTTAAGTTGAGACACGCCAAAAAGAAAAGATGCGCTATTAATTTTGGGATGAAGGGGGTACTAGAATTGGACTTCACGTGACTTTAACCTAACTTTTTTTTATCGTAAAGGATTTATTCGTCTTGAGCTATATTAAGAAAATATGAGTATCGTGCAAAAAAGAGTGGAACTGAGTATTAATAAATATGAATTAACTAATTAATATTAATAAATAATAATAATAATAATAATAATAATAATAATAATAATAATAATAATAATAATAATAATAATAATAATAATAATAATAAAACAAAAACTAATAATGAATAAAAAAATAAAAAAAATAAAAAAGTAAAAACTAATATAAATTATAAATTTAATTTAAAAAATAATAATACTAGATACTAAACACTAAATAACAATAATGAATAATAATAATAAAATACATAATTTATAGTAATAGTTATTATTATTATAAATATTATATTATTTTAATTATTATTATTATAAATATTATATTATTTTTATATATGTATTATAATATTAAATATTATTATTATTATTATTATTATTCTAATAGAGTGATGTTTTTATAAGGGTAAAAGCTATATGATACCAATTTACTTATTGATTTCTACCGACTTTAAACACTTATTATTTTATCTCGTGACTTTACCAAGGAACTTGTTTGTTTTGTGACAATATTACCTATATGATCGGCTATATTTCATGTTATTATTATTTTTATTTTAAATGACACCTTATCTTTTTAGTTTAGTTTCTTCTACATAATTGACTTTCTACATGTTTTAATGAAGGGTAGTAACGACTTTTTACATCATTGTTATTATTAGAATTATTAATACTACAACTTTATAGCCATAAACACCTTAGACCATTTCACCATTTTTTTTCTGCAATTACATAGTCAAACAATTAACACCATTCCTTTAATTATTGTTCACAAACATACAAACACATTAAAAGTCCATTTCATTCTCATTATTCTTTTTGTGATATACCGACCAACACTACCAGTCTACCACGTCAACATTACACCACCACAGATCTGGTTCAAAGGTTGTGATTGTGTTGTATGCATCTTTCAGGTTTTGATGTGTGTATCAATACAAATAGAATCAACAATGACCACCACAACAAATAATCACCACCATCTTAAGCACACGTCAAATAGATATCTATAGAATCAAACTTGGATTTTGTATTGGTGGCGAGTATGGTGGATATGGAGTTATGTGGTCTCGAGATCTTTTGAATGGTGTGTTTGTAGTCATGGGTCAATACTTATGGGTTTGACTTTTGAGAAATCAGATTCATGTTCATATAATTCATATTTGGTTGTAAATGTTCATAGTAATATGTTAAGATCTCCAGTCCTCAAAACCTGATTCCCTAACATGGCTTTAACATAAACTTTTGAAAACCGTGTTTTATCATTTGACATTAAATCTTGTGGAAATCATACTTGCATAAATGTAAAGGAAATACAATGTAAAGGAAATACAATATATATGGCAGGGATGAAGATAAGAGTATATTAAAATATTACTTGTACTTTTTTATAACAAAAATCATACGTGGATAACGGAAAAGGAAAGAAAATAAACACGTGGATATTATAGTGCCAACGTATCGGTAACAAGTTACCAAATTGGTAACTTCGAAACGGTTTTGAAAGTAGAATGGTAAAGTCACGAGATAAAATATTAATTGTTTAAAGTCGGTAGAAATCAATAAGTAATATGGTATTTTATAGCTTTTACCCTTTTTATAACTAATTTGTAACACCCCGCTTTGGCCGAAATGCGAGGTGCTATTTGATGAGTATAATCACAACACTATGGTGTCTATAGAGAAATAATTAAATGCAAAAAAGAAGACACAAAGTGTCATGACAATACCTCAAACAACTAAAAGGAGACATACAATTGAAATGAAAAATTCCAAGTCAAATGTGAAGACAAATCTAGCAATACATCAACATAACAAGATGCAATAAGTTCAATTAAATGCTACGAGAAATAAACTAAAGTAGTGCGCCTCCTAGGGTCTCTCTAGCCACTTCTTTTCTCTTTCATTGCCTTAGGCTCACCTAAAAATGATGCTAAAACACGTCAACATAAAATTGGTGAGAGTCATAGGTTTATGACACAAAATAAATCAACCTGATGTGCTTTTCAATAAAACGGTAAACATTTAATATCATGGACAACAACTACTACATGCAAGCAAGCAAGAATCCCCAGTGTTTCCCACTGTACTATCGCATTTCCATATTGTGTGTTGCAGTCATACCACTACCGTGGTACGTAACATATGTAGTCTTACCATTTTCCCTTGTGTGCTACATAACATATATGCAGTCTTACCACTACCATGCTACATAATACGTCTAGTCTTACCCCTTGTGTGCTATATAATTTATACGCAGTCTTACCACTCCCTCAATTACAAGCATGCAAGATACATATAACACATTGATTGTCCATACATATTTAAAACAAATTTCACATCATACATTAAACTAGCATCATTTCCATTCCTTACTGGAGTAACATATGTAAGTAAACAAGAGGCTATGAAACCCACCTTGGGAAATCAATCCAAAAGTTCACACACATGATCAAGCAATATCTATAGCACACATAAAAAGTACATAAATTAACATCGATTCAAGGAATACATTCCTTCATCAATGAAATAACCTATACGATGGATATCCCTAGCATCTATCATAATACCAACTCCATATCGATCCTTTAAGTGTTCTATACACTAGTTATGCGCATATCCTAAACCATTCTCTTTTTACTCAAAACAGTCCCAAATTTAGTGTTCAAAAACATGCATAGATACACCCTTATACTCATGATCCACCTTTGTAAACAAAACCATATACCCTTACATGTTTCAGGAGTATCCCATAATTTTTCCTAAGCTTAATACTATTTTTAAGGCCCCGATATATATATATACATATATATATATATATATATATATATATATATATATATATATATATATATATATATATATATATATATATATATATATATATATATATATATATATATATATATATATATATATATATATATATATATATATATATATATATATATATATATATATATATATATATATATATATATATATATATATATATATATATATATATATATATATATATATATATATATATATATATATATATATATATATATATATATATATATATGTTAGCCCTATATTTTATATAGTCGAACAAGAATGTAATAGGTCATCTTAGCCGTTAAAGGTCTTGTATTGTAATAGGTTAGTCGGGAAAACCGGGCTTGGACTTTAAGCTAATATTGTATAAGTTAGGGGCGTAAGCCCAAAACAAAGCCAAGCCCGGCCCAAGTCACTTAAACCCACGGCCCATAAGCCAAGGGTATATATATCCTCTTCCATGTGTGGAAGAGGGTGTTGGTTTATTTTACTTTCTCTCTCTAGTAAACATTAACCTTCCAAATTCTCTCTTGTTTCTCTCTCTACTTTCTTCTCTTTCTCTCTCTAAATATCTCTTCTAAATCTTGTGTTATGGATTGAATGGGATTAACATTTGGTATCAAGAGCCTATAGTGGATAGGTGATTGAAGATTCGTGTGGTGTGTTCTTGATTTTTCGTGGTCATTTTGATCTATATATCACGTCCCAAAATTTTTCTTGTGTTTTTTTATGGTTTTTTCTTGATACAAATCTTCTACATAGTTGTGGTAGAGATTTGGTATTGTTACTTTGGCTAAAAACACAAAATTTTTGGGTATTTTGATCATTTTTGGCTTAAAATCACGAATTGGTTGAGTTTTGTCCGAGAAAAGTGGGATTTATTCCGATCAGGTCATCGGAAAGGGGTTTACAGTTATTCCGATCAGTGTAATCGGTATAGGGTTTAGGGATTCCGATTTGGTCATTCCGATCTGACATTCCGATTTGAGTATTCCAATTTGAATATTCCGATTTGACATTCCAATATGAGCTTTCCGATTTGACATTCCGATCTAAGCATTTCGATTTGGCCATTCCGATTTGGCATTCCGATAGGGACATTCCGACAAGGTTATTCCGACAAGGACATTTCGATTAGGGTATTCCGATCAAGGTATTGTGATAGGGTTTATTCCGATTAGGGTATTCCGATCAAGGTCATTCCGACAAGGGTATTCCGATCAAGGTCATTCCGACAAGGTTATTCCGATGGACATTCCGATGGATATTTTGTTTGAGTAATTTTTAGACTTAGCAACTATCTAGACTAGTTTCAGAACATAGGTTACACGAAGATTAAAAAAAAAGGAGATACAAAATTTTTCGGCTTATCGTTTTGTCAGACTGAGGAATTTATTCTCGGACTGAAAAATTTTTTTGGAATTTTCGGAATTTCAATTTTAACCACACATCATCACAACAAATCCACTAAGATCTGCAATTCATTCACAAGTATTAACCATGTCTAACAACAACATCAACATTGCAACTGCTAATCAAATTCGTTTGGAACAAGGTGGCAACGGTAATCCACCTGTGCTCACTACCGGTTGTTACGTTCAATGGAGATCTCGTTTTCTCAGATTTCTCGACGGAAAAGAAAACTGAACTGCTCTTCCTCACTGCCTTGAGAATCCACCTCCAGTTTTTGAATTCATACCAATTACCACACAGGCAGAGGATGGTACTTCATCAACTATACGAGCTATGGAGGATTTTGACACATGTTCTGCTGAGAAAAAGAAACTCCTCCAAGCTGAAGCTGATGTTGTATACTTCATACTCACTGGAATTGAAAACGATATCTATTCCACAGTTGATGCATGTCCTAATGCTATGGAAATGTGGAATGCAATTCATCGATTGAAGCAAGGTGAATCGATCAATGTTCAAGATCTCGAGACTAATCTACTTTGGGAGTTTGGAAAATTCACATCTGAAGATGGTGAATCCATTGACTCATATTACTCGAGATTCTACAAAATGATGAATGAGCTTGTTAGAAATCAGTGCACCATCTCCAATCGTCATGCCAATGTTCAGTTTCTACTTCAACTCAAACCGGAATGGCAAAGGTTTGTGACCTTGGTTAAACAAAGGGAAGATATCAAGACCATCTCCTATCACAAAGTTTATGATATCTTGAAACAACATCAGAATGAAGTGAATGAACTAAGGGCTGAAAAGGCAGAACGGTCTGCAAATTCTATTGCTTTTATGGCTGCTACTTCAACAAAACTCGTTCCCCGTCAACAACCACCTACTCATTTCTTAAAGTCATCAAGCTCATCCACCAAACCTCTAGTTATTGCTAAACACAAAGCAAAAGCATTTGTCCCCACTCCACCTCCAAAGTATGACACCGAGTCAGATGGAGACAGTGATGATGAACAAACTTCAAGGGACAAGAAGATTGAGGAACTCATGTCTTTACTCACCACAACTTATAAGAAGATCTACAAACCTACCAACAACAACCTCAGATCATCATCCAATTCTAGATATAAGGAAGTTGATCATGCACCTAGGTATGATTGTGATGCTAGGTATGATAATCAGAGGTTGCTGAATCAAGTTGGGGCTAGAGATACTGTAGGCACTCCGGTTGTGCAAAAGACCGGGATTCAATGCTTCAACTGCAAGGGATTTGGGCACATGGCTAGGGAATGTAAGAAGCCAAAACGGGTTAAGGATTCGGGATATCACAAGGAAAAGATGCTGTTGTGTAAGAAAGAAGAAGCAGGAATTCCACTCACAGCAAATGAAGTTGACTGGCGTGATGACACTGATGATGAAGCCGATGATCAAGAGTTGGAGGCACATTATGTTTACATGGAAAAGATTCAAGAAGTGATCCCAGAGACTGATGATACTTCTGGACCCATCTATGATTCTGAGCCACTTGAAAATGTACCATCACATGATAACTATAATGTGTTTGCTAATGAACGACGTCATCCTGAGCAACCCGAAAGCATCAATGACACATATGTAATGGACACGGAGGATAGAAATATCTCTACGGATTCACAGCATATGTGTAATGATGACGAAAAAGCTGTTCAGGATACTGACTCGGATGAGGACCGTGATTTGCTTGCGTCTATTATTGATTCTTTAAAACATGAAATTGAGGAAAACAAAGAGGCTAATAAACGTTTGAAGCAAGCAAACACATCCTTAGCCGAGGAGATAGACATGCTTAAAGAGTGTGATTATGTAAAAGAAGCTGATCGACGGGTTGCAATAGCTAATGGTTTGGTATATGAACGTAAGGTGCTCAACGAACAATATTGTTCTGAAGTAACACACGAAATTCATATGTCAAAACAGAAGATATCGGAACTTGAAGAACAACTGCTACTACATAAACTCCAAATTACTGAATTAGAGTCGGTTAACAAAGAACAAACTGAGCTTTATAAAACTCGTGAAGAAAAGGATATTGAAAAAAATTATTGCTTTGGAGAAGAGAGTCGACACGTTAAACAACATTGTTTACAAAACGGGTCAGTCTATTCAAACTATGAATATGCTCAATAGAAATATGAAAACGAGTTTTGTCAAGCCTGAATATCTCAAGAAAGCTCAAAGTACCAAGCCTGCTCTTTATGATATCTGTTGTTATGTTGATAATCTTGCTCTTATGCTTTCCCCTGACTGCGACGAAATCATTCATCAACAAGAAGAAAGTCGATCAAACTTAAGTGATTTAATAAACCTTTCTGATTCTAACAATCATATTAAGTTTGTCCCTCAAAAAGAACTTTCAAAAGAACAAAAGATGTATAATAGTGTTCCACCACCAAGTGATGAACCACAAAAGAAAGTTTCTTTAAAAAGGAGTTTCAAAAAGCAATAAATTTTGTTAGAAAAGCAAATTTTGGATGAAAAACGTAAATGGGATGAGAAAAGCAAAAGTGTTCAGCAATTTGAGTTTATAAAACAAGGGGTTTTAAATTTGTACAAAGGTGTCGTCGACTATGAAAAAGTTTCTAGGGATACCATTTGGAATATTAAACCCAACCCACAAGTAGAAGTCGTCATTCAACAATGTATTGTTCCAACCATTGATGATCTTTCAAAAAATGTGGAAATGTTTTATACAGCTCTCACTGAGGAAATGTTAACTGATTTAAGTTATGTTAAATCTCTTGAAGATGAAGTTGATTTTCTTCAAACTAAATTAAAGACACAAGAACACCAACTTTCTAACGAAATTGATCGACTTTCTAAGGAATACTTTTATGCTGACCATATGAATGCTATACTTGGTGTGTATACCGATCTGGATCAATATTGTCATGTAGCATGTCTAGTGTCAGAATCGGACGCGAAATGTCGCAATCTTGAAGTAGAGCTTTCAAAACAAATTCAGTCATATAACAAACTTTCGAAAAGTTTTTCTCAACTTGAGAAACACTCCATTTCTCTTGAACTTGCTTTACAAAAAGGTGAAAAATCTCATAATCATAAAAAGTGTCAAGAAATGTCAGATTCTTCGTTTGGTCTACTAAATGAAAAAGATTTCGAAATAAATGATTTTAAAGCTCAGCTAAAAGAAAGGTACATAGCCATAAGTGAGTTACAGAAACTCATTGAGAAAATCAAAGGAAAGTCTGTTTTGGGTAAACCATCCGCCGTTCGTCAACCGAATGCGGTTAAATGCCCTAAATCATCTATTTTGGGACATTCCCCACAGACTTTGACTAAGAGGGGAAATGATAAGAGTACCAATGTGATAGCACCTGGAATGTATAAGATGAACACTAAGCCCACTCAAACTGGAACATCGCGGTTACCTCAGAATATTAAGAAAACTAATCAACGTGTGTCTTCTTCTACAGGAGTAATCCCTACTACTAGCGTTAGCGGACCACAGCTTAAGAGCGATAGAATGCACGATAAGGTCATGCCTAAAAATAGTCAAGGAAAGAAGTTGGAAGTAGAAGACCACCGTAGGAATTTTAAGTTTTCTAAGAATAAAACGTCTGTAACTGCATAATGACAGTTTAAATGCTAAGACCTCGAATGTTGAATTTGTTTGTGTTGAATGTGGCAAATGTGTTCGTACTTTCAATCATGATTGTTAGAAATACGTTTTAACGTATATTAGAAGTATCGGTCACTCCACAATATTATTAATGTTGTAATAGCTCGTAGTTAATGAGTACTTATTTAGTTAAGTAAGAAACCAACCCATGGGTCGACCCAAGCCCAATAGTGGCCTTGGATATAAATACCCCTTTCCACCATGGAAAGGGGTTGGTTGTTGATCATTCTACTTTTATCATTTGAATAAAAACACATAGTTCTCTCTCACTTTCTCTCACTAGTTTCTCTCTCTAGAAATCTTCAACCCACTTCATAGATTCATAGTTTATCAATATTCTACATTTGGTATCAAGAGCTATGGGGTGATTTAAGGTAATGATTTGTGTTGTTATTTAGTTTTTGATTGTATTAGTGTTCTTTAAGAAGATCCATCTTGATTCTTGGAGTTTTTGGTGATTTTGTGATTGGGATTAGTAGATAAGTATTAGTTTTTACTTAATTTTAGTAGAAATCACAAAACTTTTTGGGTTATTTGGTAAAAATCTGGGTTTGTTCTTCATTTATTTGATCGACTGATTACACGAACCAGCTTCTGTTTCCCAGAAAAGTTCCGGATCAAAAAGTTCTGGATCAACAAGTTCCGGATCAAAAAGTTCCGGATCAAAAAGTTCCGGATCAAAAAGTTCCGGATCAAAAAGTTTTGGATCAAGGAAAGTTCCGGATCAAAGGAAAGTTCCGAATCAAAGGAAAGTTCCGGATCAAAGGAAAGTTCCGGATCAAGGGAAAGTTCCGGATCAAAGGAAAGTTCCGGATCAAAGGAAAGTTCCGGATCAAGGGAAAGTTCCGGATCAAGGGAAAGTTCCGGATCAAGGGAAAGTTCCGGATCAAAGGAAAGTTCTGGATCAAAGGAATGTTCCGGATCAAAGGAAAGTTCCGGATCAAGGAAAGTTCCGGATCAAATCTTCCGAACCAAAAGTTCCGGATCAAGGAGTTCCGAGCCAAAATCTTCCAAATCAACACTTCCGAATCAACAATAGTTCCGGATCAAGGGATTTTTTTTACTTGTTTTTTCGACGATTTTTTTAGAGGATTTAATCTTGGTTTCTTACAACAAAAACTCAACACAACTCACAAACTTTACTTCACTGCTCGATCAACCGATAATCTTTGTCTCTTTGAAGTGATCAAAATGAATCCGAATTCATTAATGCCTCAGATATAATCACTTACGGACATTTCCGTCATTACGGGAACGGATAATTACCCTCCAATGCTCATTAAAGAAGTCTTTGAAGCATGGAAAGGCCGTATGATGTCATACCTTAAGGGAAAACCGATAAATGGGAGGCTTATGGTTAAGTCAATTCTAAATGGTCCACTTGACTAGGGTACCATCGTGGTTAACAATGTGACTCGACCAAGGGAGTTTGAAGAACTTACACCAGCTCAACAACTTGTTGCCGATGCAGACGAAAAGGCTCTTCAAACCATTCTCCAAGCTCTTCCACATGACATCTATCGAATGGTAAGTCAGTATACGGTTGCAAAGGATTTATGGGAACGTCTAAAGGTGTTGCTACAAGGTACGTCTCTTACCAAACAGGAAAGGGAATGTCAGTTGTATGATCTGTTTGATAGATTCACGTACAGCCCAGAGGAAACGCTTCACGACTATTACTTCAGATTCACTACTCTCATGAATGATCTGAATGTATACAATCTCGTGATTGCTCCATTCCAGGTTAACACAAAATTTTTGAATACTTTACCTCAAGCTAAATGGGGTGAGTATATTACCGATGTTAAGTTAACCAGGGATTTACATAAGTGCAATTTGGATCAACTCTATGCTTTTCTTCAGAAGCATGAGAAACACGTGATCATGCACCGTTCGCCTCGAGGTATGTACCCTGATTCTTTAGCTTTGATGGCGAATCAACCAAGCTTGTCACACAACAACACTCCTTATATTTTGGGACACCAAGCCTATCATCCATCACCTTACATGACACCAAGCTTCCCCCAATATTCGATTCTACCGCAACCACCCACCTCACATCAGCAACAATATCGGTTTAATGCACCTTCATCACACTATGCTTCACAACCTCACCCAGCAAGCATTGCACCTTATGCTCAGTCTTCATATTCTTCTTATCAAGAGAATGCAGCATATCCATCAAGCTACTCTGACCACATGAGTATTCCTTCTAGTGCTTATGCAGCTCAACAAGACCAAGCACTGTATTGTGATAATGATGAAGTCCCTATTCTTGAATTCAAACAAGGAACTGACCCAGTTGAAGTGTTAGCCACTATGTCTGCTTATCTCACAAGGACTTTAAGCAAACGAGGATTTAGAGGACCAGCTCCTACTAACAATCAGCTGAGGAATTCATCCAATTCTCGCCAACAAGCTACTATTGAGAATGGCAGGGTAATGGTTCAACCTATTCAACCTTATCAGGGGAGACCTACTACATCAACTACCAATGCACGCACGGTCAATCCTGCTCCAATGGTCAACACTCCTCCACGGGCTAATTCCACAGGCAAGTTGAGAATGATTACATGCTACAACTGTAAGGAAGAAGGTCACATGTCCAGGGATTGCAAAAAACCCAAGAGGAGAAGGGATGGTCAATGGTTTGTAGAGAAGATTTATCTAGTGAACGCTCAGGCACAAGGAAGGGAACTTGATGAAGAGGAGCTTGCATTTCTTGCTGATCCAGGGATTGCTGAACAAGACGTTGTCATCACACAGAATGCAACATACCAAGCAGATGATCTTGATGCTTATGATTCAGACTGTGATGAACTTTAATCTGCACAGGCAGCTCTTATGGCAACTATCTCTAGCTTAGGGCCAGAAAAAAGATCTGAGGTACTTACTAATACCACTGATAATACCACTGATACTAGTATTCAACCACATCAAGTTGTGCAAGAGAGTGCTGATTCGAATGAGTCTTCGGTGGTGAGTCTTTCAAATGAGGAGACAATGAATGATAGTAATATCAATGTGAGTCCCCAGACTTTGAGTGAAACACAACCGGGAGTCATTTTGCATACGCATACTCCTGCTCAACAAGATTTGGTCATGGTTCCTGCTACATTACTTAGCCAAATGAATGCTGCACTCTTAGAAACCCTAGCTAAGAATAAGAATTTGTCTGATGAGCTTGCCTTATGCAACGAGAAAGTTCAAACTTTGGAATTAGTTCCTTCGTCTAGTGTTCTAACAAATCCTGAATATGATCATTTTCGAAACAAACAAATGGGTCACTTGCAAGAAATTGAAACCTTAAGAGCAGATCTTTCTAACGAACTTAAAGAAAAAGAGTTAGTGGTCACTAATTTTCACAAACTTCAAACGGATTTTGAGTTACTCGAGTCTAAGAAGAATGAAATGGAAATTAATGCGGCTAATAAGATTAGAAGTTTAGATTATTTGCTTTTAAGACAATACGCTGCCTCTCAACTAGTGCACTTATTTGATGCTTCGTTTAGAGAATTTAACTTATCACGTCAAAAAGGCCTTCCCCCTAACCCACGGTATGCAAAACAAGCTTTTATCCATAGTCCAAGACTTTATAATGCAACCCAATTAGGATTGGTCTTAGACCCGATTGTTATTTTCGATGATCGCACAAATAAGGATCTAGTTGATGAGAATCGGTCATACAACTTTGCAAAATATCCCGAGTGTGATTATTTTAAAATGAATCAGGAGCTTGCAAAAACAGATTTTAGAATTTGCTTCCATATGGATAAAGATCTCATCACAGCACCAACCTACATGTTACATGAAGAAAACCCTAGTACACTTCCTACACTTGTCAAAATGGAAGGACCTAAGGAAATTCCAAAGGATCTTCCACCTGTTAGCACCGTATGGTTAAACTTGCAAGAGATTAATCAATACTTTGCTAGTTTTGACAAGGTCATTTTGGAATGTACGACTTCAAATGGCCTAAACGCCGGAGAATGGGCTTTCGAACACATGAACGAGGTGTTTAAGAATGAGATCAATCCGTTTGTCGAAAGTCTAAAAGGAAGTTTTGCATCTCTTTCGTAAAATCTTGAGTTTGAAATTGCAGAAGTTCAAAAAGTGTTTTATGAAATGGACACCGCTTACGAACTACAATTAATTGAAAAGGAAAAGATTTTATCCGAATATGACCGATTCTTGTCCCAAGTAATTTCGTGTGATGTGCTTACTACTGTGAATGTTAATTATTCGAATGAGCTTACATCCGCTATGATTAACTGTGATGCTGTGAATATATGTGATGATGTGTGTGATCTCTCTGTAAATGTTGCTGATACTATAAATGAGGTAGATAATCATTCTTGTCACGAATCTAACGCTGAATTTTTAAAGCTTCAAGATTCTTAAAATTTACTTTCAAAACGCTTTAATCAACTTGAACAACATTGTATATCTTTAGAATTAAAACAACAAACTCAAAATGAGGATCTTTTGATAACAAATGGTTGTGAAAACAGTGTTGAGACGAGTGACAAGATGATTGCAATAGTTAAGGCATTAGAGGAAGAGATTATGAGATTAAAGAGAGATGTGTTATCAAATGAAACACTAAAATTGGAACTAGAGGCTATAGAGTCTAAAAACCAGGACTTAGAAATTAGAATTTCGTCTATTCTAGGGGAGATGGATCGTGCAAGACAGGGAATGTCCAAACTTTATGGTTCACTAGAAGAACGCTTCGCTTTTAATGCGGCACAACAACAATCTTATGTTGAACAATTGAACCAAAAATGTGAGGAAATCTGTGACTTAAATATCTAGCTCATTGACAAAAACATGGTTTTGGCCGAGTTAAAGGAGACACTTCTTCTCACCCGACAAGAAGCTGTTAATAACTTAGCTACCAACTCTGCACCGTCCTCTAGTGCTCCAACAACCAAGTCAGTAGTGCTTTATAAGAACCCGCTCCATAAGAGAAACCCGATTACCTACGATGATTATATGAGGAATGCAATTAAGCATGTAGATCTTGTTAGGGATATTTTAGATGATTTATATGCGTTAGATCCCTCAAGCAGTTACTTTTATTCAGCTCATGAATATATTAAGCGAGTTCAATATTGCTTAGCATATTTGCAATACATAGGTAAACCAGGTTCTACACTACTCACTAATCGACCAATTGATGTAACTCCATTCAATAAGACCCCAGGAGCAAAACCGTCATTGGCACCATCAAGTAAGGCACCTTTAAAAACTGTTGCTAATGTTCCCACTTTGCCTTCTACAGGAGTAAAAGAGTCTACTAAGGCTAAAGGATCGCCACTCAAGAAAGATAAGATCAAGCCCTCCACTAGTAGTACCAACAAGAAGAAAGTAGAAGCTCACCATAGGAATGTTATGTCAGATTTAAATAAAAAGAATCATGTTGCTAAGACTAAAAGCTCTGCGCCTGTGCAGAAGCCTAAACCATTTGTGAATTCTAATTTGAATTGTTGGAATTGTAATGAGTGCATGCTTTCCCAACGTCATGATTTGTGTCTTATTAATCATGTGAATGAAATGAATGCCATTAGGAATAATCTTGAATGGAAGCCAACTGGGCGAACTCGTACCCAAGTTGGATGGCAATGGCGTCCCACTGGTAGGACATTTACAATAGATGGAAAAATGTGCCCTTTAATTAGGAATGCATCCATTGAGGTTAGGTCTCAGTGTCCTTTAGTTAGGAACACTAGCACTACAGTATGGAAACCGCGCCCTTTAATTAGGTCAGCTCCCACTATAGTGCCTATCAGTGAAGAAATACCTCAGGATTTAAGCCAACTAGAATCTACACCACCAACTAGGAAGAAGGCTAGGAAATCTAAGAAACCTAAAGTTAGCAAATCTAAGATTATAAAATCTGTACCTGCTAATAACAAGGAACATTCAGATTCCAAAACCTATACATTGTCCTCGTTTGGTGATATTTTCAGGTGGTCCAAATCATCCACTGGTATTTGGACTCCGGTTGTTCAAAGCATATGACCGGAGATCGCTCGATGCTCCGAAATTTCGTCAACAAGTTTCTTGGAATGGTTAAATTCGGTAATGATCATATTGCAAAGATAATGGGGTATGGTGAATATCAGATTGGAAACGTTACGATTTCAAGGGTATACTATGTAGAAGGTCTTGGTCATAATTTATTTTCGGTAGGACAGTTTTGTGATTCCAACCTAGAGGTTGCTTTTCGACAACATACTTGTTTCATCCGCAACTTGGAAGGAAAAGATTTGTTGAAGGGGTCTCGTGGTGCAAATCTTTATAATTTGTCCTTACAAGACATGATGGCCACCTCTCCAGTATGTCTTCTCTCTAAAGCATCTAAGACCAAGTCATGGTTATGGCATCGCAGATTATCTCATCTCAACTTTGATGCTATTAATCTTCTGGCTAAAAACGAATTAGTTCGTGGTCTTCCAAAGCTCAAATTTCACAAGGACCATTTATGTTCCGCGTGTTCAAGGGGGAAAAGTACCAAGAAATCATACAAGCCCAAAGCTGAAGACACCAATCAAGAAAAACTTCATCTTTTGCATATGGATCTTTGTGGGCCAATGAGAACTGAAAGTGTGAGCGGTAAGAAATTCATTCTTGTTATTGTGGATGATTTCTCCAGGTTTAAATGGGTTAGATTTCTACGTACAAAGGATGAAGCACCAAAGGCTATCATCACTTTTCTGAAATTCATTCAGGTACGTTTAAATACTATTGTCCGCCGTATTCGTACAGATAATGGAACAGAGTTCGTCAACCAGACTCTTCGTGCTTACTATGAAGAAGTTGTATCTCACATGAAACATCCGCTGCACGTACTCCACAACAAAACGGTGTCGTTGAAAGACAGAATCGTACGCTTATGGAAGCTGCTAGGACTATGTTGATTTATGCGAACGCTCCATTGTTCTTGTGGGCAGAAGCTATATCTACTGCATGTTTCACCCAAAACTGCTCTATCATTCGGAAATGCCATGGAAAAACACCTTACGAGCTTCTACATGATCGTAAACCCGATGTTTCATTTTTTCATGTGTTTGGGGCTCTTTGTTATCCAAACATTAATAGTGAGAACTTGGGCAAGCCTCAACCGAAAGCCGATATAGGTATTTTCATTGGTTACTCACCCTCCAAGAAAGCATACCGAATTTACAACCGTCGTCTTGGTAAGATAGTAGAAACTATGGACGCAGATTTCGATGAGCTGACACCGATGGCTTCTGAGCAACGCAGCTCTGAACCCGCGCTTCATGAGATGGGAACCGGTGCTATTAGTTCCGGATTAGTTCCCAATAATGCTACTTCTACATCATTTTTACCACCTACAAGGCCCGAGTGGGATAAACTGTTTCAACCGTTGTTTGATGAATTCTTTGATCCCCCAAACGATGAAGTTCCAGCACCTGTAGTGATAGCTCCAATACCTGAAGTTGTTGCTCAAGCTAATGAAGCTTTATCAAATGCATCTTCAATTAACATTGAACCGGATGCACCTCTACCAAGTGATTCTCAAACTACATCTGAATCGTCACCCTTACTTGTGCCTAATGATGTTGAAGAGGATTCTATTGATCACGATTTGGAATATGCTCACCTACAAGAGCTTCCTTTCTTTGGTGTACCGATACCTGAAAACCCTTCAGCCGCGTCTACCTCAGAAGAAGCTCCTTCAATTGTTCATTCCAGACCACCACGGATTGAAAAACATAGCACCAAATGGACAAAAGATCACCCAATTAGGAATGTCATTGGAAGTCTCGATCGACCAGTCTCTATACGCCATCAATTACAAGAGAGTGCACTCTATTGCTATTTTGATGCATTTCTCTCCGAAGTTGAACCTAAAAATTGGCAACAGGCTATGACTCAATCATCTTGGATTGAAGCCATGCAGGAGGAACTAAATGAATTCCAAAGACTTGAAGTATGGGAATTAGTTCCTCTCCCTGACAAGGTTAAAATCCTCACTTTGTTGTGGGTTTATAAGGTTAAACTCGATGAGATGGGTGCAGTCTTGAAGAATAAGGCTAGATTGGTTGCTAGAGGATACAAACAAGCCTTGGGTATCGACTTTGAAGAATCTTTTGCTCCTGTTGCAATATTGGAGGCTATTAGACTATTCCTTGCGTATGCTGCTCATATGAACATGATCGTCTATCAAATGGATGTGAAGACGGCATTTTTGAATGGTGAACTAAGGGAAGAAGTCTATGTTAGTCAGCCGGATGGGTTCGTTAGCACGGAGTTTCCTAATCATGTGTACAAGCTTAAGAAGGCTCTCTATGGGTTGAAACAAGCTCCACGCGCGTGGTATGATCTCCTTTCAACATATCTCATCTCGGAAGGCTTCTCCAAAGGCAAGGTGGACCCCACTCAATTCACTCTCAAGGAGGACAACGACATGATACTGGTACAAATTTATGTTAATGATATAATATTTGCTGCCTCTAACATAGAATTGTCAAAACGCTTTGAGAAGATAATGTCCACACGCTTTCAGATGTCGATGATGGGAAAAATTTCATTTTTCTTAGGATTACAAATTTCTCAGAATCCCAGAGGCATCTTTATTAATCAATCCAAATATGCTCTAGAATCTTTAAAGAAATATAACTTTGAAAATTGTGACCCCATGGACACTCAAATGGTGGAGAAATCCAAGTTAGATGAAGATAGGAATGGGATTATTGTCGATCCAAAACTTTACCGTGGGATGATCGGCACCCTTCTCTATCTGACTGCTAGCAGGCCTGATTTGCAATTTGTCGTATGCATGTGTGCCCGGTATCAGGCTCGGCCTACCGAAAAGCACCTACATGTTGTTAAAAGTATCTTTCGGTATCTCAAAGGAACACTTCATCGTGGTCTATGGTATCCGAAAGATTCCTCCATTGCTTTAATATCATACGCAGATGCCGATCATGCTGGGTGTCAAGACACGAGGCGTAGCACTTCTGGGTCTGTGCAACTCCTTGGAGACAGATTGATTAATTGGTCTTCAAAAAGGCAGAAAAGCGCTGCAATTTCTAGCACGGAGGCTGAATACATCGCCATGTCCGGTTGTTGCGCTCAAGTCCTTTGGATGAGATCACAACTAACTGACTACGGTTTGGGATTCAACAAAATCCCGATGTATTGTGACAACAAGAGCGCCATTGCCCTTTTCTGCAACTATGTTCGACACTCCCGGGCCAAGCACATAGACATTCGCTACCATTTCATTAAAGAGCAGGTGGAGAACGGAGTGATCGAGCTGTATTTTGTCACTACTGAGTATCAGCTGGCAGATATGTTCACCAAAGCCTTAGATCGAGGACGAATCGAGTTTTTGATCGACAAGCTTGGCATGAAATCATTCACTCCAGCGACTCTCAAAGAATTGGCAGAAGAATCAGCTGAATAGTGGTGGTAAACTATTCAGGCGTATCCTTTGTTCGTGATCATGTATATTATCGTATATATATAAACCACAAAAAGAAAAATACAAAAATATAAAACCAAGAAAACCATAATAAATATAAAACCTACAAAAACCATAAAAATTATAAAATCAAGAAAAACCATAAAAATATAAAACCTAGAAAAACCATAAAAATTATAAAATCAAGAAAAACCAAAAATATTTTTTCGTTTTTTTTAAATCGGGCATGTCTTTTAGTACGGTAATATTTACGGCTTTAGAAATGTCGATCAATATTGACACGGCGCCATAAATAGAGTCCGTATAAAAGTTGTACATTTTTAAAACATGTCCATTATGGCTTGTAGTTATTTCAGACTGCAACCCGGTTTTCGCATTAAAGTCACGTATTATGGCTCACTACGGAAATTAATTTTCTCGGGCATGATTTACAAGCCAAATCATGCAAAGGGATCAAGTTTACTTTACAACTTGGTCTAACACGAGTTAGTGTACGTCTCAGTGCATTAATTTGTCAAAATAAGAGAAATCTTATTGCCACCACGAATCAATCTTGTCAAGACATTAATTGGAAATGTTTTCATCAATATTTGACTCTTTAAACAATGACTACAGCTCTTTAAATAGAAAACGGGTCATCTTTTAAGGGGGAGAAAATATTAAATCATCTTCGTCATCAAAACGATTTTCAAAGTGTTTGTGGAAAATTAATTGGCTAAATGGTTTATGAGTGGTCTTGCTTTAGAATACGACTTGGTTTATGAGTGGTCTTGCTTTAGAATACGACTTGTGCTCGTTCAATGAGATAGGACTTGCTTTAGATCTCGGAGTTTTGCTAATAGGATGCGTTGCTTAAGTTGTGTGAGGGCTAGAATAATTATTACAATTAGTTAGACTAACGAATGCTAAGTATCTTAACGGATGTTAGCCTAATAGGAGTTATAAACCAAAAAGGAAAAGAATAGAAAAGTATAGGGACTTAAGGTGACATTTGTGAAAGTTGTAAAAACTTTTACCTAGTCAAACCAAACCCCCCGTCTCTTTCTTCTTCTTTCTTTCTTCTCCTTCTCTCCATCCGCCATTAACACACACGCAAGCTTTCACAAACTCTCGATTCAATCACTCAATCCGTTTCATTCGATCTAAAAGGTACATACATCGAATCTTTAATTTATAATTTGCCTAATTCATCATTTAATCAAGTTAATTGATTTGGGTAATCAAGATTATCACATTAGGGTTCATTTGCCTAAATTCAAGATTAATTGATTAGGGTTTTATGTGGATTTTACTTGGAGTATCCTTAGAAAGATGTTTTGTTGCCTTAGCATGCCTTAAAACTCACAATCGCGCTTAGAATAATCATCAATAGGGTGCGTTTAGAACTTCCGGATGAACAAGGTTTTTGAACTTCCGAATGAAGAAGTTTCGGATGAACTTCCGAATGAAGAAGTTCCGGATGAACTTCCGAATGAAGAAGTTCCGAGTGAACTTCCGAATGAAGAAGTTCCGAATGAACTTCCGAATGAAGAAGTTCCGAATGAACTTCCGAATGAAGAAGTTCCGGATGAACTTCCGAATGAAGAAGTTTCGGATGAACTTCCGAATGAAGAAGTTCCGGATGAACTTCCGAATGAAGAAGTTCCGGATGAACTTCCGAATGAAGAAGTTCCTGATGAACTTCCGAATGAAGAAGTTCCTGATGAACTTCCGAATGAAGAAGTTCCTGATGAACTTCCGAATGAAGAAGTTCCGGACGAACTTCCGAATGAAGAGTTCCGAACGAACTTCCGAATGAAGAGTTCCGAACGAACTTCCGAATGAAGAGTTCCGAACGAACTTCCGAATGAAGAGTTCCGAATGAACTTCCGAATGAAGAGTTCCGAATGAAGGACTTCCGGATGAAGAGTTCCAAGGACTTCCGGATGAAGAGTTCCGAATGAAGGACTTCAGGATGAAGAGTTCCGAATGAAGGACTTCCGGATGAAGAGTTCCGAATGAAGGACTTCCGGATGAAGAGTTCCAAGGACTTCCGGATGAAGAGTTCCGAATGAAGGACTTCCGGATGAAGAGTTCCGAATGAAGGACTTCCGGATGAAGAGTTCCGAATGAAGGACTTCAGGATGAAGAGTTCCGAATGAAGGACTTCCGGATGAAGAGTTGTTGGACTGATAGTTGTTTGCCTATTATAATTACTTGTTGAAATGTGTTATGCTTAGAAGTCATAATGATACATATATATTTTTGTGCAGCAACATTTTATGTCTTATCTTAAGCAGATACGATGACTAATCCAACAGTACAAGCACTCCAAGATTTTAGAGCAGCCGCAATTGCCGAAGCACGAACCCTCAAGTTCATACCAAACAATTACCGGCTGAAGCAAGTTTCAAAATCCACTCACCATGGATTTAAAGTCGCCATAGCAATCCTTGATCACTCTCACTTCAAGAATGCGTTAAGGAGTACTACTTCGGTGCCATATGATTACATGTATGAATTCTGGGCCACCAAGGAAAGTACTTCAAACAAGATCACCTTCTCTCTCGACAACAAAGAACAGACACTCACCGTCTCAGACTTCCGCAAAATATTTGGAATTCGGGATACACCCAAAGGTATGTCATTTTCCAGGGATCCTACTAAAGACGAACTCATGGATATGTTCCATGCTCTTGGATGTCCTGATCTACGAGTTGTGTCCGATTTTACCACCGCTAAAGTAGGTCAACCTTGGAGAGCAATCTTGGGTATTCTCAGTAGATGTCTTACACCTAAAATATCTGGGCATGATGTTGTGCGTGGTCCACTCATGAACATATTCTATGGAATGTACAAAGGCTCAAATGCAGATTATGCATCCTTGTTATGGGAAGAATTTAACTTTCAACTCTTCCAAAACAAGAAGCTGAATACTAATTTCTTTCCTTACCCTCGGTTTATCAAGCTTATAATTAATTATTTTATGAAGAATGATGTCTCTATTGATAAGCGTGCAGCAAGTCGTCATCACACTGAAGAGGCTGATCATATTGTGGATCTAAGGCATGAAGGACCATCTAGTGCTGTTATTCCTGGTCCTATTCCTGATTATCTTCTGACGGATAAAATTAAAGCTTCTGCTGATTACAAACTACTGCTACTAGAAATCAAGAAGCTAAAAGCAAGCCGTCAGATAGGAGAAGACTCGTCTACTACGGTCAAGAGTAAAGGTAAACGCAAGAAACCAGCTGATTTATCTGAACCCGAAACCAAGAAGAAGAAGACTGAGGCTAAGAAGGGAAAGAGCATGGCTGATGAGTTCGTTCTTCACGATGAAGAAGATGTTGATGATCCTACTCTTGACAAGGCTGAGAGAAAATTAATGAAGATAGCTATTGAAAAGAGTAGGAGAGACACGGGCGGTAGTGGTTCGGGTGCACAAATAAATATTGAAGAAGAGTACGAGGAGCCAGAGGATATTGATGAGTTTGGATCACCTGAACGGTATTCTACTTCGAAGGAGACATCCATCCCTGTTTCAGCAAGTGTTGAAAAGGAGTCCGGTGCTCCTACAATCATGATACCTACTCAGCCTTTAGTAACTCAACCTCCACCAATACAGCCCTTACCAACCCGACCGGTTTCAACACCATTCCTTCCACCTCCAATAACTTCCATCCTCAGTACTGTAGTCACAAACGAGCCTCTTCAACCAACCCAGAGTAGCTCTGCATCGTCTTCAATGGCTGCATTTGTAATGGCAGAAATGTTGGATAAACACACGGGTAATCAAAGAAGAGAGATGAATGAACTTCGCCAAGAGCTACTTAGACGAGTGCAAAGTGAAGAAGCCTCAAAGAAAGCCCAAGAAGAGATGCTTGCTAAGTTCGCTGCAGAGATGGAGTTAACACGTAAAGCTCATGCAAAAGAACTAGCTCAGGTCAAGCAGGCTGAAGCTGATAAGTATGCAGCACGAATCATGAGACTTCAAGCTATGAAGGATAAATACAAGGAGCAGAAAGAAACACTTGAAGCTTCTATTGAAGAGAGAGTGAAAGAATCCGTTGAGTCCCTTATGCCAAAACTGCGTGATGAGTTGAAGACACTCGCGGCTGATAACTTGATGATCAAGTCATCCAATCCTTCTGAATCCGCCTACAAAATTGCCTATGATTTAACGGATTTTGAATTAAAGAAGATCCTCAAAGCTCGTATGAGGGAAGTTGGATCTTTTGATAAGTCCAAAGTTCAGCGGACACTCTACAAGTCACTAAATGATGCTATCATGGAGGATGATCGGTTATTTAAAATGTTTGGAAGTGTGGTACCTTACCACATTCTGCCTGAGGAGGAAAAGGATGATAGTGAACAAGAAGAGGGTGACGGTGAAGAAGAAGAAGAAGAAGAAGAAGATGATGAAGGTGACGATGATGGTGATGATGATGAGGATGATGATGGTGATGATGGTAGTGATGGTGGTGATAGAAATGAGGAGAGTGCTAAGGGAAGCAACGAGGATGACGATGAGGATGATGATGGTAAACAGCCTGAAACGGGGGACAAGGTTGCCAGCACAAAGAAACCATCTAATTCTGGTACCAAGTCACAGAAAGATGCGGCGCAAAAGGAAAAATCCACTTCAACGGAATCAAGACGATCCAAGTGGCGCCATGATGTGAATGCTACTACGGCATCATCGATTCCCGGTACATCTATTGCTGTGTCTATACCTGTTACCACTAACCCTGTTAGTTCTTTTGTTGCTCCTGTGATTGCAGAGTCAGTAACTGAACCTGAAGCTGCACAACACTCGCCTGTTCATGACACCGCCGAGATGCCTGAATCAGAACCAGCAGATGTTCATGTTTCTACTCCTCTACAACAAGAACCACAATCTACTGTTCCCGAGTCAAGCACACGGGACTGGGCGGACACATTAGAGATTGATGAAACTGCACCGCCACAAGCTTGGATCACGGCAGCTGCTAAATATGATCCAATCACAGACGCTGACAGAGATGTTCTATATCTCCGTATCCATAGTCCGATTGACTTGTGTGCATTTCTGGCTCATGAGTATAAGTCTTCGGTCACTCCGTCTTTGGTGAAGAGAGCGCTAAAGGATAAGAGAATTCGCGCCAAAACCAGGTTAAGCCGCATAGAGTACGAGTATTATGCTGACGAGGTCCTGAAAGCTCTTAACACCGTTCAAAGGCCAGGCCTCCATGAATCAGAAAGAGCTCCACCTCCACTTGATCCTTCTCAAGATAATCAAATTGCTCTTGACTTCTTTGTCACCTATGATCTTGAGTATCCTCTGAAGGGGTCATCCAAGTATGCAACCTCCCTGACCTTGTTGAAAGCAGCTAATTGGGGGACACTACCCTGGATCGAGGAAAAGGTAAACCGACTCTGGGTCCCGAAGTTAAATCGTAATTATGATATGTATCCTGTTATAGGTGCATCGCATTGGGACGAGCGAGTCCGAAGGGCGTACAGAGGTTGCTGCTTAGCCAATTCAGGAAGTCGTGTCAAATCCGATATTCGCATCTCCAGTATTTTAGGGCTGAAAACTGAAGCCAAGAATGGCTATTATCATGTGACGGAGATTCGCCTAAAAAGGGAGGATGACAGAGAATACACAATACATCAGGGAGATTTTTCTATCATTCGCCTTGAGGATATCGAAGATATGTTGCTTATGATGACCCGTGATCAACTCACCCATCTTACTCGTGAAGAAATCATTGCTTTGAATACAGCACTTCGTATGTTCACACGAAGCGTTGTTATCAAGAAACGAGTTGAAGATCTTCAATTGGGAGTTGAAAGCTACCAAAGGAAGCTTAACCTGACCCGTCCAATGAACCAAGTTCTACCTCAACATGTCACAAGATGTCCCTATACCGGCATTACTGTTCCGAATTACGGGATTTTCTACTTGAACAGTCGTGGGATAATGAAGTTTATGAGGGTAGGTGAGCTTTATAAGTACAGTGATGGGACTCTCATTTACGTCAGAGGAAAATTGGAGCATCTTAATTCTGGTGGGTCTTTACCAGAGATGACTGAGGACTGGCATCCGGGTTATCGGCAAATGGCGAAGTATGTGATCAAGAAGATTGATCAAAAGCTCCGGGAACGTAGATTGATGAGGAGCTTAGAAAGGTTCGCTGGTGGTAGACCATATGAAGTGCACCACAAGTTACTACAACGATCCATCTAATGGATCGTACATTTCAGGTCTACTCTATATTAGTTTTTAATTGTGAATATGTAAATTTGTGAATATTGTGCTTTTACGGCTTGATGTAGTGTTAAGGTATGATAATGTTTCAAGAATTTCTCACGAGATTCTAAATCTTTCAAAATATATCATACTAAAGCACTACAACTATCCCTTATTAATTTAAGGGGGAGCATTAACATGTTCTATGGCCAAACATCGATTTCATTCGTACCCAGAGACCGGTTAATCCATTCAATATCCCAAATATTAATGGTTAACATTTTGGATAAGGGGAGAAAATGGGATTAAGGAGACTTAAATGATACTTGGCTAAAAGATGAAAAAGACTTAACGGTAATCCAACTTAAATATGTGTAAAGCACGTGTTAAGGGGGAGCGTTTTTGATGAACAAAACACCTAAGGTACAAAACTTTTGATTTCAATATCACAAGTACCTTAGGTGATTTTCAAGGATTTTTCATGGTGGCTATACTTTCCCAAAACACGCTTAATTCACGACGAATGTGGTGACAAAAGGGTGGTAGGAATAGGTTTAGTCCAATGATTCATCAGAGCCGATGGAATATTCCCAAGGACAATTCCCTAGATAGAATTAGAAGTCCTAGGAATGTTGGAGAAAGATTGTGAACGTAGCTGAATGCCGACCAAGTACTTAAGCTAGCACTGGAACAAACACAACAAGGTGCTAGTTATGACGTATTGGTAAGTATTGAAGGGGTTGAAGAATGAAAAAGAATTGTAAAGATAAAGGGTGTAAAGAAAGAAGCCCTCCTTACAACTTTAAGCAGAAACCGGGTCAATACATATGATATTGAGATCATTTTTGTTAATGATTCTCGATATTGAAGAAAGACATCATGGACCCAGTGATGCAATGCACAACCCTTCCCAGCAAACTCAAATATCTCTCAAAAGGTATTTGTTTTAATCACACGGAGATCAACACGTTATCTATTGGTTTATTCACTCCGAATAGACTGATATTGAAAAGGTGGCACTCCTCTCCAGCCATCGCTCACTAAATCAAAACGTACTATCGAGTCTAGAGCCAAGAGATCATCAAAAGTCTCATTAGGACACTTTCCATTTATTCTTGCTTTCTCACACACTGTGAAAAGTAAGAGATTTTTATGAGTCCTACGCAGTATTCTTGTAATATTTCCAGAACATCCGAGTAATATGCAAGTATTACAATGAAGATGGAAATCCTGCTTGAGCCAACATCAAACAAGCTCATGGTAGGTTACACGTGCGGTTCTTTAAGAACCAATCTTTTGAAAAACTGGAAAGAAACAGTAGTTTAATTCTTAATTGAACTTAAACTCGTTCCAGGCCTCTACGCATTATCATATGAGCTTGCCAGAACACTCAGAGTGACACTCTTTAGTGTTCACAGTGACGAGTGGAAATCCTTCTAGTGTTAACATCAAACAGCACTTGGTAGGTAACAAGCAAGATTCAATTTGAATCAAGTTTGTGACAACTGGAAAGCAACGATGGTGAATATCTTAATTGAAATTCACTTGTTCCAGGTTTCATGAATTGACGGCTTCAATCATAAGGATTTTTTAATCCAAATGATTCACTCTTTATGTTCGCAGTCAGCTTTGGACGGTCGAATAAAGAGAACGGGTTTACCCACGAAATCCTGTCAGGAAGTTACTTAATTGAAACTATCCGTCACGGGTACGATATCTAATATCGTCCAACGGTCTTCACCGATCGGAGGTAAAATGCTACCGAATTAGAATAAAATGTCAAATCCATTTTATTCGTGTCGTTGCTCTGTACCTGTTAAAGACGGTGGCGTTGTTGTGTACCTGTTGAAGACGGTGGCGTTGCTGTGTACCAGTTGAAGACGGTGGCGTTGCGGTGTACCTGTTGAAGTCGTTCCCACATGCTTATGTTTTTCTGCATCAAAGTTCAGCAAAATTCAAGAAAGTGCAAAATGAAGTCTTCCGCTGTACCAAACTCTAAAGCTTTCGAGAATTCAACAAAAAGACATAAGTGTGTGGAACATGGAGTCACGAGGAGGCAAGATTCACAAGAAGGCAAAGATCGCACGTGATTGGTCAAAAGAACAATGCTCTCAAGCCAAAGCCTAAAAGATCAAATCAACATATTCACAACAAAAAGAAAGAAGAAAAGACTACGAGCTGAAGAACGAAGACTTAGTATAGTATGCTAGGTTTAGAACTTTGTAACGTGGAGTGACCTCCCTTAGGGGGAGATTGTTAGAAATACGTTTTAACGTATATTAGAAGTATCGGTCACTCCACAATATTATTAATGTTGTAATAGCTCGTAGTTAATGAGTACTTATTTAGTTAAGTAAGAAACCGACCCATGGGCTTGTCATGGGTCGGCCCAAGCCCAATAGTGGCCTTGGATATAAATACCCCTTTCCACCATGGAAAGGGGTTGGTTGTTGATCATTCTACTTTTATCATTTGAATAAAAACACATAGTTCTCTCTCACTTTCTCTCACTAGTTTCTCTCTCTAGAAATCTTCAACCCACTTCATAGATTCATAGTTTATCAATATTCTACAATGATGCTTGTGCTCTTAATTATAATGGCGTGAATACTAGAACTAGGAAGCCTATTCATGTACCCACTAGTATTAGAGAACCCACAAGAACTTTGAACCAATCCATTGATCAACCACTTAAGAAACTAAGTGCGTTAGACTCCACTACTCTGCGTAAACAAAACAGATTAAAGAAGCTTTATGAGAACATGATTAGGACATGTACACGGGGGTATTCAAGATTTACACCACCAGGATACAAATGGGTACCTAAGACAACCCCTATTCTAATTGGGTCTATGAATGTTAGCTTGCCTTTAGAATCTAGGTCCACTACTATTTTGGAACCCGTTTCTATCAAGGGCTCCCATTTGTCAAATGCTACATTGTCTCCTAATTCTTCTGTAGCTCGTCGAAATCATCCTATTCATAATGGACTCCGGGTGCACAAAGCACATGACAGGCAATCTCAAGCTTCTCATTAACTTCGTGGAGTAGTTTCTGGGTACGGTACGGTTTGGAAATGATCAATTTGCACCGATACTCGGATATGGAGACTTGGTTCAAGGGAATATCACTATAAAACGGGTTTATTACGTCGAGGGACTGAATCACAATTTATTCTCGGTTGGTCAATTTTGTGATGCGGATTTGGAAGTGGCTTTTCGGAAATCTACTTGCTATGTTAGAGACTACGATGGGAATGACCTTCTTACAGGTTCTCGTGGTTCTGATCTCTACACAGTAACTCTTCAAGACACATCTTCAACAAATCCAATTTGCTTAATGGCTAAATCTTCATCATCTCGAGCATGGTTATGGCATCAACGATTGTCACATCTCAATTTTGACACCATCAACTTGCTTTCGAAGAATGATATTGTGACTGGTCTTCCTAAGTTGAAATTCGTCAAAGACCATCTTTGTTCTTCTTGTGAGTTGGGGAAAGCAAAACGGAAGTCTTTCAAAACAAAGACTACTCCAAGCTCAAAAGGACGATTGGAACTTCTACACATGGATTTATGTGGTCCCATGCGTGTAGAGAGTATTAACGGGAAAAAGTATATTCTCTTGATTGTTGATGATTACTCTAGATACACATGGACTATATTCTTAAGGTCCAAAGATGAAACACCAGAGGTTCTCAAAAACTTTCTCAAGATGATACAACGCAATCTTCAAGCTCAAGTCTTAACCGTAAGAACGGATAGGGGTACTGGATTTTTGAACAAGAACTTGCAATCTTACTTTCAAGAAGAAGGCATCAAACATCAAACGTCTATTTCTCGAACTCCTGAACAAAACGGCGTTGTCGAAAGGCAGAATCGTACTTTGGTTGAGGCTGCTCGAACAATGCTTTCTGCTTCAAAATTACCGCTATTCTTCTGGGCTGAAGCAATTGCAACTGCCTGTTATACTCATAATCGTTCTCTCGTCATCCCTAGACATGAAAAGACACCTTACCACATCATCAATGACAGGAAACCTACTGTCAAATTCTTTCACGTATTTGGATCTTTATGCTACATCCTTAAAGACGGTGAGAATCTCGACAAGATGAAAGAAAAAGGTGATGCATGTATTTTTGTGGGGTATGCTACATTGTCGAAAGGATATCGAGTCTATAACAAGAGAACAAAGATTATTGTCGAAACAATTCATGTGAACTTTGACGAATTTCCACAAATGGTACTTGATCACAACAGCTCAAGTCCCGCTCCTCAATGTCCAACAATGGCACCTAAACAAAACAGTGTACGTCCCGTGCAAGAATGTCAAGAAAATACTCCTACAGCAGACTCGACGGATACGACACAAATGAATGAGTTGGTTGATTTATATGATCCAATGTTTGATGAATATTACTATGGAAACAATCAAGTTGTGTCAAAGCCTTCCGCTGTCAACACTGATGATGCACCCGCACAAAATCAACAAGACACAACTGCATCTACTTCAGCAACCGTTGCTCAAGAGACAATTCCAGTGGATATTCAACAAACTCAAGAAACTGTCATACAACCAACATCACCAACCTTCAATGCTGAAGGAGGAAACAACAATCAAGCAGTCGATGCACAACCTGACGATGAAGAATTTATCAATCCGTTCGGTACACCGGTACACGAAGTCGGAGAGTCTTCTACTCAACATGTTGATCCGTCCAACATACATACATTCTACCAACCATATCCATCCACTCACCATTGGACACGTGATCATCCATTGGAGCAAGTCATTGGAAATCCTTCACAACCAGTTCGAACAAGCAGACAACTCGAAACCGATGGCGATGTGTGTATGTATGCACTCACCGTGAGTTCAACTGTACCTACAAACATCAAACAAGCCATGACTGATCATGCGTGGATTGAATCAATGCAAGACGAAATTCATCAGTTTGAACGCCTAAATGTTTGGGAACTTATTGATCGACCCTATGGAATGTCAATTTTAGATTTCAAATGGATCTGGAAAAACAAACTGGATGAAGAACAAACCATCATCAAAAACAAATCTCGTCTTGTGGTTAAGGGATATCGTCAACAAGAAGGCATAGACTACGATGAATCATTCGCTCCAGTCGCTCGTTTGGAAGCAGTCAGGATATTCCTTGCTTATGCTGCACATAAGGGCTTCACGTTTTTCAGATGGACGTTAAAACTGCTTTTCTCAACGGTCATTTGAAGGAAGAAGTGTATGTGAATCAGCCGGAAGGATTCATCGATCCTCATCATTCTGACAAAGTCTATCGTCTCAAGAAGGCTGTATATGGACTTAAACAAGATCCAAGGGCATGGTACGAAGAACTTTCAAACTTCTTGGTGTCCAAAGGATTCTCCAAAGGTTCTATTGATCCTACTCTCTTTACTAATAAATATGGGGATGACATAATGCTGGTGCAAGTTTATGTTGATGACATATTTTTGGTTCTACGAACCCAAAACTTTCAAAACCTTTTGAAAAATTAATGCACAGCAGATTTGAAATGTCAATGACGGGGGAGCTAAAATTCTTTTTAGGCCTCCAGATTCATCAATCCCCACGTGGTATCTTCATTAACCAAGCTAAGTATGCTCAAGAGATACTTAAAAAGCGTGGTATGACCTCATGTGCTCTCGTTCGTACACCATTGTCGACCACATCCCTAGACGCTGACTTGTACTCATATCCCGTAGATCAAACGCGATATCGCAGTATGATCGGGTCACTTATGTACCTTACAGCCAGCAGGCCTGATATTCATCATGCCACATGCTATTGTGCACGATATCAAGCCAGACCTACTCAAAAGCACCTCAAAGAGGTTAAACGGATCTTTCGGTACCTTAAGAATACCATTCACATGGGACTCTGGTATCCGAGGGAAACCGGTTTTCATCTAACGGCTTTTTCAGATTCTGATCACGCAGGTTGTCTTGATAGTCGTAAAAGCACTTCTGGTAGCATACAATTTCTAGGGGAAGACAAGCTTGTCAGCAGGTCGTCAAATAAGCAGGATTGCACTTAGCTCACATCAGCTGAAGCAGAATATGTGGCTCTATCCGCGTGCTGTGCCCAAGTCCTCTGGATGAGAACTCAACTCACGGATTATGTCTTCCACTTTGATAAAATACCTATGTATTGTGACTCAAATTCGGCCATAGCCATATCTTGCAATCCGGTTCAGCACTCCCGCACCAAGCACATCGATGTTTGATATCACTTCATCAAGGAACAAGTAGAACGCGACATCGTGGAATTATACTTTGTCAGAACTGAGTACCAGCTGGCAGACTTGTTTACAAAAGCTCTATCGAAAGATAGGTTTGCGTATCTCGTTGGCCGTCTTGGTATGAAGTATATGACTCCAGAAGACTTTGAGGTTTTGGCAAATGAAGCTGCTCAATATTCTCTCATAATGACTTCTAGGCGCATCACAGCTTAGAACTCGGACCTCAACTAAGGAAAGTTTATCTCGGACGATAACTTATCCTTCTCAACGAGAAATTCATATTTCTCGGTCATGAGCTTCTCTTAAAAACATTCAAAGTTTTTAAGTTCATGAAAAACGATTTCTAAGTAAATGTCAGCTTAGAACTCGAACTTCAACTTAAGGAAAGTTTATCACGGATGATAACTTATCCTTCATAACGGGAAATTTATTTTTCTCGGTCATGAGCTAGTCACAAAACAATCAAAGTTTTGAGCTCATGAAAAACGGACCCGAAAGGGGAGTGTACGTTTTAGTGCGCTTTCCCTAAGCAATAGAAGAGAAGTCTTCTATCCTAATTATTTTAAAACCGTTGAACACAATTTTTCAAGAATTTCTCAAAAGGTTTTTCTAAATCTTTCAAAATTGTGTGTTCAACACTCCCTTCCTCATAATAGGTTTTTATATCTAAAAATGTCATATGTTATTTTTATCAATTTTTGAGGGGAGCGTTTTAAAACCAAGCCTTTAATGTTGTTGGGTACATCTCTGAAATTGTCATATTTTATGTATCCAACACATTCCGAAAATGGTTTAAAACTGTCATAAGTAATAAATTATATCGGACAAGGCATCTCAACTCCGTACCTCAACATATTTTGTGGTGTCGTCTTTCTAAAATTTTGTCAAATTTTGTCTCAAGACACACATATATTGTTGAGGGGGAGCAACCCGACTGAAAATGTTCCATGATTCATGAGTGCACACATGTTTCTCTCCCGTCAATTTTTCGGAAAATGTCATATTTTAATCAATTGGTATCTCTAATATTATATTTTTATATTAGAGATAGGGGGAGAAAATGTGATTAAAATGTAATATATCGCAACATGTGATCTTAAAGACTCAAGTGCAACTCTTTCCTTCACATGCCAAACTATTTCGTATATCGATGCATGTGTGTAGGGGGAGCTTTTCGAAAATATAAAACTTTCAAAGTGTTAAAAGTTTTGATTTTTATCAAGCACTTTGAATGGTTTTCAATGGTTTTATGGTTACGATCTTTACCCAAGACAACCTACTATCCACGATGGAACGATGGAGTCAAAAGGTGGTTTAGGATAGGAAACTAAGTCCTATGATCCAACCAGAACCGGAGGGATCTACCCAAGGACATTCATAGCTAGAAATAGCTGTCCTTAGGAAAGATGGAGTGGAATGAAGCTGAATGCGGACCAATTACTTAAGTTAGCACTAGAACAATCACAACAAGGTGCTAATGATGACGTATTGGTAAGCATTGAAGGAGTTGAATATTCTATGCAACTTAGGTAGAAACCGGGTTAACACATCTTTTGAAGACAAGTGTCATGGACCAGTGATACGATGCAAAACCCTTCCCCAGCCATTCGAGTTTCTCTTAAAAGAAACTTGTCTCATTGTCACGGAGATCAACACGTATCTATTGACTTTCTCACTCCGAGTCAGTTAATATTGAAAAGGTGGCAGTCTGCTCCAGCCTCCGAATACCAAAATGCACTTATTGAGTCTAGAGCCAAACGAGATATATCTATCATCTCATTAGGACACAATCGAGTCCTACGCATTATCCTTGTGATATTGCCAGAACATCTGAGTGATACGATTCACAATGATGATGGAAATCCTGCTTGAGCCAGCATCAAACAAGATCATGGTAGGTAACTTGTGCAATTCTACACTAATCAAACTTGTGAGAACTGGAAAGCAACTAAGTTTGGATTCTTAATTGATTCAAACTTGATTCCAGGTTTCTTCGCAAAATCCATGTGATCTTGCCAGAACATTCAGAGTGACACTCATTAGTGTTCACAGTGACAAATGGAAATCCTTCCAGTGTCAACATCAAACAGCACTGCGGTAGGTAACTCGCAAGATTCTCTATAAATCAAGCTTGTGACAAACTGGAAAGCAACAATGGTGCGATTCTTTTAGAATCAAACTTGTTCCAGGAAATCTGAATTGACGACTCTAATCAGACGGATAATTTATCCTTATGATTCACTCTTTACGTTCGCAGTCTGCTTTGAGACGATCGAGTAAAGAGAACTGGCTACTACCACCGGGAAACCCTGTCAAGGAGGTTCTTAATCGAATCTACCTGATCACAGGTACGGTATTTAATACCGTTTAACGGTCTTCACCGACCGGAGGTAAAACGCTACCGAGTTAGGATGAAATGTTCAAAGCCATTTTATCCGTGTCTATATATGTTGCTGCATATCAAGAAGGTGGCGTAGCTGTGCAACCGATGTCGATTCAGAAGTCACAAGAGCACAAGATGGCGATAATCAAGATACCTAAGAATGTAAGAATGTAATAGGTCATCTTAGTTACAAGGAGCACAGATGAAGATCTCAAGCACTCAAAGTCAAATGACAAAGGCTCAAGATAAAGATTATGAAAGCATGAAGGAACAAAGCTTCTACAAACAAGATCAAGACAAAGATACAAGACCAAAGCAGGAAGATCTCCTCTACAAGAATGTATTCACTCAACCATCTTAGGCTTTTTAAGCTTTTTAAGATGACCGATACATTGCGGGAGATTGTTAGCCCTATATTTTATATAGTCGAACAAGAATGTAATAGGTCATCTTAGTCGTTAAAGGTCTTGTATTGTAATAGGTTAGTCGGGAAAACCGGGCTTGGACTTTAAGCTAATATTGTATAAGTTAGGGGCGTAAGCCCAAAACAAAGCCAAGCCCGACCCAAGTCACTTAAACCCACGGCCCATAAGCCAAGGGTATATATACCCTCTTCCATGTGTGGAAGAGGGTGTTGGTTCATTTTACTTTCTCTCTCTAGTAAACATTAACCTTCCAAATTCTCTCTTGTTTCTCTCTCTACTTTCTTCTCTTTCTCTCTCTAAATATCTCTTCTAAATCTTGTGTTATGGTGAATGGGATTAACAATATATATGTATGTATATATATATGTATATATATATATATATATATATATATATATATATATATATATATATATATATATATATATATATATATATATATATATATATATATATATATAGAGGAAGGTTAATGTGAGAGATTTTTTAAAGTTGTAAAAATGAGAACTAATCTAAAACACCAATAAAACATTGATACATAATCATATTACCAATAATACACCAAAATATACATTATTTATACAACTTAATATTATATTGACTAATAAACGACGACTTAGTGTATAACATATTACTGATACACAATTAAAAATGTGATACACATACATCAAAATCTCAACAAGATAATATCTTATATATAAAATGGTACATTTGATACACAACCACCACTAAATAACGTGATACACGATACCAAGACATGATACAAATCACACCTTAAATCAAGATGTATCACCTAGAATTCGTCAATTTTCAAAAGAAAGCCCATCAAATTATTAAAAAACTTAGTTTTAGTTAATGTCGTTTAAAAATTATTTGAAGTAGAGTGTCATTTGTGAGATTTTAGCTGGTTCTTATTTTTTCAACTTTAAAAAGTTCTCATTTGAACCGAAATCTATATATATATATATATATATATATATATATATATATATATATATATATATATATATATATATATATATATATATATATATATATATATATATATATATATATATATATATATATATATATATATATATATATATATATATATATATATATATATATATATATATATATATATATATATATATATATATATATATATATATATATATATATATATATATAGATATATATATATGTATATATATATATACGTATATATATATATATATATATATATATATTATATATATATATACGTATATATATATATATATATATATATATATATATATATATATATATATATACGTATATATATATATGTATATATATATACGTATATATATATATATATATATATATATATATATATATATATATATATATATATATATATATATATATATATATATATATATATATATATATATATATATATATATATATATATATATATATATATATATATATATATATATATATATATATATATATATATATATATATATATATATATATATATATATATATATATATATATATATATATATATATATATATATATATATATATATATACGTATATATATACGTATATATATATATATATATATATATATATATATATATATATATATATATATATATATAAATATATATATATATATATGTATGTATATATATATATATATGTATATATATATATATATATATATATATATATATATATACATATATATATATATATATATATATATATATATATATATATATATATAGAGGCGCATTCATGTGAGAAGGCTATTTTTTGTAAAATGGTGAGATGAGATCCTAGCTATTCATTATCCTCTTCTTTTAGAGATCTAGTGGCTGTATTTGAGTAAATATATATAATGTGGTAACATGTGTCTTTCAATAAAAATTCACAAATTTCTGGAAATATTCGAAAATATTTTCGAAAAAAAAATTTCATTCGATTTTCTTTTTCGAAACAGTTTTTCGATATTTTTTTTCGAAAAAAAATTCCGCTTTTTTTCGGAAAAATTTTTGATATTTTTTTTGAAAAATTTTCGATTTTTATTTGAAAAAGTTTTCGATTTATTTTCGAAAAAAAGTTTGTATTTTTTTTTTTGAATTTTGTTTGCCTTAAAGTAAAAGAAAGAAACTTTGATAATTTATATAAAGTAAAAGCATCTTCACTTGTAAAGATGCTTTTTCCAATGGTATTGATAGAGTATTTGATAATTTATTTAAATTAAAAGCATCTTCACTTGTGAAGATATTATCAATGGATTAGGTATTGATGGTATTAGCGAAGTTTTTTGATAATTTATGTTTCATAAAAGTTTCTTCACGCGTGAAGATATTATCAACGAATTAGGTCTTGATGATATTAGCGGAGTTTTTGATGATTTATGTTTCATAAAAGTATCTTCACGCGTGAATATATTATCAAGGAATTAGGTCTTGATGGTATTAGCGGAGTTTTTGATTATATATGTTTAGTGAACGTATCTTCACGCATGAAGATATTAACAAGGAATAAGGTTTGAACGATATATCGGAGTTTTTTATGATTTAAGTTTAAATAAAGTATCTTCACGCGTGAAGATATTAACAACGAGTTATGTCTTTATGGCATGTAAAAGTATCTTCACACGTGAATATATTATCAAGGAATTATGACTTTATGCTATTAGCATGAGTTTTTGATGATTTAAATTTACTAAAAAGTATCTTCACTCGTGAAGATGTTAGCAAGAAATTACGTCTTGATGTTATTAGCGGAGTTTTTGATGATTTAAGTTTACTAAAAGTATCTTCACGCGTGAATATATTAGGAAGGTCTTGATGGTATTTGTCTAGGTTTTGATAATGTAAGTTTAGTAAAACTATCTTCACGCTTGAATAATTAGGGAGGAATAAGGTCTTGATGGCATTAGCATGTCTTTGATCTTTTAGATACTAGGAACGAATCTCATTCATTTGATTGAATCAAGGCGGAATAGAATAAAACACGTTTAACAAGCTGTTTAGGCACAAGAACACAAAGATGAATTACCCTAACGATTGCTCATTATATTAATAATAAACAATCACTAGACGTGAATACATTTAATCCCATGTCTAGTGCAACACACACTTTAGGTTTACATTGTGAATGAAACTGATAATAAAACCTAATACCCTTGGTTCCCTTTATAGTGTAAGGAATAAGGTTTACAAGAGATAAGAACAAATAAACATGTATATCTTCTATTTAAATAAACTATTCACATAATATTGATAAACAATATTTTGAATAATTATCAAAAATAGATTTCTAACAGCGTTGAAGGCTGTCAGCATCTCGTTTACATTTGTCAGCGGCTAGACACAATGTGTCGGCGGCTAAAACAAATGCCTTCATGTTTTCTTCGTTTTGAGTTTTTGCCACATCAACTTTTTAGACCCAACACTCTTTCCCTAGTTGATGTCGGCAAAACTCTTTCTGTATCTCTTGTAAGTGATACATCATCTTCAAATTGCTTCCCCTCAAGTCTAGCATGTATATCTTCCCCTTTTTGTCACATCAAATAGGGAAGGAAACAATGCATGCAATCGAAGATTCTCCAAATGTAGGCTCTATGTAATGATCTTCGAAGAAAAATAAATACAATATCTTTGATGTAGAAGTAGAATAACCCAAGCCGGTGTTTCCATATCTTGTAGTAAACATGCGACTCCAAAACTCACGGCTATAATGAGTAGACTTTAAAACTCATGGCTATAATGAGTAGTCTCTTGATAAAAATAAACCTCACGCTGAAAAAGTGAGGCATAGCAAATATGAGCATAGAGTATCTTAAGAAAAATCTAATACCTTTCCTACCCTTTTTATCAAGTTCGTTGTCACAACTAAAGATGATCTTCAAACCAATGGCTGTCATCCACGATTTAAAGATAAAACACAAACCCGCGAAAATCAACTTCAAATCATCAAACTTATCATAAGAATTCTTCGCCATTAATCATATACTTCTTCTAAAAATATCTGAGCCATAAATATCAAAATGATATTATGTATAAAAACAAAGATCCCATGTACCTATGTGTTGTGGAAACCTTGGGTTCCTAGAATCTTTTAGCTGCTAGGCATAACCATTGTTCATATGATTAAAAATCAAAGCGGAAAAGAACAATAGTTAGGAAACAAGGTGTTTGGGCACAATAACACATGAATTAAACAAAAGGATTGCTAATTATATTAATAATCAACAATCACTAGGTGTGTATACATTGAATCCCACACCTAGTCGATACACGCTTTAGGTTTACATCTTGTATGAATGATATATAAAACCTAATAACCCTTGGTTCCTTTTATAGACTAAGGATTAGGGTTGATTGTGGTAAATTACGACCTTTTAGGAAAAAGGCGTAAAAGCGGTAAGTATTAAACAAATGACTTTAGGAAAAATCAAGTGTTAATGACCCTTAATGAAATGAAAGTTCGTTTCCCAAGGAGGTATATGTGTGTGACTAAGATGAACAAGATTTGTGATTAATGATTGGTTTAGAAGGGGATGAGAAAAGAAGATGACGAAGACGTAAAAATAAAAATAAACACTACTAGAAAGTTAAGACGTAGAACCTTAAAAACCACAAAAATAAAAATAAATTCTAAAAATTACCAAAAATTCACCAAAAATCAAAAATAATAAACTAAGAGTTTACCAATGATCAAAACTTTTTCAAACCTTTTAAATAATTAAATATTCAATTTTTAAATGCTAATTAAAGCCCTAAAAATCAAATAAATTATCAAAAAGCCCAAATTAAGATTTTTCAATTGGTAAACCTCAAAAATGACCTAAAAAGATAAAAACTATTTTTAGAAATTTTTAAACTAATAAAAACTATTTAAAATGATTTAAAAACTATTAAAACTTAAAATAATTATAAAAATTAATCTAAAAGAGATAAAATTATTCTAAAAGTTGCTAAATTCATATTTTAATGTAATTAACCTAAGAAAAATGTAAAAAGTTGGAAAATGTGAAATTTCAAAATTAATAATAAAATAATATTAAAAATCCAAAAATTATAAAAAATTCTAAAAACTTGCAAACTAGTTTAATTTAACCTAAATAATTAGAAAATCAAAGTGAAATTACCAAAATACCCCTATTGGGCCCTCAAATGGGCCAAAACCAAAAACAGTCAACCAAATTGGGCTTTTGGGCCGAAAAAGTCAAACTTGGCCCAATTGACTTGGAAAAGCCCTATCTGACTCAAAATTTAATTCTAAGAACAAAACTCTAAAGGCCCAAAAGCTGAATATGAGCTTATCACAGCTTATTTAACACTCACCTTATTCTTATTGGGCTTTTCAGCCCATTAAGCCATAAGCTAATGCCATAAGCTCTAATTTGACACACAACCTTCTTTTGGGATGCTTATGAGATCTGTAAAAAGAATTTTTGAAAAAGCTCACTCAATAAGCCAGAAATAAGCAAAAATTTTTTTACTAAAAGACAAAATAGTCGTTTTAGAGATTTAGGGCACCTCAGGACTTGATTCAACTTGCAAAAGCTTTCAAATGGACTCAATACGCAAAATCAATCAACAAAAATCCAATAAGCACAACCAATAAGCCAGAATAAGCACAAATGAACTTATGAAAAAGTCAAATGGGTTGGTTTTCTAGTCAAACCCTAAAGTCAACCACCCAATTGCTCCAGTATGAACAAATGGGTCAAAATATGAGCACCTATTACAAAAACAAAGTTGTTGCAGGATGGAATAAGCTATTATAGCTTATTGATAAGCTGAACCCAATTTTACACTAGCAGTGGCAACTAGCAGGGGAAAGGAGTTCCCACTGCTTTGACTATTTGACCAAGCTTATTTGAGAGTTCTGGTTTGATTCAATTGGAAACAAAGGCACCCTTGTGATCAGTGAATCACAAGGAGTCAATAGCAACAATAAAATCACAAATTGGTTCACACAATAAGCCACAATAAGCCAAACAGTCACCAGATATGCACCAGATATGGGAATAAGCAGTTAGGCACTTAATAAGCAGATTTGCCACAATAAGCCAACCAAACATAACAGGATGCATACACAAGATATATAAACTTAGAACAAACACAAAGCAACAAGAATCAAACACTGAATCAAAGTAAATAACAAGATCAAAGCACTAGAAGTTACTGATGAACAATGAACATATGCAGAACCAAGTTTGCTGATATACTTGACACTTGATCCAATTTCAAGCCTCAAATCCTTCTTCCCTGATGTGATTAACTATGATTTAGCACTTGTTAGCCTAGCCTAAGCTTAGATCTAGGTGTCCTCAAAATCCTAGCCAATTTTACCAATTTTTAAAGATTTTATAGCCAAATTATGAATCTATGTGTTTCAAACCTTCAAACCTGCAAACATATGAACACTAGCACCTAACAAGCAGATACCAACACTTTCAAACAGCAAACAACCACTTAGCAAACCACAATTCCAAATAATGCAGTAGACCCAAACACCCTTTAATCTACCACTTAACAAAGGAACTTGTGATTTAAACTAATAACCTACTGATTTTAATGATCAAAAACACTTAAACAATAGCAACTAACACAATCAAACTCAAAAATCACCAGCACAAACACCAATACTCAAAATCAAAGCACCAAATCAAAATCAGTCATAAACATGATGTTTTGAGTTGAATCTTAACAAGGGATTATACCTGCCTTCCACAACATCCTAGGAAGGCCAGCAATGCTCCTTGGACCTTGTTCAACAACTAGAACAAGACCAAGGTACTTCAATGAAGATGATGCAAACTGCCTTGGTTGATGGTTCAAAGTAGAACCTCAAGGACTTTATATCTTCAACACAAGCAGCAAACAACTCAACCAAGGGCTCTAATCCATTCACAAGCTTGGTGTCAACAAGCTTGTAAGAACTTATAGCAAATGGCCAAGGGTTAGTACACAAAATAAGCCAAAACAGAACCTAGGATTTCAAGGTATTCAAACCTTAAAAACCTTATGAAACAAGACGTGCCTTAACCACAAGATTAAGGTAGGCATTAACAATCAAATGGAACTCAGAATTAGGCTACTCAAACACCAAACTTTTAATTAAATCAAAAAGAGATTTCACAATTTCAGAAATTCAAATTTTATTTAAACTTAAAAAGGAATTACAAAGATAATAGCCTAAAACTGGAACAAAAGGACTCTCACATGTTGAAGTCTCCTTTTATAGGCAAATGCCTGGCTACACTATTCACAAACCCTAGATGTGATTTCTCTAAAATGCCCTTGAGTCCTTGAGTGCGTTTTTTGTTGATGAGCTGTCCAAAGTGATCCCAAATGTTCATTTTAGCTTTGGAATGAAGCATTGATCCTTAGCTGTTGATCTTAACACGTGGCATGACTTGGAGGGCAAGTACTCATGTGATGGGTGAAACGGTTTGAATGGTGGGGTCCTTTGGGTGAGTGGGAGTGTGAGTTTAGGCATGGGATAGATTCGTGTGAAGGTTAATTGTGTTTTGGTGTAGGTAATTGTAAAAACCCCCTTGTTGGTAAAAAGTTAAAACTGGGTTCATACGTGTGAATAGTGACACATTTGATCCGTTTTCTTAGGGAGAAAGGTGTTTGGCGCGTGTTTAGGGATTTAAACTTCCAAATTTGGCAGCTTTGGTCCTTTTTCTTCCTTTCTTTTGTCACTTGTGAATAAAAGTCTATCAGCGCCCATTTCCTTTGTATCAACTTTTCACAACTTGTCATTTTTTGCACAAAACTTTCCAAAAGGTGTATCAAGGGTTAATTATGGAACTTTTTCATATTTGAAGGACTGATCTTGGACATTTTTGATCTTCAAAGGTCTTCAATGTATCTTTGGCTTGATGAGGGACCATATTTGACAATTTGAAATTGTTGAGGGACTAATCTTGCCATTTCTTCAAAGTTGAGGGACCTTTTGTGTAATTTTGACAAACTTAAGGGACCAAACTTGTAATTTTGACTATACAAGGGTTTTAAGTGTCATTTATTCAATAAATGAGGATCAATCTTGTTTGTCTTCAAGTCTTCAAGGGTATTTGTTGAATTTTCCATGATTAGGGCCCGGTTCTTTGTACGGCTTCGTTCCTCTTGTCCGTATTTCCTTGTAACTTGTGATCTTTTGTCTTTTTCACGATATCCATACCTAAAATATACAAGTAAACAAACACAAGCATATATATGGTATTTTATGACATTTTTATGCATTAAAAGCCCGAAAAGAACGATGAGATCATGTATAAATGCCATCTCATCACTCCCCCATACTAAGCCATTGTCGTGCCCTCACGCAATGCTAGAATAAAGTATCTAAGCATCACCAAAGTTCAATTTTATTAACCTTTGTTGGAGAGTAAAAGACTAGCACCATACTACGATGATGTGTAAAGACATAATATATAATTTTCATCACAAAAAGTGACTTTTAGGGTCAAAGAATAGAAACAAGTAAATGTCCCTTAGAGTAAAATTCATCATCCTTGATTGTCATACATTCCATGCTAAGTGCAAAAACGAGATCATTGTTGGTACAAGTCACAATGCTAACACTACTCATACGTCCAAATTGTGTAATACTTTTTCTCCCCGCAATCCTAGTTATTATAAAAGGAAATGGGTTACTAGCATTTTTTATCTATTTGTCATGGATCACAAGTGATTCATATTGACTTATTTGAGTAGTTATTAGTCCGAAAGCAAAGTAGCACGATTTGATCAATAGTTAGCCGAAGGACAAAATCTTTTAAAACGGCTTCTCGTGTATCTCCTTAAGTTCATATCTTGGCATAACTCGTTTCACGATTTGAGACCTTTCTCGGACCGATATTTGGCATGTACTTCATACTTCAAATCTTGGGAAGACGTTCTTGAAATTATGGTCTTCTCTTCATATATTTGGAATTTCTTCACTTGACGTTTTTGAGAGATTCTTCATATTGGACCACGACTTCATCATTTTTCTTCAATCTTTACTTTGGATTTTGATATACAACGATCCTCCTCCTTTTCGGACTTGGATATATTTATCCTCATACCTTGTTAGGGTCTTTTTGGATAGACTTTCTCCATGATCTTTAGGGGAGTAATTGCTTTTCGTCGTGTGTCTCGATCCTTCATATTGATTTAGGAATAATGATACTTCACATCATCTTTGGATCTTTAGCAAAAATAGAGCTCCTCATGCCTTGTTAGGGCCTTTTTGGATAATCGCCAATCTTCGCGTCCCGCTTCAATAAGTTATGCCTTGGCTATGAACTCTATTCAACCCCGAGCAACTTTTAAACGATCTTGCGCTAGAGGCTAAGTAACCTTTCAAATCGTACGACCTTACTTATTGCAATTATGATTTATTCCTAATGCATTGATCTTATGGGAAGAAAAAGCCACAATTAAAAACATATGAGTTTTTGAAAGAACACTTTCGTGTTCTACGTTTAGCATGATCACTTGTCTAACTCTATCATTTCTTGTTCTTCACTATATAAAGACCTCTAATTAAAGAGACTCGTGAATACTTAGCCATGCAAGTCAAAATTAAGCCAAATATGGATTAGATTTCATTAAGACTATATCAAATCAAAGTTTTGGGTTTTCAAGCCACCTATAGGATCTTGCACTTTCTTGGACTTTTTCAAGTTTAGAGAATGCGTTTTAAAGTTCCCTTGATAAGTGACTTTCTAGAATCAATTATAGGAACTTGCGAAAAGTTCTTGTTCTTAACCCGAATGAGCTAAGACTTTTGCGTTTTAAAGCTCCCTATATAAAAGTCTAGCAAAACTTGAATTGAGCGGGTTAAGGAATGTAAATGGCTCCAAATGCCCATCAAGTCAAAAATTAACTCTTATTCTCCCCAACGGAAAATATACATTCGTGTCTTAAAACACTTATGAAAACTACGAAAAATTTTAAAATTTGGCCATTTTTAGCCTTATTAGCAAAACAAAACATTGAAAGTTGGAAAGCGTGAGGGTGTAGCAAAGCAAGTACCTATTCACCCCCCATACTAAAAGTAAACATTGTCCTCAATGTTTCGAGTCTAAAGGTGGAGCACCCCCATACTAGAGACGAAGATTCGAATGCTTAGGATCTAGCATGGAAAGGGTGATCAACAATATATCTAAAGCCGTTTATTAAGTATGCTAAAAGATAATTGTTAGAACAATAAAGGATATGTCATGGATTCGTGAAAAACTTCTTCAAACGAACGATGGAGGCTCACGTAAACGAACACGAGAGTCTTCAATTGTAGATGATGATGATGAACTAGATAACACAATCACAAACAACCACGAGACAACGAGTTGAAAGGGTACAAGTCCCCTTATTAGTGAATAGTAAGCATAAAGGATAAGCATGGGATCTCCCCCACGAGGCACCTCGTTTTTGATTACCGAGTCATGAGCTCGACTCGATCCCCTCAAAATGTGAACATTTAGGGATTAACTTGGTGTGGTCAATTTTTAGTGAGGCTTACATGATAAACAAGGCCCAAAAAGCAACCGGTATTAAGGACTAAGTCCTTAAATGATGCAAAATACCGGGGTCGAAAATGGCGTTCTCGTTTTCATTGGAAAAACAAATTAACGCCACTTCAACATGTGCCATAAACTCAAAGAGTTTGAAGAAAAGAGATGACAAGTAAAGGGTGGGACAATGGGTATGACAAACTTTTGAGCTACTCGAGGTAGACTCGCACCAATCAAATAGAAAGATTTCCATTTATTGCATCGGTGGAAGACCGAGATTTCCCTTTACATGAAATTCCGGGATCGAATATCTCGTCCTCGGTGGACAAGGATGAGGGAACATAAGGGGCTTCCCCCATACTAGAACCACACAAAGCATCGTCAAAAGGAGTAGACGAGCTTGTAGCACTCAAAACACGTGGTGATTACGGAGTTAGATTTGTAGAAAAATCAATTAAATCACATTTAAAATCTTTTCCTTTTTTATCTTTTGAACTCTCCTTATGAAAACCCTTTTTGATTATGTCGAAGATATTTGGTGTTTCTAAGACGATATTAGTCACACTAAAAATTCTCACATTTGTAAATCGTTTTGGTTTTGGTGGTGGCAAGTTCTCAAAACGTTTATCGACGAAGAAAACCTCCCCATCGGGGTCTACATATTCATCATCCGAAAGATCTTCCGTAGAAACCGGCAACTTATCAACACTTTTCAAGAATGAATTTTCGTGGTGAGGTGAAGGATTTTTCGATTCAAGTATTGACGGTTTCTTCTTTGTAGGCTTTACACTCATAACCTCCACCGGCGGAGGAAATCGTAAATTATTTTTGGCGACATTTCCTAAAACTCTTGGTGAAATTTCTTTGCAAACGACATTGGTCGAAACACCATGATTTAAAGTTGCAATAGAATAGACATGAGAAAGATTGGAGTTTTGTGTTGCATTGATGACAAGTTCTTCTTCATTGAAACGAAGGGTGATTTTTCGAGTATGAACATCGATAAGTGCTCTTGATGTATCCAAAAATGAACGACCCAAAATGAGAGGAACTTTTCGATCGATAGGGATGTCTACAACGATAAAGTCAACGGGATAGTAAAACTTTCCGACTTTAACGAAAACGTCCTCGGCTACTCCACATGCTAAAATCGTAGAATGATCGGCCATCTCGATAGACATGTTCGAAGGAGTAAGAGCCGGAAGCGAAAGCGATTTGAAAATCTCGAGAGGCATTAAATTAATACTAGCGCCAAGATCGGCCAAGGCGTAGCATTCCTCCATATCTTGAGTGGCACACGGAATCAAAAATTTACCGGGATCACCGACTTTTTGTGGTATGCGGCTAAGAAAAACCGATGAACAACTAGACGATTGTTGTAACTTCTCTTTGTTGTTTAGCATACTTTTGAAGTTTGCGGCGAATCGAGGCATCATGATAAGAGCGTCGACAAACTTATGTTAAAATGCATATCACGAAACATTTTCATAAATAGCTCAAATTGATAATTGTTCCGTTCTTGTGCCTTCTCTTTGTTTCGTCTCGAAGGGTAGGGTAAAGGTGGTGTGGGTTGGTCATTAGGCAATGGCCTTGGAAACTCGGGTTCCACAATTGGTATTGGTTCAACCGTAGGTGTGGTATGAGCGGTAATTCATGGGATTGTAATGTGCTCCTTTTCTACCATCACCTCGGGTTCTTTCTCGATTTCCTTCTCCGTAGAAGTACTTGGACGAGAGATTGGTTCCTTGAAAGTTTTACCACTTCGTGTAGTAATAACCTTCATTTCTCCCTTCGGGTTTGCAATGGATCACTAGGAAGACCACCCGAGGAAGAGGGTTTACACATGATTGCTTCAAACATCTTAGCCATTGGGTCCTCAAATTTTGATTGCCTAGCATCCGCTTTTAATAACTATTGCTTAATCTCATGTTGTCCTAATTCCATCTTTTGTTGATTTTGTTGAAGACGTTGGACATTTCCCTCCATTTTGTTTGCATGAGTTTTAAGTTCATTAGCAAGTTCATTTTTAAGCTCGTTTTTCAACTCGAATCTTAAGCTAATCATCTCACGTTGCATGTTATCAAATTTAGCATCATTTGCTTTTGCATAATCCAAAAATTCTCCTTGCAAAATTTTAGTGTGAGCATTTTGAAAACCTTGTGTAGTGTTTTGAAAATCACGGTTTTGGTTTTGATTAGAAATTTGTCCATTCCCATTTTGATAATTCCCTTTGTTGTTATTGCGTGAATTGCCTTGGTAATTACCTTTGTTGTTGTTTCGATAATTGTTAACATTTTGGTTTGGTGGAGCTTGATTTGGGCGGGAACCTTGACCGTTTTGGTTGTAAGTTCCCGTTGCTACATAAGCACTCGAAGTGTTACCATCCGCGGTAATGCACTCGGAAAGATCATGAGCTCCACCACAAGACAAACAACTCTTAGCAACCGCTTTAACCGAAGCGGAATTGGAAGCTTCTTGAGCCTTCCAATGGGACATAAGATTAGCCAATCTATCAAAAAACCGATTTTCCTCATTAGCTTCATCATGTAAGGCATTAATGCTACGAGACGATTATGACGATGATGACGAACCCAAATTGGCAACACTCGGTGTGGTACGAGGGCTATAAACCTTAGATCTATTCTCGATGATTTGTAAAGCCTCATTTGTCGTCTTGCACAAAAAATTACCACCCGCGGCGGCATTCAAATTATCTCGTTCATGATCATTAAGCCCATTATAAAAAGTATCAACTTGATGCAGTTCCGTAAAATCATGGTGTGGACATTCATGTAACATTTCTTTAAATCGTTCCCATGCCATTGAAAAACTTTCATTATTTCTTTGCACAAATCGTGAAATCTCATTTTTCAAGTGTGTTGTTTTAGATGGTGGAAAAAAATTGTTCACAAACTTAGAAACGAGATCGGCCCATGTCAATCGAATTTGGCGGTTCTTTCTCAAGCCAAATTTTTGCGGGTCCATCTAACGAGTATGGAAACAACATCATCTTAATGGCGTCATGTGGAACATCCTTAAACTTGCTAGTGGCGGTGAGACGGTTAAAATTCCTAATATGGTAATGTGGGTTGTCTTTCTCGTGACCTCTAAACTTATTTGCTTGCAACATCGACATTAAACCCGTCTTAATCTCGAAATTCTCCGCAAGGATGGCGGGAATCACAATAGCTTCTCCAAAACCCTCGGTGCGTGCTTGTAGCAACTCCATCATAGTACGATTAGCCATGACGACTTCTTGTTCTACAATAGGTTCAACAATTGGAGGTTCTTCTACAATTAACGTCTCTTGATTGGCTTGCTTTTGAAGTCGTTTACGAGCTCGTTTTGCTTGATTACGAGTGATCATAAACTTCACGAAGAATGAGAGGTGAGCAAAGAAGATTCTTTTTGGGTGTTTTGTGAATTTTCAATTTTTTTGTGTTTTTGATGATATTTAATTTTTTTGGATTTTGGTGTATCTTCGTAGACAACAATCTACAAAATCTCTCCTCGAATCAAACTCTTGATTAAAGAAGCCTCAAAGGAATGAAAACGATCACGTGGAGTGAATGCCTTCGAATGACTTTAGAACTTTGGTGAAAACCAAATTGTTCAAGAGGTTTTAATCACAAAGAAAACCAAGCAAATATATTATACGTAATAATACTTTGGGCGGCAAAACCCTCGATTAGCCTTGAATCTCAAAATGCTCACAAGCAAGCGGGGAAACGAGGCGGCGCGAAGCACTTAAGAGCCTTTTTCTTTAGGGTATATTTTATAATACCCGCCTTATACCCACCTTATAGTTTGTATCTTTCAAAATCGAGCTTCACGAAAGTATTTATCTATTTTTGCCTTTTTCTTTTTTTTTGAGATTCGAATACAATGATTGAGTGATGAAATCCCAATTAAGGTTGTGTTTTCACACTTTTGGAGATATTGTGAATTTATTGTGATACTTAATACAATATAGTAATAATATTTGTACAAGAAAAACCAAGAAAACCAATAATACGTATTAGTAGAGTTCTACTAATACAAATACTATTTTGGTTAATATTAAAAACAACAATGCAAATTAATCACGACACACCTCCCCGGCAGCGGCGCCAAAATGATTGTGGTAAATTACGACCTTTTAGGAAAAAGGCGTAAAAGTGGTAAGTATTAAACAAATGACTTTAGGAAAAATCAAGTGTTAATGACCCTTAATGAAATGAAAGTTCGTTTCCCAAGGAGGTATATGTGTGTGACTAAGATGAACAAGATTTGTGATTAATGATTGGTTTAGAAGGGGATGAGAAAAGAAGATGACGAAGACGTAAAAATAAAAATAAACACTACTAGAAAGTTAAGACGTAGAACCTTAAAAACCACAAAAATAAAAATAAATTCTAAAAATTACCAAAAATTCACCAAAAATCAAAAATAATAAACTAAGAGTTTGCCAATGATCAAAACTTTTTCAAACCTTTTAAATAATTAAATATTCAATTTTTAAATGCTAATTAAAGCCCTAAAAATCAAATAAATTATAAAAAAGCCCAAATTAAGATTTTTCAATTGGTAAACCTTAAAAATGACCTAAAAAGATTAAAAACTATTTTTAGAAATTTTTAAACTAATAAAAACAATTTAAAATGATTTAAAAACTATTAAAATTTAAAATATTTATAAAAATTAATCTAAAAGAGATAAAATTATTCTAAAAGTTGCTAAATTACTATTTTAATGTAATTAACCTAAGAAAAATGTAAAAAGTTGGAAAATGTGAAATTTCAAAATTAATAATAAAATAATAATAAAATAATATTAAAAATCCAAAAATTATAAAAAATTCTAAAAATTTGCAAACTAGTTTAATTTAACCTAAATAATCAGAAAATCAAAGTGAAATTACCAGAATACCCCTATTGGGCCCTCAAATGGGCCAAAACCAAAAACAGTCAACCAAATTGGGCTTTTGGGCCGAAAAAGTCAAACTTGGACCAATTGACTTGGAAAAGCCCTATCTGACTCAAAATTTAATTCTAAGAACAAAACTCTAAAGGCCCAAAAGCTGAATATGAGCTTATCACAGCTTATTTAACACTCAGCTTATTCTTATTGGGCTTTTCAGCCCATTAAGCCATAAGCTAATGCCATAAGCTCTAATTTGACACACAACCTTCTTTTGGGATGCTTATGAGATCTGTAAAAAGAATTTTTGAAAAAGCTCACTCAATAAGCCAGAAATAAGCAAAGAAAAATTTCACTAAAAGACAAAATAGTCGTTTTAGAGATTTAGGGCACCTCAGGACTTGATTCAACTTGTAAAAGCTTTCAAATGGACTCAATAAGCAAAATCTGTGACAATCCGTCAATTTACGATTGATATTTTATTCTCAAATATTATTTGAAAATACTATTTTAATGTTACAATATGAACTCACTTATTTTTGGGAAGAAATTTGGATTTACGTCTTGAAGTAGCATCTACTACGTTTAAACCGGAGGATTCAACGTTACGTGCTTACGTTTACATACACCGACATTTCAGAAAATAAATTTATCCGTGACTATTATTTTGGAGTTTTAAATTTGTGTTGGTTCATAAACTCACAAATTTACGAGAAGAGATTAGGACTTACGATTTTAGTTTTACGTCCTTTACGACTAAACCGGAAAACTTAGGATTACGTATTTACGTTTTCGAACTCCGTTTTTGATGAGACAATTTTTATTGGATTCGTTTTATGACGTCGATTCATAATTTATAAAAAAGTTTTTCATAAAACGACCCGAGGGCACGCAAATCGAGGAAACTAGAATCAAGGAATACCCGTAAACTAGTGAGATGGGACAAAACACTTTGTCCCACCCCACTAGCAAAATGGGACGACATAACAACACCACATCACAAGTTGGTGGCAAGTTTCTAGCTACACTTGTCACTTGTAGCTTACAAAGTAAGCCTCCCACCAAACAAAAACCACTAGATGAAAACTAGCTAACACATTCACAACATGCAAAACCAACATAAACTCTCTCATACTCTCCATTCTTGCCGTCCCTATCCTCCCCTTAAACACCCTCATTTGATCCAAATTTCACCACAAATCTTATGATTTTCTTTCATAATATGATGTCCTTTTGAAGACCTATTGATTGGAGGTGATCATAACATCCATGGAGGAGTTTTTTTGGTGTCTTGAGGCTGATTTTCCCAAGGTGTTTATTAAGCATGGTGGTCATGAAGAAGGTATTGGCTATGCACAAGTTTCTCCATCCAAATCCATGTCAAACTCATAACCTACATCAAGTTGGTGGTATAAAGATTGTCCTCCTCAACTTCTTGTTATTTTGATTATGTAAACATGTATTTTATTTCCTATTGTATATATTTATGATGATTATATGATGATAAAAATGTTATGTGGGGATTTGTTGTTGATAATCATGGATAAAAAGGTGAAAAACCATAAGAAACAAGGTTAAAATCTTGGTTAAATTTGATGGCTGTATAAAACAGTAAAGAAGTAAGTCATAAACTGATAAAATGATGAAGTGGAATAGATTTACAGTAAGCTATGGGTCTTGTACAGATGTGAGAGTTGGCCATGCAATGGAATCAAAATAATGAGTGAGATATGATCAAAACAAGTTTAGGATATAAATCTGAAGTTACTGTTTTGGACGATTTTTAGAAAATACTTAAAGGATGATTCAACAGTAGCTATAGAAGAGTTAAATGTAGCACATATCATTTAGTTTATGTGATAAAAATTTGAGCTTCTATCTCCATATGTAACTCAAGATATGGCATTTTTGGTGAAGATGAAGTTAAAAATCAGATTTTTGGAAAATAAAGAATAATACTATTATATAAGCACTCAAATTATAATGTATAAAATGTAAAAGTAAAACCCACTAACTTATGGATTTTATTTATATAAGTATGTAAAAGGCTAAATAAGTGGACATTTTATAAAAATGGTAACTTGTTAAGTTTTATAAATTATAAAACTATAAACTTGATTTTTACGACTTTTTCGGCTATCGCCGTAAAATTAACGTTTTTGTTAAATAAAACTTAGATGGTTGGACCCGTCTAATGAAAACTTTATAAAACCTATATACTGATATATAGACATGTATAACAAGTAAAAACCGACAAAACCCGAACTATAGGGCATACGGACATTAACCAGTTAAATAAACATATTGGACTAATAAATGGACTAAGTAGGATAAAAACTTGTAAAAAGAATCTATTGGGCTTAACCCATTTAGGCCCAACTTGGAAAGTATACATACTGATAATATAGGTACAAAATGGATTAAAATAAGTTAAATAACTTATAATAAGCTTATTGGGCTTAAGACACGTAAACAGGTAAAACTAGTAAACTAGTATAAAAGTTATCGACATATAACACAAAAAGGAGTAAACGAGAATATGTAAACCCACTTGATCATCATATATATATAATCATCATATGTATACATAATTGATATTTTTATAAAGTCATTGGACATGAGTCTAAGACGAGTATTATTTGTCTAGGTTTACGTGATTGAAGCACGTACCGTACGTACCGAATTGCCGATCACCCGCCTTCCCACATCAACGTGAGTTCATAGCCTCGCACTCTTTTAAATGTTTTATAAATGATTTATAAACCCGCGAGGGAGATAACATGTTAGTTTTTATAAAATCTTGGACACCATTTGTCCCAATTGTTTGTTTATTGATTTTGGACCCGAATGATTGAATGACCCGATAAATGATTAATGGACCCGATAGATGAAATAAAATGGATTATTAAAGTTAGGTTATGTCACTAAAAGTCCCATTAGCATTAATTGTGAACTACCGGGAGGTGGTAGACGCTTATGCATTTAATAGTACTATTTGGGGACGATCACCCCAGTTCGCGCCTTGACGGTTGATCCCCGTCGTGCCACATTGATTGGTAAGCGAATTTATGTATGAGAAGATTTCCAATAGCGTGACCTTTGTGACGACACGCTACTTTAGATGGGCAAAATTGGTATCGGGTTAGCTACCCGTTTTATTTTAGTAAGGTAACAATGTCATGCGGCTTGTAATAATCCAAAACTTAACGAAATACTACCAGACGCTCCGAATTACGAGGTATTGCCTGACTAGCAATACAGGGTCATACTATTGATATTATGTTTGTATTTTGGTTTTCATAACCATATTCATATAACGGTTTTTATTTTCATACAACGTTATAAGACGTATTATATGATGTTTTTACGACATTGGCTCGTATAATGATTTTTAAGGCAAATGCCTATATTATGATTTTCGATAAGGATTTGTATAAAAATGACTTTGCCTATGTTATGGCCTATTACAAAGTTTTGTATAAAATGATTTTGGCTATTTTACGGCCTATTACAATGATTTGTACGAATTGATTTTTGGTACTAATTTTATACCAAAGTTATATTGATGGAATTTATTAAACTCTATGAATTCACTCGGCGTTATCGCTGACCTTTTCTTTTAACATGTTTTATCTCAGGTACTTGAAGGTAATTCTCGGGAAGACAACAAGAATTCATGGCCCGCACTTAAACAATATTTTCCATTCAAACACTTTGTAAAACTTTGTATGAATTAATATGACTTGGGACCGATGTAACTTTGATATTTATGAATGGAAATGATTTATTATTAAACGACGCGATTTTTATGCGTTGTCTATGATGTGAGTAATGTGCTATCCCGTAACACCAACGAGTCTTCCGCTGTACTGAGTTGTATAAATTTGGGGGTGTTACAGTTTGGTACCAGAGCTCTCGTTATAGAGAACGAAAGATTTTTAAAAACTAAGGTTTTGAATAAAACTTTTCAAAATCTTTTAACTAAAAACATTTATCTAAAAATGTCTAAAAATCTTTTGACTATAACGGTGCCGAAGAATTCCCGAGTTACCGACAAGGCCAAGACTGAGAAGTGTTATTTTAATATATATATAACTTGGATTATATATATATGATGTAATTTTATTACATGATTGTTTGATGATTATTTTGATTTTTATACGAGGTATTTATACGACGTAGATTGTCACAAGTAACCCTAAATCCCCTAGTAAATTAATCGAAGCTATTCTCGTAGGAATTCTAGCTATCCTAGATCTAAACCAAGTTGTGGATATTTATGATCCCAACAAATGGTTGATATTCATAGAAATGTAGATATTAATTGATTGTGAAATTGAAGAAGAATTGGCGAGATTAAATCTGATATCGATGTCATGACGATCTTTCCATATAGAGTGGAGTTTGACAAAACATTACCACCTAGAAAGATGTCATCTGATTCGTTGTCATCCAATCCTTAAATTGAAATCGAGAGGGTGAATGTTGCACTTGAGGCTGTTATTGGAACCATTACCCAAAAGCCTCATGCCACTAATACCTTTCCGAGAAGTCTAATTGAATGTGTGAGTCATTTCATACTAGTGACTCATTTGCTAATTGTTGTTGTAAGAACTATAGGATTGGAATTAAGTGTTGATTCATATTGAGACTGTATTGCCTTTACAAGGCCGAAGAATAAGGTTGTAAGTATTGGAGAATGAGGTAGGATATCGAATTGAATATAAAATTGGTTAAAACTTGAATAAAGTAAAATTTAACCCATATGGAATATGAGATTGATAAGAGGAAGTCGTTAAGTTCTGTGATTGAATTATAAGGTTTTAATTGATTGTTGATTCATGTTAAGGGTTGTTCCTCGGCCATTGTCCACTAATGAGGGTGCCCAGTGTCCAAGAAATTAATTGAAGAAATCTTCTTCTGAATTGAGACCGATGGATCTTCCGGGACAGGTAGGACACCTAATGACTCTTGTAGATTAGTATTCATTGTGGTATCTTTTAAAAATCCCTAACTTAACTGAGATATCAGTTGGTAGGATGAGTTCTGAGAATTGTATGACATAGTGACACGTAATGTGTTACGGTACAATTTTGACTTGTTTGTGATTAATAAAAAGACTACCTTTGATTGCTAAATTCTACATGTATCGATGTTATCTATCTTTTATTGCTTCATCCTAATGTTCGCATTCGTGATGCAACCATTGAACAAGTACTCATCTTGATTTGAGTTACGTTGTGGATTATTCTTCCTGAGTGCCATCGAGGTCATGAACCTCATGATTAGTTGGCTAAGCTCATTTCCTATCATATCGTAGTTAATTCTTGGTGAACAAGCTTTCATCACTCTTCTATAGATCACTCATTGTTTTTATAAAATTAAAACAGTATCCTTTGAGAAAAATTGAATTTTCACCACTATAAGGATTATTCGAATTGAGATTTATAAGTGATTGTTATCAAAGTAAAGTTGTTTAAGAAACACTTTGGAAACTTAATTATTTCCATAAACAAAGAAAATCTTTGTAAAATTTTTCTTTATTCTTATTTAAGAATTAAGTATGAAAATGTTTTTATTATAAACATGATGATACAATTTTGACGAACTGAGAATTGCATCGTTAATCTTGAAATTGTATATAGTTGCGCGCCTACATACAATTTGGAATGGACCATGCAAGGCTGATTAGTAGTCACCACAAAACTTATTAATAAACACCAAAGTTTCTTTGAAGATTGTGAAAGATTAAAAATTTATGAGATCTGCAAGAAGTGTAAAATAGGGACATAATGTTAGAGACATCTACATATGTGCCCGTGCCATCTATTCTTCTGAGTCGAATTTACTCATCTGTGGAAATTGTCTTATTTGACAATTGACAATTCCTTCTTGTCCAATTCCCCCGTAGTGAGATTCTTAGGGAAAGTATATGATTACCGAGTGTTGATACCCGACTGGATGTATTGACGTTCTTATCATTTCTTATGATTTGATTTCATTTGAATGACCTGGGTAACGATCCGAGGAGCTTTCGAATGCGTACTCAAATTATGAAAACACGGGATATATTCATATTCGTTAAATGTTTTCATTTGTATCTGATTTGAAGTTCTCTCGCATAGATTATGCGTTGACCTTACTCTTTTAGGGATTAGTTATGTCTCCAGATATCCTTGAATTGTGAAGGATTATGAATTATTATTAGCCTTTTGAGAAGTTCACATCTTATCGACGACAATGAAACTAAAAAGTTGATAATGTCGGTAGAATGGATTGATTGATTATGACATGATGACATTGTCTTAATTGATGGGAACTCGAGTAGAATTCCCCTAAATGATAAGATGTTGATTATCAAAAGTGATCTAAATAATTCTTGATGGATGACCATATCCTGCATTTAGACCTGAAATTATACCGTGAATGGTTGTGAACTAGTTATAGATATTGTAATCTAGAAGAACCTAATATGAATTTATTGGAAAGATGTTTATGTTATCTGAAACTTTAGGAGGTATTTGTTAATGAATTACCTAGACTTTCGCCATTTAGGGAAGTTGAAATTGATATTGATTATATACCCGGTGCTGCACCTGTGGTTTGTGCACTGTATGTCAGCACCATCTGAATTTAAGGAATTACCGTACAACTGAGAGCGTTGTCGGAGAATGATTTTATTATACCAAGCCTGTCATCCTGAAGAGCTATGGTGTTATCATTCCTTATATTTATAAATTACTGTGACTGAGTAAATTGACAATCGAAAACGATATCCATAACTCGAAATGGAAGATTTGTTCGATCATTTACAAGGTTCTAGCGTATGTTTTAAAGATTTGATCCACGGCATGGTTATTATCAACTTCGCATCTGCGAAGAAGATTATGTATTCCAATCACTACATCCGGTACTTGTAATGAACGTTATGAGTTTCACGTGATGTCATTTGGATTGACAATGCACATGTAGTATTCATAAATTTGGTGAATCACATGTGTAGGCTGTAAATTGATAAAATCATGCTCGTGATCATTAAGGACTATATGTTTGTTTATCAGAATAAGAATGAGTTAATCATTATTTATAGACTGCCCTGAATTGGCCAAACAATGTAAACCTGAACCTTGAATAATTAACACGTGATTAAAGACTAGAACCATTAACGCTTAGGGGTTAAAAACTTAATCCTTTACATAAAATGACCATTGTATTAATAATGGTAAGATGTATGCATATAGACTCTTCAAATTAAGAGCCCTTTTAAGACTTTGGATATTACCAAAAAGAAATGGAAATATGTTTTGACAAATGTTTTAACAAAGGATTTTAAGGGATTATTCCCTTATACACAAACCATTTAACTAAACTTCTGTTTAGGGGTAAATGTTTGTGTATACTTCTAGACAACTTAAGAAGAATTGAGGAAACTATAAAACATGACTTGAAATTTGAAACGATAATTTACGCTTTTCAAACTAAGGAAATTTTGACCAAAGTATAAACAAAGATTATTCAAACATTTACGAATCTTATTAATTATTTTCGATAAATCAACAAAAATCTTGTTAATTAAATTCAAATTTATTTTCGAGCATTTTATATAATTGGTCGAACTAAGAAATTTAAACTTTTAACGTTTACGTTTTATAAAAATTTAATAATTATAATTTAATTAATTGTAATAATTATCGACGCTTTAGACGGCGGATTGAGAAAAACTGATAAAAATGATAGTTGAGACGAAACTGAAACATAGAAGATATGAAGAAAGAATATTGAATAAATACGGTTATGATATTTATTTCATTAGGGAAGTGAACGTAATTACTGAAACTTAATATAGAAAGAATATCTGAGTGAATTGTGGACATGATAATTATATCATCATGAGAAGTGAATATAGATACCGATGCATTATGTAGAAAGGATAAAGAACCAGTTAGGACATGTTTCTTAATAATGAGGGTGCAAAATAAATTGCCGAGCAATATAAAAATAAACGATGTTTGTAAGAAGGATATTATAAATAATAAAAAGGGGTTCGCGAATAATGTGAACCATTAGAATTGAGAAGCCGATGACGTTAAAATGTATAAAAGGGCCGTTTATGGTTGCCTAAATATGGAAAAATTGTGAGATATAGTTATGTTGGAATTTGTAAGTATAAGTATTCTATTTATGTCATTTATGACTAAAAGTATCTTTGTCTGAAGAAGTGGTACTAATGGCAATTATGAAGGCATGCATCGCCTCATACATTAGTAAACGTTTAGATATTGCAAAGGTCATCATCTGAATTTGATTCGATTTGGGTCATCGTCGACAGACTGACCAAATCTGCTAATATCATTCCCGTTAATGATAAATGCAAAAAGAGTTATGTAAACATAGCATGCCTGTATCGAACATCTATATCAAGATCCTTGCTTCGCATCGAATTTCTAGAGATTTGCTCAGAAATCATTGAGAACGAACCTTGATGAGAGTACTATGTACCACCCCAAATCGAAGGCACGAGGTAAAGTAACGATACAAGGTAATATAAGTGCTGTTTTGTGTTTGAATGATTGACCTTTGGTAATGAACCGTATAATCGTTTTCCCTTGAAGAGATTATCATTGATAATTATCGTATTAGGATCAAGATCTAATCTTGTTAGGATCTAAATCTTAGAGCATATGTAAGCAAGAGTTGAGATGAAGACACCCGACATACACCCATTGTGAGTTGGACATGTCTTTTAAGTTTAAGGTTTCCTATAATGGCGAACCTATCCTTGCAAAATACCCGACCCGTGAAATCTGAAATGATTGTTGAAATTAGGATTTGATTATTAACTGCCGATAGTGGGCAAGGGGTTATGTGAATGTGAAATGTAGATCTTGAAGTGCCAAATAGGTAGCGAAGTTATGCCACAATTTTTAACCTTGGAAAAATGAAATTCATGATCTGACAAATCATGGGATATAAGTCCCCGTTGTATGGGACCACTGAGATGATGTAAAAGTTGGGATTGAAAGGCATATAAGCTGGATCTACCTTAGGACTTCAAAGACTATGTGAATTATGTTTCGTATATCGAACTTGATGGAATATCTATCAAGTTAAAATCTGAATTCTTCTTAATAGAGCTTAGATTGGCGAAAAGTTGCATTCATCAAAAACCCGTGAACATCATGGATAGAGAAAGTAAGTCAACATTAAGCCTGATCTTATTCCCGTAGTTATGTTTGATAGAACTCGCATATTATAATGAACTGCACTTGTGAGAAAAGACCGAATGTGGAGGAAATACCCACATGGCTTTAACTCTATAAGAAGCGAGTAGTAAGATGATCTTTGAGGACAAAGATCCTGTTTAGGGGTAAATGCTGTGACAATCCGTCAATTTACGATTGATATTTTATTCTCAAATATTATTTGAAAATACTATTTTAATGTTACAATATGAACTCACTTATTTTTGGAAAGAAATTTGGATTTACGTCTTGAAGTAGCATCGACTACGTTTAAACCGGAGGATTCAACGTTACGTGCTTACGTTTACATACACCGTCTTTGGTGACAGTCCGACATTTCAGAAAATAAATTTATCCGTGACTATTATTTTGGAGTTTTAAATTTGTGTTGGTTCATAAACTCACAAATTTACGAGAAGAGATTAGGACTTACGATTTTATTTTTACGTCCTTTACGACTAAACCGGAAACCTTAGGATTACGTATTTACGTTTTCGAACTCCGTTTTTGATGAGACAATTTTTATTGGATTCGTTTTATGACGTCGATTCATAATTTATAAAAAGGTTTTTCATAAAACGACCCGAGGGCACGCAAATCGAGGAAACTAGAATCAAGGAATACCCGTAAACTAGTGAGATGGGACAAAACACTTTGTCCCACCCCACTAGCAAAATGGGACGGCATAACAACACCACATCACAAGTTGGTGGCAAGTTTCTAGCTACACTTGTCACTTGTAGCTTACAAAGTAAGCCTCCCACCAAACAAAAACCACTAGATGAAAACTAGCTAACACATTCACAACATGCAAAACCAACATAAACTCTCTCATACTCTCCATTCTTGCCGTCCCTATCCTCCCCTTAAACACCCTCATTTGATCCAAATTTCACCACAAATCTTATGATTTTCTTTCATAATATGATGTCCTTTTGAAGACCTATTGATTGGAGGTGATCATAACATCCATGGAGGAGTTTTCTTGGTGTCTTGAGGCTGATTTTCCTAAGGTGTTTATGAAGCATGGTGGTCATGAAGAAGGTATTGGCTATGCACAAGTTTCTCCATCCAAATCCATGTCAAACTCATAACCTACATCAAGTTGGTGGTATAAAGATTGTCCTCCTCAACTTCTTGTTATTTTGATTATGTAAACATGTATTTTATTTCCTATTGTATATATTTATGATGATTATATGATGATAAAAATGTTATGTGGGGATTTGTTGTTGATAATCATGGATAAAAAGGTGAAAAACCATAAGAAACAAGGTTAAAATCTTGGTTAAATTTGATGGCTGTATAAAACAGTAAAGAAGTAAGTCACAAACTGATAAAATAATGAAGTGGAATAGATTTACAGTAAGCTATGGGTCTTGTACACATGTGAGAGTTGGCCATGCAATGGAATCAAAATAATGAGTGAGATATGATCAAAACAAGTTTAGGATATAAATCTGAAGTTACTGTTTTGGACGATTTTTAGAAAATACTTAAAGGATGATTCAACAGTAGCTATAGCGGAGTTAAATGTAGCACATATCATGTAGTTTATGTGATAAAAATTTGAGCTTCTATCTCCATATGGAAATCAAGATATGGCATTTTTGGTGAAGATGAAGTTAAAAATCAGATTTTTGGAAAATAAAGAATAATACTATTATATAAGCACTCAAATTATAATGTATAAAATGTAAAAGTAAAACCCACTAACTTATGGATTTTATTTATATAAGTATGTAAAAGGCTAAATAAGTGGACATTTTATAAAAATGGTAACTTGTTAAGTTTTATAAATTATAAAACTATAAACTTGATTTTTACGACTTTTTCGGCTATCGCCGTAAAATTAACGTTTTTGTTAAATAAAACTTAGATGGTTGGACCCGTCTAATGAAAACTTTATAAAACCTATATACTGATATATAGACATGTATAACAAGTAAAAACCGACAAAACCCGAACTATAGGGCATACGGACATTAACCAGTTAAATAAACATATTGGACTAATAAATGGACTAAGTAGGATAAAAACTTGTAAAAAGAATCTATTGGGCTTAACCCATTTAGGCCCAACTTGGAAAGTATACATACTGATAATATAGGTACAAAATGGATTAAAATAAGTTAAATTACTTATAAAAAGCTTATTGGGCTTAAGACACGTAAACGGGTAAAACTAGTAAACTAGTATAAAAGTTATCGACATATAACACAAAAAGGAGTAAACGAGAATATGTAAACCCACTTGATCATCATATATATATAATCATCATATGTATACATAATTGATATTTTTATAAATTCATTGGACATGAGTCTAAGACGAGTATTATTTGTCTAGGTTTCCGTGATTGAAGCACGTACCGTACGTACCGAATTGCCGATCACCCGCCTTCCCACATCAACGTGAGTTCATAGCCTCGCACTCTTTTAAATGTTTTATAAATGATTTATAAACCCGCGAGGGAGATAACATGTTAGTTTTTATAAAAGCTTGGACATCATTTGTCCCGATTGTTTGTTTATTGATTTTGGACCCGAATGATTGAATGACCCGATTGTATGACCCGATAAATGATTAATGGACCCGATAGATGAAATAAAATGGATTATTAAAGTTAGGTTATGTCACTAAAAGTCCCATTAGCATGAATTGTGAACTACCGGGAGTTGGTAGACGCTTATGCATTTAATAGTACTATTTGGGGACGATCACCCCAGTTCGCGCCTTGACGGTTGATCCCCGTCGTGCCACATTGATTGGTAAGCGAATTTATGTATGAGAAGATTTCCAATAGCGTGACCTTTGTGACGACACACTACTTTAGATGGGCAAAATTGGTATCGGGTTAGCTACCCGTTTTATTTTAGTAAGGTAACAATGTCATGCGGCTTGTAATAATCCAAAACTTAACGAAATACTACTAGACGCTCCGAATTACGAGGTATTGCCTGACTAGCAATACAGGGTCATACTATTGATATTATGTTTGTATTTTGGTTTTCATAACCATATTCATATAACGGTTTTTATTTTCATACAACGTTATAAGACGTATTGTATGATGTTTTTACGACATTGGCTCGTATAATGATTTTTAAGGCAAATGCCTATATTATGATTTTCGATAAGGATTTGTATAAAAATGACTTTGGCTATGTTATGGCCTATTACAAAGTTTTATATAAAATGATTTTGGCTATTTTACGGCATATTACAATGATTTGTACGAATTGATTTTTGGTACTAATTTTATACCAAAGTTATATTGATGGAATTTATTAAACTCTATGAATTCACTCGGCGTTGTCGCTGACCTTTTCTTTTAACATGTTTTATCTCAGGTACTTGAAGGTAATTCTCGGGAAGACAACAAGAATTCATGGCCCGCACTTAAACAATATTTTCCATTCAAACACTTTGTAAAACTTTGTATGAATTGATATGACTTGGGACCGATGTAACTTTGATATTTATGAATGGAAATGATTTATTATTAAACGACGCGATTTTTATGCGTTGTCTATGATGTGAGTAATGTGCTATCCCGTAACACCAACGAGTCTTCCGCTGTACTGAGTTGTATAAATTTGGGGTGTTACAAAATCAATGAACAAAAATCCAATAAGCACAACCAATAAGCCATAATAAGCACAAATGAACTTATGAAAAAGTCAAATGGGTTGGTTTTCTAGTCAAACCCTAAAGTCAACCACCCAATTGCTCCAGTATGAACAAATGGGTCAAAATATGAGCACCTATTACAAAAACAAAGTTGTTGCAGGATGGAATAAGCTATTATAGCTTATTGATAAGCTGAACCCAATTTTACACTAGCAGTGGCAACTGGCAGGGGAAAGGAGTTCCCACTGCTTTGACTATTTGACCAAGCTTATTTGAGAGTTCTGGTTTGATTCAATTGGAAACAAAGGCACCCTTGTGATCAGTGAATCACAAGGAGTCAATAGCAACAATAAAATCACAAATTGGTTCACACAATAAGCCACAATAAGCCAAACAGTCACCAGATATGCACCAGATATGGGAATAAGCAGTTAAGCACTTAATAAGCAGATTTAGCAAAAATAAGCCAACCAAACTTAACAAGATGCATACACAAGCTATATAAACTAAGAACAAACACAAAGCAACAAGAATCAAACACTGAATCAAAGTAAATAACAAGATCAAAGCACTAGAAGTTACTGATGAACAATGAACATATGCAGAACCAAGTTTGTTGATATACTTGACACTTGATCCAATTTCAAGCCTCAAATCCTTCTTCCCTGATGTGATTAACTATGATTTAGCACTTGTTAGCCCTAGCCTAAGCTTAGATCTAGGTGTCCTCAAAATCCTAGCCAATTTTACCAAGTTTTAAAGATTTTATAGCCAAATTATGAATCTATGTGTTTCAAACCTTCAAACCTGCAAACATATGAATACTAGCACCTAACAAGCAGATACCAACACTTTCAAACAGCAAACAACCACTTAGCAAACCACAATTCCAAATAATTCAGTAGACCCAAACACCCTTTAATCTACCACTTAACAAAGGAACTTGTGATTTAAACTAATAACCTACTGATTTTAATGATAAAAAACACTTAAACAATAGCAACTAACACAATCAAACTCAAAAATCACCAGCACAAACACCAATACTCAAAATCAAAGCACCAAATCAAAATCAGTCATAAACATGAAATTTTGAGTGGAATCTTAACAAGGGATTATACCTGCCTTCCACAACATCCTAGGATGGCCAGCAATGCTCCTTGGACCTTGTTCACCAACTAGAACAAGACCAAGGTACTTCAATGAAGATGATGCAAACTGCCTTGGTTGATGGTTCAAAGTAGAACCTCAAGGACTTTATATCTTCAACACAAGCAGCAAACAACTCAACCAAGGGCTCTAATCCCTTCACAAGCTTGGTGTCAACAAGCTTGTAAGAACTTATAGCAAATGGTCAAGGGTTAGTACACAAAATAAGCCAAAACAGAACCTAGGATTTCAAGGTATTCAAACCTTAAAAACCATATGAAACAAGACGTGCCTTAACCACAAGATTAAGGTAGGCCTTAACAATCAAATGGAACTCAGAATTAGGCTACTCAAACACCAAACTTTTAATTAAATCAAAAAGAGATTTCACAATTTCAGAAATTCAAATTTTATTTAAACTTAAAAAGGAATTACAAAGATAATAGCCTAAAACTGGAACAAAAGGACTCTCACATGTTGAGGTCTCCTTTTATAGGCAAATGCCTGGCTACACTATTCACAAACCCTAGATGTGATTTCTCTAAAATGCCCTTGAGTCCTTGAGTGCGTTTGTTGTTGATGAGCTATCCAAAGTGATCCCAAACGTTCATTTTAGCTTTGGAATGAAGCATTGATCCTTAGTTGTTGATCTTAACACGTGGCATGACTTGGAGGGCAAGTACTCATGTGATGGGTGAAACGGTTTGAATGGTGGGGTCCTTTGGTTGAGTGGGAGTGTGAGTTTAGGCATGGGATAGATTCGTGTGAAGGTTAATTGTGTTTTGGTGTAGGTAATTGTAAAAACCCCCTTGTTGGTAAAAAGTTAAAACTGGGTTCATACGTGTGAATAGTGACACGTTTGATCCGTTTTCTTAGGGAGAAAGGTGTTTGGCGCGTGTTTAGGGATTTAAACTTCCAAATTTGGCAGCTTTGGTCCTTTTTCTTCCTTTCTTTTGTCACTTGTGAATAAAAGTCTATCAGCGCCCATTTCCTTTGTATCAACTTTTCACAACTTGTCATTTTTTGCACAAAACTTTCCAAAAGGTGTATCAAGGGTTAATTATGGAACTTTTGCATATTTGAAGGACTGATCTTGGACATTTTTGATCTTCAAAGGTCTTCAATGTATCTTTGGCTTGATGAGGGACCAAATTTGACAATTTGAAATTGTTGAGGGACTAATCTTGCCATTTCTTCAAAGTTGAGGGACCTTTTGTGTAATTTTGACAAACTTAAGGGACCAAACTTGTAATTATGACTATACAAGGGTTTTAAGTGTCATTACTTTAATAAATGAGGATCAATCTTGTTTGTCTTCAAGTCTTCAAGGGTATTTGTTGAATTTTCCATGATTAGGGCCCGGTTCTTTGTACGGCTTCGTTCCTCGTGTCCGTTTTTCCTTGTAACTTGTGATCTTTTGTCTTTTTCACGATATCCATACCTAAAATACACAAGTAAACAAACACAAGCATATATATGGTATTTTATGACATTTTTATGCATTAAAAGCCCGAAAAGAACGATGAGATCATGTATAAATGCCATCTCATCAAGGGTTTTACAAGAGATAACTATGAATAAACATGTAAATCTTCTATTTAAATAACTAATACAAAAAATTCATAAATAATATTCTGAATACTTATCCTAAATAGATATTTCCAACAACGTTTGACTTCTATTGACTTCTATCAATGCCTAATTTACGCTTGTCAACGCTTAGACACAATGTGTCAACGTTGAACAAATGCCTTCATGTTTTCTTCCTTTTGAGTTTCTGCCACATCAACTTTTTGACCCAACTATCTTCCCCTAGTTGATGTCGGCAATACTTTATGTGTATCACTTGTAAGTTGTACATCATCTTCAAATTGCTTCCCCTCAAGTGTAGGCATGCGTATCTTCCCCTTTTTGTGACATCAATAGGAAAGGAAACAAAGTATGCAATCGATGATTCTCCATATGTAGGCTCTGTGTAAAGATCTTGAAGAAAAATAAATAAAGTAATCTTGATGTAGAAGTAGAGTAACCCAAACCTATGTTCCATGTCTTCTACTATCCATGTGATAAAGAAATTATATGAAGGTGAAAATATAATTAGACCTCGATCCCATTGACAAACTCCTCATCCTTTGTGAGACACTGAGCACGATAATGTAACTCCTTCAAGTGATAGCATCTTCAACTGCTAGATTTTGACAAGTCTTCATCACCAACCATTAAAAGCACAAACAACTTATCTTTAAAGTTAGTTGTTATGCTGATTACTTTCAAGATATGATAGAACATAAACTCGCGAAAATGTTCTTCGAACATCAAACTTACCATAAGAATTCTTCCCCTTAAGCCAACACCTCTTCATGACAAGTCAATATCTTCATATGTAAAAGCTGTAACTGAATAACTCTTTCACAAGGCTATCCTGATTACATAATCTAATATCAATCAAGGGCTTCATGAATTGTTGCTAACTTACTTAAAAATCATTAATCCCCTTTAAAATATCCGAGCCATTAATATCAACACAATATTCTGTGTAAAACGGAGATTCCATGTACCTTTGCGTGTAAATACCTCTTTTTGTGTGCCAAAATCGTATCAATTTTCCAAACAGCAGCTATTCCTTTTTTTGTCCAATATCTTCCTTTGTCCAAGATATCAACAATGTCTGTTGTCCAATATCGGACAACACTTGTCAGCGTTTGAAAATGTATATATCGGACAACAAGTGTCAACGCCTCCTGTTAGCCTCAACTTTATTCCTGTCAGCGCTAACTTTAAACCTGTCAGCACCTGGCCATCAGCATCTCATCCATACCTTGTCAGCTTTACACCAATATCTATCAGCTTCTAAATAACATACATCAGCGGCTAATTGATCTAGGGTTTTATAAACCCTAAATCATGATTTTATGTGAAAACCATAAACTGCAGTGAAGTTTGACATCGAATATCTTCTTCATGAGAGCTCAGATTGCAGATCCCTTCAGTGCGATCCTAGAAACAAGTGTCAAGAACCTATAGCGTGAATTTCAAGACGATCCAATGGTTAACGAAGGAGAAATTACGTGTTTACTATTACTGTTCACAGAAAACAGCATATGCTCACTGCTGACTTCGACGCTTTATAACATTCTCTTGGAGATAAATCTCGACAATCCCTCTGGGGGAAATCTAGATATATGTGTGTAGAACACACACAAAAAAATTCGTGGCGATCCAACGGTTCAATAAAAAGTTATGGCCTTCTGAATATTGTTGCGCACACAAAATCGCCCAGAAAAACCCTAGACGGATTTTTCTTTTCTTCTCAAAACACGAACACCTTGTTTTGTCCTAGCATCACGAGCCACGAGGCTCTGATACCAACTGTGGAAACCTTGGTTTCCTCTAATCTTTTAGCTGCTAGGCATAACCATTGTTCATATGATTAACAATCAAAGCAGAAAAGAACAATAGTTAGGAAACAAGGTGTTTGGGCATAATAACACATGATTTAACAAAAGGATTGCTAATTATATTAATAATCAACAATCACTAGGTGTGTATACATTGAATCCCACACCTAGTCGACACACGCTTTAGGTTTACATCTTGTATGAATGATATATAAAATCTAATAACCCTTGGTTCCTTTTATAGACTAAGGATTACGGTTTTACAAGAGATAACTATGAATAAACATGTAAATCTTCTATTTAAATAACTAATACAGAATATTCATAAATAATATTCTGAATACTTATCCTAAGTAGATATTTCCAATAGCGTTTGACTTCTGTTGACTTCTGTCAACGCCTAATTTACGCTTGTCAACGCTTAGACACAATGTGTCAACGTTGAACAAATGCCTTCATGTTTTCTTCGTTTTGAGTTTCTGCCACAACAACGTTTTGACCCAACAGGTGTATAATCTCCTTGTTTTATGTGCCAAAACCTAACCAATTTTCCAAACAGCGGCATTTCCTTTGTCATACAATATCCCTCTTTGTCCAACATATTATCAGTCTTTGTTGTCTAATAACGGACAACACCTGTCAGCGTTCCAAAACTAGATATCGGATAATACTGACTTTTTGTCAGCGTCTGATATGAGCAAAATCTCATATCAATAAGTCAACAAATCACCCTAAAACACATAGCAAATACCTAACTTTTATACAATAAAGCAATATTATGTGGTATGTTTTGTGTTTGTGTTTTTTTAGGTAACAAGGATACAAATTTGGAGCAAACAAGTGAAATCAAGCTAAAAGATGAAGAAAAGTCAAGAGAAGGATCAAAAGTGACAAGCCATGTGAAGATAAGGACCTATCTTGACAACATTCAAAAGATGAAGGACTAAAGTACAATTTTGGAAAAGTAAAAGATCAAAGTCAAAACTGGTCAACATTCAAGTCAAAAGTCAAAGGATGCTTTATGAACAAGTTTGAAGTTTAAAGGATAAAAAATGCCAAAGAAATAAAGATTGGAGATCAGATGAAGATTCTGCCAAAGTCAAGGGACTGAAATTGTCATTTCTCATTCTATTATGGGGCTTAATCCGTGTGAAATGATATGGACCAATGAGAGCAAAGCAAAGAGTGAAATGGATTTCCAAGTAATCCTACTCAGCCACCAAGTATTAAATAATCAAATCCAAACAGCAACTTCCACTCGGTTTATTTCAGCTAATGGGAAAGAGCCATGCAATAATAACTTTATCCATTCTGGATAACGATCCATGTGAACTGCTAAAGGCCAATAATACACTGCCACGTATCATCTTCAAAGTTATATCGAGCCCAGTATCAAGAATCTGCTACACTGCTTATCAAGATGAGCTATAAACTTGAAAAGTGTTTCATTTCAAGAGACGAATTCATTCATAACATCCAATTAAGCTAAAATTAATTCAATCAAAAACTTCTAAATATGTTCATAAGCTGGAATTTTCAATTGAGAGATTAAAGATACGTGGAGCTCAGTGATTGGCTACAACACGTCATCATCCCCAACAGAATCTCATTCTCACTTTATAAATAGGACTTAGTTAGCTCATTTGTATAAAGTAGCTTGTAGGTGTGAAAACACACACTTCATACTTTTCTCTCATTTCCAGTTCTTCAATTCAGTTAGCAACTACTCTTAGGTGTTTGACAACCACCTAAGATTCAGTTAGTTAGTAACAGAATTGTAACCGAATTTTCCCCATTAATGAAATCAGATCCTTCATTTTCACTCAGTCTTATTCATATACCTACATAATCATAATCTTGTTGATACTGTGTTTTTCTAATGATCATCCATGATCAATGGAAGTTATTTGATGCTTTGAAGACTTGTAGCTGTACAGAATTACTTTGAAGATCAGTTTCAGTCCATTTGAAGCATTTGTAGCAGGGTAGTTGATCATAGCAGATTATGATGATGATGATGTTGATTGGTGGTTGATACTTGGTGGTTTAGTTGTACTTAGAAGGATCCGCGCCTCTCTACTCCATCAGTGGTGGCCTAAAGCTAAAAAGTTCTAAATTTCTTGTTTAAATTCCCCTCAACAGTCAATGCATGTTCAATTTTTAGTGTAAATCTTAAATGCTGAATTGATGATGTGATTAGTTTACTTGTAGTTTAATTGTGTTGATTTGATAGCCTGTTTGTAGATTTACAGCTTCTCCTTTAGTTTTACTTGATTACATTCAGTATTTCATCAGTATTGGTTCATTAGTAGTCAATTAGTGCATTTACAAGTAAACCTGCTAGATTTTTACTCTAAACCATTTCAATTCACCATTTGAAAAAGTCTCAATAGGTGTTTTAAGCTGTCATTCATTATAACTCAAAAAGTCTTGGAAAAAGTTCTTAATCAGATTTTGAAAGTGGTGTTTGAAACAAAATCTTTTTGGTGATTAAGTTGATAAAACTTGTTGTTCAGTGTTCATTTACACTTAGTAAGATGGTGAAAGCATTTGGGTAAAACTTTGTAGTCAAAAGAAAAGTTAAAAAGGAAATTGGCCTTGAAAAACTTTGGGTCAAGTTTTTTGAAAGTTCATCAGTGAAAACTTGCTTACTTTGATTCCTTTGCATTTCTTTGTTACTTGATAATTTTGCCTGAAACCTGTTTTCAATTGTAGCTTATCATCCTAGCTTTTACTGCTTATAAGGAAACCATACAGTTTAAGCTTTTGAGTGAATTATTAGCTTATTAATCAGCTCTATAGCAAATTGCATTCCATGTGATAAGTAGCATACTGTTTTCTTAGATCTCTCAATCCACTTCACAAATCTTCCCATTTTCTTTTACAAAATCATTTGCAAACATGTCATGAGTAAATTCTGGAAATTTAAGCTTATTGGAATTTTTAGTCAACTTTGGTCAACATAAGCTGCTTTTGGCTTATTCGAGATTCCAGCTTATTCTGTTGCTTATTTTCAAAGCTAAAAGACATTCCAAGTTTTATGATACTTAATTAATCAGTTTTTGCAAGAAAATTGAATAGTGGATGTCTGGATTTCAAATGGGCTTATTGTTGGCTTATTGAGATAAGCTGAGTCGAGTTTTAACAGCTTTTAATCAAAATCCTTTTGCAAAGCTATCTTATTTTCAATTTTAAGCAGTTTAGAAAAAACCAGATCGATTTTGGTTAAGTAATAAGCTCATTCGAGCTTATTCGAGTTGACTTGCCCGTTTTTGTGAAAGTATTTCATTTAATTGCAAATTGGTCCTTGGTTTTTGAAATTGTTTGTAATCAGCTTTGAAACTTAATCTTTTTAGGTTTTGCAAAAGTTAGTCCCTGAAATTCCATTTGTTACAATTTTAGTTACACAATTTTCAAGTTTGTTAAGTTGGTTTGACTAGTTTGTTATATTTTTCATTTTTGGTCCCTATAGTTCTTGATTTTACAATTTTATTCCCTATACTTACATTTTGTTTACATTTCAAGCATTTTTACTTTCATATTAGAAACTTGTACTTTGTGAATATTTATTGGTACTTGCACTTTGTTTTACGCATAAATAGCTAAATAATATGTTCTCTTTTTACGTGCTTGTTTGAATTAGACCTAGTATCAAAATAACTTTTAACAACAAAAAATAATTTAAAGCTTGATATTAGTAGGCTTTTCAATTTGTCTTGAGTCGAGAATAAACAAACTTGAAAATACTTAATAACAAATGGCGCCGCTGCCTGTTCTTTTCGTGAAGATTAACGGTTTCGAGTGAGACGTATTGGATTTTGGGACCCGTTCACTTTGTGAACGTTATTTTTACGTATTATCAATCAAAAATATAAATCAAAAAATCAAAAAGATAAAAATATAAAAAACTACAAAACTACAAAATCAATTCTTTTCCTAAAGAATTGAACCAAAAAAAAATAAAAAATTCAAAAAGTAATCTTTTTCCTAAAAGATTACACCCAAAAATATATTGTATATATTGGTATTCATCGGTTTTTACGTACATATAGTATTTTCTTTAAAAACCCAATAAATACAAAAATATTTTTGTATATTATTATATGTAGATACGTATACGTATACGAACACTCAATACACATACTTCCATAAGTATTGCTTTTGCAATACACCGTGTTCGGGAGCGTTCTGGTCCTTGACACGTGTATCGATCGAATTTAATTAAAGCAAGAATAGATAAATACTTCTAATAGGCAAGAATTCGAAGAATACAAACTACAAAGTGAATAGAAAGGCGACGTGCTATAAAATTCCGTCTAAGGGTTGATAGGTACTTAAGTGCTTCGCGCCGCCTAACCCTCCGTTCACTAGTGAGTATTCTAAGAAGGAAAGCTTGATTAGGGGTCTTGCACCCAAGTATTACTTACATATACTATACATTCTTGTGGATATTACTTATTGAACCTCAGAAAGGATAATCCCTTCTTTTCCAAAGTCGAACGAGAGCTTCTCTCTCACTCCTTGATTTGAGTTGCATGCTCACCCGCGGGCGTGTACAAATACCTTTTGGCGTACAACCTCTTCCTCCCAAAAGGAAGAAAAAGAGAAAGAGTAAAAACAACACCGTCCATCAAGCCGATCCAGAGAATCGTGCTTTGATCAACACACAAGAAGCCATGGCCGCCGTTGATAATCGACCTTTGATGGAGCACCTCCAATCCAATGTGCAAGGATATGCCGATGCTATTGTTATACCCGAGATTCCCGCAAACACCTTTGAGCTTAAGACATTCATGATTACCTTGGTTTCAAACACACCATTTTTTGAGAGACCTAATGATGATCCACATGATCATATCAAGAAGTTTATATCTCTTTGCAATACCCTTAAGTACAATGGAGTTCCGCATGATGCCATCAAGTTGATCCTAGTTCCATTCTCCTAAGAGGGCAATGCTAAGTATTTGCTAGATAAACAACCACCTAAGATCATTCTAACTTGGGATGACTTTACTAAGAAGTTTTTGAACAAGTTCTTTCCTCCATCTAAGACCATGGCTTTGAGAAACCTAATTATTGGATTTCAACAAAAAACTAGCCAAACCTTTAGTGATGCTTGGGAAGAGTACAAGGAGTTATTGATAAAATACCCCAATCATGGATTCAATGAAGTTCACCAAATCAATACCTTTTACAATGGATTAAGACCACATCATCAAGATTCCCTCAACTCCTCTGCGGGTGGGAACATTCTTTCCAAATCCATTCAAGAGGCATGGGACATTCTTGAGACTAAATCCATGGTGCAAAAAAACACTCAAATTGATGAGAGGGTCCATGTGGTGCAAGAGGGTGTTACTCAACAATTTGATAAGATTTTCTCTCAAAAGTTTGACACTATGAATGATACACTCTTGAAACTTTGTGAAATCACCTTGAACAAATCTTCCACCAATAATGTGAATGCCATTGCTACATCATGTGAGACTTGTGGAGGTCCTCATTCTTACCTACAATGTGACAAGGTTCAAAATTACCAAGGTGAATGTTATGCTTATCAAGATGAACATAGAGAGCACTTCAAACCTAACATCAACCCAAACAATCTCTCTTACAAATCAAATTACTACCTTTCTCCACCCGGCTTTCCACCCCATTCACCCACCCAAAATCAACCTAACCCTCCTCAATTACTTCAAAGAAATCAAGGTCCGAGGCCAAACTACCAAGGGAACAACTATAGAGCACCCAACAACTTTCAACATTAAGTAAATAACTTTCATACAAACAATCAAGGATTTAACCAACCACCTCCACCCTTTCAAAATCAAGGATACCATCAAGTTTAAAATCAAGGATATGGGTAAAATGATACTTTTGAGCTATTTGAAAGAAGAATTCGGGAAGGTGAAAAGAGAACACAAGATCAAATGAGAGCCATGAATGAGGAGACTACCAAGAGGATTTTGATGATGCTTAATCAAAGGTCACAAGGGGCTCTAACTTCAAACATACAAACAAATCCAAGGGTTAATGTCAATGTTATCACCACAAGAAGTGGAAAGACAACTAACGATCCTTCACCTCCTACACCTTCTATGGTTAAGCCTACTATGGTTCCACCTTGTGATAAGCCTTCAACATCAAACTCATCATCTTCAAGCTCTACAACTTCAACACCAACACCTTATCATTCTACACCTATGACTCCTTTACCTTATATACCTACTAATGAAGAACCCAACAAAGAGAACCCTTCCACAACAACAACTACTCAACCTACACCAAAACCAAGCCTTCCTTACCCATCAAGATTGAGAAAGGAGAAACTTAAAAACAAGGATGATATTCAAGTCTCAAACTTTTTGAGGATGTTCAAGCAAGTTAACATAAACATCTCCTTTGCGGAAGCTCTTGCATATATGCCAAAGTTTGCTAAAATGTTCAAAGATCTCCTCTCAACCAAGGAAAAGTTGGTGGATTTGCCTAACACATCACTTAAAGAGAATTGCTCCGCCGTGTTGCTCAAAACCTTAGCTACAAAACTTGGAGATCCGGGGCGATTTTTGATTCCTTGTAATTTTCCCGGGGTGGAAAATTCCATGGCACTAGCGGATCTAGGGCAAGCATTAATCTCATGCCTTTATCGATTTGGCAAAATCTCTCTCTTCTCGAGCTCACTCCTACTAGGATGACCCTTGAGTTAGCCAATCGTACCATAGCTTATCCGGTAGGCATTGCGGAGGATGTGTTTGTAGGGGCTAATAAGTTTACCTTTCCCGCGGATTTTGTAGTGGTTGATTATGATATGGACCCGAGAGTTCCTCTTATTATTGGTGTAACACCCCACTTGGATAAATGGACCGTTACGTGTATTTATGGCGTGTCATCAAAGCATGCAAGGCAATGTATTTAAACATTAACTGACCATACGGAAATACCGGAATCAAACATCGGTAGTCCAAACACAAGCTCAAAATATAAAGATTTAAGTACTGAAAGAAAAGGACGAAACAGTGTCCAAACAACCAAAGTAATGTAATGTGTGCATAAAAATAAAGGAGTCTGGATAGCTCCCATCCAAATGCACGTACTCTCTTAGAAGTCCTAAGATCGTCCCCATGTACCTGCCGTTTGGAAACATGAAAGGAAACTACGACTAAGCATAACGCTCAGTGAACGGATAAAAAGCATGATAAGAATGTACTGAAAGTAATGGAATAGATGACAACAAATGAAGCTATGAGACTGATATGTAACATGTGCTAGAAATCTATATAAAATCTGAGAAACCTGGTTCATACATACTTAAACTGAATTATAACTATTAAATCTAAAAACATGTATTTACTGTATTTTAATTCCCAAAGCTTATATAGGTCACGTGTTGTAACAACCGTGCATGAATAACTGGAGGGGTGTCCTCATCATGCTGTAGAGGGGTGACCTCTAAATAACTGTAGAGGGGTGACCTCTAAATATTGTGCTTGCTGGAGGGATCAGCTCCAATGTGAAGGATGTAAAGCACACACCACATTCACCCTGATAACTTGTAAACTGATAAGCCTAGGATGCATCCATACGCCCCACTAAACATACATATAAAAAATGGCCAAACTGAACATGAGTGGGACGATGTAGGATATCACTCTCCTGCATGTGAGTCACGACACCGGTGCCTCTAGTGCCGTGGTTACGGTACCTCCGTAACTAGTACATAATCTGGTCGTGCTTGTATATAATGCTCGGCCAACTTATTTCGTTTTTAACATGATTTCTGATAAGCATAAACATATATGGGGAAAAACATTTGGCTGCAGACGGGGAATCCTAATCATACATAGAAAGGAAGTCCTTACTGAAAGGACGGGAAATTCGTACCTCGTGTCTAGTAATTGACTGCAATAATACAAGTAGAACTCCTACTCAGACTTCACGCGAGCTACATAAATAAAAGGCGCGAATAAGCTAACTGATATCCGTCTATTTAATTTCATGTTCTTATTGTCTTTTCATTTATTTATTTTATTTCTGAAATTCGGTACGTATATTAATTGATAAATCTGATCTTATAATAACTCATTTTAATGTATTATCGTTCTACTATAGTTACGATACAAGCGTATTTCTGACGCTATAGTAATACTATATTAAGTATCCCACTATAAATAGAAAATTTCTTAAATTAGAAAGTTCCTAAAATATTTTAATTCATTTAATAAAATTATACCCTTTTAAAATATTAAAGAACTATTTTAATTTAACACATTTAAAATATATTTTAAACATTTATAAAACAACTAGATTAAAAAGGTATAATATAGAAATATTCATTTTATTTATTATAATAATGTCCCGAGCCTACCGAGATACCCCATCTCGGTCGCACTAAACAAATCAACAAACTATGATTAATCCGCTTATATGAATTTACGACAGAAAACTGAGTCACTAAAAACTGTCGCTAAAAGCTGTCCCTTTTAAAACTGCATACATATAACAGTTCTGCGACAGAAAAACTGTCGCAAAACTGTCGCTAATGTTATTCAATATATCCAGATTTTATGTCCCATTTTTCCCACTGATTAAACATTTAGTTCCCACTGCTAGGTTACGTTTTCCCACTGTTTATATAAACCAAACGCACCCTTATGCTACTGCAGACCCAAACGCACCCCCTGTTTGATTGTGGTTTGCTGCCGACACATGAAACTAACACCGGCCCCTTAGTGGGTCGCGGCTGGTCCAAAACGGGGTCACACCGAGACCCTAAAGGTCTCGGTTTTCGTGCTATTAACCAAAACCCGACTTGTAACCATCCCACTGTTTAATAAGAACAACACAACCGAGACATATACATGTCTCGGTTCCACATGAAATCCCCAACCAAAACCCTAATCTTTATTTCATGCGCATGTTTTGATTTATTTATAAAAAAAAACCGTTTTCTCCTTGATCATCAAAACATAATTCGTGATTATATAAACTGATATAAAGAAGAGATGATTATCGTAGTAGTTTGATAACGGAAAGGTAAATACACAGATTACTAGATCAAAACAAAGCCCGACCTCCTTTCTTTTCTTCTATTATCCGGCGGCTACAAGGTGGTTTAGGAAACCCTAATCTTTTTTTTGTTCGACTGTGTGGGAGGGAGGGGTTAAAGTCCCGTGTTTTATTTTTTACAATAGGCTTGGCCCAAAATTTTTCTTTTCTTTCCTTTCTTTAAACTAAAATCGGCCATGGGCCTTTTTACAATTAACTTTTCATTTTTTTTATAAATTAATACGTAAATAGTTTAAATGATTTAAACCGCGTATTTACATTTCTGATTTAAATACGGGTTTTACAATTCTTCCCTTCTAAAAAGAATAATTCGTCCCCGAATTAAGGATACGACCGTACTGGATTTTACAATTCTTCCCCTCTAAAAAGAATTCGTCCCCGAATTATAAGGTATTTAAGCTGACTGGAGTAAAAGCCACAAATGCTAATAAGCTGGAAGACATAAAAGCTGAAAAGACATACCCGAATCAAAACTGAAAGTGAGGATAAGAAGTCCGTATAGACTCCTCTGTTTCCCAAGTGGCCTCCCGCTCGATATGGTTCCTCCACAGGATTTTGACGAAAGGAATGGTCTTCCTTCTCATAACTCGATCCTGGCGATCTAAAACTGCTTCGGGTTCCTCAATATAAGATAGATCCTCCCGAATCTGATCGAGTGGATAATTCACTTTGTGAAGCTCATGATAGTTGTACCCTCTGAGTAATGATACATGAAACACGTTGTGGACGTGTGAATGTTGAGGTGGTAACACCAACCGATATGACACTTCACCGATACGTTCAAGGATTTCGAACGATCCGATGTAACGAGGGCTGAGCTTTCCCTTGAGGCCAAAACGTCTGACGCCGCGTGCGGGTGATACTTTGAGGAACACACGATCCCCAGTCTGAAATGATAGATCTCTGCGTTGCTTGTCGGCGTAATTCTTCTGGCGAGTCCGCGCTTCTTGCAGTTTTGCCCTAGCAATGGCGTCCTTTTCATTGGTCAGTTCTATTACTTTTGGTCCTTCAATCAACCGTTCTCCTACTTGATCCCAACAAATAGGAGCACGACATTTCCTGCCGTATAACATCTCGAATGGAGCACGCTTGATACTAGCATGCCAACTGTTGTTGTAGGCAAACTCGACCAAGCAAATATAGTCATCCCAGTGTCCTGTCCATTCTAATGCATAGGCGCGTAGCATGTACTCCAAGGTCTGGATGGTACGCTCTGACTGATCGTCCGTCTGCGGATGGAAAGCTGTTCTGAGCTTGAGCCTAGTTCCCCAAGCTTTATGCAAACTTTCCTAGAAATGAGAAGTGAAACGTGGGTCCCTATCTGATATAATTTCTGAAGGTGTACCGTGTTACCGTATAATTTCCTTGGTGAATAGTTCTGCTAATTTACTGACTGCGAAATCTTTACGGATAGGAATGAAATGTGCCGACTTGGTCAAACGATCGACAACAACCAAGATTGCATCATGTCTCCGCTGAGTTTGTGGTAGTCCAGTGACAAAATCCATAGAGATCTTGTCCCATTTCCACATTGGAATATCTAACGGCTGAAGAAGACCACTAGTACGCTGATGCTCTATCTTAACCTGCTGGCAGGTTAAGCATTTAGACACAAAAGTTGCGACATCCTGTTTCATGCCACTCCACCAGAAATGCTGCTTAAGATCGTGGTACAATTTAGTGGAACCTGGATGGATAGAGAACGGAGAGCTGTGAGCCTCAGTCATTAAGGCTTCTCTGAGAGCATGGTCTTCTGGAACGCAGAGTTTGGTACCCTGCCATACGATACCATTGTCATCGATGCGAAATTCGGTCTGCTGGTCAATGTTCTGGACAATCGCCCAGATTTCACCATCATCCTTTTGTGCGGCTTTAATCCTAGAGAGTAAATCCGGTTCTACCCTCAGACTAGCCCAGTATCCCCTATGTTCGCGTACTAACAGCTCAATATCATACCGCTCTAAGTCTCGAATAATTTCTTCCTGAACTTTGATGCCATTTATCATACCTGACTTTCTGCTAAGGGCGTATGCTACTACATTTTCTTTACGTGGGTGATACTGAATATTAGTGTCATAGTCTTTCAACAGTTCTAACCATCGCCGTTGTATCATGTTCAGCTCTCATTGGGTAAATATGTACTTGAGACTTTTGTGATCGGTGAAGATATCACACGACTCACCGTATAAATAATGCTTCCAGATTTTAAGGGCGAAAACGATTGTTGCGAGCTCTAGATCATGAGTAGGATAATTTTTCTCATACGACTTCAGTTGACGCGAAGCATAAGCAATGACTTTCCCATGCTGTATAAGAACACAGCCTAAGCCCTTTCCTGAAGCGTGACTGTAAATCTGATAACCACCTGTACCAGATGGAAGAGTAAGTATCGGTGCTGAGATCAATCGATGCTTGAGTTCCTCAAAACTCTTTTCTCTCTCCTCGGTCCATATAAACTTCTCACATTTTCGCATAAGTTGGGTTAAAGGTAACGCCAAACGTGAGAAGTTTTCCACAAACCTACGGTAATAACCCGCCAACCCAAGAAAACTACGTATCTCTGTGACAGATGTCAGTCTCGGCCATTTGGTGATAGCCTCCACCTTTGTAGGATCCATAGTGATTCCTTCTGCATAAACAATATGACCCAGAAATGCCACTGTATTCAGCCAAAACTCGCACTTCGAAAATTTAGCATATAGCTTCTCTCGTCTGAGAATCTGCAAAACTGTACGGAGATGATCCTCATGTTCCTCTTTAGGTTTTGAGAAAATAAGGATATCATCGATGAATACAATCACAAACTTGTCTAAGAATTCGTGGAAGACTCTGTTCATCAAGTCCATAAATACTGCAGGCGCATTCGTGAGACCGAATGGCATAACCACGAACTCGTAATGACCGTACCTCGTGCGAAAAGCAATTTTGGATATATTCTGCTCTTTTACACGCAACTGATGGTAGCCTGATCGTAGATCGATTTTTGAGAAGTGCTTGGCACCCTGAAGCTGATCGAATAAATCGTCAATACGAGGAAGTGGATAACGGTTACAAATAGTGAGCTTATTCAACTCACGGTAGTCAATACATAATCGCATACTACCATCCTTCTTCTTGACAAACAAAACTGGAGCGCCCCAAGGTGACACGCTTGGACGAATGAAACCCCTTTCTAGAAGTTCCTGAAGCTGATCTTTCAGTTCCTTAAGCTCTATAGGAGCCATACGGTAAGGAGCTTTAGATACTGGTTCTGCACCTGGAATGAGATCAATACCATATTCTACCTCTCGCATGGGAGGTAAGCCTGGGAGTTCCTCTGGAAAAACATCTGGAAAATCTGACACCACTGGCTGATCATGAATTGAAGGTGCCTCAGAAGTCGTGTCATGAATTGTAGCTAGGAAACCCTCACAACCATGGTATAGTAAGGTACGATCCTGTAAAGCTGAAATAATCTGAACATGTTTTCCTGGTAGGAAGCCCCGGTGAATATACTCTGGTGTCTGGACATCACCAAAGATGACCTGGTGAGCATGACAATCTATGGTGGCACGATGAACCGACAACCAATCCATACCCAGAATAATACCTAATTCGCACATATCTAGAGGAAGGAACTGACTGGACGGATTTTATCATCAAACTCAAGAGGGAGATCCTTATACACCTGGGTAATGAGTACAGAGTCTCGCATGGGGGTAGATATACTAAGTACACTATCTAGTGGCGTAGGGGTCATGTTTATTCTAACAACATATGAAGTACATATAACTGTGTGTGTGGCGCCTGTATCGAAAAACACGCAGGCAGACTGTCCGTGTATAAACAAAATGCCAGTAATGGTACCTATGGTCTTATTTGCTTGCTCACGGGTAGTAGTGTAGACACGACCAGTGGTTGGTGGTATTGGTGGTGGTGGAGGTAAAATCTGAGGAATCTGGCCTGAGGTACCGGCAGCATCCCCGCTCTTGCAATCACTCTTCAAATGGCCCGGCTGACCACAATTGTAACAACTACCCGTACCACGACGACAAGGTCCCGTGTGTTTCTTCCCACATGTGATACAAGTGGGATAAGAATACCCGGTAGAAACAGCTCTGGTTTGATGAGAACCTGATTTACGATGATAAACACGTGTCACGATTCTGATAACTTAACTAAAGTAAGGTTGTTTGACTGAAATTTAAAATTACCAGAATTTGCCGGTCGGGCGAACTGCTGACCTCTGTTGTTTTGGTCACGCCCCTGTCCAGCATCTCTGTTGGAATTTACAAAAATTTAAGATATGTTTTACACGGTAGTTTAGTATTTTCGGAGCTTAAAGAATCACCTGTAGTTGCCAGATGAGTTTGAGCTGTCGCGGTAGTTATCACCACCGCTCCTCTTATCTGGTCAATTATGGTCATATGACTGACCGTGGTTCCTGTAGTTCTGATATGGAGTAGCCGATTTGGATCGGTCTCCTCCTTTGTGTCTGTAAGATTATAATTGGATAAGACATAACATATAAGGTGACAAGTAATAATGGGAGTTAAATTGTTTAAGTCTGTTGGATGAGATGTACCTCTTCTCTGGACGCTCTACATTCTCGAGCTCATCCCTCTCGAAAAGCATCTCAATATAACGAGCTGCATTAGCTACTTGTGACACATTAGTGAATGTGGCACTCACCAGCCTATCTGCAGTCCTAGAGTGAAGAGCCCAACGAAATTGCTTCGCTTGCTCCTCTGCGGTACCCGCAGCCTCCCCTAAGAATCCAGCCATCCTGAGGTATCGGTGCATGAACTCTATACTGTTCTCGCCATGATTCTGACGAATGACGTGGAAGTCCCTCTTCAGTTTAGCTTGGTCCGCATGCGGGAAAAACTGGTCATAGAACATCGTCTTGAAACGTGCTCAGCTCAATGCAAGCTCCCAAGCATCTCCCCCATTGGACAGTTTCTGAGACCTCCACCAATGCAGAGCAGGACCCTCCAATTTATAAACTGCAAGCCTAACCTTGAAAGCATCACCACAACCCATAGCTCCAAAAATTTTCTCTATAAGATAGATCCAGTCTTCCGCGTCAGTTGGAGCTACAGTCTGCTCAAAAAGTCGGGGTTTCTGTTTGTTAAACAAATCTAGCCAAGCGGGTAAAGTGGCAGGTGGTGGAGCAGGAGGGTTGTTATTCTTCTGAGGTCCATTTTGATATTCAGCTCGGATCTCATCACAAATTTGGGGTAACATGGCTTGTATAGCAGCCTGAACAGCAGCAACAATGGCAGCTGCGTTAGGATCATTCTCGGTTTCGCGTCTGGGTGGCATCTGGAATAAAAGAGGATAAGTTGATAAAACTGTCAGAACCTGGAGTAATAAATCTGAATATGCATAGTGTAATTCATAAAGGCATAGCCAACAAAATATGACATGAATACTGGTGAGCGCCTAGGGTCAGTTCACAAATGACATTTTACTGATACATAAATTTGACATGAGTAAGGATGAACGCCTATGGTCAGTTCATCTATACAAAATTTAAACGGGCAAGGGTGAACGCCTATGGTCAGTTCACAAAAAAACGAAAAGTTCGCTGAAAAGCACATGCGATTAAGTATGGCCAGTCCTATACCAACCGTTTACTTAATCAAAATTTTGAAAATCCGACTAATAAAATACATGAGTAGCATGGAAGATAACGACGCCAAAATACAGGAAGTTCTTGTGACTACCCACAAGTCACAAGTCAAGTTTTAGAGCCTACAGGTCAAACCTTGCGCTCTGATACCATAATTGTAACACCCCACTTGGATAAATGGACCGTTACGTGTATTTATGGCGTGTCATCAAGCATGCAAGGCAATGTATTTAAACATTAAATGACCATACAGAAATACCGGAATCAAACATCGGTAGTCCAAACATAAGCTCAAAATATAAATATTTAAGTACTGAAAGAAAAGGACGAAATAGTGTCCAAACAACCAAAGTAATGTAATGTGTGCATAAAAATAAAGGAGTCTGGATAGCTCCCATCTAAATGCACGTACTCTTTTAGAAGTCCTAAGATCGTCCTTGTGTACCTGCCGTTTGGAAACATGAAAGGAAACTACGGCTGAGCATAACGCTCAGTGAACGGATAAAAAGCATGATAAGAATGTACTGAAAGTAATGGAATAGATGACAACAAATGAAGCTATGAGACTGATATGTAACATATGCTAGAAATCTGTATAAAATCTGAGAAACCTGGTTCATACATATACTGAAACTGAATTATAACTATTAAATCTGAAAACATGCATTTACTGTATTTTAATTGCTAGAGCTTATATAGGTCACGTGCTGTAACAACCGTGAATGAATAACTGGAGGGGTGACCTCATCTTGCTGTAGAGGGGTGACCTCTAAATAACTGTAGAGGGGTGACCTCTAAATATTGTGCTGGGTGGAGGGATCAGCTCCAATGTTAAGGATGTATAGCACACACCACATTCACCCTGATAACTTGTGAACTGATAAGCCTAGGATGCATCCATACGCCCCACTAAACATACATATAAAAAATGGCCAAACTGAACATGAGTGAGACGATGCAGGATATCACTCTTCTGTATGTGAGTCACGACACCAGTGCCTCTAGTGCCGTGGTTACGGTACCTCCGTAACTAGTACATAAACTGGTCGTGCTTGTATATAATGCTCAGCCAACTTATTTCGTTTTTAACATGATTTCTGATAAGCATAAACATATACGGGGAAAAACATTTGGCTGCAGACGGGGAATCCTAATCATACATAGAAAGGAAGTCCTTACTGAAAGGACGGGAAATCCGTACCTCCTGTCCAGTAATTGACTGCAATAATACAAGTAGAACTCCTACTCAGACTTCACGCGAGCTACATAAATAAAAGGCGCGAATAAGCTAACTGATATCCGTCTATTTAATTTCATGTTCTTATTGGCTTTTCATTTATTTATTTTATTTCTGAAATTCGGTACGTATATTAATTGATAAATCTGATCTTATAATAACTCATTTTAATGTATTATCGTTCTACTATAGTTACGGTACAAGCGTATTTCTGATGCTATAGTAATACTATATTAAGTATCCTGCTAAAAATAGAAAATTTCTTAAATTAGAAAAGTTCCTAAAATATTTTAATTCATTTAATAAAATTATACCCTTTTAAAATATTAAAGAACTATTTTAATTTAACACATAAAATATATTTTAAACATTTATAAAACAACTAGATTAAAAAGTATTATAGAAATATTCATTTTATTTATTATAATAATGTCCCGAGCCTACCGAGATACCCCATCTCGGTCGCACTAAACAAATCAACAAACTATGGTTAATCCGCTTATATGAATTTGCGACAAAAAACCGAGTCACTAAAAAATGTCGCTAAAAGCTGTCCCTTTTAAAACTGCATACATATAACAGTTCTGCGACAGAAAAACTGTCGCAAAACTGTCGCTAATGTTATTCAATATATCCAGATTTTATGTCCCATTTTTCCCACTGATTAAACATTTAGTTCCCACTGCTAGGTTACGTTTTCCCACTGTTTATATAAACCAAACGCACCCTTATGCTACTGCAGACCCAAACGCACCCCTTGTTTGATTGTGGTTTGTTGCCGACACATGAAACTAACACCGGCCCATTAGTGGGTCGCGGCTGGGCCAAAACGGGGTCACACCGAGACCCTAAAGGTCTCGGTTTTCGTGCTATTAACCAAAACCCGACTTGTAACCATCCCACTGTTTTTTAATACATCCCCGAATAGGGGTGTCGGCTGTGGCTTGATAAGAACAACACCACCGAGACATATACATGTCTCGGTTCCACATGAAATCCCCAACCAAAACCCTAATCTTTATTTCATGCGCATGTTTTGATTTATTTATAAAAAAAACATTTTCTCCTTGATCATCAAAACTTAATTCGTGATTATATAAACTGATATAAAGAAGAGATGATTACCATAGTAGTTTGATAACGGAAAGGTAAATACACGGATTACTAGATCAAAACAAAGCCCGGCCTCCTTTCTTTTCTTCTATTATCCGGTGGCTACAAGGTGGTTTAGGAAACCCTAATCTTTTTTTGTTCGACTGTGTGGGAGGGAGGGGTTAAAGTCCCGTGTTTTATTTTTTACAATGGGCTTGGCCCAAAACTTTTCTTTTCTTTCCTTTCTTTAAATTAAAACCGGCCATGGGCCTTTTTACAATTAACTTTTCATTTTTTTTAATAAATTAATACGTAAATAGTTTAAATGATTTAAACCGCGTATTTACATTTCTGATTTAAATACGGGTTTTTACAGTTGGTAGACCATTTTTTAGGACAGGTCGTTATAAAACCCGCATGCTTTTACCATGAATAGTACCCTTAAGATCGTACGTACTAGATTAAAACTTTCCTTTTATAGTGTGATTACGTTCACGTGTTAGAATTTTACGTATTACGTACGTGTTATACCACGAAAAGTATTTATTACGTACGAACGCACAATAATTATTTAAACAATAATTAATCACGAACATGCGATCATGAAATCATGAACGTAATTTAATCACGAGCTAATATTAATTACGTATATATATTTATTACGAACACGAATAAATATATTAAGTCACGATCGATAATTAATTAAAACACGTAAAACACGAACACGAGAACACACTTATTAATTAGACACGGAAAATGATCGGGTTACCCCATGTGGGCCCCATATGCCACGAAATAAGGAAGGAGGACGGGCCAAGCCCATCAAATTTCAGTAAAGAGGGGTTAAGGAAAAAATCACTACTCATTTTTCACTTTACAGAGGATTTTTATAAAAACCTAAAAAGTTCTTCCTTCTCCTTCTTTTTCTTTTTTGGCCGCCACCCATAAACACACCAAGGGGGTGTTTATTTTATCTTTGATCTTGGTTTTGGTGCAAGTGTTTGTGTTTATTCATCCTTGTTTAGATCCACGCATTCGGTAAATTCTTTTAACCCTTTTCTTTTTGATTTGATCTATTAAATAATTAAGAACATGATGTGTTTTGTTTCAAAACCTAATTAAAACATAGATCTAACATGAAAATGGCTTTTGGAGAAATCAAAAAGGATGGTTTAGGGGTGTTGTGTGTTGGCCGACGCCTAAACCGAACCCCAAAGGGGTCTCGGTTTGGCTACTCTACCACCACCGAGACCATATGGTCCTGGTTGGTTGGTGTGGGTCCCACGGCAGCAGAAAGACAAGGGGAACCCCGAAGTGGTTCGGGGTATGGTGTCGATTTCATGTCCGGTTCATGGTTCTTAGTCAAGATCCGGTTCACGGTGTATGTTAAGATTATTATTTTTTTATAATCTTATGTTAAAATTAAATTAATAAACATGACATGATTAATTTAATAACATGACTTAGGTTATAATAATTATTAAAATCATGAAATTATTAACCTAAGTATTTTATATTTTTTAGACTTATAATTAATTAATTATTTAAAAACCATGGTTATAATTAATTAATTAACATGACTTAGGTTATATTATTAATAAATAATAATACATGTTTTAACCTATGTATTTAACTTTATTTAATTAAAAACATGATATACTTTAATTAAATATTTTAACCTATAGTTTATTTTTAATTACATGAAATAATTAATAAACTATACATTATATCATATGACTTAGAAAATAATGATGAAAACACTTAGGCTTATATACTTAGCTTATTTAACCAGCTTATATCTAATTATGGAAACTTTCTATTTTTAGAAACCTAATTAAATAAGGCAGCTAATCTATTTACGGAAACTTTCTATTTTTAGAAATTTATTTATTTCAGGCAGCTAATCTATTTATGGAAACTTATTTAATTAAGGCAGCAGATCTATTTATGGAAACTTTCTATTTTTAGAAACTTATCTATTTTAAGCAGTAATTCTATTTTTGGAAACTTTCTATTTTTGGAAACTTTCTATTTTTGGAAACTTTCTATTTTTGGAAACTTTCTATTTTTGGAAACTTTCTATTTTTGGAAAATTTCTATTTTTGGTAACTTTCTATTTTTGGAAACTTTCTATTTTTGGAAACCTTCTATTTTAGGAAACCTGCTATTTTTGGAAAGTTACTTATTATTACACAATAAGTATAATAATACATGAAATAACAGAAATACTTAATCAGAGTAAACAGAATATAAGATAAACACAGTTCATGGCTTAAAAACAGTAAAACATGATAAGAACATAGAAAATAAGCTAAGACATGACATAAAATCAGTTACGTATTAGTAAGCAGATACTCATTCATGTATGTATTTATGTAGCATTAGTGATACGGAAGTAGGATTCCTCACAGTTCGTCTTCTTCGTTCACTGGACATAAGGTACGGATTCCCGTCCTTACATTATGGACATTCTTCCTTATTAGGATTTCCCGTATGCAGCCAACTGTTTTCCCCAGTATATGTTTTATATGTTTTTGAATTGCTTATGTTTAATTAGAATACCTAAAGCCATATACATGCATGACCAGTTTCACCTAGTTATGGAGGTACCATAACCATAACACTAGAGGCACTGGTGTTATGACTTCACCACGGCGAAGTGATTGCTCGTGGCGTCCCTTCAGCTTTTGGCCATATATTTATATTTATCATGTGGGGCGTATGGGTGCATCCTAGTTACATGTTTTCACTCAGGATTTCATGGTGAATGTGGTGTGTGCCTTGCATCCTTCACAAGGAGCTGATCCCTCCTACCCAGAACCAGTATATTAAATTAGAGGCAACCCCTCTAATTTGCATGATGAGGTCACCCCTCCAAGTATCATGCACGGTGGATTTTCATGACCTACATTGGCTAATGGTAAAATATGTTAAACAATTTTCATAAGATAAACATAAGGCTTTTCAAACTATAAAACCAGTTTTATGAACATGTTCCAGGTTTTCCAGGACTTATACATTTCCGCTGCTATTAAGTCTTTATTATGCTTAGTCATTCATACTATGTCTATATCCGTGCACTGAGCGTTTTGCTCAGCCATTACTTTCCTTTCCATGTCCCAAAACGGCAGGTACCCTAGGAAAGACTCGAGCATTTAGAGGACGTGCATAGGATGGAAGCTGCTAGAGACTTCTTTTCCTTTTTGCCTTCATATACTTATGTTTGTTTAGTCTTTCATTCATTCCTTTTGCTTTATTATATTTTGGGCTTATGTTTGGGGACCGATGTTTGATTCCGGTTATCCCTGTGATCATGGAATGTTTTAGACATTTATCCTTGTATGCTTTGATGACACGCCATAATTACGCGTGACATTCCATTATCAAAATGGGGTGTTACAATTATGGTATCAGAGCAAAGGCTTCGACCTGTAGGCTCTAAAACTCAACCTGTGACTAGTGGGTAGTCACCAGGAGCTTCCTAAGCCAACGTTTGTTATCCCATGTATTGATGTTTTCAGCGCATTGTTCTTTTAACCATGATGTTTTCAACACTTTGAGGTTTTAACCTTGATGTTTTCATCGATATTGTTTTACTAATATGGATGGACAACCGTCATTCATATGTAGTTATGTGTCATTGTTTCATGCATAATGTTCCTCGTGAACTGTGGCTATGTGGACTGAACCCCAATAGTTCATAATTAGTCACATAAAATTTTTCTGATAAGTTTTGACAGATGAGTTTCATTTATTTATGTTTCATGTATCATTGTTGCAGGGATTATGACTAAGTAATGGTTGGTACAGGAATGACCCTATTTAGTCGCATGTGCTTTTATCGAAACTTTTGTTTTGGGACCGACCCATAGGCGTCCCCTCGCACATATAAAGGTTTTTATAAACTACATTATACATTCATGCATTGTTTTTCATGCATAAAATTTTTCTCATGATTTATTGGCATAAATTTTTTTTTCATGTCCCATCATAAGTTATTATGTTTTTATGTCAAGTATGTTGTCATACTGTCATGGTTGTTTCATGCTGATTATGTTATACACTCCTTCACATTGAGTTGTTCTACGTTTCTTCATAATGACTTGGTCTTCACGTGATTATGTCTTACGTCTCTTTTGCTGTCTTTGCTTCCATGCAAGACACTGTTGGAATTCATGTAAATTCTGCTTTCATGATAGTAATGGTTGGTTTTCATTGATCATGCTTTCAGGCAAATCATTTTGAATTTTGTGTAACCACACTTTAACGTTTCTCTATGCAACCAGAATGAGGTATATACTGGCATTGCCAGGTTATCATGATGGTTTTTCCTAACCGTTTAACCGATATACTTTTCTTAAATCATGACAAATGATCGACCCCAATACCGATCATTTCATGTGCATTCCACGTGTACTCCACGTGCCGTATTCCATGTGTATTACACGTACCTAAATCCATGTGTATTTCACTTGCAATACTTCACGATTATTCGCTAGTCGATTCTAAATCATCTTAGGCGTATGTTCACTTGCTGAAATTCTACAAGATTGCCGATGCTGCTCATAACTTGGAGATGTTACTAAAGGTTCACGCTGTTGACGTTCGGAGACGCTACGAGATGCGGATGCTGTTCACAACTTGGAGATCCTACAAGACGAAGACAAAGGCGTCATAGCAAAGCAATTGGACGAGAAGACGCTTTACCATCAGATGTAACACCCCAAATTTCACAAGGCAGCGGAATATCAACATTGGGTGTTACTTCATAGCACATCACACACAGTCATAGAAAACGACCACAAAAGAGACGTTTTATAAAATCAACCATTCTATAATTTTATTAAATCAGAGTTAACAAAAAGAGGTCCCACCAATTTATACAAACCTTCAGAAATAATAAAGATTTGTCAAATGTATCGAATTAAAATTGTTTGTTTTGCCTTTACTTTATCCTGCGCGGCTCCATGCTCCAGCTGCTCTTAAACCTACACACCTAAGAATACATGCTAACATGTCAACACAACGGTTGAGTGAATTCATAGGTTTTTAATAAACAATAATGGGATTTTAAATAAACCATAAAGCTTTTGAACACAAGAATCTCATCCACTGTCGATAGTGCAACACATGCAATACCCAAAGTCCACGCTATTCTGCTAAGCCATGGCACCGAAGCCTTAAGTACAAATAATGCCCTAGTCAGGTATCTTGCCTAATACCCCCTTACTTCTCATATAACACACCTGGCTGAGCCTCCAACCCACAGGTGCGACCTGCCCAGGTGGGGGCCATCCCCGATGGATCCATCCGTCTATACAAGCGCCTACCCATCATAGGTAGTTAACCGGTTCATGGGTTTTAGGGACTTTCTAAATTTTAGCAATACAGCTCTTAGCATATAGCGGTTCACAATCAATACAATCAACGCTTGTGTTCATCTTTCAAAATCATTTAATCAAACATCTTACAACAACTTGTATTCGTTCAAAGCATATAGTCAAACATCGCATGTTTACTCACAAACTTTTATCCTTTCAAAAGGGTATATATAAACACATATGTTTATTTCCAAGAGCATGTATTCCCCCTCGCGTGTTTATAAACACATATAAAGCAGTAAAAGCGAGGCTATGAACTCACCTGATATAGCTATCAACGTTTATCGAGGAACAAACATCCAATAGTCGATACACAACTTCACGAGATAACAATCAATCGTTGATCGAGAGCGAGATGCCCAACGGTCGTCATATGACCGAACGAGACCTATAATGACGAGAAGCGTCTAAGGCTCGAAACTATACATAAGTCAAACATATATGTAAATAGTTTACTTTAGTAAGTTTGGACATTGCATAAGTTTTATAAACTTTTTATAAAACCTTTCATAACAATTTAACATATATCTTCTCATTATGACCATTAAGCCCATTCTAGCCCATTAGTGACCCATTAATCATTAATCTCAGGTCCAATAATGGCCCAATAGCCATTATAAGTGTAAGTTGGGCTTTTGTGGTCCAAATCCACTTTATATATATTACGGGTTCTAAAACGCCTCATAACGATGTAAACTTAATGTCCATGATGGCCGGGTCTCGGGTATTCTAGTTATCAATAAATAAACGAGTCTATATTTACTAAAAAGCGGCTCATACCATTTCGGTGTTTATAAAAATCATCATGTTTTACCTTAATTTAATATAGTCTAATTCTTACAATTTTCACGTCATGTCTCGTTAATTAGACCGTTTCTCCTAAACCGTATACAATATAGATGAGTTATTGTTACTAAATTCCTTCTTAACTTATTTAGTTTACTTATTATAAGTTCAATTGCCTCTAATTTATATTTATCATAGCTTATTTACCCATTTTATCACTTAGAAGAGTTGGCTGTTTTTCGCAGCCAACTTTAGTTTCACCGTTTTGGCTGCCATTTCCAAACCGTATTGAATTGATAAACTATCCAACTGATTCTAGTTGTTTATGATTTTATCTACAACCCATAGTTTTACCTTTTTCAATGATTCTATACGAATCTATAAGTTTTAAGTCAATTGATACAGACTGTTCAGATTTTACACTTTTTATTGTTTCGGCCAATACTTATTCATCGGGCATCGTCACGAGACGGGCCACCCGGCCAAATTTCCACAAAAGACATGCCTACAATATAGTATTTTTCCCTAAGTCAACAGATCTACCTATTTTTCCCTCACAAGGTGTTTTTGCTACTGAGGAAAATTAAAACTCATAACCATAGCCTTGAACATTATTTTGATTATTTTTTTTTTCATAGCCATGTACAATGTCCAATAATTTAAAATAATACATAATCACATACAGTTATGTATAAATTTATAAAGATTACAATTATGTTTAAATTGAGAAGTACAAACAAAAAGAGACAAGAACATGGTTTCGATCCTTACAAAGACTGGATGAGATATAAGCACCACGAGATTGATAAACAAATCAACAATAACCACACATCCGATACTTTCATAACTCTTGTAGATAGTCTAAAAATTAGACCCAAAACCACGAGGTTTGATGATATGATGGAGTTTGTTCATGATAAATTTAACCATGAACTATACGATGATGGTGCTTCTCGTTGGTGGACATGGCAAGAAATGAATATGTGCATTCTTATCCAAGTCTTGAATGAATGTGTTGTGACGGTGTTATAACTAATACGTGTATATAAGTTCTTCCAAGTGTCTCAAAAAATATTAATGTTTTCCTAACCATGACACATTTTATATTATGCGGTTGAACTATATAAATCTTGCTCATCTATAATAAAGTGGGTATTATTAAAACCCGATATCTTAAAAATTACGCGATTTAAAAGATACGCGTAAAACACGAAAAATAAACGCGCAATATGAAATACAAATGTCGACATTCGGATCAAGTTGATATTCTCATAAATAAACGAGGGATTATAATTTAAAATACGTTAACGTGTTATATAAACAAATGACGCCTAAAGGCTTAACGTAAATTATCAAGAATTCTTATAAAATGAGAAATTAAAATGACGACAATAGAAAATATTTCTATGTCATAATGAAAATGTTCACGGTCGATGACGAACATAAACTTTGTCGATAAATAATAAATGACACATATTCGATATGTTAAAGCCTTAAGCTTGTCGGTTAGCCGATTAATCAATATTATTCGTAGAACAAACATGACAAATGAAAGTCGGGTAATAAATATTGATCCGACTACTAGGAGTAAGATTAGATCTCAGTCTAAATGTTGATTTAAAGTTCGGGTTATTACATCATCTAAACCTTTAGGAAGCGACGTCCCGGCGCTTAATTTGTCTTAGTAGCCTTCGGTTAAAAGGCGAAGATGTGAGAAATAGAAAAATCATTGCCGAGATTCCTAGCGAAGGTTGGATAAACAACAATCAAGGCAACGATAATACTTAAAGTACAAAAGTGAATGGTTTAAATGTAGCTTCAATCCTTATAAGAAAAGGATAATACATAACTCGAAGAGTAAGCCATTCGAAGCAAAAACTTGACAAATCGTTAATTTTTAGAAGTGTTTCAAGGTACATTACTACTAGCTTATGAAACATGTGACGATCGATATGAGCTCAAAACACTTACTCACGACAAGTGACGAGTCAGAAACAGTGGAAAAACAGTGGGCGCACTTAAAATATTTTCAATGAGATAATCAATTCAAAAGATCGTTGATCACATCGACCAAATCAAAATAGATATCGTCCAAGGGTCTCATAAAAAAAAATTCGTCAGAGAATCGCATGAATCGCACAGACCTCCATCGAAAAGTTAAAAAAATAATCAAGACAAGGTAATTAGTAATAGTCATACAAAATCACCTAATAGCATTGATCTCGAACATGGAAACTTATTTCGTCAAAAGCGAATTCATCGACACGGAAATCGTTCGGAGTATGCATTACTCGATCGGAGGAACTATGATCCAAATCAAATATAAAGGCCATCATTAGGCACATATAATCACATTAGGAAATGCTTACAAAATAGCCTAGCCATGCCATATCAAATAAGTGCAATCAAGTTAAATCATGCTTGCTAAGTAGCCAAGTCATGATAAATAAGAATATTTGATAGGATTTTCAAATAAGTCCAGTCAAAGGAAAGTTTGCAAGTTAAAGGATGTTCATGATCTTGATTGCATAGATGCAAATCGCAAAATATTTCGTCATCAGAGGGTTCTCACATACGGATCCATACCCAAATGACATTACAGGGTGCTCACAAACGGATCCATACTCAACATATATTACAGGGTGCTCTCAAACGGATCCATACCCAAAAGATAATTCTCGTTACGTCAGAAAAATTATTCGATAAACCATCCGTAATAACAAGCAAAATTTCAAAATCTTTTCATCCAAGATAAGCTATCAGTGATAACTTAATCGCCGGTCGATCCACAAGTACACAATTAAATACTAGTGTCGATTAAACAAGTCGTCTATCCTTGGAACGTGTAATGGTTCTTAACGATCAGCTTATCAAGCTTACGATAATTGGGGCACATTATAAATGGTCCATAAAGACAAATCACAACTTGGGAAAATACTAATGGGTTACTCGTACATAGACGATAATCAATAATAACCATAAGGACGATGGTAATGAACGAATCATACCAACGAAACACGAGTCGAAGAAATACATTCGTATACAAAATAATCACAAACCAACTCAGGCACACTTGAGCCCACTCATTTATAATTCGTTGTTTACATCCAAAGGCGTCCCAATCCATGTAAACAAGAGTTATGAATCTATGGTTCGGGAACTTATAACTTTCTTGTTCAAATAAAAAGGCGTCCCAATTTATTTCAACAAGACGATTATAAATCATCCTACTCAGTAATACCGTCACAAAACACGATATCATAACCAAATTAAATGCAAAGAAAGGTACAGGGTGTCAAACTTACTCTATGATTTCTGTATTCAAACGTCCCATTCCATCTGAATAAAGAAACCATAAACAATCTATGGTCCAGTGGTTTAAAACTTTCTTATTCAAATGTCCCAATCCATTTCAATAAGAGAACCTTAAACGACACATAATTAGGCGATTTAAAATCTCTATATTTAAATGTCCCATTCCATTTAAATACAAAATTTTAAGTTGCTCAACTAATGACTACTATGAGCATATCTTTGTTGTACCCAAATTATATATAGTTGATTGGGTATATACATATATATATATATATATATATATATATATATATATATATATCTTAATATATATATAAGAGGAGGGATTTGCCACGTCATCTATCAGGACACTAATCCCAGTCAGCACATGGGCTTACGTTATGGGCTTACAGATTCTCCAACCCAAAAAAACTTAAATCGCATTAAAACCCAGACATAAAAGTTTAAATTGAACCCTAACTTAGATTCATTCGTGATGTAAATTAAATATAGCAAATATTGTTAATCAATAACCCAAATCAATCCTTTATCATTCACACATTCTGGATCATAATCTAAACACCATCAAAATTGTCTTATGTATTATTGAGTTATTGATTAAATTCAATGAGCATGATTTATGATATTGAAATAGTCGTACAGGATAGCCTGGTTTATTAATCAAAGTAGCGACACTTGGGTGACGAAGATGCCACTGATCAAATATTGCTGCTCCATGTAAAGGTTAGTCTTACTTCAATATTGTTTCTCCTCTTTTTGCGTGTTATAGGTTCAGGTAATCTTTTAGATATTTGTATTAGAACGTATAAATCTACATTCTCTGTTCGGGAGTGATTTATTGATACATGAATCTGATCAACCATCCTATAATGATCAACCATCCTATAATGAATCTGATCAACCGTGTGATAATGAATCTGATCAACCATCCTATAACTTATATAATGTTGTATGCTAATTTTTCTGATATTGTTGATGATTTTTCTGATCATCACTACACTAATTCTGGGTTTGCAAGGACAACAGGTAATTTCTGTGACTTTACCATATATTCTCATTCTTATTGCTACTTTTTGGTTAAAAGGTTACATGTGACGTATAAAAAAGGCGAGATTAATAACACCCTTTATAGTGAATTTGTTTGATGAAATTGACTAAAATAACCTTATACTAATTGATAATTGTAGAATCGTGGAGCTGATGTGCATCCGAAACTTTTTAAAGGATTTTTGATTTAACAACGACAATGAGGGATAATCATCTTGAAATCTTTGAGATGTTACTTGCAGGTGGAGCTTCTTAACTAGCGAGGAAGCTTTACAGCATGTGGTTTGTTCTTTATGAAAAGAAAAAATGCTAGGAATTCCGTTCATGGGTTGTCTCAGATCACTGGTACGTATCCTCACATGGATTATTGCTGCAGTGGAAACATGTTTATAGTCGCTTCAATAATTTTTTGTATGTTCTTACAGTAACCAATCAACATTATGAAGCGGACACATTCTAGCGACACGTGCATCATAAGCGTGGTGGTGTAACACAACGAGGTAACTTACGAGTTTAGTATGGCGTTTGTTAATTGCTATTGACATGAGGCGTTTGTTAATTGCTATTGACATGAGGTTGTTTGTGGCATGAGAGTCATGATCTAATTTGCGACGCAACTATTTATGCAGGAACCAGATGACGATGCCATTGAGAGGAGTGTGAACGATGAGTTCTCTATGGCTGCTAATATGTATTCTCAAATGGATTACCGTTGAATTACAAGATTAAACACCTTCACGGACATTCAAATCAACTTTTGACAAGGAACGGTTTTTATAATATTTCTATTCAAATCAACTTTTATAGAACATAGTACTTTAGAGATGACATATTACGGTAAATGATCTATGTTTGCAGATGATATCTATCGGATGTGGCATGGTTCCTTTGATATTACCCAGTGTCCAAAAATATGTTCCACAAATGGAAATGGGATCAGAATGGGTATGGGTATGGATATGGGGATGAGCCAACCCCGTGGTTTCGTATCCTGCCATTCTTCTAGGCCCATCAATATCCAATCTAACTGTACCTGCTGTACTAGCCACTGCTTAGCTTGGTGAACGGTTCCTGTTCCATTTCGCAGATCCATATCGACAGTACCTTAGCCTCAATAAAACACAATTATATGTTCCTCAGGTATGTTTACACTCTTAGTAAACTTAATTCGTACATGGGCACTGTATATGTACTCAAAAAACAACATTACCATTATGAATACCCCCACAGTGGGGGACCCATCAACAAGTGCATCTTCTGTCAGCTCTCTCTAAACATGACTTCCTTAATGATCTTGAACCATTGGGATGGATGCATACCTAACCAAAAGTTTTCTTTCAGTGGTTGCTAAATGTCTGTTCATTTTTATGACCCAGTCACAGATTAATAACAGCTATAGATAACAAATAGGCAGAGTGGGGCTGCATCTAGGTAATGGGTCAAAACTAGGTTTTAATGGTGGGTTGCGTTTTCTGAGACACTTTCGCTTTTTTAGTTTTTACTTTCCTAATAACAACGGGTATGCTACTTTTGTTTTAGTATATCACAGTAACATGCTTTTGTTTTAGTATATCACATTATAGAGTTTTTTCATGCTTTAGATGCAAGTGCAACTAGGGGACAAGATGACAAAATTTGATGCTCTAGACTTTTAGGTGTGTCACTTAAGTTCAGGTGGTAATTGTGTCCTAATTACACACTAATACATATTATTCTTCCGCATTCTTTTGAAGATGGCAATCATTGAATATTTGGAGTTTATAAAAATAGTTTTATATAAAGATATAGCAGGTTCTTCGAGGATCTGAACTTAAAAAGTCCATGTTCCTTAATGAAGACTCTTTGTGATTGGCTGGGAAAGATCACGATGGGTAGAAACCATGTTCAACTTGCTAAGGAGATTGATCGAAATCGAGGTTATATAATACTCATTGACATTCTGAAAGATCACGATGGGTAGAAACCATGTTCAACTTGCTAAGGAGATTGATCGAAATCGAGGTTATATAATACTCATTGACATTCTGATATGTTAATAGTGGACATGTATCGTTTTAAGTGATTTGAAACTATATTCACCCTTTTTGGTCATCTGTAGGCATATGAAAGGTTTAATGAGTGGAGTGATTACCTTCCCTTCGAAAGGTATGTAGATTAGATAGGTTTATTTATGCTTTGTTTTCTTCTATTGTTATTTAATACAGTAAATTTATGTTAATGGTGAAGATTTTAGGTCATGCAAAAAAAAGTCTAGCATATCAACCTTTGATAACTTTGGCAGAGGAACCTTGATCATCTTTTAATTTTTAAGTGAAGTAAAAAAGCATTTATCTCTTTTTTCACAATGTCAGGTGCAAGAATTTTGATTTGCTCTACAAATTCATGGAAAGGTTTACAAACACGCAAATTTAACTATGGTCTGAAGTCATCAACATTAATCCTTTTTGCAGCTACGGAATTTCAAAGGTACTTCTCCCCCACATTAACAAACCCTATCACGTAACACGCTGCATCTTAATCATCATCTGATAATATGTGTATAATCTCATCACTAATTTATTTTATCCCTTTTGGTACATGAGCATAGCCCTATCTGAAGCCACGTTCTTCGACAAGGTAATTTCATACATCTCGTCTCGCTTACCTATTTGTTGGGCCGTAAATATTTTTTTATATATTAAAAAAAGATCAGATTTTGGATTAATCCAACCCATCTAATAGTCTTATTTTTGATAAATTTCTATAGCTCCACCGGGAGCCTGACCCCTTCTTCTATCTTATCTTCTGCCTTGCTTCTCGGCTCTATACTGCTCCAGCCGCTTCTTGACCCAGCTGACACTCTTTAAGTAATGTGTCAAACATAATCTCAATATGTGGAAGTAGAGTTAAAGTGTAGACGCATATAGGGTTGCTCATTCTGGGTGGTCGATCTTTATCGTCTAAGATTGTTCCTTGTGGCACTTTAGAAGTTACGAGCAAGGAGGTAACTGAATCACTTTAATACATGCATCGGTAAAACATCAGATAATCAGTTTCCAAGTATGTTCATCCAGACATTAAATTCTTATTATTAAATTCTGATGCACTTGGATAATCTGAAAAATGATCTTAAAAGTGACATCTCATTCCCAGCAGTTGAAATGGTTGTGATTGTCTTTGTATCTGAAATACGAATCATATGTTTGTGATGATGAATGGTTTGTAACTCATTGACCGTTATCGAGAACATGGTGACAGAGTGATTAACGGCGGTACCTCAAAGATGAGTAAGATAGCGAGAAAGAAACATAAGAAGGATGGCGTGAGCAACCAAGCGAAAAGTAGTGTCGGAGACCGCCTCAGCGAAATCGGGTCCATAAACTATTTCTAATGGTAAACCTACTTTTAATGATCTGAAACAAGTTAAAAATATTGTTTCCTAAAATGGCCCAGCAAAGTCCTATTCATCATCTATTTATCATGGTGAGTTTTCTCCAATGATCACAAACTCCTATCAAATAATCCAGACACTGAAATTATGCCCAACGACATTCCCGACAAACAAATGATATTGCACATTTATGAAGCTCACATTTGGAAAAATGATATTGTATAGTTTTTTTATCAAACAATGAGCTGCACTAAGTATCTTATAATTCGGCTAATTGTTGTAGGTAACATACCAAGTCATGTAGTAGATCATAAATATGCACACAAATACAGTTGCCAGTATTCTAGAAAAAGAATGACACAGATTCTTAAAGAATGCTTTGTACCAAGATGATCAAAGTAGCAATAAAGTGCGCAAAGTTCCAGTTGCTGCTGCGAATGTCAATGAAAGAAAGTGACTCGTCACAGACCCTACTCTATTATGATGTGCATTCAAGGAGCACATAATATATACGTTAAGGTATAGCAGTTGGTTACTTTTTCCATTAAAATTTGCGAGTGTTTTTTTTATTTTAATTATATTAGCAGTTATCTTTCTTGACCATATGTTTTTAACTTATTTACTCGATTACTTAGGTATGTCTATCACTGTTGCTAGAATACTAGATATAAATATATAATAGTATATTTTGAACCAGATATGTTGGTCTAAATCAGTAAATGATAGTACTTGATTTTTGATAAGATTGCAGGTTTAAAGTCACAACTATTTGAAAATTTTACAAGAAGAAAGGCTGCCAAAATATTGGAGATTGGGATAGGGACGGGTCCTAATCTCAAATATTATCGCGGTAAAAATGCAATTCCAAATGTCCCTCAAAATGTCGAGGGTTTACAGTGAATTGTTAGATTAGTGTTATGTATCCTATTTGTATGCGTACGTTTCTTTTCTTCTTTCGAGATGACTTATGCTTTGTGCCAACTGTTTGATGGAAGATATATTATCATGCTAGGTGAATATGAGCATGTGTCAAATCTTTATTTACAACTTATTTTTTGGTGAACAGTGAAGTGTAAATCCAAGGATTTTAAAGGGCAAGCCATTTACTATAAGGAAGGTTAGGGCTTCTAATATTGGACAGCTTGTCAAGATATCTGGTATCGCGACTCGCTGTCAGATGTAAAGTCATAGATGAAGGTTGCTGTTTACACATGTCAAGAGTGTGGTTTTGAAATATATTAGGTATTATTGGAGAACGACAGCACTGATTTATAAATATTTGGTTTATGAGTTTCTTAAAGATGCACAAAGCACTGAGTTTCTTATGTTATGTACGCCATTTACTTGGCCGAGTCACAGGTGATCAGCTTTGAATCTATATCTTTTATCTATTTTAAACAAACATATCAATCATTTTTCTGTAATTTTCTAACTTACGATACGAAAGTCTACAGATAGCCGCTGACATGCATTTATTAATGTTGCATCATGCCATTGTTCAACATTTTGATACGACCAAAGAATGAGAATATCTCACACCAATCCTGGTGGTAAGTATGATATATTTGACTAAAACATATTATATATGAATCCATTTATTTATTCAGTTGTGTTGATTATCTTTGTAGGATTACATGTCATGCTATAAAGTGCTATACGAGTTAAAAAGTTACAAGTACATGGTAAAAGTTGTGAAGTCCAAGGAAAACAATACAACTGCAATTACACTTCTTCTTAAGGCGTTATATAATGTGCAGATTAGCGTGGTTGGGACACAATCATGGAAAAAGGTCATCAAACATCCTCTACTGGATTTCAAAAGTTGCTATTGATTTTGTGTCTACTGTAATCGTTTCTCATAGATGTTGTACATGACTGATAAATCCAGTGGACATGCTATTAAGCCTATTCTTGAAAATAGTAATGGTCAAGATGTTGACTTTATTGATCATGAACATGTAAAGGAACTGGACACACGATCTTTAGTTACCATCAAGGAGAAGAATCTTTCTGAAAGTAGAAGAATCTTTCCGAAAAAAGGAGAAGAATCTTTCCGAAAGTAAAGAAAATAAGTCTGTAACGGTTCATGATGTTGAAGCTGAAAGCTTTTCAAGAAAGAGGTGCAGTTGCAAGTAAAATGAAGTTACATTTTAACACTATTAACCGTTAGTGCTCAAATGTTTATTATCGCTCGCTCGAAAATTAGGCTTTAGTTGATTGGGATCACATGAGCCGAATTGATAGAAAGATACATGCACGCTTGCGGTCATGATTCTTATGTAGCAATTCTACTTGGAGCCTCTGAGTTGCTCCGAGCCACGTGACATGAACTCAAGGTAACTACTTCAAATCCTTATTTCAACGCATTTTAATTGTAAATCAAGATCTTATTTTAAAGAAAATATGAATTATGTAGTCTCGAGGAAGAAAAACTGTGGGAAGCTGATGAGTTTGGATAGTGTGATCGTGAACGCGTACCAAAAGACTTGAGGTACATATATGATGCTGGACGTAGCAAATAAAAATCGGAAAATAGCCTCTTAGTTACCTGATCAATAACTTAAATAAATATTCTTTTCCTGATATGCTGGAGTCGGAAAAGAGAGAGGAGATGATATTTTCTATGTATTTGCTCGAGCATTACACGATTCCACAAGACCTACTGTTGCTGCAGCCTGCAGTAGCCAGCGAAATCTTGTCCTCGAGATACAGAAGGTCACATCCCGGATCATCTAAAACTGCTCTTGACTTATGAGTTTATTACAAAAACACAGTTTTGATTCCAAGTTTAACTCATTTCTTACGATGACATTTATTTTTGCGAGAAGTGAGAAGTGTTATATTCCTCTATTTTGTCATAAAATGGTGGAATACAATTGCAAATGGACCCTCTATTTTGTCATATAAAATGGTGAAATACAATCGAAAATAGACAATGGTTGTTTGTAACCAACCAACTGGCTTAGCTCAGTTGGCTACCAAAGTTCCACTAAATAGTTTTCTTGGGGAGGATTCCTGGAGGTTCAAGACATCCGAAGGGCTTTTAAAGCGAAACGGATAAGGAGTCTAACATAACTAGGCGAGTCTTCGAAGAAGACATTCTTTCGCTTGGATGTCATTGCACGACTCGACCCACTATCAACTAACATTTTCCATTCTAAAAAAAATAAAAATAAAAAAAATAAAAAATAAAAAAAATAAAAAATAAAAAAATAAAAAAATAAAAAAATAAAAAAAACGGTTGTTTGCCAAAAAAAGTAAACTTAGGAAATAGTCGTGGTGTTGAAAGATTGCAAATAAATTTAAGATATTTTTAAAGGTACATTTTATACAAACTCTCTTAATCCATTAATGATCAAGAAAATCTTAGCTTCAACACTTGATCTTACACGTGTTGCTTCTAATTTACACCACTAGACTTCAAAGTACATGCGATGTCATCAGTTGTTTTACTTCACAAACAGTTGTACGTTGTTTGTATTCTCGAAAAAGTAGTTTTAGTGAAATATTTTTAGAGAGTTTTTAAGTTCGAGTCTCACTAAATACTTTCAGGTATTTATAATAAATAGAAGCAGGAGTAGGGTTTATCTTTTAAAAGAGAAGATTCGAGGCTTGCAGCCCAATTGATGTCATTGTAGGCTCGAATCACTAACTATTAACTCGGCGTTAAAAAAGAATATATGAAAGTCACACTTAATTGATGATCAAGAGCGGAGGCAAGAAGTTCGGCTCGGACGGTCACATTTTTTTTTTTTATAAATCACACTATAAAATGGCTTTTATGGAAGGAATTTATAAGAAAACACACAAAAATTCGGAAATTTACAATACATTTTTTTGCTAGGAGTTCACATAACCCTTGTGACCTTCCTTTTTCTCGGCCCGTTTTGATGATCATCACATTTCTAAAAATCCAGTTGATGTTATTTAATTAAAATGGTACATGAATAAATGAATATATGAAATATCGTCAAAATTTTCTTAACTATTATATGTAGATTTGACATAAGTAGATTTGACAGATTTTAGAGGATGAAAATTCCTTTAAACTTATTGAATAAAATGATTATCATCATGTCATATGTTATACACCAGTTTCGACACACTTCAAAGCTTGCAAAGTCCTATTACAATCATCTATGACATAAGGTTTTAAAATGTTTGTTTTTGGCATGTTACTCCCGATATGACATTCTATGACATGATCAAAGCTTGCAAAGTCCTATTGGCATTGATATAAACTAAATTAAATACACTTATAATCTTTCTGGTTTTTTCAAACAACTGAAAAGGTAATGTAGTTTAGACCTTTTTTACAACATTGTATACAACTATGATAGGTATTCATATGCTCCGGGACGGATGTATTAAGTAATTATGGGGTCCGTTGCCTTTTATGATTAGTCGATACGATGAGATTTTAGTGTATTTTTTTTTCGATTTTGACCTTTTTTTAAAGCGCCCTCACTAAAAATTCAAATTGCCCCTACGCATATAAAAGTTGCAACATTTAACGATTTAGAACCTTATAAATCCGTTATTTGTAAGTAAAAACACTCGATTTATCTTTTTGATACTACATTTTTCTACATTTTGTTGCTATTGTAAAAAAAAATTTCTACTATTTTGTTTTCTATTAAAGGTTCAACGGTTTGTTTGGGTGTTGATTTGCACACTCCTAAAAGTTATTGGCACACTCAAATTATAGGTGTTGTGACATTTATACCATCAATTGTTACACATTCCATCAAGTGATGTAAGTGTATAAATGACAAAATATCTAACAATTTGAGTGTGCAAATAAATTTTGGGAGTGTGCAAATCATTAGCCAGTTTGTAATGGTTCTTTTAAGAGCTCATGGTGCGCCATGGCTTAAGCCATCACCAAAACGCAACCCCAAAACGCCATAAATCATACCTCCATCGTGTTTTCTGGTTTAGCATCGTAGTTGCCAGCTCAAATGGCATGGTACCAAAAAAGCGAAGCGACGGCGTGAAGCCGATACCCTTACCTGACGTGTTCACGTTTTTTTTTTCGTTTCCAATCTTTTTTGGTTTCTTTGTAAACTTTCTGGGCTTGGTTCTGTAGCAGCAAGGAAGAAGACAGGTGATGAGATTTGTTTGTTTGATTTTTCTTTTAAGTTTTTTCATTTAAATTTTATTGTTATACATGTATACATATTAATGGTCTTTAAGAGTGCTTTTTACATCGTTAGTCTTTGGGATAATAATGTTAACTAAATTTTATATATTATTTATTTATTTATTATATTTTAATATCAATTTAATATATTGTTTTAATTTAAGTAATTAAAAAAATGGTGGGTTATTATAACATCACAAAAAATATGTCACTTTTCTGGTATTATATTGATTATGGTGTTATAAAAAAAGTTGACGTGTCATGCACTTTTCACACGACTTAACACGAAAACGCTAAATCATACCTTATGCTCCAAGAATCTCTTTTGATATATTAGTCTTTACAAAAAAAAAACTTACAATTATTAGATAGCTTATTTCTAAAATTTCACATTCTCTTGGACATTGGTTTACATAATAATACCATATATATAATTATTAATATAACAGAAGCAAAATTATTGACAAAGATTACAAATATGCTTAGGATACGCAATTAATTAACACCAAAATTAGCTAAACAAATAAATGTAAATGATTATCACAATAAACAATAAACGGGTACCTAATACTATCACACTATTATACTAAAATAAACATTGTATAACTCATACTTACAAAAATTTAACTAAAGAAAGACAGTAAACAACAATGAGAGGTCATACCCGTCCATCGGACGGGTTTTGCAACTAGTATATATATATATATATATATATATATATATATATATATATATATATATATATATATATATATATATATATATATATATATATATATATATATATATATATATATATATATATATATATATATATATATATATATATATATATATATATATATATATATATATATATATATATATACATATATATATATATATACATATATATATATATATATATATATATATATATATATATATATATATATATATATATATATATATATATATATATATATATATATATATATATATATATATATATATATTAGGTCCAACACTGGCATCCTCCGTTTCGCCAACAAAACGTAATCAAACACAATAAATTAAACGTCTTATTACGTAGAAGATTTCTCCTTGAAGAAATGATTCTTCAAAATCATAAGGAGTACATAAATAAAATAATATGTTTATCAATTACGTTTCAAAAGGAGATGTCCTAAAATGGCACATCACGATGCGATGACAACAATCGAGCTTAAATTATTCGATATGCGATATATTATGAAACAATATATATGTACTCAAAATATCAAATGAGTTCCATACTCGCATTCGGATAATAAATTAATTATCGAGACCGGTGATTGGCGGTGAGGCCAAAATCTATAAAAGCGCATTATAAAATGCACGATAATCACGCGAGGACCATTACTTCATCCGCAATGCCTTTAACTACCATAGTATGTACATACATATACATACAACCTTTTCTACATACACATAGAATCACATTATCACAACCAATCATTGGTTTCTAAGAGCCATGAGCGCACGGATACTTTGTAAGGCAATCAATTTTTTTTTACGAAAGAGCAATTATAGTCTAGGTTTTAAAAATGACCTAGTTCGCTATAACTAGTGCTCTGATACCAATCTGTAACACCCCAAATTTCACAAGGCAGCGGAATATCAACATTGGGTGTTACTTCATAGCACATCACACACAGTCATAGAAAACGACCACAAAAGAGACGTTTTATAAAATCAACCATTCGATAATTTTATTAAATCAGAGTTAACAAAAAGAGGTCCCACCAATTTATACAAACCTTCAGAAATAATAAAGATTTGTCAAATGTATCGAATTAAAATTGTTTGTTTTGCCTTTACTTTATCCTGCGCGGCTCCATGCTCCAGCTGCTCTTAAACCTACACACCTGAGAATACATGCTAACATGTCAACACAACGGTTGAGTGAATTCATAGGTTTTTAATAAACAATAATGGGATTTTAAATAAACCATAAAGCTTTTGAACACAAGAATCTCATCCACTGTCGATAGTGCAACACATGCAATACCCAAAGTCCACGCTATTCTGCTAAGCCATGACACCGAAGCCTTAAGTACAAATAATGCCCTAGTCAGGTATCTTGCCTAATACCCCCTTACTTCTCATATAACACACCTGGCTGAGCCTCCAACCCACAGGTGCGACCTGCCCTGGTGGGGGCCATCCCTGATGGATCCATCCGTCTATACAAGCGCCTACCCATCATAGGTAGTTAACCGGTTCATGGGTTTTAGGGACTTTCCAAATTTTGGCAATACAGCTCTTAGCATATAGCGGTTCACAATCAATACAATCAACGCTTGTGTTCATCTTTCAAAATCATTTAATCAAACATCTTACAACAACTTGTATTCGTTCAAAGCATATAGTCAAACATCGCATGTTTACTCACAAACTTTTATCCTTTCAAAAGGGTATATATAAACACATATGTTTAGTTCCAAGAGCATGTATTCCCCCTCGCGGGTTTATAAACACATATAAAGCAGTAAAAGCGAGGCTATGAACTCACCTGATATAGCTATCAACGTTTATCGAGGAACAAACATCGAATAGTCGATCCACGACTTCACGAGATAACAATCAATCGTTGATCGAGAGCGAGATGCCCAACGGTCGTCATATGACCGAACGAGACCTATAATGACGAGAAGCGTCTAAGGCTCGAAACTATACATAAGTCAAACATATATGTAAATAGTTTACTTTAGTAAGTTTGGACATTGCATAAGTTTTATAAAACTTTTTATAAAACCTTTCATAACAATTTAACATATATCTTCTCATTATGACCATTAAGCCCATTCTAGCCCATTAGTGACCCATTAATCATTTATATAACCTAAGTCCATTTCACAATCATTATTGATCTCCATATACATTATTAATCTCAGGTCCAATAATGGCCCAATAGCCATTATAAGTGTAAGTTGGGCTTTTGTGGTCCAAATCCACTTTATATGTATTACGGGTTCTAAAACGCCTCATAACGATGTAAACTTAATGTCCATGATGGCCGGGTCTCGGGTATTCTAGTTATCAATAAATAAACGAGTCTATACTTACTAAAAAGCGGCTCATACCATTTCGGTGTTTATAAAAATCATCATGTTTTACCTTAATTTAATATAGTCTAATTCTTACAATTTTCACGTCATGTCTCGTTAATTAGACCGTTTCTCCTAAACCGTATACAATATAGATGAGTTATTGTTACTAAATTCCTTCTTAACTTATTTAGTTGACTTATTATAAGCTCAATTGCCTCTAATTTATATTTATCATAGCTTATTTACCCATTTTATCTCTTAGAAGAGTTGGCTGTTTTTCGCAGCCAACTTTAGTTTCATCGTTTTGGCTGCCATTTCCAAACCGTATTGAATTGATAAACTATCCAACTGATTCTAGTTGTTTATGATTTTATCTACAACCCATAGTTTTACCTTTTTCAATGATTCTATAGAATCTATAAGTTTTAAGTCAATTGATACAGACTGTTCAGATTTTACACTTTTTATTGTTTCGGCCAATACTTATTCATCGGGCATCGTCACGAGACGGGCCACCCGGCCAAATTTCCACAAAAGACATGCCTACAATATAGTATTTTTCCCTAAGTCAACAGATCTACCTATTTTTCCCTCACAAGGTGTTTTTGCTACTGATCAAAATTAAAACTCATAACCATAGCCTTGAACATTATTTTGATTATTTTTTTTTCATAGCCATGTACAATGTCCAATAATTTAAAATAATACATAATCACATACAGTTATGTATAAATTTATAAAGATTACAATTATGTTTAAATTGAGAAGTACAAACAAAAATAGACAAGAACATGGTTTCGATCCTTACAAAGACTGGATGAGATATAAGCACCACGAGATTGATAAACAAATCAACAATAACCACACATCCGATACTTTCATAACTCTTGTAGATAGTCTAAAAATTAGACCCGAAACCACGAGATTTGATGATATGATGGAGTTTGTTCATGATAAATTTAACCATGAACTATACGATGATGGTGCTTCTCGTTGGTGGACATGGCAAGAAATGAATATGTGCATTCTTATCCAAGTCTTGAATGAAAGTGTTGTGACGGTGGTATAACTAATACGTGTATATAAGTTCTTCCAAGTGTCTCAAAAAATATTAATGTTTTCCTAACCATGACACATTTTATATTATGCGGTTGAACTATATAAATCTTGCTCATCTATAATAAAGCGGGTATTATTAAAACCCGATATCTTAAAAATTACACGATTTAAAAGATACGCGTGAAACACGAAAAATAAACGCTCAATATGAAATACAAATGTCGACATTCGGATCAAGTTGATATTCTCATAAATAAACGAGGGATTATAATTTAAAATACGTTAACGTGTTATATAAACAAATGACGCCTAAAGGCTTAACGTAAATTATCAAGAATTCTTATAAAATGAGAAATTAAAATGACGACAATAGAAAATATTTCTATGTCATAATGAAAATGTTCACGGTCGATGACGAACATAAACTTTGTCGATAAATAATAAATGACACATATTCGATATGTTAAAGCCTTAAGCTTGTCGGTTAGCCGATTAATCAATATTATTCGTAGAACAAACATGACAAATGAAAGTCGGGTAATAAATATTGATCCGACTACTAGGAGTAAGATTAGATCTCAGTCTAAATGTTGATTTTAAAGTTCGGGTTATTACATCAGACGATTTCCATCAATCATTGTCCCTAATTCTTAGTTACATGTCACACGTCATTCGACTGTCATTTTAGCCATATGAGTGCAAACCGGTACCAGCCGGCCACTCAGCTGAATAGTTACATGAATCACGGTCATGAGAATGACCGTCATGGAACTGACAGACAAAACGATAGTAACCATTACTATGACATAACTATCCTAGAAATCGCAACCGAGGCTCCGGCCGCGGACGTGATCAGACATACAAAGGATCAGTAGTCCAACCGATCCGCCAAGTCTGGCATAATAACCTAATATTGTAGTTCTATTATTTTACGTCTCGAGACACATGTCAAGACATCAGTCAAGACACATGTCTCACGTATACTTTCTGAAGACACATGTCAAGACATCAGTCAAGACACATGTCAGGACATCAGTCAAGACACATGTCTCACGTATACCTCATGAAGACACATGTCAAGACACCAGTCAAGACATATGTCATGCTTATAGTTCCAAGAAACGAGTCAAGACACATGAATCATGTCCAACTATGGAACATTACTAAGAAATTCAGGGTACCCTCCAAGGATATATCTATTTTGTTGTGCCATGTATTAATCAGGCCACAAGAATTTCAATACCATTATCGGCGCATCCGTGAGAACTGTTACGTTGTCGATGTCACTTTCATTTCTTTCACCATATTTCATATATTCATGACCCTGAAGGACCCTTTCATATTCCCACGTATACGAAGGTTTTCCTTCAGCTTACTGATGAGACCCAAGCTGCTAACGCATTTCCTCAGACAGACACGAGATGAATTTTATCCTAATTATGGACTATGAACAACACACCATGCTACGATTCATAATTATGTATAGTAATGTTCAGGCTCCTGAATACATTTAGCTTGATTTTCCATCAGGAACATCTGTACAAATTATCTATGCTTTCCAAGCACGTGCTTTGTTAGCCATGATTGCTAAAACTTTCTAGCTGTCAGTAACACAAGACTGCTGAAGTCCTTTTACGCATAACCAACGGATTATTCCAAATTGTCCCTTACACTCCAGAAGAACCTTCAAGGAGAAGGACGGTAACATAAGATTATGTGTCGACTACCGTCGATTTTTAAACAAATCACCATTCATGACCGTTATTCTCCTCCACGTATTGACAACATGTCCAATCGGCCTTATAGTGTTAATCACTTTTCCAAGATTGAACTCATGATCATGCTGCCAACAGTGACGAGTGAAAGTGTAAAACCCGCATGCTTTTACCATGAATAGTGCCCTAGATTAAAACTTACCTTATTCAGTATTGATCACATTCATGTGCTATTAATCAAGTAAGTACATACGTGTATAACATGATAAGTATCGTTTACGTACGAACTCATGATAAGCAGTTAATAAGTATTTCACGGGAACATAATTAAATCATGATCACCATTTAAAATACGAACTAGAATAATTACGTAAATACATATAATATAATTACGAGCGTTAAGATTACGATAAACTACATGATAAAATAAACAGAAACACTTTAAACACGAACACGTTTAACCACGAACGAACAGGAAACATCGGGACACGGAAAACATTTGGGTTACCCCTTGTGGGCCCCATATACACGAATTTAGGAAGAGAATGGGCCTAGCCCATCATTTTTACTAAACAAGGGGTTAAGGGAAAAATACATTCATTTTCACTTTTCAAGAAAATAAACATAAAACCCTAAAAGATTTTTCTCCTTCTCCTCCTTGTTCCTCCTTGTGCCGCCACCCATAACAACACCATAGGAGGGTGTTGTTTATTTTTGACATTAAAAACAAGTGCTAGAAACCGTGTTTGTTCATCATTCTTCAATCTACGTATTGGTATATCATTCTAAACCTTTCTTTTTAATTCTTTTAAATCTTTGATTATTTTCATGAACATGTTATTATTATTCTTATTAAAACATGATAACTAAACATTGATCTAACATGTTTTGGGGTAAATTAAAATCAAAGGATGATATAAAAGGGTGTTTGTTTTAGCCGCCTAGCATAACCAACCCGAGGGGGGGTTCGGTTTGCTTTTAGCCGCCACCACCAAGACCATTTTTGGTCTTGGTTGGTGCATGTGGGACCCACGGCTGCAAGGGGGCACATGTACCCCGAGTTTGGCTTGGGGTACGGTGTCGAGTTCATGCCCGATTCATGGTTCGTTGGTTAAATCATGATTTATGCTACATGTTAATTTTTATGAATTATGAACTTAGGATATAAATTAATTAATAACATGAGATATTAATTAAATCATGACTTAGGTTATTTTAATTATTAATTTAGCATGATATTAATTTAACCTAAGTATTTTATGTTATAAGTTATAATTAATTAATTATTTAAAACATGCCTATAATTAATTAATTTAGACATGACTTAGGTTATGTTATTAATAATAATAATACACATTTTAACCTAAGTATTTCATTCCATTTTAATTAAAACATGTTATACTTTAATTAAAATGCTTAACCTATAGTTTAATTAAATACATGAAATAATAATTAAACTATACACTATATCATATGACTTAAGAAATAAGCTTTTAAACACTTAGACTTATAAGTTAGCTTATGTAACCAGCTTAATTCTAAATACGGAAACTTCTATTTATAGAAACTCAATTAAATAAGGCAACTAAACTATTAATGGAAACCTTCTATATATGGAAATCTATCTATTTCAGGCAGCTAATCTAATCATGGAAACCTTCTATATATGGAAACTTATTTAATTAAGGCAGCTGATCTATTTTTGGAAACTTTCTATTTTTAGAAACTAATCTATTTTAAGCAGTAAATTCTATTTTAGGAAACTTTCTATTTTTGGAAACTTTCTATTTTTGGAAACTTTCTATTATTGGAAACTTTCTATTTTTGGAAACTTTCTATTTTTAGTAACTTTCTATTTTTGGAAACTTTCTATTTTTGGAAACTTTCTATTTTTGGAAACCTGCTATTTTTGGAAAGTTACTTATTATTACACAGTAAGTATAATAATACATGAAATACCAGTAATACTTAATTAGATTAATCAGAATACAAGATAAACACAGTTTAAGGCTTTAAACAGTAAACCATGACCTAAAACATACCAAGTAAGCTAAGATGAGACATAAAACCCAGTACGTATTCAGTGATTCGATACTCATACACGTGTGTATTCATGTAGCGTTAGTGATCCAGAAGTAGGATTCTCTCTTTCGTTCATTCACTGGACTTGAGGTACGGATTCCCGTCCTTTCAGTATGGACATTCTTTCCTTATTAGGATTTCCCCGTATGCAGCCAACTGTTTTCCCCAGTATTTGTTTTATTGTTTTGAACTGCTTATGTTTAATTAGCATAATCTATAGCCATATACAAGCATGACCAGTTTCACCTAGTTATGGAGGTACCATAACCATAACATTGGAGGCACCAATGTTATGACTTCCCCACGGCGGAGTGATTGCTCGTGGCGTCCCTTTTCAGTTTTGGCCATATTATTATATCATGTGGGGCGTATGGGTGCATCCTAGTTACATGTTTTATTCAGTATTTCATGGTGAATGTGGTGTGTGCCTTGCATCCTTCACAAGGAGTTGATCCCTCCTACCCAAACCAGTATATTGATTTGAGGCATCCCCTCTAATCAGCATGATGAGGTCACCCCTCCAAGTATTCATGCACGTGACCTTTTCATGACCTATATGAGCTATGGTATATTTATGTAAAACAGTTTTCATAAGATAAACATAAGGCTTTTCAAACTATAAAACTAGTTTTCTTAATACTTAACCAGTTTACTCAGAACTTAGTCTTCCGCTGTTATATGTTACATGCTTATCCTATTTCATGCTATATTGTATATCCGTGCACTGAGCGTTTTGCTCAGCCGTTACTTTCCTTTCCATGTCCCAAAACGGCAGGTACCCAAGACTCGAGCATTTGGAGGACATGCATAGGATGGAAGCTGCCATAGACTTCTTTTCCTGTTTCCTTCATATATTTATGCTTGTTTAGTCTTTCATTCAGTTCGTTTACTTTGTTATGTTTTGGGCTTATGTTTGGGAACCGATGTTTGATTCCGGTTTTCCCTATGGTCATGTATGTTTTACTACATATTACCTTACATGCTTTGATGACACGCTATAATTACGCGTGACATTCCATTTATCAAAATGGGGTGTTACAATTATGGTATCAGAGCCAAGGCTTCGACCTGTAGGCTCTAAAACTTGACCTGTGACTAGTGGGTAGTCACCAGGAGCTTCCTAAGTCAACGCTTGTTATTCCACGTATTGACGTTTTCAGCACCTTTTTGTTTTAACCATTACGTTTTCAGCACCTTGTTGTTTTAACCATGATGTTTTCACCAGTATCGTTTTACCAATATGGAATGAACAACCGTCATCCATATTTAGTTATGTGTCAGTGTCTATGCATGATGTTCCTAGTGAACTGTGATTATGTGAACTGAACCCCAGTAGTTCATAATTTTCACATAAAATTTATCTGTTAAGTTTTGACAATGACTTTTAATTATTATGTTTCATGCATTCATGCATTTATATCATATGTCATCTGTTGCAGGAATTTTGACTAAGTAATGGTTGGTACAGGACTGGCCCTATTTAGTCGCATGTGCTTTTATCGAAACTTTTAACTTTGGGACCGACCCATAGGCGTCCCCTCGCCATGTCTTTTGTTTTGGAACCGACCCATAGGCGTTCCCTCGCACATATAAAGGTTTTATAAACTACATTACGCATTCATGCACTGTTTTTCTTGCATAAAATTTTTCTCATGATTTAAATTGGCATAATTTTTTTATTTTTTTTTCATGTCCCATCATAAGTTATTATGTTTTTATGTCAAGTATGCCTTCATACTGTCATGGTTAACTTCAGTTTCATGCTGATTATGTTATACACTTCTTCGTAATAGATGGTTTCATGTTTCCTCATGATAATTCCGTCTTCATGTTGATTATGTTTCACGCCTCTTTTGTTATTTACGTTGTCCTGCAAGACATTGTTAGATTTCTTGAATCATGCTTTCATGATAATCATGGTTGGTTTCCATTGATCATGCTGTCAGGCAAATCATCGTTGAATTTTGTGTAACCACACTTTAGCGTTTCTCTATGCAACCAGAATGATGTCTATGCTAATACTGCCAGGTTATCATGATGGTTTTCCTAACCGTTTAACTGGATTACTTTCCTTAAATCATGACAAATGATCGAGCCTATACCGATCATTTCATGTGCATTCCATGTGTACTCCACCTACCGTATTTCATGTGTATTACATGTACCTTAATCCATGTGTATTCCACTTGCAATACTTCACGAGTATTCGCTAGTCGATTCTAAATCACCTAAGGTGTATGTTCACTTGCTGATATTTTACAAGATTGTCGATGCCGCTCATAGCTTGGAGATGTTACTGAAGGTTGATGCTGCTGATGTTGGGAGACGCTACGAGATGCTGATGCTGTTCACAACCTGGAGATCCTGAAAGACGAAGACAAAGGCGTCGGAGCAAAGCAATTGGACGAGAAGATGCTTCACCATCAGACAATTCCCATCAATCATTGTCCCAAATTCATAGTTACATGTCACACGTCGTTCGGCTGTCATTTCAGCCATGTGAGTGCAAACCAGTACCAGCCGGCCACTCAGCTAAATAGTTACATGAGTCACGGTCATGAGAATGACCGTCATGGAATCGACAGACAAGATGATAGTAACCACTACTATGACAGCAACTATCCTAGAAATCGCAACCGAGGCTCCGGCCACGGACGTGATCAGACATACAAATGATCAGTAGTCCAACCGATCCGCCAATTCTGGCATTTTAACCTAATATTGTAGTTCTAATTGTTTCACATCTCGAGACACATGTCAAGACATCAGTCAAGACACATGTCTCACGTATACTTTCTGAGGACACATGTCAAGATACCAGTCAAGGCATATGTCACACTTACGTTTCTCAAGACACGAGTCAAGACACATGACTCACGTCTAATTATGGAACATTTCTAAGAAATTCAGGGTACCCTCCAAGGGTATATCTATGTTGTTGTGCCATGTATTAATCAGGCCACAAGAATTTCAATACCATTATCGGCGCATCAGTGAGAACTGTCACGTTGCCGATGTCACTTTCATTTCTTTCACCATAGTTCATATATTCATAACCATGAAGGACGCCTTTCGTATCCCCACGCATACGAAGGTTTTCCTTCAGCTTAATGATAAGATCCAAGCTGCTAACGCATTTCCTTGGACAGACACGAGATGAATTTTATCCTAATTATGTACTATGAACACCACACCATGCTATGATTCATAATTATGTACAGTGATGTTCAGGCTCCTAAATACATTCAGCTTGATTTTCCATCAGGAAAATCTGTACAAATTATCTATGCTTTCCAAGCACATGCCGTGTTAGCAATAATTGCTAAAATTTTCTAGCTGTCAGTAACACACGACTACTAAGGTCCTTTTACGCATAACCGACGGATTATTCCAAAATTGTTCCTTACACTCCAGAAGAACCTTCAAGGAGAAGGATGGTACCATGAGATTATGTGTCGACTACCGTCGACTTAAACAAATCACCATTCATGACCGTTATTCTCCTCCACATATTGACAACATGTCCAATCAACCGTATGGTGTTAATCACTTTTCCAAGATCGAACTCACGATCATGCTGCCAACAATGACGAGTGAAAAAGCAGGATATGTCCATGACTGCTATTCGTACACGACTCGGTCATGCTAAATGTATGATTTAGAATTAGTCTCATCAATGCTCCAACCGCATTATGGACTTAATAAATTGAGTTCCATGAACTCCTAAACAAATTCATCAGCGTTTTCATTGAGGATAACCTGATTTCCTCTAAGCCTAGAGAAGAACAGGAAGGCCATATCTGCACTATGTTGCAAATTCTATGACAAGAGAAATTCTACCCTGGAAATTTTTTTCCAATATCAATTCTGATTGATTACAGTGACACACTGAATCACATGGGTTTCTTTGGTTAATCTTACCATGACTCAGCTTATGCGTAAAGGAGAGAACCCTACACTACATTAGGTGTTCTAGAAAATTATACGCTAGGAGAAGTCTAGATTCAGAGACTCGGAGTTTCGCAAACTCCTAGGTATCAAGTTCTACGAAGCAAGATACAGTTACGTTCATATCTAGGTACCTGACATACCAACAGGTTAAGATAGGACACCAACAAACTGGGATGTTTTCATCATATGAAATTGTGAATCGAAAAGGGACAAGATCTCCATGGATTTTAGTACCAGATTTCAGCAAACTCAGAGGAAGCATGATGCTATCTGGGTTATTGCCAACAGTTTGATCAAGTCTGCAGAATCCTTACATCCGTACGGATTTCAGAACCAACAGATTGAACGAACATGTTCCAGCCAAGGCTCATCCGATCACTTGGCAATCCCTCAGCTATCGGGTCAGACAAAGATTCGTAATTGTACTCCTAACTTACTTCACGTCTTCATTCTATTTCCACGACTTGCTTTCGCGCTCACATTCATGACACTATTCACGTTCAGGATCGTATTTTGGCTTACGATTTTACGTTCATTTCGTTTCTCATTCTGGGAAGTTTGCAAGAACTTAAGAGACCAGACCCAAGTTTATTATAACTCTCCATCATCAGATAGACGTTTCACGTCATATTCCACGTCTCACCTTGTAGCGTTTGGTGTTACCACCATTATATTCTATGATCACGATATGTCTCACATGTCATGTTCATTCCACGTCCTCATATCATGATCAAGATATGTTACACGTATCATGGATCACGATATGTTTACTCATACTACACTCGCCATATCTCCACGTAGCACATTCAAAATTTTTCACGTATCATGTTCAAAATTTTTCACGTAGTACGTTTCTTTATGTCTCGCGCATCGTTTCGAATTATCAGTTAAGTCAGATGGTCTTGCATCGTAACGTTTCAGTTACCCTTGCACGTTAACTCTTATTTTCCTCGATCGAATTTAGGGGATCTACCTTCCGTGGATAACCAAGAATTTCTTTGTATCCCAAGTCAAGGTCAGGAGGACCAAGATTTATCATTAGTGTCAGGATCTTTTGAAGGAACCGTTCCAAGAGGGAGGCTACTTGGAAACGGACAAGTTCATCCGGACTTCTTATCCATTTTTCTCTTATCGATTAGATATGTCCTTTCAGTCACGTCACGTTCCATGTCTTTTCAAGACAGGTCACGTTCCACGTTCCCTTCTACCATGTCACCTTCATTTCCGTTATTTTGCATACCTTTCCAGTTTATTCGGGTATGTTTCGCTTCCAGTTACGTTATCTATAATTCGGGGACGAATTATTCTTTTTAGGGGGGAAGAATTGTAAAACCCGCATGCTTTTACCATGAATAGTGCCCTTAAGATCGTACGTCCTAGATTAAAACTTACCTTATTCAGTATTGATCACATTCATGTGCTATTAATCAAGTAAGTACATACGTGTATAACATGATAAGTATCGTTTACGTACGAACTCATGATAAGCAGTTAATAAGTATTTCACGGGAACATAATTAAATCATGATCACCATTTAAAATACGAACTAGAATAATTACGTAAATACATATAATATAATTACGAGCGTTAAGATTACGATAAACTACATGATAAAATAAACAGAAACACTTTAAACACGAACACGTTTAACCACGAACGAACACGAAACATCGGGACACGGAAAACATTTGGGTTACCCCTTGTGGGCCCCATATACACGAATTTAGGAAGAGAATGGGCCTAGCCTATCATTTTTACTAAACAAGGGGTTAAGGGAAAAATACATTCATTTTCACTTTTTAAGAAAATAAACATAAAACCCTAAAAGATTTTTCTCCTTCTCCTCCTTGTTCCTCCTTGTGGCGCCACCCATAACAACACCATAGGAAGGTGTCGTTGATTTTTGACATTAAAAACAAGTGCTAGAAACCGTGTTTGTTCATCATTCTTCAATCTACGTATTGGTATATCATTCTAAACCTTTCTTTTTAATTCTTTTAAATCTTTGATTATTTTCATGAACATGTTATTATTATTCTTATTAAAACATGATAACTAAACATTGATCTAACATGTTTTGGGGTAAATTAAAATCAAAGGATGATATAAAAGGGTGTTTGTTTTAGCCGACTAGCATAACCAACCCGAGGGGGGGGGGTTCGGTTTGCTTTTAGCCGCCACCACCAAGACCATTTTTGGTCTTGGTTGGTGCATGTGGGACCCACGGCTGCAAGGGGGCACAAGTACCCCGAGTTTGGCTCGGGGTACGGTGTCGAGTTCATGCCCGATTCATGGTTCGTTGGTTAAATCATGATTTATGCTACATGTTAATTTTTATGAATTATGAACTTAGGATATAAATTAATTAATAACATGAGATATTAATTAAATCATGACTTAGGTTATTTTAATTATTAATTTAGCATGATATTAATTTAACCTAAGTATTTTATGTTATAAGTTATAATTAATTAATTATTTAAAACATGCCTATAATTAATTAATTTAGACATGACTTAGGTTATGTTATTAATAATAATAATACACATTTTAACCTAAGTATTTCATTCCATTTTAATTAAAACATGTTATACTTTAATTAAAATGCTTAACCTATAGTTTAATTAAATACATGAAATAATAATTAAACTATACACTATATCTTATGACTTAAGAAATAAGCTTTTAAACACTTAGACTTATAAGTTAGCTTATGTAACCAGCTTAATTCTAAATATGGAAACTTCTATTTATAGAAACTTAATTAAATAAGGCAACTAATCTATTAATGGAAACCTTCTATATATGGAAATCTATCTATTTCAGGCAGCTAATCTAATCATGGAAACCTTCTATATATGGAAACTTATTTAATTAAGGCAGCTAATCTATTTTTGGAAACTTTCTATTTTTAGAAACTAATCTATTTTAAGCAGTAAATTCTATTTTAGGAAACTTTCTATTTTTGGAAACTTTCAATTTTTGGAAACTTTCTATTTTTGGAAACTTTCTATTTTTGGTAACTTTCTATTTTTGGAAACTTTCTATTTTTGGAAACTTTCTATTTTTGGAAACCTGCTATTTTTGGAAAGTTACTTATTATTACACAGTAAGTATAATAATACATGAAATACCAGTAATACTTAATTAGATTAATCAGAATACAAGATAAACACAGTTTAAGGCTTTAAACAGTAAACCATGACCTAAAACATACCAAGTAAGCTAAGATGAGACATAAAACCCAGTACGTATTCAGTGATTCGATACTTATACACGTGTGTATTCATGTAGCGTTAGTGATCCAGAAGTAGGATTCTCTCTTCCGTTCATTCACTGGACTTGAAGTACGGATTCCCGTCCTTTCAGTATGGACATTCTTTCCTTATTAGTATTTCCCCGTATGCAGCCAACTGTTTTCCCCAGTATTTGTTTTATTGTTTTGAACTGCTTATGTTTAATTAGCATAATCTATAGCCATATACAAGCATGACCAGTTTCACCTAGTTATGGAGGTACCATAACCATAACATTGGAGGCACCAATGTTATGACTTCCCCACGGCGGAGTGATTGCTCGTGGCGTCCCTTTTCAGTTTTGGCCATATTATTTTATCATGTGGGGCGTATGGGTGCATCCTAGTTACATGTTTTATTCAGTATTTCATGGTGAATGTGGTGTGTGCCTTGCATCCTTCACAAGGAGTTGATCCCTCCTACCCAAACCAGTATATTGATTTGAGGCATCCCCTCTAATCAGCATGATGAGGTCACCCCTCCAAGTATTCATGCACGTGACCTTTTCGTGACCTATATGAGCTATGGTATATTTATGTAAAACAGTTTTCATAAGATAAACATAAGGCTTTTCAAACTATAAAACCAGTTTTCTTAATACTTAACCAGTTTACTCAGAACTTAGTCTTCCGCTGTTATATGTTACATGCTTATCCTATTTCATGCTATATTGTATATCCGTGCACTGAGCGTTTTGCTCAGCCGTTACTTTCCTTTCCATGTCCCAAAACGGCAGGTACCCAAGACTCGAGCATTTGGAGGACATGCATAGGATGGAAGCTGCCATAGACTTCTTTTCCTGTTTCCTTCATATATTTATGCTTGTTTAGTCTTTCATTCAGTTCATTTACTTTGTTATGTTTTGGGCTTATGTTTGGGAACCGATGTTTGATTCCGGTTTTCCCTATGGTCATGTATGTTTTACTACATATTACCTTGCATGCTTTGATGACACGCCATAATTACGCGTGACATTCCATTTATCAAAATGGGGTGTTACAGAAAGAGCAGGACATGTCCATGACTGCTATTCGTGCACGACTCGGTCATGCTAGATTTATGATTTTTGATTTGGTCTCATCAATGCTCCAACGACATTATAAGAATGAGTTTCCATGAACTCATAGCAAATTCATCAGTGTTTTCATTGAGGATAACCTGATTTCCTCTAAGCCTAGAGAAGAACAGGAAGACCATATCTGCACTATGTTGCAAATTCTATGACAAGAGAAATTTTTACCCTGGATTTTTTTTCCAATATCAATTCTGTTTGATTACAACGCATGCTGAATCACATGGGTTTTTAGGGTTAATCTTACCATGACTCAACTTATGCGTAAAGGAGAGAACCCTACACTACCTTAGGTGTTCTAGAAAATCCTACGCTAGGAGAAGTCTATATTCAGAGACTCAGAGTTTCGCAACTCTTATGTATGAAGTTCTACGAAGCAAGATATAGTTACGTTCATATCTAAGTACCTGACATACCAGTAGGTTAAGATAGGACACCAACAGACTGGGATATTTTCATCATCTGAAATTGTGAATTGAAATGGGACAAGATCTCCATGGATTTGGTTACCAGATTAACGCAAACTCAGAAGAAACATGATGTTATCTTGGTCATCGCAAACAGTTTGATCAAGTCTACAGAATCCTTACATCCGCAAGGATTTCAGAACCAACAGATTGATCGGACATGTTCCAGCCAAGGCTCACCCGATCCCTTGGCAATTCCTCAGTTATCGGGTCAGACAAAGATTCACAATTGTGCTCCTTATTTACTTCACGTCTTCATTCTAATTTCACGACTTGCTTTCACGCTCGCGTTCATGACACTATTCACGTTTATGATGGTATTTTAGCTTACGACTTTACGTTCATTTATCTCATTCTAGGGAGTTTTGCAAGAACTTGAGAGACCAGACCCAAGTTTAGTATAACTCTCTATCCTCAGATAGACGTTTCTCGACATATTCTATGTCTCGCCTTGTAGCGTTTGGCGTTACCGCCATCAGATTCTATGTTAACGATATGTTTCACATGTCATGTTCATTCCACGTTCCTCATATCATGATCAAGATATGTTACACGTATCATGGATCATGATATGTTTACTCATACTACACTCGCCATATCTCCACGTAGCACGTTCAAAATTTTTCACGTATCACGTTCAAAATTTTTCACGTACTATGTTTCTTTATGTCTCGCGCATCGTTTCTAATTATCAGTTAAGTCAGATTGTCTCGCATCGTAACGTTTCAGTTACCCTTGCACGTTAACTCTTATTTTCCTCGATCGAATTTAGGGGATCTACCTTCCGTTGATAACCAAGAATTTCTTCGTATTCCAAGTCAAGGTCAGGAGGACTAAGATTTATCATTAGTGTCAAGATCTTCTGAAGGAAGCGTTCCAAGAGGGAGGCCACTTGGAAACGGACAAGTTCATCCGGACTTTTATCCGTTTTCTCTCATCAATTAGATATGTCCTTTCAGTCACGTCACGTTCCATGTCCTTTCAAGACATGCCACGTTCTACGTTCCTTCTACCATGTCACCTGTACGTTCATTAATCTTACATACCCTCTCAGTTTGATTCGGGTATGTTTCTCCTTCAGTTACGTTATCTATAATTTGGGGACAAATTATTCTTTTAGGGGGGAAGAGTTGTAAAACCCGCATGCTTTTACCATGAATAGTACCCTTAAGATCGTACGTACTAGATTAAAACTTTCCTTTTATAGTATGATTACGTTCACGTGTTAGAATTTTACGTATTACGTACGTGTTAGAACACGAAAAGTATTTATTATGTACGAACCCACAATAATTATTTAAACAATAATTAATCACGAACATGCGATCATGAAATCATGAACGTAATTTAATCACGAGCTAATATTAATTACGTATATATGTTTATTACGAACACAAATAAATATATTAAGTCACGATCGATAATTAATTAAAACACGTAAAACACGAACACGAGAACACACTTATTAATTAGATACAGAAAATGATCGGGTTACCCCATATGGGCCCCATATGCCACGAAATTAGGAAGGAGGATGGGCCAAGCCCATAAAATTTCACTAAAGAGGGTTTAAGGGAAAAATCACTATTCATTTTTCACTTTATAGAGGATTTTTACAAAAACCTAAAAAGTTCTTCCTTCTCCTTCTTTTTCTTTTTTGGCCGCCACCAATAAACACACCAAGGGGGTGTTTATTTGATCTTTGATCTTGGTTGTTGGAAATACGTTTTACGTATTAAGAAGGATCGTGTGTAATTTTGACTTGGAATTTTTGGTTTATTGAGAACATATTTTAGGGGATTTTAACATTGTTTCTCGACTTCAACTCACAACAACAAACAAATTTACTTTCTTTCATTGATCGATCAACGTTTGTAAATCTTAACTTATTGAAATGGAGTACACATCTCTTACGGATAAGTCCATCCTCTCGGGTACGGATAATCGTCCACCAATGTTGGTGAAGACTATGTATGAGGAATGGGCTTCCCGAATGGAACTTTATATGTTGAACAAGGAGAATGGACATCTCATTTGGGCATCGGTGCTCAATGGACCATTAGATTATGGTACAGTGACGGAAGGTACAACTACTCGTCCTCGCACAACGGGTGAATTGACTGGAGATATGAAGATTCAAGACAAATGTGATAAGTATGCTACAAACATCATTCTCCAAGCCCTTCCTCTAGATGTCTACAAACTCGTCAGCAAACATAAAGTTGCCAAAGAGTTATGGGATAGAATTCGTGTTCTCATGCAAGGCACCTCGTTAACTAAACAAGAACGAGAGTGTAAGCTTTATGATACTTTTGATAAGTTTGCCTATGTGCCAGGGGAGACTCTCAATGATTACTATCTGAGATTTACCCTATTGTTGAATGAGCTCAATATCTATGGCATGACAATTCCTACCTTTCAATCAAACACCAAGTATTTGAACACTCTTCCTTCAGAATGGAAAAAATACGTGACGGATGTTAAATTGGCTAAGGACTTGCATAACACCAGTGTGGATCAACTTCAAGCTTTTCTTCAACAACACGCATGCCATGTGATCGAGGCTCAGTTGTCTACACCTCAAGTTCATGATCCACTTGCAATGTATGCTTCTCAACAAAACATGGCTTATACTTATCAACAACCATCATACTTGCAGCAACCACACCACACACCTATCAGCAACCATCTTATCAACCACCAATGATGCCACATCAAGCATTTCAACAAGGTGTTCATCAACAATATTTTCCGCTGCAACCACCATATCAGACATCACCATCACAAGCCAACACTTCTCCAATGGGCTATACTCCTCAGCAAGGATATTTTCCAATAGAAGCACAACCAGCACAAGCTTTCTACTCTAATGAACTTCCACCAATCCAAGCACCGGTCTCTACTCCAAATGATACGCCAGCTGATGTTCTAAACCATCTCACAGCCTACTCGTCAAAACTTGTTGCAACTAGAGGATTTCAACCAACAAACAATCAGCTCCGCACCTCATCAAATCCTCGACAGCAAGCCACTGTTCAAGATGGTCAAGTGACGGTGCAACCAATTCAGGGAAGGCAAAATTCATATGGACCTCCTACAAGGACTGGGAACAATCAAGCTGTGAATTCTCAAGCTAGTAGAAATGGGAGTCCTATTGGTCCTAAGAAGGTTGTGACTTGCTACAATTGCCGAGGACAAGGTCATATGGCTAGGGAATGCACTCAGCCGAAAAGGAGGAGGGATGATGCATGGTTTCGTGAGAAGATGTATTTGGTTGATGCTCAGTCTAAGGGGAAGATTTTGGATTCAGAGGAGTTAGCATTTCTTGCAGACCCAGGGACAGCAAATACTGAAGGCATTGCAGTCGTTTCTAATTCTAATGCAGCTTATCAAGCAGATGATCTTGATGCATATTATTCGGATTGTGATGGCATTCACACTTCCCAAGCTGCTCTCGTTGCTAATCTCTCTCACTACGGTTCTGATGTCGTCAGTGAGGTACCAACCACATCTAATAATATTGCTGATAACCAACATCAAGTTGGGCATGAAAATGACAACCTCGAACAACATTCGGGAACTAGTAACTCAAATGATGTGGTACCCAATCCTACACATTTGAGTGAACCTCAACCAAATGCTACGACGGGTATGGCATCTTATGCTCAACGTGATTTGGTCATGATGCCTAAACATATTATTGATCAAATGCATATGGCTCTCAGACAATCCGTAGATACGAATTCCACCCTAACTGCTGAGCTTGCATTGCATAAAGAAAAGGTCAAAGCTTTTGAAATGGTCCCTCAAGCAGAGAAAATAACATGTTCTGAATTTGACCAATTTCGTTTTGAAAAGATTGAACACTTGAAAGAAATAGAATCATTAAAAGCTAATCTTTCCAATGAATTAAAAGAAAAAGAGTCGGTTGTCAATGATTTTCAAAAACTTAAAATGGATTTCGAAACTCTCGAGTCTAAAAAGTATGAATCGGAAATTAATACTACCAAACTTCTTAAATTCAAAGAACAACAGCTTTTAAAACAATACGCTTCCACAGAAAAGGTTCATCTTTTAAATAAATCATTTAAAGAACTCGAACGTAAGCGTCTTCAAGATTTACCACCTAATCCCGGTTATGCAAAACAAGCTCAGGAATATATTTCGTGTCTTTATGATATGACCCTAATTAGCAAATCGAAAGAAGGCACAGTCACTTGCGGATGAAACTCATTCTAAAATGGTTTCAAAATTCCATACGATTTATTATGACAAGTATAACAAAGATCAATTGTCTAAAAAGACCCGCATTCACTTACAAAAGGAATTAGCTGAATTGACAGTTCTTGTGCCCCAAAGTTTGTCAAATGAAAACCCTCCTAGTACGTCTCCTACACTTGTCAAAACAGATTTAACGAAGTTAATTCCACCGGTAAGTAAGGCGTCTGTTAACTTAAATGCGGTACACCAACACTTAGCCGATTTTGACAAGGTCATTTGGAACGTACGACGGCTTCGGCCGTAACGGAAGGTGAATGGAACTTTAAGCACACTAGAGCTGCGTTTCGAGAAGAAATTGTTCCGTTAGTAAAGAATGTTAAGGCTTGTCTTAGTAATCTTGATCAAGATTTGCTTTTGGAAATAGAAGAAGTTAGACGTGTTTTCAATGAAATGGATGATGCTTATGAAAACAGTTTACTTGAAATAGAACGGGTTTCACGCCAAAATGATCAGCTTCTGAAGCAAGTGATGTCTCATGATATAGTCTCCGTCTGTGTGAATAACAGTGTTGATAATGATTCTATTATGCATAATGTTGAATCTGTGGATAATGTGGTAGATAGTACTTGTCACGAATCTGACGCTGAATTTTTAAAGCTTCAAGATTCATATTCTTCGCTTTCAAAACGTTTTGATGAAATTCAAACACATTGTATTTCGCTTGAATGCAAGCAACAATTTATTCAAGAAATCTTTGAAACGTCATTCGAAGGTGTTAATATCGATGATGCAAACTTTGAAAAGAATTTTTGATTGAACTTACAATCAAAACAGCGTCAGCCAAGTGACAAAGTTGCTAAATCTTTGCCGATAGAAATAGAGAAATCTAAGGAGCTTAACTGTGTGAACGTACTTGAGGCCGCTGAGAATTTTAAACTTGATCTATATAATCGAGTTTCCAAGATTTTGTCCAAAGTTGATAATTTAAAACAGAAAGATACACGACTCTTCGATTCAGTAAAGTCCGCATGTGTTGATAACATTGCACAGAATCAATCATTGATTGAACAATTGAATTGAAAGTCGGTGAAAATATCTGATTTGAGGGAACAAATTTGTGATAAGAATCTGGTCTTGGCTGAGTTAAAGGAAACACTTCATACTCTAAAAGGTAAGAATGTTTTGGATAACGCAGCCACTATCTCAGCATCGTCCTCTAGTGCAATCAAAAGGAACCTTATAGCCGTCACACCATTTAATAAGGGCCCTAGGACTAAACCATCTCAAACTTTGGTCACTAAAGATAAGGTGGAATCAAAACCAGCTTCTAATATTCCTGTGTTGCCTTCTACAGGAGTAAGCACCACTACTAAGACTCAAAGATCTAAGCTTAAAAGAAACAAGAAGAAAGATAGGATCTTGCCCCAATCTAGTAGTCAAGTGAAGAAGAAAGTAGAAGCCCATCCTAGGAATGTTATTTCTGTTTTGAATAAAAAGAATCATGAAGCTAAACCTAAAGGCTCTGCGGTTGTGCAGCGTTCTAAGCCTAGTGTGAATTCTAATTTGAAATGTTGGAATTGCAATGAATGTATGTTTTCTAGTCGTCATGATTCTTGCCTTATTGACCATGTGAATGAGATGTATGCACGGAAAAATGAATTAGAATGGAAACCGACTGGGAAAGTGTTAACCCAAGTTGGTTGAATGTGGCACCCCACTGGTAGAACTTTCACTATGGTAGGAAATACGTGCCCTTTAACTAGGATCACTCCCACTACAAGAGTGCCCTTTAACTAGGAGTACCAAGGCTACCAAAACATAAGCGTGTCCTTTAACTAGGAACACCAACACTACTGTAGGAAACATGTGCCCTTTAAATAGGTCTACACCCACTGTAGTGCCCGCGAATAATCCAAAACCTAAGAAAGTTGGAACAGTAAAACCTGTTAGTGCTAAGACTCACATTAGAAAACGCAAGAAATCTAAGGGTCACAAAAATGTTAGTAATTCTGATAATATTTTATCTGTATCTGCTAACACTCCGGAACCAATAGTTTCCAATGCATTGTCTACTGTTGTTGTTGAAAACAGGTGGTCCAAATTGTTCTCTGGTATTTGGACTCTGGTTGCTCCAAGCATATGACCGGAGATCGCTCTCAGCTCAGAGATTTCGTCAGCAAGTTTCTTGGTACGGTTCGATTTGGTAATGATCATATTGCAAAGATAATGGATTATGGTGAATATCATATTGGGAACGTAATAATTTCAAGAGTGTATTACGTGGAAGGTCTCGGTCACAACCTATTCTCTGTGGGACAATTTTGTGATGCAAACCTAGAAGTTGCTTTTCGAGAGCATACCTGCTTCATTCGTAATTTGGAAGGGGTTGATTTATTGAAAGGTACTAGAGGGAATAATTTGTATACTTTGTCTCTACAAGACATGATGGCCGCCTCTCCCGTATGTCTTCTCTCCAAAGCATCAAAGACTAAGTCATGGTTATGGCATCGACGGTTATCTCATCTTAACTTTGATGCTATTAATCACTTGGCGAAAAACGAACTTGTTCGTGGTCTTCCTAAACAATCATTTCACAAGGATCATTTGTGTTCCGCGTGTACAATGGGGAAAAGCACTAAGAAGTCATTGTGGAAACCTTGGTTTCCGGATCTTTTAAGCAACTAGGAATGCACCATGTTCATATGATTATACAATCAAAGCGGAATTAGAACACGACACATTAACAAGGTGTTTAGGCACGAATAACATGAATTAAAACAAAAGGGATGTTCATTATATTAATAACAAACATCCACTAGACGTGTATACATTGAATCCCACGTCTAGTGCACACACGCTTTTAGGTTTACATTGTGAATATGAATGATGAATAAAACCTAAGACCCTTGGTTCCTTTTATAGTGTAAGGATTAGGGTTTACAAGAGATAATAATGAATAAACAAGTAAATCTTCTATTTAAATAAACTTATGCAGAATATATCTTGCATGTTTATCTAAATAGAAGCTTCCATAAGCTTCTTTGTCTACGTTTTGTCAATGCTTGAATTGCATGTAACAATGTTTAGATTGTACATGACAACTCTTGAGCCAACAACGCTGGATTTGTTCTTGTCAACGCCTAAATTGCTCTTGACAACGCTTAGACAATATCTTCATGTTTTCTTCGTTTTTGAGTTTCTGCCACATCAACTTTTTGACCCAACAATCTTCCCCTAGTTGATAGTGGCAAAACTCTATGTGTATCTCTTGTAAGTTGTACATGATCTTCAAATTGCTTCCCCTCAAGTGTAGCATGTATGTCTTCCCCTTTTTGTCACATCAACAGGGAAGTAAGTAATGTATGCAAGGTTGAAGATTCTTCAAATGTAGCTCCATGTAATGATCTTGAAGAACAATTAATATAATATTTTTGATGTAGAAGTAGAATAACCCAACCTTATGTTCCATGTCTTGTACTATCCATGTGATAAAGTACTTATATCAGACCAAGTATAAGTAGACCTCGATCCCTTGTCAATATTCTCATCCTATGTGAGACACTGAGCATGATAATGTAACTCATTCAAGTGTTATGACAAGTCTTCATCACCAACCATGTAAAGCACGAACAAGTTATCTTTAAAGTCTATGACTGGGAGTGCACAACTTTAAGATATGATAAAACACAAACTCGCGAAAATCTTCTTCAATCATCAAACTTACCATAAGAATCCTTCCCCTTAAGCTAACACCTCTTCATGAACACTTTTCATTACCTCATGAATTGTTGCTAACTCGCTTTAAGATCATTAATTCCGTTTAAAAATATGCGAGCCATAAATATCAACATGATATTCTAAATTAAAACGTAGATTCCATGTACCTTCGTGTGTATATTCCACCTTTTTGTGTGCTAAAAACGTACCAATTTTCTCAAACAGCAGCCTTCCTTGTGTTATCCGAGATCCTTTTCTATCCAATATATCTGGATGTGTATTGTCACATATCGGACAATACCTAACAACGTTTGAAAAACCATATCTCGGACGACATTGTCAACCTGTCAGCGTTGACTTATTCTGTCAGCGTCAAAATTAAATCTGTCAGCGTCTCAGCAAAACCTGTCAGCGTCTCTTTCTGTCAGTGGGTATTTTGTTTATGTCAACGTCTTGATCAACCACTAACACCTTTTTGTGGCTCACGTCTTTATCCCAGAAAAGTAGCACATACCAATTTTAATATATAGGAGATATATCAGGGAAAGTAAAATCCCTACAAATTAGCACCATGCATCGTGACAACAATTTACCCATGTTTCCAATACAGGAATCCTTCACACGGTATGCAAGTAGTTATGCCCAAAAAGATAGGGAACCAAATCTTCAATCAGTTAAGAAAAGTATATACCATGAAATCAGGAATCACCTTACATCACGTACATCTCCAGCATTATGTTCCCATAAATGTAGGACATAAATATCACGTCCAAAGATAACACATAATTATCTTGAACTGATATACCTCACGTGAAAGCAAACAATGAAACAAGATAAATCCGTTCCATAATTTCTTTTGCACATGAGACCCAACGTCTTTGCTGCACCTTCTTTTGGCAGATTGTACTTTTCGGAAACAGCCTTTGACTTTCAGTTTGTCCTTCTTGACCATGTGATGACCATATATGTTCTCTTCCTTTTGATCAGTACCACAAAATCAGACCTCTTTGCTCTTACGTAGAAATCAAGCTGCATGTTTCTTTGGCCCACATTACTTTCATCCAATCACACGACTATCACCGTGTGAACACACATTCAATCAACATATTCGTCTTTTGTCTCTTAGTGGTCCCAATCCCACATGAATATAACAAGATTTGATATGTGTCAACCTGTGAACCATGGTGGACCAGCAGCAATAATATAACGAATCAAACAGTTTAAGGATTCATCATGTGATAGCCAATATTTTAAATAGTTGTATCTTCACATGTCTCATCCAATCAAACTAGCAGCAATCACTTCTCATCCAATCAAACCTTTTTCTCCTCCAGTCTTAATAGCCAATACATTAACAGGAGTAGTATTGATCTTGAATCTAGGGTTTACTCAAAAACCCCTTCTCTTGCTGCTAATGATTAAACATCCTGCTGCAAACCATCATAGATCTAGGGTTTGTGATATGACCATCGAAACCCTAATTAGGGTTTGTAAATAAACCTTTAGACCTTGAATCATAGCTGCCACAACTCTTCAGTTTTTCAACCTTAAGTTGATTGAGGGTTTGTAAAAACCCTAATCATGATTTTATGTAAAAGCTGAAAATCTGAAAATCATCCCTGCTGCCTACTTCGACGCTTAATAACTTTTGATTGGGGATAAAACAGGACAATCCCTCCGGTAGATGTTTAGATATATGTATGTAGAATACACATATAAAATTTTGTGACGATCCAACGGATCTATCAAAAGTTATGACCTTATGAATACTGCTGCGCACACAAAATCGCCCAGAAAAACCCTAGACGGATTTTTCTTTTCTTCACCATACACGAACACCTTGTTGGTCCTAGCATCACGAGCCACGAGGCTCTGATACCAATTGTGGAAACCTTGGTTTCCGGATCTTTTAAGCAACTAGGAATGCACCATGTTCATATGATTATATAATCAAAGCGGAAATAGAACACGACACATTAACAAGGTGTTTAGGCACGAATAACATGAATTAAAACAAAAGGGATGTTCGTTATATTAATAACAAACATCCACTAGACGTGTATACATTGAATCCCACGTCTAGTGCACACACGCTTTTAGGTTTACATTGTGAATATGAATGATGAATAAAACCTAAGACCCTTGGTTCCTTTTATAGTGTAAGGATTAGGGTTTACAAGAGATAATAATGAATAAACAAGTAAATCTTCTATTTAAATAAACTTATGCAGAATATATCTTGCATGTTTATCTAAATAGAAGCTTCCATAAGCTTCTTTGTCTACGTTTTGTCAATGCTTGAATTGCATGTAACAATGCTTAGATTGTACATGACAACTCTTGAGCCAACAACGCTGGATTTGTTCTTGTCAACGCCTAATTTGCTCTTGACAACGCTTAGACAATATCTTCACGTTTTCTTCGTTTTTGAGTTTCTGCCACATCAACTTTTTGACCCAACAATACAAACCCAAGACTGAAGACACCAACCAAGAGAAACTTTATCTGTTGCATATGGATCTTTGTGGGCCAATGCGTGTTGAAAGTCTTAGTGTCAAAAAGTACATCCTCGTCATTGTCGATGATTACTCTCGGTTTACATGGGTGAAATTCCTTAAAGCTAAAAATGAGGTACCTAAATTCATCATCGGATTTCTCAAGATGATTCAAGTGCGTCTCAACACTACTGTCTGACGCATTCGTACAGATAATGGAACCGAATTTATGAATCAAATTTTGCGTGATTATTATGAAAAAGTTGGCATTTCTCATTAAACATCCGTTGCTCGCACTCCACAACAAAACGGTGTCGTTGAAAGACGAAATCGCACACTTATGGAAGCTGCTCGAACGATGTTAATTTACGCAAAGGCTCCATTGTTTTTATGGGCAGAAGCAGTATCTACAGCAGTGTACACCCAAAACCGGTCACTAATTCGTAAACGCCATGGTAAAACACCTTATGAGCTTCTCCATGGTAAAGTACCAGATTTATCATATCTTCATGTATTTGGTTCTCTTTGCTATCCAAATAATGATGGTGACAATTTGGGTAAACTTCAACCAAAGGCAGATATTGGTATTTTCATTGGTTACGCACCCGCAAAGAAGGCATACCGAATATACAACCGTAATTCTCGCAAGATCCTTGAAACTATGAATGTTGATTTTGATGAGCTGACAGCAATGGCTTTTGAGCAAAGCAGCTCTGAACCCGCACTTCATGAAATGTGACCCAGTAACATTAGTTCTGGTCTTGTCCCAAACAACCCTACTTCATCATCATTTACACCACCTTCTAGGACTGAATGGGATACGTTGTTTCAACCGTTCTTTGATGAATTCTTTACTCCTCCAAGTATTGTTGCTCTAGAACCTGAAGTAACAGCTCCGGTAACCGAAGTTGTCTCTCCAGCAACCATTGCACAATCAGATACATCAGCACCTACAATTGGTCAAGATATACCTTCAACAAGTAATTCACAACCAACACCTGTTTCAACTACCCATATCATGCCTATTGATGATGAAGAGGATGATGATGATCACGATTTGGAATTCACTCAAATGCGTGAACTTCCATTCTTTGGTGTACCAATTCCCAACCCTAATCAAGCCGGGTCGTCCACCTCAGAGGAAGCTCCTACTACAGTTTACTCCAATCCACGGATTCATAAACATGACAGCAAGTGGATAAAGGATCACCCTATAGATTCTATTATTGGTGACCCTAATCGTCTGGTATCCACACGAAGTCAGCTACAATAAAATGCAATGTTTTGTCATTTTGATGCTTTTCTCACTGAAGTTGAACCTAAGACATGGCAACAAGCTTTTACTCAATCTTGTTGGATAGAAGCTATGCAAGAAGAACTTAACGAATTCATACGTCTTGAAGTTTGGGAACTTTTCCCATGCCCGGATCAAGTGCAGTTACTCACTTTGAAATGGGTTTACAAAGTGAAACTCGACGAGTTAGGCGGAATATTGAAGAACAAAGCTAGACTAGTAGCTCGTGGATACAAGCAATTATTGGGTATCGACTTTATGGAATCCTTTGCACCTATTGCCCGTTTGGAAGCTATTCGACTATTCCTCGCTTATGCAGCCCATATGAATATGGTCGTCTATCAGATGGATGTGAAGACGGCATTTCTTAATGGTGAACTCAAGGAAGAGGTCTATGTTCAACAACCTTAAGAAGGCTCTCTATGGGTTGAAGCAAGCTCCACGTGCATGGTATGATTTATTGTCACAATTCCTCGTTACACAAGGCTTCGCTAAAGGCAAGGTGGATCCCACGCTGTTCATTCAGAAACGAGGTAAAGATATGATTAAGGTACAACTATATGTCGATGATATTATATTTGCAGCCTCGACCCAAACCTTATCGGATGAGTTTGGGACACTCATGTCTTCCAAGTTTAAGATGTCAATGATGGGCAAGGTATCATTCTTCTTAGGTCTTCAGATATCTCAGAATCCCAGAGGCATCTTTATCAATCAATCCAAGTATGCCCTTGAATCGCTAAAGAAATATAAGATGGAATCTTGCGACCCTGTGGATACTCCAATGGTGGAAAAATCTAAGCTTGATGCAGATCCACATGGAGTTGCCGTTGATCTGACACTTTATCGTGGAATGATCGGTACTCTTCTGTATATCACAGCCAGTCGACCTTATCTTCAGTTTGCTATATGTATGTGTGCTAGGTATCAAACTAGGCCTACTGAGTTACACTTAGCTACTGTTAAAAGGATCTTTCGATATCTTAAAGGAACCATTAATCGGGGACTTTGGTATTCGAAGGACTCTTCTATTCCACTAATGACATATGTAGATGCGGATCACGCGGGTTGTCAAGATACAAGGCGTAGCACGAGTGGAACATTGCAACTACTAGGAGATCGATTAATTAGTTGGGCATCGAAAAGGCAGAAAAGCGATGCAATTTCAAGTACGGAAGCAGAATACATAGCTATGTCTGGTTGCTGTGCTTAAATTCTTTGGATGAGATCGCAATTAACTGACTATGGTCTAGGCTTCAACAAAATTCCGATGTACTGCGACAACAAAAGTGCAATTGCCTTATGCTGCAACAACGTTCAATTCTCCCGGTCGAAGCACATTCACATTCGCTACAACTTCATCAAGGAGCAAGTAGAAAATGGAGTAATCGAGCTTTACTTTGTCCATCTGAGTATCAATTGGCGGATATTTTCACGAAGTCTTTAGATCGCGTTCGAATTGAATTTTTGGCCGACAAGCTAGGAATGAGAACCTTCTCGCCTGAGACTCTAAAGGAACTGGCAGATGAAGCGAAAGAATAGTGATGGTAAACTATTCTCTGTATCCTTGGTGATCATCCGTATATATTGTTTATATTTTTATCCACAAAAGCAAAATACAAAAATATAAAACCATATAAAAACCATAAAAAATCGAAAAAATCATAAAAATCCAAAAATATTTTTACTTTATTTTTTTAAAGTCATGTCTTTTGGTACGATAATATTTACAGCCTTAGAAATGTTGATTAATATCGACACGGCGCCATAAATAAAGTTCGTACAAAAGTTGTAAATATTTCATAAAACATGCCAATATGGCTTGTAGTTATTTCGGACTGCAACCCGGTTTTCACATTAAAGTCAAGTATTTCTTATGAAAGCTTTGGCTCACAACGGGAATTAATTTTCTCGGGCAAGGTTTACTTTAAAACCTTGTAAGGGATCAAGTTTACTTTATAACTTGGACTAACACAAATCAATGTACGCCTTAGTGCATTTATTTGTTAAAACAAGATAAGTCTTGTTTTTATGAAGCTATCATCTCTACAACCATAGCAATCTACAACTGGTTTCTACATACTCGACGATGCAACTACCCAACCGATGACTACAACTCTTTCAATAGAACACGGGTCAACAATTGAGGGGGAGCAATTGTCAAGCATTCAGAATCTTCGATGCCGAACGTGCCTAGTTTACAAGTTGGTGTCCAGACAACAATACCAATCGTACATGTGGTGTCAAGAGATGACTTCAGACGTGACGAGGCGACCAACATATGCTGACAAGAACCATTTGATCTTATCATATGATGTTCTCATCAATCAGGTCCAACCTTGTCAATTCTTTTCTAATATGGTGAATATGTGATCATGTTACAAATAGGTATCATATCTCATACGTTTGATATCATGAAGATAAAATGGACTTGCATTTTTCTTCCCAAAACCTTTGTTAAAACTTCATTAAATCAACTGATATTAAAAACATCGATTGGGTTAATATTTTTAATATGGGGGAGAAAATGTGATTTAATATGGGATATTATCACAAATGGTTTGACTTAATGTGCTGGCTCATCCCGACATATGCGAAATATTTTCGAATATCGTGGCATATGTTAAGGGGGAGCAAAACGGATTTGCATATCAAAATAGATTTTCATGGTGACATATACTTACCCAAAACCTATTTATTTCACGACGATGAAGATTGTAGTGACATAAGGATGGTAGGATAGGTTAAGTCCTATGATTCTTCTAGAACCGGAGGAATCTTCCCAAGGACATTCCATAGCTAGAAATAGTAGTCCTTAGGAAAGATGGAGAAAGATTGTGAACGTAGCTGAATGCCGACCAAGTACTTAAGTTAGCACTGGAACAATCACAACAAGGTGCTAGTTATGACGTATTGGTAAGCATTGAAGGGTTGAAGAATGAAAAAGAATCGTAAAGATAAAGGGTATAAAGAAAGAAGCCCTCCTTACAACCTTAGGCATAAACCGGGTCAATTCATATGCTATTGAGATCATTTTTAATGATTCTTGATATTGAAGATAGACATCATGGACCCAGTGATGCAATGCACAACCCATCCCAGCTAACTCAGATATCTCTAAAAAGGTATTTGTTTTAATCACACGGAGACAACACGTTATCTATCGATTTATTCACTCCGAATATATTGATATTGAAAAGGTGGCACTCCTCTCCAGCCTCCGATCACTAAAATCCAAAGTGCACGATCGAGTCTAGAGCCATTTGAGATCATCAAATATCTCATTAGGACACACTTTCATAATTCCTTGCTTCCTCACACACTGTGAAAAGTAAGAAAGATATTAAGAGTCCTACACAAAATCTTCATGATCTTGCCTGAACATCCGAGTAATACAAAAGAATTTACAATGAAGATGAAAATCCTTCTTGAGCGAATATCAAAAAGCTCATGGTAGGTGACTTGTGCGATTCTTTATGAATCAAACTTGTGATAACTGGAAAGCAACAGTGGTTTAGTTCTTAATTGAATTTAAAGACGTTCCAGGCCTCTACGCAATATCTCAGTGATCTTGCCAGAACACTCAGAGTGATACCTTAGTGTTCACGGTGATGAGTGGAAATCCTTCTAGTGTTAACCTCAAACAGCACTTGGTAGGTAACTTGCAAGATTCTATACGAATCAAGCTCGTGACAACTGGAAAGCAACGATGGTGCGATTCTTTAATGAATCAAACTTGTTCCAGGAATTAGAATTGACGGCTTCAATCATGCGGATAGCTTTATCCAAATGATTCACTCTTTACGTTCGCAGTCAGCTTTGGACGGTCGAGTAAAGAGAATGGGTTTACCCGCGAAATCTTGTCAAGGAGATTTTTAATTAAATCTATCTGCCACAAGTACGATATGTTATATCGTTCAACGGTCTTCACCGACCGGAGGTAAAATGCTACCGAATTAGAATGAAATGCTCAAAGCCATTTCGTTCGTGTCTACTTATGTTGCGGCATTTGAAGACGGTGGCGTTGCGGAATCCGAGAAGAAGTCGTCCCCGCATGCTTTTGCTTTATACACTTAATACCTCATCTATCTCAAGAAAGCCTAAAAGTTAAGTCTTTTGCTGTATTAAACTCTGAAGCTTTCAAGAATTACAAAAGGTATAAGTATGTGGGACATGGTGTCACGAAGAGGCGAAGATCACAAGTGATGGATGCACGAGATCAAGGCAAGAGATTAATTCTCAAGATTGATATCAAAGATCACATGAGCATGTTCACCAGAATAGAAAAAGAAAAAGAAAGACGAAGACTACGATCTCAAGACAAGCATAGTATGCTAGGTTTATTTTATTATTGTAACTTGGGTAACGCCCTTGTTTGGAGTGACCTCCCTTAGGGGGAGATTGTTGGAAATACGTTTTACATATTAAGAAGGATCGGTCACTCCAACGATAGTCCATGTAATAGCTCGTAGTTTAGTTATTTATCTTTATTAAACAAACAAGGCCAAGCCTAGCCTACAACATGTGTAGGCCGGCCCAAATGTAAGCCCAAGCCCATCTTATGGGCTTGGTATATAAACCCTCTCCTTAGATGGAGAGGGTAGTGTGGTTATTCATTTTACACATAGTTGAAAAGTGTTTTTCTTTCACTTTCTCTCTCTAAGTGTGTGTGTTCTCACCATCTCTCTATCTCTTTCTCTCTCTAAAACATAAGCAAGATTTACATATCCTACATTGGTTTTGGTGCAAGTGTTCGTGTTTGTTCATCCTTGTTTAGATCCACGCATTCGGTAAATTCTTTTAACCCTTTCTTTTTGATTTGTTCTATTAAATAATTAAGAACATGATGTGTTTTTAAAAAAAACCTAATTAAAACATAGATCTAACATGAAAATGGCTTTTGGAGAAATCAAAAAGGATGGTTTAGGGGTGTTGTGTGTTGGCCGGCGCCTAAACCAAACCCCAAGGGGGTCTCGGTTTGGCTACTCGACCACCACCGAGACCATATGGTCCCGGTTGGTTGGTGTGGGTCCCACGGCAGCAGAAAGACAAGGGGAACCCTGAAGTGGTTCGGGGTATGGTGTCGATTTCATGTCCGGTTCATGGTTCTTAGTCAAGATCCGGTTCACGGAGTATGTTAAGATTATTATTTTTTTATAATCTCATGTTAAAATTAAATTAATAAACATGACATGATTAATTTAATAACATGATTTAGGTTATAATAATTATTAAAATCATGAAATTATTGACCTAAGTATTTTATAGTTTTAGACTTATAATTAATTAATTATTTAAAAACCATGGTTATAATTAATTAATTAACATGACTTAGGTTATATTATTAATAAATAATAATAAATGTTTTAACCTAAGTATTTAACTTTATTTAATTAAAAACATGATATACTTTAATTAAATATTTTAACCTATAGTTTATTTTTAATTACATGAAATAATTAATAAACTATACATTATATCATATGACTTAGAAAATAATCATGAAAACACTTAGGCTTATATACTTAGCTTATTTAACCAGCTTATATCTAATTATGGAAACTTTCTATTTTTAGAAACTTAATTAAATAAGGCAGCTAATCTATTTATGGAAACTTTCTATTTTTAGAAATTTATTTATTTCAGGTAGCTAATCTATTTATGGAAACTTATTTAATTAAGGCAGCTGATCTAATTATGGAAACTTTCTATTTTTAGAAACTTATCTATTTTAAGCAGTAATTCTATTTTTGGAAACTTTCTATTTTTGGAAACTTTCTATTTTTGGAAACTTTCTATTTTTGGAAACTTTCTATTTTTGGAAACTTTCTATTTTTTGGTAACTTTCTATTTTTGGAAACTTTCTATTTTTGGAAACCTTCTATTTTAGGAACCCTGCTATTTTTGGAAAGTTACTTATTATTACACAGTAAGTATAATAATACATGAAATACCAGAAATACATAATCAGAGTAAACAGAATATAAGATAAACACAGTTTAAGGCTTAAAAACAGTAAAACATGATAAGAACATAGAAAATAAGCTAAGACATGACATAAAATCAGTTACGTATTAGTAAGCAGATACTCATTCATGTATGTATTTATGTAGCATTAGTGATACGGAAGTAGGATTCCTCTCAGACCGTCTTCTTCCTTCACTGGACATAAGGTACGGATTCCCGTCCTTTCAGTATGGACATTCTTCCTTATTAGGATTTCCCGTATGCAGCCAACTATTTTCCCCAGTATATGTTTTATATGTTTTTGAATTGCTTATGTTTAATTAGAATACCTAAAGCCATATACATGCATGACCAGTTTCACCTAGTTATGGAGGTACCATAACCATAACACTAGAGGCACTGGTGTTATGACTTCACCACAGCAGAGTGATTGCTCGTGTCGTCCCTTCAGCTTTTGGCCATATATTTATATTTATAATGTGGGGCGTATGGGTGCATCCTAGTTACAGGTTTTCAGTCAGGATTTCATGGTGAATGTGGTGTGTGCCTTGCATCCTTCACAAGGAGCTGATCCCTCCTATCCAGAACCAGTATATTAAAGTAGAGGCAGCCCCTCTAATTTGCATGATGAGGTCACCCCTCCAAGTATTCATGCACGGTGGATTTTCATGACCTATATTGGCTAATGGTAAAATATGTTAAATAGTTTTCATAAGATAAACATAAGGCTTTTCAAACTATAAAACTAGTTTTATGAACATGTTCCAGGTTTTCCAGGACTTATACATTTCCGCTGCTATTAAGTCTTTATTATGCTTAGTCATTCATACTATGTCTATATCCGTGCACTGAGCGTTTCGCTCAGCCGTTACTTTCCTTTCCATGTCCCAAAACGGCAGGTACCCTAGGAAATACTCGAGCATTTGGAGGACGTGCATAGGATGGAAGCTGCTAGAGACTTCTTTTCCTTTATGCCTTCATATACTTATGCTTGTTTAGTCTTTCATTCATTTCTTTTGCTTTATTATGTTTTCGGCTTATGTTTGGGGACCGATGTTTGATTTCGGTTATCCCTATGGTCATGTAATGTTTTAGACATTTATCCTTGTATGCTTTGATGACACGCCATAATTACGCGTGACATTCCATTATCAAAATGGGATGTTGCAGTCGTACTCTTATAGATGTGGCGGAGGGAGAACTAATTATGAGAGTTGAGGATGAGAAAGTGGTGTTTAGCTAAGAAAAGTGACTAAGAACTCTCAAGGTTGTGAAACACTTAACATAGTGGATGTTCTTGATGAAGTGTGTGATGAGCATTTTCATGAAGCTTGTAAGAATGATAGTGAAGACATGCCTCATATAGAGACCGTTGACTCAATTGCTCCCTCCTTAATACCTTTTGGTGAGAGTGATTTCCTATTGGAGGAATTTGAGTCCAACTTCCTTGGTAATGATGATTCTCCCATCAATTAGGAAGAAGACATTCTCACTATCCAAAATTTGCTCAATGAGGATCCTATTTCTTCACCTACTCCACAAGAAGTTACCATAGATGATCCATCCATAATGAAACCTTCCATTGAGAGTCCACACCCTTGAACTTATGGATCTTCCATCACACCTTGAATATGTTTTCTTAGAGGGCAAAGACTAATTACCCGTGATCATTGCAAAAGACTTGAAAGATGATGAGAAAGAAAGGTGCTTAAGAAACATAAGAAAGCCATAGCATAGAAAATATTTGACATAATAGGAATTGATCCAAATTTTTGTACACACAAAATCCTTATGGAGGATGATTACAAACCCGCTATTCAAAGCCAAAGAAGGGTTAACCCAAAAATCCACGAGGTCATTAAAAAGGAAGTTATCAAACTCCTTAATGCGGGCATGACTTACCCCAGACTTACCCCATTTTTTAGAGGGCAAAGACCAATTACCCGTGATCATTGCAAAAGACTTGAAAGATGATGAGAAAGAAAGGTGCTTAAGAAACATAAGAAAGCCATAGCATAGAAAATATATGACATAATAGGAATTGATCCAATTTTTTGTACACACAAAATCCTTATGGAGGATGATTACAAACCCGCTATTCAAAGCCAAAGAAGGGTTAACCCAAAAATCCATGAGGTCATTAAAAAGGAAGTTATCAAACTCCTTAATGCAGGCATGACTTACCCTATTTCCGACTCTCCATGGGTTAGCCCGGTACATTGTGTTCCTAAGAAGGGTGGAATCACCGTAGTGCCTAATGAGAACAATGAGCTTATTCCTACTAGACTTGTCACGGGTTGGAGAGTTTATATTGATTATAGGAAGCTCAATGATGCTACTAGGAAAGATCATTTCCAATTGCCTTTTATGGACCAAATACTTGAACGCTTAGCGGGAAATGAGTACTATTGCTTTCTAGATGGATTTTCGGGTTATTTCCAAATACCAATAGATCCAGAGGATCAAGAAAAGACCACATTCACATATCCCTATGGTACATTTTCTTACAAGAGAATGCATTTTGGCTTGTGCAATGCACCGGGGAAATTCGAAAGGTGTATGATGGCAATCTTTCATGACATGATTGGACAAACTCTGGAAGTTTTCATGGATGATTTCTCGGTCTTTGGAGATTCATTCACTTCTTGTCTCTCCCATTTGGAATGTATGCTTAAGAGGTGTGAAGAAACACGTCTTATTCTTAATTGGGAGAAGTGCCATTTCATGGTCAAAGAGGGGATAGTCTTGGGACATAAGATATCCAATAAGGGTTTAGAAGTGGATCGTGCTAAAATTGATGTTATTGCTAAACTTCCCCCACCTACCACGGTGAAAGGAGTTAGGAGTTTTTTGGGTCATGCGGGATTCTATAGATGATTTATACAAGATTTTTCTAAGATTGCAAGACCGATGACCCACCTCTTGGAAAAAGAGGCTCCTTTGATTTTCACCCAAGTGTGTTTAGACTCTTTTGAGATACTTAAGGAAAAGTTGACTAAGGCTCCCGTTTTGGTTTCTCCAAATTGGGATTTGCCTTTTGAGCTCATGTGTGACGCTAGTGATTATGTCGTGGGGGCCGTGTCAGGACAAAGAGTGAATAAGCATTTTAAACGTATACACTATGATAGTAAAACCATGACGGGTGCTCAACTTCACTATACCACCACAGAAAAAGAGTTGATTGCTATAGTCTATGCCTTTGAGAAATTTAGACCTTATCTTGTGCTCTCCAAGACCATAGTGTATACGGATCATCCCGCTCTCAAGTACCTCATGACAAAGCAAGATGCTAAGCCTAGACTTTTGAGATGGGTTTTGTTGCTACAAGAGTTTTCCATTGAGATTTGTGATAAGAAAGAACCCGATAATTTAGCGGCAGATCACTTGAGTAGACTTGCGCATCCTTTTCAAAGTGAATTGCCTCATAAGGAAATTAATGAATCCTTTCCATTAGAGGAGCTCATGTCTATCTCTTCACAAGAGGATGCCACCCCTTGGTTTACGGATATTGCAACTATCTTGTGGGGGATGTGCAAATAGAGGGTCTCACTTCACAATAAAAGAAAAAAATTTCTTAAGGAAATCAAATACTACTTTTGGGATGACCCTTACCTCTTTAGACAATGTGTGGACCAAATCATTAGACGGTGTGTAGATAGGCCCGAGGCATTTAAAAACTTAGAAGCTTGTCGTAAGGGACCTATGGGTGGTCATTTTGGGCCCAACTACACCGCCAAGAAAGTCTTTGATTCGGGTTACTATTGGCCTTCAATATTCAAAGATGCTCAAGAGATGGTGAAATTTTGTGATGTATGTCAAGACAGGGAAAAATTAATCAACGAGATGAGATGCCACAAAACTTCATACAAGAGTGTGAGATTTTTGATGTATGGGGAATAGATTTCATAGGACCTTTTCCATCATCTAAGGGAAATAAGTACATACTCGTAGTCGTGGACTATGTTTCAAAGTGGGTTGAGGCCAAAGCCTTGCCTACTAATGATGCTCGAGTTGTAATGAAATTTTTGAAGCAATTATTTGCTAGATTTGGTGTACCTTGGGCTATCATAAGTGATCGTGGTACTTGATAGGTGTGAAAACACCCATCCTTTTACCACTCAATTATAATAATAACCAAGCCAAAACGTTTATTTTATGTCGTAAATGTCAGAATTATGTGTGGTTTGTGTTTTTGTTGTGATTTAGGACCAAAAAGTGAAAAGGGGATAAAACACGCTCTTTCGTGGGCTTTTATCGAAGAAAACGAGAAAAGACGAAGTCAAAAGATCAAGAGTGCAAAAAGAACGGAAGTCCGAGGCCTATTCTGAAGATTTATCGAAGAAAAAGTCTAAAGACGGAAGTTTAATGAAGTCGAAGAACCAAGTCTAATTAAAGAAGAAAATTATAAGACGAGTTCAATTTTTATCGACAAATCCCGAGACGACGTCGAGAAAGACAAAGAATTTAAATCGAGTCGAGATAAGAAGAAAGAAAGAAAAAAGCATCAACACTCCTCCTCTCCTCCAATATAAATCCTCCTAATATGTCATTAGGAGGTGTTAGTCATTTTAGGAGTAGATAGATTAGTTTTAGAGTAGGAGTAGTGTTATTTACTTTCTCTCTCTAGAATTACTTTAATGTTTTTTAATCTTTTTCATTAATCTTGTAATTTGAATCTTTAATCATCTTAATTTCAAGCTTTTTCAATTAATCATTCTCATTCTACCTTTCTTAATCTTTTTAATCTTGTTTAATATTGATAATCATGTAGTTTGTTAATCATGTTCTTTGATTGATTGATGTTTGTGTTTGATTGTGCTTATTGATCTTTTAGTGTTTGGTTTTTATAGCTTATATCGTTTAAGTGCTTATTGTGTTATTTTTCTTATGTTTAATTAAGTGCTTATTAGTTTATTTTTATAAAAAGTTGTTTTTAAATATTTTTATTAATTAGTGTTTTTAAAAGTTTTAAAATTTTGGCTTATTAGCTTTTTCTTAAACTTGATTTGGTTAAAGTTTTAGACAAGTGCTTATTTGGTTTTAGCTTATTTTTAGATTTTTCTTAATTTTGTTGTAATTCGGGTTATACCAAAACCCTTTTATTCCGAACTACGTTCTTCATTAGATTCCGAATTAGGTGCAATTTCATTTTTCCTAACTGCTTGCAGGTTTTGTTTTCGCGAGTTACATGCAGTTTCAGTTTTCCCGAATTACGTCTAGTATCATTATCCCGAATTAGGTTGGTCTTTAGTATATTTCGAATTAGCTTAATGCATTTTCCCGAGCTAGGTATGTGATGTTGTTTCCCGAAGTAGGTCTGAATTACCATTTATTCCGAACTACGTTGAGAACATGGATTCCGAACAGTATATAGATTGACCTACATGCTTGTGTGCTTGTTTTCCATTCCCGCCAATTTTCAGTCAACATACTGAACTACTAAACTGGTTATATTCCGAACAACATAAAGGATTTGAGCTACATGCCTGCCAGCTTATATTATTTGGCGCCAAATTTTAGCTACTAGGTTGCCTGCTTGAGCTACTTTCATGGTAGCTTACATATTTATTAATATTGTTCCGTAATCGTTTAGTTTAATCTGAAAGTTGTTCCGATTTTAATTTTGAAAATCACGTATTTTTAGTTGTATTTTTCGTCAATTTTTAGTATTAGTATTTTTTCAAAAAGTTTAAGTTTTATCTTTTATTTAGCGCCCGCTTTAGCTTTTGTCTCGTTTAGTTTTAAAGTACCCTCCTAGTTTTATTTTCTCCTTTTTCATTAAGTAAATTTTATTTTCAAGTCGAAAGTTAATTTCCTCTTTTAGATTTATTTTTATTAATTGTTTTGTTTTAATTTACGTTTTATTATTTGTTTTGCTCCTTTATTATTAGTTATTTGTTTTTGTCTTATTTTTATTACCTTTTGCGTTTACCTTTTAAGTAGAAATAGATAACCAAACCTTCTTTTATTCACCAAAAACGATTGAGTCACACATTTAACCGAAGATCAATTCGACTAGACACCGAGAAAAAAACGAACTTTTTTTACATACAAAATCACAAATTCAAATGGCACCGCTGCCGGCTCTTTTCGTGAAGATTAACGGTTTTTTGTGAGAGACGCGTTGGATTTTGGGATCCGTTCACTTTTGAACGTTATTTTCTTGCCAAAAATTTTCAAAAATCCTAAAAAATAAAAAATTTCAAAAATCCCAAACACATTAAAAAAATCATAAAAAGCATTTCTTTTCAAAAAGTTTTGCACACAAAATATTACTTTTACTTCTCTATTGTGTTTAATTCTTAATGGATTCGTATGTTGCTTGTGTAGGGTGTGTAAGACCATTGTATGGTTTTCAAACATGTCAATGGTGTACATGTGAGCGGTGTGGAAATGATATCGACAATACACAATTTGGATTTTGTCTCTCGTGCAATTCGATTAACTCATCCTTTGCTTCTAATGCAGTTACTCCACCCTCTTGCATATATTGTGGAAGCGATTCTCATTAGCATGTTTCGTGTCCAATTCGATACCTGTCTCATGACAGGGAAGAACCGGGTTACAACTATGACAATGGTAATAGCTATCTACAAGAAGCACGGGGTTTTCCTCAATACCCGTATTGCAACAATTGTGGGGGCCCTCACGATAATTCTTATTGTCAGCCGATGAATTATTATGAGCCAAATCCGTGTTCTAATTCTTTTCAACCGATGATTTATGATGGACCACATCCGTGTTATAATTATAGTTTTCATAATTTTGAGACCCCACAATACACCCTCGATCATCAACCTTCTTTGAATCCAAATTAAGAAACACAAGCCCTTATTTTGCAACTTCAAGAAGTCGTAGTTCAACTAAAAGAAGCATGGGAGAAGGAAAAGCGACATCAACAAGAGAAAGTATCTAATCTTAGTGATTATACTCCTCCTCTTGTGCGTCCATACTACTATTATAATGATGACGAGGATGATATCTATGATCTCAACCCATCTTCTGAGATTACTACTCCTACTCTTGATATCCCAAATGCGTCTAAGTATTGTGATTCATCGAGTGAGATTAGTGAATTTGGTCTCGACAACTTATTGGTGGAGGTTTGTGATGTCCCTACTTTTGCTGAGCTTATGGACCAGGTCGCTCTTAATGATGATGATTTTTCTCCATCCTATGAGAATTCCACCTTTGAAATTTCTCAATCTCCTCCGGGAGATGAGGGCGATGTTGATTTATTCTATCCAACTTACGAGAAGTTCACCACTGAACTTGGTCTTGTAGATTAGGTGGAAGACGTTATTCTTCGGGACAAATTACTGAAAGTTCATCTTCTTATTGCTAAAATTGAAGCGTTGAATTCTGCTCCTATTTCAGAGTCTTTACCTCCGTCTATTACTTCAGTTGAGAATTATGATACAGCTATGGAGGAAATCGACATTCTCTCAATACCTCAGGGTATTGATGATGATGATACGGAGGGGGATATTCTTTTTGATAATTTGTTGCATGAAGATATTGTCCCAAGTCACCCTCCCAAGCACCTTTTATCCCAACCTTTAGAAATCATTACCGAGGATGAGTTCTTTGACCCGGGAGGTGACACTAACCATTCCATGATTGACACCTTTATAGCTTGGCCGCTCAGTGATAATCATATGTCTTTTGGGGCTGACATTTTGATTCCTTTACCCACCCCACCTCCCGTGGATCATGATTTCACATAGTTTTCGTATGTTGAAAGGACTTTTCTACCCTTCAAGACTTATCCTCCTGCCTCTCCTTTATTATTTTCCTCCGGGAACGAGGATAAGGTCTTTGATCCCGGTATTACATTCGAGTCTTCCCCATGGACCATTTAATTCGGGGTCGAGTCAGGCTCGTGACTCGGTTAATAAAAACAAGCGCTTCTCGGGAGGCAACCCGATTATCTATCTATCTTTATCTGTTTTTATAATAAGTGTAGGGGGAGACCCTAGTATGTGTTTGTTGTTTTCATTCTTATCATGTGCAGGGATTCGAGCTTTCAAAGATCCATTCTTAATGACTTTTGACGACCCGTGATTCCGTGTTCCCGTCTTCCCGGTTCTATCCTAAACTCTTTTGATTCACTATTTTATATTCTTCAATATTAAAATAGGAATCACCTTAGTTGTCTCTTCCTTAGCAAGATTTAAACAAAGTGCACAATGTCCTAAGTGTATCGGAGTTTACTCCCACATGCTTATACATTGAGGAAAATGTTTATATTAAGTGTAGGGGGACTTTTATCGAAGTTAAGTGGGCTTTTCCTTGTATATGTCCTCATTTTAACCGAAAAATTGATTTTTCGACATTTTTCAAAAATTTTAATTTAATCTGGCCTAGTAGTTTTTCCTTTGTTATCGTAATTTTCTTTCAGTAGAATAATTTTTAATAAAATTGTTTTAATAAGTTTAGATGTCTTTGATATATTAGGCCCGTCATGCATCTTTTGACTCAACCCGAGTTTACTTATCCAAGTTTACTCTATCTAGTATCCTTAACGTGTTTAAGTCAAGTTTAGCTACGCTATTTGTAAAACCCGCATGCTTTTACCATAAATAGTGCCCTTACGATAGTACGTACATGATTAGAACTTTCCTTTTATAACACGTTTACGTTTCATGAACAAGAATTACAAGTAGTACGTACGTGTTATAACACGAAAAGTATTTATTACGTATTAATACACGATAATTATTTCAATAATAATTATAATCACGAATATACGAACATGAAATCATGAACGTAAATAAATCACGAGTTAATATTATGTATGTATTTATATTTATTACGATCACGAATAAATATATTAAGTCACGATCGATAACTTATTAGACCATGTAATTAACGAACACGAGAACACACTATTATTTTAGACACAGAAAATGTTCGGGTCACCCCATGTGGGACCTATACCCGCGGACACAACAAGAACATGGGCCAAGACCATGTAGAATTTACTAACTAGGAAAAACCGAAAAGATTAGTTTCATATTAACCAAAATTTAGAAAAGCAAGAAACACTAATCCCTTTTTCTTCTCCTTCTTTGGCCGCCGGATTTAAGAACACCAAAGGGGTGTTCGGTTTTTTTTTTGGTCTTTAATTTAGTGCAAGGTTCGTTATGTGTTCATCCTTCTTGATTTCACGTAATTGGTATAAACCCTAACTTTTTAATTTTATGTTTTGATTTATTTAATCACATAAAATTTAATCACATAAAATCATGAAGGTTTTTAAATAAACTAATTAAAAACAAGATATAAACAGGCTATTTAATCATGGGGGTTAAATAAATCAAGTGTTAAGGGGTGTTTGTTGTGGCCGACGCCTAACCGAGCCCTAAGAGGGGTCTCGGCTTGGGTTTACTCGCACCACCGAGACCACATGGTCTCGGTTTGGTGGTGGTTTGGGTGGTCTCGGGTCACGACAGCAGCAAGGAAGGGAAAACCCCGACCTAGGTCGGGGTATGGTAATGTTTACGGGTCCGGTTCATGGGTTTTAATCACGGGTCCGGACTGGGTTTTAATCACGGGTCCGGTTCACACATGTTTACAATAAAAGCACGGTCCGGTTCATGAGTTGTTTTTCAAGGTTTACTATTTTTACTAGTTATATTATTTTACAAAATTTTAAATTAAATTAATTAAAAGCATGAACATGATTAGTTTAATTTACATGACTTAGGTTATTAATTTTATTATTAATTCATGAATTTTAACCTAAGTATTTATCTTTTAATTAGACTATATAATTAATTAATTATTAAAACCATGACTTATAATTAATTAATTTACATGACTTAGGTTATATTATTAATAAATAATAATACATGTTTTAACCTAAGTATTTATTTTACCTTTATTTAATTAAATCATGTTACATTTAATTAAATACTTTAATCTATAGTTTATTAATTCACATGACATAATTAATAAACTATACTTTATAATAACATGACTTAAAATATTAATCAGTAAACACTTAAGCTTATATAATTAGCTTAATTATCCAGCTTATATCTAATTATGGAAGCTTTCTATTTTTAGAAACTTATTTATTTAAGGCAGCTAATCTATTTATGGAAGCTTTCTATTTTTAGAAACTTATCTATTTTAAGCAGGAATTCTATTTTTGGAAACTTTCTATTTTTGGAAACTTTCTATTTTTGGTAACTTTCTATTTTTGGAAACTTTCTAATTTAGGAAACCTACTATATTTAGAAAGTTACTTATTATTACACACAAGTATATTAATACATGAAATACAAGTAATACTTAATCAGAATAGACAAAATATATGATCAACACAGTATAAAGCTTAAATCAGTAAAACATGACATGAACATATAAAACAAGCTAAGACATGATATAAAACCAGTTACGTACTCAGTAATCAGATACTTATACATGTATGTATTTATGTAGAATTAGTGATACCGAAGTAGGACTCTCTTCCGTTCGTCTTCTTCGTTCACTGGAGACGAGGTACGGATTCTTCGTCCTTTCAGTATGGAAAATCTTTCCTTATTAGGATTTCCCTTTATGCAGCCAACTGTTTTCCCCAGTATATGTTTTATATGTTTTTGAATTGCTTATGTTTGATTAGAATAGCTAAAGCCATATACATGCATAATAGTTTCACCTAGTTATGGAGGTACCATAACCATAACTCTAGAGGCACTGGTGTTATGACTTCACCACGGCGGAGTGATAGCTCGTGGCGTCCCTTTCAGCTTTTGGCCATTTATTATATTATCAGGTGGGGCGTATGGGTGCATCCTAGTATACATGTTTCAGCAGATTACTCAGTGTGAATGTGATGTTTGCGTTGCATCCTTCACAGGGAGCCGATCCCTCCTACCCAAAACGAGTATATTAAATTAGAGGCAGCCCCTCTAAATTGCATGACGAGGTCACCCCTCCAAGTATTCATGCACGTTGATATTTCATGACCTATATTGGCTAATGGTAAATATGTTAAACAATTTTTACAAGATAAACATAAGTCTTTGAAACTATAAAACCAGTTTTACTAAGATATAACCAGGATATTCAGGATTTAGTTTCTTCCGCTGTTTCATGCTTATATGCTTATATTATTAATGCTCTATTTGTATATCCGTGCACTGAGCGTATTGCTCAGCCGTTTTCCTTTTCATGTTCCCAAAACGGCAGGTACTCAGGGACGCTCGTAGACTTTAAGCGTACGTACATATGGACTGGAAGCTTTCTAGACTTCTTTACTTTATGCATTTATCTATACTTTGATACTCATTTCCATGGACATTGTTTAGTCCTTTCATTTACAGTACTTATCTTTGTGTGTGATGAGTTCTACTTTTGGATTACCGATGTTTGATTTCGGTATTTCCTTTATGGTCATGTAATGTTTAGACATTTATCCTTGTATGCTTTGATGACACGCTATAATCACGCGTGACATTAAATTTATCAAAATGGGGTGTTACAATTATGGTATCAGAGCCAAGGCTTCGACATGTAGGCTCTCAAAACATGATATGTGATTAGTGGGTAGTCACTATGGTCTTCCTAGAACTGACAGTCGGTTTTCATGCATTCATTATTTTCATGCATACATATATATGTCATTGTCGCAGGTTTATGACTAAGTAATGGTTGGTACAGGACTGGCCCTATTTAGTCACATGTGTTTTATCGAAACTTTTAAATATGGGACCGACCCATAGGCGTCCCCTCGCCATGTCTTTTGTTTTGGGTGAACTGACCATAGGCGTTCACTCTCGCGCATACAAAAGTTTTCATAAAACTTCATCATGCATTCACGTACTGGTTTTCCTACATAAATTTTTTCTCATGATTTATTGGTATAATTTTTTTTTTCATGTATATAGTTTATGTTTCGATCAGTTTAATCATGTATTTTTTGTTATATTGTCAGATGCTTCTCACACGCGAGCAGGAACAACTCAATGCAGGAATCCAAGCTGCAATGCAAGCTATGCTTCCTCAGCTGAGGAACGAAATCAGGGCTAAGGTTTAGGCTACCAACAATCAGTAGCATCACCCAGTACCTCCTCATCCTTCTCCAGTGACATTGGCCACATGGCTGGAGAGATTCAACAAGCTTCGTCCTCGAGCTTTCGAGAGAACAGATAGCCCCAGTGAAGCTGAAAGCTGGTTGGCTCACATTAAGAAGATCTTCGATGTTATGGGCTATGACCCCGTTTTCAAGTTGAGGTTGGTATGCTACTAGTTCGAAGGTGATGTGTTAAATTGGTGGTTAGCACTGAAGCAGTCCGAGGGAGGTGATAATTGGGTGACTGGTTTGACATGGGCTCAGTTCAGGGATAGGGTGATGGATCAGTTCTTTCCCAAGGCTGAGCAAGACAAGCTGAAGAGGGAGTACCATGGGATCCGACAGAGAGCTGGGGAGAATAGCAACGAGTTCATGCAACACTTTCTTCGCTTAGCTGGTTTCCTTGGTGCAGCGGCAGGTACTCCTGAAGAGCAGGCACACCACTTTAGGTGGGCTCTTCGTACATGGGTCGCAAACAACTTGGTGTGTATTACGTTCAACACGGTGGCACAAGTAGCCGATGCAGCACGTAAGTTGGATATGCTGCAGGAGAGAGATGAGTTCGGGGAAGCAGAGAGACCCGATAAGAGGTAACATTCGTATTCAAGCGGTGACCAATCCGTATTCTTTCAGTATATCTCAAGATTTCATCTCTTTAAATTGTATCTTCCAGGCAGAAGACTGGGGACCGGTCTCAGCCGGCTACTCAGCAGCAGCCTAATCAGCCCAAGGGAAACGGTCAGACTAACGACCGTTCTGCTACAGATAGGCGTGGCGGTAATGATAATTACCGTAACAACGCTGGACACTCCAACAGCAGCAGGTCCTTATACTTACACATTTTCTTATGATTCATGTTAAAATTCTTAATTCTAACACATTAGCAAATCTTCTACCAGGTTTCATGGTAATGGTAGGGACCAGAACCAGAGAGGTTCGCAGCCTAACCGTCCAGCTATCACTGGTATTCAATCTTACGATTATCTGCATTATCCTTTGTACCCTATTATCATGTCTGATGTATAATGTTTTATCAGGTTCTCAGCCAGTCAGGACACCTGCTGGATGATATACTCATCCTCTTTGCTCTACTTGCCACCGTAGGCACCCAGGGACATGTCGCCGCGACAGCATGCATGCTTCAAGTGTGGTCTTCCTGGCCATCGCATGAAGGACTGCCACAAGGGCGAGATGGAAGGCACATCAGGACATGCTGATACCAAGCCGCCTCCTACTACTGGACGCGTTTACACGACATCTCACGATCAAGCCAACAAGTCTACATGTACCATCACTGGAATCTTGTATATGTATGGTCAAGCTGCATGTGTTCTGTTTGATACGGGTGCTACTCACTCGGTCATTTCTACTGCTTATGCCAAGAATGTTAGGATACTCCCCATGCCACTAGAGAATAGACTCAGTATTTCCACGCATTTGAGAGACTCTATACTTATAACCCATGTGTACAAGAGCCTTCCCCTAGAGTTTGACGACAAGGTTCGTCCTGTTGACCCACTTCCGCTGGACATGAATGATTTTGACATGATTTTAGGCATGGATTGGCTATCCAAGCATCATGCTACCATAGACTGCCATTCATATCGAGTGATATTCGGTGATGTTAATGCACCAGAGTACATTCACAACGGGTTCATACCCGGCAGGTCTGTACAAATCATATCAACCCTGCAAGCACGTGCACTATTGTCACATGGGTGCGAGGGTTATCTAGCTACTGTTCATGACATGGATGCTGAATCCCCATCAATTCAGGATCAACCGATAGTGTTAGAATTTCCAGATGTATTTCCAGAAGAACTTCCAGGCATACCACCTGCACGTGAAGTAGAATTTAATATCGAGCTCATCCCAGGAGCTGATGCGATTTCCAAGGCTCCTTATCGCATGGCTCCCATAGAGTTAAAGGAGTTGAAGGATCAACTACAAGAACTTATGGAACGAGGTTTCATTCGACCGAGCGCATCTCCATGGGGCGCACCGGTCTTATTTGTTAAGAAGAAGGATGGCAGTATTCATCTTTGCATAGATTATCGCGAGCTCAACAAGATTACCATCAGGAGTAGGTATCCACTCCCACGTATAGACGATCTGTTTGACTAACTCCAAGGGGCCAAAAATTTCTCCAAGATTGATCTAAGGTCAGGCTATCATCAGCTACGGGTTAAGGAGCCGGACATCGCCAAGACTGCTTTCCGTACACGCTATGGCCACTATGAATTTGTAGTCATGCCATTTGGCCTTACCAATGCTCCAGCAGTGTTCATGGATCTGATGAACAGAATCTTCCATGAATTTCTAGACAAGTTCGTTGATGTAGCCCTTTTACACACCTTTAGGAAAAGGAGGTAAAATAGTGGAAAGTATTAAGTGTCGGTTTAGGAAAACCAAGCACCAATGACCAATGAAGTTCAAGTTTGTTTCCCAAGGAGGCTAGTGTGTTGTGTAGAGAGATGATTAATTATGTGATTATATGATTATGAGAAAAGAAAATAGAAACGGGATAAAAAGAGAATGACGGTTACGATGACGGATTAAACTAAGACGAAAAGGTCGTACACGTAAAACCGTAAAAAGTACCAAAATTAAAAATTTACTCTAAAAATTCCTAGAAATTTGCAATAAATCCTAAATAATGAAATTAGAGTTTACAAAAAATCAAAAATCACCCAAACCTTTTATTTAATTAAATAATGATTTTTCAATGCTAATTAAAGCCCTAAAAATCAATTTAATTAACAAAAAGCCCAAAATGAGATTTATCACTTTGTAAACCTCTAAATAACCAAACTTAATTTAAAACTATTTTGAAAATTTAAAAATTAATAAAAACTATTTAAAAATAATTAAAAACTCTTAAAACTTAAAATAATTATAAAAATTAATCTAAGAACAATAAAAATATTCTAAAAGTTGTAAAATTCCTAACTTAATGTATTTAACCTAAGAAAAATATAAAAATTTGAAAAATCTAAATTTTAATTTATAATAATAAAATAATAATAAAATAATATTAAAAATCCAAAATTTATAAAAAATTCTAAAAACTTGCAAACTAGCTTAATTTAACCTAAATAACACATAAATGAAGTTGAAATTACAAAAATACCCTTAATGGGCCTCCAAATGGGCCAAAAGTCCAAACAGTCCCATTAATGGGCTCAAATAGGCCCAATAAGCAAAATGTTGTCCAATTAAGCCCAAAAACTCCTATCTAACTCAAAATTTGATTCTGAACAGAATTTTTCAAAGGCCCAAAAGCTGAAAATATTAAATAAGCTGACTTATATCAAACAACTTATTCTTAATGGGCTTATTGGCCCATTAAGCTATAAGCTGATGCCATAAGCTCAAACTAGACACACAAGCTTCTTTTGAGTTGCTTAAGACTTCTGTAAAAAGAAATTTGAAAAAAGTCAAAGGAATAATCCTGAAAATGCAATAAGCAATCTACACAAAACGACAAAATAGTCGTTTTTGAGTTCTAGGCCACCCCAAGAGCTGATTCACGATTCAAAAGCTTTTAAATGACTTAACTAAGCTTAATCAACAAAAAATTTTTCAAATAATTTCACTCAATAAGCTGAAATAAGCAAATAAGCTCTTATGAAAAAGTCAAATGAGTTGGTTTTCTAGCAAAAAGTCAAAGTCAAAGTCTAATAAGCTCCAGTTCAAACAAATGGGTCAAATGATGAAGATTGATCACAAAAAAATAAGTTGTTGCAGGTCTGGATAAGCCAATATGGCTTATTAATAAGCTGAATGCAAATAAACACTAGCAGGGGCTAGTTATGGTGTCTGAGCAGTGGGAAAAGTTTCCACTGCTTGACTTCTTGACTTTTTTGTCTTTAGTGACTTTTTTGGAGATTCAAGTTACAAAAAGGCACCCAAATGATCAGTGGATCATAAGGAGTCAATAACAATCAATAAATCACAATCACTAACAGCCAATTAGTACAGTTTAATCAAAACATCACCAGATCTAGCATAGACATGAACAAATAAGCAGTTAAGCACTTATAAGCTGTTTTAGCAAATTTCAGCCAACCAAATTGCACCAAAAGAATATACAAGCTATAATAAACTTAAATGAGCAAGTTTAATCAGGTTTCATGCAATGATAAAAAGCCTAAATCCAGATTCAAGCAGATGAAGGTTACTGATGAACACTAACACAAGCAGAGTTTACTTTTACTGATGCAATTGACCAACAAGCCAAATTCAATCACTCAAATCTATCACATATGTTATATTAATGATGATTTAACAACTTTTAACCCTAAGCATGCATAAATTCTAGATTTTACCAAAATCTTAGGTCAAAAACAGTTAAAAACAATGAGATATAGCACAATGTTTGATTTGAGGTTTTAAACCCGAAAACTTGCAGCAAATAGCACTCAACCAAGTATTTAACAGATACTAAACAATAACACAAACTTTTAACAACACAATATCCACTTATGATCTTAAACAGGTAATCCCAAACACCCTTTTAACTTTTCAAAATCAAAAATTTCAAATCAAAAGTGTTATCCAAGACCACCCAAGCCCAAATAAGCACAATAACAGATGTATTAAGCAGATTTAAGCAAGATTAAGCAATAAAATCAGCAAGAACACAAGCAACACTCAAATATCACCAAAAATCCAAATTTATTCAGATTTTGAGATTAAGGATGCAAACCTCATGGATGTACATCCACACCCACGAATTTTGAGCTTATGTACTAGCAAGAACAAGTACAAGCTTCCACAAACAAGCCTGCTAAGAATCAACAAGGTTAAGAGCATAATATAAAAAACAGAAAGATGAAAAATTCTTGATTAATGCAACGTTAGTTCCCCACACTTGATTATCCCCAAGTTATAGGCTTCACCACACCTTGATAACTCAATATCAGGATGCTATGATCAGCTTTATAGCCCAAGAATTCCAAGGTATGAACTAGAATTAGCAAAATATCAAGAAAAGTGGAAAATGTGCAAACTTTTGCACACTCCTTTTGAAAACAGGTTTAGGATTCAAGAACAATAAACAAGAAACAATAATAAGCAGATTATAAGAGTGGCACTTGAGTTTTCTTCACCAAATTCAAACACATTTCATTAACTAGAATATGAGATTTACAGATTTGTGAACCAAGGAAAATTCAAGAGCAAATGTAAACGTGAGGCCCTATACCCTTTATATAGAGGGTGTACATGGCCTTTGTAACCTAAAAATCTGAAAATCCTAAGCATGTGTTCTTCCAGAAATATCCCTTGAGGGTTTGAAGATGCTTGAACATGTGACAAGTTCTTGGCGTTTTGTTGAGGTGGCATGTGTGAAAATATGATCAATGGCTTCAAATAAGCTTAGAAAATAAGCTAGAATGTGGGTTGTTAGATTTTTGTCCATATTTTGGCAGTTTGCAAAAAGTGTGTAGCAGGGAATCTTGTGTGGGGTTCCATGTTGATGTAGCATGTGATAAACATTAAACCTGGTGAAGTGGAGTGTGACATGGCAGCAGGGTGAGTTGTGATTGGATGAGAGGTGTTAGTGGGGCACGTGTCAAGCCCCCACAGGTCTAGGTAAGGTTGTGTGTCTGCCAGAAATAGCCCATAAACTCCTTTCTTCTTGTCACTTGCAAATAAACTCATTAAATCCGGATTCCCTTTGTATTTCAAGTTTGCTTTTTCACACTTTTGCCCCAAATACTTTTCCAAATTATTTTTAGGGGTATTTCTTGCCATTTCTTGAGTCTTGAAGGACTGATTTGGCATTTTCTTCATAGAATATGGTCTTGACTTTTTTGTTTGACTTCTTGGAGGACTGAAATTGCCAAGTCATGATTAATGAGGGACCATTTTTGCCATTTCTTCAAAATCAATGGTCCTTTTGGTAATTTTGATATGTTCAAAGGACCAAACTTGTAATTTCTTGTAACTTGGAGTCTTTCTTGGTATGTTTGACTTTGAGGAGGATTAATATTGATATTTTAGTTTTATTGAGGGACTAAAATTGCCAATTCTTCAAAGTGGAGGGCCCTTTTTGCAATTTTGACAATCTTTAGGGACCAATCTTGTAATTATGAAGATACAAGGGTATAAAGTGTCAATTCTTCAATATTGGAGGACCCTTCTTCATAAATCTTCAAATCTTCAAGGGTTTTCTTGGAAAATTCTTCATTAGGGCTTGGTTCAATGTGCGGCTTCGTTTCCCGTGTTCGTTTTTGCATGATTCTTGTGATCTTTTGTCATTTTCTCAATATCCATACCTAAAATACACAAGCAACAAACACAAGCATATATTAGGGTATTTTCATGATATTTTATGCATTTAAAGCCCTTTTTTGGACGATGAGACTATGTATAAAAGCAGTCTCATCACTGCCCCATACTTAACCATTACCGTGCCCTCACGCAATGCTAGAATAAATTATCGTAGCACCTCCAAAATTAATTTTTATTCACTTTATTGAATGATAAACTATCTACACTACTACTATTGCTACTACTTGCGTTTTAGACATAATGTATGATTTTCATCGCAAAATGGGACGTTTAGGTTCATAGAATAAGAACATGTTAATGCTTCGTTAGAAATAATTTCACCGTCCTCGATTTTCACCCTAATTCCATGCCAAGCGTGTAACGAGATCATTGTCATTATAAGTTAGTAATTCTAACACTACTCATATGCCCTAATCACGTACTTATCCTCCCAATTTCCTAAGTTGTATCTCTTATATTTTATTATGTCTTGAATGTTTCACGAGGATACATTGTTTGACTTATGCGATAATAGAGATTTAGGTCTAAAAATAGGGTCCTAACGGTGTAACCAAGACCATTAAATCAATAACCCCTCCTAATATACAACGATGTCAAAAAATTAAGTCAACAAGAAGGATCGATAAACACGGTTTTATAACGGTTTTGAACATGAGACTTATTACCAAGACTTTTATACGCCCCCTAACGGAAGGGCCTTATTATCTTTGCTTTACCTCCATCTTTTATTCAACTTCGCATTGAAGCTTTTATTATGACTTCGGTCTTGCCTTGCCTTTTATTATCCACCTCATCGGTGGTTTTATTAGCCAAAGACGTATATCCTCACGCTAAGGCGAATTTTAGATCTTTAAAGCTTCAAAGATTAAGGCTTGATTCACTTTCAACTTTGCATAGATTTTTCAGCCTTTTGGGCTTCAAATTGTTTGCTTGATTTAGGTGAGCACTTGAAATCTTATTATTGGATGAAGCTTTCGATTATTCGGGTGCCAATACTTCAAAACCGTGACGTTGGCGATACCTTAATATCTTCCCAATTAAATTACACGGAAGCTACTAGAAAAGACTAGAAACCCAAAAATCAAGACTAAACCGCTAAGTCAATATTTATTAAGCAAAAAATATTTACAAGCGATGGGAGAATAAGCAAACAACTAGAACACATGAGTTTTTGAAAGAATACGAGTACTCTACGTTTAGCATAGTAACTTATAATTAACTCTATCATTTCTCATCCTCATTTAAGAGACTTAGCCTAATGTGAAGTTAAGGAATCAAAGCTAAGTGCTCAATACGCACAGTCGAGTCAAAAATTACTCTTATTCTCGCCATCGGAAAATCTACATTCGTGTTTTCAAACACTTATAAAACATGAGAAAATTTTTAAAATTTGGCCATTTTTAGCCTTATTTTGCAACAAAACGATAAACAAAAAGATAAACTTTGGAAAGCGTGATGGTTTGGCAAGGCAAGTATCTATTCACCCCCCCCCCCATACTAAAGTTAAACATTGTCCTCAATTTTTCGAGTCTAAGGGTTGGAAAACCCCCATTCTAGAGACGTAGTCGAATGCTTAATATAGCATGAAAAGGGTGTAACCGTTAAATTTAAAGCCGTTTATGAAGTGTGCTATAAACCTAAGGTTAGAACATCAAAGGATATATCATGGATATTGATAAAGTCTTCAAAGCAAACGATCGAGTGCTCCCATAAAACGAACACGAGAGGCTCCAATCGTGAAGATCATGATCATCTAAAATCCACAATTCACAAACAACCACGGAACAAAGGTTGGAAGGGCACAAATCCCCACATGTTACTACATTAGAAAGCGATAATATATACATAGGATAAGCATGGGACTCCCCCACGAGGCACCTCGTTTTTTATTACCGAGTCATGAGCTCGACTCGATCCCCTCAATACTAATTATCATTGGGGAAAGTGATTTGGTCGAGGTAGTTCAAGGATGGAACTTCCCCGCCAAAATAGTGCTTCAACCTATGTCCATTCACCTTGAAATTGGGGCCATCATTTTGAGCTAGCTCGATGGTCCCATATGGAAATACTTGAGTCACGGTAAATGGACCGGACCAACGGGATTTCAACTTACCGGAAAAGATTTTCAAACGTGAGTTAAAAAGCAAAACTTGATCCCCAATGTTAAAAACCCGGTTTTTAATTTTATAATCATGCAACCTTTTAGTCTTTTCTTTATAAATCAATGAATTTTCATAAGCAATATCCCTTAATTCATCAGATTCATTTAATTGCATTTTCCGGTGTTTTCCCGCGGTCTCCATGTCATCATTACAATGCTTTAGGGCCCAATAAGCCTTGTGTTCCAATTCAATTGGCAAATGACAATTTTTCTCATACACAAGCTTATAAGGGGTGCACCCAATGGGCGTCTTATGAGCGGTCCTAAAGGCCCATAAAGCATCGTCCAACTTATCCGACCAAGATTGTCGGTTTTCCCCAATGGATCTCTCCAAGATCCTCTTCAATGCTCGGTTTGAAACCTCGACTTGCCCACTCGTTTGTGGGTGATAAGCCGTAGAAAGCCGATGTGTAACCCCATATTTCCTTAGGACCCTTTCGAATTGGTCGTTACAAAAATGGGTCCCACGATCACTTATGATCGCACGAGGGGTTCCAAACCGAGAAAACAAGCTTTTCAAAAACTTGACTACCACACGAGCATCATCAGTGGGCAAAGCCTTAGCTTCCACCCACTTAGATAGGTAGTCAACCGCGACGAGGATGTACTTATTACCACGAGATGATGGGAACGACCCCATAAAGTCGATGCCCCAAACGTCAAAGATCTCACACACTTGGATGATATTTTGTGGCATTTCATCTTTTTGTGAGGCTTTTCCTTGTTGTTGGCATGAGTCACATGACTTCACAAGCTCATGTGCATCTCGGTAAATAGTAGGCCGAAAGAAACCGGCATCAAAGACCTTCTTAGCCGTGAGATTAGCACCATGGTGACCACCCGTGGGTCCCTCGTGACAAGCTCTAAGGATATTAGAAGCTTCGGTACCAAAGACACAACGTCGAATAATTATATCCGTACAAGTTCGAAACAAGTAATGGTCGTTCCAAAAGTAGAACTTGACGTCACGAAAGAGTTTTCGTTTTTCTTGAGTCGTCATACCCTTGATGATGAAGTTGCCCGCATGGTAATTTGCAAAGTCCGCAAACCATGGGGTGGATGAATCAAGCTTAGAATTCACTACACCAAGTGTCTCGAGCGGAAATGTTTTGGTGATTTCCTTGGGCTCGTAAACACTTTTGTGAGGATCTTCCAAACGAGAAAGATGATCGGCCGCTAGATTCTCGGCTCCTTTTTGTCAACAATGTTGTGATCAAATTCTTGAAGAGGAGAATCCAACGAAGTAATCTCGGCTTAGCATCTTGTTTAGCCATAAGATACTTGATAGCCGAATGATCCGTATACACTATGCATTTCATCAGATTGAGATAAGGTCGGAATTTCTCAAATGCATACACCACGGCAAGGAATTCCTTCTCCGTTGTAGTGTATTTTAGTTGAGCCTCGGTCATCGTCTTGCTAGCATAGTGAATAGGCAAGAAGTGCTTTTCATGGCATTGCCTCAATACGGCCCCAATGGCGTAGTCACTAGCGTCACACATGAGCTCAAAGGGGAGGTTCCAACTGGGAGCAACAACAATGGGAGCTTCGGTAAGTTTCCTCTTAAGGATTTCAAAGGCTCGTACACAATCTTCGTCAAAGACAAAACGTGCCTCTTTTTCAAGGAGATGTGTAATAGGTCGAGAGATCTTTGAAAAATCCTTGATTAATCGACAATAAAAGCCCGTGTGGCCTAGGAAACTCCTAACTCCCTTAACAGTTTTGGGATGAGGTAATTTGGCGATGACGTCTACCTTATCTTGATCTACCTCTATCCCCGCTTTCGAAACCTTGTGCCCTAAGACGATTCAACTTTTAACCATAAAATGACATTTTTCCCAATTAAGCACAAGGTTGGTTTCCTCACAACATTTCAACATTCTCTCAAGATTCGACAAACACGAAGTGAACGAACAACCAAACACGGAAAAGTCATCCATGAAGACTTCCATCGTCTTCTCGATCATATCATGAAAAATAGCCATCATGCACCTTTGAAAGGTTCCCGGTGCATTGCAAAGTCCAAATGGCATTCTACGATAGGCAAACGTTCCATATGGACACGTAAACATAGTTTTTTCTTGATCATGAGGATCGATGGGAATTTGGAAGTAACCGGAAAAACCATCTAAAAAGCAATAGAAATCGTTTCCCACAAGACGTTCCAACATTTGGTCCATGAAGGACAAGGGAAAATGGTCTTTTCGAGTGGCTTCATTCAACTTACGATAGTCAATGCACACTCTCCATCTGGTCACGAGTCTAGTGGGAATTAACTCGTTGGCATCGTTTGGCACAACGGTCATTCCTCCCTTCTTAGGGACACAATGAATAGGACTCACCCAAGGGCTATCGGAAATAGGGTAAATCATTCCCGCGTCAAGGAGTTTTAGGACTTCCTTTTTGATGACGTCGTGAATCTTGGGGTTCACCCTCCTTTGACATTGGATTGCGGGCTTGTAATCCTCCTCCATTAAGATTTTGTGGGTACAAAATTTGGGATCGATTCCCTTAATTTCGGATAACTTCCACGCAATTTCCCCTTTGTGATCCTTTAGAACATCGACAAGTGCGGTTTTTTCATCATCCGAAAGCTCTTTCGCAATAATAACCGGCAACTTGTCGCCCTCCTCCAAATAGACATATTCGAGATGAGGAGGTAAATCTTTCAACTCGAGGATAGGTGGTTCCTCAATTGAAGATTTGGGCTCGATACTCATAACCTCCTCAGGTGGAGGAAATGGGAAATCGTTAAGAAAATCCTTGATAATTGAGAAGTCCTCATCGTTGTCGAGGTCTTCGTTACAAGTACGTGGAACATCGAATTCTTCCAAAGTAAAACCACCACCTTCAAATGGACTGAAGGTTGGTGTCGAGTTATCAAGAATGGGATCTAACATAGTGGGATTGCCACTATTTTCATCATTACCAAAACCTAGAACGTCTTGTGAAAATTCCTCGCAAACAACGTCAATCATATCAACTTATGGTTGCAACGGAATAAACATGAGAAAATTGAGAGTTTTGAGTTGCGTTTATAACAAGTTCCTCGTTGTTGAAACGTAAGGTGATCTTTCTAGCATGACATCGATCAAAGCCATAGACGTATCTAAAAACGAACGACCTAAAATGAGAGGAACTTGAGGATCCGTGGGAATATCAACAACGATAAAGTCTACCGGATAATAGAACTTTCCCACTTTCACAAAAACGTCTTCCGCCAATCCACATGCGAGAATCGTGGAATGGTCGGCCAACTCGATAGACATTAGTGAAGGAGTAAGATTAGGAAGATTGAGCGACTTGAAGATTTCAAGTGGAATCAAGTTAATGCTAGCACCAAGATCGGCCAAGGCATAACATTCTTCCATATCTTGGATTGCACAAGGGATCAAGAATTTACCGGGATCACCGAATTTTTGAGCTATGCGATTAAGATAAACCGATTAACAACTAGACAATTGATGCAATTTCTCCTTGTTGTTCAACATACTCTTAAAGTTAGCGGAAAATCGAGGCATCATGACCAAAGCATCGGCGAAACTCAAATTAAAGTGCAAATCATGAAACATTTTCATAAAAAGCTCAAATTGGTAATTGTCGCGCTCTTGACGTTTCTCCTTTCTAAGTCTCGATGAATAGGGCAATCGTGGTGTGGGTTGAGGCATAGGCATAGCCTTTGGAATCTCGGGTTCTAATGTTGGTAATGGGTCAACCGTAGGTGTGGCATGAGCGGTACTTCGTGGGATTTGGATATGCTCCTTTTCGACCACCACCTCGGGTTCTTTCTCAATTGCATCCTCCGTAGGAGCAATTGGTTGAGGAGTCGGTTCCTTAAGTGTCTTACCACTACGTGTGGTAATCACTTTCATCTCACCCTTAGGGTTTGATGTGGTGTTACTAGGAGGACTACTCGAAGACGGTTTGCACATAATTGCCTCAAACATAGATGAAATTTTATCCTCAAACATGGATTGCCTCTTCCCGGCCTTAATCATTTCTTGCTTAATTTCATGTTGCCCTTGTTCCATTTTTGTTGGTTTTGTTCTAACCTCGTTACATTTCCTTCCATCTTGTTTGTATGGATTTTAAGCTCATTTGCTAACTCATTTTTCAACTCTTTCTTCAAGTCGTTCTTAAACTCGGTTCTTAGGCTAATGATTTCTCTTTGAATGTTGTCAAACCTAGCATCGTTCCCATTAGCATATTCAACAAATTCATTTGGAAGATCTTTCAAAGTTTGCAAACTTTTGTTGTTGTTTTGAAAATCACTTTGATTTTTGCTTGAAACTTGATTATTAGCCCCTTGATTACCATAGTTTCCCTTGTTGTAATTGTTTTTGAAACCAACTTGATTGTTGCGATAGTTGTTGTTAGCATTTTGATTTGAACCAAAACCCGGTGGAGTCAATTGATTAGAGCGGGTAACTTGACCGTTTTGGTTATAAGTTCCCGTGGCCGCGTAGGCACTCGAAGTGTTACCACTGTTGGTAATGCACTCGGAGAAATCACGATCTCCAGCACAATACATGCACGAAACCTCAATCGCTTTAGCCATAGCGGGAGCATTTGGTTCTCCAACTTTGAACTCAATTAGAAGACCTTTAAGCTTATCAAAGATTTTGTTTTCCAAGTTCGCCTCAATTTGGCAAGCATCGATGGTAGTAGAAAAATAAGGTGAAGCCGAAGACGAAGCCTTACGAACACTCGACGTGCTACGAGGACTATACACCTTAGATATATTCTCAATCATCACCAAAGCTTCGTCAACCGTTTTACACAAAAAGTTACCACCCGCGGCGACATTTAGATAATCCCTTTCATGATCAATAAGTCCATTGTAAAACGTGTCAATTTGATGCAAGTCGGAAAAACCGTGATGAGGACACTCATGTAACATTTCCTTAAACCTATTCCAAGCCGTTGAAAAACTCTAATTAAATTCTTGTGAAAATTTTGAAATCTCGGTTTTCAAATGCGTAGTCTTAGATGGCGGAAAAAATTGGTTCACAAATTTTGAAACAAGATCCTTCCACGTCAATATATAATTAGGTGGCTCTTTCTCTAACCAAATTTTAGCGGGACCCGCTAAGGAATACGGAAAAATTATCATCTTAATCGAGTCATTAGCAACATCCTTAAATTTTCAAGTGGCGGTAAGACGATTGAATTGGCGGATATGGTTGTGCGGGTTATCCTTTTCATCACCACGGAATTTGTTGTTTTGGATCATCGACAACAAACCCGTTTTCACTTCAAAATTCTCCGCAAGGATAACGGGAATCACAATAGCCTCTCCATAACCCTCGGTGGGTGCTTGAAGTAACTCCATCATAGTTCGATTCGCCATGGTTGGTTCTTCTCTTACAATGGGTTCGTCAATAGGAGACTCCTCACTAGAAAGATTAGGAGTTGGTGTTGACTCCTTTCGGTTTTTTCGTTTACGTGCACGTCTTGCTTGATTACGAGTAAGCATAAACGCCACGTACAACGCGGGGGTGAGCAAAGAAGATTCTTTTTGGTGTTTTGTATTTTTCCAATTTTTTTGTGGTTTTTGATTGTTTTTACTTTTTTTTGGATTTTTGTGATTGTATTAAGTAGACCAAAATCTACAAATCTCCTCCTTAATAAAATCTCTTGATTAAAGAAGCCTCAAGGAATGAAAACGATCACGTGAAGTGAATGCCTTCGATGAATTTAGAACGTTGGTGGAACACCAAAACGTTCAAGAGGGTTTAATCAAATGAAACCAAGAAAGTATATATGATACTTAATAACACTTTGGGCGGCAAAACCCTCGATTAGCTATCAAAATCAAATACTAACAAGCAAGCGGGGAAACGAGGAGGCGCGAAGCACTTATGAGCCTTTTTCCTTAGGGTATATTTTATAATACCCGCCTTATACCCACCTTATAGTTTGTATTTTTCAAAATCGAGCTTCACGAAAGTATTTATCTATTTTTGCCTTTTCTTTCTTGTTTGAGATTCGAATACAATGATTGGGTAATGACCTCCCAAGTCAAGGTTGTGTTTTCACACTTTTGGAGTACTTGTGAATTTATTGTTCTACGTATACAATATAGTAATAGTATTCACACAAAAAACGAAAAACCGATAATACGTATTAGTAGAGTGTTACTAATACAAATAGATATTATGGCAATATATAAAAACAACAATTTCCAAATCAAAACACAACACGCCTCCCCAGCAGCGACGCCAAAATTGATGTAGCCTTTTTACACACCTTTAGGAAAAGGAGGTAAAATAGTGGAAAGTATTAAGTGTCGGTTTAGGAAAACCAAGCACCAATGACCAATGAAGTTCAAGTTCGTTTCCCAAGGAGGCTAGTGTGTTGTGTAGAGAGATGATTAATTATGTGATTATATGATTATGAGAAAAGAAAATAAAAATGGGATAAGAAGATAATGACGGTTACGATGACGGATTAAACTAAGACGAAAAGGTCGTACACGTAAAACCGTAAAAAGTACCAAAATTAAAAATTTACCCTAAAAACTCCTAGAAAATTGCAATAAATCCTAAATAATGAAATTAGAGTTTATAAAAAAATCAAAAATCACCCAAACCTTTTATTTAGTTAAATAATGATTTTTTTAATGCTAATTAAAGCCCGAAAAATCAATTTAATTAACAAAAAGCCCAAAATGAGATTTATCACTTTGTAAACCTCTAAAATAACCTAAATTAAATTAAAACTATTTTTGAAAATTTTAAAATTAATAAAAACTATTTTAAAACAATTAAAAACTCTTAAAACTTAAAATAATTATAAAAAATTAATGTAAGAACAATAAAAATATTCTAAAAGTTGTAAAATTCCTAACTTAATGTAATTAACCTAAGAATTATATAAAAATTTGAAAAATATAAATTTTAATTTTTAATAATAAAATAATAATAAAATAATATTAAAAATCCAAAATTTATAAAAAATTCTAAAAACTTGCAAACTAACTTAATTTAACCTACATAACACAGAAATGAAGTTGAAATTACAAAAATACCCCTAATGGGCCAAAAGTCCAAACAGTCCCCTTAATGGGCTCAAATAGGCCCAATAAGCAAAATGTTGTCCAATTAAGCCCAAAAACTCCTATCTGACTCAAAATTTGATTCTGAACACAATTTTTCAAAGACCCAAAAGCTGAAAATGTGAAATAAGCTGACTTATATCAAACAGCTTATTCTTAATGGGCTTATTGGCCCATTAAGCTATAAGTTGATGTCATAAGCTCAAATTAGACACACAAGCTTCTTTTGAGTTGCTTAAGACTTCTGTAAAAAGAAAATTGAAAAAAGTCCAAGGAATAAGCCTGAAAATGCAATAAGCAATTTACACAAAATGACAAAATAGTCATTTTTGAGTTCTAGGCCACGCCAAGAGCTGATTCAAGATTCAAAAGCTTTTAAATGACTTAACTAAGCTTAATAAACAATATGTTTTCAAATAAGTTCACTCAATAAGCTGAAATAAGCAAATAAGCACTTTTGAAAAAGTCAAATGAGTTGGTTTTCTAGCAAAAAGTCAAAGTCAAAGTCTAATAAGTTCCAATTCAAAAAAATGGGTCAAATGATGAAGATTGATCACAAAAAATAAGTTGTTGCAGGTCTGGATAAGCCAATATGGCTTATTAATAAGCTGAATGCAAATTAACACTAGCAGGGGCTAGTTTTGGTGTCTGAGCAGTGGGAAAAGTTTCCATTGCTTGTCTTCTTGACTTTTTTGTCTTTAGTGACTTTTTTGGAGATTCAAGTTACAAAAAGGCACCCAAATGATCAGTGGATCATAAGGAGTCAATAACAATCAAGAAATCACAATCACTAACAGCCAGTTAGTACAGTTTAATCAAAACATCACCAGATCTAGCACAGACATGAACAAATAAGCAGTTAAGCACTTATAAGTTGTTTTAGCAAATTTCAGCCAACCAAATTGCATCAAAAGCATATACAAGCTATAATAAACTTAAATGAGCAAGTTTAAACAGGTTTCATGCAATGATACAAAGCCTAAATCCAGATTCAAGCAGATGAAGGTTACTGATGAACACTAACACAAGTAGATTTTACTTTTGCTGATGCAATTGACCAACAAGCCAAATTCAATCACTTAGATCTATCACATATGTTATATTAATGATGATTTAACAACTTTTAATCGTAAGCATGCATAAATTCTAGATTTTACCAAAATCTTAGGTAAAAAACAGTTAAAATCAATGAGATATAGCACAATGTTTGATTTGAGGTTTTAAACCCAAAAACTTGCAGCAAATAGCACTCAACCAAGTATTTAACAGATACCAAACAATAACACAAACTTCTAACAACACAATATCCACTTATGATCTTAAACAGGTAATCCCAAACACCCTTTTAACTTTTCAAAATCAAAATTTTCAAATCAAAAGTGTTATCCAAGACCACCCAAGCCCAGATAAGCACAATAACAAATGTATTAAGCAGAAGGAAGATTAAGCAATAAAATCAACAAGAACACAAGCAACACTCAAATATCACCAAAAATCTAAATTTATTTAGATTTTGAGATTAAGGATGCAAACCTCATGGATGTACATCCACACCCGCGAATATTGAGCTTATGTACTAGCAAGAACAAGTACAAGCTTCCACAAACAAGCCTGCTAAGAATCAACAAGGTTAAGATCACAATATAAAAAACAGAAAGATAAAAATTCTTGATTAATGCAACCTTAGTTCCCCACATTTGATTATCCCCAAGTTATAGGCTTCACCACACCTTGATAACTCAATATCAGGATCCTATGGTCAGCTTTATAGCCCAAGAATTCCAAGGTTTGAACTAGACTTAGCAAAATATCAATAAAAGTGGAAAATGTACAAACTTTTGCACACTCCTTTTGAAAACAGGTTTAGGATTCAAGAACAATAAACAAGAAACAATAATAAGCAGATTATAAGAGTGACACTTGAGTTTTCTTCACCAAATTCAAACACATTTCATTAACTGAATATGAGATTTACAGATTTGTGAACCAAGGAAAATTCAAGAGCAAATGTAAACGTGAGGCCCTATACCCTTTATATAGAGGGTGTACATGGCCTTTGTAACCTAAAAATCTGAAAACCCTAAGCATGTGTTCTTCCAGAAATACTCCTTGAGGGTTTGAAGATGCTTAAACATGTGACAAGTTCTTCTCGTTTTGTTGAGGTGGCATGTGTGAAAATATGATCAAGGGCTTCAAATAAGCTTAGAAAATAAGCTGGAATGTGGGTTGTTAGATTGCTGTCCATATTTTGGCAGTTTGTAAAAAGTGTGTAGCAGGGAATCTTGTGTGGGGTTCCATGTTGATGTAGCATGTGATTTTAAGGTTGGGTTGTGTTTATATGATCATCAATCACTAATCTACACAATATTAAGGTTTAATTACAAGTAATAAACAAAACCCTAAATTGTGTTCTTGGTGAATAGTTGGGTGTTTGATCCGGATTAGGGGTGGATTAGGGTTTAAATTGGTGTTTTAGGCGCCAATGTTTAATAAACGTTAAACCTGGTGAAGTGGAGTGTGACATGGCAGCAGGGTGAGTTGTGATTGGATGAAGGGTGTTAGTGGGGCACGTGTCAAGCCCCCACAGGTCTAGGTAAGTTTGTGTGTCTGCCAGAAATAGCCCCTAAACTCCTTTCTTCTTGTCACTTGCAAATAAACTCATTAAATCCGGATTCCCTTTGTATTTTAAGTTTGCTTTTTCACACTTTTGCCTCAAATACTTTTCCAAAGTATTTTCAGGGGTATTTCTTGCCATTTCTTGATTCTTGAAGGACTGATTTGGCATTTTCTTCATTGAATATGGTCTTGACTTGTTTGTTTGACTTCTTGGAGGACTAAAATTACCAATTCATGATTAATGAGGGACCATTTTTGCCATTTCTTCAATGTCAAGGGTCCTTTTGGTAATTTTGATATTTTCAAAGGACCAAACTTGTAATTTCTTGTAACTTGGAGTCCTTCTTGGTATTTTTGACTTTGAGGAGGATTAATATTTATATTTTAGTTTTGTTGAGGGACTAAAATTGCCAATTCTTCAAAGTAGAGGGACCTTTTTGCAATATTGACAAACTTTAGGGACCAATCTTGTAATTATGAAGATACAAGGGTTTAAAGTGTCAATTCTTCAATATTGGACGACCCTTCTTCATAAATCTTCAAATCTTCAAGGGTTTTCTTGGAAAATTCTTCATTAGGGCTTGGTTCAATGTGCGGCTTCGTTTCCCGTGTTCGTTTTTGCATGATTCTTGTGATCTTTTGTCATTTTCTCAATATCCGTACCTAAAATACACAAGCAACAAACACAAGCATATATTGGGGTATATTCCTTATATTTTATGCATTTAAAGCCCTTTTTGGACGATGAGACTATGTATAAAAGCAGTCTCATCATTCATCATTGTCTTCATCGATGGCATTCTGATTTTCTCTAAGTCCAAGGAGGAACACGAAGACCATCTTCGTAAAGTACTACAGATTCTTCGCCAGAAGCAGCTGTATGCTAAATTCTCCAAGTGTGAGTTTTGGATAGATAAGGTGGAATTCTTAGGTCACATTATATCAGCAGAAGGAATCACGATGGATCCAGCGAAGGTGGAGGCTATTACCAAATGTCCAAGGCCGACATCAGCGACTGAAGTCCGCAGTTTCTTAGGCTTAGCTGGTTATTACCGTAGGTTCATGGAGAACTTTTCCCGCCTAGCACTACTGTCACACCCCACCATGGCGGAATATGGGGCGCCACGTATGGATATCATCACAACATGGCGTGTCTATAGAGATAACTAAATGAAATAAGAAATGTCATAAAATGGTGACACAAATGTCTTGACAATATCTCAACAATGCAGGAGTCTAGGAAAGTAGGTAACAGTCCTACCGCTTACCTGAGACAAACAAATAATACACATCAAACATATAGGTGTCTACAAAGCATCACTTATTCGAACATAAAATAAAGTCTAAGAGGAAAGGGGGTTCCTCCAAATGCAATCCTAAGCCTCCAAAGCTAGCCACTCCTATTGTCATGCTTAACCACAATCTCATCTGAAAGAGACACTAAAACATGTCAACATAATGTTGGTGAGAGTCATAGGTTTAGACTCCAACCTCAGATCAGTTATAATATAAGCTGTGAATAACCACCAACAATAAAAATATATGGACACTATGTTACAAATGTGCATTAACAACTAACAATTCAAGATTAATCATACCAAACCAATTCCAAGGCTCCAAGCCTTTCCAAAAACCATGGTCCCATAGGTGCCCATACACCTATGAACCAATCCCAAGGCCCCGCCTTCTCAACATCCCCTTGGTACCAAGTCAAATCACAAAACAATCATGAATCAATTAGCAGTTAATCACATAAGTACACACAAGTCCATCACCAATCATAAAACATTTACAACAATAATTTACAAAACCATAACGAGTGTCTCTTCCATCCCATCTAGAAGTCAAAATCATTAAAAGATATGAGACTATGAAACTCACCTGAACAAGCTTCTCCAAAAATCCGTGCACTAGCAAAATGCTAAACACACAAAGGCACACAATCAAGACATGAACCAAATACTAAAATGTCTCATCAATATATGATGGATTTCTAATCGCTATTCCTCATTTAAATCTCATTATTATGTTCTAAGAATCCTATTACACCTCTCTAATAAGCGCTTAACTTGGTTAAGTTCATAACCTATCCCATTCACATTTTATCCCAAACAGTCCCGATTTGTATACCCCAAACTATGAAACAAAAGCCCACCTAAACAAACTCAGACTTTCTGTAAAGGAAACCCTATGCCCTTACATGTGTTAGCTAACTCTCACCTTTCGCCCCAACCTTAAAGCTACTGTTAAGGCCTCGATATATATATATATATATATATATATATATATATATATATATATATATATATATATATATATATATATACTTCTGTCTATCCAAATTTTACTGATTTTAAACATATAAAAAGTTTGTTATGATCAGGGGGTCTTACCCTAACCCATTTGCTTAGCCCTCCCCTAGATATCATATATAACATATAAACTAACTCTCATGTTCGTTTTAAAGTCCAATTGTACTCCTAAGTACCCTAACCATCTTAAAACATTAATTGAAAACCCGCTGATTTCAAAACTTTTTTGACGTCTGACTGTTGTAACCTGTTTTTGACCCACTTCCCGACCTTCAATTTAGTTCTCGTTTCTTGCATTTGAAAGCCAACTAAGTTACCTATACAGGGATACTTTGATCACGAAATAAGAGTTTGTAGAACTCTAGATATGATCAAAACAATTGACCTAAAATTCTGCCCAGTTTTTAAAAATGAATTTAACATAATTAGTCTAATTAATTACCCATAGCTTGTTTAATTATAAACCCTAAATAATCTAATCATTATTATATCATTAAAACTCAGTTTTTAATTTAGACATAATCATAGATCCATCATGTATTGATTTATAAATGCATAAAAACAATTTAATTAAAAAAGGATTGAAGATTTTACCTTAAAATATAATGGAAGATCTTTATATTTGAAATCCTAATTGGCCACCATTTGTAAAATTCGACTATGAGATGTTATGGGGGTGAAAAATCTGGTTATTTTGGTTATGGGGTGGGTTTGGTTAAGTCCTAAAGGCCCCTTAATCCCATTACAAGTCCATTGGGCCTGTTTTTGGGCTTTTTGGTTATTTTCTTCCTTCCTTTTCTTTTGGCTGCCAAAACCAAGCCCAAAGCACCTAAGGATCTGGTTTTTAACCCTATTTTATAACTTATATAATTCTTAAACTAAAGCTCACATCTGGGTTACTTCCGGAGCATAACCCAAAAGCCTTACGTTGGTTTTTTCTACTTTCTACGCGATTTCCGAACTAACCGCCATTTCAAAAAGTTTCTAATTATAGAAAGTATCTCTAAAAATTATCCTAAACATATAATATATACTTATTACACACATAAAACATACGATACGTACACGAAGCGTTGTAAAAACGATATCCAAACTTTCCCGCATTTCATTTCATTTCCATCCCGTACCAGGATTTACAAATCATGTACCTCATTTCGTCCATTCTCAACCCCAAAATCACACATATAAACACATAAATCATATAGAACACATAGTCACACAAAATACCCCAAAAATAAGACTAAGTGATGAACCTCAAAAACCGAGGTTGTCACATGACTCCCTCCTAATAGAAATCTCGTCCCGAGACTTACTCCTTAGGATCATCATTAGTAAATATATAAGGATACTTGTTCCTCATAAATCCTTCCCGTTCCCACGTGAACTGTAGTCCACGTTACAAATTCCATCTAACCATAACTACGGTATATTACCCTTTTTTAATGTCTTAGCTTCACGGCCCAAAATCTCTACCGGCTCTTTGATGAAACGAAGACTCGTATCCATACTAATATCATCTAACGGTACTTGCAAGTCGGTTCTTGCTAAGTATTTCCTCAAGATTGATACACGAAATACATCATGCACACTACTCAATTCTCCTAGTAATTCCTCAATCTATAAGCCACTAGTCCAATCCTTTTGAAGATTTCGGACGGACCTATGATTCTAGGTGCTATCTTTCCTTTCTTCCCAAACCACATCACTCCTTTCCATGGTGAAACCTCTAGCATAACCTAACCTCCAATCTTAAATCCCAACGACTTATGCCTCTCGTCCACACAGCTCTCTTGTCGGTTCTTTGCCATTTTCAACCTGCCACCACCTCCATAGTTTTCCGATACACCTCCGGTCCAATACGTTGGCCACTTCTAACTTCATACCACTATAACGATGATCCACCTCATCTCCTATGAATTAACTCCAGTAGTTTCTACTACAATTCCTATCACCAAACCTAATGACTTCTATCCTCTACGGATTTTCCATCATTCAGAAGTTCTCCCAACCTTAATCACATCCAATGGTATATGCAGGATTGCATAACAAAAAGCTTCCCATAACATTCACATGAAACATGTAATGACCACCACCTCATCATTGCTTTCCCATGCTCGGCACCAAGTAACTAACCATCCTTCATACTAACTGGTGCTACACCTTTTCTCTAGGTGGACGTTTCATTGTTCGTGACTACTAACCTCTTGCTGTAACGGTTTTTCCTTCAATATCACCCCACTATCTTGAAAACCTTTTGCTCCATTGAATCACTATTTATCCATACTACTTTTCGCTTGTCTTTCCAAAATCTAAATTTCCATACCATCTTATATCCCATCTGCAGCCTATAATTTAGGCGTTTCCTCCTGTATTCCCTGCATTCTCATCAATGGGGAATATGCCCCTCTCACCGGTGACTCTCTCTTTGTAGAAGAACTATTCTTAATATAATGCGTTCTCCAACTATCTCCACATCTCACGCCAATGCTCTAGGCGTCTTTCTCAATTACCCCTATAGTATGCTCATACCAACCATTAGTCTATCAACATTATACTACGCTTGCTTCCCATCGTTTCTTCTGTTGCCATAATCCTTCATAAGGCATTCCATACCTATTAGGTTAACTTTTACACAAAACCTCCTATTCCATCGTATCTGTACACAATCCTTCCAACTTCTCAACTACGTGACTTCTCATTCCTCTTGAAATATGGGATGAATTAGTCAGTCTATCGACTATCATCCAACTCTTATCGTACTTATTCCTCCACCCGATTATGTATCCCTTCCACCAACTTCGTCCTTACATCACCCTTGCTAAGCTACTCCTATCTATGTAGGAAGTATAGTCTACGTCCCTTTTCTCCATACGATTTTCCAAGCCACGCAACATAAATGTTGTCGCGTTCTCTGCTTTAGACAACTCAACTCGTGCAATCTACATCCTTCATCTAAACCACCCTAATACGTCATCTATATAGTTCAAGTTCGTCACAACTTCAATTCCTTCTTCTTATTCCATGTTTCATCAACCATGCTTGCCTTTCCCAGATGGTACTTGGCCTTGCAATTTTCTTTCATCACTTAACTCCACCCATCACCTTTGCCAAATGTCAAGAGGATTGAATATGTGTTGGAGACGTTCATGATCCATATAGATCATTCTTTACGAATCGTACCCCAAATGCCCCTAGCATTCTAGGCAGATATAACAATCCAGCTTCACTAACTAAGTCTTATCTAGTTCTTCCAAATCTTCAGTTCCTACAACATATAAGAAATCGCCTTTCTTTGTCGTTCTCGTACACATCCAAATCCTTGCTCCACGTATCGTCATGCTTTGTGAATTCAACCAGTCCTTCCGATAATGCCAAGATCGGCTCATTATCCCATCCAACTATTCAGCCTCCAAAACGCTTCCTCATCCTTCTTTACTTAGCCCCTTGCTGGTTCCATGATATGCCATCATCTCTAACTACTCATCATGGTAAACTTAATACTAAAACTCACACTTGAAAATCTCACGTATAAATCCTTTTTCTAAACCACTCCAAAACCAACAATAATTATCCTCACTCTCCTTCTTAGACTTTGAGTAGATCAAGATGTCGTCGATACTACCGATGTCAACTCGTTTATATACGGTCATGCACACTCGGTTCATTGACTCCATGAAAACCGCTAGTGCTTTGGTGAATCCAAATCCATAACCGTAAACCCAAAGCGTTCATTCAACTTTCTTAACATCATCCCTGCATCCTCTCTTGGCAGCAACACGAGCAAATTTCTACCTCTATCTACTCGCAAAATTCTACACGCATTCTAAAAGATATATACTCCTTCTTATCAACCCATCCAACCGCTTTCACATCACATTTACTACCAGGCAACTCAACCTTTATCTTGCATTCCTTGCAATTTCTAACAACTTCTGTCTTTAAAATCATTCCATCAACAATTGCCTTGGAAAGGCACTAACTACAACTCATTTTTCTCCTTCTACTGGCTCTGTTCATGGTTCTACTTCAAGATAATAGGTAAACCTACTAAATCTTAAGAAATTTTAAAATTTTACATACCTAACTAATATCACAAGTACCTTTAAAATATCACATTCCCTTCCAACATTCTCTATGATGCGTTACTTGTGCCAATATCCATACTTTATACAAATCTCTATTCATCTCCCTTGGCACTCCTAATAGACCTCATGACCACATTAGTTCGTATTTCTACGAACTTCAAACTCTTTCCCCATCACAAAGGGCATTCCAACTATTCTCTCATATGACTATATCAATGCTCCCAATCAATACAAAACCAAAACTACATCTAGAACCCACCAGACACGACCAACGAATCAAAACCCCGTATAACTAACGACATTTCACGTGCACCAGTTAAAACAGACCAAAACCACGGAAACTTAAAAGGAAAACTCAACCCGAAACATGTACCAATTCAAATGACTCAGGACAACGAAAAATGATCCAAGAAACATGTAATGGCAACCAAAACAACTTACACCCCAAGACATATTATATCGTGCGCAAAATCGAATTTTCCCAAAAGAATATTTTTCTTTACCTCCCCACGTCTATGTGACTTAAACAATCTACAAACAACCCTCTAGATGATCTTAAGACTCAACTCAAAGACTAGGTACCCTGAACATCCCAAAACATAAGTTTAAAACTACTATTCAAAACTCAACCTTGAACCCGACACTTGTACAAACATTTTGACCAAGCTACTGACCTCCCATGACTATACATCCCACGTATTTGAAAAATACGTTCCGAGTACATAATTTTAGCCTTTTGAATCACCCGAAAAGGTTTAAAAAAGAATAAGTTATGACCAAAACAATTTTATCCTAGTTGTTTTAAAAACTAAAGAATCATCTTAGTGATTAATGTAACCTTTTAAATAAATAAATAAAAATATTTGTATGGGAAATTTTCATGAAATCAATTTAACCTTGTATAAATAATTATAAATGACGTAAATCGATTAAACTCAATTATATATACTATTTATGTAGAAAGAAATTTTATTTCTCTTTATTTTATAGTCTTTTAGAATATTGAAATAAATTAGTGTTGATTTAAATTCTTTTGTGTTTCAAACACGACTCCAACACCTTACCCTTATTTTACCGAATACAACCAACTATCCAACTTTATATTAGATTTCCATGTCTTTTTAATATATATACCGACCAAAAGAAATGTAAGACTCAATACAAAAGATACCATTATCTCAAAAGAAATCGCAAGTTATTTCAATAGACTTAAAACCAAAAACACCATTTTAAAACAGACACGTGAAACAGGAAACTCGAAGAATACGCTACAACGGAGGTTCAATATCTAAAAAGAAGCGAGCTAGCCACTCTCCTAAGGATACAATCGATAATTGTAGGGGATCATACATATATAGGCATATTAGGATACATATACTCAAATCCGTCTAACATCTACTATACAAGCATGTATTAATCCTCTTTCATGCAATCATACTTAGGAATCCATTGAAGTTGTGGTACTTGTATAACTATGTTGACCACCATACTTATACAATTACACTTTCCCCAATGCACTCCCTCCTATGATGACACTTATAAGAATCAATACAACAGATAACACATAAATCCATCAACTCACCTAAGCACATAACCACATAAACAATAAGGTCAAAACTCCAACTACTAAAATAACATAGTCAAACTCCTAGAATACAGAAATCCATAGTCTAGCTAAAACAGCAAAGACAAAATCCAAAACAAAAACATAATCAATTATAAGTCATGTCGCCCATCAGAATGGAAACACCTTAAAATCCTTCCTATCCACGTACTCCTAGTAACTCGAACCACCACATGATTCTTAGGGAACATGACTTAAACATCAAAACAAAAATAATATACCTCCGGTACATAAAATAACTAAACAAAAGACAGAAATTACCCTGTACCAAATTATGTACTATAATGTACAGTTTAAGCAAAATACAACAATGACTAGCGTGGACGATTATGGTTAAACCCGTACTAGTCACAACCTGAAAAGAAAATAACATGTGGCTAAGTATGAACTACTATGGTTCAACCCATACTAGTCAAAACTTAACACACATCGTAAGTAAAAACCAATAACATCAAGAAAAACTTCAATTAATATCAAATGCATACAATATCTCAACAATGCAAGAGTCTAGGTAAGTAGGTAACAGTCCTACCGCTTACCTGAGACAAACAAATAACACACATCGAACATAAAATAAAGTCTAAGAGGAAAGGGGGTTCCTCCAAATGCAATCCTAAGCCTTCAAAGCTAGCCACTCCTATTCTCATGCTTAATCACATTCTCAGCTGAAAGAGACACTAAAATACGCCAACATAATGTTGGTGAGAGTCATAGGTTTAGACTCCAACTTCAAATCAGTTATAATATAAGCTGTGAATAACCACCAACAATAAAAATATATGGACACTATGTTACAAATGTGCATTAACAACTAACAATTCAAGATTAATCATACCAAACCAATTCTAAGGCTCCAAGCCTTTCCTAACACCATGGTCCCATAGGCGCCCATACACCTATGAACCAATCCCAAGGCCCCGCCTTGTCAACATCCCCTTGGTACCAAGTCAAATCACAAAACAATCATGAATCAATTAGCAGTTAATCACATAAGTACACACAAGTCCATCACCAATCATAAGACATTCACAACAATAATTTACAAAACCATAACGAGTGTCTCTTCCATCCCATCTAGAAGTCAAAATCATTAAAAGATATGAGACTATGAAACTCACCTGAACAAGCTTCTCCAAAAATCCGCGCACTAGCAAAATGCTAAACACACAAAGGCACACAATCAAGACATGAACCAAATACTAAAATGGCTCATCAATATATGATGGATGTCTAATCCCTATTCCTCATTTAAATCTCATTATTATGTTCTAAGCATCCCATTACACCTCTTTAATAAGCACTTAAGTTGGTTAAGTTCATAACCTATCCCATTCACATTTTATCCCAAACAGTCCTGATTTTTATACCCCAAACTATGAAACAAAAGCCCACCTAAACAAACTCAGACTTTCTGTAAAGGAAACCCTATGCCCTTACATGTGTTAGCTAACTCTCACCTTTTGCCCCAACCTTAAAGCTACTGTTAAGGGCGCGATATATATATATAAATATATATATATATATATATATATATATATATATATATATATATATATATATATATATATATATATATATATATATATATATATATATATATATATATATATATATATATATATATATATATATATATATATATATATATATATATATATATATATATATATATATATATATATATATATATATATATATATACTTCTGTCTATCCAGATTTTACTGATTTTGAACATATAAAAAGTTTGTTATGATCAGGGGGTCTTACCCTAACCCATTTGCTTAGCCCTCCTCTAGATATCCTATATAACATATCAACTAACTCTCATGTTCGTTTTAAAGTCCAATTGTACTCCTAAGTACCCTAACCATCTTAAACCATTAATTGAAAACCCGCTGATTTCAAAATTGTTTTGACCTCCGACTGTTGTAACCTGTTTTTGACCCACTTCCCGACCTCAATTTAGTTTCCGTTTCTTGCATTTGAAAGCCAACTCAATTACCTTTCCATGGATACTTGGATCGCAAAATAAAAGTTTGTATAACTCTAGTCATGATCAAAACAATTGACCTAAAATTCTGCCTAGTTTTTAAAACGAATTTAACATAATTAGTCTAATTAATTACCCATAACTTGTTTAATTATAAACCTTAAATAATATAATCATTATTATATCATTAAAATTCATATTTTAATTTAGACATAATCATAGATCCATCATGTATTGATTTATAAATGCATAAAAACAATTTAATTAAAAAGGGATTGAAGATTTTACCTTAAAAAATAATGGAAGATCTTTATATTTGAAACCCTAATTGGCCACCATTATTAAAATTAGACTATGAGATGTTATGGGGGTGAAAAATCTGGTTATTTTGGTTATGGGGTGGGTTTGGTTAAGTCCTAAAGGCCCCTTAATCCCATTACAAGTCCATTGGGCCTGTTTTTGGGTTTTTTGGTTATTTTCTTCCTTCCTTTTCTTTTGGCTGCCCAAACCAAGCCCAAAGCACCTAAGGATCTGGTTTTTAACCTTATTTTATAACTTATATCATTCTTAAACTAAAGCTCACATTCGGGTTACTTCTGGAGCATAACCCGAAAGCCTTACGTTGGTTTTTTCGACTTTCTACGCGATTTCCGAACTAACCGTCATTTCAAAAAGTTTCTAATTATAGAAAGTATCTATAAAAATTATCCTAAACATATAATCTATACTTAATATATACATACAACATACGATACGTACACGAAGAGTTGAAAAAGCGATATCTAAACTTTCCCGCATTTCATTTCTGAACTCATTTCATTTCATTTCATTTCATTTCCATCCCGTACCAGGATTTACAAATCATGTACCTCATATCGTCCATTCTCAACCCCAAAATCACACATATAAACACATAAATCATATAGAACACATAGTCACACAAAATACCCCAAAAATAAGACTAAGTGACGAACCTCAAAAACCGAGGTTATCACAACTACCATTGACCAAACTGATGTGGAAAGGGGAGAAATTCGTTTGGACTAAAGAATGAGAGAAGAGCTTTGAAGACCCGAAGCAGAAGTTAGTATCTGCACCTATTCTTACTCTCCCATCTCGTACGAGTGGATTTCAAATCTACAGTGATGCATCGGGAAGGGACTTGGCTGTGTTCTCATGCAACATGGGAAAGTGATCGCGTACGCTTCACGACAGCTTAAGCCTTATGAGAAAATTACCCTACGCATGACTTTGAACTTGCAGCAGTCGTGTTTGCATTGAAGATATGAAGGCACTACTTATATGGAGAATCATGTGATATTTTCACGGACCACAAGAGCTTGAAGTATATCTTCACTCAGCGTGAATTGACCATGAGACAAAGGAGATGGTTAGAGCTGTTGAAGGATTATGACATTAATCTGTAGTATCATCCCTGCAAGGCGAATGTAGTAGCAGATGCACTTAGCTGAAAGTCTGGAATGATCAACGGCATTGAGATTGAGGAAGAAATCATAAGAGACTTGGAGCGACTAGACATAGAGATCATGGTACGTGGACAGCACGGTTACTGGGCTAATCTTAGAGTAGAATCCGAGTTACTCTCTAAGATCAAGGAAGCTCAGAAAGATGATGGAGAAATCTGAGCGATAATTCAGAATTTGGAGAAGCAGACAAAATTTCAAGTAGATGTAGATGGTATCTTATGGCAGGGCACGAGACTTTGTCTTCCTGATGATCAAGAACTCCGAGAAGCCTTGTTAGCTGAGGCTCATAGGTCCCCATTCTCTATACATCCTGGTTCGACCAAGATGTACCATGAAATCCAGCAGTACTTTTGGTGGAGTGCTATGAAACAGGATGTTGCCACTTACGTCTCCAAATGTCTTACCTGCCAGCAGGTTAAGATCGAGCATTAGCGATCTGGCGGTCTTCTTCAACCGTTAGATATTCCAGAGTGGAAGTGGGACAAAATCACCATGGATTTTGTTACTGGTCTTCCGCCAACCAAGAGGAAACACGATGCAATTTGGGTTATCGTTGATCGACTTACCAAATAAGCTCATTTCTTACCGATCCGAAAGGAAGATTCGGTCAGTAAACTCGCCGATACTTATAGAAGGGATATCATGAGACTTCACGGTGCTCCATCCAGCATCATCTTAGACAGAGATCCTCGATTCACTTTTCGATTCTGGAGAAGTCTGAAGAAAGCTTGGGGTACACAACTTAAGCTTAGCACGACTTTACACCCTCAAACAGACGGGCAGTCAGAGCGAATGATTCAGACATTGGAAGACATGTTGAGGTCATGTGCGTTGGAATGGACGGGTGATTGGGACGATTATATCTGTTTGGTGGAGTTTGCATACAACAACTATAACACCCCCAAATTTATTCAATTCAATACAACGGAAGACTAGTTGGTGTAACGGGATAGCACATTACTCACATCATAGACAACGCTTGAAAATCGCGTCCTTTAATAATAAAGCATTTCCATTCATAAATATCAAATTTACATAGGTCCCAAGTCATATTATTTCATACAAAGTTTTACAAAGTATTTGAATGGGAAAATATAGTTTAAGTGCGGGCCATGAATTCTTGTTGTCTTCCCGAGAATTACCTTCAAGTACCTGAGACAAAACATGTTAAAAGAAAAGGTCAGCGATAACGCCGAGTGAATTCATAGAGTTTAATAAAATCCATCAATATAATATCAGTATAAAATTATTACTGAAAATCATTTTGTACAAATCATTTTAATAGGCCATAAAACAACCAAAGTCAATTTATACAAACCTTCATCAAAATCATAATATAGGCGTTTGCCTTAAAAATCATTATACGAGCCAATGTCGTAAAAACATCATACAATACGTCTTATGACGATGTATGAAAATAAAAACCGTTATATGAATATGGTTATGAAAACCAAAACACGAACATAGTCAGGCAATACATCGTAATTCGGAGCGTCTAGTAGTATTTCGTTAGTTGGATTATTATAAGCCGCATGACATTGTTACCTTACTAAAACAAACAACGGGTAGCTAACGCGATACTCAATTTGCCCATCTAAATTAGCGTGTCGTCACAAAGGATACGCTATGGAAATCTTCTCATACATAAATTCGCTTACCAATCAATGTGGCACGACGGGGATCAACCGTCAAGGCGCGAACTGGGGTGATCGTCCCCAAATAGTACTATTATATGCATAAGCGTCTACCAATCTCGATAGTTCACAATTCATGCTAATGGGACTTTTAGTGACATAACCTAACTTTAATAATCCATTTAGTTTCATCTATCGGGTCATTTAATCATTTATCGGGTCATACAGTCGGGTCATACAATCATTTCGAGTCCAAATCAATAAACAAACAATCGGGACAAATGGTGTCCTATTTTATAAAAACTAACATGTTATCTCCCTCGCGGGTTTATAAAACAATTCATAAAAACATTTAAAAGAGTGCGAGGCTATGAACTCACGTGGATGTGGGAAAGCGGGTTATCGGCAATTCGGATGTACGGTACGTGCTTCAATCACGGAAACCTAGACAAATAATACTTGTCTTAGAATCTTGTCCAATAAATTTATAAAAATAACAATTATGTATACATATGATGATTATATATATATGATGATCAAGTGGGTTTACATATTCCCTTTTACTCATTTTAGTGTTTACGTATTGGTATCTTCTTACTAGTTTACTAGTTTTACCTATTTACGTGTTTTAAGTCCAATAAACTTATTATAAGTTCTTTAACTTGTATTAATCCATGTTATACTTATATTATCAGTATTTACACTTTACATGTTGGGACCAAATGGGTTAAGCCCAATAAATAAGTTTATAAGTATTTTAGCCCATTTTGTTGCATTATTAGTCCAATAACAATAACTTAGCCCGTTAATGTCCGTATGTTATATAGTTCGGGTTTTATCGGTTTTTACTTGTTCTATATGTTTATATATCAGTATATGAGTTCTATAAAGTTCACATTAGACGGGTCCAACCGTCTAAGTTTTATTTAACAAAAACGTTAATTTTACGGTAATAGCCGAAAAAGTCGTAAAAATCATGTTTATAGTTTTATAACTTATAAAACTTAACAAGTTACCATTTTTATAAAATGTATCATTTATTTATCATTGTACATATTTATATAAATGTATTATATAAGTTAGTGTGTTTTATTTCACATTTTATACTATTTTTATTTGAGTGCTTATATAATACTATTATACTTTAATTTCCAAAATCTGATTTTTATTCTCATGTTCACCAAAACTGCCATATCTAGAGTACTATATGGAGATAGAAGCTCAAATTTTTATCACATAAACTATATGATATGTGCTCCATTTAACTCTACTATAGCTACTGTTGAATCATCCTCTAAGTATTTTCTAAAAATCGTCCAAAACAGTGAACTCAGATTTGTACTTTAAACTTGTTTTGATCATATCTCACTCATTACAATGATTCCATTGCATGGCCAACTCTCACATGTGGAGAAGACCCATAGCTTACTGTATATCAATTTATTCAAGTCATTTTACCAGTTTACCATATGATTCTTTACTGTTTTATACAGCCATCTAAATTAAGCAAGATTTTAACCTTGTTTCTTATAGTTTTTCATCTTTTTAAGCATGTTTATCAACACCAAGTCCCCACACAATATTTTTAATCATCATTCATCATCATATACATATAAATAAGTGAAAGAAATACAAGATTACATAATCAAAAATAACAAGAGGATGAGGAGGACAATCTTTATTCCACCATTAGTGATGAAAAGATGGGATTGATGATGAACAAGACTTGGTTTTGGGTAACCAATCTTATGAGATATCAACACCACTTCTAGGATCACCAAGTATTTGTAGATTCCTTGTGAAATCAGCCCATGATCTTCATGAAAACTCCTTGAGAAATCAGCCTTTGGACATCACCAAATCACCTCCTTGGATGTTAGAATCACCTCCAATCTTCAAGGCTTCAAAGGAGCATCATCATGTGTATGAATAACACATGATTTTATGGATAAAATAGATCAAATAGGGGTGTTTGATGATGGTTTTGGGACGAATTTTAGAGAGAGGGAGGAGAGAAATGAGAGTGGTATTGCATGTGTGTTTTGTGAGATAATGGTTTAGTGTTGGATGGTTTTGTTAGCTAACTTTGTTAAGTTAGACAAGTGTAGCTTTTAAGCTACATGTTTGACACATCATGGTATGTGTTGGAGTCCATTTGGCCATCCCATGTAGTGGGTTGGGCAAGTGTAAAACTTGTCCCATCCCACTAATTTACCGGTACTCCTCGATTCTAGTTTCCTCGTTTCGCGTGCCCTCGGGTCGTTTTACGAAATACATTTTTTATAAATTATGAATCAACGGCACAAAATGAATCTAATAAAAATTGTCTCATCAAAAACGGAGTTCAAAAACGTAAATACGTAAACCTAGGGTTTCTGGTTTAGTCGTAAAGGACATTTATTCACGTAAGTCCTAATCTCTTCTCGTAAATTAGTGAGTTTATGAACCAACACAAATTTAAAATCCCAAAATAATATTCACGGATAAATTTATTTCCTGAAATGTCAGAATGTCACCAAAACGGTGTATGTAAACGTAAGCACGTAACGTAGAATCCTCCGGTTTAGACGTAGTCGATGCTACTTCAAGACGTAAACCCAAATTTCCTCCCAAAAATAAGTGAGTTCATATTATAACATTAAAATAATGTTTTCATATTAATACTTGAGAATAAAATATCAACCATAAATTGACGGATTGTCACAGCATTTACCCCTAAACAGGATCTTTGTCCTCAAAGATCATCTTATCTTACTACTCGCTTCTTATAGAGTTAAAGCCATGTGGGTATTTTCTCCACATCAGATCTTTTCTCATAAGTGCAATTCATTACAATACGCGAGTTTTATCAAACATAACTATGGGAATAAGATCAGGCTTAATGTTGACTTACTTTCTCTATCCATGATGTTCACGGGTTTTTGATGAATGCAACTTTTCGCCGATCTAACTTTACTAAGAAACAATCAGATTTTCACTTGATAGATATTTTATCAAGTTCGATTTACGAAACATAATTCACGCAGTTCTTGAAGTCTTAGGGTAGATCCAGCTTATATGCCTTTCTATCCCAACTTTTACATCATCTCAATGGTCCCATACAACGGGGACTTATATCCCATGATTTGTCAGATCATTAATTCATTTTTTTCCAAGCTTAAAAATTATTTTGGCATACCTTCGCTACCCATCTGGCACTTCAAGATCTACATTTCATATTCACATAACCTCCTGCCCACTACCGGCAGTCAATAATCAGATCCTAATTTCAACAATCATTTCAGGTCTCGCGGGTCGGGTATTTTGCAAGGATAGGTTCGCCATCATAGGAAACCTTAAACCTAAAAGACATGTCCAACTTACAATGGGTGTATGTCGGGTGTCTTCATCTCAACTCCTGCTTACAGATGCTCTAATATTTAGATCCTAACAAGATTCGATCTCAATCCTAATACGATGATTATCAATGGTAATCCTTCCAAAGGAAAGCGATTATACGATTTATTACCAAAGGTCATTCATTCAAACATAAAATAGCACTTATATTACTTTGTATCGTTACTTTACCTCGTCCCTTCGATTGGGGTGGTACATAGTACTCTCATCAAGGTTCGTTCTTAATGATTTCTGAGCAAATCTCTAGAAATTCGTTGCGAAGCGAGGATCTTGATAAAGATGTTTGATACAGGCACACTATGTTTACATAACTCTTTTGCATTTATCATTAACGGCAATGATATTAGCAGATTTGGTCAGTCTGTCGACGATGACCCAAATCGAATCTAATTCAGATGATGACCTTTGCAATAGTTAGACGTTTACTAATGTATGAGGCGATGTCTGCCTTCATAATTTGCCATTAGTACAACTTCTTCTGATAATGATACATTAATTCAGAAATGACAAGAATAGAATACTTATACTTACAGATTCCAACATAACTATATCTCACAATCCTCTATATTTAGACAATCACAAGTGGTCTTTTAAACATTTAACGCCATCGGCTTCTCAATTTTAATGGTTCACATTAGCCGTGAAACCTTTCACTATTTATATTATCCTTTTTATAAGCATCGGCTATATTTTAAATTGTTCGGCAATTTATTTTGCACATTCATTATTAAGAAATACATCGTAATTGATTCTTCATATTTTCTACATAATGTGTCAGTAATTACTTTCACTTTCCTGATGAAATAAATATCATAACCATATTTATTCAAAATTCTTTCTTCATATCTTCTATGTTTTAGTTTCGTCTTTACTATTATCTTTATCTGTTTTACTCAATCTGACGTTTAAAGCGTCGATAGTTATTACATGTAAATTAACAATAATTATTTAATTTTTATGAAACGTAAACGTAAAAATTTTAAATTTCTTAGTTTGACCAATTATATAAAATGTTCAAAATAAATTTGAATTTAATTAACAAGATTTTTGTTGATTTATCGAAAATATTTAATAAGATTCGTAAATGTTTAAAAAAAATCTTTAGTTATACTTTGGTCAAAATTTCCATAGTTGAAAGCAAAAATTGTCGTTTAAAATTTCAAGTCATGGTATAAATGGTTTTCCTCAATCCTTCTTAAGTTGTCTTAAGGTATGCAAAAACATTTACCCCTAAACAAGAGTTTAGTTAAATGTTTTGTGTATAAGGGAATAATCCCTTTAAAATCATTTGTTAAAACATTTGTCAAAACATATTTCCATTTTCTTTTTGGTAAAACCCAAAGTCTTAAAAGGGCTCTTAATTTTTGAAGAGTCAATATATATATATATATATATATATATATATATATATATATATATATATATATATATATATATATATATATATATATATATATATATATCTTTCCATCATTAATCAAATGGTCATTTTATGTAAAGGATTAAGTCTTTAATCACATGTCAATTATTCAAGGTATAGGTTTTCATTGTTCGGCCAATTCAGGGCAATCTATAAATAATTATTAACTCATTCTTATTCTTATAAACAAACAAATGGTCCTTAATGATAACAAGCATGAATTTATCAAATTACAGTCTACACACGTAATTCACCAAATTTATGGATGTTACATGTGTATTAGTCAATCCAAACGACATCACGTGAAACTCATAATGTTTATTACAAGTACCGGATGTAGTGATTGGAATAGATAATCTTCTTCGCGGATGCGAAGTTGACAATAACCATGCCGTGGATCAAATCTTTAAAACATACGCTAGAACCTTGTAAATGATCGAACAAATCTTCCATTTCGAGTCATGGATATCGTTTTTGATTGTCAATTTACTCAGTTGACAGTAATCTATAAATATAAGGAATGATAACACCATAGCTCTTCATGATCACGAGCTCGGCAGAATAAAATCTTTCTCCGACAACTCTCTCAGTTGTACGGTAATTCCTTTTAATTCAGATGGTGCTGACGTACAGCGCACATGCCACAGGTGCAGCACCAAGAATATAATCAATACCAAATTCAACTTGCCTTAATGGCGAAGTCTAGGTAATTCACCAGCAAATACCTTCTAAAGTTTCAGATAACAGAAACATCTTTTAATAAATTTAGTTTAAGTTCTTTCTAGATTATAATATCTATGACTAATTCATAATCATTCACAATATAATTTCAAGTCTAAATGCAGGATACGGTCATCCTTCAAGAATTATTTAGATCACTTTTGATGATCAACATCTTATCATTTAGGGGAATTCTACTCGAGTTCCCATCAATTAAGACAATGTCGTCATGTCATAATCAATCAATCCATTCTACGGGCACTATCAACTTTCCAATTGCATTGCCGTCGATAAGATGTGAACTTCTCAAAAGACTAATAATAACTCATAATCCTTCACAAATTCAAGGATATCAGGAGACATAATTACTATTAAAAGAGTAAGGTCAACGCATAATCTACGCGATAGAATTTCAAATCAGATACAGACGAAAACATTTAACGAATATGAATATATCCCATGTTTTCATAATTTGAGTATGCATTCGAAAGCTCCTCGGATCGTTACCCAGGTCATTCAAATGAAATCAAATCAAAAGAAATGATAGGAAGGTCGATACATCCAGTCGGGTATCAACACTCGGTAATCAGATACTTTTCCTAAGAATCTCACTACGGGAGAACTGGACAAGAAAGAATCGTCAATTGTCAAATAAGACAATTTCCACAGATGAGTAAATTCAACTCAGAAGAATAGATGCTATAGGCACATATGTAGGTGTCCCTAACACTATGTCCTTATTTTTCACTTCTTGCAGATCTCATAAATTTTAATCTTTCACAATCGTCAAAGGAAATTTAGTATTTATTAATCAATTTTATGGTGACTACTAATCAGCCTTGCATGGTCCATTCCAAATTGTATGTAGGCGCGCAACTATATACAATTTCAAGATTAACGATGCAATACTCAGTTCGTCAAAATTTTATCATCATGTTTATAATAAAAACATTTTCATGCTTAATTCTTAAATAAGAATCAAAAATAAATTTACAAAGATTTTCTTTGTTATGAAAACAAATATGTTTTCCAAGGTATTTCATAATAAACTTTATTTCAATAATGATTATTTATAAGTCTCACTTTAAATAATCCATATAGTGATGAAAATTAAATTTTCTCAAAGGATACTGTTTTATCTTATAAAAACAATGAGTGATCTGCAGAAAAGTGATGAAAGCTTGTTCACCAAGAACTAACTACAATATGATAGGAATTGAGCTTAGCCAAATAATCATGAGGTTCATGATCTCGATGGCACTCAAAAGAATAATCCACAACGTAACTCGATTCAAGATGAGTACTTTTTCAATGGTTGCATCACTAATGCGAACATTAGGATGAAGCAATAAAAGTTAGATATCATCGATACATGTAGAATTTAGCAATCAAAGGTAGTCTTTTCATTAATCACAAACAAGTTAAAATTGTACCGTAACACATTACGTGTCACTATGTCATACAATTCTCAGAACTCATCCTACCAACTGATGTCTCAGTTAAGTTAGAGATTTTTAAAAGATACCACAATGAATACTAATCTACAAGAGTCATGAGGTGTTCCACATGTCCCGAAAGATCCATCGGTCCTAATTCAGAAGAAGATTTCTTCATTTTATTTCTTGGACACTGGGCATCCTCGTTAGTGGACAATGGCCTAGGAACAACACTTATCACAAACTAACAATAAATTAAAACCTTATAATTCAATCACAGAACTTAACGACTTATGTTAACAATCTCATATTCCATATGAATTAAATTTTACTTTATTCAAGTTTCAATCAACTTATACTCAATTCGATATCCTACCTCATTCTCCAATACTTTCAATCTTATTCATAAACCTTAATAGAGCAATATAAGCTCGATATGATCAACACTTAATTTCCAATCCTATTAGCTCTTACAACAACAATTATCAAATGAGTCACTAGTATGAGATGACTCACCCATTCAATTAGATTTCTCGGAAAGGTATTAGTGGCATGAGGCTTTTGGGTAATGGTTCCAATGACAGCCTCAAGTGCAACATTCACCCTTTCGATTTCAAATTTAAGAATTGGATGACAACGAATCAGATGACACCTTTCCAGGTGGTAACGTTTTGTCAAACTCCACTCTAAGGAAAGATCGTCATGACATCGATATCAGTTTTAATCTCGCCAATTCTTTTTCAATATCACAATCAACTAATATCTACATTTCTACGAATACCAACCATTTGTTGGGATCATAAATATCCACAACGTGGTTCAGATCTAGGATAGCTAGAATTATTACGAGAATAGCTTCGATTAATTTGCTAGGGGAGTTAGGGTTCCTTGTGACAATCTGCGTCGTATAAATACCTCGTATAAATATCAAAATAATCATCAAACAATCATGTAATAAAATTACATCATATATATATATATATATAATCCAAGTTATATATATATTAGAATAAGACTTCTCAGTCTGGCCTTGTCGGTAACTCGGGAATTCTTCGGCACCGTTATAGTCAAAAGATTTTTAGACATTTTTAGAAGAATGTTTATAGTTAAAAGATTTTGAAATGTTTTATTCAAAACCTTGGTTTTAAAAATCTTTCGTTCTCTATAACGAGAGCTCTGGTACCAAACTGTAACACCCCCAAATTTATACAATTCAATATAGCGGAAGACTAGTTGGTGTTACTGGATAGCACATTACTCACATCATAGACAACGCTTGAAAATCATGTCGTTTAATAATAAAGCATTTCCATTCATAAATATCAAATTTACATAGGTCCCAAGTCATATTATTTCATACAAAGTTTTACAAAGTATTTGAATGGGAAAATATAGTTTAAGTGCGGGCCATGAATTCTTGTTGTCTTCCCGAGAATTACCTTCAATTACCTGAGACAAAATATGTTAAAAGAAAAGGTCAGCGATAACGCCGAGTGAATTCATAGAGTTTAATAAAATCCATCAATATAATATCAGTATAAAATTATTACTGAAAATCATTTTGTACAAATCATTTTAATAGGCCATAAAACAGCCAAAGTCATTTTATACAAACCTTCATCAAAATCATAATATAGGCGGTTGCCTTAAAAACCATTATACGAGCCAATGTCGTAAAAACATCATACAATACGTCTTATGACGTTGTATGAAAATAAAAACCGTTATATGAATATGGTTATGAAAACCAAAACACGAACATAATATCAATAGTATGACCCTGTATTGCTAGTCAGGCAATACATCATAATTCGGAGCGTCTAGTAGTATTTCGTTAGTTGGATTATTATAAGCCGCATGACATTGTTACCTTACTAAAACAAACAACGGGTAGCTAACCCGATACTCAATTTGCCCATCTAAATTAGCGTGTCGTCACAAAGGTCACGCTATGGAAATCTTCTCATACATAAATTCGCTTACCAATCAATGTGGCACGACGGGGATCAACCGTCAAGGCGCGAACTGGGGTGATCGTCCCCAAATAGTACTATTATATGCATAAGCGTCTACCAATCCCGGTAGTTCACAATTCATGCTAATGGGACTTTTAGTGACATAACCTAACTTTAATAATCCATTTAATTTCATCTATCGGGTCATTTAATCATTTATCAGGTCATACAGTCGGGTCATACAATCATTTCGGGTCCAAATCAATAAACAAACAATCGGGACAAATGTTGTCCTATTTTATAAAAACTAACATGTTATCTCCTTCGCGGGTTTATAAAACATTTCATAAAAACATTTAAAATAGTGCGAGGCTATGAACTCACGTGGATGTGGGAAAGCGGGTTATCGGCAATTCGGATGTACGGTACGTGCTTCAATCACGGAAACCTAGACAAATAATACTTGTCTTAGACTCTTGTCAAATGACTTTATAAAAATAACAATTATGTATACATATGATGATCATGTGGGTTTACATATTCCCTTTTACTCATTTTAGTGTTTACGTATTGGTATCTTCTTACTAGTTTACTAGTTTTACCTATTTACGTGTTTTAAGTCCAATAAACTTATTATAAGTTATTTAACTTGTATTAATCCATGTTATACTTATATTATCAGTATTTACACTTTACATGTTGGGCCCAAATGGGTTAAGCCCAATAAATAAGTTTATAAGTATTTTTGCCCATTTTGTTGTATTATTAGTCCAATAACGTTAACTTAGCCCGTTAATGTCCGTATGTTATATAGTTCGGGTTTTATCGGTTTTTACTTGTTCTATATGTTTATATATCAGTATATGATTTTTATAAAGTTCACATTAGACGGGTCCAACCGTCTAAGTTTTATTTAACAAAAACGTTAATTTTACGGTAATAGCCGAAAAAGTCGTAAAAATCATGTTTATAATTTTATAACTTATAAAACTTAACAAGTTACCATTTTTATAAAATGTATCATTTATTTATCATTGTACATATTTATATAAATGTATTATATAAGTTAGTGGGTTTTATTTCACATTTAATACTACTTTTATTTGAGTGCTTATATAATACTATTATACTTTAATTTCCAAAATCTGATTTTTATTCTCATGTTCACCAAAACTGCCATATCTAAAGTTCTATATGTAGATAGAAGCTCAAATTTTTATCACATAAACTACATGATATGTGATCCATTTAACTCTTCTATAGCTACTGTTGAATCATCCTCTAAGTATTTTCTAAAAATCGTCCAAAACAGTGAACTCAGATTTGTTTTTAAACTTGTTTTGATCATATATCACTCATTACAATGATTCCATTGCATAGCCAACTCTCACATGTGTACAAGACCCATAGCTTACTGTATATCAATTTATTCAAGTCATTTTACCAGTTTACCATATGATTCGTTACTGTTTTATACAGCCATCTAAATTAAGCAAGATTTTAACCTTGTTTCTTAGAGTTTTTCATCTTTTTAAGCATGTTTATCAACACCAAATCCCACACAATATTTTTAATCATCATTCATCATCATATACATATACATAAGTGAAAGAAATACAAGATTACATAATCAAAAATAACAAGAGGATGAGGAGGACAATCTTTATACCACCATTAGTGATAAAAAGATGGGATTGATGATGAACAAGACTTGGTTTTGGGTAACCAATCTTATGAGATATCAACACCACTTCTAGGATCACCAAGTATTTGTAGATTCCTTGTGAAATCAGCCCTTGATCTTCATGAAAACTCCTTGAGAAATCAGCCCTTGGACATCATCAAATCACCTCCTTGGATGTTAGAATCACCTCTAATCTTCAAGGCTTCAAAGGAGCATCATCATGTGTATGAGTAACACATGATTTTATGGCTAAAATAGATCAAATAGGGGTGTTTGATGATGGTTTTGGGACGAATTTTAGAGAGATGGAGGAGAGAAATGAGAGTGGTATTGCATGTGTGTTTTGTGAGATAATGGTTTAGTGTTGGATGGTTTTGTTAGCTAACTTTGTTAAGTTAGACAAGTGTAGCTTTTAAGCTACATGTTTGACACATCATGGTATGGGTTGGAGCCCATTTGGCCATCACATGTAGTGGGGTGGGCAAGTGTAAAACTTGTCCCATCCCACTAATTTACGGGTACTCCTCGATTCTAGTTTCCTCGATTCACGTGCCCTCGGGTTGTTTTACGAAAAACGTTTTTATAAATTATAAATCAACGGCACAAAATGAATCTAATAAAAATTGTCTCATAAAAAACGGAGTTCAAAAACGTAAATACGTAAACCTAGGGTTTCCGGTTTAGTCGTAAAGGACATTTATTCACGTAAGTCCTAATCTCTTCTCGTAAATTAGTGTGTTTATGAACCAACACAAATTTAAAATCCGAAAAAAATATTCACGGATAAATTTATTTCCTGAAATGTTAGACTGTCACCAAAACGGTGTATGTAAACGTAAGCACGTAACGTAGAATCCTCCGGTTTAGACGTAGTCGATGCTACTTCAAGACGTAAACCCAAATTTCTTCCCAAAAATAAGTGAGTTCATATTATAACATTAAAATAATGTTTTCAAATAATACTTGAGAATAAAATATCAACCATAAATTGACGGATTGTCACAACAACAGTTGGCACGTAAGTATCAAGTGTGCTCCTTTCGAGATGTTGTATGGCAGAGAGTGTCGCGCCTCAATCTGCTAGGATCAGGTTGGTGAGCGAACACTTGAAGGACCAGAGATCATAGAGTTGACTAATGAGAGGGTCGCAGTAGCTAAGTAGAAACTTCAAGAAGCACGGTCACGTCAGAAGAGCTACGCAGACAAGCATTGTAGGGACATACATTTTAACGTAGGAGATCACGTTTTCCTTAAGGTTTCGCTGGCACGTGGTGTTAGACGTTTTGCAATTAAATGGAAGCTCAGTCCTCGTTTCATCGGACCGTTTGATATCATTGAACGAGTCGGTGAAGTATCTTACCGGTTAGCGTTACCTCCGCAGCTTTCTCATGTACACAATGTTTTCCATGTATCCTTACTCAGAGGGTACCAGTATCATCCCCTTCACATGGTTCAGTATCCACTAGAACAAATTCGTGAAGACCTCACTTTTATAGAAGAACCCGAACGATTTCTTGACAGACAAGAACGAGTCATGAGAAGGAAGACGATTCCATTCGTCAAAATTCTTTGGAGGGATCAAACCGAGCGGGAAGCCACTTGGGAAACAGAGGAGTCTATCCGGGCTTCTTACCCTCATTTCATATTTTAAATTCGGGTATGTTCTTCTTTTCCAGTTTACTTTATCTATAATTCGGGGACGAATTATTCTTTTTAGGGGGGAAGAGTTGTAAAACCCGCATGCTTTTACCATGAATAGTTCTCTTACGATAGTACGTACATGATTAGAACTTTCATTTTATAACACGTTTACGTTTCATGAACAAGAATTACAAGTAGTACGTACGTGTTATAACACGATAAGTATTTATTACGTATTAATACACGATAATTATTTCAATAATAATTATAATCACGAATATACGAACATGAAATCATGAACGTAAATAAATCACGAGTTAATATTATGTATGAATGTATATTTATTACGAGCACGAATAAATATATTAAGTCACGATCGATAACTAATTAGACCACGTAATTTACGAACACGAGAACACGCAATTATTTTAGACATGGAAAATGTTCGGGTCACCCCATGTGGGACCCATACCCGCGGACACAACAAGAACATGGGCCAAGCCCATGTAGAATTTACTAACTAGGAAAAAAGGGAAAGATTAGTTTCATATTAACCAAAATTTAGAAAAGCAAGAAACCCTAATCCCTTTTTCTTCTCCTTCTTTGTCCGCCGGATTTAAGAACACCAAAGGGGTGTTCGGTTTGATTTTTGGCCTTTGATTTAGTGCAAGGATCGTTGTGTGTTCATCCTTCTTGATTTCACGTAATCGGTATAAACCCTAACTCTTTTATTTTATGTTTTGATTTATTTAATCACATAAAATCATGAAGGTTTTTAAATAAACTAATTAAAAACAAGATATAAACATGTTATTTAATCATGGGGGTTAAATCAATCAAGTGTTAAGGGGTGTTTGTTGTGGCCGACGCCTAACCGAGCCCCAAGAGGGGTCTCGGCTTGGGTTTAGTCGCACCAACGAGACCACATGGCCTTGGTTTGGTGGTGGTTTGGGTGGTCTCGGGTCACGGCAGCACTAAGGAAGGGAAAACCCCGACCTAGGTCGGGGTATGGTGATGTTTACGGGTCCGGTTCATGAGTTTTAATCACGGGTCTGGTTCACACATGTTTAGAATAAAAACACGGTCCGGTTCATGAGTTGTTTTTGAAGGTTTACTATTTTTACAAGTTATATTATTTTACAAGATTTAAATTAAATTAATTAAAAGCATGAACATGATTAATTTAATTTACATGACTTAGGTTATTAATTTATTATTAATTCATGAATTTTAACCTAAGTATTTATCTTTTAATTAGACTATATAATTAATTAATTATTAAAACCATGACTTTTAATTAATTAATTTACATGACTTAGGTTATATTATTAATAAATAATAATGCATGTTTTAACCTAAGTATTTTTTTTACCTTTATTTAATTAAATCATGTTACATTTAATTAAATACTTTAACCTATAGTTTATTTAATTCAGATGACATAATTAATAAATTATACTATATAATAACATGACTTAGAATATTAATCAGTAAACACTTAAGCTTATATAATTAGCTTAATTATCCAACTTATATCTAATTATGGAAACTTTCTATTTTTAGAAACTTATTTATTTAAGGAAGCTAATCTATTTATGGAAACTTTATATTTTTAGAAACTTATCTATTTTAAGCAGTAATTCTATTTTTGGAAACTTTCTATTTTTGGAAACTTTCTATTTTTAGAAACTTTCTATTTTTGGTAACTTTCTATTTTTGGTAACTTTCTATTTTAGAGAACCTGCTATTTTTAGAAAGTTACTTATTATTACACACAAGTATAATAATACATGAAATACAAGTAATACTTAATCAGAATAAACATAATATATGATCAACACAGTATAAAGCTTAAATCAGTAAAACATGACATGATCATATAAAACAAGCTAGACATGATATAAAACCAGTTACGTACTCAGTAATAAGATACTTATACACATATGTATTTATGTAGCATTAGTGATACCGAAGTAGGACTCTCTTCCGTTCGTCTTCTTCGTTCACTGGACACGAGGTATGGATTTTCCGTCCTTTTAGTATGGACATTCTTTCCTTATTAGGATTTCCCCGTATGCAGCCAACTGTTTTCCCCAGTATATGTTTTATATGTTTTTGAATTGCTTATGTTTAATTAGAATACCTAAAGCCATATACATGCATGACAGTTTCACCAAGTTATTGAGGTACCATAACCATAACACTAGAGGCACAGGTGTTATGACATCACCACGGCGGAGTGATAGCTCATGGCGTCCCTTTCAACTTTTGGCCATTTATTATATTATCAGGTGGGGCGTATGGGTGCATCCTAGTATACATGTTTCAGCAGATTACTCAGTGTGAATGTGGTATGTGCCTTGCATCCTTCACACGGAGCTGATCCCTCCTACCCAAAACCTGTATATTAAATTAGAGGCAGTCCCTCTAATTTGCATGACGAGGTCACCCCTCCAAGTATTCATGAACGTTGATATTCCATGACCTATATTGGTTAATGGTAAATATGTTAAACAGTTTTTACAAGATAAACATAAGGCTTTCAAACTATAAAACCAGTTTTACTAAGATATAACCAGGATATTCAGGACTTAGTTTCTTCCGCTATTTCATGCTTATATGCTTATATTATTCATGCTCTATTTGTATATCTGTGCACTGAGCGTATTGCTCAGCCATTTTCCTTTTCATGTTCCCAAAACGGCAGGTACTCAGGGACACTCGTAGACTGTAAGCGTACGTGCATATGGACTGGAAGCTTTCTAGCCTTCTTTACTTTATGAATTTATCTATACTTTGATACTCATTTCCATGGACATTGTTTATTCCTTTCATTTACAGTACTTATGTTTGTGTGTGATGAGTTCTACTTTTGGATTACCGATGTTTGATTTCGGTATTTCCTTTATGGTAATGTAATGTTTAGACATTTATCCTTGTATGCTTTGAGGACACGCCATAATCACGCGTGACATTCCACTTATCAAAATAGGGTGTTACACTTTTATATAGGGAACTTTAAAACGCAAAAGTCTTAACTCTTACGGGTTAAGAACAAGAACTTTTCGCAAGTTCCTATAATTGATCCTAGAAAGTCATTTATCAAAGGAACTTTAAAATGCGAATTCTAAACTTGAAAAAGTATAAGAAGTTGCAACATCCTATAGATGACTTGAAAACCCAAAACATTGATTTAATAGGCTAAGCATCCACGAGTCTCATTCCTTGAGATTTTAAATTGTGGAGAACGAGAGATGATAGAGTCAATTATAAGTTTGGTATTCTTTCATGAAATTATGTGAGTTGATTATGAGCTTTTTCTCCCATCGCTTGTTAATAAATTTAATTGCAATAAGTAAAGTTGTACGATTTAAAAAGTTACTTAGCTTCTAGCCCAAGATCGTTTAAAAGTTGCTCGATATTAATTAGAGTTCATAGCGAAGGCATAACTTATTGAAGCGGGATGCGAAGATTGGCGAGTCCGAAAAGTTCCTAACAAGACATGAGGAATCTCTCAAAATTCAAAATAAAGATTGGAGAAAAATGAAGAAGTCGTGGTCCAAGTATGAAGAATCTCTCAAAAACTTCAAGTGAAGAAATTCCTATTATGAAGAGAAGACCATAATTTCAAGAACGTCTCTCAAGATTCGAAGTATGAAGTCACTCCCAAATATCGGTCCGAGAAAGGTCTCAAATCGTGAAGCGAGTTATGCCAAGATATGAACTTTTTGAGGCCCCGAGAAGCATTTTTAAAAGATTTTGTCCTTTAGCTAACTATTGATTAAATCGTCATACTTTATTTTCAACCTAAATAACTATCGAAATAAGTCAACAATGCATACTCGTGATCATTTAAGACAACAATAAAATATAAGAGATACACCTAGGAATAAGGGAGTCTAAGTGAATAATTGGGCCACATGAGTTTGTGTTAGTTTGCTAACTTATAATAACAATGATCTCGTTTTTAAGCTTTGTTTGAGGAACGTGAAACTTGAGGATGATAAACATTCATGACAATCCAAAGCCTCAATGTAAGTCTTTAATCTATTTATTTGTTTTTCTTCCTTTAATTATGTCTTATGTTTGATAAAGGCCAAGGTGGGTTAATTATGATAGAAAATGTAAATCTTGCTTTGTAACTAATGCATTGCATGAGGGCATTGCAATGGTCAAGTGTAGGGGAATTGATAGGTGTGAAAACACCCATCCTTTTACTAGTTAATTATAATAATAACCAAGCCAAAACGTGTATTTTATGTCGTAAATGTCGGAGTTATGCGTGGTTTGTGTTTTTGTTGTGATTTAGGATCAAAAAGTGAAAAGGGGAAAAACACGGTCTTTCACGGGCTTTTATCGAAGAAAACGAGAAAAGACGAAGTCAAAAGATCAAGAGTGCAAAAAGAATGGAAGTCCAAGGCCTATTCTGAAGATATATCAAAGAATAAGTCTAAAGACGGAAGTTTAATGAAGTCGAAGAACCAAGTCTAATTAAAGAAGAAAATTATAAGACGAGTTCAATTTATATCGACAAATCCCGAGACGACGTCGAGAAAGACAAAGAATTTAAATCGAGTCGAGACAAGAAGAAAGAAAGAAGAAAGCATCAACACTCCTCTTCTCCTCCTATATAAACCCTCCTAATATGTTATTAGGAGGTGTTAGTCATTTTAGGAGTAGATAGATTAGTTTTAGGAGTAGGAGTAGTGTAATTTACTTTCTCTCTCTCTAGAATTACTTTAACGTTTTTCAAGATTTTTCATTAATCTTGTAATTTGAATCTTTAATCATCTTAATTTCAAGCTTTTTCAATTAATCATTCTCATTCTACCTTTCTTGATCTTTTTAATCTTGTTTAATTTTGATAATCATGTTCTTTGATTGATTGATGTTTGTGTTTGATTGTGCTTATTGATCTTTTAGTGTTTAGTTTTTATAGCTTATATCGTTTAAGTGCTTATTGTGTTATTTTTCTTATGTTTAATTAAGTGCTTATTAGTTTATTTTTATAAAACGTTGTTTTTAAATATTTTTATTAATTAGTGTTTTTAAAAGTTTTTTAATTTTGGCTTATTAGCTTTTTCTTGAATATGATTTGGTTAAAGTTTTAGACAAGTGCTTATTTGGTTTTAGCTTATTTTTAGATTTTGCTTAATTTTGTTGTAATTCGGGTTATACCAAAACCCTTTTATTCCGAACTACGTTCTTCATTAGATTCCGAATTAGGTGCAGTTTCATTTTTCCGAACTGCTTGCAGGTTTTGTTTTCCCGAGTTACATGCAGTTTCAGTTTTCCCAAATTATGTCTAGTATCATTATCCCGAATTAGGTTGGTCTTTAGCATATTCCTAATTAGCTTAATACATTTTCCCGAACTAGGTATGTGATGTTGTTTCCCGAACTAGGTCTGAATTACCATTTATTCCGAACTACGTTGAGAAAATGGATTCCGAACAGTATATAGATTGACCTACATGCTTATGTGCTTGTTTTCCATTCCCGCAAATTTTCAGTCAACATTCCAAACTACTAAATTGGTCATATTCCGAACAACATAAAGGATTTGAGCTACATGCCTGCCAGCTTATATTATTTGGCGCCAAAATTTAGCTACTAGGTTGCCTGCTTTAGCTACTTGCTTGGTAGCTTACTTATTTATTTATATTGTTCCGTAATCGTTTAGTTTAATTTGAACGTTGTTCCGATTTTTATTTTGAAAGTCACGTATTTTTAGTTGTATTTTTCGTCAATTTTTAGTATTAGTATTTTTCAAAAAGATTAAGTTTTATCTTTTATTTAGCGCCCGCTTTAGCTTTTGTCTCGTTTAGTTTTAATGTACACTCCTAGTTTTATTTTCTCCTTTTTCATAAAGTAAATTTTATTTTCAAGTCGAAAGTTAATTTCCTATTTTAATTTTAATTTTATTAATTGTTTTGTTTTAATTTACGTTTTATTATTTCTTTTGCTCCTTTATTATTAGTTATTTGTTTTTGGCTTATTTTTATTACCTTTTGCATTTACCTTTTAAGTAGAAATAGATAACCAAACCTTCTTTTATTCACCAAAAACGATTGAGTCACACATTTAACCGGAGATCATTTGGATTAAACACCGACAAAAAAACGAACTTTCTTTTACATACAAAATCACAATTTCAGTACTCATTTTTCTAATGATCAATTTACAAGAGTCATGAAGAAGTATGGTGTTAACCATAGAGTTTCTACCGCACATCACCCTCAAACCAATGGGCAAATCGAGGTCACAAATCGTGGTTTAAAGAGAATTTGGAAAGAACAGTGGGAGAGCATCGAGCTTCTTGGTCGGATAAGCTTGATGATGCTTTGTGGGCTTTTAGTGTTGATCCCAAACTTAGATCGATTTAGCTTGTGCAAACGGGATTAAATCAAGTTAAACACGTAGAGAAACTTTGTTGTATATGTAACAATTCAAGTATTATGCGAAATTAATACTTAAAAAAGAACACACAAACAATATAAACCAAACTTTCACTTTGATTGATAAATCGAACTTGTGTACAATGAAAGTGTTAAAGCGTATATTAAACTAAAACCTAAAGGCCTCCTTTTATAGATTAAGGAGCCTTGTACAAGAGTCTACGTATCATCTATTTTAGGTAAAGATAAACATAAGAAATACATTGTCGATCATATCTTTACTAGAAACATACTAGAAACATAATACGTGTAGACTAAGTCTTCTATCAATGCTTGACTTCTTCTTATCAACGCTTGACTTCTTCCTGTAAACGCTTGATTTCTTTTTAACAACGTCCAGATTGCTCTTGTCAGCGTCCAAGTGTATTGGCTATATTTTATTCCCAACAATCCTCCCCTAAACTTGATATCTACTATAATGATCAAGTTTCTGAATAAAAACTAAGAACTAGGAGGATTCTTACAAATCTTATCAAAATGGAAATAAACAAATCTAATCAAATCTTTGGCCACATCACTTGAGTAGTCTATCACTAGCTGTGTTGTCATCATTTTCTTCAAAACTTCTTTGGACATGGGATACTCAGCATCCACAAGAAGATACTCAGAAAACTTTGTGGAACTCAAATGATACACACCAGCTGCTGAATATAGACGCCATTGAAGTCCACTGATATCATCCTCAAGATCCATTCAAACTGGATCTTCTTCATCTGGTGCACATATTCTCTTGAATGTTGATCAAAGCTTTATTCCATTGAATGAAGTAGGTGCTTCAGTCTCATACTTGGCCTGCATTAACCTCCAAAGGGTTGCCAAGTCTTCCTTATCCAAACTTGCAAACAAAGACATAAGAGTTGTAAAAGTATGTACCTCTTTCCCATATCTGCCAATCATCCAAAACCCACTTGTATCTTCTTCATAACTAAAGATAGGGTTTCTGGAATCATGAGGTAATACTTGTACCATATGTGAAGCTTCCATGGGTGAGAGCTTAATCCTCTTTCTAATAACAGCCTTACTAGGATTCACTCTATTCAAATTTGAAGGAAACTCAAGTGGAACTCCCTTCTTCAATAGTCTTGGTACAATCATAGCCCTTTGAATCGCCATCTCCTCTGCAAGTTCTTCTTTCCTTTCATCTGAAAAAAGTCTGATAGTGTTCATCTCTTGCACTCTTGACCAAATAGGATAAGCCTTATATTCCAACTCATCAAAGGACAATTCCTGTAAGTTCTGAAAAGTCTAACCTCCTTGATGACATCTAAGCAACATATAATAAAGCTCCCTTATTTCTCTCTTAGACTGTGAGAAAATATTGATGGCCTTATACTTTAGGATTACCTGACAATCTCTTTGAATCCTAAGAAGAATTTCCAATCCCCAAATCTGATCTGATAAAGACATATCTGGATTCTCCATGATCTTATTCTCCCAAGCAAAGTACATCTGGGAAACTTCTGGTATATCATAATCCACCTGCATTTTTAACTCTGCAAGTTTCTCCCTTGCCAACACATCACCATATTCAAGTCTTTCTTGTTCTTCAATTATCATAACACTTGAATCTGTGCTCTCATCACTACATCCTTCTTGTTCCTCAGAAGTAACCACAAATGGTGACTCAACAACCTTCTTCTTTTCTTGTTCCATAATTTGTGCAACCAAGATTGAATCAAATTTTACTTGTGCTGCATCCTTGGGAACTTCTGTTTCTACGATAATCCCTTTACCCTTATCTAATGCATCAATAATGGGTAAAGATCATGATGGTACCTGTGAAGACACTTACTTGATGATAGCTGATGACTAGAATACATCAACCATATCTACATGCTTATCAACGTCCAAAACATGTGTATCAACGCCCAACTTATTCTTGTCAGCACTTGGCTTGTCAGCGTCCAAAATCTGCTTGTCAATGCTCACCTTACTCTTGTTAGCGCTTCTTGTGAACTGCTCCATCATTGCTGTAAAAGATAAGTTCAAATTTGTAGGAGTAACCAAATAGACATCAAAACCTGGTTGCTTCTTCAAATCTGTAAGAGCTTCAGCCACACCTAAAGATTCTCCATCATGTGAGCCTTTTTCACTCACATGTATCTGCTCATCCTCCCCTTGGGAAAAATCCTCCATACCACGCCTATTGTTAGCACCTTCTAAAAGAACAATCCTCTCCCTCAATTGCTTGAGTTCAAGGCCTTGTATAGTGACTATATGTACCATGTCTACATTTTTCTTTTGCAAGCTAATGCAGACAACCATCAATTCCAACATTGTATATGGTTCCAATCTGCCCTCCTCTAGAGTGGGGATTTGACCTCCCAAAATAGAGTCATGGGGAATGGATGAGGTCTTAATGATGTTAGGACTGGCTTGGTCTGCATCTAAGCTAGCACCAATAGTCCTAGCCCCACCCATATCACCAACCACACTTGTGGTGGTTGTTCTCTCTGCAACATGGTAGGACCACCAGAGGAGAACACTCTAATGGTCCTTTGGCGTTTTTCCATCCTAAAGTCTGGGGTGAAGAAGATGATGTGGATTGGGTAGTAGTTTGAAGGTTAAGGGGTGTTTGGGTCTGTTGTAGAAAGGTGTCAACGTTTGGATTTGAAGTATCAACGCCAACATTTAATGTGTCAGCGTTGAAGGGATCTTGTTCAAGTTCCATATGTTGAGGTGAAGGTGATGGTTCAGGTAATGGGTCAAGTTGTGGTTGTGGGCCAGGTTGAGGTTGTGCTGCTACAATAACAACAAGCATGGCTTGGGTAAGGGGTATGTCTCTATGAGGGGGTGAAAACATCTTACTAAAAATAGCTTTCTTTTGCACAGGGATCGTATAAAAATCATCATGATCCCTGGTGCAATACCTTTGTTCATCAAAAATCATTTGTAAAAATCTTGGGTAAGCCAGAGTCATCTTGCTACCCTTGTTTTTACACATGCCATCAAAAATCAGTTTAGAAAAATTATACTTTAGCCCATTTGCAATACACACAATGGCACTAGCAATGGACCTGTTAATTTCATTATGTGTAGTACATTTGGGACTTAAACATTGAAGGATGACATGTATTAAGTACTTCCAAGCTGGGGGAAATTCTTGTTTATTATTTTTGTTTAAATTACCCTCTTCAGGGAAAGGATAACCCAAAGCTTAAAGTCCCTGTTCTATCTCACCAATGGGTAGAGTAGTTATACCATCCTGCATCATTAAGATGCAAAGCCTGGCGAACCAAGGCTTTGGTAACCACCCATGGACGCCCATGGACAATAGCAGTTAATGTAGTCACATTATTAAGCGTTGAGGAACTAACAGTGTTCCAAAACTGTTTAATATGAGTGACAGGGATAAGAGGAGCATGAGAAAGTGCATACCTTAATGGGGATGCATTCAAATACGCCACCATCTGAGTATATTGAGGAAATAGAGCATCATCAGCCTCCAAATAAGCAACCATGTTATGCTGACTTCTGAATCCCAATACCAAGTCACTCGGTTTAAAATTAGGCGCCATTGATATAGAAAGCTATGTGAAAGGTTATGAAAGATGAATATGGAAGAAAAATTTGTTAGACAAGAATATGAAATTACCTTGTTTAAAAAGAAGGAGCCAAATATATAGTAGAGGTAGGCACATGTGATTGGTAAAAAATGAGGCAGTTATTTTCAAAATACAATGATGAAAATCGTGAAAAGAAAAAAACTTATCTTGTTCATTAATTAAAAGTTACCAACTCCCAAAATTACGGCCCCAATTTTCGTCAAAAATAACAACTTGGTAGGACCCAATGAGTGTCAACGGTAAAAAATAACCCATCAACGCCCAACGGCTATATTCTTGTCAACGTTGGAAAAAGCTATGTCAACGTCTAAATTGGTCCTAACAACGTTTGGAAATATATCTGTCAACGTCCAAAAATAAAAATAATAAAAATGAAAAAGGACCTTAACAAAGTGATTTATCCTAGTGAAGATAACCTATAAACTGAAAATTACTATAGGGTGGCAAGCATTGTCCAATCATGCACACTTGCTTATGCAAGATAGACATAACAGTCCTCTAGTGTCCCTTGCTAACCAAAGTTCTTAATAGTGAAGTTATCTCATAAAATCCTTTGTAACTTCCTAGGTAAGCCCAATATTAATCACTCCCAAGTCTCCTAACAGACCACATCCAATTCTAGGCCAAAAAGTCTTGGCAACGTGCATAGTATATCAGCTTTGCATGCTACAGTGCCTCATTAGTTAGTAAACTAATTCATACTCACCAGTGGACACAATATAGAATTGTGATAAGAGTATTATATGAATACCCAAAAAGTCCTAAAAGGTTCCTAAACCTCCCCTTAAACTATGATACACAAGTTGCCAAATAATATGCATGTAATAAAAATTTATGTCAAGATAGGAATATAAATATTCCAACCATCATCCATAAATTGAAACATGCTCCAATAATGCTCCAAGAATACATAAGCAACTTTGTATCCAATGGTATAATGCTAACAACGCCTGCATAATTAGATCAAAAACCACAAAACTAACATGTTGCTAACAACGTCAAGTTAACACTTACCAGCGTTAAAATAACTTTTGTCAGCGTTAGACAAATAATGTGGAAAATCTAATTTTCTATAAAGACCAATAACAAATGCATATCTTGTACATACTTTTACAATAAGATCCCAAAACACATATTAAGTGAGATTGATCATTCCAATACTTGTTATCAAGTATTGAAATCTTCCAGTATCAAAAGGTTTAGTTAATAAATCAGACACATTCTCTTCTATGACAACCCTATCTGGTTGTATTAAACCTTTTTCAAAACAATTTCTTATAAAATGATGTCTAATTTCTATGTGTTTTGTTTTAGAGTGATTTACATGATTTTTAATAATTCATAAAGTATTGTTATTATCTAAAAAATATTGGTATGCATGAAATTATACCCATAATCCAACAGTTGGTTCTGAATTCATAAGACTTGTCCACAACAAGCAGCTGCAGCAACATGTTCTGCTTCAGTTGTAGAATTGGCCATCACTATTTATTTCTTGCATTGCCAAGATATCAATCTACTTCCAAGAAATTGGCATCCACCAGTTGTGGATTTTTTATCAAATTTGTCACCACCATAATCACTGTCTGAATATGCAATAAGCTCCAATGGGGAATCTTTTGGATACCATAATCCTAGGTCTGTATAACACCTAAGGTGTCTAAAGATCCTCTTGACAGCATGAAGATGACACTCTTTGGGAGTCTCTTGATGGCGTGCACATGCACACACAGCAAACATAATGTTAGGTCTTGAAGCTGTGAGATACATCAATGAACCAATCATTGACCTATAATGCCTGACATCCACCTCTTTTCCATCTCCCACTTTTCCCCAAGGGTGTTCCCTATCCATAGGTGTGCTAGCCCGTTTCTCATGTGGAGAAAAGCCAAACTTCTTCAAGATTTCTACCACATATTTATCTTAAGAGATGAAGATACCATCTTCTTTCTACTATACTTGAAACCCTAGAAAGAAGTTCATCTCTCCCATTGCACTCATCTTGAACTTGTTTGTCATGAGTTTAGAAAAATCTTCACTCATCTTTGGACTAGAAGAGCCAAAGATGATATCATCCACATAGATCTGTACAAGTAAGAAATCCTTACCAGTCGTCGTTGTAAACAAGGTCTGGTCTATGGTGCCCCTTTTAAATTCATTTTCCATCAGATAAGTTGACAATGTACCATACCATGCTCTTGGGGCTTGATGAAGTCCATACATAGGTTTCTTCACTCTATACACCTTGTCTGGATGTTATGAATCTTCAAAACCAGGAGGTTGCATTACATAATCCTCCTCTACAATTGTGCCATAAAGAAAAGCACTCTTCACATCCATTTGATAGACTGTAAAGCCCATGCAGGAAGCATAGAATAGAAATTCCTTATAGCCTCAATCCTTGCAACAGGTGCAAAAACATCCTCATAGTCTATCCCTTCCTCTTATGTATATCCTTGTGCCACTAAACGTGCCTTGTTTCTGACCACAATGCATCTCTCATCCTTTTTGTTCCTAAGAACCCATCTTGTCCCAATAGGTCTGACATGTCTGGGACAATCAACCAACTCCCAAACATCCTGGATAGCAAATTGGTGAAGCTCATCCTGCATTGCTTCCACCCAACTTGGTTCTTTGAGAGCATCAAAAATCTTCTTGGGTTCATGTTGTGACAGAAAACAGGCAAGCAAACATGCTTGAACAAGAGGTGTATCAACCTTCTTGTGAATATTGGTAATAAATCCTCCAAGATTCTGATGAGACCTTCTAGTTTGCACAGGAGTCATCACATCACCAATAATTAGAGAAGGAGGATGATTTTTGATTGTAGAAGTGAGCACCCCTCCTTCAATAATTGTATTATTCTCAATCTCATCTTCCATATTACCAATATCCTCTTCAGACTCTCTTCCATCATCATCTGAATGAACCTCTCCATTTCTGTTTGAAGGTTCACCTTGTTTAAAATTATTAGAAGAAAGGAGATGGTCAAAAGATCTGTCAACGCCTGAACCAAAGTTGTCAACTTTTGATCCATCAATGCCTGAATTTGTCTTGTCAGCGCTAGAATTTCCTTTGTCAGCGCCTGAAGGATCATGCATGTTCTCAACTGGTGATACTTGGGGACCACCTTTTTCCTTTCTAGCAGCAGCAGCAGCAAATGCATCTGTCCATATGGGAATGGTAACATACTCAAGGATGGGTTTTGTTGTGTCTGCTTGTGATCCAACCTCTTCCTCAACCTGTTTACCTGAAATATCAACAACTGGTTCTTCCACAACATTTGAAGTTACCTTCACAATGCTTGGATTAGTAACAGGCATATAATTCAATGTCCTAGATAGAGGTTCCAAGTCAAATAACCAATTTGGACCACTTTCAGGATCACTTGGTTTACTTTCTAAAAACCTAACATGTACTTTTTTAAGTATAAATTTTTCTTTCTTAAGGTAAACTCTATATCCTCTACTCTGCACAAAATAACCCATGAATTAGCCTTCATCACCTTTAGCACTAAACTTACCTAAGGCATCACTAGTGTCCAACACAACTACATGACATCCAAAAGGTTTAAGAAAACCAATATTGGGTTTCTTGCCCCAAAGTAACTCATAAGGTGTTTTGTTATGAATCTTTTTGACTAATGCCCTATTTTGAACATAACAAGCTGTATTCATAGCCTCAGCCCAAAAAGCAATGGGAAAGTAACCATCAGCCAACATAGTCATGGCTTCTTCTAAGAGGGTTCTATTCTTTCTTTCAGCAACCCCATTTTGTTATGGGGTTCTAGCTACACTAAACTGTCTAGTAATCCCTTTCTTGGCACAAAAGTCATCTAATAACTTATTTCTAAACTCATCACCATTGTCACTTCTAAGCATCTTAACCTCATTACTAGACTTCTTTTCAATTTGGGTAATAAAGTTAATCAAAGTATCAGCAGTGTCACTTTTCAAGGCTAAAAAGAAAGTCCAAGTAAATCTAGAAAAATCATCAGTGATGACAAAACAGTAGGATTTACCATTTAAGCTTTCTATATTAGTTGGACCAAACAAGTCCATATGCAGTAAGTGAAGAGGTTTAGAACTAGAATGCACAAGTTTAGACTTAAATGAGACCTTGTGTTGTTTGTCTTTGAGGAATGCAACACAAGAATGGTCATTGTAGAAAGCCTTTTCAGGTAAACCTTCAACTAAACCATGTCTCACAAGTCTATTTATATTCTTAAAATTAATGTGCCCTAATCTTCTGTGCCAAAGATTACTCTCGTCAACTGAAGTTTTAGCATATAGACATGACAAATTATTATTCATGCTAATTCCATTAAGATTCACATTATAAATGCCTTATGCCTAGGTGTTCTATAATCAATAAATTTCTCATCTGATATTTTAAAATATTTCTCAACACCAAGCATTCGAAATCAGTGAAAAGAACCTTATTTTTGTTATCACACACTTGTGATACACTAAACTGATTATAGTCAAGTTCTTTTACTAGAAACACGTTTTCAAAACATAAATTATTGGTGAGAAGAGTGCCTTTGCTAGTGATAGTTCCATATCCACCTCCAAAGTACACTTTGTCACCATCTTTAATGGGGATAAAATTTGTCAGATAATCTTCCTTCCCCGTCATGTGCCTAGAGCATCCACTATCCCAATAGCCATAATCATTAACCTGCTTTTGAATGCCCTGCACATAAAGAAAACAAATTAGTTTTCATTGGGAACCCAAGCCTGAGCAGACTTGGATTCATTTGGTTGTTCAACAAGAACAGACTTAGTCCTTATGACAACCCCTTGTTCATCCCTTTTTGGATTAAATACCCAGTTAACCCCAATTGGTTTTGTTATGACCTTTGAAATATAATGAAATCTGTTACAGGTCATAGAAATCCCATCTGAATTAGGGTTTTGATCTTGCTTAGGTCTCCATGTCAAGCTAGAAGAAGCTTTAGACCCCTTTCCCCTTGGTTGTAAATATTTTCCATTATTAGTTCTGGAAACGTTCCTTTCAGCGTTTAATTTGTTCTTGTTAACGCTGAAATTACCCTTATCAACGTTGAACCTAGGGTTTGCTACAGGAACCCATTGTCTGTTAGACCATGTATTGGTCTTCTGAAAAGGTCTTTGTCCATAAGTATTAGACCCTTTAGTAAAGAATGGGGCTGGTCTAACAACTTGTGGACTTTGCTAGACAAAAGGTTTGGGTTTGACAGTGTTTGACTTTTTATCAGCGTTGACCTTTGAAGCATTGACACACTTATAAGATAAATGTGAAAAACTTTCACAAGTGTAGCATGCTTTTCTAGACATAGCTCTAGGTCTTGAAGAAAAGAAACTTGTCCCATTATCACTAATTTGGCTTTTGGTGACCTAGGTTTCCTATATATTTCTGCATATTTAATACTTTTCTATCAACATTTAAGCCAAGGTCAACACTCTTGCCAGTGGAGGGGTTTGTTACTTTTATGGGTGTAGACTCATTTGGGCTGTCACTAAGCATGCCACCCTTAACAAACAAGGTAGGGTTGGCTTTAATCCATTGGTCCAAATCAGTCAACTTCTGTTTGTATTCCTCTACTGGGGTAAGAACTCTTGGTGGAGTAATAAATTCCTCTTCTTGGAGTTCTGGTATACCAGTCCAAGACAAGTCCTTTCTAAGGACACCATAGAAGTTCCTAGCAGGTGGTGGAACACCAAGATACTCTTTCATCCCAATCCCAGTCATATCCCTAGAATCCCTTTGTTCACTAACACATTTTTCTAGGGTTTGTGATGGTTTGTCAAATCTTTGAATTTTAAGATCTATATTATCTTTGTTTTTATAGCCTCATCTAACTTAGCATGTAAAGCACCATTGGCTCTCTCCATGATGTTTCTAACCTCAATACTAGCATTTAAATCATGAGTTAAAATATTGATTTGATCTTTTCGGTCAAACTCCATTTTCTTATACTCAGCTACAGTCTTTTCAGTTTGAGTAAGAGCAAGTTGATAGTTAGATAACTTGCATCTTTCATTAACCACATCTGTTGTCAATTTTAAAACTTCTTTGTTAAGTTTTTCAGTGTTTAGACGACAACCCTTACTACAAAATGCATCATCATATACCTCATTGTCTGATGAAGATGAAGAGTGTGCCATGAGAGCATAGTGAGCATGCTCTTCTTCTTCCTTTTCTGCAACCAAAGCTTTGTTCTCTTCCTCATCCTTGGCCAAATAACTCCAATTCCATCCAACACCATCAATGTCTTACATAGCAACCATAGCTTTGGAATCCTGAGCCTTGATGATTTGGCTTGAGGGTTTTCCAGCATCAGATCTTTTTGGAGATCTGCATTCTCTCATAAAGTGTCCCATTTGATGACAATTATAACACCCAACCTTGGATTTGTCAAATCCAGCAGTGTCCTTAGCATTAAAATTCATCTTCTTCTTTAATCTTCGATTCCATCTATTCGCCCTTATGCTTGCAAGAGCCATATTCCACTTGATGTCCATCTCCTCCAAATGCTCATCACCAATTTGCTCAAGGTCCTCTTGTGTAATCACTGAACCATTGGGCAATAAAGCAATGTATGCACAAACAGTATCTAGATCAATACCAGCAGGCTTAACTCTTGGAGAGTCAACATTTTATGTGTCAGCGTCTGAATGTGAGGCATTGACAAAGCTTGATCCAGCGTTGACACAAGTTGAACCAGTAACGGGGTGCATGTATGACTCCCTTTGATCAAATTGACCTTCACTATGTGAGAAGAAGGCCATATTTCTATTGGTAGACTTGCTTCCTTGATCCAAAAGAATTTCATTCTCTACCAGCCTTAGTTTATTGTAAACATCATCAAAAGTGGAACTTTTGTGAGTATTATTAGCAATTATAGACCTTGCTTCAATCTTCTATGCATCACCAAGACTTTTAAGAAAAGTGACAATGATATCAACATCACTAAGCACTGTACCCATAAAGGAAAGCTTGCTTGTAATGTCAAGATGTCTGCTTCTCACTCCACTTAGCTTTTCATTGGGTTGAGCTTTAAAGACAGCATACTCATGCAAGAGTTGCTTCTTTTTCTCTTGTACAGTATCAGCATTACCACCATAAGCAACTTCAAGGGCTTCCCAAAGATCTTTAGCAGACTCATAGCTTCTATATTTGTGTTGATTGACTTGTCCTAAAGAGAGTTTGAGAATGCTTAGGTTTTTCATGTCATTCCTTTTCTTTGCTATGTCCTCAACTGAGACAGCTTTATCATCTTTAGGTTTTTCTTTTTGATCCTCTTCAGTAGAGCCTTGAGTTGATTTTGTCAAGATAGCAGCTGCAATCTTTTTAGCCTTATTGAATGTGTTTCCATATTCAATAATTTCCCATAGGATGTAGTCATGGATTTGAAGATACTGTTCAAAGTTAAACTTCCACAACTCAAAATTGTCTAGGTCTAGCATGGGAATCTTGATGTTGGGGGTTGAGGAGGAGGAGGAGTTTAACTCTGGAGTAGACATGTTGTTTTTAGGGTTTCTAGAAAATTAGGGTTTTCGGCGATTTAGGATTTTTATGTTCTTTAGATCAAAGTTTCTCAACAAGCTCTGATACCATGTTGATCCCAAACATAGATCGATTTAGCTTGTGTAAACGAGATTAAATCAAGTTAAACACATAGAGAAACTTTGTTGTATATGTAACAATTCAAGTATTATGCAGAATTAATACTTAAACAAGAACACACAAACAATATAAACCAAACTTTCACTTTGATTGATAAATCGAACTTGTGTACAATGAAAGTGTTAAAACGTATATTAAACTAAAACCTAAAGGCCTCCTTTTATAGATTAAGGAGCCTTGTACAAGAGTCTACGTACCAGCTATTTTAGGTAAAGATGAACATAAAAAATACATTGTCGATCATATCTTTACTAGAAACATGCTAGAAACATAATACGTGTAGACTAAGTCTTCTATCAGTGCTTAACTTTTTCTTATCAAGGCTTGACTTCTTCCTGTTAACGCTTGTCCTGTCAACGCTTGATTTCTTCTTAACAACGTCTAGATTGCTCTTGTCAGCATCCAAGTGTATTGGCTATATTTTATTCCCAACATTTAGGATGGCTTTTAAGACACCAATTGGTTGTACTCCATATAGGCTTGTCTATGAAAAAGCATGCCACCTCCTGAAGAATATGGATAATCTTATGAATCAATAAGGTGGGTTGAAGGTTTCTAGAGAGAGAAAGTAGTGAGAGAGAAATATGTGGTTTTTTTATTCAAATGAAAGTGAAACAAAACCAACAACTAACCCCTTTCCATGGTGGAAAGGGGTATTTATATCCAAGCCACTAATAGGCTTGGGCCGACCCATGACAAGCCCATGGGCCGGTTTTTACTTAACTAAATAAGCAAACATTAACTACGAGCTATACAACATTAATAATATTTTGGAGTGACCGATACTTCTAATATACGTTAAAAACGTATTTCTAACAATCTCCCCCTAAGGGAGGTCACTCCACGTTACACAGTTCTAAACCTAGCATACTATACTAAGTCTTCGTTCTTCAGCTCGTAGTCTTTTCTTCTTTTCTTTTTGTTGTGAATATGTTGATTTGATCTTTTAGGCTTTGGCTTGAGAGCATTGTTCTTTTGACCAATCACGTGCGATCTTTGCCTTCTTGTAAATCTTGCCTCCTCGTGACCCCATGTTCCACACACTTATGTCTTTTGTTGAATTCTTGAAAGCTTCAGAATTTGGTACAGCGGAAGACTTCATTTTGTACTTTCTTGAATTTTGTTGAACTTTGATGTAGAAAACATAAGCATGTGGGAACGACTTCAGCTGGTACACCGCAACGCCACCGTCTTCGCAGCAACATAATAAGACACGAATGAAATGGCTTAGAACATTTCATTCTAAATCGGTAGCGTTTTACCTCCGGTCGGTGAAGACCGTTGGACGATATTAGATATCGTACCTGTGACGGATAGTTTCAATTAAGTAACTTCCTGACAGGATTTCGCGGGTAAACCCGATCTCTTTATTCGACGATCACTAAGCTTGACTGCGAACATAAAGAGTGAATCACTTGGATAAATTATCCTTGTGATCGAAGCCGTCAATACATGAAACCTGGAACAAGTGAATTTCAATTAAGATTTTCACCATCGTTGCTTTCCAGTTATCACGAGCTTGATTAATAAAGAATCTTGCACGTCACCTACCAAGTGCTGTTTGATGTTAACACTAGAAGTATTTCCACTCGTCACTGTGAACACTAAAGAGTGTCACTCTGAGTGTTCTGGCAAGATCATATGATAATGCGTAGAGGCTTGGAACGAGATTAAGTTCAATTAAGAATTAAACTACTGTTTCTTTCTAGTTTTTCACAAGATTGGTTCTTAAAGAACCGCACGTGTAACCTACCATGAGCTTGTTTGATGTTGGCTCAAGCAGGATTTCCATCTTCATTGTAATACTTGCGCATTACTCGGATGTTCTTGCAATATTACAAGAATACTGCGTAGGACTCATAAAAATCTCTTACTTTTCATAGTGTGTGAGAAAGCAAGGAATAAATGGAAAGTGTCCTAATGAGACTTTTGATGATCTCGTGGCTCTAGACTCGATAGTGCATTTTGATTTAGTGAGCGATGGCTGGAGAGGATTGCCACCTTTTCAGTATCAGTCTATTCGGAGTGAATAAACCAATAGATAACGTGTTGATCTCCGTGTGATTAAAACAAATACCTTTTGAGAGATATTTGAGTTAGCTGGGAAGGGTTGTGCATTGCATCACTGGGTCCATGATGTCTTTCTTCAATATCGAGAATCATTATTAAATGATCTCAATAGCATATGTATTGACCCGGTTTCTACCAAAAGTTGTAAGGAGGGCTTCTTTCTTTACACCCTTTATCTTTACATTTCTTTTTCATTCTTCAACCCCTTCAGTACTTACCAATACATCATTACTAGAACCTTGTTGTGATTGTTCCAGTGCTAGCATCAGTAATTAGTCGGTACTCTGCTACGTTCACAAACTTTCTCCATCTTTCCTAGGACTTTTAATTCTATCTAGGGAATTGTCCTTGGGAAGATTCCATCGTCTCTGATGAATCATTGGACTAATACCTATTCCTACCACCCTTTTGTCACCACATCCGTCGTGAATAAAGCGTGTTTTGGGAAAGCATAGTCACCATGAAAAATCCTTGAAAATCACTTAAGGTACTTGTGATATTGAAATCAAGAGTTTTGTACCTTAAGTGTTTTGTTCATCAAAAACGCTCCCCCTTAACACGTGCTTTACACATATTAAGTTGGATTATCGTTAAGTATTTTTCATCTTTTAGCCAAGTATCATTTAAGTCTCCTTAATCCCATTTTCTCCCCTTATCCAAAATGTTAACCATTAATATTTGGGATATTGAATGGATTAACCGGTCTTTGGGTAAAAATGAAATCAATGTTTGGCCATAGAACATATTAATGCTCCCCCTTAAATTAATAAGGTTAATTGTAGTGCTTTAGTATGATATATTTTGAAAGATTTAGAATCTCGTGAAAAATTCTTGAAAAATTATCATACCTTAACACTACATCAAGCCATAAAAGCACAATATTAACAAAATTTACATATTCACAATTAAAACCAATATAGAGTAGACCTGAGATGTATGATCCATTAGATGGATCGTTGTAGTAACTTGTGGTGCACTCCATATGGTCTACCACCAACTAATCTTTCTAAGCTCCTCATCAATCTACCTTCCCGGAGCTTTTCATCAATCATCTTGATCACATATGTCGCCATTTGCCGATAACCCGGATGCCAATCCTCAATCATTTCTGGTAATAACCCACCAGAATTAAAATGCTCCAATTTTCCTCTGACGTATATGAGAGTCCCATCACTGTATTTATGAAGCTCACCTACCCTCATAAACTTCATGATCCCACGACTGTTCATGTAGAAAATCTCGTACATCAGAACGGTAATGCCGGTATAGGGACATCTTTTGACATGTTGAGGTGGAACTTGATTCATTGGACGGGTCATGTTAAGCTTCCTTTGGTAGCTTTCAACTCCCAATTAAAGATCTTCAACATATTTCTTGATAACAACGCTTCGTGTGAACATACGAAGTGCTGTATTCAAGGCAATGATTTCTTCACGAGTAAGATGGGTAAGTTGATCACGGGTCATCATAAGCAACATGTCTTCGATATCTTCAAGGCGAATGATAGAAAAATCTCCCTGCTGTATTGTGTATTCTCTATCATCCTCCCTTTTTAGACGAATCTCCGTCACATGATGATAGCCATTCTTGGCTTCAGTTTTCAGTCCCAAAATACTTGAGATGCGAATATCAGATTTGACAATATTACCTGAGTTGGCAAAGCAGCAACCTCTGTACGCCCTTCGGACTCGCTCGTCCCATTGTGATGCTCCTATAGCAGCATACATATCATAATTACGGTGTACCTTTGGAACCCAAAGTCGGTTTACCTTTTCCTCGATCCAGGGTATTGTCCCCCAATTAGCGGCTTTCAACAAGGTTAGGGAGGTTGCGTACTTGGATGATCGCTTGAGGAGATAATCAAGATCATAGGTGACAAAGAAGTCAAGAGCAATTTGATTATCTTGAGAGGGATCAAGTGGAGGTGGAGCTCTTTCTGACTCATGAAGGCCTAGCCTTTGAACGGTATTGAGAGCTTTCAGGACCTCGTCAGCATAATACTCGTACTCCATGCGGCTTAACCTGGATTTGGTGTGAATTCTCTTGTCCTTTAGCGCTCTCTTCACCAAAGATGGAGTGACCGAAGATTTGAACTCATGAGCCAAAAATGCACACAAGTATATCGGATCACGGATACGGAGATATAGAACATCTCTATCAGCGTCTGTGATTGGATCATATTTAGCAGCTGCCGTGATCCAAGCTTGTGGCGGTGCAGTTTCATCAATCTCCAATGTATCCGCCCAGTCCCGTGTGCTTGACTCGGGAACAGTAGATTGTGGTTCTTGTTGCAGAGGAGTAGAAACATGAACACTTGCTGGTTCTGATTCAGGCATTTCGGTGGTATCATGAACAGGCGAGTGTTGTGCAGATTCAGGTTCAATTACTGTTTCTGCAATCACAGGAGCAACAAAAGAACTAACAGGATTAGTGGTAACAGGTATAGAAACATAAACAGATGTACCGAGAATCGATGACGCAGTAGCAGCATTCACATCATGGCGCCACTTGGTTCATCCTGACTCCGTAGAGGTGGACTTTTCCTTTCGGGCAGCATCTTTCTGAGACTTGGTACCAGACTTGGATGGTTTCTTTTTGCTGGCAACCTTGTCCCCCGTTTCAGGATGATCATGTTTACCACCATCATACTCATCATCATCCCCGTTGCTACCCATATCACTCTCCTCATTTTGATCACCACCATCACCATCATCATCATCATCACCATCATCATCATCACCATCATCATCATCACCATCATCATCATCATCTTTACCATCACCCTCTTCTTCACCATCACTGTCCTCCTGCTCACTATCTTCCTTTTCCTCCTCATCTAAGATTTGGTAAGGTACCACACTTCCAAACGTCTTAAACAACCGATCATCCTCCAAGATAGCTTCATTGAGTGCTTTGTAGAGTGTCCGCTGAATTTAGACTTGTCAAAAGATCCAACTTCCTTCATGCGAGCTTTGAGGATCTTCTTTAATTCAAAATCCGTTAAGTCATATGCAATTTTGTAGGCGGATTCGGAAGGGTTGGACGACTTGATCATCAAGTTATCAGCCGCAAGTTTCCTCATCTCATCACGCAGCTTTGGCATAAGGGCCTCAACAGATTCATTCGCTATCTCTAAAATAGAAGCTTCAAGTAATTCTTTCTGCTCCTTATATTTATCCTTTATATATCGAAGTCTCGTAAGTCGTGCTTCACTCTTTTCAGCTTCAGCCTGTTTGACCTGAGCAAGTTCTTCTGCATGAGCTTTACGTGTCAATTCCATCTCTGCAGTGAACTTAGCTATCATCTCTTCTTGGGCTTTCTTGGATGCCTCTTCACTTTGCACTCGTCGAAATATCTCTTCTCGAAGTTTATCCATCTCTTTTCTTTGACTGTCCGTGTGTTTATCCAACATTTCTGCCATTACGAATGCAGCCATTGAAGATGGTACATAGCTACTCTGGGATGGTTGAAGAGGCTCGGTTGTGATTACAGTACTGAGGATGGAAGTTGTTGGAGATGGAAGGAAAGGTAGTGGTGTTGACACCGGTCGTGTTGGTAAGGGCTAGATTGGTGGAGGTTGAGTTACGAGAGGCTGTGTAGTCACAATGATTGTTGTAGCACCGGACTCCTTCTCAACACTTGCTGTATCAGCAATGGATGTCTCCTTTGATGCTGAGTAACGTTCGGGTGATCCAAACTCATTAATATCATGTGACTCCTCGTATTCTTCTTCAACATCCATCTGTGCACCCGAACCACTACCGCCTGTGTCTCTCCTACTCTTTTCAATAGCCATCTTCATTAACTTTTTCTCAGTCTTTTGAGTTAGCTCGAGAGTAGGATCGTCATCAACATCTTCTTCATCGTGAAGAACAAGCTCGTCAGCCGTGCTCTTACCCTTCTTATCCACAGTCTTTTTCTTCTTGGTTTTGGGTTCAGCTAAAGCTGTTTGCTTGCGTTTACCTTTACTCTTAACCGTGGTAGACGAGTCTTCTCCTGCTTGAATGCTTGCTCGTTGATTCTCGATTTCTCGTAGCATGTTCTTGTAATCAGCAGAAGCGATAATCTTATCTGTTAGGAGATGGTTGGGAATAGGACCAGGGTTAACAACATTGGAGTGAGTTTCTTGCCTTAAGTCCACCAGATCATCAACATCCATTGTGTGGTGACGGCTACCTACACGCTTATCAATAGACGCATCGTTTTCCATAAAATAATGTATGATTAGCTTTATGAACCTAGGGTACGGGTAACCTTTAGCCTTAGTCTTCGTGTTTGTGAAGAGTTGAAAAATAAACTCTTCCCACAACAATGATGCATAATCAATACCCATACCTTTGAACATACCATAGAACATCTTGACGATTGGCGGACGTACAACATCATACCCAGTCGTTTTGGGTGTGAGACATCGGCTGAGAATACCAAAAATCGCTCTCCAAGGTTGACCCACTTTGGCTGTGGTAAAATCGGACACTATTCGTAAGTCCGCACATCCAATAGCAGAGAACATCTCCATGAGCTCGTTCTTGGTCGGGTTCGTTGAGAATGTTGTTCCTTTGGGTGAATCCCGAAAACCAAAGATCTTGCGGAAGTCTGACACGGTGAGAGTCTGTTGCTTGTTGTCCACGAAGAATGTGATCTTGGTTGACGTCTTCTCTTTGGTTGCCCAAAATTCGTACATGTAGTCGAAGGGCACCGAAGCACTATCCCTTAGCGCATTCTTAAAGTGAGAATTGTCAAGAATGGCTGAACCTACCTTGAATCCATTGTGAGTGGAATGAGAGACCTCCTTCAACCGGTAGTTGTTTGGAATGAACTTGAGGGTTTTGGCCTCGGCAATGGCTGTTGCTCAAGAGTCTTGTATTTGTTGCACGGTTGGGTTAGTCATTGTTTCTACTTAAGATAAAACATAAAAGTTGATACATACAGATATGAATATCATTATGAATTTGTACCTAAGCATTATACATATGACATAATCCCTTAAGCTTTTAAAACACTCAAACATCCTTCATTCGGAATAAACATTTAATTCGGAATAAATTGGTCTATCCGGAATAATCATCTATCCAGAATAAACAGGTCTATCCGGAATAAACAGGTCTATCCGGAATAAACAGGTCTACCCGGAATAAAGTGGTCTACACGGAATAAATTGGTCTACCCTGAATAAATTGGTCTATCCGGAATAAACTGGTCTATCCGGAATAAACTGGTCTATCCGGAATAAACTGGTCTATCCAGAATAAACTGGTCTATCCGGAATAAACTGGTCTATCCGGAATAAACTGGTCTATCCGGAATAAACTGGTCTATCCGGAATAAACTGGTCTATCCAGAATAACAGGTCTATCCGGAATAACAGGTCTATCCGGAATAACAGGTCTATCCAGAATAACAGGTCTATCCGGAATAACAGGTCTATTCAGAATAACAGGTCTATCCGGAATAATAGGTCTATCCGGAATAACAGGACTATCCGGAATAACAGGTCTATCCAGAATAACAGGTCTATTTGGAATAACAGGTCTATCTGGAATATTTTTGCCAAACACTTGCTCATTCGGAATAGGTCGTTCATCTGGAATACCCTTAAAAACATGCTCATTCCGAATGATCTTAAACGCATTCTAAAATGGATTAATCTAGCATTCGTGTGTTTTAAGGTATTCTAAAGGCAACAAACATCGTTCTAATGCTAATTCGAGCCAAACCCACCTAAAACCCTAATCAATTAAGGCCTAAATTAGGCAGAAACCCTAATTAGAGCAATTTGATTAAATCGAGTTAATTATGGGAATTAACAATGAATTAGATGAATTAATACCACGCATGTACCTTATTAATCGAATGAAACGAATTGGAGAACAAGAAAAACGTGAGTTTAAAGCTTGAGTGTGTTTTTTGTGTTTTGTTAATGGCGGTTACAGAAAAAAACGATGACAAAGAAAGAAGGAGACGGGGGTGGAAGTTTGACTTAGGTCAAATTTTTACACATTTTACCCTTTTTCACTTTTAACCCCTGCACTTTTCATTCTTTGACGCTTAAAGTTCCTTAACTTTTCTTTTTGTTTTCTCTTTTAGTTAAATACTCTTAGGTTAACAACCGTTAACTTAATTAACACTCGTTAGTCCTATCTCATTGTATTAACTGTTCTAGCCCTCACACAACTTAAACATCACATCCTATTAGCAAATAACCAAGACCTAAAAACTCACAATAAATCACGAACAAGCACAAGTCGTATTCTAAAGCAAGTCCAATCATTAACCATTTAGCCAATTAATTTTCCTCGAAAACTTTTGAAGACCTTTCTGATGATGAAGACGATTTAATATTTTCTCCCCCTTAAACGATGACCCGTTTTCTATTTAAAGAGCTGTAGTCATTGTTTAGCGAGGCACATGTTGATGAAAACATTTTCCAATTAATGTCTTGAAAAGATTGATTCGTGGTGGCAATACGATTTCTCTTATTTTGACAAATTAATGCACTGAGACGTACACTAACTCGTGTTAGACCAAGTTATAAAGTAACCTTGATCCCTTTGCATGATTTGGCTTGTAAATCATGCCCGAGAAAATTAATTCCCGTTGTGAGCCAACGTTTTCTAAGGAAATATGATTTTAATGCGAAAAACGGGTTGCAGTCTGAAATAACTACAAGCCATAATGGGCATGTTTTAAAAATGTACAACTTTAATAAGGACTCTATTTATGGCGCCGTGTCATATTGATTGACATTTCTAAAGCCGTAAATATTACCGTACTAAAAGACATGCCCGATTTAAAAAAACGAAAATATTTTTGGGTTTTCTTGGTTTTATATTTTTTATGGTTTTTCTTTGTTTTATATTTTTTTATGGTTTTTCTAGGTTTTATATTTTTGTATTTTTCTTTTTGTGGTTTATATATATACGATAATATACATGATCACGAACAAAGGATACGCATGAATAGTTTACCACCACTATTCTTCTGATTCTTCTGCTAACTCTTTGAGAGTCGCTGGAGAGAAGGATTTCATGCCAAGCTTGTCGATCAAAAACTCGATTCGTCCTCGATCTAAGGCTTTTGTGAACATATCTGCCAGCTGGTACTCAGTGGTGACAAAATACAGCTCGATCACTCCGTTCTCCACCTGCTCTTTAATGAAATGGTAGCGAATGTCGATGTGCTTTGCCCGGGAGTGTTGAACGTAGTTGCAGCAAAGGGAAATGGCGCTCTTGTTGTCACAATACATCGGGATTTTGTTGAATCCAAGACCGTAGTCAGTTAGTTGGGATCTCATCCAAAGGACTTGAGCACAACAACCAGACATGGCAATGTATTCAGCCTCCGTGCTAGAAATTGCAGCGCTTTTCTGCCTTTTTGAAGACCAACTAATCAATCTGTCTCCAAGGAGTTGCACAGACCCAGAAGTGCTACGCCTCGTGTCTTGACACCCAGCATGATCGGCATCTGCATATGATATTAAAGCAATAGAGGAATCTTTCGGATACCATAAACCACGATGAAGTGTTCCTTTGAGATACCGAAAGATCCTTTTAACATCATGTAGGTGCTTTTTGGTAGGCCAAGCCTGATACCGTGCACACATGCATACGGCAAATTGCAGATCAGGCCTGCTAGCAGTCAAATAGAGAAGGGTGCCGATCATCCAACGGTAGAGTTTCGGATCGACAATAATCCCATTTCTATCTTCATCTAACTTGGATTTCTCCACCATTGGAGTGTCCACGGGGTCACAATTTACAAAGTTATATTTCTTTAAAGATTCTAGAGCATATTTGGATTGATTAATAAAGATGCCTCTGGGATTCTGAAAAATTTGTAATCCTAAGAAAAATGAATTTTTTCCCATCATTGACATCTGAAAGCGTGTGGACATTATCTTCTCAAAGCGATTTGACAATTCTATGTTAGAGGCAAAAATATTATATCATCAACATAAATTTGTACCAGTATCATGTCGTTGTCCTCCTTGAGAGTGAATAGAGTGGGGTCCACCTTGCCTCTGGAGAAGCCTTCCGAAATGAGATATGTTGAAAGGAGATCATACCACGCGCGTGGAGCTTGTTTCAACCCATAGAGAGCCTTCTTAAGCTTGTACACATGGTTAGGAAACTCCGTGCTAACGAACCCATCCGGCTGACTAACATAGACTTCTTCCCTTAGTTCACCATTCAAAAATGCCGTCTTCACATCCATTTGATAGACGATCATGTTCATATGAGTAGCATATGCAAGGAATAGTCTAATAGCCTCCAATCTTGCAACAGGAGCAAAAGATTCTTCATAGTCGATACTCAAGGCTTGTTTGTATCCTCTAGCAACCAATCTAGCCTTATTCTTCAAGACTCCACCCATCTCATCGAGTTTAACCTTATAAACCCACAACAAAGTAAGGATGTTTACCTTGTCAGGGAGAGGAACTAATTCCCATACTTCAAGTCTTTGGAATTAATTTAGTTCCTCTTGCATGGCTTCAATCCAAGATGATTGAGTCATAGCATGTTGCAAGTTTTTAGGTTCAACTTCGGAGAAAAATGCATCAAAATAGCAATAGAGTGCACTCTCTTGTAATTGATGGTGTGTAGAGACTGGTCGATCGAGACCTCGAATAACATTCCTAATTGGGTGATCTTTTGTCCATTTGGTGCTGTGATTTTCAATCTGTGGTGGTCTGGAGTGGACGATTGTAGGAGCTTCTTCTGAGGTAGACGCGGCTAAAGGATTTTCAGGTATCGGTATACCAAAGAATGGAAGCTCTTGTAGGTAAGCATATTCTAAGTCTTGATCAACAGAATCCTCTTCAACATCAGTAGGCACAAGTAAGGGTGAACACCCAGGCGTAGTTTGAGAATTACTTGGTGAAGGTGCATCTGGTTCAATGTTAGCTGAGGATGCATTTGATGAAGCTTCATTAGCTTGAGCAACAACCTCAGGGATTGGAGCTATCACTATAGGTGCTGGAACTTCATCACTTGGGGGATCAAAGAATTCATCAAGCAACGGTTGAAATAGTTTATCCCACTCGGGCCTTGTAGTTGGTTTAAATGATGTAGAAGTAGGATTATTGGGAACTAATCCGGAACTAATAGCACCGGTTCCCATCTCGTGAAGCGCGGGTTCAGAGCTGCGTTGCTCAGAAGCCATCGCTGTCAGCTCATCAAAATCTGCGTCCATAGTTTCTACTATCTTACCAAGACGACGGTTATAAATTCGGTATGCTTTCTTGGAGGGTGAGTAACCAATGAAAATACCTATATCGGCTTTCGGTTGAAGTTTGCCCAAGTTCTCACTATTAATGTTTGGATAACAAAGAGCACCAAACACATTAAAAGAATGAAACATCGGGTTTACGATCATGTAGAAGCTCGTAAGGTGTTTTTCCATGGCGTTTCCGAATGATAGAGCGGTTTTGGGTGAAACATGCGGTAGATACAGCTTCTGCCCACAAGAATAATGGAGCGTTCGCATAAATCAGCATAGTCCTAGCAGCTTCCATAAGCGTACGATTCCGTCTTTCAACGACACCGTTTTGTTGTGGAGTACGTGCAGCGGATGTTTCATGTGAAATACCAACTTCTTCATAGTAATCACGAAGAGTCTGGTTGACGAACTTTGTTCCATTATCTGTACGAATACGGCGGACAGTAGTATTTAAACGTACCTGAATGAATTTCAGAAAAGTGATGATAGCCTTCGGTGCTTCATCCTTTGTACGTAGAAATCTAACCCATGTAAACCTGGAGAAATCATCCACAATAACAAGGATGAATTTCTTACCGCTCACACTTTAGGTTCGCATTGGCCCACAAAGATCCATATGCAAAAGATGAAGTTTTTCTTGATTGGTGTCTTCAGCTTTGGGCTTGTATGATTTCTTGGTGCTTTTCCCCCTTGAACACGCGGAACATAAATGGTCCTTGTGAAATTTGAGCTTTGGAAGACCACGAACTAATTCGTTTTTAGCCAAATGATTAATAGCATCAAAGTTGAGATGAGATAATCTGCGATGCCATAACCATGACTTGGTCTTAGATGCTTTGGAGAGAAGACATACTAGAGAGGCGGCCATCATGTCTTGTAGGGACAAAGTATAAAGATTTGCACCACGAGACCCCTTCAACAAGTCTTTTCCTTCCAAGTTGCGGATGAAACAAGTATGTTGTCGAAAAGAAACCTCTAGGTTGGAATCACAGAATTGTCCTACTGAAAATAAATTATGACCAAGACCTTCTACATAGTATACCCTTGAAATCGTAACATTTCCAATCTGATATTCACCATACCCTATTATCTTTGCAATATGATCATTACCGAATTTAACCGTTCCAAGAAACTTGCTGACTAAATTTCGGAGCATCGAGCGATCTCCGGTCATATGCTTTGAGCAACCGGAGTCCAAATACCAGAGGATGATTTGGACCACCTGAAAATATCACCAGACGAGGACAATGTATAGGTTTCGGAATCTGAATGTTCCTTGTTATTAGCAGGTACAGATTTAATGATCTTAGATTTGCTAACTTTAGGTTTCTTAGATTTCCTAGCCTTCTTCCTAGTTGGTGGTGTAGATTCAAGTTAGCTTAAATCCTGAGGTATTTCTTCACTGATAGGCACTATAGTGGGGGCTGACCTAATTAAAGGGCGCGGTATCCATACTTTAGTGCTAGTGTGCCTAACTAAAGGACGCTGAGACCTAACCTCAATGGATGCATTCCTAGTTAAAGGGCACATTTTCCATCTAATGTAAAGGTCCTACCAGTGGGACGCCATTGCCATCCAACTTGGGTACGAGTTCTCCCAGTTGGCTTCCATTCAAGATCATTCCTAATGGCATTCATTTCATTCACATGATCAATAAGACACAAATCATGACGTTGGGAAAACATGCATTCATTACAATTCCAACATTTCAAATTAGAATTCACAAATGGTTTAGGCTTCTGCATAGGCGCAGAGCTTTTAGTCTTAGCAACATGATTCTTTTTATTTAAATCTGACATAACCTTCCTAGGGTGAGCTTCTACTTTCTTCTTGATGGTACTACTAGTGGAGGGCTTGATCTTATCTTTCTTGAGTGGCGATCCTTTAGCCTTAGTCGACTCTTTTAATCCTGTAGAAGGCAAAGTGGGAAAATTAGCAACAGATTTTAAAGATGCCTTAGTTGATGGTGCCAATGACGGTTTTGCTCATGGGGTCTTATTGAATGGAGTTACAGCAATGGGTCGATTAGTGAGTAGTGAAGAACCCGGTTTACCTATATATTGCAAATATGCTAAGCAATATTGAACTCACTGAATATATGCATGAGATGAATAATAGTAACTGCTTGAGGGATCTAACGCATACAAATCATCTAAAATATCCCTAACAAGGTCCACGTGCGTAATTGCATTCATCATATAAACATCGTAAGTATCCGGATTTTGCTTATGGCGTGGGTTCTTATAGATCACTACTGAATTGGTTGATGGAGCACTAGAGGATGGTGCAGAGTTGGTAGCTAAGTTATTAACAACTTCTTGTCGGGTGAGAAGAAGTGTCTCCTTTAACTCGGCCAAAACCATGTTTTTGTCAATGAGCTGGATATTTAAGTCAGAGATTTCCTCACACTTTTGGTTCAGTTGTTCAACATAAGATTGTTGTTGTGCTGCATTAAAAGCTAAGCGTTCTTCTATTGAACCATTAAGAGCGGATAGTCCCTGTCTTGCCCGATCCATCTCCCCTAGAATAGACGAAAGTCTAATTTCTATGTCCTGGTTTTTAGACTCTGCAGCCTCTAGTTCCAATTTTAGTGTTTCATTCGATGACACATCTCTCTTTAATCTCATAATCTCTTCCTCTAATGCCTTAACTATCTCAATCATCTTGTCACTCATCTCAACACTGTTTTCACAACCATTTGTTATCAAAAGATCCTCATTTTGAGTTTGTTGTTTTAATTCTAAAGATATACAATGTTGTTCAAGTTGATTAAAGCGTTTTGTAAGTAAATTGTAAGAATCTTGAAGCTTTAAAAATTCAGCGTTAGACTCGTGACAAGAATGATTATCAACCTCATTTACAGTATCAGCAACATTTACAGAGAGATCATGCACATCATCACATATATTCACAGCATCACAGTTATTCATAGCAGATGTAAGCTCATTCGAATAATTAACATTCACAGTAGTAAGCACATCACACGAAATTACTTGGGACACGAATCGGTCATACTCGGATAAAATCTTTTCCTTTTCAATTAATTGTAGTTCGTAAGCGGTGTCCATTTCATAAAACACTTTTTGAACTTCTTTAATTTCAAACTCGAGATATTCCGAAAGAGATGCAAAACTTTCTTTTAGACTTTCGACAAACGGATTGATCTCATTCTTAAACACCTCGTTCATGTGTTCGAAAGCCCATTCTCTGGCGTTTAGACCATTTGAAGTCGTACATTCCCGGATGACCTTGTCAAAACTAGCAAAGTATTGATTAATCTCTTGCAAGTTTATCCATACAGTGCTAACAGGTGGAAGATCCTTTGGAATTTCCTTAGGTCTTTCCATTTTGACAAGTGTAGGAAGTGTACTAGGGTTTTCTTCATTTAACATGTAGGTTGGTGCTGTGATGAGATCTTTATCAATATGGAAGCGAATTCTAAAGTCCGTTTTTGCAAGCTCCTGATTCATTTTAAAATAATCACACTGGGGATATTTTGCAAAGTTGTATGACCGATTCTCATCAACTAGATCCTTATTTGTGCGATCCTCAAAAATAACAATCGAGTCTAAGACCAATCCTAATTGGGTTGCATTATAAAGTCTTGGACTATGGATAAAAGCTTGTCTTGCATACCGTGGGTTAGGGGGAAGGTCTTTTTGACGCGATAAGTTAAACTCTCTAAACGATGCGTCAAATAAGTGCACTAGTTGAGAGGCAGCGCATTGTCTTAAAAGCAAATAATCTAAACTTCTAATCTTATTAGCCGCACTAATTTCCAGTTCATTCTTTTTAGACTCGAGTAATTCAAAATCCGTTTGAAGTTTATGAAAATTAGTGACCACTAACTCTTTTTCTTTAAGTTCGTTGGAAAGATCTGCTCTTAAGGTTTCAATTTCTTGCATGTGACCCATTTGTTTGTTTTGAAAATGATCATATTCGGGATTTGTTAGAACATTGGACGAAGGAACTAATTCCAAAGTTTGAACCTTTTCGTTGCACAAGGCAAGCTCAGCAGACAAATTCTTATTCTTAGTTAGGGTTTCTAAGAGTGCAGTATTCATTTGGCTAAGTAATTTTGTAGGAACCATGACCAAATCTTGTTGAGCAGGAGTATGTGTATGCGAAATGACTCCTGGTTGTGATTCACTCAAAGTCTGGGGACTTGCATTGATATTGCTATCATTGATTGTCTCCTACCGAAGACTCATTCGGATCAGCACCCTCTTGTCCAACTTGATATGGTTGAATACTAGTATCAGTGGTATTAGTAGGTACCTCAGATATTTTATCTGACCCAAAGCTAGAGACAGTTGCCATAAGAGCTGCCTGAGCAGATTGAAGATCATCACAATCTGAATCGTAAGCATCTAGATCATCTGCTTGGTATGCTACATTATGTGTAGTGAGAACTTCTTGTTCCACAATCCCTGGATCAGCAAGAAATGCAAGCTCCTCTTCATCAAGTTCATGTCCTTGTGCCTGAGCGTTCACCAAATAAATCTTCTCTGCAAACCATTGACCATCCCTTCTCCTCTTGGGTTTTGTGCAATCCCTAGACATGTGACCCTCTTCCTTACAGTTGTAGCATGTAATCATTCTCAACTTACCTGTAGAATTAGCCCGTGGAGGAGTATTGACCATTGGAGCAGGATTAACCATGCGTGCATTGGTGGTTGATGTAGTAGGTCTCCCCTGATAAGGTTGAATAGGTTGAACCATTACCCTGCCATTCTCAATGGTAGCTTGTTGTCGAGAATTGGATGAATTCCTCAGCTGATTGTTAGTAGGAGCTGGTCCTGTAAATCCTCGTTTGCTCAATGTCCTTGTGAGATAAGCAGACATAGTGGCTAACACTTCAACTGGGTCAGTTCCTTGTTTGAATTCAGGAATGGGAACATCATCATTATCACAATAGAATGCTTGGTCTTGTTGAGCGGCATAAGCACTAGAAGGAATACTCATGTGGTCAGAATAGCTTGATGGATATGCTACATTTTCTTGATAAGAAGAATATGATGACTGAGCATAAGGTGCAATGCTTGCTGGTGAATATGGGTGAGGTTGTGAGGCATATTGTGATGCTTGTGGTTCTCTCTGAGACGAAGGTGCATTAAACCGATATTGTTGCTGATGTGAGGTGGGTGGTTGAGGTAGAATCGAATATTGGGGGAAGCTTGGAGTCATGTACGGTGATGGATGATAGGCTTGGTGTCCCATGAGATAAGGAGTGTTGTTGTATGACAAGCTTGGTTGATTTGCCATCAAAGCTAAAGAATCAGGGTACATACCTCGAGGCGAACGGTGCAGGATCACGTGCTTCTCATGCTGCTGGAGAAAAGCATAGAGTTGATCCAAATTGCACTTATGCAAATCCTTAGTTAACTTAACATCAGTAATATACTCACCCCATTCAGCTTGAGGTAAAGTATTCAAAAACTTGGTGTTAACCTCGAATGGAGCAATCACGAGATTGTATACATTCAAATCATTCATGAGAGTAGTGAATCTGAAGTAGTAGTCGTGAAGCGTTTCCCCTGGACTGTACGTGAATCTATCAAACAGATCATACAACTGACATTCCCGTTCCTGTTTAGTAAGAGACGTACCTTGTAGCAAAACCTTTAGACGTTCCCATAAATCCTTTGCAACCGTATATTGACTTACCATTCGATAGATGTCATGTGGAAGAGCTTGGAGAATGGTTTGAAGAGCCTTTTCGTCTGCATCGGCAATAAGTTGTTGAGCTGGTGTAAGTTCTTCAAACTCCCGTGGTCGAGTCACATTGTTAACAACGATGGTACCATAATCAAGTGGACCATTTAGAATTGACTTGACCATAAGCCTCCCATATGTCGGTTTTCCCTTAATGTATGACATCATACGGCTTTGCCATGCTTCAAATACTTCTTTAATGAGCATTGGAGGGCGATTATCCGTTCCTGTAATGACGGAAATATCCGTAAGTGATGTCATTTGAGGCACTAATGAATTCGGATTCATTTTAATCACTTTAAAGAATCAAAGATTATCGGTTGATCGAGCAGTGAAGTAAGGTTGTGAGTTGTGTTGTGTTGTTGAAGTAACGAGTGTGTAAGAAGCCAAGATTAAATCCACTAAAAATCGTCGAAAAAACTCGTAAAATACCCCTTGATCCGGAATAATTAAGTTGATTCGGAATAAATACCTTAATGTGAAAAAGATCTTGATTCGGAATAATTACCTTGATCCGGAATAACTTGCTTATCCGGAATAACTTGCTTATCCGGAATAACTTGCTTATCCGGAATAACTTGCTATACGGAATAAGTTGCTATTCGGAATAACTGGCTATACGGAATAACTGGCTATTCGGAATAACTGGCTATACGGAATAACTGGCTATACGGAATAAGTTGCTATTCGGAATAACTGGCTATACGGAATAAGTTGCTATACGGAATATCTTGCTATCCGGAATAACTTGCTATACGGAATAACTTGCTATCCGGAATAACTTGCTTATCAGGAATCTTTTGCTTTGTTCGGAATAGTCTGTTATTCGGAATAAATCTGGAAAAACACTTCGAGACCAAGAACGAGCTCTTTAAACGAATCAAAACTCGATTTTTTGATCAAAAACCACAAAAAGTTTTATGATTTCTACCAAAATAAGCTAAACCCAATACTTATCAACTAATCCCAACAACAAAAACACCAAAAATTACAAGATTCAAGGTTGATTTTCCTAAAAATCGCTAATACAATCAAAAACTAAAAAACAACACAAATCCTTACCTTAAATCACCCCATGGCTCTTTATACCAATTGAAGAATATGGATAATCTTATGAATCAATAAGGTGGGTTGAAGGTTTCTAGAGAGAGAAAGTAGTGAGATAAAGTGAGAGAGAAATATGTGTTTTCTTTATTCAAATGAAAGTGAAACAAAACCAACAACCAACCCCTTTCCATGGTGGAAAGGGGTATTTATATCCAAGCCACTAATGGGCTTGGGCCGACCCATGACAAGCCCATGGGCCGGTTTTTACTTAACTAAATAAGCAAACATTAACTACGAGCTATACAACATTAATAATATTGTGGACTGACCGATACTTCTAATATACGTTAAAAACGTATTTCTAACACCTCCCATTTGAGTTAGAGCATAAAGCTTCATGGGCTCTCAAATGGGCGAATTTGATTTAAACTAAGCCGGTTCACATAGAAAGGACCAACTCAATGAAATGAATGAATTGAGAGCCAATGCTTATGAGAACTCATTGCTTTACAAGGAAAAGACTAAGCAATTGCATGATGCTAAGATTAAGAACCGTGAGTTCAAAGTTGGAGAGCCGGTTCTCCTCTTTAACTCAAGGTTGAAACTCTTTGCGGGCAAGCTTAAGTCAAGATGGTCCGGTCCATTCACTATTGCTCAAGTATTTCCATATGGGACTATTGACTTTTCACAACCAAATGGCCCAAATTTCAAAGTGAATGGTCACCGTGTTAAGCACTATTTTGGGGAGGACATTTCCGTGGAGATGGTCCAAGAAATCCCAATTTCCCCATGAATTAATTCATTGTGGGATGAGTCGAGCTAGAGACTCCATAAATCAAGCTTGAATAACTAGGCATATAGTTTTTAGACTTACAGTGTGGTAAGATAGAAATAAGGGTATAAAGTTGAGAATAAGTGTAGGGGGAGACATTCCTTTTGTCTTCATGTTGGTTGTAGGGTTGCTCTCTCTCATCACGTGCATTGGAGCTTATGGAGGAGGCCCTTATATCTGGTTCACTTCGTTACTATTATGATTTTTCATAACCACATTGTGCTTAAAAATGAATTCACTATAGTTGATCTTTCCTTAGCTTGGGTTAAACAAAGTACACAATGTCATAAGTGTAGGGGAGTTTACTCCAATACTCTTAAACATTGAGGATAATGTTTATCTTAAGTGTAGGGGGGTCTTCTATCGAAGTGACCTTACCTAGACTTTGTCATTGACCTTCATGATAACTTGGAAATTAAATTTTCAAACATTTTTCAAATTTTTGATCTACTTCCGCCAGCAAAAATATGCATTCATAATTTTTGCATTAATCATTTTTCATTTGCATAACACTTTTGCATTGTATCTATTTCTTCTTTTATTTTTTATCAAGAATATATCAAAAGGAAAAATATAATAAAGGACATGGTTTAACAAGTTTAGACTTCTCTGACATATTAGGCCCGCCATGGATACTTTGACTCAACCCGAGTTTGCTTATCCAAGCATTCTCTAGCTAGTAGCCTTAACCATGCAGACCTTTTGATAGGTGTGTAAACACCCATCCTTTCTACCACTTAATTACAATAATAACCGAGCCAAAACGTATATTTTATGTCTTTTATGTCGGAATTATGCGTGGTTTGTGTTTTTGTTGTGATTTAGGACGAAAAGGTGAAAAGTGGAGAAAACACGGGCATTCACGGGCTTTTATTGAAGAAAAAGATGAAAGACGAAGTCAAGAAGTCAAGAGTGCAAAAAGAACGGAAGTCCAAGACCAATTCTAAAGATTTATCGAAGAAAAAGTCAAAAGACGGAAGTTTACTAAAAGCCGAGGAACTCAAGTCTAGTTTATTGAAGTATTAAAAGACGAGTTCAAAAGAAATCCCGAGCCACAAGTCATTAGAGTCCAAGTTTAAAGAAGATTAGAAGAATAAAGGACTAATGGTGCAATTAATGAAGATTAAAGGCTTAAGGACCTAATGACGCAATTAAGAAGAAAGGAAGGAGGGGAGGAAGCTTCCTATTCTTCCCCTATATATAGATTAGGCTAGTTAATCAGTTTTCTTTGTTGGCTAAGTGTGACAATTAGTCTTCCACCATTTATTTACCTCGCACCTTTAAATTCATGTCATTTAAATACTTGTCAAATTTAAATACCTTGTCTTGCACCTTAAATTCCTTTAATTTCAAGTAAGTTTCCATTTAATTCTTGTCAATCTTTACTTTGTCTTGTTAATCTCCTATCTACCTTTCTTAATCTTTGATTTTTATGTTTATGTTTATGTTCATGTTCTTATTTTGATCAAAGTGGGTTTTGATTATTGTTTGTTTATGATTATTGAATGTTTTATTATTAGTTTAGTTTAATCTTGAGTTTGATTTTGGTTAAATTGTGGTTAGATTCGGTTACTGTAATTCCCTGTTCTTCGGGGGTGTTTGTCTCTGTTACTGTGATTCCCAGGAAAGTTCCGGATCAATTCTTTGTTCACAAGGAAAACTTCCGAATCAAAGTCTTCCGAATCAAGGCTTTGAGCTTCATTCGGAACATTCAAAAGTTCCGAACCAAAAGTTCTGAACCAAGAGGTTCCGAACGAAGGCTTGGGATTAAGAAGTTCCGGATCAAGAAGTTCCGGATCAACACCTTGTTCATCCGGAAGAGTTCCGAATCAGCAAGAACTTCCGAATCAGGAAACTTCCGAACCAAAAGTTCCGGATCAAGAAGTTCCGGATCAAGAAAGGTTCATTCGGAAGAGTTACGAATCAAGGGTTAACCAGAACTTCCGGATCAAGGGTTAAGCAGAACTTCCGAATCAAGCAATTCATTCGGAAGAGTTCTGAATCAACATCTTCCGAACCAAAAACTTCCGAATCAAGACTGCTCACTCGGAAGAGTTCCGGATCAAGATTTCTAGTTCACTCGGAAGTCTTCCGAACCACGGTTTTTGGGCTTGGGAAGTTCCGACTCTGAGAAGTTCCGAACCAAGGCTAAAAGTTCCGAATCAGTAAAGTTCTGAACGAAGGATTGTTTTGGATAAGTGACATATTCAGAATAATTTGTTCCGGATCAAGGACTTTGGTTAATATTCCGAGTGAAGAAAGATCATTCCGAACGAAGGATTATTCCAAATGAGCTGTATTCAGGTTCTTCTTAGTTTTTGCCTTTGATTTTTATTTACAAGCTTTATTTTTCCTGCCTTTTCCTTAGTCGCACTTTAAGTTAATTTTGCCTTAGATTTATTTTATCTTTGCTTTAGTTTAAGTTTTAGTTGCGTTTTAAGTTTGCCTTAGATAGTTTTAAGTTTGCGTTATTTACTTTAAGTCCCTTTTAATTTTCGTCACGTTTTTAATTACTTGCACCATTATTTTAATTAGACTTAGATTTAAATTACCTGCCCTTTTTCTTTAAAGTTTTGCACATTTTATTAATACTACAACGACACATTTTTGCTTCATCAAAGACAGCTGAGTCGCACATAGAACCTAGATCAATTCGATTAGACCATGAGAACGATAAATTTTTACACGGGCAAAAGCCTTGTATTAAATGGCGTCGCTGCCGGCTCTTTTCGTAAAGATTAACGGTTTTATGTGAAAGACGCGTTGCTTTTTGGGATCCGTTCACTTGTGAGCGTTATTTTTCTTGCATAAAAAATTTCAAAAAATCATAAAAAATTAAAAATTGCTAAAAATCTATAAAAATTAAAAATTTCAAAAATCCAAAAAGATTTTATCTTTATTGTGTATATATATTGTCTTTGTGTTTGGTTTCTTTTTCTTTTGCATTTTCAGGTGTATTCGTACTAGATCTTCTAATTATCAAGAGCCCGAGACTCAAGAAGATTTAAGTATGGCAGGTGTTAACAACAATAATAATCCACCGCACCTCAACAATAACAACAATGTTCTTCCACAACCCGATCTTCGGACAATGGAGGAACTTTGTCAACCTACCATGTTTGGACGAGGAGGACCGATTGCGCTGATGCAAATCAACGCTCCTGAGTTTTCGTTGAAGCACCACATGATTCAGCAAGTGCAAACAAATCCATTCCGTGGATTGCCTGATGATGATGCCAACAAACACCTCGACAAGTTCATTACAATCACCCAAAGCATGAAGTTGCCTGGTGCCACAATGGATGTTCTTCGCCTACAACTCTTTCCACATAGTTTATCACATCATGCCGAAAAATGGTTTGATCGTCTCCCGAAGAATTCTATTCACACTTGGGATGACATGACTCAACGCTTTTTGTCGCGCTACTTTCCACCATCCATGGTCACGAGCCTTCGCAATCAAATCAGCGGTTTCATGCAAGATCCTGATGAATCTCTTTTTGATGCTTGGGAAAGATATAATGTCTTGATTGATCGTTGTCCAAACCACAACATGCTTCCAGTTACATTGATTGATACTTTCTACAACGGATTGACTTTTCGAGATCGTGATACGATTAATGTAGCCGCCGGTGGCACATTCATGAAAAGGAGACCCGAGGAGTGTAGAGAGCTTATTGATAACATGACTACTCACCACAAAAACTGGGATTCCTCTGCTTCTTCAAGGAACAACCCGAGATTCAATGTTTCTTCCACTTCAGCAAACCCTGATATGACCGAACTCACCCGCATGATGACTGAAATGAGCAAAAGTATCACGCTTCTCGCTTCAAACCAACAACAACAACAAGTTAAAGCGGTTGCTAATCCTTGTGAAACATGCGGCGGTCCTCACTCATACACCGATTGTCCTTCGACACAAGGAAATCCGGAAAATGTGTATATGGTAATTATTCACCGGAAAATTACCAAGCTCGACTTCAAGGGGATAGAAATTTGCTGAGTTACCGTTCCAACAATTACCTTTCACCCGGTTTTTCTCCTCAAAACCAAAACCCCGCCAACAACTACAATAGAAGCAACCAAATCCCACCAAGAGCTTCTAGTCCTTATCACCCAACCACTCAACAAACCCCACCCATTAATCCCGATGTTGAAGCCATCATGAGAACCCAAGGTGAGCAAATCAAGAATCTACAGAGTCAAATTATCAATCTGAAAGGAGATATCACCAAGCAAGGGAATGAGATAAGATCCGAGCTTCGAAATAATAATCAATCCTCCTTCAGCAATCAAACGACTGATTTGAAGAATATGCTTGCTAGTTTCTTGCCCGCCGCTCAACCTTCTACTTCGAGTTCTCTACCTTCAAACACCGTCCCTAATCCGCGAGAAAATGTGAGTGCTATTACTACTCGTAGTGGAATTACCATTTTCGATCCACCAATCTCGCCCCCATCATCTACACCTCCTCCACCACCATTTATCCCTACTCCCCCTACACGTAGTATTAGTGCACCATTACCGTCTCTGCCTCGTCATGACGATGTACCTCGGAAGGAACCTTCAACATCTCAACCTTTACCTACAACACCTGCATCTTCACCACCAAAACCCAATATCCCTTATCCTTCTCGTTTAGGCAAGACCAAACTGCTAACCAAGGAGGACTCCGAAGTGACACGCTATGTGAAGATGATCTCTCAGATGAACTTCAACATTAGCTTTCTTGAAGCACTTGTCCACATGCCCAAATTTGTTAAAGCATTTAAGGAATTGCTTAACAAGAAGGAGAAGCTGATTGAACTCGCCAACACACGCTTAAATGAAAACTGCTATGCAGTTATTCTTAGAGAACTTCCGGAAAAGCTTGGAGATCCCGGTCGTTTTGTGTTGCCTTGCGTGTTCAACAAAACTGAAGAATTTACTGCCCTTGCTGATCTCGGGGCCAGTATTAATTTGATGCCATTGAGTGTTTGGAAAACACTATCATTGCCCGACCTCACTCCAACAAAGATGACTCTTGAACTTGAAAATCGCACTCTCGCTTACCTTGTTGGTATAGCCGAAGACGTGTTCATCAAAGTTGGCACATTTACTTTCCCGGTTGATTTTGTCGTTGTTGATTATGAAATGGACCCTCGTATTCCTTTAATACTTGGTCGGCCATTCTTGAGAACCGGACGAGCTTTAGTTGATGTTGCCGAAGGTGAGTTAATCTTAAGAGGCGGGAATGATTCACAAGTTTTTAAAATGGGGAAGCTTATAGGCAAATCTTTTGGACGAGAATCAGTGAATATGATTAATTTGCTTGATGACTTTGTCGTCTACGACAATCCTCTATTCGACTCTTGCATTGATAATCCATTTTTTAATGATGATGTGGATGATTCTCTATCCAATTTGGAACCTTCTCCCATTTATGATTCTCCACCGGTCTTTGATGCTTATGATGATGATTCTAGATCAGATTCGGATGATTATGATGTCCTTAATTCTGAGTATCCCGAGCTGCCCACATATGATGATTTTGATGAGGCTGATACTCTTTCGAGCGATTCTTCACATGATGAAGATCCTCCGCCATCACTTGATCCTACTTTGGACGATTACTCATTTGAGGAAGATTTCTCTACGTTTCTCAACACTTACTTCCCTCATGAGAGTGATGCCCCTCCTTATGATTTTGAAGATTATCGTCTTGATCCTACTTTGGATTTGAAGCACATTCTTTCAAAGGAGAAGAAACCGTTCGACACCGAAATCCGCAGCACGTATGAGTTAACACCTCTTTGTCCCCCTTCTGAGGACGAGGTTGTGCTTCTTCGCGGATCTTCTTCCCATTCTGAGCCTGAGTGCTATTTTCCCTTAAAGGAAAAGGTGTTCGACCCCGGTATTGATATTCTGCAGCCATCTCAGTATCCACCTGATGAAATAAAAGGACAAATCTTTGGAACTATTGAATACATGCTTGCACCTCACCATACTTGCTCCCACCATGCTCCATCACTGCTTAAGGGAACCTTGCCTATTCTTCTTTGGCTTGCCTTGTTCGCCTTAAGCTTGTGCTATTTGATGGATGAAAACTATGTCTTTGATCCTGGAGGATATGTTTCATGCTTCTTCCGTTGATAATCAAGGTCGAGTCAGGCTCACGACTCGGTTAACAAAAACCAAGCGCTTCTTGGAGGCAACCCATGCATCTATCTTTTCGCTTTCTTTATCATAAGTGTAGGGGAGACCCGTTGGTTTGCTATTTCCTCTCCCCTCCTCTCTTAATCAGGGATTCGAGCTTCAATGACACACTCTTGATGATTCTTGACGACCCGTGATTCCGTGTTCCATTATCCCGGTTCTATCCTAAACTCTTTTCGATTCACTATTTTATATTTCTCAATATTAAAATAGGAATCTCTTTAGTTGTCTTTTCCATAGCGAGATTTAAACAAAGTGCACAATGTTCTAAGTGTAGGGGAGTTTACTCCCACATGCTTAAACATTGAGTACAATGTTTATCTTAAGTGTAGGGGGACTTCTATCGAAGTTAAGTGGCCTTTTCCTTGTATTTGTCCTCATTTTAACCGGAAAATCAATTTTTCGACATTTTTCAAATTTTTTGATCTATTTTGGCCTATTAGTTTTTCCCTTTGTATAGTTATTTTCTTCCCTCATTAGAATAAATCTTTAATAAATTGGTTTTAATTTTCAAACGTTATGAATCTTTTGACTCAACATGAGTTTACTTATCTAAGTTAATCTAGCTAGTATCCTTAACGTGTTTAAGTCAAGTTTTGCTAGGCTATTATATAGGGAGCTATAAAACGCGAAAGTCTTAACTCTCACGGGTCAAGAACAAGAACTTTTCGCAAGTTCCTATAATTGATCCTAGAGAGTCGTTTATCATGGGAACTTTAAAATGCGAATTCTAAACTTGAAAAAGTCTTAGAGTTTGCAAGATCCTATAGGCGACTCGAAAACCCAAAACTTTGAGTTAATAGGCTAAGTATCCACGAGTCTCATTAGTTGAGATTTTAAACTGTGGAGAACGAGAGATGATAGAGTCAATTATAAGTTCGGTATTCTTTCGGGAATTTATGTGAGTTATTATGAGCCTATTCTCCCATCGCTTGCTAATAAATTTATCTGCAATAAATAAGGTTGTACGATTTGAAAAGTTACTTAGCTTCTAGCCCAAGATCGTTTAAAAGTTGCTCGGTATGGATTAGAGTTCATAGCCAAGGCATAACTTATTGAAGCGGGATGCGAAGATTGGCGAGTCCAAAAAGGTCTTAACAAGGCATGAGGGCTATATTTTGTTGCTAAAGATCCAAAGTGATGTGAAGAATCATTTATCGAAAATCAATATGAAGGATCGAGACACACGACGAAAAGCAAAAACTCCCCAAAAGTCATGGAGAAGTGTATCCGAAAAGACCCTAGCAAGGTATGAGGATAAATAGATCCAAGTCATAAAAGGAGGCGGATCGTTGTATATCAAAGTCCAAAATAAAGATTGGAGAAAAATGAAGAAGTCGTGGTCCAAGTATGAATCTCTCAAAACTTCAAGTGAAGAAATTCCTATATGAAGAGAAGACCATTATTTCATGAACATCTCTCAAGGTTTAAAGTATGAAGTCGCTGCCAAATATCGGTCCGAGAAAGGTCTCAAATCGAGAAGCGAGTTATGTCAAGATATGAACTTTATAAGGTCCCGAGAAGCAGTTTTAAAAGATTTTGTCCTTTAGCTAACTATTTATTAAATCGTTCACTTTATTTTCGGACTAAATAACTATCGAAATAAGTCAAAAATGCATCCTCGTGATCATTCAAGACAATAATAAAATATAAGAGATACCCCTAGGAATAAGGGAGTCTAAGGGAATAATTGGCCCACATGAGTTCGTGTTAGTCTACTAACTTATAATAACAATGATCTCGTTTTTAAGCTTGGTTTGGAGAAATTGAAAACTTGAGAATGATGATCATTCATGACATTTCCAAAACCCAAGGTATGCTTTTGATTTCTTTACTTTGAATGTTTGTAATTCTCTATCTTTTTAATAAAGGCCACTATGGATTGATTATGATGAAAAGTGTAAACGTGCTTTGTAACTAATGCATTGCATGAGGACATTGCAATGGTCAAGTGTAGGGGATTTGATAGGTGTGTAAACACCCATCCTTTCTACCACTTAATTACAATAATAACCGAGCCAAAACGTGTATTTTATGTCTTTTATGTCGGAATTATGCGTGGTTTGTGTTTTTGTTGTGATTTAGGACGAAAAGGTGAAAAGTGGAGAAAACACGGGCATTCACGGGCTTCTATTGAAGAAAAAGTTGAAAGACGAAGTCAAGAAGTCAAGAGTGCAAAAAGAACGGAAGTCCAAGACCAATTCTAAAGATTTATCGAAGAAAAAGTCAAAAGACGGAAGTTTACTAAAAGCCGAGGAACTCAAGTCTATTTTATTGAAGAATTAAAAGACGAGTTCAAAAGAAATCCCGAGCCACAAGTTATTAGAGTCCAAGTTTAAAGAAGATTAGAAGAATAAAGGACTAATGGTGCAATTAATGAAGATTAAAGGCTTAAGGACCTAATGACGCAATTAAGAAGAAAGGAAGGAGGGGAGGAAGCTTCCTAATCCTCCCCTATATATAGATTAGGCTAGTTAATCAGTTTTCTTTGTTGGCTAAGTGTGACAATTAGTCTTCCACCATTTATTTACCTCGCACCATTAAATTCATGTCATTTAAATACTTGTCAAATTTAAATACCTTGTCTTGCACCTTAAATTCCTTTAATTTCAAGTAAGTTTCCATTTAATTCTTGTCAATCTTTACTTTATCTTGTTAATCTCCTATCTACCTTTCTTAATCTTTGATTTTTATGTTTATGTTTATGTTCATGTTCTTATTTTGATCAAAGTGGGTTCTGATTATTGTGGTTAAATTTGTTAGTTTTATTGATTTAGATTGTTTGTTTATGATTATTGAATGTTTTATTATTAGTTTAGTTTAATCTTGAGTTTGATTTTGGTTAAATTGTGGTTAGATTCGTGTTACTGTAATTCCATGTTCTTCGGGGGTGTTTGTTTCTGTTATTGTGATTCCCAGGAAAGTTCCGGATCAATTCTTTGTTCACAAGGAAAACTTCCGAATCAAAGTCTTCCGAATCAAGGCTTTGAGCTTCATTCGGAACATTCAAAAGTTCCGAACCAAAAGTTCCTAACAAAGAGGTTCCGAAAGAAGGCTTGGGATTAAGAAGTTCCAGATCAAGAAGTTCCGGATCAACACCTTGTTCATCCGGAAGAGTTCCGAATCAGCAAGAACTTCCGAATCAGGAAACTTCTGAACCAAAAGTTCCGGATCAAGAAAGGTTCATTCGGAAGAGTTCCGAATCAAGGGTTAACCAGAACTTCCGGATCAAGGGTTAAGCAGAACTTCCGAATCAAGCAATTCATTCGGAAGAGTTCCGAATCAACATCTTCCGAACCAAAAACTTCCGAATCAAGACTGCTCACTCGGAAGAGTTCCGGATCAAGATTTCTAGTTCACTCGGAATTCTTCCGAACCATGGTTTTTGGGCTTGGGAAGTTCCGACTCAGAGAAGTTCCGAACCAAGGCTAAAAGTTCCGAATCAGTAAAGTTCCGAACGAAGGATTGTTTTGGATAAGTGACATATTCAGAATCGTTTGTTCCGGATCAAGGATTTTGGTTAATATTCCGAGTGAAGAAGGATCATTCCGAACGAAGGATTATTCCAAATGAGCTGTATTCAGGTTCTTTTTAGTTTTTGCATTTGATTTTTATTTACAAGCTTTATTTTTCCTGCCTTTTCCTTAGTCGCACTTTAAGTTAATTTTGCCTTATATTTAATTTAGCTTTGCTTTAGTTTAAGTTTTAGTTGCGTTTTAAGTTTGCCTTAGATAGTTTTAAGTTTGCGTTATTTACTTTAGGTCCCTTTTAATTTTCGTCACGTTTTTAATTACTTGCACCATTATTTTAATTAGACTTAGATTTAAATTACCTGCCCTTTTTCTTTAAAGTTTTGCACATTTTATTAATACTACAACGACACAGTTTTGCTTCACCAACGACAGCTGAGTCGCACATAGAACCTAGATCAATTCGATTAGACCACGAGAACGATAAATTTTTACACGGGCAAAAGCCTTGTATTACCTTTATTGGTTTATTAGGATAAGCATCCACTAGTCTCATTATTTGATATTTTAAACTGTGGAGAACAAGAGATGACAGAGTTTGAAATAAGTGTAAAGGGCTAGATAAACCTCATATTCATTCATTGTGGCTTTTATATCCCCTTTCGTAACCTTTACTTTCTTGTCAACGCATGTATATATGTTAATAAATAATTAAGAACGGTTTTAATTGATTTGTAGTCTCTTATGCATTTTTGACTAATGATTCGTGGTTGGTATAAGTACGTCTTAAGATTCTAAGTTAGAACGGTTTATGTGTACTAGACTTATGTCATGCTTAATACCTAGCGGGTGTTTTTCCTTTTATTCTTTTAAATTTTCTTTGTAAGGAATAAAGAAAAATAAGAGCAGCTTATGAAAAAAAATGAGTGGCTAGAAAAAAAAGAGAAAAAGAAAAAGAGAAAAGAAAATAATTATACAAGACTCCCAAGAGGGGCAGTGAAGTGTTAATTATAGTAACTATTGAATTCCAAGATTACTCTCACAAGGGTTGCGGGGATTTGATAGTTGCTCCAATCCAATATTACCTTGACGGGTTGCGAGATTGAAGATCCAAGGTCTCAAAAGGGCGGCGGATATAACTTATTGCGTGAGTTTTACTTTTCTTTCCTTAGCGAGTGTGTAGCTACTTATTAATGCATGACATAAGGATCGTACACATAAGGCGAATGACTTATTACTCTTGAGTCGGACTTATATTAATTGTGGGCGGTTTTTCGAGTAATGGATGAGAGGATTACTTAGGATTAAAACCGTGCTTCCTTATTTTGAGGTTTTACATTTCTTATCTTTCACGCTTTAAATAATGACAAATTTCCTCCCAAGCAATTTGCTCAAATAATAACCGGTCTTAGAGGCATAATAAGTGGGGGTATGAGAGTAACACACTTAATTAATATGAATAAGTTGACACACTTTCACTTATGGATAACAATGATCTTGTTTTTAAGCTTGGTATGGGGAAAGTGAAACTTGAGGGTGATAAGTGTCCGTGGTACCAAAAGCCCTAATCTAAGTCATTGATTTCTTTATGAGTTATTTCCATCCAAACCATGTCAAGAAAATCCAAAAATATATAAATGGAATTCTTTCCCTTTGCATTGCATTGTAAAAAATCAAAGTCATGCATCATATAGTTTAGATTAGTGTAAAGGCATTTCATATTGGCCAAGGTGGGTTAATTATGAGAAAAATGTAAATTGGTGCTTTAAAATATGGCATTGCATGAGGTCATGGCAATGATCAAGTGCAAGGGATTTGATATGAGCAAAATCTCATATCAATAAGTCAAGAAATCACCCTAAAAAACATAGCAAATACCTAACTTTTATACAATAAAGCAGTATTATGTAATATGTTTTGTGTTTGTGTTTGTTTAGGTAACAAGGATACAAATTTGGAGCAAACAAGTGAAATCAAGCTAAAAGATGAAGAAAAGACAAGAGAAGGATCAAAAGTGATAAGCCATGTGAAGATAAGGACCTATCTTGACAATATTCAAAAGATGAAGGACTAAAGTGCAATTTTAGAAAAGTCAAAGATCAAAGTCAAAACTAGTCAACATTCAAGTCAAAAAGTCAAAGGATGCTTTATGAACTAGTTTGAAGTTTAAAGGATCAAAAATGCCAAAGAAATAAAGATTGGAGCTCAAATGAAAATTCTACCAAAGTCAAGGGACTCAAATTGTCATTTCTCATTCTATTATGGGGCTTAATCCGTGTGAAATGATATGGACCAATGAGAGCAAAGGAAGAGAGTGAAACGGATTGCCAAGTAATCCCACTCAGCCGCCAAGTATTAAATAATCAAATCCAAACAGTAACTTCCACTCAGTTTATTTCAGCCAATGGGAAAGAGCCATGCAATAATACCTTTATCCATTTTGGATAACGATCCGTGTGAACTGCTAAAGGCCAATAGTACACTGCCACGTATCATCTTCAAAGTTATAACGAGCAAGTATCAAGAATCCGCTACACTGCTTATCAAGAGGAGCTATAAACATGAAAAGTGCTTCATTTCAAGAGACGAATTCATTCATAACATCCAATTAAGCTGAAATTAATTCAATAAAAAACCCCCAAATATGTTCATAAGCTGGAATTTGAAATTGAGAGATTGAAGACACGTGGAGCTCAGTGATTGGCTACAACACGTCATCATCCCCAACAGAATCTCATTCTCACTCTATAAATAGGACTTAGTTAGCTCATTTGTATAAAGTAGCTTGTAGGTGTGAAAACACACACTTCATACTTTTCTCTCATTCAGTTCTTTAATTCAGTTAGCAACTACTCTTAGGTGTTTGACAACCACCTAAGAGTCAGTTAGTTAGTAACAGATTTGTAACCGAATCTTCCCCATTAATGAAATCAGATCCTTCATTTTCACTTAGTCTCATTTTTATACCTACATAATCATAATCTTGTTGATACTGTGTTGGTCTATAAATCATCCATGATCAATGGAAGTTATTTGATGCTTTGAAGACTTGTAGCTGTTCAGAATTAATTTGAAGATCATTTTCAGTCCATTTGAAGCATTTGTAGCAGGGTAGTTGATCATAGTAGATTATAATGATGATAATGTTGATTGGTGGTTGATACTTGGTGGTTTAGTTGTACTTAGAAGGCTCAACGCCTCTCTACTCCATCAGTGGTGGCCTAAAGCTAAAAATTTCTAAATTTCTTGTTTAAATTCCCCTCAACAGTCAATGCATGCTCGATTCTTAGTGTAAAACTTAAATGCTGTAGGACGTATGCACACGACTTATAAGAACAAGAAATAGAGATGATGAAGAACAAGATAAAACTAAGAATGGAATATTAGATTAGATGAAGAAGAAGGAAGAAAGATCAAAGTAGGTGATTCTAGTGAGAGAAACTAAGGAGGGTTTTTCTCTCTAAAACCAGAAGAAGAGAAAATACAATGAGAGACACACACACAAATGAGGTTGATGTGCCTTTTATACTAGGCTTACAAGGTTAGGAGGCCTTCCTCATTTGTGTGTTCGGGACTAATTCCCGTTACATACATAACAATAACATAGAATTCTCGACACCGTTGAATAGCATTTTCCATGAGCTTCGCAACGGTATATTATATGACCATCACTTTAAATACTTCTAACAAATGTTGAATTGATGATGTGATTAGTTTACTTGTAGCTTAATTGTGTTGATTTGATAGCCTGTTTGTAGATTTACAGCTTCTCCTTTAGTTTTACATCATTACATTCAGTATTTCATCAGTATTGGTTCATTAGTAGTCAATTAATGCATTTTACAAGTAAACATATTAGATTTTCACTCTAAACCATTTCAATTCACCATTTGAACAAGTCTCAATAGGTGTTTTAAGCTGTCATTCATTATAACTCAAAAAGGCTTTGGAAAAGTTCTTATTCCGCTTTTAAAAGTGATGTTTGGAACAAAATCTTTTTGGTGATTCAGTTGATAAAACTTGTTTTTCAGTGTTCATTTACACTTAGTCAGATAGTGTAAGCATTTGGGGAAAACTTTGTAGTCAAAAGAAAAGTCAAAAAGGCAATTGGCCTTGAATAACTTTGGGTCAAGCTTTTTGAAAGTTCATCAGTGAAAACTTTCTTACTTTGATGCCTTTGCATTTCTTTGTTACTTGATAATTTTGTCTGAAACCTGTTTTCAATTGTAGCTTATCATCCTAGCTTTCACTGCCTATAAGGAAACCATACAGTGTTAGCTTTTGAGTGAGTTCTTGGCTTATTAATCAGCTCTATAGCAAATTGCATTCCCAGTGATAAGTAGCATACTATTTTCTTAGATCTCTCAATCAACTTCACAAATCTTCCCATTTTCTTTTACAAAATCATTTGCAAACATGTCATGAGTAAATTCTTAAAATTTGAGCTTTTGGAATTTTTGGTCAACTTTGGTCAACATAAGCTGTTTTTGGCTTATTCGAGATTCCATCTTATTCTGTTGCTTATTTTCAAAACCAAAAGACATTCCAAGCTTTGTGGATGTCTGGATTTCAAATGGGCTTATTGTTGGCTTATTGAGATAAGCTGAGTCGAGTTTTAACAGCTTTTAATCAAAATCCTTTTGCAAGGCTAGCTTATTTTCAATTTTAAGCATTTTAGAAAAAACCATATCGATTTTGGTTAAGTAATAAGCTCATTCGAGCTTATTCGAGTTGACTTGCCTGTTTTGGTGAAAGTATTTGATTTAATTACAAATTGGTCCTTGGTTTTTGAAATAGTTTATAATCAGCTTTGTAACTTAATCTTTTTAGGTTTTGCAAAAGTTAGTTCCTGAAATTCCATTTGTTACAATTTTAGTTAGACAGTTTTCAAGTTTGTTAAGTTGGTTTGACTAGTTTGTTATATTTTTCATTTTTGGTCCCTATAGTTCCTGATTTTACACTTTTAGTCCCTATACTTTCATTTTGTTTACATTTCAAGCATTTTACTTTCATGCATTAGAAACTTGTACTTAGTGAATATCAATTGGTACTTGCACTTTGTTTTACGGATAAATAGCTAAATAATATTTTCTCTTTTTACGTGCTTGTTTGAATTAGACCTAGTATCAAAATAACTTTTAACAACCAAAAACAATTTAAAGCTTGATATTAGTAGGCCTTTCAATTTGTCTTGAGTCAAGAATAAACGAACTTGAAAATACTTAATAACAGAATCTCATACATAGTTTGTCAGCGTCAGAGAATGAGTAACACATAATCACAACTGTATCCACTATAATATAGGAGATATGATAAAATCAATCATAGTTCCTAAATATACCCAAGTCAACCAGCAGTGATCTCTAAAAGTCACGAGCATAAACTGTATTCCCCTTCACGAATCATATAGATATATACTAAAAATATAGGATGTTTTTACTGAAGAGTTACTATAAATCAGAGATTTATATACCAAAAATTAACTCCTATATTTTTCATATATATCTGTACCTTGATTCACGTGATGAATATGAATACGCAACATCAATCATACAGCAACTATTCTGCTGTCATAACACACCTCGTGTTCAGTAAATTTGTTCACAAATTCATGTGACGTGACTTCTGCTTCCGTACATTAAAACCATATTAAACAATATTTGTTCACAAAGTCTTTTCCTAGTTGATGATGTCAAAACACTTCCTTTGTATGTGGTACATGAAGATCACTATGTTCTATAGGAGGTCATAGAGCTTGGTGATCAGTTCACCAAAACAGTAGCAGTTGAAGATAAGAACAAAGATAAGGTAGAAATTGGTGAAAGTTCCAAGAGTGATAAAACCAAGTCTGCTGATGTTGCAGACAAAGAGATCCAAGCAAGAAGGCATGATGTCAGAGCTCATAGTTCTTTGTTGTTGGCTCTACCTGATAGACATCAGCTAAGGTTCAGAAAGTATTAACTGCTAAGGAGCTTTGGGAAGCAATTGGTAACACATTTGAAGGGAATAAGGTTACCAAGAAGAAGAAAAAGAATCAAATGATAGACCAGTTTTCTTCTTTTATAGCAAATGGTGATGAAGCAATTGGTTCCATCTACAATAGGCTTCAAGATCTGGTTGCTCAACTGGAATTATTTGACATAGAGATGTCAAGAGAACAAGTGAATGCAAGATTCCTCAACAGTCTTCAGAAAAAAATGGTTTATCTAGAAAGGCATTTGGCAAAATAGAGATGACATTGATAATAAGAACATTGATGATATCTACAACAACTTGAAGGTTTTTGAGCCTGTGGTCAATGAGATGAAGGCATCGGGAACCATTCCCACTAATTCAAGTAGAACTGCTTATTCCTTTGCTAATATGGCCTTTATTTCTCATAGAAGTAGAATCTCTAAAAGTAGTGTTGATAGGTGTGAAAACACCCATCCTTTTACCACTTAATTACAATAATAACCAGGCTAAAACGTGTATTTTATGTCGTAAATGTCGGAGTTATGCGTGGTTTGTGTTTTTGTTGTGATTTAGGATGAAAATGTGAAAAGGGAAGAAAACACGGGCTTTCACGGGCTTTTATCAAAGAAAAAGACAAAAGACGAAGTCAAGAAATCAAGAAATCAAGAGTGCAAAAAGAACGGAAGTCCAAGACCAATTCTGAAGATTTATCAAAGAAAAAGTCAAAAGACGGAAGTTTACTAAAAGCCGAAGAACTCAAGTCTAATTTATTGAAGAAATTACAAGACGAGTTAAAGTAATCCCGAGACAAAGTCTGAAAGTTCGAAGAAGTTAAAAGATTAAAGGCTAAAGACGAAGGATTAAAAGATAATTAAAGAAAGAAGAAAGAGGGGAGGAAGCTTCCTTCCACTAATCCCCTCCTCCCCTATAAATACACCTCATTAGTCATTTGTTTAGGTTGTTGGCTAGTTTGACAAACTATGCTCTTCTATTTTAATTACTTGCACCTTAATTACTTGCACCTTTAATTACCTTGTCATGTACCTTTAATTCCTTTAAATTTAAGTAAGTTTTCTTTTATTGTTATTGAATATTTACTTTTATTGTTAATCTCTCATCTACCTTTCTTGTTTGATCTTAATCTTAATCTTTATGTTTATGTTCTTCTATTTTTATGGTTTCCAATCAAGCGGGTTTTTATTGATTTGGTTATGTTCGTTAGTTTTGGTGATTTGTTTTGATTGATTATTGTTAGTTGATGTTTAGTGTGGTTGTTTTGGTTTAATCTTTTTGTTTGATTTGTTTAGTTTTGATTAAATTCGTAGCTTTTAGTTTCCTTGTTCTTCGCTACTATTTGCTTGCCCAGAATATTCCGAACCAGCTTAACATTCCGAATGAAGGGATTTTAATGATTATTCCGGATCAAGGAAATGTTCCGAATGAGCTTATTGTTTTAATTATTCCGAATCGGTATTTTCATTTTATTCCGGATAAGCCTGTTTATCCAGAATAATCAATATTCCGGATGAAGGATATATTCCGAATGAATCATTAATGTTCCGAATGAAGCTTTCTTAATTTTTATTCCGAATCAATGTTTATTCCGGCTGAAATGTATATTCCGAATTAACCACTTTGTTCCGAATGAAGGAATTTGTTCCGAATGAACCACTTTGTTCCGAATGAAGGAATTTGTTCCGAATGAAGGAATTTGTTCCGGATAAAGGAATTTGTTCCAAATGAACCACTTTGTTCCGAATGAAGGACTTTGTTCCGAATGAAGGAATTTGTTCCGAATGAAGGAATTTTTTACGGATGAAGATTTGTTCCGAAAGAAGGGTGTATTCCGGATGAGCAGTTTTTCTTATTTTTGTAATTTCAGTTTTCGTTTGCTTTTACTTGTTTTCCTTTTAGCTTGAGTTTAAGTTTGTCTTATTTTTATTTATTGTTTTGCTTTACTTTTCGTTTTATTATTTGCATTACTCCTTTATTATTTATCTTTGTTTATTTTTATTTCGCTTCGCTTTTACCTTTTCAAATAGTATAAATATCCAACTTCAATTTTCGTTACCAAGAACGACTGAGTCACACTTTGAACCGGAAATCAATTCGAGAAGATACCGAGAAAAGAACTTTCAACCTTGCAAAATCTTTGTATTAAGTGGTATTGAAGTTTCCCCTACTAGACATTCCCTTCTTCAAGGTCAGGACCATCAAATGGTTAAGAGAGGCCTGCAACATTCAGTCTTGAAACTGCTTGTGCTTTCATTGCATCACAAGGGTCTCAAGGCTCTACTGTGCTACATGAAGATCTAAATCAAATCAGTAAGCAAGGACTAGAAGATATGGATATCAAGTGGAACATGGCTCTACTCAGTATGAGAGCCAACAAATTTTATAAGAAATATGGGAAAAAGATCTCCATTAATCATTTTGATGTGGCTGGATTTGATAAATCAAAAGTGGAATGCTACAACAGTGGCAAGAAAGGCCACTTTGCTAGGGAGTGTAGAGGTTCAAAGAATGGAAGTAGTTGTAGGAAGGAAAGCAGGGATGAGGATTATGGGGCTAAGGCTATGGTATCCATGCAAGGAATAGATGGAGTAGTTGGATGGGACTGGAGTGCTATGACAGAAGGTGTTGAAAGAAATCAAGCTCTAGTTGCTGAAAAGAAGGAGGAAGAATTTGCTCGTATGGCTATGTCAACATCTAGTTCAGACAATGAGGTATATGATGACTCCTATTGTACCAAAGCATGTAGAAAAAAACCGAGTCTTAAAATGATCAAATAAGAAAAAGGAATGTTGATTACATAAATTGTGATAATGATTTAGACAACTACAATCGTGCTTTAGAACAATTGGAATCCACAATAAGAGAATATAAACAAAGAGAAACTGATTATAGAGATCACATTGGCATATTAGAAAGAGATGCTAGAGAAAAAGATGATTCCATTAAGGAATTAACTGCTGAAGTAGAAGTATTTAGATCTAATAAAAAGATAGATGAGCAAACAGTTGAAAAATTTGGAAAAGCTTCTAAATATCTCACTAAGGCAGTTGAAATTGAACAATTTCAAGAGATAAAACAGGTTTTGGAGTAAAAAATGAACATGCTACTATTCCACCACCACCTGCTAATGTACATGGACCCATTCCCAGGAAAGATCTTTCTTGGACTGGACTTCCTTGTTTTACAAAGCCGGAAGACATTGAGTTTGACTTAAATGCATACATACCAAAGAATCTAGAAACAGAGGAATCTCTAGTGAAAACCAGTGCTGTTAGGGATTTTGAAAAGGAACAAATTGTTTTAAAAAAGTGGAAAATAGATAACCCTATTCTCTTTTCAAGAGAAGGATTATTTGGAAGTGACTCCAGTTCTAAAAGTAGTTCTTCCAGAACCTCTAGCAGATCTGATTCAGCACCAACTAGTCCAAAACCATTTAAAACCATTGTTAAATATGCTGGCATGTATAGACCTATTAGAGGTAATCAAAGGAACTGGAACAACCACTAGTCTTATCAATTAGGAAAGGACTTTGTGAAAAACACCAAACCTTGTTTCACGTGGCAGTTTCGATCATACCCATCAAGAATGTTAAGCACCCATGGAAATGGTGGCTGCAAATCCTTTAAAGGAAATGCAACCACAAGCCATTCTATTGAATGCAGGGGCAAAACCTTTTTCCCCTTCTAAATATGTTCCTCCTTCTTTGAGAAATAAGGTTTCTGATAAGTATATTGTTCCTGCTCTAAGAAAGGTAAATGATGTGTGTCCCAAATCTAGCTCTCATGTGACCAAACCAACACCTCATACTACATGCAAATCTGACTATAGACCTTACCAACGCACCTATAGAGGCAAAAACAAAAGATGGGTTCCCTCTGCTAAGCATAGGGATTCCCCTGCTAAGTCTAGGGTATCCCCTACTGGCAAAGTTTTGCCCTCTAGAAACATGGGTAGTTGGGGAAAAGTTGTGAAAGCCTCAGCTCGTTGGGTTTGGGTACCCAAAAGGGGTACTCAACCCAATGGTGTATCTTTAGCCTTTGACAAATTATCTTACATTGATACACGAGGTAGATCCAATGCAGTAATGGCTTGGGTCCCAAAGAGAAACTAAATTGTTTTTCTTTTTGCACGTAACAAAGCATACTAAGAGTGACAAAGCTTATTGGGATAGTGGATGTTCTAGGAGCATGACTGGACATAAAGCATATCTTTCAAACTTTGTTCTCCTGCATGATAATGATGGTCTCTCATTTGGGGGTGGACATGGGACAATCACTAGGAAAGGGACAATTGTGACTAATGGGATGACATCTGATAATGTCTATTTGGTAAAAGAATTGAAGTACAACCTCTTCAGCGTATCTCAGATGATTGATAACAAGAACTTTGTTCTTTTTACTGACACTGAGTGTCTGGTGCTGGGTAAGAAGTTTGTTCTACCACCAAGCACTCCAATTGTACTAAGAACCCCAAGGCAGAGGAACATGTACACCATTGACTTAAAGGACATTGCTCTTCAAGACAATGAGAACTGTTTCATTTCCAAAGCCTCAATATATGAATGCAAGAAATGGCATAGAAGACTTGTTCATTTAAACATTAAAAATATGAACAAACTGGTTAAGTTTAATCTTGTTCATGGTCTGCCTTCTAAGACATTCAAATGACCATACATGTGTTGCTTGTTTGAAGGGAAAGCAACATAGAGCTTCTTACAAATCAAAACTTTCTCTCTCCACCACTAAGCCATTGGAATTACTTCACATGGATATCTTTGGTCCTACATATATGGCAAGCATGAAAAAGAAGTGTACTGTCTAGTGGTTATTGATGACTACTCAAGATTCACATGGACTTTCTTTCTGTTTGAAAAGAAAGATACAGTAGGAGTACTAAAAGACTTTGTTACTAAAATTGAGCTTCAAAAGAGTATGAAGGTGGTGACCATTAGGCCTGACAATGGTGGAGAGTTCAGAAACAAATAGTTGGACACATTTTGCACCAGCAAAGGGATCAAGAGGGAATACAGCATAACCAGGACACCTCAACAAAATGAAGTTGCAGAGAGAAGAAACAGAACACTCATTGAAGCTACAAGGACCATGCTATCTGATTCCAAGCTTCCAGTTATCTTTTGGGCTGAAGCTGTAGCCACTGCTTGTTATGTTCAAAACAGGGCCTTGGTGGTAAAGGCTCATAATAAGACCCCTTATCAGCTATTTAATGGAAGACCTCCTTTGATTGAATTTTTCATACCTTTTGGCTGTCATGTAGTAATAATCAACACTCTTGATCACTTGGAAAAGTTAAATGAAAAGGGGGATGATGGATACTTTGTTGGTTACTCACTGGCAAGTAAGGGTTATAGGGTATTTACCAAGAAAACAAGCAAAGTGACTGAGAACTTACATGTGGACTTTCTTGAAGACAAGCCTTAAGATGTACAAACAGGTGCCAATTAGTTCTTTGATATTGAAGGACTTTCTAAGTCTATGAATTATGTGCCTGTTGTTTTAGAAAATATTAACATTTCAGGTACCAAAGAACCAACTGATGTGGAGAATTAAACCATTGAGGTACAAGACTGTACGTTCATTGTTTCCTAATGATGAGGCTACAAAAGACACTGATAAAGAAGACCTCTCTCAAAAGGATGGACAATATGTCTCTTCCCCTGCTAAGTCAAATCATGAAAGTAGTGGAATGTATGAAAGCAGTGGAATTCTGGATTCCCCTGCTGGACCAAATGTTTCCCCTGCTGTTGAAGAACCAGTTGTAAATGTGGTCAATGATGCAGAAATAGAATCCCCACTTATTTCTACATCCTCACCAATTACTTTATCAAGCAGTGGAAGCAGAATCATTAGGCATGGAGGTCCAAGTTATTTAGAGCTGCATTCAGCTCACCAGCATCGATCCCTCAGCCATGCAGTATCATTTGGAAGCTCGTTTGAGGAGTTCTTTCCCAACCAAGATAGCAATATATATCCTGATTTGGGAAATGATGAAACTGAGGTAATCATGAACATGTAGCCTACCTACATAATCAATAAAGATCACCCCCAATCCCAAATCATTGGTGATCTTGATACTCCCAGACAAACAAGGTATTCAGCAAAGGAACATAGCTTCATTGCCAACATCATTGTGAAGTTCAATCATGACAATATGCAATGTTGTCTATTTACTGCCTTTTTGTCACATGAAGAGCCAAAGAAGATTTTTCAAGCTCTAAATGTTCCAATCTGGGTTGAAGCTATGCAAGAAGAGCTCTTGCAATTTGATATTCAATAAGTGTGGATTCTGGTGGACTATCCAAAATAGGCAAGACCCATTGGGACAAATTGGGTGCTCAAGAACAAAAAGGATGAGAGGGACATTGTGGTAAGAAACAAAGCTAGACTGGTAGCACAGGGATATACTCAGGAAGAAGGAATTAATTATGATGAAGTCTTTGCTCTAGTTTCTAGAATTAAAGACATCAGATTGTTTTTGGCCTATGCTTCATTTATGGACTTCACAGTATATCAGATGGATATTAAGAGTGCCTTTCTATATGGCACCATTGATGAGGAAGTCAATGTGATGCAACCTCCAGGTTTTGAAGATCCAGAACATCTAGACAAGGCTTACAAGGTGAAAAAGGCTATGTATGGGCTTCATCAAGCCCCTAAGGCCTGGTATGGGACTCTCTCTAAATACCTGTTGGATAATGGCTTCAACAGAGGAAAATTGACCAGACCCTATTTATCAAGAAACACAAGGGTGTTTCTTTTGGTACAAGTATATGTGGATGACATTATTTTTGGATCCACAAACTCTTTGCTTAGCAAAGAGTTTGCCAAGTTGATGAAAGATATTCCAAATGAGTGTCATGGGTGACCTCAACTTCTTTCTGGGGTTACAAGTCAGCAGAGGAAAGATGGGATCTTCATCTCACAAGACAAGTATGTTGCTCAAATTGTGAAGAAGTTTGGAATGTGTGAAGGAAAGAAAGTCTCCACTCCCATGGATAAAGATAATCCTTGGGGAAAAGATGGCCTAGGAAAACCCATTGATGTCAGACACTATAGGTTCATGATTGGATCTCTCATGTACCTTACAGCTTCAAGACCTGACATCATGTTTGAAGTCTACTTATGTGCAAGATACCAAGTGACACCCACAAAGTGTCATTTGTTTGCTTTGAAGAGAATATTTAGGTATCTGAAGTGTCATCCAACTATAAGACTATGGTATCCCAAGGAGTCACCATTTGAGCTAGTGGCCTATTCAAATAGTGACTATGCTGGTGACAACAATGATAGGATGTCTATTACAGGTGGATGTCAGTTTTTGGGAAGCAGGCTTATATCTTGGCAATGTAAAAAGCAAACTATTCTGGCAACGCCCACAACTGAAATTGAATATGTGGCAGCTGCTGCATGTTATGGACAAGTTCTTTGGATTCAGAATCAGCTGCTTGATTAAGGGTACAATTTTCTTAAAACCAAGATATTTATTGACAATAATAGCACAATCTGCATATATTAAAAATCCTGTTTTTCATACTAAGACTAAACATATTGAAATCAGACATCATTTTATTAGAGATTGTTTTGAAAAAGGATTAATTGTCCTAGAGGAAATTGACATAGAACTTAATGTTGCTGATCTTTTGAGAAAAGCTTTTGACATAGGGAGGTTTCAGTACTTGGTTGCAAGTATTGGAATGATCACCCCCTAAATTTAGATGTCTGAAATGTCTTGAGTATTATTGCTGTTGTTGTACATGTGTTAGTCACTCACTGCTTTTGAACAAAGTTTCCCCTGCTAAGAGTTTTTCTCTTGTTTAGGTTTGTTCTTTTTAAGTGGTTATATGTGGTTTTAGACTAACAATGCAGAGATCCTAATGGAGCATACTATATATAGGAGAATCAGGTATATGCTCTATGTTTTAGGGGAGGTTAGGTCACACCTTTAGGACTCAGGGTATCCTTAGATACTCATATATGATTCTAGATCATATCCAATGGTGAGTAGAGGTTTGGGACAATGAAGACTTGCTACAAAGCTTTTTGGAGTTCTGAAACCTTGCGGCACTATAATGTGTACTCAAAATGTCTGATTGAGCAGCTTGCTGCCTAATCTAAGACTTTGAGTGCATATTGCCAAGACTAATTGACCATAGAAAGGAAATGGTAGGGATGGAGTCCTGGGTATGCTTATTTTATTGGGTTGACTAGGTGCAGGGTTGCTTATGTGTTAACTTTTTCTGTTTGCAATTTTAGTGAATGAAGGACTCTTGAGATTCTATGTATCTAGCTTGTTTATGCAAGTGTGTGTAGTAGAGCAAAGCTTTTTAGCATTGATCTATTCAGGTTAAGTCTAATACCCTTAGGAAAGTTTCCCCTACTTTAATTTTTGATACCCCTTCTAGTACAACTTTCCCCTGCTTTGCAAAACATTCCCCTGTTTGACCGTTGACCGACAATACCGATGCCCGCTTATAGCCGTTGGGCCTGCTTGCTAACTTTTTGGTTAGGGAATATTTTATTCATTTTAAAAGATATTTAAGGCGTTTTCTTCGCTGATTAGTAACCTTCTTATTATTATTTCAAATAAGTTACTTTCTTAACAAGATTTATTTCTGATCTTTTTGCAAATTGATAATTTGGTCCAATCATAGTCCTTCAATTCGCCTATATAAACTCAATTCCCTTAACCAGCAGGCCTAACTCACCCTGTCGATCAAATCCTACTATTTTTTCAAACATATAAACCTTTAAATTCTTAACATGTCTTCCACGACTCTAAAAATCGCTCCTAACCATAACCAAATTGCTATTTTATCTAAGGAGCCTGCTGAATTCACTGATGTTGTTGCTTACCTCAAATCTAGCTATTTTAGGTTAGCTCTTGTGCTCAGTCCTAGGATATGCACCTCACACATCTAACAGTTTTGGTCTAATGTTACGACTGAAACAGTGGATGGAGAGGTAACAATTAAGAGCCAGGTTGATGGCCATCCCAAAGTGGTTACACTTTCCTCCATTCGAGACAAATTAGTCTTGGATGATGAGGGTGGTGTTGTTACCTTACCATAGGTTGAAATGTTTGAAGGTCTTACAAACTTGGGGTACAACATTTCTGTTTATCAAAAATGTAAGTTTGCTAAAGTTCAGTTTGCACCCTATTGGAAGTATTTGATTCACACTATTTTGCGATGCTTATCATCTAAGACTATAGCTTTTAACGAATTTTGGAGTCAAGTTGCTTATGCCCTCATTTGCTTGGCAACAGGGCGAAAATATTGTTTTTCTCAAATGATTTTTGAAGGTGTGGTCAAAAATTTTACAAGCAATTCAAAATTTTGTATGTATCTAAGGTTTATAGAAGTTTTGTTGGATATGTGGCAACATGGTAAAATTTGTCACAAAGATCATTTTGAAGCTAACCCCCATACAACCAAACTATTCACCACTCTTGAAGCACCCACCCCATAATTTTCTGGCAGGGCAGGTCCCCTTACTCAAACTATGATGAACCAGATCAGAAGAGAAGCTGCTTCTAAACCACAAGTAGCCTAACCCACTCTTGTTGATGCCCCTGCTACTGATGCCCCTGCCAGCCACCTTCCCCCTGCCAACCCACAACAAGAAAGGAGAACCAAAACCAGGTTTCTAGGTCTCCCTTGCCTAATGAACCTTCACAAGTAGTAGAGAGGAGAGTCTCCAAGGGTTTGGAGAAATATGGGGATTTGGTTGCCACTAATAACTCATCCTCAAGGGGTGAGCAGGACAGTGACACCATAGGTAAGTCCACTTCCTCAGTCAGTGATACCCAAAGAGGTGAGAAATCTCCAAGGGTTTGGAGCAATTTCTGGGGGTCTCCCTTGCCTAATGAACCTTCACAAGTAGTAGAGAGGAGAGTCTCCAAGGTTTTGGAGCAATATGGGGATTTGGCTGCCACTAATAACTCATCCTCAAGGGGTTAGTAGGACAGTGACACCATAGGTAAGTTCACTTCCTCAGTCAGTGATACCCGTATTTTATATAATAATATTAAATACGCAGTTTTGGTTTTTAATAAACTATATACGTATTATTAGCTTACTGAAATACACTGCAGGAATCATATGAGAATGTAAAAAAAATGAAAGTTCATAAATAACAAAGGGGGCCGGTTTGGTTATTGCAAGAAAAGAAGAAAAGGAAACTTGGGCCTAAGCCCATTTTATAAAAAAAATATACGGGTGTTAACCCCCCACTTTTGGTCGACCTGTAAAAAGAGAAAGAACGAATTAGTGTTCTGGTGGTGTTTGAGCCGGCAGCAGGAAAACAAAACAAAGAAAGTCAAAGTTGATCCTTTTCTATTGAATTAGTGTGTTCTTGTCCATCTCTAGTCATATAAGGTAACCATGTTTTTTTTATCCCAAGTCCATTTTAATGAGTTCATGAACCCACGAATTGGTATAATAAACATAGAATTGATCATGGAATAATCGGGCGTTGGTGTGTGTGGTTATTCTGATCCATCCGAGACCACAACAGGCCTCAGTGGTGGTATTTTCAAACCGGCCGCAGCACCGACACCATCAGGGGTGTTGGTTTTTGTAAACAGTAGGAAACAGGGGGCTTAGTTTGGAACGACAACAGCAAACAGCCACTAGGGGTGGCGTGTGCTTGTTGATCAGCCGCGGCCACAGAACCCCAAGCAAGAGTATCGGACCATAAAGGGGTTTTGTTTTGACAGCAGGGGTGCGTTTGGGACTGCAGTTTCTAGCAGGAGGGTTTGGGTTTGACAGTAGTGAAAACAGTGGGAACCTTGTGAAAATAGTGGGAACTGTATACAAACAGTGGGAAATTTATACAAACAATGGGAACCGTTAAAAATGAAAACAGTGGTAATTATATATACAAAAGCAGTGGGAAATATATGAACATTAGGGGGATCACGTAGAGGGTCGGTTTGGTTAAACCGAGACGTGGGTGTCTCGGTAAAGTTTAAGCACGGGTTTTCGGGATAGCTAGTAATTAAACGCGAGGAAATTATTTATATAGTTAAATCATTTTACAAGGAGTTTGATAAAATATTTATTAAATAGTTAATTTTATTAATTTAATTAGAAAAATTAAATCGATATTGTTTTACCTTGTTATTATTTTTAAAACGTGTGATTTAATTAATACTTTCAAAGAAACGAATTTGTAAATCTTTCTAAATTTAGAAACTTTCTATTTAAAGCAGGTTACTATTTATAGTAATATTATTTTATTGGAATAGATATTACACAGTAATCAAGAACACATAATATATTTTATCTACAATGTTTTCGAACAGTCGGAACTTATCAGATTTCATACAAACAGTAATACAAGAATAAAATAAATTAAACTAAGAACAGTTAAAAATCAGTAATAATAAATGAATGTCAGTCAACTGATTTTCCGCGTCCATTACTTATGTAGTATCCGTGAAGTCGGAGTAGACCTTTCAGCTTTCATTCTTATTTCATTACTGGACACGAGGTACGGATTTCCCGTCCTTTCAGTAAGGACTTCCTTTCTATGCATGATTAGGATTCCCCGTCTGTAGCCAAATGTTTTCCCCAAGTAAATGTTATAATTTTATCTGAAATCAGTTTTACAATTAAGTTAAATTTACTGAGCATTATATACAAGCATGACCAGTTTATGTACTAGTTACGGAGGTACCATAACCATGACACTTGAGGCACCGGTGTTGTGACTCAGCTGCAGGAGAGTGAAATGCTGCAGCGTCCCACTCAGCTCAGCTTGGCCATTTTATCAGTATTATTAGTGGGGCGTATGGATGCATCTTAGGCTTATCAGTTTACAGTTATCAGGTGAATGTGGTGTGTGCTCTACATCCTTCTCATTGGAGCTGATCCCTCCACCCAACACAGTATTTAGAGGTCACCCCTCTACAGCATTTAGAGGTCACCCCTCTACAGTATGATGAGGTCCCCCCTCCAGTTATTCATGCACCGTTTTTACATCACATGACCTATATAAGATCTGGCAATTAAAATACAGTAAATGCATGTTTTCAGATTTAATAGATAACAATTCAGCTTTATTATTTATAAATCAGACGTTACAGATTTTACACAGATTTCCGCTGCAACTTTACTTATCAATCTTACAGCTTCAGTATTTTATCATCTGCTTCATTTCAGTAATTCCTTATCGTGCTTTATATCCGTTCATTGGGCTTTAATGATCAGCCTTAGTTCTTTCATTTTCTAACGGCAGGTACACCAGGACACTCTTAGGATTCCGAGAGCATGTTCAGTAAATGAAAGATATCTGGACTTCTTACTTTATGCATTTCTTATATTATTCTGCTTATTTGGACGTTGTTTAGTCCTTTTCTTTTAGTATTTTACTTTTCATGTTTTGAGCTTATGTTGGATTACCGATGTTTGATTCCGGTATTTCAGTTATGGTCAGTTAATGTTTTATGATGACACGCCATAAATGTTGAGTCCTATTGATCGTTGGGCTCAATGGTTAAGAACCATTATATCTAGGTTGATCATCGTTCATATGATAACATAGCGGAAAAGAACAATGATCATGAACAAGGTGTTTAGGCACAAAGAACACATGAATTAAAACAAATGGGATGTTCATTATATTAATAACAAACAATCACTAGACGTGTATACATTGAATCCCACGTCTAGTGCGACACACACTTTAGGTTTACATTGTGAATGAATAATATATTATAAAAACCTACGTATGTTTTCTTTATATACTAGAAAACATAGCTTACAAAGAAAGCTAAAGTAATAAAAAGACTCCAACGGCTTGTTGTATTTAACTTTGGCAAAAGTAGTCCTTGTCTTCTTATTTTGTTGTGTTTTGACTTATCAACTCAATAATTCGACCCAACAATCTTCCCCTAGTTGATGATGTCAAAACACTCCTCTTAAGCGTGAATCCTTTGTATGTAGTACATGATCTCCAAGAAGCTTCCCCTTAAGTATAGCACATATTCTTCCCCTTTTTGACACATCAATAGGGAATATGTGAAAGTATGCAATCTTGAAGATTCTCCAAAAGTAGCTCTATGTAATGATCCTGAAGAAAAATAAATAAAGTATTCTTGATGTAGAAGTAAAATAACCCAATCTTATGTTCCATGTCTTGTTTAACCATGTGATGAAGAACTTATACCATGAAAAAATATAAGTAGACCTCGATCCCTTGTCAATATTCTCATCCTTTGTGAGACACTGAGCACGATAATGTAACTCCTTCAAGTGTTTATGACAAGTCTTCGTCACCATCCATGTAAAGCACGAACAAGTTACCTTTAAAGTCAGTGAATGGTACGCCACGACTTTAAGATATGATAGAACACAAACTTGCGAAAATCTTCTTCAATCATCAAAACTTACCATAAGAATTCTTCCCCTTAAGCTAACACTTCTTCATGAAGAAACTTAATCTTCATATCATATGTAAAAGTGATAAGACGGATAACTCTTTTACAAGGCTACCCCGATTACATAATCAAATCCAATAAATTACCTCACGAATTGTTGCTAACTCGCATTAAAATCATTAATCCCTTTCAAAATATCCGAGCCATAAATATCATCATGATATTCTAAATTAAAACGGAGATTCCATGTACCTTTGTGTGTAATTAACTCCTTTTTGTGTGCTTAAAACGTACCAATTTTCTCAAACAGCAGCAATCAGTGTGTTATCCAATATCCTCTTCTGTGTATTGCCCGATATCGGACAATACGTATCAGTGTTTGAAACTCATATCTCGGACAACACTGTCAACCTATCAGTGTTGACTTATTCCTGTCAGCGTCGAAACCCTTCCTGTCAGCGCCCAAATAACAAACGTCAGCGCCAACCTAAAATCCTGTCAGCGTTCATTCTTTACTCTTGTCAGCGTCAAATTCTTATCAGCGTTGCACTATACTCTGTCAGCGTTTCATCCATGCCAGAAATCAGGCCATATATCACACGTCTTAATATTCTCTTGAATAGGCTTTGATCAAGTGATCGCATGTACACCATAACTAATCGTGTGAACAAACTTTTCCTTCAATCAGAAGCAAAGCTTCGTGTGAACACATCTATTTCCACCAATAGAAGACCTTCGTGTGAACACACTATCATGTAGCACAATCGTGTGAATGCAGACTAGAAAGAACCGTGTGAATGCAAATGTATAGACCAATAACAATGTGGTAACCGTGTGAACACAACATCCTTTTTCTCCTTTTTGTTGTATACAATTCGTAGACTTGAAACTCTTGAACAAACATCAGGACCACATACTGAATATCTCGATTTGTATAAATACAAACTGCTTTGTGAAACACTTGAATCCCTTTGTTTCGTCTGTATCTGTTGTAGTTATATTCAAACAATTGCACAATAGCAACAAGCTGAACACACACGTACATAGATTTGTAACCTCACCAGATCTAAGATTTATAATATAAGAATCAAAACCCTAACGTTGGGTTTAAAAATCACCTTAGTACGAATCTTGTATCATCATGCGTTATAACATCCCTCAAAACTCATAACTTTCTGCTTTAAAGTCGATCTAGGGTTTGTGAAAAACCCTAGTTCATGATTTCATGTGAAAAGCAAAATCATTAATACCTTTACTGCAGCGAACTTCGACGGACTATAACTTGACAATGAAAGCTCAAATCGAAGATCGCTTCGGTGAGATCCTAGACACAAGTGCCAAGAATCTACAGTCAAGAAATCACGAAGATCCAACGGTTAACAAAGGAGAGATCGTGTTTTGAACATGGCTGTCCACAGAAAACTGCATTCATCCTACTGCTGACTTTGACGCCTAATAACTTTTGCCTGGGGATAAAACTCGACAATCCCTCCATGAACTTTTGTCAATTTGATTCCATGAACTTCTATGGACATCCAGCCACTGGATCTCAATGTGTCAACGCTGGATCTCAGCCTGTCAGCGCTGGATCATATCCTGTCAACGCTTTGTACTCAAGCGCTGACACATACAATCATGGCGCTGATAGAATTAAACCTGCTGGTGTTGATCTAGATACTGTGTGTGCATTCATTGCTTCTTTGCCCAGTGATTCAAGGATTACATATGAAGATCTTGAGCAGATAAGTGATGAACAATTGGAAGAGATGGACATCAAGTGGACTATGGCTCTTGTGAGTTTAAGAGCAAACAGGTTCAATAAAAGGTTCAAGAAGAAGATGACCTTTAATGCTAAGGATGTTGCTGGATTTGACAAGTCAAAGGTTGAGTGCTACAACTGTCATAGGATGGGGCACTTTATGAGGGAATGTAGATCTCCAAGAAGATCTGATGCTGGGAAGCCTTCAAACCAAATGATTAAGAGCCCAGATCCCAAGGCCATGGTTGCTGTTCAACAAATTGATGGTGTTGGTGAATGGGACTGGAGCTGGATGGCTAAGAATGAGGAAGAGGACAGAGCTTTGGTTGCTGAAGTCAAAGAAGAGCATGTTGAATATGCTCTCATGGCACACTCCTCCTCTTCATCAGATAATGAGGTATATGATGATGCTTTCTGTTCTAAGGGTTGTCGTTTAAATACTGAAAAATTAAATCAAGAGATAGTTAAATTATTAGATGAGGCAAGTACTGAAAGATGCAAAGTATCTAATTATCAAATTGCTGTTACCCAAACAGAAAAGACAGTAGCTGAGTATAAGAAAATGGAGTTTGATTTAAAGGATCAAATAAATATCTTAAAACATGAGTTACATCAGAGTAAAGATGTTCAAGATATAGTAAATAGGGTTAATCTTGATTTGATAGCTCAGTTAGAAGAGGCTAACAAAAATAAAGATAATGTGAGTCTTAAAATCCAGAGATTTGATAAGGCCACACAATCCCTAGGAGAGTGTGTTAGTAAACAAAGAGACTCTAAGGATAAGAGTGGGATTGGGATGAAGGATTATACTGGTGTTCCACCACCAGCTGGGGATTTCTATGGTGTCCAATCAAAGGACTTATCTTGGACTGGCTTGCCAGAATGCCAAGAGGAGGAATTCATTCCTCCACCTAGAGTGATTTCCCCAGTTGAGGAATACAAGCAAAAACTGACTGACCTAGATGAGTGGAAGAAAGCTAACCACACCTTGTTTGTTAAGGGAGGGTTGTTGTGTGAAAGTCCAAATGTGCCCACACCAAACATGATACCAATTGTGGTTCCCAATGATCCTAAACCTATTAAGATCACACACCCTACCACTGGCAAAGCTATTAACCTTGGCCCACAAAATGTTAGAAAACCTAGTGTTAAGTATGCAGAGATGTATAGGAATACTAGGTCACCAAAAAGCCAAGTTAGTGATCATGGAACAGGCTTCTTTGCTTCTAGACCTAAGACTATGTCTAGAAAAGCTTGTTACACATGTGGTAGCTTCTCACATTTGGCCTACAAATGTGTCAACGCTTCCAATGTCAACGCTGATAGGAACCATTTCAGCGCTGACAAAAGTCAACATAGGTCAAACACTGTCAGACCCAATACCTTTGTGAACAAAAGTTCACAAGTTGTTAGACCAGCCCCATTCTTTACTAGAGGGTCTAACACACAAGGCCTAAGACCTTTTCAAAAGTCAAACACTTGGTCCAATAGGCAATGGGTTCCTGTAGCAAACCCTAGGTTCAACGCTGATAAAGGCAATCGGGGCGCTGACAAGAGCACTTTCAGCGCTGACAGACACACTGCCAAACCTAGGTATTTGCAACCACAGGGAAATAGGTCTAAAGCTTCTACTAGCTTAACATGGAGACCAAAACAAGTCCAAAATGTTTGGGAGCTGGTTGATTGTCCTAGATATGTGAGACCAATTGGGACAAGATGGGTTCTAAGGAACAAGAAAGATGAAAGAGGCATTGTGGTCAGAAACAAGGCACGTTTGGTAGCTCAGGGTTATACACAAGAGGAAGGAATTGATTATGAAGAAGTTTTTGCACCAGTTGCAAGAATTGAAGCTATAAGAATTTTTCTAGCTTATGCCTCTTGTATGAACTTCACTGTTTATCAAATGGATGTGAAGAGTGCTTTCCTCTATGGGACAATTGTTGAGGAAGTATATGTCATGCAACCTCCTGGTTTTGAAGATCCTGAGAATCCAGACAAGGTTTATAGAGTGAAGAAAGCAATGTATGGACTTCATCAAGCCCCAAGAGCATGGTATGGTACATTGTCCACCTACTTGGTGGAAAATGGTTTCAAAAGGGGCACCATAGATCAGACACTATTTATAAAGAAGAAAGGAAAACATGTGTTGCTTGTGCAGGTCTATGTTGATGACATCATTTTTGGGTCTACTGATCCAAAAATGAGTGAGGATTTTTCCAAGCTCATGACAGATAAATTCAAGATGAGTGCAATGGGTGAGATGAACTTCTTTCTAGGTTTACAAGTTCAGCAGAAAGAAGATGGTATCTTCATCTCCCAAGACAAGTATGTAGCTGAAATCTTGAAGAAATATGGTTTTTCTCCACATGAGAAGGAGGCTTCCACTCCTATGGATAGGCAACACCCTTGGGGAAAAATTGGAGCTGGAAAGGATGTGGATGTTAGGCACTATATATCAATGATTGGTTCATTGATGTATCTTACAGCCTCAAGACCTGACATCATGTTTGCTGTGTGTGCATGTGCACGCCATCAAGTGACTCCCAAAGAATGTCACCTTTTTGCTGTGAAGAGAATTTTTAGGTACCTACGATGTTATCCAGATCTTGGTTTGTGGTACCCAAAAGATTCTCCATTGGACCTTATTGCATATTCAGACAGTGACTATGGTGGTGACAAGTTTGATAGGAAATCCACAACTGGTGGATGCCAATTTCTTGGGAGTAGATTGATATCTTGGCAATGCAAGAAACAAACAGTGGTGGCAAACTCTACAACTGAAGCAGAATATGTGGCTGCAGCTGCTTGTTGTGGACAAGTCTTATGGATTCAGAACCAGCTGTTGGATTATGGGTATAATTTTATGCATACCAAGATTTTTGTAGACAATAACAGTACTTTATGCATTATTAAAAATCCTGTACATCATTCTAAAACCAAACACATAGAAATTAGACATCATTTTATAAGAGATTGCTTTGAGAAAGGTTTAATACAACCAGATAGGGTAGATACAGAAGATAATGTGGCTGATTTGTTAACTAAACCTTTTGATGCTGGAAGATTTCAATATTTGGTAACAAATATTGGAATGGTTAATCTCACTTAATATGTGTTTTGAAACCTTTTTGTAAAAGTATGTACAGGATAATGCATTGTTATTAGTCTTTGTGATGATTTAGATTTTCCACATTATTTTTCTAACACTGACAAAGGTAAATGTAACGCTGTCAAGTGTTATTTTGCCGTTGTTAGAGATATTATTGTCTAACGCTGACAAGAGTTCCTTCAACGCTGTTAGGTGTTGTCGGGACGCTGTCAGCAACAAATGTTAGTTTTGTGGTTTTCATCTAAATGTGTAGGTAGGTGGTAGCTTTATGCCATTGGATACAGAGTTGCTTATGGATCTTTGAAGAGCTATTTGGACATGTTTTTGTTTATGGATGATGGTTGGAATATTTATATTCCTATCTTGACATAAATTTTTAATGTTCATATATATTTTGAAAACTCATGTATCATAGTTTAAGGGGAGGTTTGAGGAACCTTTAGGACTCTTGGGTATTCTTATAATACTCTCATCACAATTCTAGATTGTGTCCACAGGTGAGTATGGGTTAGTTTTACTAAACCATGAGGCACTGTAGCATGCAAAGTTGATAAACTATGCATGCTGCCAAGACATTTTTGGCCTAGAATTGGTTGTGGTCTGATGGGAGACTTGGGAATACTTTGGTTATGGGTTTACCAGGGAGTTACAAAGAATTTTATGAAATAACTTTGTTGGTAACTATTTTGGTTAGCAAGGGACACTAGAGGTCATTTGTGTCTATCTTGCTTAAGCAAGTGTGCATAAATGGACAGTGCTTGCCGCCCAGTAATTATTATCAACTTGTAAGATATTTCCCTTAGGATAAATTACTTTGTTAAGGTCTTTTTCTTTTTAAATATTTTTATTTTTTTTTAGACGCTGACAAGTTTTTCTCCAAACGCTGTTACGTCCAATCGTGACGCTGACAAGGCTTTAGGCAAACGCTGACAAGAAAATATAGCCGTTGGGCGCTGATGGACTATTTTTGACCGTTGACACCTAGTGGGCCCTACCCAGTTGTTATTTTTGACTAATCTTTGGCCGTAATTTTGGGGAGTTGTTACTTTTAATTAATGCATGAGATAAGTTATATTTGATTCAATATTTTCATCATTGCTCTTTGAATATAACCGCCTCATTTTTGACCAATCAAAATCATGCATCTCTCCTATAAATTTGGCTAATCTTTTTATTCTGGGTATTCATATTTTCTTGTCTAACACTTTTCTCCTAGATTTTTCCCATATCACATAACCTAAACAGCTTTCAAACATGGCACCCAAGTTCAACTCAAAGAATTTAACATTGGAGTTCAAGAGCCAATACAATATGGTAGCTTACTTGACTGCTGATGATGATTTGTTTCCTCAGTATTCACAAATGGTGGCATTTTTAAATGCATCCTCTCTCAGGTATGCACTTTCTCATACACCATTAGTCCCTGTCGCACACATTAGACAGTTTTGGAACACTGCTAGTTCCACAACAACTAATGGAGTGACCACATTAACATCTACTGTTCATGGAAGAACATGGGTGGTCACTGAAGCCTTGGTTCGCCAAGCTTTGCGTCTTGATGACGCTGATGGTGTGACTACTCTTGCCATTGCAACAATAGAACAAGGTCTTAGGGAATTGGGTTATCCTATTCCTGCTGATGTCACTTTAAATAAATATCATAAGCAGGAATTTCCCTCTGACTGGAAATATTTGATACATGTCCTTTTACAATGCTTAAGTCCAAAATGTACTTCTTTCAATGAAAGCTCAAATCGAAGATCGCTTCGGTGAGATCCTAGACACAAGTGCCAAGAATCTACAGTCAAGAAATCACGAAGATCCAACGGTTAACGAAGGAGAGATCGTGTTTTGAACATGGCTGTCCACAGAAAACTGCATTCATCCTACTGCTGACTTTGACGCCTAATAACTTTTGCCTGGGGATAAAACTCGACAATCCCTCCGGTGGATGTTTAGATCTATGTATGTAGAACACACATCTAAAATTTCGTGACGATCCAACGGTGCAATCAAAAGTTATGACCTTCTGAATACTGATGCGCACACAAAAACGTCCAGAAAAATCCATACGAATTTTTCTTTTCTTCACCATACACGAACACCTCGTCGGACCTAGATATCAAGAGCCTTAGGCTCTGATACCAATTGTTGAGTCCTATTGATCGTTGGGCTCAATGGTTAAGAACCATTATATCTAGGTTGATCATCGTTCATATGATAAGATAGCGGAAAAGAACAATGATCATGAACAAGGTGTTTGGGCACAAAGAACACATGAATTAAAACAAATGGGATGTTCATTATATTAATAACAAACAATCACTAGACATGTATACATTGAATCCCACGTCTAGTGCGACACACACTTTAGGTTTACATTGTGAATGAATAATATATTATAAAAACCTACGTATGTTTTCTTTATATACTAGAAAACATAGCTTACAAAGAAAGCTAAAGTAATAAAAAGACTCCAACGGCTTGTTGTATTTAACTTTGGCAAAAGTAGTCCTTGTCTTCTTATTTTGTTGTGTTTTGACTTATCAACTCAATAATTCGACCCAACAATAAATACACGTAACGGTCCACTTATCCAAGTGGGGTGTTACAATTATGGTATTAGAGCTATAGGTTCGACCTGTAGGCTCTAAAACTTTACCTGTGACTAGTAGGTAGTCACCAGGAACTTCCTAGATTTTGGCGTGGTTATCTTTCAGGTTTCTCATGCATTTGTCAGTAAGTTTTCTTCATTTATCAGTCAGCTTTCTTATAGTTTTTGACTAAGTAAAAAGGTTGGTACAGGACTGGCCATATTTAGTCGCATGTGCTTTTCATTCGAATTTTGTTTTGGTCACCCTTGCCCGTTCAGATTTTGTATTGGTAAACCGACCCATAGGCGTTTACCCTTACTCAGGACAAATTCATGTTATAAGTCAATTATTACTTGGTGAACCAGCCATAAACGTTCACCATTGTTCAGGTCAAATTTCATGTTATTCAGTCAAAGGTTATTTTGTGAACCGATTCATAGTTGTTCACCTTTGTCATATCAGGACATTTTATAAATTTGGACAAGTATGGACTGGACTACAGCCAACCATATTTAGTCCCAGATTATAAATTTCTATACATGACAGTTCTCAGAAAATTTTGACAAGCATGGATCAAACCAGAATCGCCCATACTTAGTCATATGTTTTGTTCCTTGAATTATGTGGATTGAACCATAGCCATCCACATCAGTGGATGTTAAACCTCAGTTGATCATACTCTTATAGTCTTTATAGCAATCCAGTTCGCACAATCTCAAGTTGATGTCGCTCCACGCTATTTCAGTTTTATGTCTCCGTGCAAGGGTTTTATGTTCAGCAGAATGATAAATGTCTTCATACTAAGACACAAAAAGAATTTCAGTAAAACCGTTTTCATGATAAATCATGATTAGCCTTTATTGATCATGCTTCATGCTGACCACTGTTGGGACTTCGATTATATCATACTTTTCAGCCTCGATACAACCAGCAGTAACTAGACGCAAGAATTGTCAATCTATCATGTTACTTATTTCAGATCAGTTTACTACCGTTTAAATCATATTATTCGCTTGAACATGTCAGACAAGCGACACCAGTGTCGATCATCCCATAAAATTTCCACCAGTGCCATGTATAGTATTTCATATGTACCCCATGTACCGTGTCTCAGTTATACTCCATGTACAGTATTTCATGTGTACTCCCCGTACAGTGTCTCAGATATGCTCCATGTGCAGTATTCATTTTGTACTTCATGTACAGTAGTCCAGGTGTACACCAGGTACCCTACTCCATGGATATTTCTAATCGATCCTCAATCATCTCAGGCGTTGATAGGTGTGTAAACACCCATCCTTTTTACCACTTAATTACAATAATAACCGAGCCAAAACGTGTATTTTATGTCTTTTATGTCGGAATTATGCGTGGTTAGTGTTTTTGTTGTGATTTAGGATGAAATTGTGAAAAGTGGAGAAAACACGGGCATTTACGGGCTTTTATTGAAGAAAAAGATGAAAGACGAAGTCAAGAAGTCAAGAGTGCAAAAAGAACGGAAGTCCAAGACCAATTCTGAAGATTTATCGAAGAAAAAGTCAAAAGACGGAAGTTTACTTAAATCCGAAGAACTCAAGTCTAATTTATTGAAGAATTAAAAGACGAGTTCAAAGAAATCCTGAGCCAAAAGTCATTAAAGTCCAAGATTTAAGAAGATTAGAAGGCTTAAGGACTAATGGTGCAATTAAATGAAGATTAAAGGCTTGAGGGACATAATCATGCAATTAAGAAGAAATGAAGGAGGGGAGGAAGCTTCCTAAGCATTCCTTAATCCTCCCCTATAAATAGTCATTAGGATTAATCTTTTCATTTTTGTTGGCTAATAGTGACAATTAGTTCTTCCACTTTTAATTACCTTGTCATTTATTTACTTGTCAAATTTAAATACTTGTCTTGCACCTTAATTACCATTTAATTTCAAGTAAGTGTTCTTTTAATTCTTGTTAATCTTTATCTTTATTGTTTGATCTCATTCTACCTTTCTTTAATCTTTGATTTATATGTTTATTATTCATGTTCATGTTCTTGAGTTTTTGTTGAATTTATTAAGTGGGTTTTGATTATCTTGATCTTTATTGTTAGTTTTGTTGTTTTGGATTGATTGTTTATGATTAATAGTTCTTTATTGTTTAGTTAGATTTAATCTTGTGGTTGATTTTGCTAAAGTTTGATTAGATCCGTGTGAATATCTTGTTCCCTGTTCTTCGGCCTTGCTGTTACTGTATCTTTCCCAAGTTCTGATCTTCCCAGGTATTCCGAGTAAAGGATTTAAAAAGCATCTCATTCGGAATATTAAAACATTCCAGATAAGACTTTTATTCCGGATCAAGGTTTTAGCCAAGGTGATTCATCCGGAATATCTAATATTCCGGATAGGGGAATTAATCCGGATAGGGAGAACATTCCGGATAGGCCAAACATTCCGAATAGCAAGGATTCAGGATAGAGGAGATATTCCGGATAAGGAGCTTCCATCCGGAATAAGTGACATATTCCGAGTAAGAAGTCCTATTCGGAATAATATTCCGGATCAAGAAATATTCCGAATCAAGACCAACATTCCGAATAGAGAGGATTATTCCGGATAGGTGACATATTCCGAGTAAGTCATTTATTCCGAATAAGGGTATTATTCCGGATGAGCTGATTTTCAGGTTTCTTTAATTTCAGTTTTTTAAGTTTCTGCTTTTTAATTCCGAGCTTTATTTTTCCCGCCTTTTTGCTTAGTCGCACTTTAAGATTTCTTGCCTTAGATTTATTTTAGCCTTGCCTTAGTTTTAAGTTTTAGTTGCGTTTTAAGTTTGCCTTAGTTAGAGTTAACTTTGCGTTATTTACTTTTAGTGCCTTTTAATTTCCGTCACGCTTTTAAATACCTGCATCTTTACTTTTAATTAGACTTAGATTTACTTTACTTGCCCTTTACTTTCAAGTCTTTGCACTTTTGATATACTACAATGACACAACTTTTGTTCCACCAAAGAACAACTGAGTCGCATAGTTAAACCAGATCAATTCGATTAGACATACTTTAACGAACTAATTTTTATACGGGGTGTCAAAAGCCTTGTATCAAATGGCGTCGATGCCGGCTCTTTTCGTAAAGATTAACGGTTTTCCGTGAGAGACGCGTTGCTTTTTGGGATCCGTTCACTTGTGAGCGTTATTTTCTTGCACAAAATATTCAAAAATCCATAAAAATTAAAAATTGTTAAAAAATCCATAAAAATTAAAAATTGTTAAAAAACCATAAAAATTAAAAATTTCAAAAATCCAAAAATATTTTATCTTTATTGTGTATATATATTGTCTTTGCGTTTGGTATTGTTTTCTTTTGACTTTTCAGGTGTATGCGTACTAGATCTTCTAATTATCAAGAGCCCGAGACTCGAGAAGATTTAAGTATGGCAGGTGTTAACAACAACAACAATCCACCGCACCTCAACAATAATAACAACAATGTTCTTCCACAGCCCGATCTTCGGACAATGGAGGAGCTTTGTCAACCTACCATGTTTGGACGAGGAGGACCGATTGCGCCGATGCAAATCACGGCTCCGGAGTTTTCGTTGAAGCACCATATGATTCAGCAGGTGCAAACAAATCCTTTTAGAGGAATGCCAGATGATGATGCCAACAAACACCTCGACAAGTTCATTACAATCACCCAAAGCATGAAGTTGCCTGGTGCCACAATGTATGTTCTTCGCCTTCAACTCTTCCCACATACTTTATCACATCATGCCGATAAATGGTTTGATCGTCTCCCGAAGAATTCTATTCATACTTGGGATGACATGACTCAACGCTTTTTATCGCGCTACTTTCCACCATCCATGGTCACGAGCCTTCGCAATCAAATCAGCGGTTTCATGGAAGAACCCGATGAATCTCTTTTTGATGCTTGGGAAAGATATAATGTCTTGATTGATCGTTGTCCAAACCACAACATGCTTCCAGTCACATTGATTGATACTTTCTACAACGGTTTGACTTTTCGAGATCGTGATACGATTAATGCTGCCGCCGGTGGCACATTTATGAAAAGGAGACCCGAGGAGTGTAGAGAGCTTATTGAAAACATGACTACTCATCACAAAAACTGGGATTCCTCCGCTTCTTCAAGGAACAACCCGAGATTCAATGTTTCTTCTGCTTCAGCAAATCCTGATATGACCGAACTCACCCGCATGATGACTGAAATGAGCAAAAGTATCTTGCTTCTCGCTTCATATCAACAACAACAAGTTAAAGCGGTTGCACCTTCTTGTGAAACATGCGGCGGTCCTCACCCATACACCGATTGTCCTTCAACTCAAGGAAATCCGGAAAATGTGTATGCAGCTTATGGTAATTATTCACCGGAAAATTACCAAGCTCGACCTCAAGGGGATAGAAATTTGTTGAGTTACCGGTCTAACAACTACCTTTCACCCGGTTTTTCTCCTCAAAACCAAAACCCCACCAACAACTACAATAGAAGCAACCAAATCCCACCAAGAGCTTCTAATCCTTATCACCCACCCACTCAACAATCCCCACCCATCAATCCCGATGTTGAAGCCATGATGAGAACCCAAGGTGAGCAAATCAAGAATCTGCAAAGCCAAATTATCAATCTGAAAAGAGATATCACCAAGCAGGGAAATGAGATTAGATCCGAGCTTCGAGATAATATCCAATCCTCCTTCAGCAATCAAATAAATGATTTGAAGAATATGCTTGCTAGTTTCTTGCCCGCCGCTCAACCTTCTTCTTCGAGTTTTCTACTGATGAGATGGCATTTATACATGATCTCATCGTTCTTTTCGGGCTTTAAATGCATAAAAATGTCATAAAATACCATATATATGCTTGTGTTTGTTTACTTGTGTGTTTTAGGTATGGATATCGTGAAAAAGACAAAAGATCACAAAATACAAGGAAAAACGGACACGAGAAACGAAGCCGTACAAAGAACCGGGCCCTAATCATGGAATTTTCATCAAATACCCTTGAAGACTTGAAGACAAGCAAGATTGATCATCATTTATTGAAGAAATGACACTTAAAACCCTTGTATATTAATAATTACAAGTTTGGTCCCTTAAGTTTGTCAAAATTGCAAAAAGGTCCTTCAACTTTGAAGAAATGGCAAGAATAGTCCCTCAACAATTTCAAATTGCCATTTATGGTCCCTCATGAAGATTAAGATACAAAGAAGACCTTGGAAGATCAACAATGTTCAAAATCAGCCTTGAAAAAATTCAAAATGGCAAAAATCATCCTTGAAACACTTTTTACAAAGTTTTGTGCCAAAAATGACAAAACTTGGAAGTTGATACAAGCTTATTCAGGCGCTGATGGGTTTTTAAAGTAAAAGGACAAAAGAAAGAAAGGATAAGGACCAAATGTGTCACAATTGGAACTTTCAAACGAAAAAATGCGCCTAACATGTTCTCTCCCCCAAATTCGGATTAAAATACTTACTGTGCATCATTCTTACTCCCCAGGTTTCACTTTCATATTTACTTGGGTAAAAACCAATTAACCTTGCACACAAGTAATTCACACACTCACAAACCTTTCCCACTCCTAAAAACCTGCATCCCACTCATGTGCACCAAACCCCCAATTCCCCAATCCACCAATCACATCATTCCTTAGCCTCCAAGACTAGTGACGTGTCCCAATTGAATGGCCAAGATTATTTGCTTCCTCCCAAAGCAAAATAAACGTTCAAGATCAAATGGACAGCTCATATGCACCAAAAACGTTTGAGGGCAATTTTGGAATTTCTTATGTATTAGGGTTTATGTTTTTATGCTTCTAGGATGTTCTATAGGCTCTATAAAAGGAGACCCAAGCTGTGGTGATCCCTTTGTTCCAGTTTCTAGTCTCTCACATGTAATTCCTTTTTAAAGAAATAAAAAGTTTGGTTTTTGAAATATTCAAGTGTAATTCCTTTTTTATTGTTTTTAAAAGATTGTGTGTTGTGAGGAGATTGATTCTGAGTTCCACTTTGTTTTATGGTTAAGCAACTTTGATTTTCAAAGTTGTTTAAGGTTTTGAGATTTTGAGAGATTTTGGTAAAATCTTCTCAAAAGGTTTTTGGTGTTAGGAGTTCATGTTTATTGGTGATTTAAGTATAATAGAAACGTTTTAGAAAGATTTGAAAAAAGTTTTGCAAAGTTTTTAAGAAGAAAGAAAGAAATCGGAAAAATACATTATATAGTATTATTGTGTGTTTTCTTTGTTTTGATTTGAGCAGGATCAAAGGGTGTTGTTGATCAAGGATCAGCACCAGCCCGGGCTGGTTTGGAGGTGGATTCAACATCCACTAGGACCCTTGGATGTAAGGGTCCTAAGGTAACTCTCTTTTACTCTATGAAAAGTTCATAAAAAATGCTTGTTACATGATTTTGCTTGACTAATTGATTAAGTGTTGGTTTGTTGTGTAAACTGCTTTGATTGTTGTTCTTTGATGTTAGTTTGCATGTTGGAATACCATTGATTCAGTTTTGTTGAGTTTGTGAGTAATTTTGTTTGTTAAAAACGTTTTCAAAGTTTTTAAAGGGTGTTTGGCAATACGTTTTAGCAGGACTTAAATCTTAATTAGTGTTCTTAATAGGTGTTAATCAGGGTATAAAGGATTGAGATAGGGTGTTAGTTAGTAGTGAGTTAATTTGGAACAAGTTTGGAGCTAAGTTGTTGCTTAATAAAGGATTAAGTGTGTTAGAAATCTGCTTAGCACCATTCTATCTATTTTTCATGAATTTTTGTGATTGATCTTGGATTACTGATGAAGATTAGGGTATTTTAAGGTTTGTTCTGGATTGAATGCCATCTTGTGAGTTTGTGTGCATGATTTGGTAGCTTAAGGATCACTAGGTTGCTAGAAAATAGCCATATAAGCCCACTGATCTGCATAAACATCTCAGCAACCTTGCATAGGTTAGGGAGTGCTTTGATTTGCTTGTTATTGAGTGCTAAGTGTTTCATTTGTTGCTTGTCTTGACTTCTTGTGATCAAAGGATCACAAGAGTGCCCCCATTGTCCCAAAATAACCATCAAATAAGCCCCACAGCCCAAGTCCTCTTGGCTTATAATAAGCAAAACAAAGTTCAAACCTGCTTGTGTATTATTGAAAGAATTGGCCACGTTTTTGCATAGTATTGCGCCGCAAGACCTACTAGTTGCGGCGCAACTGAAGGAGCTGCTGACCAAGGTGTTCCCGTTTCACTAGTTGCGGCGCAAGACAAAAACGTTGCGGCGCAACTAAGTGATAAAAAGGGGGGGTTTCAGGATTCGAACCCTGGTCACCACACCACACCACACTCACCACCGCGCCCTGGGGACTTTGACTAAGAGTCTTGGTTTCCATAACTACTTAACCACTTTTCTCTTTTGCTTATTAATATAAGCCGTAGGTTTTAAGCTAAATTCCAGCTTATTTATAAGCTTCTTTTTGTTCTTTTTATTTTTCATGGAAACTTATTAGGATTGTTGTTTTTTAAAAATTGGTTTTATATTTTTCCACTTATTAGTTTATTTTTTAGAATTTATTTAATAGACTTTTTTATTAAATCATTAAAAAAATACCAAAAAGAGTTTTTATTTCTAGAAAAAATAGTTTTTAGGTTTTAAAATATATTTTTGAGGTTTACATCTAATTTTGGTTTCAAAAACATTTATTTTTAATTTTATAATATTTTAAGGTTTTTTATAAACTTTAAAGATTTTTATAAAATTATTAAAAAAGGTTTAGAAGCCTAGATTTGTGTTTTTCTCTTAATTATATTATTTAGGATTTTTAGAAAATTTTTAGAATTTATTTTATAAACTTTTTATTTTTAGTAATATTTTAATATTATTTTATTATTTAATATTTAAAATTTTCTTTTTCCTTCTTTTTCATTTTTCCTAGGATCTTTGTCATTAATTAGGACCATTTCCATTTTTAGAATTATTTTTAAGTTTGTAGATTTATTTTTATAATTATTTTAAGTTTAATTAGGTTTTAATCACTTTTAATCATTTTTGTTTTCGTTTTTTACGTCATAGTGTAATTTCCAAGAAACCGTCATTCCATCTTCTCAATATTAATCTCAAATAAATACAAGTTAATTCACAACACCATACCTCCTTGGGAAACGAATCTTTCATCTCTTTTATTTGATTGTGGGTCATTAGTGCACGGTTTTCCTAAACCGTCACTCGATACTTACCGCTCATATTTAGTTGCTTGTTTTTCCTAAAGCAAGTTATCTAAATTTTCCTACAATCATTTTTGGCGCCGCTGCCGGGGAGGTGTGTCGTGATTTAATTTGGAAAATTTTGTTTTTGATATTATCCATAAATAGTATTTGTGTTAAGTGGAACTCCCTTAACACGTATTATCGGTTTTCTCGGTTTTTCTTTGTGAATATTATTAATATATTGTATTAAGTATCACAACCAAAATACAATATCTCCAAAAGTGTGAAAACACAACCTTGATTCGGGATTTCATCACTCGATCATTGTATTCGAATCTCAAACAAAAAGAAAAGGCAAAAATAGATAAATACTTTCGAGAAGCTCGATTTTGAAAGATACGAACTATAAGGTGGGTATAAGGCGGGTATTATAAAATATACCCTAAGGAAAAAGGCTCTTAAGTGCTTCGCGCCGCCTCGTTTCCCCGCTTGCTTGTGAGTATTTTGAGATTGAAGGCTAATCGAGGGTTTTGCCGCCCAAAGTATTAATACGTATACTATATTTGCTTGGTTTCTTTGTGATTAAACCCTCGTGAACAATTTGGTTTTCACCAAAGTTCTAAAGTCATTCGAAGGCGTTCACTCCACGTGATCGTTTTCATTCCTTTGAGGCTTCTTTAATCAAGAGTTTGATTCGAGGAGAGATTTTGTAGATTGTTGTCTACGAAGATACACCAAAATCCAAAAAAATTAAATATCATCAAAAACACAAAAAAATTGAAAATCCACAAAACAACCAAAAAGAATCTTCTTTGCTCACCTCCCATTCTTCGTGAAGTTTATGATCACTCGTAATCAAGCTAAACGAGCTCGTAAACGACTACAAAAGCAAGCAAATCAAGGATCGTTGATTGTCGAAGAACCTCCAATTGTTGAACCTATTATAGAACAAGAAGTCGTAATGGCTAATCGTACTATGATGGAGTTGCTACAAGCACCCACCGAGGGTTTTGGAGAGGCCATTGTTATTCCCGCCATCCTTGCGGAGAATTTCGAGATTAAGACGGGTTTAATGTCGATGCTACAAGCAAACAAATTTCGAGGTCATGAGAAAGACAACCCGCATTACCATATTAGGAATTTCAACCGTCTCACCGCCACTAGCAAATTCAAAGATGTTCCGCATGACGCCATTAAGATGATGTTGTTTCCATACTCGTTGGATGGACCCGCAAAAATTTGGCTCGAGAAAGAACCGCCAAATTCTATTTTGACATGGGCCGATCTCGTTTCTAAGTTTGTGAACAAGTTTTTTCCACCATCGAAAACAACACACTTAAAAAATGAGATTTCACGATTTGTGCAACGTAACAATGAAAGTTTTTCAATGGCATGGGAACGATTTAAGGAGATGTTACATGAATGTCCTCATCATGATTTTTCGGAATTGCATCAAATTGATACCTTTTATAATGGGCTTAATGATCATGAACGAGATTATTTGAATGCCGCCGCGGGTGGTAATTTTTTGTGTAAGACGACAAATGAGGCTTTACAAATCATTGAAAATCGATCTAAGGTTTATAGCCCTCGTAACACACCGAGTGTTGCCAATATGGGTTCGTCATCGTCATCACAATCGTCTCGTGGAGTTAATGCCTTACATGATGAAGCTAATGAGGAAAATCGGTTTTTTGATAGATTTGCTAATCTAATGTCCCATTGGAAGGCTCAAGAAGCTTCCAATTCCGCTTCGGTTAAAGCGGTTGCTAAGAGTTGTTTATCGTGTGGAGGAGCTCATGATTTATCCGAGTGCATTACCGCGGATGGTAACACTTCGAGTGCTTATGTAGCAACGGGGACTTACAACCAAAACGGCCAAGGTTCCCGCCAAAATCAAGCTCCACCAAATCAAAATGTTAACAATTATCGAAACAACAACCAAGGTAATTACCAAGGCAACACACGCAATTACAACAAAGGGAATTATCAAAGTAGGAATGGACAAATCTCTAATCAAAATCAAAACCGTGATTTTCAAAACACTACACAAGGTTTTCAAAATGCTCACACGAAAAATTTGCAAGGAGAATTTTTGGATTATGCAAAAGCAAATGATGCTAAATTTGATAATATGCAACGTGAGATGATTAGCTTAAGGTCCGAGTTGAAAAACGAGCTTAAAAATGAACTTGCTAATGAACTTAAAACTCATGCAAACAAAATGGAAGGAAATGTCCAACGTCTTCAACAAAACCAACAAAAGATGGAATTAGGACAACATGAGATTAAGCAAGAGTTATTGAAAGCGGATGCTAGGCAATCTAAATTTGAGGACCGAATGGCTAAGATGTTTGAAGCTATCATGTGTAAGCCCTCTTCTTCGGGTGGTCTTCCTAGTGATACCATTAACAACCCGAGGGGAGAGTTGAAGGTTATTACTACACGAAGTGGTAAAACTTTCAAGGAACCAATCTCTCGTCCAAGTACTTCTACGGAGAAGAAAATCGAGAAAGAACCCGAGGTGATGGTCGAAAAGGAGCACATTACAATCCCACGAAGTACCGCTCATACCACACCTACGGTTACACCAATACCAATTGTGGAACCCGAGATTCCAAGGCCGTTGCCTAATGACCAACCCACACCACCTTTACCATACCCTTCGAGACGAAACAAAGAGAAAGCACAAGAAAGGAACAATTATCAATTTGAGCTATTTATGAAAATGTTTCGTGATTTGCACTTTAACATAAGTTTTGCCGATGCTTTAATCATGATGCCTCGATTCGCCGCAAACTTCAAAAGTATGCTTAACAACAAAGAAAAGTTACAACAATCGTCTAGTTGTTCATCGGTTTTTCTAAGCCGCATACCACAAAAAGTCGGTGATCCCGGTAAATTTTTGATTCCGTGTGCTATACAAGATATGGAGGAATGCTACGCCTTGGCCGATCTTGGCGCTAGTATTAATTTAATGCCTCTCGAGATTTTCAAATCGCTTTCGCTTCCGGTTCTTACTCCTTCGAACATGTCCATCGAGATGGCCGATCATTCTACGATCATGGCATGTGGAGTAGCCGAGGACGTTTTCGTTAAAGTCGGAAAGTTTTACTATCCCGTTGACTTTATCGTTGTAGACATTCCCATCGATCGAAAAGTTCCTCTTATTTTGGGTCGTTCATTTTTGGATACATCAAGAGCACTTATCGATGTTCATGCTCGTAAAATCACCCTTCGTTTCAATGAAGAAGAACTTGTCATCAATGCAACACAAAACTCCAATCTTTCTCATGTATATTCTATTGCAACTTTAAACCATGGTGACTCGACCAATGTCGTTTGCAAAGAATTTTCACCAAGAGTTTTAGGGAATGTCTCCAAAAACAATTTACCATTTCCTCCGCCGGTGGAGGTTATGAGTGCTAAGCCTACAAAAAGGAAACCATCAATACTTGAATCGAAAAATCCTTCACCTTCATTCTTGAAAAGTGTTGATAAATTGCCGGAAGATCTTTCGGATGATGAATATGTTGACCCCGATGGGGAGGTTTTCTTCGTCGATAAACGTTTTGAGAACTTGCCACCACCAAAACCAAAACGGTTTCAAAATGTGAGAATTTTTAGTGTGACTAACATCGTCTTAGAAACACCAAATATTTTCGACATAATCAACAAGGGTTTTCATAAGGAGAGTTTAAAAGATAACAAAGAAAAAGATCTTAAACTTGATTTAATTGATTTTTCTATAAATCTAACTCCGTCATCACCGCGTGCTTTGAGTGCTACAAACTCGTCTACTCCTTTTGACGATGTTTTGTGTGGTTCTAGTATGGGGGAAGCCCCTTATGTTCCCTCATCCTTGTCCACCGAGGACGAGATATTCGATCCCGGAATTTCATGTAGAGGGAAATCTCGGTCTTCCACCGATGCAATAAATGGAAACTATATCTATTTGCTTGGTGCGAGTCTACCTCGAGTAGCTCAAACGTTTGTCTTACCAATTGTCTCACCCTTCTACTTCTCATCTATTTTCTTCAAACTCTTTGAGTTTATGGCACATGTTGAAGTGACGTTGAATTGTTTTTTCCATGAAAACGAGAACGCCATCTTCGACCCCGGTATTTTGTATCATTTAAGGACTTAGTCCTTTTTACCGGTTGCTTTTTGGGCCTTGTTTATCATGTAAGCCCCATCAAAAATTGACCACACCATGATATCCCTAAATGTTCACATTTTGAGGGGATCGAGTCGAGCTCATGACTCGGTAATCAAAAACGAGGTGCCTCGTGGGGGAGATCCCATGCTTATCTTTATGCTTTTTATGTTCACCAATAAGGGGACTTGTACCCTTCCAACTCGTTGTCTCGTGGTTGTTTGTGATTGTGTTATCTAGATCATCATCATCGTCTACGATTGAAGACTCTCGTGTTCGTTTACGTGAGCCTCCATCGTTCGTTTGAAGAAGTTTTTCACGAATCCATGACATATCCTTTATTGTTCTAACAATTATCTTTTAGCATAATTAATAAACGGCTTTAGATATATTGTTGATCACCCTTTCCATGCTAGATCCTAAGCATTCGACTCTTCGTCTCTAGTATGGGGGAGCTCCACCTTTAGACTCGAAACATTGAGGACAATGTTTACTTTTAGTATGGGGGGGTGAATAGGTACTTGCTTTGCTACGCCCTCACGTTTTCCAATTTTCAATGTTTTGTTTTGCTAATAAGGCTAAAAATGGCCAAATTTTAAAATTTTTCTTAGTTTTCATAAGTGTTTTTAAGACACGAGTGTATATTTTCCGATGGGTAGAATAAGAGTTAATTTTTGACTTGATGGGCATTTGGAGCCATTTACATTCCTTAACCCGCTCAATTCAAGTTTTGCTAGACTTTTATATAGGGAGCTTTAAAACGCGAAAGTCTTAATTCATTCGGGTTAAGAACAAGAACTTTTCGCAAGTTCCTATAATTGATTCTAGAAAGTCACTTATCAAGGGAACTTTAAAACGCATTCTCTAAACTTGAAAAAGTCCAAGAAAGTGCAAGATCCTATAGGTGGCTTGAAAACCCAAAACTTTGATTTGATATAGTCTTAATGAAAGCTAATCCAAATTTGGCTCAATTTTGACTTGCACGGCTAAGTATTCACGAGTCTCTTTAATTAGAGGTCTTTAAATAGTGAAGAACGAGAAATGATAGAGTTAGACAAGTGATCATGCTAAACGTAGAACATGAAAGTGTTCTTTCAAAAACTCATGTGTTTTTAATTGTGGCTTTTTCTTCCCATAAGATCAATGCATTAGGAATAAATCATAATTGCAATAAGTAAGGTCGTACGATTTGAAAAGTTACTTAGCCTCTAGCGCAAGATCGTTTAAAAGTTGCTCGGGGTTGAATAGAGTTCATAGCCAAGGCATAACTTATTGAAGCGGGACGTGAAGATTGGCGATCATCCAAAAAGGCCCTAACAAGGCATGAGGAGCTCTATTTTTGCTAAAGATCCAAAGATGATGTGAAGTATCATTATTCCAAAATCAATATGAAGGATCGAGACACACGACGAGAAGCTATTACTCCCCTAAAGAATGGAGAAAGTCTATCCAAAAAGACCCTAACAAGGTATGAGGATAAATATATCCAAGTCCGAAAAGGAGGCGGATCGTTGTATATCAAAATCCAAAGTAAAGATTGAAGAAAAATGATGAAGTCGTGGTCCTATATGAAGAATCTCTCAAAAACGTCAAGTGGAGAAATTCCAAATATATGAAGAGAAGACCATAATTTCGAGAACGTCTTCCCAAGATTTGAAGTATGAAGTACATGCCAAATATCGGTCCGAGAAAGGTCTCAAATCGTGAAACGAGTTATGCCAAGATATGAACTTAAGGAGATACACGAGAAGCCGTTTTAAAAGATTTTGTCCTTCGGCTAACTATTGATCAAATCGTGCTACTTTACTTTCGGACTAATAACTACTCCAATAAGTCAATATGAATCACTTGTGATCCATGACAATTAGATAAAAAAATGCTAGTAACCCATTTCCTTTTATAATAACTAGGATTGCGGGGAGAAAAAGTATTACACAATTTGGACGTATGAGTAGTGTTAGCATTGTGACTTGTACCAACAATGATCTTGTTTTTGCACTTAGCATGGAATGTATGACAATCAAGGATGACGAAATTTACTCTAAGGGACATTAACTTGTTTCTATTCTGTGACCCTAAAAGTCACATTTTGGTGATGAAAATCATACATTATGTCTTTACACATCATCGTAGTATGTTGCAAGTTTTCTTTTACTCTTCAATAAAGGTTAATAAAATTGAACTTTGGTGATGCTTAGATACTTTATTCTAGCATTGCGTGAGGGCACGGCAATGGCTTAGTATGGGGGAGTGATGAGATGGCATTTATACATGATCTCATCGTTCTTTTCGGGCTTTAAATGCATAAAAATGTCATAAAATACCATATATATGCTTGTGTTTGTTTACTTGTGTGTTTTAGGTATGGATATCGTGAAAAAGACAAAAGATCACAAAATACAAGGAAAAACGGACACGAGAAACGAAGCCGTACAAAGAACCGGGCCCTAATCATGGAATTTTCATCAAATACCCTTGAAGACTTGAAGACAAGCAAGATTGATCATCATTTATTGAAGAAATGACACTTAAAACCCTTGTATATTAATAATTACAAGTTTGGTCCCTTAAGTTTGTCAAAATTGCAAAAAGGTCCTTCAACTTTGAAGAAATGGCAAGAATAGTCCCTCAACAATTTCAAATTGCCATTTATGGTCCCTCATGAAGATTAAGATACAAAGAAGACCTTGGAAGATCAACAATGTTCAAAATCAGCCTTGAAAAAATTCAAAATGGCAAAAATCATCCTTGAAACACTTTTTACAAAGTTTTGTGCCAAAAATGACAAAACTTGGAAGTTGATACAAGCTTATTCAGGCGCTGATGGGTTTTTAAAGTAAAAGGACAAAAGAAAGAAAGGATAAGGACCAAATGTGTCACAATTGGAACTTTCAAACGAAAAAATGCGCCTAACATGTTCTCTCCCCCAAATTCGGATTAAAATACTTACTGTGCATCATTCTTACTCCCCAGGTTTCACTTTCATATTTACTTGGGTAAAAACCAATTAACCTTGCACACAAGTAATTCACACACTCACAAACCTTTCCCACTCCTAAAAACCTGCATCCCACTCATGTGCACCAAACCCCCAATTCCCCAATCCACCAATCACATCATTCCTTAGCCTCCAAGACTAGTGACGTGTCCCAATTGAATGGCCAAGATTATTTGCTTCCTCCCAAAGCAAAATAAACGTTCAAGATCAAATGGACAGCTCATATGCACCAAAAACGTTTGAGGGCAATTTTGGAATTTCTTATGTATTAGGGTTTATGTTTTTATGCTTCTAGGATGTTCTATAGGCTCTATAAAAGGAGACCCAAGCTGTGGTGATCCCTTTGTTCCAGTTTCTAGTCTCTCACATGTAATTCCTTTTTAAAGAAATAAAAAGTTTGGTTTTTGAAATATTCAAGTGTAATTCCTTTTTTATTGTTTTTAAAAGATTGTGTGTTGTGAGGAGATTGATTCTGAGTTCCACTTTGTTTTATGGTTAAGCAACTTTGATTTTCAAAGTTGTTTAAGGTTTTGAGATTTTGAGAGATTTTGGTAAAATCTTCTCAAAAGGTTTTTGGTGTTAGGAGTTCATGTTTATTGGTGATTTAAGTATAATAGAAACGTTTTAGAAAGATTTGAAAAAAGTTTTGCAAAGTTTTTAAGAAGAAAGAAAGAAATCGGAAAAATACATTATATAGTATTATTGTGTGTTTTCTTTGTTTTGATTTGAGCAGGATCAAAGGGTGTTGTTGATCAAGGATCAGCACCAGCCCGGGCTGGTTTGGAGGTGGATTCAACATCCACTAGGACCCTTGGATGTAAGGGTCCTAAGGTAACTCTCTTTTACTCTATGAAAAGTTCATAAAAAATGCTTGTTACATGATTTTGCTTGACTAATTGATTAAGTGTTGGTTTGTTGTGTAAACTGCTTTGATTGTTGTTCTTTGATGTTAGTTTGCATGTTGGAATAGCATTGATTCAGTTTTGTTGAGTTTGTGAGTAATTTTGTTTGTTAAAAACGTTTTCAAAGTTTTTAAAGGGTGTTTGGCAATACGTTTTAGCAGGACTTAAATCTTAATTAGTGTTCTTAATAGGTGTTAATTAGGGTATAAAGGATTGAGATAGGGTGTTAGTTAGTAGTGAGTTAATTTGGAACAAGTTTGGAGCTAAGTTGTTGCTTAATAAAGGATTAAGTGTGTTAGAAATCTGCTTAGCACCATTCTATCTATTTTTCATGAATTTTTGTGATTGATCTTGGATTACTGATGAAGATTAGGGTATTTTAAGGTTTGTTCTGGATTGAATGCCATCTTGTGAGTTTGTGTGCATGATTTGGTAGCTTAAGGATCACTAGGTTGCTAGAAAATAGCCATATAAGCCCACTGATCTGCATAAACATCTCAGCAACCTTGCATAGGTTAGGGAGTGCTTTGATTTGCTTGTTATTGAGTGCTAAGTGTTTCATTTGTTGCTTGTCTTGACTTCTTGTGATCAAAGGATCACAAGAGTGCCCCCATTGTCCCAAAATAACCATCAAATAAGCCCCACAGCCCAAGTCCTCTTGGCTTATAATAAGCAAAACAAAGTTCAAACCTGCTTGTGTATTATTGAAAGAATTGGCCACGTTTTTGCATAGTATTGCGCCGCAAGACCTACTAGTTGCGGCGCAACTGAAGGAGCTGCTGATCAAGGTGTTCCCGTTTCACTAGTTGCGGCGCAAGACAAAAACGTTGCGGCGCAACTAAGTGATAAAAAGGGGGGGTTTCAGGATTCGAACCCTGGTCACCACACCACACCACACTCACCACCGCGCCCTGGGGACTTTGACTAAGAGTCTTGGTTTCCATAACTACTTAACCACTTTTCTCTTTTGCTTATTAATATAAGCCGTAGGTTTTAAGCTAAATTCCAGCTTATTTATAAGCTTCTTTTTGTTCTTTTTATTTTTCATGGAAACTTATTAGGATTGTTGTTTTTTAAAAATTGGTTTTATATTTTTCCACTTATTAGTTTATTTTTTAGAATTTATTTAATAGACGTTTTTATTAAATCATTAAAAAAATACCAAAAAGAGTTTTTATTTCTAGAAAAAATAGTTTTTAGGTTTTAAAATATATTTTTGAGGTTTACATCTAATTTTGGTTTCAAAAACATTTATTTTTAATTTTATAATATTTTAAGGTTTTTTATAAACTTTAAAGATTTTTATAAAATTATTAAAAAAGGTTTAGAAGCCTAGATTTGTGTTTTTCTCTTAATTATATTATTTAGGATTTTTAGAAAATTTTTAGAATTTATTTTATAAACTTTTTATTTTTAGTAATATTTTAATATTATTTTATTATTTAATTTTTAAAATTTTCTTTTTCCTTCTTTTTCATTTTTCCTAGGATCTTTGTCATTAATTAGGACCATTTCCATTTTTAGAATTATTTTTAAGTTTGTAGATTTATTTTTATAATTATTTTAAGTTTAATTAGGTTTTAATCACTTTTAATCATTTTTGTTTTCGTTTTTTACGTCATAGTGTAATTTCCAAGAAACCGTCATTCCATCTTCTCAATATTAATCTCAAATAAATACAAGTTAATTCACAACACCATACCTCCTTGGGAAACGAATCTTTCATCTCTTTTATTTGATTGTGGGTCATTAGTGCACGGTTTTCCTAAACCGTCACTCGATACTTACCGCTCATATTTAGTTGCTTGTTTTTCCTAAAGCAAGTTATCTAAATTTTCCTACAATCATCTACCTTCAAACACCGTCACCAATCCGCAAGCAAATGTGAGTGCTATTACTACCCGTAGTGGAGTCACCATCGTAGGACCACCAATCCCACCCCCATCATCTACACCTCCTCCACCACCATTTATCCCTACTCCTCCTACACCTAGTATTAGTGCACCATTACCGTCTCCGCCTCGTCATGACGATGTACCTAGGAAGGACCCTTCAACATCTCAACCTTTACCTACACCTTCACCTTCCCCACCCAAACCCAATATCCTTTATCCTTCACGTTTAGGCAAGACCAAAATGCTAACCAAGGACGACTCTCAAGTGTCGAGCTATGTGAAGATGCTCTCTCAAATGAACATCAACATTAGCCTTGTTGTCCACATGCCAAAATTTGTCAAAGCATTCAAGGAATTGCTTAGCAAGAAGGAGAAGCTGATTGAGCTCGCCACACACGCTTAAATGAAAACTGCTCTGCAGTTATTCTTTAAGAACTTCCGGAAAAGCTTGGAGATCCCGGTCGTTTTGTGTTGCCTTGCATCTTCAACAAAACCGAAGAATTTACTGCCCTTGCTGATCTCGGGGCCAGTATTAATCTTATGCCTTTGAGTGTTTGGAAAACACTATCATTACCCGACCTCACCCCAACAAAGATGACTCTTGAACTTGCAAATCGCACTCTCGCTTACCCCGTTGGTATAGCCGAAGACGTGTTCATTAAAGTTGGCACATTTACTTTCCCGGTCGATTTTGTCGTTGTTGATTATGAAATGGACGCTCGTATTCCTTTAATACTTGGTCGGCCATTCTTGAGAACCGGACGAGCTTTAGTTGATGTGGCCGAAGGTGAGTTAATCTTAAGAGTCGGGAATGATTCACAAGTTTTTAAAACGGGGAAGCTTACAGGCAAATCCTATGGACGAGAATCTGCGAATATGATTAATGTGCTTGATGATTTTGTCATCTACAACAATCCTCTATTAGATTCTTGCATTGATAATCCACTATTTCAAGATGATGTGGATGATTCTCTATCCAATTTGGACCCTTCACCCATTTATGATTCTCCACCGATCTTCGATGCTTATGATGATGATTCTAGCTCAGATTAGAATGATTTTGATTATTGTACTTCCGAGTATCCCGACCTGCCTACATATGATAATTTTAATGAGGCCGATACTCTTTCGAGCGATTCTTCTCATGCTGTAGATCTTCCACCATCACTCGATCCTACTTTGGACGATTACTCATTTGAGGAAGATTTCTCTACTTTTCTCAATACTTACTTCCCGCATGAGAGTGATGCTCCTCCTTTAGATTTTGAAGATTATCGTCTTGATCCTACTTTGGATTTGAAGAAAATACTTTCAAAGGAGAAGAAACCGGTCGACACCAATATCCGTAGCACATATGATTTAACACCTCTTTGTCCACCTTCTGAGGACGAGGTTGTGCATCTTCTTCGCGGATCTTCTTCACACTCTGCTGAGCCTGAGTGCTATTTTCCCTTAAAGGAAAAGGTGTTCGACCCCGGTATCGATATTCTGCAGCCATCTCAGTATCCACCTGATGAAATAAAAGGAAATATCTTTGGAACTTATGGAAATCTGCTTGCACCACTTCACCCTTGCTTCCACCGTGCTCCATCTTTGCTTAAGGGAACGTTGCCTACTCTTCTTTGGCTTGCCTTGTTCGCCTTAAGCTTGTGCTATTTGATGAACAAAAACTATGTCTTTGATCCTGGTGGATATGTTTCATGCTTCTTCCTATGGTAATCAAGGTCGAGTCAAGCTCACGACTCGGTTAACAAAAATCAAGCGCTTCTTGGGAGGCAACCCATGTATCTATCTTTTAGCTTTCTTTCTCCTAAGTGTAGGGGAGACCCGTTGGTGTTGCTATTTCCTCTCTTCTTCTAATCAGGGATTCGAGCGCTCAATGATCCACTCTTGATGATTCTTGACGAACCGTGATTCCGTGTTCCATTATCCCGGTTCTATCCTAAACTCTTTTCGATTCACTATTTTATATTTTCTCAATATTAAAATAGGAATCTCTTTAGTTGTCTTGTCCTTAGCGAGATTTAAACAAAGTGCACAATGTCCTAAGTGTAGGGGAGTTTACTCCCACATGCTTAAACATTGAGGGCAATGTTTATATTAAGTGTAGGGGGGGACTTCTATCGAAGTTAAGTGGCCTTTTCCTTGTATTTGTCCTCATTTTAACCGGAAAATCAATTTTCCGACATTTTTCAAAATTTTTGATCTATTTTTGCCCATTAGTTTTTCCCTTTTTATAGTTATTTTATTTCCTTATTAGAGTAAATTTTGAATAAAGTGGTTTTAATTTTCAAACGTTGTGAATCTTTTGACTCAACCCGAGTTTACTTATCTAAGTTACTCTAGCTAGTATCCTTAACGTGTTTAAGTCAAGTTTTGCTAGGCTTTTATATAAGGAGCTATAAAACGCGAAAGTCTTAACTCTCACGGGTTAAGAACAAGAACTTTTCGCAAGTTCCTATAAATGATCCTAGAGAGTCGTTTATCAAGGGAACTTTAAAATGCGATTTCTAAACTTGAAAAAGTCTAAGAGTTTGCAAGATCCTATAGGCGACTCGAAAACCCAAAACTTTGATTTAATAGGCTAAGCATCCACGAGTCTCATTACTTGAGATTTTAAACTGTAGAGAACGGGAGATGATAGAGCCAATTTTAAGTTAAGTATTCTTTCGGGAATTTATGTGAGTTAATTATAAGCCTATTCTCCCATCGCTTGCTAATAAATTTATCTGCAATAAATAAGGTTGTACGATTTGAAAAGTTACTTAGCTTCTAGCCCAAGATCGTTTAAAAGTTGCTCGGTATGGATTAGAGTTCATAGCCAAGGCATAACTTATTGAAGCGGGATGCGAAGATTGGCGAGTCCAAAAAGGTCCTAACAAGACATGAGGGCTACATTTTGTTGCTAAAGATCCAAAAGTGATGTGAAGAATCATTTATCGAAAATCAATATGAAGGATCGAGACACACGACGAAAAGCAAATACTCCCCAAAAGTCATGGAGAAGTGCATCCGAAAAGACCCTAGCAAGGTATGAGGATAAATAGATCCAAGTCAAAAAGGAGGCGGATCGTTGTATATCAAAGTCCAAAATAAAGATTGGAGAAGAATGAAGAAGTCGTGGTCCAAATATGAAGAATCTCTCAAACCATCGAGTGAAGAAATTCCTATATGAAGAGAAGACCATTATTTCATGAACGTCTCTCAAGGTTTGAAGTATGAAGTCGCTGCAAAATATCGGTCCGAGAAAGGTCTCAAATCGTGAAGCAAGTTATGCCAAGATATGAACTTTATGAGGTCCCGAGAAGCAGTTTTAAAAGATTTTGTCCTTTAGCTAACTATTGATTAAATCGTTCACTTTATTTTCGGACCTAATAAACTATCGAAATAAGTCAACAATGCATCCTCGTGATCATTCAAGACAATAATAAAATATAAGAGATACACCTAGGAATAAGGGAGTCTAAGTGAATAATTGGCCCACATGAATTCGTGTTAGTTTGCTAACTTATAATAACAATGATCTCGTTTTTAAGCTTGGTTTAAAGAAAGTGAAAACTTGAGGATGATGTGTTAGAAATACGTTTTAACGTATATTAGAAGTATCGGTCACTCCACAATATGATTTATGTTGTAATAGCTCGTAGTTAGTAATTAGTTAGTATTTGCTTATTAAGTTAAGTAAGAACCGGTCCATGGGCTTGTCATGGACCGGCCCAAGTCCACTTATGACTTGGAACTATAAATACCCCTTTCCACTAAGGAAAGGGGTTGGTTGTTATCATTTCTTAATCTTCCACTTAATAAAATTCACATAGTTTCTCTCACTTTCTCTCTCTAACTTTCTCTCTCTAGAAATTAACAAACCCCTTCATAGATTCATTGATTATCAATATTCTACATTTGGTATCAAGAGCTATGGGGTGATTTAAGGTGGTGATTTGTGTGGTTTTTTAGTTTTTGATTGTATTAGTGTTCTTTTAGAAAAATCATCTTGATTCTTGGTGTTTTTTGGTGTTTTTGTGATTGGGATTAGTGGATAAGTATTAATTGTTACTTATTTTAGTCGAAAGCACAAAACTTTTTGGGTTATTTGGTCAAAATCTGGGCTTAATCGTAAGTTTTACTGTTCGACTGTTCATCTAAGGAGTTTCTGATTAACTCAGCGAAACTTCCGGATCAAAGAGTTCCGGATCAAGAAGTTCCGGATCAAGGAGTTCCGGATCAAGGAGTTCCGAGTCAAGAAGTTCCGAATCAAGAAACTTCCGAACCAAGGAGTTCCGAGTCAAGAAGTTCCGAATCAAGAAACTTCCGAACCAAGAAGTTCCGAGTCAAGAAAACTTCCGAACCAAGAACTTCCGAGTCAAGAAGTTCCGGATCAAGCCAAAGTTCCGAACCAAGAACTTCCGAGTCAAGAAGTTCCGGATCAAGCCAAAGTTCCGAATCAAGAACTTCCGAGTCAAGAAGTTCCGGATCAAGCCAAAGTTCCGGATCAATAACTTCCGAACCAAGAAGTTCCGAATCAATCCAAAAAGTTCCGAATCAAGGTAATCTTCCGAATCAACCAAAAGTTCCGAATCAAGGTAATCTTCCGAATCAACACAAAGTTCCGAATCAAGGTAATCTTCCGAATCAAACTTCCGAATCAACAAAAAGTTCCGAATCAAGGGTGATTTTGCTTGTTTTTTCGACGATTTTTTAGAGGATTTAATCTTGGTTTCATACAACAAAAACACAACACAATTCACAAGCTTTACTTCACTGCTCGATCAACCGATAATCTCTGTTTCTTTGAAGAAAAACAAAATGAATCCAAATTCAGTAATGCCTCAGATGACATCTCTTACGGATATATCAATCATAACGGGAACTGATAGTCGTCCACCGATGCTTATTAAAGAGGTGTTTGAGGCATGGCAAGGTCGAATGATGCAATATCTAAAGGGGAAACCGACATACGGAAGGCTTATGGTCAAATCGATTTTGAATGGTCCACTCGACTATGGTACCATTACGGTTGACAACGTGACTAGACCACGAGAATTTGAAGAACTTACTCCAGCCCAACAACTTGTTGCAGATGCAGATGAAAAAGCACTTCAAACAATTCTCCAAGCTCTTCCCCATGATATTTATAGGATGGTAAGCAAGTATACTGTGGCAAAAGACTTATGGGAACGTCTTAAGGTGTTGCTACAAGGCACGTCTCTCACCAAACAAGAAAGGGAGTGTCAGCTGTATGATTTGTTTGATAGATTCACCTACAACCCAGGGGAAACACTTCATGATTATTACTTCAGATTCACCACACTCATGAATGATCTGAATGTATACAATCTTGAGATTGCTCCATTCCAGGTTAACACCAAATTCTTGAATACTCTACCTCAAGCTGAATGGGGTGAGTATATTACCGATGTCAAGTTAACCAGGGATCTGCACAAGTGCAATTTGGATCAAATATATGCCTTCCTTCAGCAGCATGAGAAGCATGTGATTATGCATCGTTCTCCTCGTGGTATGTATCCAGATTCCTTAGCTTTGATGGCGAATCAACCAAGCTTGTCTCACAACAACACACCTTATATCTTGGGACATCAAGCCTATCATGCATCACCTTACATGACACCAACTTTTCCCCAATACTCGATTTTACCACAACCTCCCACCTCACATCAGCAACAGTATCGGTTCAATGCACCTTCACCGCAGTATGGTTCACAACTTCATCCAGCAAATGTTGCACCTTATGCTCAGCCTTCATATTCGTCTTATCAAGAGAATGCAGCATATCAAACAAGCTATCCTGATCAAATGAGGATTCCTTCCACTGATTATGCAGCTCATCCAGATCAAGCACTGTATTGTGATGATGAAGAAGTCCCTGTTCCTGTTTTCCAACAAGGAGCTGACCCAGTTGAAGTGCTAACTACTATGTCTGCTTATCTCACAAAAACCTTAAGCAAACGAGGATTCAGAGGATCAGCTCCTACCAACAATCAGTTGAGGAATTCATCCAATTCTCGCCAACAAGCTACAATTGAGAATGGCAGAGTCATGGTTCAGCCAATTCAACCATATCAGGGGAGATCTTCCACTTCAACCAATGCTCGCACAATTACTCCTGCTCCTGCTCCAATGGTCAACAATCCTCCACGGGCTAATACAGGCAAGTTGAGAATGATCACATGCTACAACTGCAAGGAAGAGGGTCATATGTCCAGGGATTGTAAGAAACCCAAGAGGAGAAGGGATGGACAGTGGTTTGCAGAAAAGATCTATCTGGTAAATGCTCAGGCGCAAGGAAGGGAACTTGATGAAGAGGAGCTTGCTTTTCTTGCTGACCCAGGGATTGCTGAACAAGACGTTGTCACTACGCAGAATGCAGCTTACCAAGCCGATGATCTTGATGCGTATGATTCCGATTGTGATGACTTTCAAACTGCAAAGGCTGCTTTCATGGCAACTTTCTCAAGCTTAGGGCCAGATAAGAAATCTGAGGTACTTATTAATAAAACCGATAATGCCACTGATGCTAGTATTCAACCACATCAAGTTGGGCAAGAGAGTGCTGATTCGAATGAATCTTCGGTGGTGAGTCCTTCAAACGAGGAGACAAACAATGATAGCAATATCAATGTGAGTCCCCAGACTTTGAGTGAGTCACAACCGGGATCCATTTCGCATACGCCTACTCCTGCTCAACAAGATTTGGTCATGGTTCCTGCTACATTACTTAGCCAAATGAATGCTGCACTCTTAGAAACCTTAGCTAAGAATAAGAATTTGTCTGATGAGCTTGCCTTAAGCAATGAGAAAGTACAAACTTTGGAATTAGTGCCTTCATCTAGTGTTCTCACAAATCTCGAATATGATCATTTTAGAAACAAACAAATGGGTCACTTGCAAGAGATAGAAAACTTAAGAGCAAATTTGTCTAATGAACTTCGAGAAAAGGAGTTAGTGGTCACTAATTTTCAAAAACTTCAAACGGATTTTGAATCACTAGAATCTAAGAAGACTGAAATGGAGATTAATGCCACTAATAAGATTAGAAGTCTAGATTACTTGCTGTTAAGACAATACGCTGCTTCACAACTAGTTCACTTATTTGATGCTTCGTTTAAAGAGTTTAACTTATCACGTCTAAAAGGCCTTCCCCCTAATCCACGGTATGCAAAACAAGCTTTAAGACATAGTCCTAGACTTTATAATGCAACTCAATTAGGATTGGCGTTAGACCCGATTGTTTTTCCCAATGATAGAACAAGTAAGGATCTAGTTGATGAGGATCGGTCATACAATTCTGCAAAATATCCCGAGTGTGATTATTTTAAGATGAATAAGGAGCTTGCTAAAACTGATTTTAGAGTTCGCTTCCATATGGATAAAGATCTCATCACAGCACCGACCTACATGTTAGAGGAAGAACGCCCTAGTACATTTCCTACACTTGTCAACATGGAAGATCCTAAGGAAATTCCAAAGAATCTTCCACCGGTTAGCACTGTATGGTTAAACTTGAAAGAGATTAACCGATACTTTACTACCTTTGACAAGGTCATCTTGGAATGTACGACTTCAAATGGCTTAAACGCCGGAGAATGGGCTTTCGAACACATGAACGAGGTGTTTAGAACTAAGATCAATCCGTTTGTCGAAAGTCTAAAAGGAAGTTTTGCATCTCTTAAGGAAAATCTTCAGTTTGAAATTGGGGAAGTTCAAAAAGTGTTTTATGAAATGGACACCGCTTACGAACTGCAACTAATTGAAAAGGAAAAGATTTTAACCGAATATGACCGATTCTTGTCTGAAGTAATCTCGTGTGATGTGCTTACTATTGTAAATGTTAAATATTCGAATGAGCTTACATCCGCTATGATGAATTGTGATGCTGTGAATATTTGTGAGGATATTTGTGATGATGTTTGTGATATTTCTGTAAATGTTGCTGAAACTGTAAATGAGGTAGATAATCATTCTTGTCACGAATCAAACGCTGAGTTTTTAAAGCTACAAGATTCTTATAATTTACTTTCTCAACGCTTTAATCAACTAGAACAACATTGTATATCTTTAGAATTAAAACAACAAGCTCAAAATGAAAATCTTTTGATATCAAATGTTTGTGAAAACGGTGTTGAGACAAGTGACAAGATGATTGCAATTGTTAAGACATTAGAGGAAGAAATCATGAGATTGAAGAGAGAGATATCATCAAAGGAAACATTAAGAATGGAACTAGAGGCCGCAGAGTCTAAAAACCAAGTCTTAGAAATTAGACTATCAACTGTTCTAGGGGAGATGGATCGGACAAGGCAGGGACTATCCGCTCTTTATGGTTCACTAGAAGATCGATTCGCTTTTAATGCGACACAGCAACAATATTATATTGAACAACTGAACCAAAAGTGCGAAGAAATCTCTGACTTGAACATCCTGCTCATAGACAAAAATATGGTTTTGGCTGAGTTAAAGGAGACACTTCTTCTCACCCGACAAGAAGTTGTTGATAACTTAGCTACCGACTCTGCACCGTCCACTAGTGCTCCAACAACCAAGAAAGTAGTGCTTTATAAGAATCCGCTTCATAAGAAAAACCCGGTTGTATACGATGATTATATGAGGAATGCCATTAAGCATGTCGATCTACTTAGGGATATTTTAGACGATCTTTATGCCTTAGACCCCTCAAGTAGCGATTATTATTCGGCTCATGAATATGTTAAGCGAGTTCAATATTGCTTGGCTTATTTACAATACATAGGTACACCAGGTTCTGCACTACTTAACAATAGGCCCATTGCTGTCACTCCATTTAATAAGACTCCAGGAGCGAAACCGTCATTGGCACAATCAAGTAAGACACCTTTAAAATCTGCTGCTAATGTTCCCACTTTGCCTTCTACAGGATTAAAAGAGACTACTAAGGCTAAAGGATCGCCACTCAAGAAAGCTAAGATCAAGCCCTCCACTAGTAGTGCCACAAAGAAGAAAGTAGAAGTCCACAATAGGAATGCTAGTTCAGTTTTAAATAAAATGAATCATGTTAAGACTAAGAGCTCTGCGCCTGTGCAGCAGCCTAAACCATTCGTGAATTCTGATTTAATTTGTTGGAATTGTAATGAATGTATGTTTTCCCAGAGTCATGATTTGTGTCTGATTGATCACGTTAATGAAATGAATGCTATTAAGAATGGTCTTGAATGGAAGCCAACGGGTAGAACTCGTGCCCAAGTTGGCTGGCAATGGCGTCCCACTGGTAGGACCTTTACACTAGATGGAAAAATGTGCCCTTTAACTAGGAATGTATCTATCGAGGTTAGGTCTGAGCGTCCTTTAGTTAGGAACACTCGCACTCAAGTATGGAAACAGCGCCCTTTAATTAGGTCTGCCCCCACTGTAGTGCCTATCAGTGAAGAAATACCTCAGGATTTGAGCCAATTAGAATCTACACCACCAATTAAGAAGAAAAAGGCTAGGAAATCTAAGAAACCTAGAGTTAGCAAATCTAAGATTATTAAATCTGTACCTGCTAATAACAAGGAACACTCAGATTCCGATACCTCTACATTGTCTTTGTGTGGTGATATTTTCAGGTGGTCCAAATCATCCTGTGGTATTTGGACTCCGGTTGTTCAAAACATATGACCGGAAATCGCTCGATGCTCCGAAATTTCGTCAGCAAGTTTCTTGGTACGGTTAAATTTGGGAATGATCATATAGCAAAGATTATGGGATATGGTGAATATCAGATTGGAAACGTGACGATTTCTAGGGTATACTATGTTGAAGGTCTTGGTCATAACTTATTCTCAGTAGGACAGTTTTGTGATTCCAACCTTGAGGTTGCTTTTCGACAACACACTTGTTTCATCCGCAACTTGGAAGGAAAAGATTTGTTGAAGGGATCTCGTGGTGCAAATCTTTATACGTTGTCTCTACAAGATATGATGGCCTCTTCTCCAGTATGTCTTCTCTCTAAAGCTTCTAAGACCAAGTCATGGTTATGGCATCGCAGATTATCTCATCTTAATTTTGATGCTATTAATCATCTGGCTAAAAACGAGTTAGTTCATGGTCTTCCCAAGCTTAAATTTCACAAGGATCATTTATGTTCCGCGTGTTCAAGGGGGAAAAGCACCAAGAAATCTTACAAACCCAAAGCTGAAGACACTAATCAGGAAAAACTTCATCTTTTGCATATGGATCTTTGTGGACCGATGAGAACTGAAAGTGTGAGCGGTAAGAAATTCATTCTCGTCATTGTGGATGATTTTTCCAGGTTTACATGGGTTAGATTTTTACGTACAAAGGATGAAGCACCGAAAGCTATCATTACTTTTCTGAAGTTCATCCAGGTACGTTTGAATACCACTGTCCGCCGTATTCGTACAGACAATGGTACAGAGTTCGTCAACCAGACTCTTCGTGATTATTATGAAGGAGTTGGTATATCACATGAAACATCCGCTGCACGCACTCCACAACAAAACGGTGTCGTTGAAAGACGAAATCGCACACTTATGGAAGCTGCTAGGACCATGCTTATTTATGCGAACGCTCCATTGTTCTTGTGGGCAGAGGCTATTTCTACTGCATGTTTTACCCAAAACCGTTCTATCGTTCGGAAACGCCATGGAAAAACCCCTTATGAGCTTCTACATGACCGCAAACCCGATGTTTCATTCTTCCATGTGTTTGGCGCTCTGTGTTATCCAAACATCAATAGTGAGAACTTGGGTAAGCTTCAACCAAAAGCAGACATAGGTATTTTCATTGGTTACTCACCGTCCAAAAGAGCATACCGAATCTATAACCGTCGTCTTGGCAAGATTGTGGAAACTATGGACGCAGATTTCGACGAGCTGACAGCGATGGCTTCTGAGCAACACAGCTCTGAACCCGCGCTTCATGAGATGGGACCCGGTGCTATAAGTTCCGGATTAGTTCCCAACAATCCTACTTCTACATCATTTTTACCACCATCTAGGCCCGAGTGGGATAAACTGTTTCAACCGTTGTTTGATGAATTCTTCGATCCCCCGACTGATGAAGTTCCAGTACCTGTAGTAATTGCTCCAATACCTGAAGTGGTTGCTCAAGTTAATGAACCTTTATCTAATGCATCTACAATTCAAGTTGAACCTGATGCACCTTCACCAAGTGATTCACAAACTACACCTGAATCATCACCCCTACTTGTGCCTAATGATGTAGAAGAGGATACTACTGATCACGACTTGGAATATGCTCACTTGCAAGAGCTTCCTTTCTTTGGTGTAGCGATCCCTGAAAACCCTTCAGCCGCCTCTACCTCAGAAGAAGCTCCATCTATTGTTCACTCCAGACCACCTAGGATTGAAAACCATAGCACTAAATGGACAAAAGATCACCCAATTAGGAATGTTATTGGAGATCTAGATCGACCAGTCTCTACACGCCATCAACTACAAGAGAGTGCACTATATTGTTACTTTGATGCATTTCTCTCTGAAGTTGAACCCAAAAATTGGCAGCAGGCTATGACCCAATCATCTTGGATTGAAGCTATGCAGGAGGAACTCAATGAATTCAAACGACTAGAAGTATGGGAATTGGTTCCTCGCCCTGACAAGGTTAACATCCTTACTTTGTTATGGGTTTATAAGGTTAAACTTGATGAGATGGGTTCGGTATTGAAGAATAAAGCAAGATTGGTCGCTAGAGGATATAAACAAGCCTTGGGTATAGACTTTGAGGAATCTTTTGCTCCTGTGGCTAGATTGGAGGCGATTAGACTATTCCTTGCGTTTGCTGCTCATATGAATATGATCGTCTATCAAATGGATGTGAAGACGGCATTTTTGAACGGTGAACTAAGGGAAGAGGTTTATGTTAGTCAACCGGATGGGTTCGTCAGCACGAAGTCTCCTAACCATGTGTACAAGCTTAAGAAGGCTCTCTATGGGTTGAAACAAGCTCCACGCGCGTGGTATGATCTCCTGTCAACATATCTCATGTCGGAAGGCTTCTCCAAAGGCAAAGTGGACCCTACTCTATTCACTCTCAAGGACGGCAACGACATGCTTCTGGTACAAATTTATGTTGATGATATAATTTTTGCTGCCACTAACATAGAATTGTCTAAACAATTTGAGAAGATAATGTCCACACGCTTTCAGATGTCGATGATGGGAAAAATTTCATTTTTCTTAGGATTACAGATTTCTCAGAATCCCAGAGGCATCTTTATAAATCAATCCAAATATGCTCTAGAATCTCTTAAGAAATATAATTTTGAGAATTGTGACCCCGTAGACACTCCAATGGTTGAGAAAACCAAGTTAGATGAAGATAGGGATGGGATTATTGTCGATCCGAAACTTTACCGTGGAATGATTGGCACCCTTCTCTATCTGACTGCTAGCAGGCCTGATTTGCAATTTGTTGTATGCATGTGTGCCCGGTATCAGGCTCGGCCTACCGAAAAGCACTTACATGTAGTTAAAAGGATCTTTCGGTATCTAAAAGGAACACTTCATCGTGGTCTATGGTATCCGAAAGATTCCTCGATTGCTTTAATATCATACGCAGATGCCGATCATGCTGGATGTCAAGATACGAGGCGTAGCACGTCTGGATCTGTGCAACTCCTTGGAGATAGATTGATCAGTTGGTCTTCAAAAAGGCAGAAAAGCGCTGCAATATCAAGCACGGAGGCTGAATACATCGCCATGTCCGGTTGTTGTGCTCAAGTCCTTTGGATGAGATCACAATTAACTGACTACGGTCTTGGATTTAACAAAATCCCGATGTATTGTGACAACAAGAGCGCCATTGCCCTTTGCTGCAACTATGTTCAACACTCCCGGGCCAAGCACATAGACATTCGCTACCATTTCATCAAGGAGCAGGTGGAGAACGGAGTGATCGAGCTGTATTTTGTCACTACTGAGTACCAGCTGGCGGATATGTTCACCAAAGCCTTAGATCGAGGACGAATCGAGTTTTTGATCGACAAGCTTGGCATGAAATCATTCACTCCAGCGACTCTCAAAGAGTTGGCAGAAGAATCAGCTGAATAGTCGTGGTAAACTATTCAGAGTATCCTTTGGTTGTGATCATGTATATTATCGTAAATATATAAACCACAAAAAGAAAATACAAAAATATAAAACCAAGAAAAACCATAAAAAATATAAAACCAAGAAAAACCATAAAAAATATAAAACCTAGAAAAACCATAAAAAATATAAAACCAAGAAAAACCAAAAATATTTTTTGTTTTAAAACGGGCATGTCTTTTAGTACGGTAATATTTACGGCCTTAGAAATGTCGATCAATATTGACACGGTGCCATAAATAGAGTCCGTATAAAAGTTGTACATTTTTAAAACATGCCCATTATGGCTTGTAGTTATTTCAGACTGCAACCCGGTTTTCATATTAAAGTCACGTATTTCCTTGGAAAACGTTGGCTCAGAACGGGAATTAATTTTCTCGGGCGTGATTTACAAGCCAAATCATGCAAAGGGATCAAGTTTACTTTATAAACTTGGTCTGACACGAATTTGTGTACGTCTCAGTGCATTAATTTGTTAAAATAAGAGAAATCTTATTGACACCACGAATCAAAATTTTTCAAGAAATAAATTGGAAATGCTTTCATCACTATTTGACTCTTTAAACAATGACTACAGCTCTTTAAATAGAAAACGGGTCATCGTTTAAGGGGGAGAAAATAGTAAAATCATCTTTGTCATTAAAATTGCTTTTCAAAAGTGATTGTGAAAATTAAGGGCTACATGGTAATTGAGTGGTTTTGCTTTAGAAAACGACTTGTGTTCGTTCTAAGTGATAGGCATGGCTTTTAGATTTTGAGGATTTGCTAATAGATTGTGTTTGTTAAGTTAAGTGTAAGTGAAACAAAAAGGGTTAAGTGATATGAAAACATTAGAAACAAAAGGAAAAAGAAAGAAAATGTAGGGACTAAAGTGTGATTTATTGAAACTAGTCAAAATTGACCTAAGTCAAAAATCAAACACCCCGCCCCTCACATTATTTCCATTCACTGTTTATCAAATAACTTGCCGCCATTGTTTACACACACAAACACGCATTCAAACCTTCGTCTGATCATTCCTTCTTGTTCATCTGCTAAATTAAGGTATATACATCAACCTGATTAACTTCTAATCCACAGTTCTTATCATATTATTCTGATTAAACATGCTCAATTACTCAGTTCAATCCACTTAGGGTTTTTGATTAAATTAGGCTAAACTGATTAGGGATTTATGGTGGGATTTGCTCGGAATAGGTTAAATGATGAATATATTGCCTTAGTTTGCCTTAGAAACTCACAAACGCGCTAGATTATTCATCATAAGCTTCGTTTGAAAAGTTCCGAATGAACACTGGATAAAACTTCCGAATGAAGGATTTCTTCTGAAAAACTTCCGAATGAGGAAGTTCCGAATGAAGAACTTCCGAATGAGGAAGTTCCGAATGAAGAACTTCCGAATGAAGGAAGTTCCGAATGAAGAACTTCCGAATGAAGGAAGTTCCGAATGAAGAACTTCCGAATGAAGGAAGTTCCGAATGAAGAACTTCCGAATGAAGGAAGTTCCGAATGAAGGAATGTTCCGGATGAAGGAAGTTCCGAATGAATAACTTCCGGATGAAGGAAGTTCCGAATGAAGAACTTCCGAATGAAGGAAGTTCCGAATGAAGAACTTCCGGATGAAGGAAGTTCCGAATGAAGAACTTCCGAATGAAGGAAGTTCCGAATGAAGAACTTCCGGATGAAGGAAGTTCCGAATGAAGAACTTCCGGATGAAGGAAGTTCCGAATGAAGAACTTCCGGATGAAGAAGTTCCGAATGAACAGAAGTTCCGAATGAGGAAGTTCCGGATGAATATGTTCCGAATAAGGAAAAGTTCCGGATGAAGAGTTTGATTATTCTTGTTTGCATGCTATCTATGTACTTGTTGTTTTATCTTATGAAATGTGTTATGATTAGAAATAAGAATGATATATATCTATCTGTTTTTTGTGCATCAACCTTTCATGTCTTATCTTAAGCAGATAAAATGACTAATCCAACAGTACAAGCTATCCAAGAATCTAGGGAAGCCGATATTGCTAAAGCTCGAACCCTTAAGTTTATACCCAACAACTATAGGCTGAAGCAAGTTTCTAAATCCACTCACCATGGTTTTAAGGTCGCCATAGCCATTCTTGATAACTCTCATTTCAAGAACGCCCTCAGGAGTACAGCCTCGGTGCCTTATGAGTATATGTTTGAATTTTGGGCAACCAAGGATTTCACTTCGAACAAGATCACCTTCACCATCGACAACAAGCAGCAGACACTCACCGTTTCAGACTTCCGTAAGATGCTTGGTATACGGGATACACCCAAGGGCATGTCTTTCTCAAGGGATCCTACTAAAGATGAACTCGCGGAGTTATTTGACGCACTTGGATGTCCGGAAATACGAGTTGCATCTGAGTTTACCACTGCTAAGGTAGGACAACCCTGGAGAGCTTTGATGGGTATTCTCAGTAAATGCCTTACACCAAAAACAAGTGGACATGATGCTTTGAGAAGTCCGATAATGAACCTCTTGTATGGCATGTACAAAGCTGCGAATTCAGATTATGCTTTGTTGATATGGGAAGAATTCACCTTTCAACTCTTCCACAACAAGAAGCTAAAGACAAACTTCTTTCCTTATCCTCGATTTATTAAGCTTATCATAAATTATTTTATGAAGCTTGATGCTACTATTGATAGGCGAGCAGGAGGTCGCTATCACACTGAAGAAGCTGATGATACTGTAGATCTGAGGCATGAAGGACCGTCTACTGGTGTGATTCCGGGTCCTGTTCCTGATTACCTTCTGTCAGACAAAATCAAAGGTTCTGCAGATTACAAGCTACTACAGTTAGAAATCCAGAAGCTGAAAGCAAACCTTCAAACTGGAGAAGACTCTTCCACAACGGTTAAGAGTAAAGGTAAACGCAAACAACCAGCTGAGTTACCTGAACCCGAACCCAAGAAGAAGAAGACAGAGGGTAAGAAAGGAAAGGGTAAGGATTTGATGCGTCTACGTGATGAAGCAGATATTGTTGATCCTACTGTTGGTAAAACCGAGCAACAAATGCTGAAGATTGCTATTAAAAGGAGTAGGAAAGATACAGGCGGTAGTGGTTCAGGTGCGAGGGTAGATATCGAGGATGAGTACGAGGAACCGCATGATGTTGATGAGTTTGGGTCACCTGAAAACTACTCTACTTCGAAGGAGCCATCAATCCCTATTTCAACAAGTGTGGAAAAGGAACCTGTTGCTTCTACGATCATGGTGACAACTCAACCTTTGGCAACTCTACCACCACCAATCCAACCCTTAACAACCCGACCAACCCGACCGGCTTCCACACCATTTCTTCCACCACCCATAATCCCTACCCTTAGTACAGCAGTTACAACCGAGCCTATTCCATCAACATCTGCAACTTCTGCAACATCTGCAATGGCAGCAATAGTATTGGGCGAGATGTTGGATAAACATACGGATGCTCACAAGAGAGAAATGAATGAACTTCGCCAAGAGTTAAATAGAAGAGCTCAAAGTGAAGAAGCATCAAGGAAAGCTCAAGAAGAGTTGATTGCCAAGTTCGCTGCAGACTTGGAAGCTACCCGAAAGGCTCATGCAGAGGAAATTGCTCAGGTTAAGCAGGCTGAGGCTAATAAACATGCTGCACGCATTACCAGACTTCAAGCAATGAGGGATAAATATAAGGAACAAAAAGAAGCACTTGAAGCATCTGTGAAAGAAAGAGTGCAAGAATCCGTTGAATCCTTAATGCCTAAGCTTCGTGATGAGTTGAAGACACTTGCTGCTGACAACTTGATGGTCAAATCATCCAACCCTTCAGAAGCCGCCTATAAGATTGCTTATGACCTGACGGATTTTGAATTGAAGAAGATCCTTAAGGCTCGAATGGTGGAACTTGGGTCGCATGATAAATCGAGGATTCAACGGGCTCTATTTAAATCCCTGAATGATGCTATCATGGAGGATGATAGATTATTCAAAATGTTTGGAAGTGTGGTACCATATCACATCTTACCTGAGGAAGAAAGGGAAGAGAGTGAAGAAGAGGGTACGGGTGAAGAAGAAGAAGAAGAAGAAGAAGAAGGTGAAAAGGAGAAAGACGATGACGAAGGTGGTGATGATGATGAGGGTGGTGATGATGATGAGGATGATGACGATGATGAGGATGATGAGGATGATGATGGCGATGATGGTGGTGATGAGAATCAGGAGAGTGCAAGGGGTAGTAACGGGGATGATAACCAGGATGATGATGGGGGTGAACAACCGAAAAAGGGAGACAAGGTTACCAGCTCCAAGAAGACTGCTACTAAGACTGGAACCAAGTCCACAAAAGATGCAGCACAGAAGGACAAATCGACATCCTCGGAATCCAGACGAACTAAGTGGCGCCACGATGTGAATGCCACTACAGCGTCTTCGGCTCCTGGTATCTCTATCGCTGTGTCTGTACCTATTACCACTAACCCCATTAGTTCTGCTGTTGTTTCTCCTGTGATTGCAGAATCAGTGACGGAACCCGAAGCTGCACAACATTCTCCAGTTCAAGACACTGCTGAAATGCCTGAAACTGAACCAACTGATGTTCGCACTTCAACTCCTCAACAACAAGCTCAAAAATCTACGGTTCCTGAACCAAGCATTAGAGTTTGGGAAGACACGTTGGAGATAGACGAGTCTGCACCACCACAAGCTTGGATCACGGCAGCAGCTCAATATGATCCGATCACAGATGCTGACAAAGATGTGCTGTATCTGCGTATCCGAAGTCCGATTGACTTATGTGCATTTCTTGCTCATGAGTATAAGACTTCGGTTACTCCATCCTTGGTCAAGAAAGCGATGAAAGATAAGAGACTGCGTGCCAAAACCCGTTTACCCCGAATGGAGTTCGAGTATTATGCCGATGAGATCATAAAGGCTTTGAAAACCGTTCAAAGGCCAGGACTTCATGAATCAGAAAGAGCTCCACCTCCAATGGATCCTGCTCAAGATAACCAGATTGCTCTTGACTTCTTCGTCACCAACGATCTTGAGTATCTACTGAAGGGGTCATCAAAGTACGCAACATCCCTGACTTTGCTGAAAGCTGCCAACTGGGGGACAATACCCTTCATCGAGGAAAAGGTAAATCGACTCTGGGTCCCAAAAATGAATCGTAATTATGATATGTATGCTGTCATAGGTGCATCTCATTGGGACGAACGAGTCCGAAGGGCGTACAGGTGTTGCTGCTTGGTCAATTCTGGAAGCAATGTTAGATCCGACATCCGCATCTCCAGCATCTTAGGAATGAAAACTGAAGCCAAGAACGGCTACTATCATGTGACGGAGATTCGCTTGAAAAGGGAGGATGACAGGGAATACAAAATCCAGCAAGGAGATTTTTCCATCATTCGCCTTGAGGATATCGAGGACATGCTGCTTCTAATGACCCGAGATCAACTTACTCACATTCCTCGTGAAGACCTGATTGCTTTGAATACAGCACTTCGTATGTTCACACGAAGCGTTGTCATCAAGTCACGAGTTGAGGATCTTCAGTTGGGAGTCGAAAGCTATCAGAGGAGGCTCAATTTAACTCGCCCTGTGAATCAAGTGCTACCTCAACATGTAGAAAGATGTCCCTACACCGGCATTTCTGTCCCGAATTCTGGTATTTTCTACTTGAACAGTCGAGGTTTGATGAAGTTTATGAGGGTGGGGGAGCTCCACAAGTATAGCGATGGCACTCTTATACAAGTCAGAGATAAGTTGGAGCATCTGAACTCGGGTGGGACTTTGCCAGCGATGACGGAGGATTGGCATCCGGGTTACCGGCAGATGGCAAAGTATGTGATCAAAAAGATCGATCAAAAGCTCCGTGAACGTAGATTGATGAGGAGCTTGGAAAGATTCGTGGGTGGAAGACCGTATTTAGTGCACCACAAGCTACTGCAACGATCCATCTGATGGGTCGTACATCTCAGGTCACTTTATATTGGTTTTCAATTGTGAATATGTAAATTTGTGAATAATGTGCTTGAATGGCTTGGTGTAGTGTTAAGGTATGATAATTTTTCAAGAATTTCTCACGAGATTCTAAATCTTTCAAAATATGTCATACCAAAGCACTACAACTATCCCTTATTAACTTAAGGGGGAGCAATAACTTGTTCTATGGCCAAACATCAATTTCATTTTTACCCAAAGACCGGTTAATCCATTCAATATCCCAAATATTAATGGTTAACATTTTGGATAAGGGGAGAAAATGGGATTAAGGAGACGTAAGTGATACTTGGCTAAAAGATGAAAAAGACTTAATGATAATCCAACTTAATATGTGTTAAGCACGTCTTAAGGGGGAGCGTTTTTGATGTCAAAACACCTAAGGTACAAAACTTTTGATTTTAATATCACAAGTACCTTAGGTGATTTTCAATGATGTTTTCATGGTGGCAATTCCTTCCCAAAACACGCTTAATTCACGACGGATGTGGTGACAAAAGGGTGGTAGGAATAGGTTTAGTCCAATGATTCATCAGAGCCGATGGAATCTTCCCAAGGACAATTCCCTAGTTAGAATTAGAAGTCCTAGGAAAGATGGAGAAAGAATGTGAACGTAGCTGAATGCCGACCAAGTACTTAAGCTAGCACTGGAACAATCACAACAAGGTGCTAGTGATGACGTATTGGTAAGCATTGAAGGGGTTGAAGAATGAAAAAGAAATGTAAAGATAAAGGGTGTAAAGAAAGAAGCCCTCCTTACAACTTTAGGCAGAAACCGGGTCAATACATATGCTATTGAGGTCATTTTTGCTAATGATTCTCGGTATTGAAGAAAGACATCATGGACCCAGTGATGCAATGCACAACCCTTCCCCAGCTAACTCAAATATCTCTCAAAAGGTATTTGTTTTAATCACACGGAGATCAACACGTTATCTACTGGTTTATTCACTCCGAATAAACTGGTATTGAAAAGGTGGCACTCCTCTCCAGCCATCGCTCACTAAATCAAAACGCACAATCGAGTCTAGAGCCAAGAGATCATCAAATGTCTCATTAGGACACTTTCCATTTATTCCTTGCTTTCTCACACACTGTGAAAAGTAAGAGATTTTCATGAGTCCTACGCAATATTCTTGTAATATTGCCAGAACATCCGAGTAATACGTAAGTATTACAATGAAGATGGAAATCCTGCTTGAGCCAACATCAAACAAGCTCATGGTAGGTTACACGTGCGGTTCTTTTAGAACCAATCTTGTGAAAAACTGGAAGGTAACAGTGGTTTAATTCTTAATTGAACTTAAACTCGTTCCAGGCCTCTTCGCATTATCATATGATCTTGCCAGAACACTCAGAGTGACTCTTTATTGACCACAGTGACGAGTGGAAATCCTTCTAGTGTCAACATCAAACAGCACTTGGTAGGTAACGTGCAAGATTCTTTATGAATTGAGCTCGTGACAACTGGAAAGCAACGATGGTGAAAATCTTAATTGAAATTCACTTGTTCCAGGTTTCATGAATTGACGGCTTTTAATCACAAGGATAATTTATCCAAGTGATTCACTCTTTATGTTCGCAGTCAGCTTTGGACGGTCGAGTAAAGAGAACGGGTTTACCCGCGAAATCCTGTCAGGAAGTTACTTAATTGAAACTATCCGTCACGGGTATGATATCTAATATCGTCCAACGGTCTTCACCGACCGGAGGTAAAATGCTACCGAATTAGAATAAAATGTTCAAAGCCATTTTATTCGTGTCGTTGCTGTGTACCTGTTGAAGACGGTGGCGTTGCTGTGTACCTGTTGAAGACGGTGGCGTTGCTGAGTACCAGTAAAGACGGTGGTGTTGCGGTGTACCTGGAAAAGTCGTTCTCACATGCTTATGTCTTCTGCAACAAAAAATTCAAGAAAGTACAAGATGAAGTCTTCCGCTGTACCAAACTCTGAAGCTTTCAAGAATTCAACAAAAAGATGTAAGTGTGTGGAACATGAAGTCACGAGGAGGCAAAGTTCACTAGAAAGGCAAAGATCGCACGTGAAAGGCCAAAGAACAATGCTCTCAAGTCAAAGCCAAAAAGATCAAATCAACATATTCACAACAAAAGAAAGAAAAGAAGAAAAGACTACGAGCTAAAGAACGAAGACTTAGTATAGTATGCTAGGTTTAGAACTTTGTAACGTGGAGTGACCTCCCTTAGGGGGAGATTGTTAGAAATACGTTTTAACGTATATTAGAAGTATCGGTCACTCCACAATATGATTTATGTTGTAATAGCTCGTAGTTAGTAATTAGTTAGTATTTGCTTATTAAGTTAAGTAAGAACCGGTCCATGGGCTTGTCATGGACCGGCCCAAGTCCACTTATGACTTGGAACTATAAATACCCCTTTCCACTAAGGAAAGGGGTTGGTTGTTATCATTTCTTAATCTTCCACTTAATAAAATTCACATAGTTTCTCTCACTTTCTCTCTCTAACTTTCTCTCTCTAGAAATTAACAAACCCCTTCATAGATTCATTGATTATCAATATTCTACATGATGATTATTCATGACATTTCCAAAACCCAAGGTATGTTTATGATTTCTTTATTTTCTTCCTTTGAATGTTTATAGTTTTCTATTTCTTTAATAAAGGCCAACGTGGATTAATTATGATCAAAAATGTAAACGTGCTTTGTAACTAATGCATTGCATGAGGACATTGCAATGGTCAAGTGTAGGGGATTTGATAGGTGTGTAAACACCCATCCTTTTTACCACTTAATTACAATAATAACCGAGCCAAAACGTGTATTTTATGTCTTTTGTGTCAGAATTATGCGTGGTTTGTGTTTTTCTTGTGATTTAGGACGAAATTGTGAAAAGTGGAGAAAACACGGGCATTTACGGGCTTTTATTGAAGAAAAAGATGAAAGACGAAGTCAAGAAGTCAAGAGTGCAAAAAGAACGGAAGTCCAAGACCAATTCTAAAGATTTATCGAAGAAAAAGTCAAAACACGGAAGTTTACTTAAAGCCGAAGAACTCAAGTCTAATTTATTGAAGAATTAAAAGATGAGTTCAAAGAAATCCCGAGCCAAAAGTCATTAAAGTCCAAGATTTAAGAAGATTAAAAGGCTTAAGGACTAATGGTGCAATTAAATGAAGATTAAAGGTTTGAGGGACTTAATCATGCAATTAAGAAGAAATGAAGGAGGGGAGGAAGCTTCCTAAGCATTCCTTAATCCTCCCCTATAAATAGTCATTAGGATTAATCTTTTCATTTTTGTTGGCTAATAGTGACAATTAGTTCTTCCACTTTTAATTACCTTGTCATTTATTTACTTGTCAAATTTAAATACTTGTCTTGCACCTTAATTACCATTTAATTTCAAGTAAGTGTTCTTTTAATTCTTGTTAATATTTATCTTTATTTTTTGATCTCATTCTACGTTTCTTTAATCTTTGATTTATATGTTTATTATTCATGTTCATGTTCTTGAGTTTTTGTTGAATTTATTAAGTGGGTTTTGATTATCTTGATCTTTATTGTTAGTTTTGTTGTTTTGGATTGATTGTTTATGATTAATAGTTGTTTATTGTTTAGTTAGATTTAATCTTGTGGTTGATTTTGCTTAAGTTTGATTAGATTCGTGTGAATATCTTGTTCCCTGTTCTTCGGCCTTGCTGTTACTGTATCTTTCCCAGGTTCTGATCTTCCCAGGTATTCCAAGTAAAGGATTTAATAAGCATCTCATTCGGAATATTAAAACATTCCGGATAAGACTTTTATTCCGGATCAAGGTTTTAGCCAAGGTGATTCATCCGGAATATCTAATATTCTAGATAGGGGAATTATTCCGGATAGGGAGAACATTCCAGATAGGCCAAACATTCCGAATAGCAAGGATTCAGGATAGAGGAGATATTCCGGATAAGGAGCTTCCATCCGGAATAAGTGACATATTCCGAGTAAGAAGTCCTATTCGGAATAATATTCCGGATCAAGAAACATTCCGAATCAAGACCAACATTCCGAATAGAGAGGATTATTCCGGATAGGTGACATATTCCGAGTAAGCCATTTATTCCGAATAAGGGTATTATTCCGGATGAGCTGATTTTCAGGTTTCTTTAATTTCAGTTTTATAAGTTTCTGCTTTTTAATTCTTAGCTTTATTTTTCCCGCCTTTTTGCTTAGTCGCACTTTAAGATTTCTTGCCTTAGATTTGTTTTATCCTTGCCTTAGTTTTAAGTTTTAGTTGCGTTTTAAGTTTGCCTTAGTTAGAGTTAACTTTGCGTTATTTACTTTTAGTGCCTTTTAATTTCCGTCACGCTTTTAAATACCTGCATCTTTACTTTTAATTAGACTTAGATTTACTTTACCTGCCCTTTACTTTCAAGTCTTTGCACTTTTGATATACTACAACGACACAACTTTTGTTCCACCAAAGAACAGCTGAGTCGCATAGTTAAACCAGATCAATTCGATTAGACATACTTTAACGAACTAATTTTTATACGGGGTGTCAAAAGCCTTGTATCAGTCATTTCCACTTGTCGATATTCTACCAAGTGCTTATGCTACTCGTGAGTTGAAGATTTTACCAGATGCTGATGCTGCTAACACTTTGAGGACCTCACAAATGCTGATGCTGCAGATACTTTGGAGATTTATTAAAATGCTGATGATGTTTATACTATGAAGACTCTTCAGAACAAGGACGAAAACTATAAATCTGAAAATTTCTGAAAAGAATAAACTTCAACCATTAGACACTATCATTCTATTCCATGTTTTTACCTTCTCAGCTAGATGTCACATTTCACCCAGCTAACCTTCATTCAGAAGAGTGGGAACCGGAACCAGCCGGCCACTCAACAAATTAGTTACATGAATCACGTCATGATAATGACTGTCATAAATTGACAGACAAAGCAGTAGTGACAACTACCGTGCTTATGATTAATCAGTAAGTAACCATCGGAACTTCGGAACGGACGTAACAAGAAATACTAGAGGTCAGTAGTCTAACCGGTCCGCCAATCCTAGCAGTTGCCAAAAATTTTCAGCCTTGTTCAGATTCATCTACTAAAACACGTGTCAAGACATCAGTCAAGACATAAATCTCAGGTATCATTTCGGAAGACACATATCAGGACCCCAGTCATGGTACACGTCATATGAATATTTTCTCAAAATACGAGTCAGAACTCATAACTCCAGTATGTTTCTAAACCAGGCCCTCGGTAATTCAGGGTACCCTTTAGAAAGAGGTATACCCGTTCTATTATGCCATGCATGAATCAGATCATTAATATTCAATCACCACCACTAGAGTATTATTCATATTAAACACACGATATTCATTCTATGAGGTTACAAACGAACCCACTTAGTGGAAGTCGCCATGTTACTCCACGTATTCCTATGTCAGCTTTATGTAAATCAGGTATTTACCTATCTTCCATCCAGAAAAGACTCCACAGTATCACTTATACTTATTAAGGTTTTTCTTTCAGTTAACGACGAGATCCGTTGGGAATTATTTGTTAAGTGTCAAGTACCGTTAGTATATTTGAAGTACTGTTAGTGTTATGTAAGTACCGTTAGTGTTAACGCGTTACATAGTAAGTACTGCTATGATGATTAGGACGAATATATCTTTGTATAAGATATGTCATAGTTATAGTTAGAATATATCTTATGTGATATATCTAAATAGTTAGAATATTGATAATATATCGTCTGTGATATAGTTATCTTTATAGAATATTCTAAGGTTTCTAGGGTTCCTTACTCTATAAAAGGAACATAGGGACAATGTATTTTATGTACCTTATACAAGTCGATTAATAAGAGAATCGAATAGTTAAAAGTAATTTTGTTCTTCTGTGCTTTATAAGATAGATTCTGCATAACTTATTTAGTAGTAAGAGTGCTCAAAGTGTTTTAGTTTGGATACAAACTATTATACTAATTCTTAACAGAATATAGATCCAACCAAAGGGATCAACAAGTGGTATCAGAGCTTGTTGAGAAACTATGAAAAAGAAGAACACGAACCCATACACTCCACACATACCAAATCTCAATGTCTCAACCAGATGGTGTTAATGATCACTTGGATGATGTTCAGAACACTGATCCTGTTCTGCCACAAGGACAACCACATGTTGTGCATCCTGCACCGGCACAAGGTGCTCAAGTCGTGAATGATGTAGCTACCTCTACACCAACACCTTCTCATACCCTGTCTACTGTTAAACTCCCAGTTCTTAAAGGTGACAATTATGAGACTTGGGCTATGCAGATGGAACATTACTTGAATCACACAGATCATACTGTGTGGCAAGTTATCAAGAATGGGAACACACCAAAGAAGCTACACTGGTTGCCAGACGGTACATGCTATGCTCTACCTGCTGTGACTGCTGAGCAGATACAAGCAGAGATCAGAGAAAGAAAATCTAGAACTGCTTTGGCTATGGCTCTTTCTGAAGACATTCTACCAAGCTTTCATCATTATAAAGATGCCAAAGCTATGTAGGATTCTATAAAACTTAGATTTGGAGGCAATGACAAATCTAAGAAAATCAAGAAGATTGTTCTTAAGCAAGAATTTGATAACTTCTTAATTACCAGTATGGAGGGAATACATGGTGGATATGGAAGGTTCAGCAAGTTGCTTATTTAGTTAGCAGTTTATTGATCCCTTTGGTTGGATCTATATTTTGTTAAGAATTAGTATAATAGTTTGTAATAAAACTAAAACACTTTGAGCACTCTTACTAAACACTAAATAAGTTATGCGGAATCTAACTTATAAAGCACAGAAGAACATAATTACTTTTAACTATTCGATTCTCTTATTAATCAACTTGTATGAGGTACATGAAAGACATTGTACCTATGTTCCTTTTATAGAGTAAGGAACCCTAGAAACCTTAGAATATTCTATAAGATAACTATATCACAGACGGTATATTATCAATATTCTAACTATTTAGGTATATCACATAAGATATACTCTAACTATAACTATGACATATCTTATACAAAGATATATTCGTCCTAATCATCATAGCAGTACTTACTTTATAAGTAGCAGTACTTACTATGTACCGCGTTAACACTAACGGTAGTTACATAACACTAACAGTACTTCAAATACACTAACGGTACTTGACACTTAACAAATAATTCCCAATAATCCTCCCCTAAACAAGAAATGATAACTTGTTATCTTCTTGTTTCTTTTGTACTGGATGTATTAGAAATACATGTCTTCAGTCTTTCCTTCATCCTTGGATTGAACTTGGTAATTTGTATTTGCATCCAACTGAATGTAGCCATACACTTTATATGTAGATCTTCTTCTGATAAGATAATCTTCAAACATTATGAGCATCATCTTTGTCTTCAAACTATGATCTTCTTGTGTCTTCTAAACATTCATTCATCTTTACAGCATTAGTATTTGTCTTCTTGAGTTTAGTCCTTGAACTCTTGATCATAAATCTTCCACTTGATTTGATGATAACAAAACCTTCTAAGTATTATATCTTTTAATACTTCTTTATCTGCAATCTTCATACCTGAAATAAAACAGTTAACAACAAAACACCAATCTGTATTGGCTTCATGATTTTTAGCAAATCACCAGCTATCAACGGATTTGATAAACTCTTTACCAGTTAGCCGTACACTCTGGAATAGCCAATACTTTATTCACAAAGAATAAGGTGTAATGAAAACCTTACAATTTTTGGTAAATTGTCAACCATCAACGGATTTGATGAAGTCTTTACCTAGTACCGTTTGTCTAGGACTAGCTAACTCTTTGTCTCGAAACAAGGTGTGTTAGAAACATATAGTTTTTAGCAAACTATCAGCTTTCAATGGATTTGATAAGTCTTTACCACAAACTGTTTGATTATGGACTAGCCAGTTCTTATGTGTGTTAGACATGGTGAACTGAGAACCATTTATGAAGTGTGACTAAAAGTCAAACACTTAAGATTCTTTCTCAGCTTCTTCTTCATCTTTCAAATCCTTGATTTGTTGTTTTACCATTCTGATCAACTCCATAGCATCAGCAGATTCTTCTGTAACCTCTAATTGTTGTTCTAACATCCTTTCCAACAATTTTCTTTTGAAGGGATAAGTCTTCTCTTGTAGCATATAATATGAAACATCATCTACATCCAAAATATGCAATCCACATGACCTGTAATATCTCCAGTAACTAGGAACCTGATTCTCTAATTCCTTCAACATTTCTTGATCACATTTGTGTGGCTCATACATAAAGAGAAATTCCCTATATAATAGTGATACTTCAGTTTTACCTACACTGGCATCTTCAGCTAACCTTACAAGATATTGGATATCTTGTCTGACAAGTATGTGAAGGATATCTTCCAAAAGTCTGAATATCCTTTTTGTGCCATCAGATCTATGAATCCCATGAGCTTCAAGTCCTTGATCAGTAGAGTAAATCCACTTAACAATGGCTGCTCTTTTTCCAAAAATCTCTGTATCAAAACATTGATCTTCAAAGTTCACAATCTTAAAGTACTTCCTTAAGCTCTCATCATCATCACTATCTTCTGCTGTAGTTTTAGCTCTCTTAGCTTTCTTCTTTAGCTTTGTTGATCTTTTCCTTTTAACACTCTTGGAAATTCCTTCAAGTTCTGTTGAACCCTCTTCCTAGCTTGTATGTACCGTTTCCTCAGTATGTACTGTTGTATGTACTATTGACTGTGTATGTACTGCTTGTACATTTTCAGTCTGAGCAATTCCTTGAGTTTCAACTCCTGCACTCATCCTTTGAGTAGTCTCTTCCTCTCTTAAACTTACTTTCTCCTTTCTATTCTTCCTCACATAAGTAGTTTTGATAGGTGGAGATGTAATTGTAGGTTCAGCAGTACTTGGCTCAATTCTAGGAGTACTACCAAATTGTCTTTGTTGTTGTAGACGTTTCTTGAATTCTTCAATAGCTTTCTTGTCTGCTTCAGATCCAATCTCAACAAAATTCAATTCAGTCCTCTTACTTTGCTCATACAAAGTCTTGATTTATTCAAAAATTTTCTTAACCAGCTGAATATAAGTAAATCCTTTTACTTTCTTTAGAAATTTCATCATTTGACTTCTAATCTGCATAGTAGTTGGAGGCTTAATCTTTTCTTTCCTTCTCTTTTCAGCAAAGAATCTTTGTTGCTCCTTTACCAGATCATCAATCAATCTTGATTTTTCTTCTTCATCATATGCATCTTTTTCTTCAACTATCAATGAGTCTGCAAGAAGCTCACTTGCATGTATCTCAACTTGAATCCTGTCATACTCTTGTATGTTCCTTTCTTGTTGTATCCTTTTAGCTTCTAACAAATTTTGCTTTGCTGCAAGTTCTTCCTGCAATTCATATTCACGAATTTATGCTTGCATTCTATAAGCAAATTCCTCATCATGGTCAATTTGATTAAATATGTACATGACTTTGTTTATATCATCTGAATCACTTTCATCTTCAGATTCTGACAATAATTGCTTCTTCCCCTTATCCTTTGGATTTATATTAGGTAGCTTCTTCTTCAGTTTGGCAGCTACTTCTTCATTAGCTAACTGTTGAATGACTATACCTTTTGTATGGTGTGAAGCTTGTACTTTCTTACCTTGAATTTGATCCTTTGAGGCAAGAACTTCTTGTTGTGTCTTTTTCTCCACTTCTGCTTGTTTAGTCTTCTCAACTAAACTCTTCTTTAGATCAAGCAGCAATTTGGCTAAAGTCTCATTTTCTCCAATGAACTTTGACTTTCTAGTGAAGTATGATCACTAGTGGTACTTGCAATTGGCTTAGCAGTACTTGCAATTGGCTTATCGGTACTTGGATCTTCAACAATGTCAGTAGTACTTGTAGTTGGCTGAGCAGTACTTGGATCTTCAACAAAGTTGACTTCACCAGTATTTGACACACTTGTTTCTTCAATCACTTGTGTTTCCCCAGATGCTTTATCTTCCATAGAAGCCATCATATCAACTTGCACTTCTTTAGTCTTTTGTGACTTATTGCTTTGTGGTGATGGATCAAAAAAACTGATTAGAAATTTCCTCCAACTTCTCATAGAAAGCACTCCAATTAGCTTGAGGTGGTGATTGAACTGATGGTTCTGGCTGAGTTGCCAATGTTTTTGCAACTTGTGGCTCCTCTGGTTGATTTACCAATTTTTCTTGAAGTTGTTCTTGAACTTGTGGTTCCTTTGGAGTAGGTTGTGGGTCTTGCTGTTGAATCTCCATGTCTGAAGGTTCATCCACACCAGTCTCTAAACCAGTTACATCTACCTGTTTGGTTGCATTCAGTTGCCTTTTCTTGAGGTTTCTGAACATTTGCTTCCTGATTGCAGATGTCTGAACAGATCTATATTGCCTCATCCAAGATGACACTTTGTTCCTTAAGTTGAGTAGGCTAGCTTCCAATTCAGCAATTTTCATGTCTTGAACAAGCTTATCTTTTTGCAATACATCTACCTGTTGGGACAAACTTGTACACAAAGAAGTTAAATTTGCAACATCCACCACCTCTGGTGCTTGTGCTTGTGGTGAACCACTAGCAGCAATAGAAGCAGCAGGTGTGTGGATCATCTCATCAGTGTTTGGTGGAATACCAACATTGTGAGAAGAAGATTGTGAATCTTCTAGAGAGTGGGAGCTCTGGTGAGAAGGAGTTTGCTGAGAATCACTAGCATTGCTAGGTTCCTCACCTTCTTGATTGGCAGGTTGGGCTAACATATGGGCAAACAATGGTGTTACAGTTCCTGAAAAGGCATTGCCTTGTTTGTTCAAGAAAGAGAAACTTCTCTTTGTGAATGAAGGAACATCCCATGTATCAGTTAATGCTGGTAGGTTAGGTATTTGGTCAGTAACTAAAGCCTGAATGAATCTAGGATACATTAAAAACTTCTTAGTCCCTTCCAAATTCCTAGTCATGCCTTCAAAAACTAATTTTGAAAAATTAAAAACCCTGTTATTTGCTAGACAAACACCAGCAAATGCCAATCCAGCAGGTATTTGATCAAAAGATGTACTTTTTGAACTTAAACAGTGAATAATAGCATGAAAAAGTAATTTCGAGACAACTGGACTTACAGTTAGTATAAAGCGAATATGACTTCGAGAAAGGAAACAAAGCATCTCATGGAAACCAAGTGAGTCATCATTCCTAGCAAGATTCGCAACTAAATTATGCGTAGAGATTACTTGTAAGACAGCCATTAGTATTTTTGATGATCTAAAGATTAGAGAAAGGGTTATAGAATCAAGAGAGAAAAATAAAAGATTAGGTGAATCAATTGTGTAATTGGGGTAAGTATTAAAGTAAATAACAAACCCAAGCGCGAGGAAACCGCCAAATTTACAAAAGAGACCCTTAATGGTACAACGAACATGTAGTGGTACATGGAACATAAGCGGTACTTGGTTTTGTGCTAGCGGTACTTGGAGTGACAACGGTACCTCACAATTTTGACCAGTTCATGCTTTCCACTAGACATGTAACCTCTTTTATCTTTTTTTATAAACCTGGAACAACATAAAAAACACAAAGCATAGACTATACAATAAAAATTATTAAAAACTTGTACAGCTATTACCTCCCCTCAACATATGCAGCATGTTATTGGCTGAGAATACCAATGTGTGTCACCAGGAATTCAAATCTCTTTACATCAAATGCCTTGGTCAACAAATCAGCTACATTGTTGTCTGTATGAATCTTCAAGACTTGAATAAGATTTTTCTCATAATCATCTCTTATAAAGTGATGTCTTATTTCAATATGCTTAGTCTTGGAGTGAAATACTGGATTCTTGACAATGCATATAGTACTTTCATTATCAATGTAAATCTTGGTGTTCATGAAATTGAACCCATAGTACAATAATTGATTTTCAATCCAAAGTACTTGTCCACAGCAATGAGCAGCAGCTGCATATTCAACTTCAGTTGTAGAAGTAGAAACAATGGTTTGCTTCTTACACTGCCATGATATGAGTCTTCTTCCTAGGAATTGACAACCTCCTATTGTGGATGTCCTATCATAATCCTAAATTAGGTTGACTTTTAAGATATTTAAAAATCTTCTTCACAGCATATAGATGTGGCACCTTTGGATGAACTTGGAATCTTGAACATGCACACACAGCAAACATTATATCTGGTCTTGAAGCAGTAAGATACATCAATGAACCAATCATTGACCTATAGAGATGAATGTCAACATCCTCTCCATGTTCATATTTTGATAAAGATTTCTTGGCTTCCAAAGGTGTGCTTGTACTCCTTGTATCCATACATGAAAATTTCTTTAAGATTTTAGCAACATATTTATCTTGGCTAATAAATATTCCATCTTTCCTTTGTTTGACTTGTAGTCCCAAAAAGAAAGTTAGTTCTCCCATAGAACTCATTTGAAATCTTCCTTTCATCAAAGCTTCAAACTCTTCACATCATGTCTTCTTAGTAGAACCAAAAATGATGTCAATAACATAGACTTAAACTAGAATAATGTCTTTGGCATTTTCTTGATGAACAGAGTTTTGTCAATGGTTCCTCTCCTATATCCATGTTCTAGCAGAAAGTTGGATAAAGTTGCATACCAGGCTCTTGGAGCTTGATGCAGACCATAAAGTGCTTTGATAACTTTGTAGACTCCATTGGGGAATTTAGGATCTACAAAACCTAGAGGTTGTGAGACATATACCTCCTCTGAAATAATACCATATAGAAAGGCACTTTTCACATCCATTTGATAGACTATAAATCCCATATATGATGCAAAGGCCAAAAATAACCTAATGGCTTCTAACCTTGCCACTGGTGCAAAAACCTCATCATAGTCTATCCCTTCTTCATGTCTGTAGCCTTGAGCAACAAGTCTTGCCTTGTTCCTCACAACAACCCCTCTTTCATCCTTCTTGTTCCTGACGACCCATCTTGTACCAATTACTCTTTTTCCTGAGGGAAGATCCACAAGAATCCAAACCTTTTGTAGCTCAAATTGTTTTAATTCTTCTTGCATGGCATCCACCCAACTTTCTTCATCAAGAGCCTGAGAGATATTTTTGGGCTCTACTTGAGATAAGAAACAGGCAAACAAACAATGTTGAGTATCTTTATGATTTGTTCTCTGCTGTTGTTTGACATAACTCACTAGTGCATGAGTTTTAATATTGGTTTGCAGTTGTCTTCTGGTTTGTACAACAGATTTTGGATCACCAATAATCTGAGTAGCAGGAAGTTTGTTGTTGACTTTATGAGTGGGAATAGAAATGACTGGAATTTCAGTTTCCACATTGTTGAAATCAGTTACTGCACCCTGCTCATCATAGGAAGCTTTGGAGAAGATTCCTTCAGCTGGACTGGCATATAAGTCTTCATCGTCCAATGCTTGCAAAATCTCTTCTAGTGAGTCAGTAGATCTAGCAGATTTTAACTTAGCAGTACTTGCAGATGAAGTATCGCTAGGTATAGTATGTACTGCTGAGTGTTGTGACTCAAAAGATTCTTCTCCTGAATGCTTATTAGCAGATGTAGCATTCTTTTCTTGATCTTGAAGCCTCTGAAATTCCTGGGAGGCTTGATCATCATTTGATGGCATGGTTTGCTTCTTGGGAGTTGCAGACATGGGAGTAACAGTAGGCATATTTGGCACATAGATGTGAACATCTTCATCTGTTGAAGAAACATCTTCTTGAGTACCTGCATTAGTCGCACTTGACTCCTCACCTGCATTGTTAGTTTGACAATCTTTTTGCAAAGAGTAGTAATCCATGGAGTTAGTTAGATAATCTAAATCAAACATCCAAGCATAACCTATTCCTGGAACATTGGGTTTATTTTCTAAGAAATTGACATGAGCATTCTCTTTAACTTTCTTAGTTGCCAAATTGTAAACCCTATATGCTTTACTTTGCAATGAATATCCTACAAGATATCCTGGATCAGACTTTCCATCAAACTTTCCTAAGTAATCAAGAGTATTTAGTATGAACACATGACACCCAAAAGGTTTTAAATGACTTATGTTAGGCTTTACATTAGTCAAAAGTTCATAAGGTGTTTTGTTTTGAGGTTTAGTTACTAGAACTCTATTTAACACATAACATGCAGTATTGATTGCTTCAGCCCAAAAGGTATTTGGCAAAATTGAATCAACCAGCATAGTTCTAGCAGCCTTAATTAATGTCCTATTCTTCCTTTCAGCTACTCTATTCTGTTGAGGAGTTCTTGGATTACTAAATTGCCTCTTAATTCCTTTAGACCTACAGAATTCATCAAAATCAGAATTCTTAAATTCTGTTCCATTATCAGTCCTAATGATTAAAACCTGTTTAGTGAACTGCTTTTCAACTAAAGTGATAAAATTCTTTAGTAATTCACTTGTTTCACTTTTAATGGATAAAAAGAAAACCCAACTGAATCTACTATAATCATCAGTTATGACTAGACAAAAGGTCTTATGGCTAATGCTTCTTATAGAAACTGGACCAAATAAATCCATGTGCAAGAGATGCAAAGGTTTTGTCACAGTATTTACAGTCTTGGTCTTACAAGAGGCTCTATGTTTATTTCCTTTTTGACAAGCAGCACATGTGAAATCATTTTGAAAAGATTTGTTAGGTAGACCTCTAACCAAATTCCTTTTTACCAATCTATTAAGATTCTTAATATTCACATGACCTAATCTTCTATGCCATAAATTTGACTCATCTAAAGAAGCCTTAGCTAGCAAACATGTAATACAACCTGGAGTAATAGTATGAAGATTAAAGGTGTACATATTTTCTTGCCTGGGTACTTTAAGCAGTATTTGAGATTCCTTGGGCATCTCAAAGTCTTTGGACAACACCAAGCAGTCTTTGTCTGTGAATAGCACCTTGCTTCTTATCACACATTTGTGATACTGAAAAGAGATTGAACTCATTCAATTCTTTCACAAAGAAGACATCTTCAAATTCTAACTTTCATGTGTTGATTTTCTCTTTGCCAGTGATTCTACCTTTGCTACCCCCAAAGGCTACTGGACCTCCTCTGAATTCTTCAAATTCAACAAGAAAATCTTTGTTCCCTGTCATGTGTCTTGAGCATCCACTATCTATAATTCCTCTATCTTTTATTGTTAAATCTGATTTGGATCAGACTTACTAGGATTGTTACAACTCTAGGTTGTTTAGACCTTTGATCTAGGATATTAGTAACAATGATCTACGCAGCAGAATAACAATAAGAACATCAAAGTTACTATTCTAACAAGGTTTTCTTTATTCCACATAAATCAAACCTAACTATTAACTATAACACCCACGTGTTCTATGGTTCTTAGACTCTCATAGGAGTTCTAAGCTATGCTGGATGATTAAATCAATAGCCCTGTCCCTCTTTATATACTAGAAGTTCTAGGGTTTACAAGGAGATAAACATAATAATGCAAGTATATCATCTAAGTATAAAGAATATCTTCACAATATTCTTCATACTTATCTTATTCTCTAGAATCTTCTAAAGATCTCTGCATCTTAAATAACACTAAAGGTACTTGCATAGGCAAGGGGTACTTGGATTTACCCTAGCCGTACATGGATTACACTAGCGGTACTTGGATTACACTAGTGGTACTTGGATTGTACTAGCGGTACTTACAAGTACTTTTTGTTTTGTATCTTCAAATCTTTTTGGCCCCACAATCTTCCCCTATTTGATGATTACAAAACATCCATATATCTCATGTAAACACACACCACATATATCTTCTTCCCCTTTTTGGAATCTCTGCAAATAGGGGTCTTCTTGAAGAAAATCAACGAATAATCACTTTCTTGGGTGATTACTAAAGGGATCACTTTAGTGGGTGATTACTTCCCCTTGAGTGGTGCATGTAGATGATTAAATAAGCTTCCCCTGAAACTTAGATCCATCATCTCTTGAATCACGAATCTGTAAGTTCTAATTGATGATTAATAATGAAGAAAAATGAATATCACCCATTTGTTGAAGAAGTGGAATCTCCCAAGCATGTATCTTATGTCTTGTACTATCCATGTGACATCGAACTTTATACAATAACAATCAAAAGTATAAGTAGAATCAATCTCTTACAAAAATCCTCATTTACCTTTGAAACGAGACACTGAGCACGATAATGGAACTCCTTCAAGTGATAGGAAATCACACATTCCTATATCTTGCAAGTCTTCGTCAACACCATATATGTACGAACAAGTTATCTTCAATTATGCATGAAAAACTTCCCCTGGATTCATGCAATTTACCCAATTGCTCACTAGTTGATAAACTCTTCCTCTTTTTGTAGAAACAACTAGAGAAAAATGCAACTCTTTCATTGCAAAAGGGGGATTCAGTTTATTGGTAAGAACGGGAACTGAAACCAACAAAAACCGTACAACTATGAGCCAACTATTAGCTATAACAATATATTTAGTCAAAATGACAAGGTGTATTGCTCACCAACAGTTTTTGGTACATGGGAACTGCTAACCCTCACAACTATGAGTCAGTTGTAAGCTGTAACAATATATTTAGTCCAAATACAAGGTGTATTGCTCACCTAATGAAGATATAATAAGAAAACAAGCCTGTGAAAATCAACTCCAACATCAAACAAGTAATTGTCAATCGTCTTCATAAAAATAACCAATAATCGAGCCATTAAAACTGAAGTACTTTCAGTATTGTCCGAGATTCGTAGCTGTACCAAAAGTATATGTCATCCGATATCGAACAAAGTAAACGGTACTTAACCATTTGTCGAATAACATTGAGCGGTACTTTATCCAGCGATCCAGCGGTATTTAGGAAAGTTTCCAAACAGCGACACTTTTTCTGTCTCAAAACTGTCACCAAAACAGTTTCTTCCTTCCTTCCATGACATTACATGACACTTTTTTTAGTCACTAAGGTGTCGTAGATTCTGTTGCTAAATTTAAAAACAATCTCCTCCATTGTTTTTGTGACGCTCCAGCTGTCACTCTTCTGTTGATGTGTCTGATATTGTCAGCGGTACATAAAAGATAATGGGCGGTACTTTGAAAAGTACACAATGTGAACGGTACTTGTAATAGTATTTCTTAGCAGCCCAAAGCAAAACTTCATTCGACCCATGTATCCATTCCAGCCCATACATATCCACGTAACAAGCATAATAAATATGAAAGAAAATATAATCCCTAAAACTTAGGGATCTTTGTATATTCGTGAATTCCACACCTTCCATAATATTATCTTTGAACAAACACGTGTGTACCTATAGATTTTATCAAAACCCCATATATATATTCCAATATATACGCATCTCATTCACTCTTTCAAATACGTAGAAGATTTGGAAGGAACTTTTAAGAAAGCAATCCCTAAAAATCAGCAATCAATTTGTGTTTTTCCAAAGCTTGAGTATTTTCTTTTATTGGAGACTCACGTGTACCATGCGTCTTTTGCTAGCTGTTGTACCCATAAAGATAGGAAACAATATATCCAATTAAGAGAAAAATATCACGCACCAAATATTCATTGTCTTCCCCTCAAATCACGCAGGCAATAATCTAATGATTTTTTTCACGTTTGTATGCAATTAACCGTCTCTTCTTTTCATCTGTGTTACACCAGTACATACGTAGCCACAAAAACATGTTGTAGACGTCAAAATCTGTTGCCTGTACTTTATACACGATCTGATCAAAACTTCTTTCATCTTGTTTGATATTTTTAATCCCTTCATCACCTTGAAGAGTAGTCACGTGATAGCAACACCGGCATACCAAATCACACGGCTTACTTTGAAGTCATGTGATCATTTTCTTCCATATCTCTGTAGAGTGTACCATTCTGCCTTCAAGACCAGCTTTTGAGCCAACCTGTTGTAGTAGCCATGAAGTATCAAATCTAGAGGTACACCTGATGTTGCATCCATGAGCACATAACATCATGCTAATTTACAATCTGTTGTGATTATAAACTGGAACCATGAACATCAACAACTTTCTTTGGATCACCATGAATATCAGCAACTTTAATGATTTACCTAGGGTTTGTTGGGAGAAACCCTAGATCAGCAACTTTTGGAGCGTATATATTCTGTTTAAATTAATCTAACGTTTATAGAAACCCTAGATTAGCTTGAATAATAAAAACAGAATATTGAAGAGCGTTTTCTGCAGCCTACCTTGACCAGCTATAACTTATTCTTGACAGCTCAGATCGACAATCCCTTCGGTGAGATTGTAGTGACACGTATAAAGAACCTCCAGTTCGAATTTCGTGACGATCCAACGGTTAAGGACTGAGTTATCACCGTTTGAATATGGCTCTGCAGAAAGATCCGAATTTGAAAACCGTAGACGGATTTTTAGATTTGTTCTTCATTCTTCGTCTCACGAACCTTGTTAGATCCTGGCATCGAGAGCCACCCGCTCTGATACCAATTGTTGATCCCTTTGGTTGGATCTATATTCTGTTAAGAATTAGTATAATAGTTTGTAATCAAACTAAAACACTTTGAGCACTCTTACTAAACACTAAATAAGTTATGCCGAATCTAACTTATAAAGCACAGAAGAACAGAATTACTTTTAACTATTCGATTCTCTTATTAATCGACTTGTATGAGGTACATAAAAGAAATTGTACCTATGTTCCTTTTATAGAGTAAGGAACCCTAGAAACCTTAGAATATTCTATAAAGATAACTATATCACAGACGATATATTATCAATATTATAACTATTTAGGTATATCACATAAGATATACTCTAACTATAACTATGACATATTTTATACAAAGATATATCCGTCCTAATCATCATAGTAGTACTTATGTTATAAGTAGCAGTACTTAATATGTACCGCGTTAACACTAACGGTACTTACATAACAGTAACAGTACTTCAAATACACTAACGGTACTTGACACTTAACAAATAATTCCCAACACAGTTTATGGACAAGTAATTCCTAATGAAGAAGCTAATCTAAAATTCTTAATAAGTGTTCCACTAGAGTGGAAAGCAATGGCTATGCACTTCATCACAAGAGATGATTTGGAAACAATTCTGTTTGATCATCTCTACAACAATCTTAGAGCATATGAGATGGATGTGAAAGGCACTGAAGTAAAGACAGCAACTGCTTCAAAGTCTAATTTGGCTTTTGTGTCAGATGGGAACAGTGGTACTTACTTTCAAAATACCGCTAGTGGATCTAGTAGCGGTACTTACTTCACAAATACCGCTGGAGGACTTACAAGCAGTACTTAACCACAAAGTATTGAAATCAGTCCTATAATCTCTCAAAATCCACATGAAAGGACTTCACCATTGTTTAGTGACAATGATGCCTTCTCACTCTTTGTTGGACAAGACAATAGGCCAAGATTAACTCTCAATGACTTGTTCCAAATGGATGATGCTGATGTAGAAGAGATGGATCTTAAATGGCAAGGTGCTATGGTGTCAATAAGATCTAACAAGTTCTTCAAGAAGACTGGAAGAAAAATGACTGTTGATCCTAATGAGCCATTAGGATATGACAAGTCTAAAGTTGAATGCTATAACTGTGGAAGGAATGGACACTTTGCAAGAGAATGCAATAGAGATAAAGCTGAGACAAGCAATCAGAAGTCCAAGAACAGCTATAGAACCAGTCTAAGAATAACTGAAATCTTTCCAAGAGGAAACAGCAGGAGTCCTAAAGGAACCAAAGCATTGGTTACTGTAGATGGAGTGGTGAATTGGGCAGAAGAAGAAGAAGAAGAGCTTGGATTAATGGCTCTCTCACATGAAGATACTGAGGGGCATCTCATTGATGAATTAAAAGATAAAGGAATTGTAGATAGTGGATGCTCAAGACACATGACAGATTTTCTTGCTGAATTTGAAGAATTTAGAGGAGGTCTAGTAGCCTTTGGGGGTAGCAAAGGTAGAATCACTGGCAAAGGGAAAATCAACACAAGAAAGTTGGAATTTGAAGATGTCTTCTTTGTAAAAGAATTGAATGAGTTCAATCTCTTTTCTGTATCACAAATGTGTGATAAGAAGAACAAGGTGCTATTCACAGACAAAGAATGCTTGGTATTATCCAAAGACTTTGAGATGCCCAAGGAATCTCAAATACTGCTTAAAGTACCCAGGCAAGATAATATGTGTAAAACCCGCATGCTTTTACCATGAATAGTGCCCTTAAGATCGTACGTCCTAGATTAAAACTTACCTCATTTAGTTATGATCACATTCATGTGCTAGTAATCAAGCAAGTGCATACGTGTATGACATGTTAAGTATCGATTACGTACGAACTCATGATAAACAGTTAATAAATATGTCACGTGAACATAATTAAATCATGATCACCATTTAAAATACGAACTAAAATAATTACGTAAATACATATAATATAATTACGAGCGTTAAGATTACGATAAACGACATGATAAAATAAACAGAAACACGTTAAACACGAACACGTTTAACCACGAACGAACACGAAACATCGGGACACGAGAAAGGTACGGGTACCCCATGTGGGGCCCCCATACCCACGGCACAACAACCAAGAATGGGCTAAGCCCATGGACTTTTACAAGTAAAGGGGGGTTATGGTAAAAACTATTTTTCATTTTCACTTTTCAAGAAAGAAAACAAAAAAACCCTAAAAGAGTTTTCTCTCCTCCTCCTTGGTTTCTTTTTGTGCCGCCACCTATATCAACACCATAGGATGGTGTTGTTGATTTTTGACATTAAAAACAAGTGCTAGAAACCGTGTTTGTTCATCCCCTTTCAAGTTACGTATTGGTATATCATTCTAAACCCTTCTTTTTAATTTTTCTTAATCTTTGATTATTTTCATGAACATGTTATTATTATTCCTATTAAAACATGATAATTAAACATTGATCTAACATGTTTTGGGGTAAATTAAAATCAACGAACGTTATAAAAAGGGTGTTTGTTTTAGCCTCCTAGCAAACAAACCCGAGGGGGGTTTGGTTTGCTTATTGCCGCAACCACCAAGACCATTTTTGGTCTTGGTTGGTGCTTGTGGGACCCACGGCAGCAAGGGGGCACACGTACCCCGAGTTTGGCTCGGGGTACGGTGTCGAATTCATGCCCGATTCATGGTTCGTTGGTTAAATCATGATCTATGTTACATGTTAATTTTTATGAATCATGAACTTAGGATATAAATTAATTAATAACATGAGATATTAATTAAATCATGACTTAGGTTATTTTAATTATTAATTTAGCATGATATTAATTTAACCTAAGTATTTTATGTTATAAGTTATAATTAATTAATTATTTAAAACATGCCTATAATTAATTAATTTAGACATGATTTAGGTTATATTATTAATAATAATAATACACATTTTAACCTAAGTATTTTATTTCATTTTAATTAAAACATGTTATACTTTAATTAAAATGCTTAACCTATAGTTTAATTTAAAATACATGAAATAATAATTAAACTATATACTATATCATATGACTTAAGAAACAAGCTTATAAACACTTAGACTTATATGTTAGCTTATGTAACCAGCTTAATTCTAGATATGGAAACTTCTATTTATAGAAACATAATTAAATAAGGCAACTAATCTATTAATGGAAACCTTCTATATATGGAAACTTATTTAATTAAGGCAGCTGATCTATTTTTGGAAACTTTCTATTTTTAGAAACTAATCTATTTTAAGCAGTAAATTCTATTTTTGGAAACTTTCTATTTCTGGAAACTTTCTATTTTTGGAAACTTTCTATTTTTGGAAACTTTCTATTTTTGGAAACTTTCTATTTTTGGTAACTTTCTATTTTTGGAAACTTTCTATTTTAGAAATTTTCTATTTTGGAAACTTTCTATTTTTGGAAACCTGCTATTTTTGGAAAGTTACTTATTATTACACAGTAAGTATAATAACACATGAAATACCAGTAATACTTAAACAGATTAATCAGAATACAAGATAAACACAGTTTAAGGCTTTAAACAGTGAACCATGACCTAAAACATACCAAGTCAGCTAAAATGAGACATAAAACCCAGTACGAAATCAGTGAATCGATACTTATACACGTGTGTATTCATGTAGCTTTAGTGATCCAGAAGTAGGAGTCTTTCTTCCGTTCATTCACTGGACTTGAGGTACGGATTCCCGTCCTTTCAGTATGGACATTCCTTCCTTTTTAGGATTTCCCCGTATGCAGCCAACTGTTTTCCCCAGTATTTGTTTTATTATTTTGAACTGCTTATGTTTAAATTAGCCTAATCTATAGCCATATACAAGCATGACCAGTTTCACCTAGTTATGGAGGTACCATAACCATAACATTAGAGGCACCAATGCTATGACTTCCCCATGGCGGAGTGATTGTTCGTGGCGTCCCTTTTCAGTTTTGGCCATATTATTATATCAGGTGGGGCGTATGGGTGCATCCTAGTTACATGTTTTATTCAGTATATCATGGTGAATGTGGTGTGTGCCTTGCATCCTTCACAAGGAGTTGATCCCTCCTACCCAAACCAGTATATTAATTAGAGGCATCCCCTCTAATCAGCATGATGAGGTGACCCCTCCAAGTATTCATGCACGTGACCTTTTCATGACCTATATGGGCTATGGTATATTTATGTTAAAACAGTTTTCATAAGATAAACATAAGGCTTTCAAACTATAAAACCAGTTTTCTTAATACTTAACCAGTTTACTCAGAACTTAGTCTTCCGCTGTTATATGTTACATGCTTATCCTATTTCATGCTATTTTGTACATCCTTGCACTGAGCGTCTTGCTCAGCCGTTTTCCTTTGCATGTTCCCAAAAAGGCAGGTACTCAGGGACGCTCGTAGATCTCAAACGTACGTGCATATGGACTGGAAGCTTTACTGTCTTTCTTTACTTCATGCATTTCCTTTACTTTAATACAGTTTGCTATGGACATTGTTTCTCCTTTCCTTTACAGTATTTATGTTTGTGTGTGATGAGCTTTACTTTGGGTTTACCGATGTTTGATTCCGGTATTTCCCTTTTATGGTCGAATAATGCTTAGACATTTATCCTTGTATGCTCTGATGACACGCCATGATTATGCGTAATATTCCATTTCCAAAATGGGGTGTTACAATTATGGTATCAGAGCCAAGGTTTCGACCTGTAGGCTCTCAAATATGACCTGTGATTAGTGGGTAGTCACTACGATCTTCCTAGAACTGACAGTTGTTTTCATGCATTCATCATTTTTAAGCATACATATACATGTCATTGTTACAGGGTTTTTGACTAAGTAATGGTTGGTACAGGACTGGCCCTATTTAGTCGCATGTGTTTTATCGAAACTTTTAAATTTGGGACCGACCCATAGGCGTCCCCTCGATATGTCTTTTGTTTTGAGTGAACCGACCAGAGGCGTTCACTCTCGAGCATCAAAAGTTTTCATAAAACTGCATCATGCATTCATACAAAGATTTTCTTGCATAAAATTTTTCTCGTGAAATTTTTGGCATAAATTTTTTTTGTATTTTATGTTTGAACTGTTAATCATATGTTTATGTTATACTGTCAGATGGTTCTCACACGCGAGCAAGAGCAGCTCAATGCTGCAATTCAGGCTGCCATGCAAGCCTTACTTCCTCAACTGAGGAATGACATTCGTGCTGAAGTCCAAGCTGCCAACAATCAGCAGCACAATCAGCCACCTCCTCCTCCTCCCCCAGTGACACTAGCAGTGTGGTTGGAAAGATTCAACAAGCTTCGTCCTAGAGCTTTTGAAAAGACTGATAGCCCCAGCGATGCTGAAAGCTGGTTGACTCACATTGAGAAGATTTTCAATGCTATGGGATGTGACCCCGCATTCAAGGCGAGATTGGCATGCTACCGGTTTGAAGGCGATGTACTCAACTGGTGGCTAGCCTTGACGCAGTCAGAAGGAGGTGATGAATGGGTCGCTGGTTTGACATGGGCCCAATTCAAGGAGAGAGTGATGGAGCAATTCTTTCCTAAGGCAGAGCAGGAAAAACTCAAGCGAGAATACCATGGGATACGTCAGAGAGCGGGCGAGAATAGCAACGAATTCATGCAGCGCTTTCTTCGCTTAGCTGGTTTTCTGGGAGCAGCAGCTGGTACTCCTGAGGAGCAGGCACACCACTTTAGGTGGGCACTTCGCACCTCGGTCGCGAACAATCTGGTATGTGCTACGTTCAATACAGTAGCACAAGTGGCCGACGCAGCAAGGAAGCTTGAGATGTTGCAGGAACGCGATGAGTTCGGGGAAGCTGAAAGACCCAACAAGAGGTAAACATTTCGTGTCTATCGATAACCAGACCGCATCCTATCTTTACATGTCCTATAATCATCTCTTAAACTGTATCTTCCAGGCAGAAAACTGGGGACCGGTCTCAGCCGGCTACTCAGCAGCAACCTAATCAGCCCAAAGGAAATGGTCACACTAACGACCGTTCTGTTGTGGAAAGGCGCAGCGGTAATGATAATTACCGTAACAATGCGGGACACTCCAACAACAGCAGGTCCTACTATTTACGCATCTTCTCATGATTTCATGTTATAACTCTCATGCTAACACTATATTAATCTCTACCAGGAACCACGGTAACGGGAAGGACCAGAACCACAGGGGTTCTCAGCCTAACCGTTCAGCTAACACTGGTGAATATCTTATGACGCATATGTCTTATACTCGTGCATATACTTTATATTAACATATTTTGTCATCAGCAGGCCCTCAGCAAGCAAGGACTCCTGCTGGAGGATTCACTCATCCTCTTTGCAGTACTTGCCATCGCAGACACCCTGGCCCATGTCGTCATGATTCCGACGCGTGCTACAAGTGCGGCCTCCCTGGCCATCGTATCAGAGATTGCCGTAAGGGTGAAATGGAGGGTACTTCGGGTCATGCTGATACTAAACCTCCTCCTACCACTGGGCGTGTCTACACGACATCGCGCGATCAGGCAAACAAATCTACATGTACCATTACTGGAATTTTGTATATGTACGGCCAAGCTACATGTGTTCTTTTCGACACGGGTGCCACTCATTCAGTTATTTCCACTACATATGCTAAGAACATCAGGACACTTCCCTTGCCATTAGAAAATAGGCTTACCATTTCCACGCCTTTGAAAGACTCTGTATTAATAACGCATGTATACAAGAGTCTTCCTCTAGAGTTTGACGATAAAGTTCGTGCAGTAGATGCACTTCCCTAGACATGATTGAATTCGATATGATTCTCGGCATGGACTGGCTATCCAAGCACCATGCTACCATAGACTGCCACTCATATCGGGTGATCTTCGGCGACATTAATGCACCTGAGTACATTCATAACGGGTTCATACCCGGACGGTCTGTACAAGTGATATCTACCTTGCAAGCACGTGCATTACTGTCACATGGCTGCGAAGGTTATCTAGCTACGGTTCACGACATGGATGCTGAATCCCCATCGATTCAGGATCAACCAGTAGTTTCGGAATTTCAAGACGTCTTCCCAGATGAACTTCCAGGCATACCACCTGCACGAGAAGTGGAGTTCAATATCGACCTTGTTCCGGGAGCTGAGCCAATCTCTAAGGCTCCGTATCGTATGGCTCCCATAGAGCTAAAAGAACTGAAGGACCAACTGCAGGAACTTCTTGAACGAGGGTTCATTAGACCAAGCGCATCTCCATGGGGCGCATCGGTCTTGTTCGTTAAGAAGAAGGACGGCAGCATGCGACTTTGCATTGACTACCGCGAACTTAATAAGATTACCATCCGCAATAGATATCCACTGCCACGTATAGATGATCTGTTTGACCAACTTCAAGGAGCCAAACACTTCTCAAAGATTGATCTAAGGTCAGGCTACCATCAGCTGAGGGTTAAAGAGCAGGACATTGCTAAGACTGCTTTTCGTACCCGCTATGGTCATTATGAGTTTGTGGTCATGCCATTCGGCCTGACCAATGCTCCAGCAGTATTCATGGATCTGATGAACAGAATCTTCCATGAATTCCTTGATAAGTTTGTCATTGTATTCATCGATGACATCCTGATTTTCTCTAAATCCACGAAGGAACATGAAGACCATCTCCGTACGGTACTACAGATTCTTCGTCAGAAGCAGCTGTATGCGAAATTCTCCAAGTGTGAGTTCTGGTTAAACAAGGTGGCATTCTTAGGTCACATTGTATCAGCAGAAGGGATCACTATGGACCCAGCGAAGGTTGAGGCTATCACTAAATGGCCAAGACCAACGTCAGCGACAGAAGTCCGCAGTTTCTTGGGCTTAGCTGGATATTATCGCAGATTCGTGGAGAACTTTTCCCGCTTGGCACTACCTCTCACCAAACTGATGCGAAAAGGGGAGAAATTCGTCTGGACGGAAGAACGAGAGAAGAGCTTCGAAGACCTAAAGCAGAAGTTAGTATCTGCACGTATTCTTACTCTCCCATCTGGTACAGGTGGATTTCAGATCTATAGCGATGCATCGGGGAAGGGACTGGCCTGTGTTCTCATGCAACATGGGAAAGTGATCGCGTATGCTTCACGGCAGCTTAAGCCCTATGAAGAAAACTATCCTACGCACGACCTGGAACTTGCTGCAGTGGTGTTCGCATTGAAAATATGGAGGCATTACTTATACGGAGAATCATGCGACATTTTCACGGATCACAAGAGCTTGAAGTATATCTTCACACAGCGAGAATTGAACATGAGACAAAGGAGATGGTTGGAACTGTTGAAGGATTATGATATTAACCTACAGTATCATCCCGGGAAGGCTAATGTAGTAGCAGATGCCCTCAGCAGAAAGTCCGGAATGATCAACGGCATTGAGATCAAGGAACAAAACATAAGAGACTTGGAGCGGCTAGACATCGAAATCATGGTACGTGGGCAGCACGGATACTAGGCGAATCTTAGAGTAGAACCTGAGTTACTGACTAGGATCAAGGAAGCGCAGAAGGATGATGGAGAGATTTGGGCGATAATTTAGAATTTGGAGAAGCAGACAGAATTCAGAATGGACGCAGACGGTATCGTTTGGCAGGGCACGAGACTTTGTGTTCCTGACAATCAAGAACTCCGGGAAGCCTTGTTAGCTGAAGCGCACAGCTCCCCATTTTCTATACATCCTGGGTCGACAAAAATGTACCATGACATCAGACAGCACTTTTGGTGGAGTGGCATGAAACAGGATGTAGCCACGTATGTCTCCAAATGTCTTACCTGCCAGCAGGTTAAGATTGAACATCAGCGATCGGGCGGTCTCCTTCAACCGTTGGATATTCCAGAGTGGAAGTGGGACAAAATCACCATGGATTTTGTTACCGGTCTTCCGCCTACCAAGAAAAAGCACGATGCTATTTGGGTCACTGTTGATCGACTCACCAAATCAGCTCATTTCTTACCGATACGCAAGGAAGATCCGGTAAGTAAACTCGCAGATACTTACAGAAGGGAGATCATGAGACTCCACGGTACTCCCTCCAGCATCGTCTCTGACAGAGATCCTCGTTTCACATCGCGATTCTGGAAAGGTCTGCAAAAAGCTTGGGGTACACAACTTAAGCTGAGTACGGCCTTTCATCCTCAAACGGACGGACAGTCGGAGCGAACAATTCAGACATTGGAAGATATGTTAAGGTCGTGTGCGTTGGAATAGACAGGTGATTGGGACGATTACATCTGTTTGGTCGAGTTTGCATACAACAACAGCTGGCACGCAAGTATCAAATGTGCTCCTTTCGAAATGTTGTATGGCAGAAAGTGTCGCGCTCCAACTTGCTGGGATCAAGTGGGAGAGCGAACACTCGAAGGACCAGAAATTATAGAAATGACTAATGAGAAGATCGAAGTAGCTAAGCAGAAGCTGCAGGAAGCACGGTCACGTCAGAAGAGTTACGCCGATAAGCATCGTAGGGACATACATTTCAAGGTGGGAGATCACGTCTTCCTCAAGGTTTCGCCGGCACGTGGTGTTAAACGATTCGGGATCAAAGGGAAACTCAGTCCTCGTTTCATCGGACCTTTTGATATCATTGAACGAATCGGTGAAGTATCTTACCGATTGGCGTTACCTCCTCAGCTTTCGCACGTGCATAACGTGTTCCATGTGTCCTTACTCAGAGGGTACAATTATCATCCCCTTCACATGGTTCAGTATCCACTGGAACAGATACGTGAAGATCTCACTTTTATAGAAGAACCCGAACGAGTGCTCGACAGGCAAGAACGAGTCATGAGAAGGAAGACGATTCCATTCGTCAAAATTCTTTGGAGGGACCATACCGAGCGGGAAGCCACTTGGGAAACAGAGGAGTCTATCCGGGCTTCTTACCCTCACTTCATATTTTGAGTTCGGGTATGTTACTTCTTTCCAGCTTACTTTATCTATAATTCGGGGACGAATTATTCTTTTTAGGGGGGAAGAATTGTAAAACCCGCATGCTTTTACCATGAATAGTGCCCTTAAGATCGTACGTCCTAGATTAAAACTTACCTCATTTAGTTATGATCACATTCATGTGCTAGTAATCAAGCAAGTGCATACGTGTATGACATGTTAAGTATCGATTACGTACGAACTCATGATAAACAGTTAATAAATATGTCACGTGAACATAATTAAATCATGATCACCATTTAAAATACGAACTAAAATAATTACGTAAATACATATAATATAATTACGAGCGTTAAGATTACGATAAACGACATGATAAAATAAACAGAAACACGTTAAACACGAACACGTTTAACCACGAACGAACACGAAACATCGGGACACGAGAAAGGTACGGGTACCCCATGTGGGGCCCCCATACCCACGGCACAACAACCAAGAATGGGCTAAGCCCATGGACTTTTACAAGTAAATGGGGGTTATGGTAAAAACTATTTTTCATTTTCACTTTTCAAGAAAGAAAACATAAAAACCCTAAAAGAGTTTTCTCTCCTCCTCCTTGGTTTCTTTTTGTGCCGCCACCTATATCAATACCATAGGAGGGTGTTGTTGATTTTTGACATTAAAAACAAGTGCTAGAAACCGTGTTTGTTCATCCCCTTTCAAGTTACGTATTGGTATATCATTCTAAACCCTTCTTTTTAATTTTTCTTAATCTTTGATTATTTTCATGAACATGTTATTATTATTCCTATTAAAACATGATAATTAAACATTGATCTAACATGTTTTGGGGTAAATTAAAATCAAAGAACGTTATAAAAAGGGTGTTTGTTTTAGCCGCCTAGCAAAGAAACCCGAGGGGGGTTTGGTTTGCTTATTGCCGCCACCACCAAGACCATTTTTGGTCTTGGTTGGTGCTTGTGGGACCCACGGCAGCAAGGGGGCACACGTACCCCGAGTTTGGCTCGGGGTACGGTGTCGAATTCATGCCCGATTCATGGTTCGTTGGTTAAATCATGATCTATGTTACATGTTAATTTTTATGAATCATGAACTTAGGATATAAATTAATTAATAACATGAGATATTAATTAAATCATGACTTAGGTTATTTTAATTATTAATTTAGCATGATATTAATTTAACCTAAGTATTTTATGTTATAAGTTATAATTAATTAATTATTTAAAATATGCCTATAATTAATTAATTTAGACATGACTTAGGTTATATTATTAATAATAATAATACACATTTTAACCTAAGTATTTCATTTCATTTTAATTAAAACATGTTATACTTTAATTAAAATGCTTAACCTATAGTTTAATTTAAAATACATGAAATAATAATTAAACTATATACTATATCATATGACTTAAGAAACAAGCTTATAAACACTTAGACTTATATGTTAGCTTATGTAACCAGCTTAATTCTAAATATGGAAACTTCTATTTATAGAAACTTAATTAAATAAGGCAACTAATCTATTAATAGAAACCTTCTATATATGGAAACTTATTTAATTAAGGCAGCTGATCTATTTTTGGAAACTTTCTATTTTTAGAAACTAATCTATTTTAAGCAGTAAATTCTATTTTAGGAAACTTTCTATTTTTGGAAACTTTCTATTTTTGGAAAATTTCTATTTTTGGAAACTTTCTATTTTTGGAAACTTTCTATTTTTGGTAACTTTCTATTTTTGGAAACTTTCTATTTTTGGAAATTTTCTATTTTGGAAACTTTCTATTTTTGGAAACCTGCTATTTTTGGAAAGTTACTTATTATTACATAGTAAGTATAATAACACATGAAATACCAGTAATACTTAAACAGATTAATCAGAATACAAGATAAACACAGTTTAAGGCTTTAAATAGTGAACCATGACCTAAAACATACCAAGTCAGCTAAAATGAGACATAAAACCCAGTACGAAATCAGTGAATCGATACATATACACGTGTGTATTCATGTAGCTTTAGTGATCCAGAAGTAGGAGTCTTTCTTCCGTTCATTCACTGGACTTGAGGTACGGATTCCCGTCCTTTCAGTATGGACATTCCTTCCTTTTTAGGATTTCCCTGTATGCAGCCAACTGTTTTCCCCAGTATTTGTTTTATTGTTTTGAACTGCTTATGTTTAAATTAGCCTAATCTATAGCCATATACAAGCATGACCAGTTTCACCTAGTTATGGAGGTACCATAACCATAACATTGGAGGCACCAATGCTATGACTTCCCCACGGCGGAGTGATTGCTCGTGGCGTCCCTTTTCAGTTTTGGCCATATTGTTATATCAGGTGGGGCGTATGGGTGCATCCTAGTTACATGTTTTATTCAGTATATCATGGTGAATGTGGTGTGTGCCTTGCATCCTTCACAAGGAGTTGATCCCTCCTACCCAAACCAGTATATTAATTAGAGGCATCCCCTCTAATCAGCATGATGAGGTCACCCCTCCAAGTATTCATGTACGTGACCTTTTCATGACCTATATGGGCTATGGTATATTTATGTTAAAACAGTTTTCATAAGATAAACATAAGGCTTTCAAACTATAAAACCAGTTTTCTTAATACTTAACCAGTTTACTCAGAACTTAGTCTTCCGCTGTTATATGTTACATGCTTATCCTATTTCATGCTATTTTGTACATCCGTGCACTGAGCGTCTTGCTCAGCCGTTTTCCTTTTCATGTTCCCAAAACGGCTGGTACTCAGGGACGCTCGTAGATCTCAAACGTACGTGCATATGGACTGGAAGCTTTACTGTCTTTCTTTACTTTATGCATTTCCTTTACTTTAATACAGTTTGCTATGGATATTGTTTCGTCCTTTCCTTTACAGTATTTATGTTTGTGTGTGATGAGCTTTACTTTGGGGTTACCGATGTTTGATTCCGGTATTTCCCTTTTATGGTCGAATAATGCTTAGACATTTATCCTTGTATGCTTTGATGACACGCCATGATTATGCGTAATATTCCATTTCCAAAATGGGGTGTTACAATATGTGTACCTTTAATCTTCATACTATTACTCCAACAGGTGGTATTACATGTTTCCTAGCTAAGGCTTCTTTAGATGAGTCAAACTTATGGCATAGAAGGTTAGGTCATGTGAATTTCAAGAATCTTAATAGATTGGTAAAAAGGAATTTAGTTAGAGGTCTACCTAACAAATCTTTTGAAAATGATTTCACATGTGTTGCTTGTCAAAAAGGTAAACAACATAGAGCCTCTTGTAAGACCAAGGCTGTAAATACTGTGACAAAACCTTTGCATCTCTTGCATATGGATTTATTTGGTCCAATTTCTATCAAAAGCATTAGCCATACGACCTTTTGTCTAGTCATAACTGATGATTATAGCAGATTCAGTTGGGTTTTCTTTTTAGCCCTTAAAAGTGAAACAAGTGAATTACTAAAGGATTTTATCTCTTTAGTTGAAAAATAGTTCACTAAACTGGTTTAGTCATTAGGACTGATAATGGAACAGAATTTAAGAATGCTGATTTTGATGAATTCTGTAGGTCTAAAGGAATTAAGAGGCAATTTAGTAATCCTAGAACTCCACAACAGAATGGAGTAGCTGAAACGAAGAATAGGACATTAATTGAGGTTGCTAGAACTTTGCTGGCTGATTCACTTTTGCCAAATACCTTTTGGGCAGAAGCAATCAATACTGCATGTTATGTGATAAATAGAGTCCTAGTAACTAAGCCTCAAAACAAAACACCTTATCAACTTTTGACTAATGTAATGCCTAACATAAGTCATTTAAAGCCTTTTGGGTGTCATGTGTCCATACTAAATACTCTTGATTATTTGGGAAAGTTTGATGGAAAGTCTGATCCAGGATATCTTGTAGGATATTCATTGCAAAGTAAAGCATATAGGGTTTACAATTTGGCGACTAAGAAAGTTGAAGAAAATGCTCATGTCAATTTCTTAGAAAATAAACCCAATGTTCCTGGAATAGGATATGCTTGGATGTTTGATTTAGATTATCTAACCAACTCTATGGATTACTACACATTGCAAAAGGATTGTCAACCTAACAATGCAGGTGAGGAGTCAAGTGCAACTAATGCAGGTGCTCAAGAAGATGTTTCTTCATCAGATGAAGATGTTCATATCTATGTGCCAAATATGCCTACTATTACTCCTATGTCTATAACTCCCAAGAAGCAAACCATGCCATCAAATGTTGATCAAGCCTCCCAAGAGCTTTAGAGCCTTCAAGATCAAGAAAAGAATGCTACATCTGCTAATAAGCATTCAGGAGAAGAGTCTTTTGAGTTACAACACTCAGCAGTACATACTATACCTAGCGATACTTCATCTGCAAGTAGTGCTAAGTCAAAATCTGCTAGGTCTGTTGACTCACTAGAATAGATTTTGCAAGCATTGGACGATGAAGACTTATATGCCAGTCCAGCTGAAGGAATCTTCTCCAAAGCTTCCTATGATGAGCAGGGTGCAGTAACTGATTTCAACAATGTGGAAACTGAAATTCCAGTCAGTTCTATTCCCACTCATAAAGTCAACAACAACCATCCTGCTACTCAGATTATTGGTGATCCAAAATCTGCTGTACAAACCAGAAGACAACTGCAAACTAATATTGAAACTCATGCACTAGTGAGTTATGTCAAACAACAACAGAGAACAAATCATAAAGATACTCAGCATTATTTGTTTGCCTGTTACTTATCTCAAGTAGAGCCCAAAAATATCTCTCAGGCTCTTGATGAAGAAAGTTGGGTGGATGCCATGCAAGAAGAATTAACACAATTTGAGCTACAAAAGGTTTGGATTCTTGTGGATCTTCCCTCAGGTAAAGAGTAATTGGTAAAAGATGGGTCTTTAGGAACAAGAAGGATGAAAGAGGGGTTGTTGTGAGGAACAAGGCAAGACTTGTTGCTCAAGGCTACAGACAGGAAGAAGGGATAGACTATGATGAGGTTTTTGCACCAGTGGCAAGGATAGAAGCCGTTAGGTTATTTTTGGCCTTTGCATCATATATGGGAATTATAGTCTATCAAATGGATGTGAAAAGTACCTTTCTATATGGTACTATTTTAGAGGAGGTATATGTCTCACAACCTCCAGGTTTTGTAGATCCTAAATTCCCCAATAGAGTCTACAAAGTTATCAAAGCACTTTATGGTTTGCATCAAGCTCCAAGAGCCTGGTGTGCAACTTTATCCAACTTTCTGCTAGAACACGGATATAAAAGAGGAACCATTGACAAAACTCTGGTCATCAAGAAAAATGCCAAACACATCATTCTAGTTCAAGTCTATGTTGATGACATCATTTTTGGTTCTACCAAGAAAACATGGTGTAAAGAGTTTGAAGCTTTGATGAAAGGAAGATTTCAAATGAGTTCTATAGGAGAACTAACTTTCTTTTTGGGTCTACAAGTCAAACAAAGGTGAAAGTCCCTTAATATGACAATTGTTGATAAACTATAACTCTTGTAACCACGAAACACAATGAAATACTTTTCAAACGCGTGATGCTTTATTAAGTATTATAAACAAAGTATTACAAAGTGCTATGAATACACTCGTTGAATGACAACAAGATATGAACCCTAGAAACAAGTAAACTAGATTCGAGACTCAAGTTTACAAGGGAACCAATGAGACGCTGGTAGACAGCTGGGGGCTCAGCGGTTCCAAGGTGAGAAAGAACTTAGATAAATTATCCAAGCACAAGGGTTGAGTTAATTCTTCTTTCTCACTCCTATTTATAGTGTACGAGGTTGCTTCCTTAGTGGGAGTAGTTGATACGTGTCATCTTCTGATTGGAAGAGTACAACGTATTAAATGCATGTCCAAATCGAGACATACCTTTAACCAACTTTAGGTGAACAGTTCTGCCAACTGTTCACCTTTTGTCCCACTAGGTCGTACTAGGCTTTATCTTGAATCTCTTGTTTTGTCCCGCTCAAAACACTTGGTAGATTCTCCCGCATAAACTATAAAGGATTGGATAAGCTTTGCTTATCCCAGACTTCTAGGGTTCTTAAGTGATCTCTGAGTGTTGTCAACTCAGAGATCCTTGAACACCAGTACATTCCTTCAACATCCCAGCTATCCATAATCGCTGGTGAGTTTGACTTCAGATTGTCTTTGACTTCTCTGACGTTGTCTTTGACTTGAATGTGCCTGGTGTGCCAGTTGAGGCTTTGCCTTCCACTGGTCTAGTCTCTGTTGCTGGTCCTCTCAGCGATCAGTAAGCACTTAGTCTAATTAAACAAATCTAGACTGGGCCATAGTTAAAACTTTCATTGGCCCAACAATCTCCCCCTATTTGTTTATAAATTATATTAAGTCTAAATTATTGTATGTGAGTACACAGCTTATTCTTACACATAATTTAACAAACATACCTCAGAGTTTTATTAAACATAAAGAACCTAGTCTATTACAAGAACACCCAGAGGTGTAAACATAAACAAAAAAGTAAAAAGGTTCTTCAGCGATCGAGGCCTTGATCACAGATTCTCTGGGCTTCAACTTTGTCACTCCTAGAGTTGATGATAAGCTCAACTTCAAACTCAAAATCCTTAGCTGCTTTGCAATTCCTTAGGATGCCCTGTTTGAGTCTGATAAGCTGGATGGTTGATGCCAGATGTAGTTCATTCATCCGCTGAAAGCAATACTCACAATTACCATTCATAAAGACCATACCTGTCTCTGGTTCTGAGTATACTTGGCCCCCTACTGGTTTGGTGATCTCTTTGGGAAGAACCAAGTTTCTGTGCATCCCATCAACAACAATGTTTTCAGTAACCAACTTCTCTACCAGGGGCCCCATTTGGGTTTTCCTTTTTCTTTATCCTTTATAAGTTTGTTGTTGTGAAAGTTGAGGAGGCAGGGGTACCTTCAGCTTCTTTGCCGTGTCTCTTACCCAATTCAGCTTTGCTTGAATATTCTTCATCATTTGGGCAGCACCAGGCCCAGTCTTCTTTTGGGCAAGCGACAACATTTCTAACCATTCAGAGAGGCCCAGATCTCTGAGTTTAAAGTCACTTGAGACTTTGTAGTTGGTTAGTTGGTTCTCTCTGTAAAGGGTCATCACCACCTTTTTGTTCTTGTCAGTGTAGCATGCATACTTGGTGATTTGACCGGGTTCAGCTCTCTGGTTTACAAGTCTTTCATATTCCTTTAGAAGGTTGCTCCTCTTAACCTCTAATTCTTTGAGCTTCACCAACTGAGCTTCCTTTACAACAGGAGAGAGTTTGTTCAAAGCTTCTTTGCTTTTGAGTTCAGCAGCTCTGATGTTTGCCAGCCTTTGGTGTTCCAAGATTTGAGCTTTTTCCTGCTCTGGGGTGAGTGGTGGTTCATCAGCGCTCTTGAATTTGTTTAGATCAGAGTCTTTGGAGTACCTGGCTGTAGATCCACCTTCTTCTTGGAGGGAGTGCAGGGTTATTTCAGGCTGTTCAATAGCAATTCCTTTTCCCTTATCCTTTATTGCATCAGTGCTGGGGTTGAAGGATCTAAGAGGTTGTGGTGTAGGAATCACTGTTGAAGGTTTTGGTTCTTTGAGTGACTGCTCCCCCTTAGGTGAGGCAGTGTCTTCTTCTTCTTCAGAGGTGGAGGTTGTTGAATTCTCCCCCTCAGGTATAGCGTCGATAGTAGCTGTGCCTGAACCAGGCTTAAGGAACTTAATGAATTCTTGATGAACAAATAAGCAGATCTCTTTAAGTTCCTCTTGTAACAGCTCTTGAAGAAGTTTTCTTGAAGGCTCAGACACCTTAGAAATACCTGCAACATTGGCTTTGACAGCTGATGTGAGGACAGATGGTATGTATTGCTGGAGGCTCTGGTCTAGAACAGCTGGGTGGTGAGCTTGCAAGGCACTTTCCAGTAGTTGCGGAAGTAAGGCAGTCATAGAGGACTCCACAGATGAAGTTAGTGAAGTCTCTAGTGTTGTGGTGAGCTCCTCAGCAGCATGGGTTAGTGTTTGTAATTCAGAGATGATGACATCATTTGTAACTTTGGGCTTGGTTTTATTGATGTCACCCCTCTTAATCCAGAGAGCCTTAGCAGCGAGTTCCTGAACATCTTTCACTCTAGGAACATGGACAGGCTTGAGATTTTGTAAAGTTTCTAAGTGTTGCTTGGCCCCTAGTTCCATGACATTTGGTAAGGTTGGGAAGGGAACTGGGGTTGGTGCACAGAGCCTCTGGTCTGATGGGAAGGAGATGGGTTTCAACTCTGATGTAACTTGGTCATCATCAGCATCCATATCAGCATAGTTTGAAATGGTCAAGTCCTCTTCAATAATGAAGACCTCATCCTCTGGCATGGAATCAATGTCTGACATGGCATCAAGATCTATGTGGGGGACTTCAGCATTTTCATCACCAGCAATAGAATAGGCATCGTCATTCTATTGTTCTTCATGAAGATTATGAGCCTGTTATGACATTTGCTAGTAACCATTTGTGAAAAATATGAAGTTATAGATCGCCATTCGCTGCCCCTAGGAAAGCTGGGTGTGATTATCCAGCCCCCCCTAAGGATTGCTCCTTGGGACTCTTTTAGTTGTGAATTCACGAAAGTTAAAGGTCGCCATTTATCGCTGCCCCTAGGAAGACTGAGGGTGATTATTCAGCCCCCCCAAAAGAATAAATTCTTTGGGAATCTTTTAGTTGTGAATTATTTGAAGGTAATGGTCGCCTTTTATCGCTGCCCCTAGGAAGACTGAGGGTGATTGTAACACTCTCATTTTTCGTATCGGTACAGCGGAAGGGTCTTTCAGAGTGTTACGGGATAGCACAATAACTCCAATCATAGACAACACATAAAAATGGTTGTACAAGGTTTAACCAACATTCATTCGATAAAAAGTTTCAAAAGCGTACAACATGTCCCAAATTATACAGGTCATTAAGTTTACAAAACATAGATCGAATGAACATTTTTAATATTAAGTGTGGGCCATCAGAGTCGATCTCCATCCGGATTACCTTCAAGCACCTGAGATACAAAACATGCAAAAATCATATCAGCGAATGCCGAGTGAATTCATAGAGTTTAATGAAAACCGTTATATAAAACAATCATTTACAATCATTTAAAATCAGAACACAAGTATAATATCGGAAGTAAGTCCACATATTGCTAGTCAGGCAATATATATCAAGCATACATCTTAAACCGTCCATGAGACCGTAGTCTCTATATTACCATGTTAGGTAATATATTCATCGTAATAGCGTCGTTATCGTTTATTTAGATTATACATGTCGTATAGATTATAGTATCTGAATTAGGATTATTATTAGCCGCATGACATTGTTACCTTACTGTGAAAACAGCGGGCCGCGAACCCGACAAACAATTTGCCCATCTAAATTAGCGTGTCGTCACAAAAATCACGCTATGGAATCTTCTCATACATAAATTCGCTTACCAATCAATGTGGTACGACGGGGATTAACCGTCAAGGCGCGAACTGGGGTGATCGTCCCCAAATAGTACTATCAAATGCATAAGCGTCTACCAAAACCCGGTAGTTCACAATTCATGCTAATGGGACTTTGAGTGACATAACCTAACTACTAATAATCCTTTTAGTCTCGAATATAGGGTCATGGCATCATTCGGGTCCATATCATTAAGCATACAATCGGGACTACTTGTGTTCTATTTTTATAAAAATCTAGCATGTTATCTCCCTCGCGGGTTTACAAATCATTTTATAAAACATTTAAAAGAGTGCGAGGCTATGAACTCACGTTGTTATTGAAAGGCGGATTATCGGCTACGGGCGTGCTTCGGTCACGGAAACCTATATAAATAATAATCGGTCTTAGACTTGGTCCAATGACTTTTATCAAAATAACAATATACATATATATGATTTTGTACATATGATGATGATCAAGTGGGTTTATAAATCCTCATTTACTCATTTTGGTGTTTACGCTTTAGTATCGTCTTACTAGTTCACTAGTTTTACCGATTTTACCTATTTTAAGTTCATTAAGTCTTTTATAAGTTCTTTTACTTGTTTTTACCCATTATATACTTATATGATCAGTATATGTACTTTTCATGTTGGGCCCTATTGGGTTAAGCCCAAATAATTCTTTTTACATGTTTTTATCTTATTAAGTCCAATTATTAGTCTAATAGGTTTAGTTAGCTCGTAAATGTCCGTAATTCTTATAGTTCGGGTTTTATCGGTTTTTACTTGTCTTAGTTACTTATACATCAGTATATAACTTTTATAAACTTTACATTAGACGGGTTTGGTCGTCTATGTTTTATTTGATGAAAAACGTTAATTTCACGGCGATAGCCGAAAAAGTCGTAAAAATCAAGTTTATAGTTTTTATTACTTATAAATATTATTTTTACCACCATTTATATAATTTACCCATTTAATTAACCTTTTATACATTTATATAATTAAGTTCTATAAGTTAGTGGGTTTATACTTTACATTTTATAAATTATAAAGTGAGTGCTTATATAATAATAATAAACATTATCTCCAAAATCTGATTTTTAACTTCATGTTTACCATTTTTATCATATCTAGAGTTCTACAATGACTTAGAAGCTCATTTTTGGATGACAACTTCTTCATAATATGTGCTAAATATAACTTAGCTATAGCTACTGCCCATTTTGAGTCTAAGTTGCCTTAACAGTCCCTACAAAACTGCTTATTCAGATTGTACCACCTAACTTGTTTTGATCATATCTCACTCATTATTTTGATTCCATTGCATGGCCAACTCTCACATGTGTATAACATCATCTAATTACTGTAAATAGATCAAACCATGCATTTTTATCAGTTCATCATTTAGTTATCTACTGTTTTTATACAGCCAACTAATTAGTCATGATTTTAGCTTCATTTCTTATGGTTATCATCATTTTAAGCATGTTTATCAACACTTGATCCCCACACAACATTTTTATCATCATATATACATCATATACATATACAAATAAAAGAAAATACATTTTTTCTTTACAAAATAATAAGAGAAAAATGTAGAGGATGATCTTCTTTACCAATCCAAGTGGATTTCTTGTTTTAGGAAGGCAAGAACTTGATGAACACAACAAGTATCTCCAAGACCATCAAATATCAAGATCATATGTTGGAAAATCAGCCCTAGGACATAAGCAAATCACCTCCAAAGTTGGTTATATGGCCACCAAATGATCAAGGCTTCAAGGAAACACCTTAATAGGACTAGTAAACATGTGGTTTGTAGCTAGAAAAGATCAAAGATGGTGTTTGTTGCTTGAATTGGGACGGCACAAGGGTGGAAGTAGAGAGAGTTTTTGGGGTGGATTGCATGGATGAAATGGTTAAATGAAAACCATTTGTTAGTTTTGTTAAGTTGGTGGAAGGGTTAGCTTAAAGTGTAAGCATAAGCTTACACTTGTGCAAGCTTAGCTAAACTTGTGCCACCTAAGTGTGGTGTGTCACATTTGCCGTCCCATATAAGCTAGTGGGATGGGGCAAAGTGTTTTGTCCCATCTCACTAGTTTACGGGTATTTCTCGATTCTAGTTTTCTCGATTTGTGTGCCCTCGGGTCGTTTTACGAAAAACGTTTTTATAAATTATGAATCACCGTCACAAAACGAATCCAATAAAAATTGTCTCATCAAAAACGGAGTTCAAAAACGTAAATACGTAATCCTAAGGTTTCCGGTTTAGTCGTAAAAGACGCCAAATTATGCACGTAAGCCCAAATTTAAATCCGTAAATTGTGAGTTCGTCAACCAACACAAAAATAAGTTTCAAAATATTATACGAGAAAATATTTAACTACCTGAAAATGTTAGATTTGTCACAGCTTTTCCTCCTAAAAGGGATCAACCTCCTCGTGATCCATTTCATTTGGATGTCCGTTTCTTATTGAAATCGAAGAGGTGAGGATATTTCTTCCACATTTCATCCTCTCGTTCCCAAGTATACTCCGGTCCATGCTTTGAATTCCATCGGATCTTGACAATAGGTATCCGACTTTGTTTCAGTTGCTTTACCTCACGGTCCATAACTTCTACGGGCTCTTCGATAAAATGCAACTTCCCATCTATTCGAACCTTACCTAACAGAATTTTCTCATCACTCACTGCTAGACATTTCTTCAGATTAGATACATGGAATGTGTTGTGAACACCATGAAGTTCTGGGGGTAACTCTAGTTTGTAAGCCACCGGACCTACTCTAGATAAAATCTTAAAGGGTCCAATATAACGGAGATTCAATTTTCCTCGCTTTCCAAATCTGATAACGCCTTTCCATGGCGATACTTTCAACATTACTCGGTCACCCACTTCAAACTCCATTGGCTTCCGCCGCACATCCGCGTAACTTTTCTGTCTACTACGGGCAGTCAACAACCTCTTCTTAATCTGAACTATCATCTCCGTAGTCTCCCGGATCAATTCCGGTCCCGTGAGCTGGGTATCCCCAACTTCACTCCAACATACAGGAGATCTACACTTCCTACCATACAAAGCTTCAAACGGTGCAGCCTTAATACTAGAATGGTAACTATTGTTATACGAAAACTCTGCTAACGACAAATGTTTATCCCAATTCTTACCAAAGTCTAACACACAAGCTCTCAACATATCTTCCAGTGTTTGTATCGTCCTTTCACTCTGCCCATCAGTCTGGGGGTGATAAGCAGTGCTCATATCGAGATTCGTTCCCAAAGATCTTTGGAGAGATTTCCAAAAATTCGATGCGAATATAGGATCTCGATCTGAAATGATCGATACAGGCACTCCATGCTTGCATACAACATTATCAAGGTATATTCGAGTCAGCTTCTCCAGTGAGAACTGCTCCTTAACCGGAATGAAGTGTGCTGATTTGGTCAGTCTATCGACAATAACCCAAATCGAATTATTTCCAGATGATGTTCTAGGAAGCTTGGTGATAAAGTCCATCGTAATTCGCTCCCACTTCCATTCAGGAATCTTTGGTTGTTGAAGTAGTCCTGATGGCTTTTGATGTTCGGCCTTAACTCTAGCACAAGTCAAGCATTGAAGAACATACATAGCTATGCCAGCTTTCATATTCGGCCACCAATACAACTTCTTCAAATCATGGTACATCTTATCAGATCCCGGATGAATGGAATACTTAGATTTATGGGATTCTAACATAACCAAATCTCTTAATCCTCCAAACTTAGGTATCCACATACGACCTCTTAAGCATTTCACTCCATCAGCTCTAACCTCTAAAGGATCTCCTTCTCCTCGGAACCCTTCATTAACAAAATTCTCCTTCTTACAAGCTTCTATTTGCGCATTTCTAATTTGCTCGGGCAAATTATTGTGCACGGTCAAGACTAGAGAACGCACCCTGATAGGCTCTCTATCTTTCCTACTCAACGCATCAGCAACAACAATGGCTTTTCCTGGGTGATACCTTATATCACAGTCATAATCACTTAACAACTCTATCCATCTTCGTTGCCTCATGTTCAACTCCTTCTGGTCGAGAATATACTGTAGGCTTTTGTGATCGGTGAATACCGTACACTTGGTGCCATACAGATAATGTCTCCACAACCTAAGAGCAAAGACCACCGCTCCTATCTCAAGATCATGAGTAGTATAATTCTCTTCATTCTTCCTTAATTGCCTAGAAGCATAAGCTATCACTTTCTCTCTCTGCATCAAAACAGCTCCATAACCTCTAAGAGATGCATCACAATACACTACAAAATCTTCACTCCCTTCGGGTAATGATAAGATTGGCGCACAACATAATTTTTGCTTCAATATCTGAAATGCTCCATCTTCATCACTTCCCCAAACGAAAGGTTTATTCTTCTGAGTAAGCTTAGTCAAGGGTTTAGCTATCAAAGAAAATTCTTTAATGAATCGCCTATAATAGCCAGCCAATCCTAAGAACTGTCGCACTTCCGTTGGCGTTGTCGGTGCAGACCAATTCTTAATAGCTTCAACCTTTGCAGGATCAACATGAATTCCATCTCTGTTAATCACATGACCAATAAATTGCACAGAATCCAACCAGAAATCACACTTCGAAAACTTAGCATACAACCTTTCATCCTTCAACAACTTCAAAACAATCCTCAAATGTTCTCTATGCTCATCTTTATTCTTAGAATAGATTAGAATATCGTCAATAAACACAATCACAAATTTATCCAAGTAGGGCTTGCACACTCGATTCATTAAATCCATGAAAACCGCAGGTGCGTTAGTTAACCCAAATGGCATTACTTGAAATTCATAGTGTCCATAACGAGTTCTAAATGCAGTTATAGGAATATCTTCTTCACGGACGCGAAGTTGGTGATATCCTGACCGCAAATCTATCTTAGAATACACACTAGATCCTTGCAGTTGATCAAACAAATCATCAATCCTAGGTAAAGGATATCGATTCTTAATTGTCAACTTATTCAGTTCCCTATAATCAATGCACATACGAAAAGATCCATCCTTCTTCTTAACGAACAAGACTGGAGCTCCCCAAGGCGACGAGCTCGGTCGAATAAAACCTTTATCAGACAACTCCTTAAGTTGCTCAGATAACTCCTTTAATTCAGAAGGGGCTAATCGGTAAGGCGCACGTGCCACCGGTGCAGCACCAGGAATTAAATCGATTCGAAACTCTACTTGCCTTATCGGTGGAAGTCCCGGTAAATCTTTAGGAAATACCTCAGGAAATTCACAAATAATAGGTACATCTTCCAATCGTTTCTCCCTAGACTCATTCCCGGTTACTTGAGCTAAGAATAACTCACTACCGTTCCTGATGTACTTTTGGACTTTAATACATGAAACGATTTTCAAACGGGATTCACCTCGACTACCATCAATTACTAACGTCCTACTCCTAAGAGGAATCTTAACCTTCTTCTCTCCACATAAAATAGTAGCATTATTCAACGACAACCAATCCATACCAAAAATAATATCGAAACTTCCTAATTCTATCAACATCAAATCAATCGGAAAGGAATGGTTCAAGAGATTTAGAGAACATCCTTCTAATAGCTTATTAGTTTTCACTAATTTACCATCAGCCAATTCCACCTCGTAACTGGTACTTATCTCAACAGGTTCAATATCAATAAGGGTACTAAATTTAGTGGATACAAAGCTCCTATCGGCACGCGAATCGAATAAAGCAACAGCATAATGATTGTTGAGTAAAAACGTACCGGTAACGACATTCGGATCCTCTTTCTTCACCTCAATTGTTCCAAGTTGGTAGATACCACCCTGGGGGTTTCTTCCAGGTACAATCGCTTTCAACTTGGGGCATTCCGATTTCCTATGACCTACATTACAGTTGAAGCAAATCGTTCCCTTCTTACACCTTTCAACCTTGTGTCCAAGCTTTCCGCAATTTCGGCACTTCCAGCAGTCGCCAGGATGCCTCTTGTTGCCACACTTAGGACATCTATCATCGTTGCGCGGTGCATTGTTGGTAATAGCATTTGCATTCCCCTTTCTCTGGTTCTGACGGCGATTGAAATTCTTCCTATTATCTATCTACACGATCACCGTCTCCCTTTCTTTTCTCACCTACACGGGCTTCATCTTCCTTATCCTGAATTATCTGTCCAATGAGTTGGTAAGTCATTCGAACAGCATCATCAATGGTCAGTGGTTTAGATGATGTCACGTCCCCCCGGATATTCCTGGTCAACCCTTTCACATATTGCTCAATTCGGATCTCTTCGGGTTCAACCAATCGAGGACATAGCAAGGCCAACTCATGGAATCGGTTCGTGTAACTATCAATGTCCACACCTTTCATTCTCAAATGAATCAACTCTTGTTCTAACCTAATGATCACACTACGAGGACAAAACTCCAAAGTCATCCACTTCTTGATTTCAGCCCAAGGAGTAGCATTAGCAGCATCAAGACCCATGAAAGCAATTCTCCCGTTCCACCAAGTCAACGCACGACCTTTAAGAGTAGCCATAGCAAAAGTCACCTTATCTTCCTCCTTACACTTACTAATCCTAAACACCGATTCAATCTTCTCGATCCACTGGCTTAGTCCTACAACACCTTCAGTTCCATTAAAAGGTAGAGGTTCACACTTCATGAACGTCACATAAGTACAGCCACCAACTTCAGGTGCATTCGTTCCAAGTCCTCCTACATTTCCTCCAGCATTAGCATTCACATTATTAGCATTCACATTCACATTAGTACCGCCAATTCCACTACCGCCAGCTCCACTACCGCCAGCTCCACTACCGCCAGCTTTATTTCTAGCATTTGCCATAAATTCAGTCATAGATGCGGTAACTTGCTCCGTAATAATCCTACGTACATCATCCTCAGTCACAGCCTTCTTGGGCGGCATAGTTCTATAATTCCACAATTTCAAAGTATTAAGCATTCATCCAACAAAGGATTCACATAATATGGATCAAATTCATAATCAAGATACAAATAAGGCACAATATGGAATTCAAGACAAGATACATATTTCATTCGATCTGAAACAAAAGTATTGTCTTAGTAAATCCATATCAAAGTTCTAACACTATATACACTCAAAATTCGTGCCAAGTCTACTACTAACAAGTCGGTTCAGTCAAAGCTACAAGCACAAAAGATATAAAGGTCACTACTAAACACAGACTGGTCTACTGAGAACCGCCAGATGGTCCATCATCCATCGTCTTCTGGATCTTCGCCGGACGATCACTAGACACATCTTCAGCTGGGCGCTTACGGATTACTCCTCTTTCAACCATGTCAGCATAAAATCTACTGTTCCAACCCACGGATACATTCAACTCCTTTTCGGCTTTCTCACGCATCGCACGAGCCACACTCAACTGAATCTCTATAGAATTCACCTTTCTCTTCATAGCAGCATACTCACCACTTTCCAGTACCGATAACCTCCTAAAAGCCTCATTCAAACCACGTTCTACATCACTCAAATCCAGACTAAGCAATTCTCGCTCTTTCTCGCCAACCTTTGTCTTCGACTCCATATAAGCAACCTGAGTCTGAACAACACCTAATCCAACCTCTGTCACACAACTCTTAACACGGGAAGCATCTAGATCACGTCTCAAGGCCCATGGTGCAAGACCATCAATATGAGTATCCTCTCGAGTACTAGACGACTCTCCTATCTCACGTCTACGAGTATCAATACCATCGGTACCGTCAGGTGCATCGTCATCCTCATCCTCCTCTGATTCAGAATCAGATTCAGACGATTCAGACATTTCGTCCCTAGGTAACTCATCCTCAGAATCAGACAAACAAACTGGTGGGGGCAAAGGCTCGCCCTCTGGAACATCATACGGATAAATAAGCTCAGCTTCCTCATCGTCATCAACCTCAACATCTATACCTACATCCTCCTCGACATCCTCGTCGTCAATCTCATTATCTAACTCATCTAATCCAATCTCATCATCGTTCTCAATATCAGCATTCTCAATCTCCACATTCTCATTACCTACATTTTCAATATCCACATTCTCATTACCCACATTCTCAATCTCATTCTCTACTAAGTCAACCTGAGGGGCAATCTGATCTCCTAGTCCTAACTCGGGCTCGGGATCCTCAAATGGTTCCTCCTCATCATCAATATCAAAATCTACTAAGTCTAAATAAGGATCATCTTCTATATTAGGTTCGGGAATAGCATGGTTTTCTAAAGGAATATTAGGGTCAGCCATGACAATCTGCATTTATATATATTTATCTCGTATTAGGATAACATACTAGTTAAACAATTACATAATGAAATCACGATATATATACATATATATAAATTATATTATATATATCAAAATATATATCTTCTCAATAGGGCTTGTTGGTAATGTCGGAGATCTCTGGCACCGTTATAGTCAAAAGATTTTTCAAATATTTTCTTAAATGTTCATTGTCAAAAGATTTTGAAAAGTTTTTTTAAAACCTTGGTTTTTAAAATCTTTTGTTCTCTACAACGAGAGCTCTGGTACCAAACTGTAACACTCTCATTTTTCGTATCGGTACAGCGGAAGGGTCTTTCAGAGTGTTACGGGATAGCACAATAACTCCAATCATAGACAACACATAAAAATGGTTGTACAAGGTTTAACCAACATTCATTCGATAAAAAGTTTCAAAAGCGTACAACAGGTCCCAAATTATACAGGTCATTAAGTTTACAAAACATAGATCGAATGAACATTTTTAATATTAAGTGTGGGCCATCAGAGTCGATCTCCATCCGGATTACCTTCAAGCACCTGAGATAGAAAACATGCAAAAATCATATCAGCGAATGCCGAGTGAATTCATAGAGTTTAATGAAAACCGTTATATAAAACAATCATTTACAATCATTTAAAATCAGAACACAAGTATAATATCGGAAGTAAGTCCACATATTGCTAGTCAGGCAATATATATCAAGCATACATCTTAAACCGTCCATGAGACCGTAGTCTCTATATTACCATGTTAGGTAATATATTCATCGTAATAGCGTCGTTATCGTTTATTTAGATTATACATGTCGTATAGATTATAGTATCTGAATTAGGATTATTATTAGCCGCATGACATTGTTACCTTACTGTGAAAACAGCGGGCCGCGAACCCGACAAACAATTTGCCCATCTAAATTAGCATGTCGTCACAAAAATCACGCTATGGAATCTTCTCATACATAAATTCGCTTACCAATCAATGTGGTACGACGGGGATCAACCGTCAAGGCGCGAACTGGGGTGATCGTCCCCAAATAGTACTATCAAATGCATAAGCGTCTACCAAAACCCGGTAGTTCACAATTCATGCTAATGGGACTTTAAGTGACATAACCTAACTACTAATAATCCTTTTAGTCTCGAATATAGGGTCATGGCATCATTCGGGTCCATATCATTAAGCATACAATCGGGACTACTTGTGTTCTATTTTTATAAAAATCTAGCATGTTATCTCCCTCGCGGGTTTACAAATCATTTTATAAAACATTTAAAAGAGTGCGAGGCTATGAACTCACGTTGTTAATGAAAGGCGGATTATCGGCTACGGGCGTGCTTCGGTCACGGAAACCTATATAAATAATAATCGGTCTTAGACTTGGTCCAATGACTTTTATCAAAATAACAATATACATATATATGATTTTGTACATATGATGATGATCAAGTGGGTTTATAAATCCTCATTTACTCATTTTGGTGTTTACGCTTTAGTATCGTCTTACTAGTTCACTAGTTTTACCGATTTTACCTATTTTAAGTTCATTAAGTCTTTTATAAGTTCTTTTACTTGTTTTTACCCATTATATACTAATATGATCAGTATATGTACTTTTCATGTTGGGCCATATTGGGTTAAGCCCAAATAATTCTTTTTACAAGTTTTTATCTTATTAAGTCCAATTATTAGTCTAATAGGTTTAGTTAGCTCGTAAATGTCCGTAATTCTTATAGTTCGGGTTTTAACGGTTTTTACTTGTCTTAGTTACTTATACATCAGTATATAACTTTTATAAACTTTACATTAGACGGGTTTGGTCGTCTAAGTTTTATTTGATGAAAAACGTTAATTTCACGGCGATAGCCGAAAAAGTCGTAAAAATCAAGTTTATAGTTTTTATTACTTATAAATATTATTTTTACCATCATTTATATAATTTACCCATTTAATTAACCTTTTATACATTTATATAATTAAGTTCTATAAGTTAGTGGGTTTATACTTTACATTTTATAAATTATAAAGTGAGTGCTTATATAATAATAATAAACATTATTTCCAAAATCTGATTTTTAACTTCATGTTTACCATTTTTATCATATCTAGAGTTCTACAATGACTTAGAAGCTTATTTTCGGATGACAACTTCTTCATAATATGTGCTAAATATAACTTAGTTATAGCTACTGCCCATTTTGAGTCTAAGTTGCCTTAACAGTCCCTACAAAACTGCTTATTTAGATTGTACCACCTAACTTGTTTTGATCATATCTCACTCATTATTTTGATTCCATTGCATGGCCAACTCTCACATGTGTATAACATCATCTACTTACTGTAAATAGATCAAACCATGCATTTTTATCAGTTCATCATTTATTTATCTACTGTTTTTATACAGCCAACTAATTAGTCATGATTTTAGCTTCATTTCTTATGGTTATCATCATTTTTAAGCATGTTTATCAACACTTGATCTCCACACAACATTTTTATCATCATATATACATCATATACATATACAAAATAAAAGAAAATACATTTGTTCTTTACAAAATAATAAGAGAAAAATGTAGAGGATGATCTTCTTTACCAATCCAAGTGGATTTCTTATTTTAGGAAGGCAAGAACTTGATGAACACAACAAGTATCTCCAAGACCATCAAATATCAAGATCATATGTTGGAAAATCAGCCATAGGACACAAGCAAATCACCTCCAAAGTTGGTTATATGGCCACCAAATGATCAAGGCTTCAAGGAAACACCTTAATAGGACTAGTAAACATGTGGTTTGTAGCTAGAAAAGATCAAAGATGGTGTTTGTTGATTGAATTGGGACGGCACAAGGGTGGAAGTAGAGAGAGTTTTTGGGGTGGATTGCATGGATGAAATGGTTAAATGAAAACCATTTGTTAGTTTTGTTAAGTTGGTGGAAGGGTTAGCTTAAAGTGTAAGCATAAGCTTACACTTGTGCAAGCTTAGCTAAACTTGTGCCACCTAAGTGTGGTGTGTCACATTTGCCGTCCCATATAAGCTAGTGGGATGGGGCAAAGTGTTTTGTCCCATCTCACTAGTTTACGGGTATTTCTCGATTCTAGTTTTCTCGATTTGCGTGCCCTCGGGTCGTTTTACAAAAAACGTTTTTATAAATTATGAATCACCGTCACAAAACGAATCCAATAAAAATTGTCTCATCAAAAACGGAGTTCAAAAACGTAAATACGTAATCCTAAGGTTTCCGGTTTAGTCGTAAAAGACGCCAAATTATGCACGTAAGCCCAAATTTAAATCCGTAAATTGTGAGTTCGTCAACCAACACAAAAATAAGTTTCAAAATATTATACGAGAAAATATTTAACTACCTGAAAATGTTAGATTTGTCACAGTGATTATTCAGTCCCCCCAAAAGAATAAATTCTTTGGGACTCTTTTCCAATGAGGGGACCCAAAGACTGCGTGAAGTGCAGAGACTCTGGGTCGGAACCTATAGCATGCTCAAGTTGGTATGGACAAGAGCACAGTCCAGAAGGTGAAGGATCATCGGGGTGCGTTATGAGCACAAATGAATCATATCCTTGTGTTAAGACAGAGTGTACAGATAATCCTAAGTGTTCTAGGTGCTGACATAGACACTCTATGGGTTGAGGCAAACCCTAAGTCTTCATCACTCTCTCCTACAGAATGTTGAGAGTGATTGTGTGTGAGCCTCCAAGAGAATAAAACGGCAAACTAATACTTGAGAGATATCAGCGTTGAGAAGGTTCTTAGTCGTCTCTGCTGACTGGGAGACGCTAGACTCAAGTTGTTTGTCAGCGGCAGGCTTTCAACCACATCCACCAGAGAAGGGGATGGGTTCTTCTTGGTCTTCTTGGACTTGGAAGGATTAACAGAAGGGGTTTCAGAGGAAATGGGGATGTCTTTCCTCTTCTTCTTCTTTTCCTTGGGCTGAGAAGAAGACTGCACAGAGGTCTTTAACAGAGACTTGTTAGTTGCTCTTTCAGCATTCACCTCATTGTGAGGAACAAGGGCTCTCCATCAGCAACCAGTAACCCAGCGACCTGCATCATGTGCCTATTGAGAGGCACTTCATCTTCCAAAGGGGTTTTTAGTGATGCAGCAGTGATGTGATAAGGAGAGAAGGAGAAAAGTTCATCATTTGTGTAGCCTTCACCCAGCATATCTTCTAAGAGAAGATAGAGATATCTTGTTTAGCATATGGTGGCCAGTCTGTTCTTCTTCCCTTTGTTTTCTAGCTTAGAAATGAGGTCAGAGTAAAGTATATGGGCGATCCCTATATCTTGTCCCCAAATTAAGATGTAGGCAATGGCTTGCTGGGCTCCATTAAGTTGATCATGAGACCCCTGGTTTCCACCCAGACATTTCACAATGTATAACATCAGTGTCCTCCAAATAGGTGAGAAGTAGTTCACTTTGATCAGGGATTTGGTCTGGAAACTTTGTGTGGTGAAGGGTTTATCATTTTCGTCATGAGGACGAAGGGTAGCCAGAGCCTTCTTCACCGTGGCGCTGGCAGGCACAGCGGACATGCCTTCATTGACTGGAAGTCCAGTGACTTTGGCAAAGGTATGAAGATCAAAGGTGAGAGGTTGGGGGTGTGTGGAAAGGTTGAAAGTGATGTGTGAAAAGGTTGGATCAACTTCCGCGCTATACTAGAACTCCTTCAAATATTGATGGTAGCATGTGGAGGGTACTCTGGTTATGGCTTCAAAAATGGTGGAGTTTTTTAGGAAGGAGAACAAAGGTTGGTAGAGTGAATTGGTGTGTTCCAAGAGAGCTACCCAATTGTTCAAGGTAATTTTGCCATCGTGTATCCCAAAATCAACGTTCGAGGCGGCTAGGAAGGTGAAAGCGGTGTTAGATGATGAAGATGCCATTGTTGAAGTGTGAAAGAAATGAAGATTTTGAGAAGATGAATAGTATGTGTGTGTGAAAGTTATGAGTAATGTGAGTTTTGAAAAGTGAGTCAAGGGTTTTGATAAAAGGGTTAGCCGTTTTACAATTAAAGCATTTAATGCAAAAAATTACCTTTTAGGAAAGGTAGGACCCCTTGACTCTTCATGTGATATTTCTGTCCCTTGGAAAGCGGGAAAGTTGTTGACAATAAAGGTTAATCATTTGAATTAAATATGGGAATATATTAACTCCCATTGGAATGTAACTACCTCGTTACATTCAATTCCCTTTAATGCCCAGAGACAGAGGTCAGAGATCATTTATCAGATTTGTTTACCAATATTGAGCATACCCAGCTCAGCAACCAACCTAGTAAAACTTGGCTCAGCCAGAGGTTTGGTGAATATATCAGCGAGTTGGTATTCAGTGGGTATAAAATGAAGCTCAATATAACCTTTTAAAATATGGTCTCTGATAAAGTGATACCTAATGTCAATATGCTTAGTTCTTGAATGAAGTACCGGATTATTTAAGATGGCTATAGCACTTGTGTTGTCACCGAATATGGGAACCTTTTCATAAATGATCCCATAATCAGCCAGCTGACTTTTCATCCAGAGAACTTGAGCACAACAACCAACGGCTGCTACGTATTCAGCTTCAGCTGATGACATGGCTACAAAGTTTTTTTTCTTGCCGCTCCAGCATACTAACTTTCCTCCAAGGATTTGACAACTCCCAGAGGTGCTCTTTCTATCAAGACAGCACCCAACGTAGTCAGAGTCTAAGTAGGCTTTGAGGTCGAAGCCTGATCCATTAGGATACCAGAGACCCAATGTGGGAGATCCTTTTAAGTATCTGAAAATTCTTTTGACAGCTACAAGGTGGGATTCCTTGGGGTTAGCTTGGTACCTAGCACAGAGACATGTGGCAAATTGTATGTCTGGTCTGCTTGATGTGAGGTACATCAGTGACCCAATCATGCCTCTATATAAGGTCTCATTAACAGAGACCCCTGAGTCATCAGCTCCCAAGTTGTTGGGAGGAAGCATGGGGCATTTCACTGATGCACAATTAGACAGATCATACTACTTGAGCAAATCCTTAACATATTTTTCTTGACAATTGGAAATTCCTTTTGAATTTTGTTTAATTTGGAAACCCAAGAAAAAAGTTAATTCCCCCATCATGCTCATTTCATATTTTTTGATCATTAATTTGGCAAACTGTTTGCTCAATGTAATATTGGTTGAACCAACAATTATATCAACCACATAAATCTGTACTAATATGACATCACCCTTGGACCTATAAGTGAATAGGTTTTGATCAATGGTACCTATGACAAATTTATTTTCAAGTAAGAATTTTGATAGGTTTCATACCAGGCTCTAGGCGCTTGTTTCAGCCCATAGAGTGCTTTGTGAAGTCTGCAGACGTGATCAGGATACTCAGTGCTTTCAAACCCTGGGGTGGATAGACATATACTTCCTCTGCAAGCTTCCCATTGAGGAAAGCACGCTTCACATCCATCTGGTACACAGTAAACCCCATATAAGCTGCAAAGGCTAGGAAAATTCTGATAGCTTCCAATCTGGCTACTGGTGCAAATGTTTCATCAAAGTCAATCCCCTCAGATTGATTATATCCCAGCACCACAAGCCTAGCCTTGTTTTTGACAATCATGCCAGCTTCATCCCTCTTGTTTCTGTAGACCCATTTGGTTCCAACCACTTGCTTCCCAGCTGGAGCTTTTACCAGAGTCCACACCTTGTTCCTCTTGATTTGATTCAGCTCATCTTGCATTGCAACAACCCACCCTTCATCTAGAAGCGCAGCAGCCACGTTCTTAGGTTCATCCTCAGAGAGAAAATCAGCGAAAAGGCATTCATTCGCTGAGGTGGTTTCTAGAGATCTCAATTTGCCTCTGGTGGTAACTCCCTCAGAGGGTTCACCAAGAATATTCACCAGAAGAATATCTTGGTTCCTACTCCATTTGGATTGAGGAGCAGGAGTCTCTGTGGGTTCAGGAGTCAAAGCAGGTTCAATGAATGCTGAGGGTTCTTCACAAATTATTTCTTCATCTATAATCTCTTCATCAAGAGGAGAGATTGGTTCGATGAGATCAACATTCACAGTAGTGGGTGGAGTGTTTTGTTCAACATTTTCAATTTCTAGAGTGATGTCAGAGATTGAATGAGGATCAAATGCATGAACATAAGGGAAGTCCTTGTGACTGCCCTTGGATGATTCCTTAGGATGTGAGAAATCCTCTACTGGATAAGATTTAACTTCATTGAAGTCAATGTCACATTCTTTTGAGTTGGTGTGGTTGATGACAGCATCTGCTTCATTGAAGGTGACATGGATGGATTCTTCTAATTCTTGTCTGCGGATGTTGAACACTCTGAAAGCTCTGGAGGTGAGAGAGTAACCAACGAAGAATCCATCATCAGACTTTTCATCAAATTTTCCCAGGTGATTTCTGTAGTTGTGAATGAAAACAGGGCAACCAAAGACATGGAAGTAGCTTACATCAGGGGCTCTCTTCCTATATACTTCATAAGAGGTCTTGCCATGTCTCTTCACAATAATGGATCTGTTTTGTGTGTGACAAGCTGTGATCACAGCTTCACCCCAAAATTGTTTAGGAAGTCTTGATTCGCTGAGCATTGTTCTAGCAGCCTCTATGATGGTTCTGTTTCTTCTTTCAGCGACACCATTTTGCTCAGGGGTGCCTGGGTTAGAAAAGTTCTGTGAAATTCCTTTTTCATCACAAAAAGCTTCCATGGCATGATTCTTGAATTCAGTGCCATTGTCACTTCTGATAGCCTTAACTCTACAGTCATTGAGATTCTCAATTTCTCTGATGAAGGACATTATTCATTCAACAGCATCACTCTTTCTTTTGAGAAAGAATACCCAAGTGAATCTGGAGAATTCATCTACAATGACTAGTGTATACTTGTTGTGATTAAGAGATTGAGGTTTTACTGGTCCAAATAAGTCCATGTGAAGGAGGTGGAGGCATTTATTTATGGAGAAGGATTGTTTAGTCTTGAATGAGGCTCTGTGGTGCTTCCCTTTCTCGTACGATGAGCAGGGTCTGTCTTTGGTGAAGGTCAGGGAGGGAAGCCCAACTACTAAATCATTCTTGGCCAGTTTGTTAATGTTTTTGAAGTTGAGATGCGAGATTCTCTTATGCCATAGCCAATTTTCACTATCAGATGCTTTGGCATAGAGACAAGTGTTTGTCCCTTCTGGACAAGATGTCATGTCGATGACATATACATCCCTTCTCCTGGGTGCAATAAGAACAACATCATCGTAGAGTTGACTAATGTTGATTAGGTTGTGCTTCAGTCCATTGACATAAGCGACCCTTATGAAGGTTATTCCATTACAATCCACTAAGCCATAACCCTCAGTAGCCCCTGAGGAATCATCTCCAAAGACTACTTTAGGAACAGACTCCTTTTTATATCTATGCAGATATTTTTTAACCCCTGTCATGTGTCTGGAGCATCCGCTATCCAGATACCAAACAGATTTCTTCAGATATTACTGCATAGATATAACAAATCCAGATTAGTTTCTATGATGAACCCACTTTCCAGTGGGTCCATGCTGTCGTTTACCATCGACATTGGTTCTTCTCTGGTTACCTCCCCCTCTTTGGTTGCAATCATTGGGTTCATGACGCATGCTTCCATAGATGTCACATCCAGGATAATGCTCGCACTCATCAGAGTGATGGTCGAAGAAACCACGGTACTTGCAGGGGGGTTAAGTCTGTAACCCCGAGAGTTATCTCTGGGTTTAGGCTCAGCCTTTCTTGAGGGTCGATGAGGAGTTTTAGATCTCATTTGAGTTCTGGTTCTTTGAACCGCAATGATCTCCTCATGCTCTCTAGATGTGTGTTCAGAGGACTCGCATGTGAAACATTTAGGTTTCTTAGAGCAATCCTCAGATGAGTGATTCTTGAAACCGCAATGCTTGCAAGGTCTGAACAAAGCTCTCCTCTTGGAGCTACTACAACCCTCACCAAGAGAGTTAATAGATGGACTATTAACTCTGGGGTTTATTTGCTCTTTCAACCCTTTTACTTCTTCCATCAGGGTGAGGAGAAGTTGCTTGGTGGGAGAAAGCTCTTCAGGGGGAGGAGTGGGTTTTTTGGAGTCCTTAACCACAAAAACCTTTTTATACGCTTTGTCAGCGAATTTGAGAATTGAATTCCCAGGGGTTTTAGTTTGAGGTTTTAGGCCAAGAAAGGAATTAGATGGGTTGGCACCAGCGAGTCTTGGTGGGGCTGGTACCACTGATTCTTTGTTAGAGTTCTTCTCATCCACAAAGGAGGAAGAAAGAGAAGAGACATCTGATGGGACAAATTTGACATTGGGAACAGGGATATGTTTTTTGAATCTACCTTTTCCCCCAATAGCCTGAACCACATCACCAGGTATGGGTTCAGCGACTATTTCTTCCACTATGGATTGAGCCAAATTCCATTTCTCAATGGTTTTTCTAAGTTCAGAATTTTCATCAGACAAAGACTCATTTTCAATGGATAATTTGCTCACTTCATTTTGAAGTTGATTAGCAAGATTCACAAATGGTTTAAGATTTGTAAATTCAGATTAGCAAAGATTTAACTCTGTTTTAAGACAATGAAATTTATTTAACATGTTTTTTCTTTGCTCTTCCACAAAGTAGAGGTCAACCAAGGTATAGTCACTGACATGGTCTCTATCAGGACCTTCAGTCATAGATAACATTCTTTGTACCTTTTTCATGGTGATATCCACCCATTGACCAGATCTTGCTTCACTTTTACCCACAGCGGGTTCTTCATCAGAGACAGCCATAAAGGCTCTGACGGTGGTGGTACCTTCATCCTCAGAAGTGAGAGGTTCATCATCCCAGTCGAATGAGGCAGTGATCAGACCTTTTTCAGTCTTCTTAACATCCTTTTTCTTTGCATTATCATCGGCTTTTTGATTGAGTTTTAGCAACTCAGCTTTCAAGGCTTTATATTTGACTTTGTAGTACTTCTTCCCTTCTGAGTCAGAGAGAGAGGTTTGCTTGAAAGGTGTGGTGGAAAACTTCTTCTTGCTGTTGTTGTTGCTGGATGAAGGGAAGCTTGGAGAGGAGGTTTTGTTTGACCAACAATCCTTTTGATAGTGACCAGTCTTTCCAAGCGTGTGGCATGACACCTTAGATTTATCAACCTTTGTAGCTCCAACTCTACCAGATCTCTTGTAGTACCTTTTTTATCAGCTAAAAGAGCTCTATCATGGAACTCAACATGTAACTCATCAAGAAATTCTTGACTACTTCTAGTGTCCTCTTCAATGTCAGATTCGCTGTCCTGAAAGGAATGGTTAGCAACAAGAGCTTTTGAACCAATGATACTGGTGGTAAATCTGTCAGTCTCTGATTTATAAATAGAGTCAATTAGCCCTTCTTCATAGTTATATCTACCAAACAATTAGGCTAAAGTATCATTCTTTATAGCATTATTAGCTCTTAAGGTCTGATTCAGGCTAAGCCATTTTCTAGGTAAGCTATTGACAAAAGTAGCATTAACCTCAGCCTTAGGTAGAACAACTCCATTGTTTCCTAAATCATTCAACAAAATCTTAAGCCTAGTATAATTTTGTGCAACAGTTTCTGTTTCCAAAGCTTTAAAAGCATTAAACTTAAGTCTAAGGGCTTGGTTTTTGGTTTCTTTTGTTTCCTCTGGACCTTCATACCCTAGAACTAATTCAGTCCACATCTCCTTAGCAGTTTTGCATTTAATGATGGACTTCATAATGTTCTTGGGTAGGCAAGGGACTATGATACTTTTGAGTCTCTTGTCCTGGTTAGCCAGACGTCTATCCGCTGGAGACCATTGCTTAACAAGTTTCTTAATGGGTCTCTCAGGGGTAGAGGAAACGGCCAGTGGTACATATGGACCAATTTCTAAGATTTCTATCAAGAAGGGTTCTAAGCCATCTAAATATATAAGAAATTCACTTTTCCAACTTGAGAAATCCTCTTCATCGAATGCTGGTACATTGGACACATGTGACCCCCTCGAACATCAAGTAGTTGGAGAAGGTCATCATCATTATTACCAGTGCTTACAACTGGTGTAGGCATGGTAGTAGATGTGGTGGCCGGTATGGTGGTCGAAGTAGTACCTAAACTGGTTTGACCAAAAGGTGGAGGAGGTATAGTATCAGCCATATTAAGATCTCGATTTTAAAAACTAGAACGGTTTATGAAACGTTTTATAAATCAAACCGCTCTGATACCAATTGAAAGTCCCTTAATATGACAATTGTTGATAAATTATAACTCTTGTAACCACGAAACACAATGAAATACTTTTCAAACGCGTAATGCTTTATTAAGTATTATACACAAAGTATTACAAAGTGCTATGAATACACTCGTTGAATGACAACAAGATATGAACCCTAGAAACAACTAAACTAGATTCGAGACTCAAGTTTACAAGGGAACCAATGAGACGCTGGTAGACAGTTGGGGGCTCAGCGGTTCCAAGGTGAGAAAGAACATAGATAAATTATCCAAGCATAAGGGTTGAGTTAATTCTTCTTTCTCACTCCTGTTTATAGTGTAAGAGGTTGCTTCCTTAGTGGGAGTAGTTGATACGTGTCATCTTCTGAATGGAAGAGTACAACGTATTAAATGCATGTCCAAATCGAGACATACCTTTAACCAACTTTAGGTGAACAGTTCTGTGAACTGTTCACCTTTTGTCCCACTAGGTCGTACTAGGCTTATCTTGAATCTCTTGTTTTGTCCCGCTCAAAACACTTGGTAGATTCTCACGCCTAAACTATAAAGGATTGGATAAGCTTTGCTTATCCCAGACTTCTAGGGTTCTTAAGTGATCTCTGAGTGTTGTCAACTCAGAGATCCTTGAACACCAGTACATTCCTTCAACATCCCAGCTATCCATAATCACTGGTGAGTTTGACTTCAGATTGTCTTTGACTTCTCTGACGTTGTCTTTGACTTGAATGTTCCTGGTTTGCCAGCTGAGGTTTTGCCTTCCACTGTTCTAGTCTCTATTGCTGGTCCTCTCAGCGATCAGTAAGCACTTAGTCTAATTAAACAAATCTAGACTGGGCCATAGTTAAAACTTTCATTGGCCCAACAAAAGGAAAGATGGAATATTTATCAGCCAAGATAAATATGTTGCTGAAATCTTAAAGAAATTTTCATGTATGGATACAAGGAGTACAAGCACACCTTTTAAAGCTAAGAAAACTTTATCAAAAGATGAACATGGAGAAGATGTTGACATTCATCTCTATAGGTCAATGATTCGCTGATGTATCTTACTGCTTCAAGACCAGATATAATGTTTGTTGTGTGTGCCTGTTCAAGATTCCAAGTTCATCCAAAGGTGTCACATCTATATGCTGTGAAGAAGATTTTTAAATATCTTAAAAGTCAACCTAATTTTGGATTATGGTATCCTAGAGATTCCACCTTTGAATTGGAAGCTTACTCAGATAGTGATTATGCTGGAGCAAATCATGATAGGAAATCTACAACAGGAGGTTGTCAATTCCTAGGCAGAAGACTCATATCATGGCAGTGTAAGAAGCAAACCATCGTTGCTACTTCTACAACTGAAGCTGAATATGTAGCTGCTGCTCATTGCTGTGGACAAGTACTTTGGATTCTAAATCAATTGTTGGACTATGGGTTCATTTTCATGAACACCAAGATTTACATTGATAATGAAAGTAGTATATGCATTGTCAAGAATCCAGTATTTCACTCCAAGACTAAGCATATTGAAATAAGACATCACTTTATAAGAGATGCTTATGATAAAAAGCTTATTCAAGTCTTGAAGATTCATACAGATAACAATGTAGCTGATTTGTTGACCAAGGCATTTGATGTAAAGAGATTCGAATTCTTGGTGACACACATTGGTATGCTCAACCAATAACATGCTGCATATGTTGAGGGGAGGTAATAGCTGTACAAGTTTTATATAAATTTTTTTGTATAGTCTATGTTTTGTGTTTTTGATGTTATTGCAGGTTTATAGAAAAAGATAAAAGAGGTAACATGTCTAGTGGAAAGCATGAACTGGTCAAAATTGTGAGGTACGGTTGTCACTCCAAGTACCGCTAGCACAAAACCATGTACCGCTTATGTTCCATGTACCGCTACATGTCCGTTGTACCGTTAAGTGTCTCTTTTGTAAATCTGGCAGTTTCTTTGCGCTTGGTTTTGTTATTTACTTAAATACTTACCCCAATTACACAATTAATTCACCTAATCTTTTATTTTTCTCTCTTGATTCTATAACCTTTTCTCTAATCTTTCGATCATCAAAAATACTAATGGCTACTTTACAAGTAATCTCTAAGCATAATTTGGTTGTGAATCTTGCTACGAATGATGACTCTCTTGGTTTCCATGAGATGCTTGGTTTCTTTTCTCGAAGTCATATTCGCTTTGGACACACTGTAAGTCCAGTTGTCTCTATACCCATTGTTGAAATTTTTTGGGATACTATTGTTTTAGGTACTCGTTTTGATCAACCTTGCATTAAGGCTAGGGTTAATCATAGGAATATATATTTCACTGAAGTACTGATAAGAGCAAGTTTGAGACTTAATGATGAAAATTGACTTAGTATGCTTAATAACAAAGAGATTCATGATTGCCTTGCAGCCATGGGCTATGGGGGTGGTAGGGAAAGTCTTACTTTCTTTAAAGCATTATTTTCACCTCAATGGAAATTGTTTTTTCATGCTATTATTCACTATTTAAGTTCATAAAGTACATCTTTTGATCAAATACGTGCTGCATTGGCATCTGCTGGTATTTGTCTAGCAAATAATAGGGTTTTTAATTTTTCAAAATTAATTTTTGAAGGCATGACTAGGAATTTGGAAGGGACTAAGAAGTTTTTTATGTATCCTAGATTCATTCAGGCTTTAGTTAGTGACCAAATACCTAACCTACCAACATTAACTGATACATGGGATGTTCCTTCATTCACAAAGAGAACTTTCTCTTTCTTGAACAAACAAGGCAATGCATTTTCAGGAACTGTAACACCATTGTTTGCCCATATGTTAGCCCAACCTGCAAATCAAGAAGGTGAGGAACCTAGCAATGCTAGTGATTCTTAGCAAACTCCTTCTCACAAGAGCTCCCACTCTCTAGAAGATTCACAATCTTCTTCTCACAATGTTGTTATTCTACCAAACACTGATGAGATGATCCATACACCTGATGCTTCTATTGCTGCTAGTGATTCACCACAAGCACAAGCACCAGAGGTGGTGGATGTTGCAAATTTAACTTCTTTGTGTACAAGTTTGTCCCAACAGGTACAGGTATTGCAAAAAGATAAGCTTGTTCAAGACAAGAAAATTGTTGAATTGGAAGCTAGCCTACTCAAGTTAAGGAACAAAGTGTCATCTTGGATGAGGCAATATAGATCTGTTCAGACATCTGTAATCAATAAGAAAAGGTTCAGAAACCTCAAGAAAAGGCAACTGAATGCAACCAAACAGGGGAGGAATAATGAAGATCATGGAAGGAATATTGATAAACAAACACCTTCTTCTGATAATCAAACAAGGATTTCTGGAAATGACATCAATTTTGAATTAGATGAAGATGTCATGGGGACTTTTAAAGATGGAACTGGTTTAGAGACTGGTGCGGATGGACCTTCAGACATGGAGATTCAACAGCAAGACCCACAACCTACTCCAGAGGAACCACAAGTTCAAGAACAAGTTCAAGAAAAGTTGGTAAATCAACTAGAGGAGCCACAAGTTGCAAAAACATTGGCAACTCAGCTAGAACCATCAGTTCAATCACCACCTCAAGCTAATTGGAGTGCTTTCTATGAGAAGTTGGAGGAAATTTCTAATCAGTTTCCTGATCCATCACCACAAATAAATAAATCAGATAAGACTGAAGAAGTGCAAGTTGATATGATGGCTTCTATAGAAGATAAAGCATCTGGGGATACACAAGTGATTGAAGAAATAAGTGTTTCTAATACTGGTGAAGTCAACTTTGTTGAAGATCCAAGTACTGCTAAGCCGACTGCAAGTACTACTGACATTGTTGAAGACCCAAGTACCAATAAGCCAATTGCAAGTACTGCTAAGCCAATTGCAAGTACCGCTGGTGATCATCCTTCACTAGAAAGTCAAAGTTCATTTGGAGAAAATGAGACTTTAGCCAAATTGCTACTTGATCTAAAGAAGAGTTTAGTTGAGAAGACTAAACAAGCAGAAGTGTAGAAAAAGACACAACAAGAAGTTCTTGCCACAAAGGATCAAGGTAAGAAAGTTCAAGCTTCACACCAACAAAAGGTATAGTCATTCAATAGTTAGCTAATGAAGAAGTAGCTGCCAAACTGAAGAAGAAGCTACCTAAGATAAATCCAAAGGATAAGGGGAAGAAGCAATTATTGTCAGAATCTGAAGATGAAAGTGATTCAGATGATGATATAAACAAAGTCATGTACAAATTTAATCAAATTGACCATGATGAGGAATTTGCTTATAGAATGCAAGCACAAATTCGTGAAGATGAATTGCAGGAAGAACTTGTAGCAAAGCAAAATTTGTTAGAAGCTAAAAGGATACAGCAAGAATGGAACATACAAGAGTATGACAGGATTCAAGCTGAGATACATGCAAGTGAGCTTCTTGCAGACTCATTGATAGCTAAAGAAAAAGGTGCATATGATGAAGATGAGAAATCAAGATTGATTGATGATCTGGTAAGGGAGCAACAAAGATTCTTTGCTGAAAATAGAAGGAAAGAAAGGATTAAACGTCCAACTACTATGCAGATTAGAAATCAAATGATGAAATTTCTAAAGAAAGTAAAAGGATTTACTCATATTCAGCTGGTCAAGAAGAATTTTGAAGAAATCAAGACTTTGTATGAGCAAAGTAAGAGGACTGGATTGAATTTTGTTGAGATTGGATCTGAAGCAGACAAGAAAGCTGTTGAAGAATTCAAGAAACATCTAAAACAACAAAGATAATTTGGTAGTACTCCTAGAATCGAGCCAAGTACTGCTGAACCTACAAGTATATCTCCACCTATCAAGACCACTTATATTAGGAAGAATTGAAAGGAGAGAGTAAGTTCAAGGGAGGAAGAGACTGCTCAAAGGATGAATGCAGGAGTTGAAACTCAAGGAATTGCTCAGACTGAAAATGTACAAGCAGTACATACACAGTCAAAAGTACATACAACAGTACATACTGAGGAAACGGTACATACAAGCTTGGAAGAGGGTTCAACAGAACTTGAAGGAATTTCCAAGATTGTTAAAAGGAAAAGATCAACAAAGCTAAAGAAGAAAGCTAAGAGAGCTAAAACTACAGCAGAAGATAGTGATGATGATGAGAGCTTAAGGAAGTACTTGAAGATTGTGAACTTTGAAGATCAATGTTTTGATACAGAGATTTTTGGAAAAAGAGTATCCATTGTTAAGTGGATTTACTCTACAGATCAAGGACTTGAAGCTCATGGAATTCAGAGATCTGATGGCAGAAAAAGGATATTCAGACTTTTGGAAGATATTCTTCACATTCTGGATAGACAAGATATTCAAGATCTTGTAAGGTTAGTTGAATATGCCAGTGTAGGTAAAACTGAAGTATCACTATTATATAGGGAATTTCTGTTTATGTATGAGCCACACAAATGTGATCAAGAAATGTTGAAGGAATTAGAGAATCAGGTTCCTAGTTACTATAGATATTACAGGTCATGTGGATTGCATAATTTGGATGTAGATGATGTTAAATATTATATGCTGCAAGAGAAGACTTATCCCTTCAAAAGGAAATTGTTAGAAAGGATGTTAGAACAACAATTGGAAGTTACAGAAGAGTCTGCTGATGCTTTGGAGTTGATCAGAATGGTTAAACAACAAATCAAGGATTTGAAAGATGAGGAAGAAGCTGAGAAAGAATCTTAAGTGTTTGACTTTCAGTCACACTTCATAAATGGTTCTCAGTTCACCATGTCTAACACACATAAGAACTGGCTAGTCCATAAGCAAACGGTTTATGGAAAAGACTTATCAAATCCGTTGAAAGTTGATAGTTTGCTAAAAACTATATGGTTCTAACTCACCTTGTTTCGAGACAAAGAGTTGGCTAGTCCTAGACAAACGGTACTAGGTAAAGACTTCATCAAATTCGTTGATGGTTGACAATTTACCAAAAATTGTAAGGTTTTCATTACACCTTATTCTTTGTGAATAAAGTATTGGCTATTCCAGAGTGTACGGCTAACTGGTAAAGAATTTATCAAATCCGTTGATAGCTGATGATTTGCTAAAAATCATGAAGCCAATACAGATTGGTGTTTGTTGTTAACTGTTTTATTTCAGGTATGAAGATTGCAGGCAATGAAGTATTAAAATATATAATACTTAGAAGGTTTTGTTATCATCAAATCAAGAGAAATATTTATGATCAAGAGTTCAAGGACTAAACTTAAGAAGACAAGAACTGATGCTGTAAAGATGAATGAATGTTTAGAAGACACAAGAAGATCATAGTTTGAAGACAAAGATGATGCTCATAATGTTTGAAGATTATCTTATCAGAAGAAGATCTACATTTGAAGTGTGTGGCTACATTCAGTTGGATACAAATACAAATTACCAAGGTCAATCCAAGGATGAAGGAAAGACTGAAGACATGTATTTCTAATACATCCAGTACAAGAGAAACAAGAAGACAACAAGTTATCATTTCTTGTTTAGGGGAGGATTGTTGGGAATTATTTGTTAAGTGTCAAGTATCGTTAGTATATTTGAAGTACTGTTAGTGTTATGTAAGTACCGTTAGTGTTAACGCGGTACATAGTAAGTACTGCTACTTATAAAGTAAGTACTGCTATGATCATTAGGACGAATATATCTTTGTATAAGATATGTCATAGTTATAGTTAGAATATATCTTATGTGATATATCTAAATAGTTAGAATATTGATAATATATCGTCTGTGATATAGTTATCTTTATAGAATATTCTAAGGTTTCTAGGGTTCCTTACTCTATAAAAGGAACATAGGTACAATGTCTTTTATGTACCTCATACAAGTCGATTAATAAGAGAATCGAATAGTTAAAAGTAATTCTGTTTTTCTGTGTTTTATAAGTTAGATTCCTCATAACTTATTTAGTATTAGTAAGAGTGCTCAAAGTGTTTTAGTTTGATTACAAACTATTATACTAATTCTTAACAGAATATAGATCCAACCAAATGGATCAACATCCGTCTTACTAAATCCTAAATATATTATTATGCTTTTTGCCAGAAAAAAAATCAGTACAAATTATTTCTGCCTTACAAGCACGTGGCTTATCAGTCCATAGCTACGATGACTTTTTACCTACCAGTTATAAATTAACTTCTGAAATTCCTTAAATTCATGATCAGCAGATTATTCCAGAGTTTTCAGATAAAAATTTCAGAAGGTTTTTCCAGAAATTCCTTCTTAACCACGAGATAGAAATTAACATCAAGCTTGTCTCAAGAACAGAACCTCTTTTTAAAACCCTTTATATTATTAGCGAAGTTTTTTATAATAGTAAAAGTATCTTCACGCGTGAAGATATTAGAACGAAATTAGGTCTTGATAGTATTATCGGAGAAAATCGATAATTTTTTTCGAAAAAAAATGTGAAAAGTTTTTCAAGAAAAATTTCGAATTCTTTTTTCGAAAAAAAATTCGAAATTCTTTTTCAAAAAAAATCAAAATTTTTTTCGATAAAAATCGAAAGAAGTTTTCAAAAAAAATTTCGAAAATCTTTTCGAAAAAATTAGAAATAAATTTTTGAAAAGAAAATTTTTCAAAAAATTTTTTACAGAAAAACTTTTCTGGAATTTTTTTTAAATGATACATGTTACTAATTTATATATATATATATATATATATATATATATATATATATATATATATATATATATATATATATATATATATACTAGCGTCGTAACCCGCCCAACGGGCGTGATCGTTTCAAAAATCTTTTTTTAAAGTACGTTTGGGTATTATTTTTATCTGTTTGTAGTGTGACTCGTTTCTGTTAAAAGAAAAGATAAACATAACTTTTTTTATATGTTTTTAGGGCCAAGCCCACTCAACGGACGTGTTTTATCCGGTATTAAAAAAACCAAAACTGACTCTAGAACACAAAATTATCACCATCACGGGCTATTCACACTCGGAACATTAACTGATGGATAGATTATGTATCAAGTGGACATCTATTGTCTGAATGCAGCATGTGGATATTTATGCGTCTAAATGGACATTTATTTTAACGTTATATTAGTTTAGGCATAACAGTGACCACGTCTACCAACTGAGGTTGGCACAGTTGGGCAAGGCATTGGGCTCCTTAACCAAAGGTCTCGGGTTCGAGCTTTGGGAATGAAAAAAATCTCAATTAGGAAGGATACTACCCATCGAGGTACCGAGCAAACTCCCGCGAGAGATTATTCCACTCGTCTTAATGGCGGTGGAAACTCCTCGTCGTAGACTAAAAAATTACAATTACCACGTCTGATTGCTATTTTTTCTGTCAGTTTGGTTTTTTCTCTTCGACAATCTATAGACGATTTGATTTTACAACAAACCAAGAAAGATTATTTTTTTTAAACTAAATTTGGTTTAAAAATAAACATTACATAAATAAATTAAAATAACATTACATAGTAATTCAAATAAAATAAAAAATTTACAATAATAATTATGCGAAAATACTATTAAAAATAATTAAAAAAGTTAATTAAAAATAAAAAAGATAAAATGCATAACTAATATTAACTTAAAAATAGTCAAATTAATATATGTTAGAGTATTAAACAAAGCTTAATATATTAAAATTTGAAAATTTATAACAAATTTATTACAAATTTTGAAAAGCCGCCTTGTGCAAAGTGATTAAACACGAGAAAGCATGTGTTGAAAATCAACACGTTTTTATTCCTTTCGCGTTTGATACATTTGGTTTTCTTGCACCTGAGGCGGTGGAGCTACTTACGAGAATACAACGTGTTATGAATAGTAATGTTTTGACTCTTAAATCCACAAACGTTGTATTTAATAGACTTGGTTTTTCTATACAAAAAGGGCTAGTGGCGCAGCTTGTTGCCCGTTTTCCTTCTCCTAATATGTAAATTATAATTATTAATAAAAGATCAAATCCCCAAGGTCAGAAAAAAAAAAGAAAAAAAATACAAATTTTATCTAATTAAATGTAATCTAATATAATCTAGAAAATAAAAATAATAAAAAGGAAAAGAAAGAAGGAAAGATGTTTCAGTTCGCTCGTCTATGTGAAGTTCGAGAGGGCGACTAATTCGAATCAGTCGGTATAACGCGAAAGACCGATTGAGAAATCGCTCGGTCGAGTCATTTTAATTGGTGTTGCGACCCTTCTTAAAGATTCGTTTTGTTCACATCTATTAATAAAACTAAGACATTTATATACTCGTTGTATCATTTAGCATTACCGTATCCATCGGCGCAAATAGGGTGTAAAAATACGTGCCGAGTCATGACACTCAAAAGAAAATAACATTTGTATGGGTTTTTTGCATGACATTACATAAAAACATGCATGTCGAAACACTTGATAAGAATTTGTTACGTCTACTCTTATTTCTCGAATTTTACTTACTAAAATACGATACTCAAAAATGTCCGTTCCGGTTTTATAACTGAACTTAGTTTTTAATTTTTCTATGTTTGTTGAAATTCATACTTGCTTCTATTTAGTTTATTTTATTAAAAGGTCATAATAAAAATATATATAACAATATACATTAGAACTAACTAAATGATATATATTGAGAAATGCACATTCTCAAATTATACATCAGCGTAATGTATATTCTCACCTTCAGATGATGTATATCGGCTCACCTCTCATGAAAACATTAAATGAGTTGCTATAAGCCTCCTTGTCATTATAAGGCATTGTATAATAAATTTAAATAAAATTAACATAGGAATGAATAATAAATTTATTATAGAAACAACTTCGACTAAAATGTAATGTAAAATTTGAAGAATGTACACTTGCTTTTCCAATATGAGTTTTCCTAATGTTCTCTCTGATTCAGTGTTAAGTTCCACAAGCGGATCAACCTCAACTCCAAGATCCTATTGGTTCAGGTTTTTGTATGCAACAACAGAAATTGATCATTATTTAGAGACTCAATGACCAAACATTACTTACAAGTTAAGTGGCAAGTGAGAGAATTTAGCTAACTGAGGCAGGAGTCAAAAGGATATATATTACACTCTATAGTCTATACATTCATTGTTTTCTTTGTTACTAGAGTAAATGACTAAGAAGATTGTACACACAACAAAGATACAAAAAAATCATTTATACAATATACCTTGTGAATGACAATAACATTAGTGAAGAAGGGGTAGAGTATGGTGCACTTTGTTAATAACAGAGATCGAGGGCATCTATAATTTGTTCTTAATGGTCATCCAATTAAAGTAACTCATTAGAAGAGGTCACATAGTCCTAACAAACAAAATAGCAAACAATGAAGGATTTTGACTCTGGTGACAACATCTGTCGTATCATAGTCACCTCCTGGTCTCAACAAAGCAAAATCAAGAAAACAAGGCATATTAGTAGCAGCAACAGCATCAATGTCATCAAACACAATAAAAATCGCTTTAGACTTGGCTTTCTCAAACAAATCCCTAAGTCTAGATGCACTAGCACCCACAAACAGCTCTAGAAACTCAGAAGGTGTGTAGGAGAATAACGACACACCCGCCTCACCACCAACCGCTCTTGCCAACAACGTCATCCCAGTTCCAGGCGGCCCCACCAACAAACACCCTTTCAAAATCTTAGCACCTAATGTAGTATACTTATTCAGATCCTTCAAACTATCCATCACTTACTGCAACTCCAGTATAGCACGAAAATTTAAATACACATTACGCTGATGTAAAAACACATTTCCAGGAGCTAAGTTCAAAGTGGTTAGAAGTTGCGGTACAACTTCAGAGTATAGCTTCAAATTGTCAAACATGCAAAAGTGGTAAAGAACAATAATATGAAACACTCACAAGGTCATGAAAGAAAAGTGAAATAGCTATATCAAATTCACCCCATGTGCGTTCTGTTAACTTAAATTAAGGTGGCTATCACTCGCTTTGCATTGTTAAAACAAAAATGTACAACTTTCTTGATGACAACACTCAAGTCCTCATTTGATACCCCACACGTAAACATCCCATGAATGAGATTGAGTTGTAATAAATTTTAAAAATATAATAATTGCGATTCAACTTATGTTCTCTCCAATTACGTTGAAAATTATGTTGAAAATTTCAGAGCAAAGAACTTTATCAATCCTTGCGGTTCAACTTTAGAAATATATATGTTATGACTGATTGGTGTGCCAGCACCATATAAGTAAAAGATTTCACACTACAAATTGCTTCTACCATACAAAGGCTAAACCACAATCAGTATGCTTCCTTTTGGGGTAGTCCTAGATGCTGCTCAGAACCTGTAACAACAATCCACAATCAGTTATTCTATCAGACTTGCAACTCAAAAGTGATGGAAAAAATAAACAATTTGTGAGGCTAAACCAAGTGGCCATAGTTTTGATAAAGGGAAAATATGCATATAAAATTTTAAATAAATAGTAATAAACATATTTTCATATGCTTAAAATTTTTAGGTCTGCCATATGATTTCGTCTTCGTTTAACAACTTGTGAATTTTAGAAAAATATGACACACTGGTATCCTAAGGAAAAAAGATATGCCCATAATGCAAATACAAAACAATCTATTTGCATATATAAAACAGACACATGCCGCATATAATTAAAGACACTTGCACAAAAATACAGAATAATTAGTGCCTAAAAGCGAAGTTGATGATACATGTTATATCTAGTCTTATATTTTCGCCTATGTCGTGTCTAGGGTAATAAGAGCCGTGTAGCCTAATAGCTAAGAATAAAGGTCAGTTGGCAATGTCTAAGCCCAACCCGACCCATTGACTTGTGATAGTCGGTTCCCCCTCATCTCTATAAAAGGAGGTGAGGGGAACAAACCAATTACGCATTCTTTCAATAACTAATCGTAATCGATTAGAGATCATACCTTGTGGGCGTCGCTTTTCTTTTCTGTCGATTTTTGTTGTGTGTGTTCTTTGTGATCGAGTATTCCGCATCTAGATAACCAGGATTGTAGGGATTAAACCCTACAAGTGGTATCAGAGCTTTGGTTCGCGAGGCTGGTTTCTAGGATCTTTCGAGGAAGGGTTATTGGTGATCGGGTTTAGATCATCAAGGTAGTAGCAGAAAAGATTGATTGAAGAGGGTGTTTTTGGTTTTCGATTTTGAAGATCATCTGCCATTGTTGTTGTCTGTTCTTTGTTTATGTCGAAAAGTGATATCAAACAAGAAGAAGATAACAAGATTACAAAGTAATAATACTACGAAGGAGGCAGTGTTTGTTTTTTGGGCCAAAGTTTATATTGGTCTAAAAATACAATACTGGGCCTGGTCTTTAGAAAAAGAGATTTGGATTAATATTTTTGTTTTTGTTGGGAATAAAATGTAGCCAGTCCACTTGAGCGCTGACAAGAGGAAAACAAGCGTTGATAAGAAGAAAACAAACGCTGACAGATCAAGTGTTGACAGAAAAAGGTCAAACGTTGATAGGTTGAAGACAAGCACTGATAGAAAGATATGGTCTACGCGTATTATGTTTCTAGTTTGTTTCTAGTAAAGATAAGTTCAACATTGTATTTTTTATAATTATCTTTACCTAGAATAGTTGATACATAGACTCTTGTACAAGGCTTCTTATGTCTATAAAAGAAGACCTTTAGGTTATGTTTCAATATAAGTTTTCATACGTTAAACACTTTCATTGTAAGCAAGTTTGTTATTATCAATCAAGTGAAAGTTTGTTTACATCCTTTGTGTGTTCTTGTTTAAGTGTTAATTCCGCATAACACTTAAATTATTTATACATAAACAAAGTTTCTCTACGTGTATAACTTGATCTAATATCGTTTACACAAGCTAAAACGATCTATGTTTGGGATCAACAAGTGGTATCAGAGCTTGGTGGTAATGTTGATACTAAGGAAGAGAAGAAGAAGCAACTCTTGCATGAGTATGCTGTTTTTAAGGCTCAATCTAATGAGAAGCTTAGCAGTATGAGAAGCAGACTGCTTGACATTACAAGCAAGCTGTCCTTCATGGGGACACAAGTTGGTGATATTGACTTTATTGTCACCTTTCTTAAAAGCCTTGGTGATGCGTGGAAGATTGAGGCAAGATCTATAATTGCCAATAACACTCACAAAAGTTCTACTTTTGATGATATCTACAACAAACTGAGGCTGTTGGAGAATGAAACTCTTTTGGAGCATGGAAGTAAGTCTACTAATAGTAACATGGCCTTCTTCTCACATAGTGAAGGTCAATTTGATCAGAAGGACTCATACATGCACCCAGTTACTGGATCAACATGTGTCAACGCTGGATCATACCCTGTCAACGCCTCACATTCAGACGCTGACACATACAAAATTGACTCTCCAAGAGTTAAGCCTACTGGTTTGGATCTGGATACTGTGTGTGCATACATTGCTTCATTGCCCAATGGTTCAGTGATTACATATGAGGACCTTGAGCAAATAAGTGATGAGCACTTGGAGGAGATGGATATAAAGTGAAACATGGATCTTGCAAGTATAAGAGCAAACAGGTGGAATAGAAGGTTCAAGAAGAAGATGACCTTTAATGCAAAGGACACTGCTGGATTTGATAAATCCAAGGTTGAGTGTTACAATTTTCATCGTATGGGGCACTTCATGAGAGAATGCAGATCTCCAAGAAGATCTGATGTTGGAAAACCCTCAAGCCAAATTGTTAAGGCTAAGGATCCTAAGGCCATTGTGGCGGTGCAAGAAATTGATGGCATTGGATGGGACTGGAGCTATTTGGCTAAGTATGAGGAAGAGGATAAAGCTTTGGTTGCTGAAATAGAAGAAGAAGAGCATGTTCAATATGCTCTCATGGCACACTCCTCCTCTTCATCAGACAATGAGGTATACGATGATGCTTTTTGTAGTAAGGGTTGTCGTTTAAATACTGAAAAGCTTAACAAAGAGGTTTTAAGATTGTTAAGTGATGTGAGTACTGAGAGATGCAAGTTGTCTAACTATCAAATTGCTCTCACTCAAACTGAGAAGACAGTCTCGGAGTATAAGAAAATGGAGCTTGACCTAAAAGATAAAATAAATATCTTAAAACATGAGTTAAATGCTAGTAATGATGTTAGAAACATCATGGAAAGGGTCAATGCTGAATTACACGCTAAGTTAGACGAGGCTATCAAAAATAAGGATATAGTTGACCTTAAAATTCAGAGATTTGATAAGGCCTCACAAACCCTAGGAGAATGTGTTAATAAACAGAGGGATCCTAAGGACATGACTGGGATTGGGATGAAAGACTATACTGGTGTTCCACCACCAGCTGGGGACTTCTATGGTGTCCAAAGAAAGGACTTATCTTGGACTGGTTTACCAGAACTCCAAGAAGAGTAATTTATTCCTCCACCAAGAGTCCTTACCCCAGTTGAGGAATATAGGCAAAAGTTGACTGACTTGAATGAATGGAAGAAAGCCAACCCTACCTTATTTGTCAAGGGTAGCATGCTTTGTGATAGTCCAAATGAGTCGACCCCTATCAAAGTAACAAACCCAATCACTGGCAAGACTGTTGACCTTGGCTCAAATACTGTTAAGAAACCTAGCATTAAGTATGCAGAAATGTATAGGAATACTAGGTCACCAAAAAGCCGAGTTAGTGATAATGGAACATGCTTCTTTTCTTCTAGACCTAGAGTTGTGTCTAGAAAAGCCTGTTACACTTGTGGTAGCTTTTTACATTTAGCATATAAGTGTGTCAACGCTTCCAAGGTCAACGCTGTTAAAAGATCAAACACTGTCAGACCCAAAACTTTTGTAGAGAAAAGTCCACAAGTTGTTAGACCAACCCCATTCTTCACCAAAGGGTCTAACAGTCATGGACAAAGACCATTTCAGAAGACCAATACTTGGTCTAATAGGCAATGGATTTCTGTAGCAAACCCTAGGTTCAACACTGACAAGGGTAATTTCAGCATTGACAAGACCAAATCCAACGATGATAGAAACGTTGCCAAACCTAAATATTTGCAACCACAGGGAAAGGGGTCTAAAGCTTCTTCTAGCTTGACATGGAGACCTAAGCAAGATCAAAACCCTAATTCTAATGGGATTTCTATGACCTGCAACAGATTTAATTATATTTCAAAGGTCATCACAAAACCAATTGGGGTTAACTGGCTATTTCATCCAAAAAGGGATGAACAAGGGGTTGTTATGAGAACTAAGTCTGTTCTTGTTGAACAACCAGATGAATCCAAGTCTGCTCAGGCTTAGATTCCCAAAGAAAACTAATTTGTTTTCTTTATGTGCAGGGCATTCAAAAATAGGTGAATGATTATGGCTATTGGGATAGTGGATGCTCTAGGCACATGAAAGGGAAGGAAGATTATCTGACTAACTTCACTCCCATTAAGGATGGTGATAAAGTTTACTTTGGAGGCGGATATGGAACTATCACAGGAAAAGGAACTCTTCTCACCAAGAACTTGCGTTTTGAAAACATGTTTCTGGTAAAAGAACTTGATTACAATCTTTTTAGTGTATCACAAGTCTGTGATAACAAAAATAAGGTTCTTTTTACTGATACTGAATGCTTGGTGTTGAGCAAGGATTTTAAAGTTCCATATGAGAAATATATTGACTATAGAACACCAAGGCATAAGGACATTTATAATGTGAATCTTAATGGTATTAGGATGAATAATAATATGTCATGTTTCTATGTTAAACTTCAGTTGATGAGAGTAATCTATGGCACAGGAGACTAGGGCACATTAACTTTAAGAATATAAACAAGCTTGTGAGACTTCGCTTGGTTGATGGTTTTCCTGAAAAGGCTTTCCACAATGACCACTCTTGTGTTGCATGCCTTAAAGGCAAACAGCACAAGGTCTCATTTAAGTCTAAACAGGTGCACTCTAGTTCTAAGCCACTTCACTTGCTGCATATGGACCTATTTGGTCCAACTAATATAGAGAGTTTGAATGGTAAATCATACTGCTTTGTCATCACAGATGACTTTTCTAGATTTACTTGGACTTTCTTTTTAGCTATGAAAAGTGACACTACTGATATTTTAATTAGCTTTATTACTTAGATTGAGATGAAAACTGGTAATGAAGTTAAAATGCTTAGAAGTGATAATGGTGGTGAGTTTAGAAATAAGCTATTGGATGATTTTTGTGCCAAGAAAGGGATTACTAGGCAGTTTAGTGTTGCCAGAACCCCACAACAAAATGGGGTTGCTGAGAGAAAGAATAGAACCCTAATTGAAGCAGCCAGGACTATGTTGGCTGATGCTCACTTTCCCATAGCTTTTTGGGCTGAGGCTGTGAATACAGCTTGTTATGTTCAGAATAGAGCATTGGTCAACAAGATACATAACAAAACACCTTATGAATTACATTGGGGAAGGAAACCTAATATTGGTTTTCTTAAACCTTTTGGCTGTCATGTAGTTGTACTAGATACTAGTGATGCCTTAGGTAAATTTAGTGCTAAAGGTGATGAAGGCTACTTCATGGGTTATTCAGTGCAGAGTAAGGATATAGGGTTTACCTTAAGAAGGAAAAACGTATACTTGAAAAAGTACATGTTAGGTTTTTAGAGAGTAAACCTAGTGATCCTGAAAGTGGTCCAAATTGGTTGTTTGACTTGGAACCTCTATCTAGGACTTTGAATTATATGCCTGTTACTAATCCAGACATTGTGAAGGTAACTTCAAATGTTGTGGAAGAACCAGTTGTTGATGTTTCAGGTACACAGGTTAATGAAGAGGTTGGATCACAAGCAGACAAGTCATCTCACATACAAGAGTATGTCACTATTCCCATATGGACAGATGCTTTTGCTGCTGCTGGAAAGGAAAATGGTGGTCCCCAAGTATCACCAGTTAACAACATGCATGGTCCTTCAGGCGCTGACAAAGGAAAATCTGGCACTGACAGGACCAATTCAGGCGTTGATGGCTCAAACGTTGACAACACCATTTCAGGCGTTGATGGATCAAACGCTGACAACCTTGGTTCAGGCGTTGACAACTCTTTTGAGCATATTTTCTCTTCAAATTTTGCACAAGGTGAACCTTCAAACAGAAATGGAGAGGTTCATACAGATATTGATGGAAGAGAGTCTGAAGAAGATATTGGCAATTTGGAGGATGAGATTGAAGACAACAGACTTTTTGAGGGAGGAGTTCTTACTTACACTATGAAGAATCACCCCACTTCTCAAATTATTGGAGATGTTATGTCTCCTGTTCAGACAAGAAGATCTCATCAGGGTCTTGGTGGATTTATTGCCAATATACACAAGAAGGTTGATACCCCTCTTGTTCAAGCATGTTTGTTTGCCTGTATTCTGTCACAACATGAACCCAAGAAGATTTTTGATGCTCTCAAAGAACCAATTGGGTGGAAGCAATGCAAGATGACCTTCACCAATTTGCTATTCAGGATGTTTGGGAGCTGGTTGATTGTCCCAGATATGTCAGACCTATTGGGACAAGATGGGTTCTTAGAAACAAGACAGATGAAAGAGGCATTGTGGTCAGAAACAAGGCACGTTTAGTGGCTCAGGGATATACACAAGAGGAAGGGATAGACTATGAGGAGGTCTTTGCACCAGTTGCAAGGATTGAGGCTATAAGGATATTTCTAGCATATACTTCCTGCATGGGCTTCACTGTCTATCAAATGGATGTGAAGAGTGCTTTCTTATATGGCACAATTGTTGAGGAGGTATATGTTATGCAACCTCCTGGTTTTGAAGATCCAGAGAATCCAGACAAGGTGTATAGAGTCAAGAAAGCTATGTATGGACTTCATCAAGCCTTAAGAGCATGGTATGGCACATTGTCCACTTATCTGGTGGAAAATAGATTCAAAAGGGGCACCATAGACCAGACATTATTTACAAAGAAGGCTTGTAAGGACGTCTTACTTGTTCAGATTTATGTTGATGATATCATCTTTGGTTCTACCAATCCAAAGATGAGTGAAGACTTTTCCAAGCTCATGACAGACAAATTCAAGATGAGTGCAATGGGGGATATGAACTTCTTTCTAGGGTTACAAGTTCAGCAAAAAGAAGATGGTATATTCATCTCTCAGGATAAGTATGTAGCAGAGATCTTGAAGAAGTTTGGCTTTTCTCCACATAAAAAGAGGGCTACTACTCCTATGGATAGGGAACACCCTTGGGGAAAAGTTGGAGATGGAAAAGATGTGGATGTCAGGCACTATAGATCAATGATTGGTTCATTGATGTATCTCACAGCCTCAAGACCTGACATCATGTTTGCTGTGTGTGCATGTGCACGCCATCAAGTGACTCCCAAAGAATGTCACCTTTATGCTGTCAAGAGAATCTTTAGGTACCTTAGATGTTATCCAGATCATGGCTTGTGGTACCCAAAAGATTCACCATTGGAGCTTATTGCATATTCAGACAGTGACTATGGTGGTGATAAATTTGATAGAAAATCCACAACTGGTGGATGTCAGTTTCTTGGGAGTAGGTTGATATCTTGGCAATGCAAGAAACAAACAGTGGTGGCCAATTCTACAACTGAAGCAGAGTACGTTGTTGCAGCTGCTTGTTGTGGACAAGTCTTATGGATTCAGAACCAGCTGTTGGATTATGGGTATAATTTCATGCATACCAAGATTTTTGTTGACAATAACAGCACTCTATGCATTATTAAAAATCCTGTACATCATTCTAAAACAAAACACATACAAATTAGACATTATTTTATAAGGGATTGTTTTGAAAAGGGTTTAATACAACCAGATAGGATTGACACAGAAGAAAATGTGTCTGATTTATTAACTAGACCTTTTGATGCTGGAAGGTTTAAATACTTGGTAACAAGTATTGGAATGATCAATCTCACATAATATGTGTTTTGGGGTCTTATTGTAAAAGTATGTACAGGATAATGCATTGTTATTGGTCTTTTTGAAGTTAGATTTTCCACTATATTTTTCTTACGCTGACAAAGGTTATCTTAACGCTGACAAGTGTTATCGTGGCGTTGTCAGCAACAATGTTGGTTTTGTGGTTTTTAATCTAAGTGTGCAAGTGGTGTTAGCATTGTACCATTGGATACAGAGTTGCTTATGGATCCTTGGAGAATCATTTGAGCATGATTTATGGATGATGGTTGGAATATTTCTATTCCTATCTTGACATAAATTTTTATGTTCATGCATATTTTTGGGCAACATATGTATCACAGTTTAAGGGGAGGTTTTAGGAACCTTTAGGACTTTTGGGTATTCTTATGATAATCTTATCACAGTTCTAGATTGTGTCCACAGGTGAGTATGAGTTAGTTTTACTAAATCATGAGGCACTGTAGCATGCAAAGTTGATATACTATGCATGCTGCCAAGACGATTTTGGCCTAGAATTGGGAGTGGTCTGTTGGGAGACTTGGGAATGATTTTATCATGGATTTTACCTGGGAGTTACAAGGAATTTTATGAGATAACTTAGTTGTTAAAAATTTTGGTTAGCAAGGGACACTAGAGGACTGTTATGTCTATCTTGCATAAGCAAGTGTGCATAACTAGACAGTGCTTGCCGCCCTATAATAATTATCAATTTATAGTGTAACACCCCCAAATTTATACAACTCAGTACAGCGGAAGACTAGTTGGTGTTACGGGATAGCACATTACTCACATCATAGACAACGCATAAAAATCGCGTCGTTTAATAATAAATCATTTCCATTCATAAATATCAAATTTACATCGGTCCCAAGTCATTATATTTAATACAGGTTTTACAAACATTTGAATGGAAAATATTGTTTATGTGCGGGCCATGAATTCTTGTCGTCTTCCCGAGAATTACCTTCAAGTACCTGAGATAAAACATGTTAAAAGAAAAGGTCAGCGATAACGCCGAGTGAATTCATAGAGTTTAATAAATTCCATCAATATAACTTTGGTATAAAATTAGTACCAAAAATCAATTCGTACAAATCATTGTAATAGGCCGTAAATTAGCCAAAATCATTTTATACAAATCTTTGTAATAGGCCATAAAATAGCCAAAGTCATTTTATATAAATCCTTATCGAAAATCATAATATAGGCATTTGCCTTAAAAATCATTATACGAGCCAATGTCGTAAAAACAATCATACAATACATCTTATGACGTTGTATAAAATCAAATAAAAATCGTTATATGAATATGGTTATGAAAACCAAAATACAATCATAATATCAATAGTATGACCCTGTATTGCTAGTCAGGCAATACATCATAATTCGGAGCGTCTATTATTATTTTGTTAATTCGGATTATTATAAGCCGCATGACATTGTTACCTTACTAAACCAACAACGGGTAGCTAACCCGATACAAATTTTGCCCATCTAAAGTAGCGTGTCGTCACAAAGGTCACGCTATGGAAATCTTCTCATACATTAATTCGCTTACCAATCAATGTGGCACGACGGGGATCAACCGTCAAGACGCGAACTGGGGTGATCGTCCCCAAATAGTACTATTAAATGCATAAGCGTCTACCAACTCCCGGTAGTTCACAATTCATGCTAATGGGACTTTTAGTGAAATAACCTATCTTTAATAATCCATTTTATTTCATCTATCGGGTCCATTAATCATTTATCGGGTCATACAATCGGGTCATTCAATCATTCGGGTCCAAAATCAATAAACAAACAATCGGGACAAATGGTGTCCAAACTTTTATAAAAACTAACATCTTATCTCCCTCGCGGGTTTAAAAAGCATTTATAAAACATTTAAAAGAGTGCGAGGCTATGAACTCACGTTGATGTGGGAAGGCGGGTGATCGGCAATTCGGACGTACGGTACGTGCTTCAATCACGGAAACCTAGACAAATAATACTCGGTCTTAGACGTTTGTCCAATGACTTTATAAAAATATCAATTATGTATACATATGATGATTATTTATATATGATGATCAAGTGGGTTTACATATTCTCGTTTACTCATTTTAGTGTTATGTGTCGGTAACGTGTATACTAGTTCACTAGTTTTACCTATTTATGCATTTTAAGTCCAATAAACTTATTATAAGTTATTTAACTTATTTTAATCCATTTTGTACTTATATTATCAGTACATACACTTTCAAGTTGGGCCCAAATGGGTTCAGCCCAATAAGTTCTTTATATGGGTGTTTATCTTATTTAGTCCAATTATTAGCCCAAGTATTAGTCCAATATGTTTACTTAGCTCGTTAATGTCCGTATGCCTTATAGTTCGGGTTTTATCGGTTTTTACTTGTTATACATGTCTATATATCAGTATATAAGGTTTTCATCAGACGGGTCCAACCATCTAAGTTTTATTTAACAAAAACGTTAATTTTACGGCGATAGCCGAAAAAGTCGTAAAAATCATGTTTATAGTTTTTATTACTTATAAACATTATTTCACCATCATTTATATAATTTATCCATTTGATTAACCTTTTATATATATTTATATAAATAAGTTTTATAAGTTAGTGGGTTTTTATTTTACATTTTATATATTAAAATGTGAGTGCTTATATAATAGTATTATTCTTTAATTTCCAAAAATCTGATTTTTAACTTCATCTTCACCAAAACTGCCATATCTTGAGTTCTATATGGAGATAGAAGCTCAAATTATTATCACATAAACTACATGATATGGGCTACATTTAACTCTTTTATAGCTACTGTTGAATAACCTTCTAAATATTTTCTAAAAATCGTCCAAAACAGTAACTTCAGATTTATACCCTAAACTTGTTTTGATCATATCTCACTCATTATTTTGATTCCATTGCATGGCCAACTCTCACATGTCTACAAGACCCATAACTTACTGTATATCAATTTTACTTCATCATTTTATCAGTTTATAACATGTTTCTTTACTGTTTTATACAGCCATGTAATTTAAACAAGATTTTAACCTTGTTTCTTATGATTTTTCACCTTTTTAATCATGTTTATCAACAACAAATTCCCACATAACATTTTTATCATCATATAATCATCATAAATATATATACAATAGGAAATAAATACATGTTTACATAATCAAAATAACAAGAAGATGAGGAGGACAATCTTTATACCACCAAGTTGATGTAGGTTATGATTTGGACATGGTTTTTGTTGGAGAAACTTGTAGACAACCATGACCATCTTCAAAACCATCATTCTTCATGAGAACCTTGTGGAAAATCAGCCCTCCTACTCCATGAAAACTCCTTCTTGGATGTTATGAGCACCACCAATCAATAGGGTTTTAAAGTGGCTTCAACATATGTGTAAATAACACATGATTTTGTGGTGGAATCAAGATCATATTGGGTGTTTTTGGTTGAGGAAGGGACGACACAAGATGGAGAGTAGAGAGAAAATTTGAAGTTGTTTGCATGGTGGAATGAGTGGAATGGTAATGTTTGATGGTTTTGTGCTTGATAAGCTTACTAGTTAAGCTAAACATAACAAGTGTAATACTTGTTTGATGAGGTTTTGACACCTCATGTGTATGTAGCTAACTTAAGGCCGGTTTTGGGTGTGGGGTGGGACAAGTGTCCCACTTGTCTCATCCCATTTATTTACGGGTACTCCTCGATTCTAGTTTCCTCGATTTGCGTGCCCTCGGGTCGTTTTACGAAAAACGTTTTTATAAATTATGAATCGACGTCACAAAACGAATCCAATAAGAATTGTCTCATCAAAAACGGAGTTCGAAAACGTAAATACGTAAACCTAAGGTTTCCGGTTTAGTTGTAAAGGACATTAAAATAAAATCGTAAGTCCTAATCTCTTCTCGTAAATTTGTGAGTTTATGAACCAACACAAATTTAAAACTCCAAAATAATATTCACGGATAAATTTATTTTCTGAAATGTCGGACTGTCACCAAAGACGGTGTATGTAAACGTAAGCACGTAACGTAGAATCCTCCGGTTTAAACGTAGTCGATGCTACTTCAAGACGTAAATCCAAATTTCTTCCCAAAAATATGTGAGTTCATATTGTAGCATTAAAATAATGTTTTTAAATAATATTCGAGAATAAAATATCAATCATAAATTGACGGATTGTCACAGCATTTACCCCTAAACAGGATGTTTGTCCTCAAAGATCATCTTACCTTACTACTCGCTTCTTATAGAGTTAAAGCCATGTGGGTATTTCATCCACACTCGGTCTTTTCTCACAAGTGTAATCCATTATAATACGCGAGTTTCATCAAACATAACTACGGGAATAAGATCAGGCTTAATGTTGACTTACTTTCTCTATCCATGATGTTCACGGGTTTTTGATGAAGGCAACTTTTCGCCGATCTAAGCTCTACTAAGAACAATCAGATTTTCACTTGATAGATATTCCATCAAGTTCGATTTACGAAACATAATTCACGCAGTCTTTGAAGTCCTAGGGTAGATCCAGCTTATATGCCTTTCAATCCCAACTTTTACATCATTTCAATGGTCCCATACAACGGGGACTTATATCCCATGATTTGTCAGATCATGAATTCATTTTTCCAAGTTTAAAATTTTTTGGCATAACTTCGCTACCCATTTGGCACTTCAAGATCTACATTTCACATTCACATAACCTCTTGCCCACTATCGGCAGTTAATAATCAGATCCTAATTTCAACAATCATTTCAGGTTTCGCGGTTCGAGTATTTTGCAAGGTTAGGTTCGCCATCATAGGAAACCTTAAACCTAAAAGATATGTCCAACTCACAATGGGTGTATGTCGGATGTCTCCATCTCAACTCTTGCTTACGGATGCTCTAAGATTCAGATCCTAACAAGATTCGATCTCGACCCTAATACGATAATTATCAATGATAATCTTTCCAAAGGAAAGCGATTATACGGTTCATTACCAAAGGTCAATCATTCAAACACAAAACAACACTTATATTACCATGTATCGTTACTTTTCCTCGTCCCTTCGATTTGGGGTGGTACATAGTACTCTCATCAAGGTTCGTTCTCAATGATTTCTGAGCAAATCTCTAGAAATTCGATGCGAAGCGAGGATCTTGATATAGATGATCGATACAGGCACGCTTATGTTTACATAACTCTTTTGCATTTATCATTAACGAGAATGATATTAGCAGATTTGGTCAGTCTGTCGACGATGACCCAAATCGAATCAAAATCAGATGATGACCTTTGCAATAGCTAGACGTTTACTAATGTATGAGGCGATGTCTGCCTTCATAATTGCCATTAGTACAACTTCTTCAGACAAAGATACTTTTAGTCATAAAATGACATACATATAATACTTATACTTACAAATTCCAACATAACTATATCTCATAATCTCCATATTTAGGCAACCACAAGTGGTCTTTAAAAACATTTAACGCCATTGGCTTCTCAAATCTGTTGGTTCACATTAGCCGTGATACCCTTCACTATTTATATTATCCCTTTTTACAAACATTGTTTATTTTTATATCGTTCGGCAATTTATTCTGCACCTTCATTATTAAGGAACACGTCCTAACTGGTTCTTTATCTTTTCTACATAATGCGTCGGTATTTATATTCATCTCTCATGATGATATAATTATCATGTTCACAATTCACTCAGATATTCTTTCTATATTATGCGTCAGTAATTACGTTCACCTTCCTGATGAAATAAATATCACAAGCGTATTTATTCAAAATTCTTTCTTCACATCTTCTATGTTTTAGTTTCGTCTTTACTATCATTTTTATCCGTTTTTCTCAATCCGGCGTCTAAGGCGTCGATAATATTATAATTAATTAAATAATTATTAGTTAATTTTTATGAAGCGTAAACGTAAAAGTTTTAAATTTCTTAGTTCGACCAATTATATAAAATGTTCAAAAATAATTTGAATTTAATTAACAAGATTTTTGTTGATTTATCGAAAATATTTAATAAGATTCGTAAATGTTCGAAAAACCCTTGTTTATACTTTGGTGAAAGTTTTCTTAGTTGAAAAGCAAGAAGTGTTGTTTAAAATTTCAAGTCATGGTACAAATGGTTTTACTCAATCCTTCTTAAGTTGTCTAGAAGTATACACAAACATTTACCCCTAAACAGAAGTTTAGTTAAATGGTTTGTGTATAAGGGAATAATCCCTTAAAATCCTTTGTTAAAACATATTTCCATTTCTTTTTGGTAAAATCCAAAGTCTTAAAAGGGCTCTTAATTTTTGAAGAGTCTATATGCATACATCTTACCATTATTAATCCAATGGTCATTTTATGTAAAGGATTAAGTTATTAATCCCTAAGCGTTAATGGTTCTAATCTTTGAAAAGCCAATATAGCTTCCATTATATATTAATCACACGGTTAAATCATGCAAAGAATTAAGTTTTAAGTCTTATGTTAAATATTTAAGGTACATGTTTTCATTGTTCAGCCAATTCAGGGAAATCTATAAATAATTATTAACTCATTCTTATTCTTATAAACAAACAAATGGTCCTTAATGATCATGAGCATGAATTTATCAAATTACAGCCAACACACGTGATTCATCATATTTATGAATACTACATGTGCATTGTCAATCCAAACGACATCACGTGAAACTCATAATGTTCATTACAAGTACCGGATGTAGAGATTGGAATAGATAACCTCTTTCGCAGATGCGAAGTTGATGATAACCATGCTATGGATCAAATTTGCTAGAACCTCGTAAATGATCGAACAATTCTTCCATTTCGAGTTATGGATATCGTTTTCGATTGTCAATTTACTCAGTCACAGTAATCTATAAATATAAGGAAAGATAACACCATAGCTCTTCAGGATGACAGGCTTGGTATAATAAAATCTTTCTCCGACAACTTTCTCAGTTGTACGGTAATTCCTTAAATTCAGATGGTGCTGACGTACAGTGCACAAGCCACAAGTGCAGCACCGGAAATATAATCAATACCAAATTCAACTTGCCTTAATGGCGAAAGTCTAGTTAATTCACCAACAAATACCTCCTAAAGTTTCCAGATAATAGAAACATCTTTTAATAAATTCACTTTAAGTTATTTCTAGATTATAATATCTATAACTATTTCACAACCATCCACGGTATAATTTCAAGTCTAAATGCAGGATATGGTCATCCATTAAGAATTATTTAGATCACTTTTGATGATCAACATCTTATCATTTAGGGAATTCTACTCGAGTTCCCATCAATTCAGACAGTGTCGTTATGTCATAATCAATCAATCCATTCTACTGGCACTATCAACTTTCCAGTTTCATTGCCGTCGATAAGATGTGAACTTCTCAAAAGACTAATAATAATTCATAATCCTTCACAAATTCAAGGATATTAGGATACACAACTACTATTAAAAGAGTAAGGTCAACGCATAATCTACGCGAGAGAATTTCAAATCAGACACAGATGAAAACATTTAACGAATATGAATATATCCCATGTTTTCATAATTTGAGTACGCATTCGAAAGCTCCTCGGATCGTTACCCAGGTCATTCAAATGAAATCAAATCATAATAAATGATAGGAACGTCGATACATCCAGTCGGGTATCAACACTCGGTAATCAGATACATTTCCTAAGAATCTCACTACGGGAGAATTGGATAAGAAAGAATTGTCAATTGTCAAACAAGACAATTTCCACAGATGAGTAAATTCGACTCAGAAGAATAGATGCTACAGGCACATATGTAGGTGTCCCTAACACTATGTCCTCATTTTACACTTCTTGCAGATCCCATTAAAATTTTAATCTTTCACAATCCTCACAGAAAATGTAGTGTTTATTCATTAGTTTTATGGTGACTACTAATCAGTCTTGCATAGTCCATTCCAAATTGTATGTAGGCGCGCAACTATATACAATTTCAAGATTAACGATGCAATACTCAGTTCGTCAAAACTTTATCATCATGTTTATAATAAAAACATTTACATGCTTAATTCTTAAATAAGAATCCAAATAAATTTACAAAGATTTTCCTTGTTATGAAAACAATTAAGTTTTCCAAGGTGTTTTATAAACAACTTCATTTCGATAACAATCACTTATAAATCTCACTTTGAATAATCCTTATAGTGATGAAAATTCAATTTTCTCAAAGGATACCGTTTTAACTTTATAAAAACAATGTGTGATCTGCAAAAGAGTAACGAAGAGTTGTTCACCAAGAACTAACTACAATATGACAGGAAATGAGCTTTAGCCAAATAATCATGAGGTTCATGACCTTGATGGCACTCACGAAGAATGATTCACAATGTAACTCAAATCAAGATGAGTACTTGTTCAATGGTTGCATCACTAACGTGAACATTAGGATGAAGCAAGAAAAGATAGATAACATCGATACATGTAGGATTTAGCAATCAAAGGTAGTCTTTTCATTAATCACAAACAAGTCAAAATTGTACCGTAAAACATTACGTGTCACTATGTCATATAATTCTCAGAACTCATCCTACCAACTGATATCTCAGTTAAGTTAGGGATATTTAAAAGATACCACAATGAATACTAACCTACAAGAGTCATTAGGTGTTCCATATGTCCCGGAAGATTCATCGGTCTCAATTCAGAAGAAGATTTCTTCAATTTATTTCTTGGACACTGGGCATCCTCGTTAGTGGACAATGGTCTAGGAACAACCCTTAACACGAATCAACAATCAATTAAATCCTTATAATTCAATCACAAGACTTAACGACTTATATTAACAATCTCATATTCCATACAGGTTAAATTTTACTTTATTCAAGTTTCAACCAAATTTATACTCAATTCAATATCCTACTTCATATTCCAATATTTCCAATCTTATTCTTAGGCCTTAAAAGACAATACAATCTCAATATGAATCAACACTTAATTTCCAATCCTATTAGCTCTTACAACAACAATTATCAAATGAGTCATTAATATGAAATGACTTGATCATTCAACTAGACTTCTCGGAAAGGTATTAGTGGCATGAGGCTTTTGGGTAATGGTTCCAATGACAGCCTCAAGTGCAACATTCACCCTTTCGATTTCAATTTAAGAATTGGATGACAACGAATCAGATGACATCTTTCTAGGTGGTAACGTTTTTTCAAACTCCACTCTATAAGGAAAGATCGTCATGACATCGATATCAGTTTTAATCTCGCCAATTCTTTTTCAATATCACATTCAACTACTATCTACATTTCTACGAATATCAACCATTTGTTGGGATCATAAATGTCCACAACTTGGTTTAGATCTAGGATAGCTAGAATTCCTACGAGAATAGCTTCGATTAATTTACTAGGGGAGTTAGGGTTACTTGTGACAATCGACGTCGTATAAATACCTCGTATAAAAATCAAAATAATCATCAAACAATCATGTAATAAAATTACATCATATATATATAATCCAAGTTATATATATATATTAAAATAACACTTCTCAGTCTTGGCCTTGTCGGTAACTCGGGAATTCTTCGGCACCGTTATAGTCAAAGATTTTTAGAAATTTTTAGAAAAATGTTTATGATTAAAAGATTTTGAAATGTTTTATTCAAAACCTTAGTTTTAAAAATCTTTCGTTCTCTATAACGAGAGCTCTGGTACCAAACTGTAACACCCCCAAATTTATACAACTCAGTACAGCGGAAGACTAGTTGGTGTTACGGGATAGCACATTACTCACATCATAGACAACGCATAAAAATCGCGTCGTTTAATAATAAATCATTTCCATTCATAAATATCAAATTTACATCGGTCCCAAGTCATTATATTTAATACAGGTTTTACAAACATTTGAATGGAAAATATTGTTTAAGTGTGGGCCATGAATTCTTGTCGTCTTCCCGAGAATTACCTTCAAGTACCTGAGATAAAACATGTTAAAAGAAAAGGTCAGCGATAACGCCGAGTGAATTCATAGAGTTTAATAAAGTCCATCAATATAACTTTGGTATAAAATTAGTACCAAAAATCAATTCGTACAAATCATTGTAATAGGCCGTAAATTAGCCAAAACCATTTTATACAAATCTTTGTAATAGGCCATAAAATAGCCAAAGTCATTTTATATAAATCCTTATCGAAAATCATAATATAGGCATTTGCCTTAAAAATCATTATACGAGCCAATGTCGTAAAAACAGTCATACAATACATCTTATGACGTTGTATAAAATCAAATAAAAATCGTTATATGAATATGGTTATGAAAACCAAAATACAATCATAATATCAATAGTATGACCCTGTATTGCTAGTCAGGCAATACATCGTAATTCGGAGCGTCTATTATTATTTTGTTAATTCGGATTATTATAAGCCGCATGACATTGTTACCTTACTAAACCAACAACGGGTAGCTAACCCGATACAAATTTTTCCCATCTAAAGTAGCGTGTCGTCACAAAGGTCACGCTATGGAAATCTTCTCATACATTAATTCGCTTACCAATCAATGTGGCACGACGGGGATCAACCGTCAAGGCGCGAACTGGGGTGATCGTCCCCAAATAGTACTATTAAATGCATAAGCGTCTACCAACTCCCGGTAGTTCACAATTCATGCTAATGGGAATTTTAGTGACATAACCTAACTTTAATAATCCATTTTATTTCATCTATCGGGTCCATTAATCATTTATCGGGTCATACAATCGGGTCATTCAATCATTCGGGTCCAAAATCAATAAACAAACAATCGGGACAAATGGTGTCAAAACTTTTATAAAAACTAACATGTTATCTCCCTCGCGGGTTTATAAAGCATTTATAAAACATTTAAAAGAGTGCGAGGCTATGAACTCACGTTGATGTGGGAAGGCGGGTGATCGGCAATTCGGACGTACGGTACGTGCTTCAATCACGGAAACCTAGACAAATAATACTCGGTCTTAGACGTTTGTCCAATGACTTTATAAAAATATCAATTATGTATACATATGATGATTATTTATATATGATGATCAAGTGGGTTTACATATTCTCGTTTACTCATTTTAGTGTTATGTGTCGGTAACGTTTATACTAGTTCACTAGTTTTACCTATTTATGCATTTTAAGTCCAATAAACTTATTATAAGTTATTTAACTTATTTTAATCCATTTTGTACTTATATTATCAGTACATACACTTTCAAGTTGGGCCCAAATGGGTTAAGCCCAATAAGTTCTTTTTATGGGTGTTTATCTTATTTAGTCCAATTATTAGCCCAAGTATTAGTCCAATATGTTTACTTAGCTTGTTAATGTCCGTATGCCTTATAGTTCGGGTTTTATCGGTTTTTACTTGTTATACATGTCTATATATCAGTATATAAGTTTTATAAGGTTTTCATTAGACGGGTCCAACCATCTAAGTTTTATTTAACAAAAACGTTAATTTTACGGCGATAGCCGAAATAGTCGTAAAAATCATGTTTATAGTTTTTATTACTTATAAACATTATTTCACCATCATTTATATAATTTATCCATTTGATTAACCGTTTATATATATTTATATAAATAAGTTTTATAAGTTAGTGGGTTTTTATTTTACATTTTATATATTAAAATGTGAGTGCTTATATAATAGTATTATTCTTTAATTTCCAAAAATGTGATTTTTAACTTCATCTTCACCAAAACTGCCATATCTTGAGTTCTATATGGAGATAGAAGCTCAAACTTTTATCACATAAACTACATGATATGAGCTACATTTAGCTCTTTTATAGCTACTGTTGAATCACGTTCTAAATATTTTCTAAAAATCGTCCAAAACAGTAACTTCAGATTTATACCCTAAACTTGTTTTGATCATATCTCACTCATTATTTTGATTCCATTGCATGGCCAAATCTCACATGTGTACAAGACCCATAGCTTACTGTATATCAATTTTACTTCATCATTTTATCAGTTTATAACATGTTTCTTTACTGTTTTATACAGCCATGTAATTTAAACAAGATTTTAACCTTGTTTCTTATGATTTTTCACCTTTTTAATCATGTTTATCAATAACAAATCCCCACATAACATTTTTATCATCATATAATCATCATAAATATATATACAATAGGAAATAAATACATGTTTACATAATCAAAATAACAAGAAGATGAGGAGGACAATCTTTATACCACCAAGTTGATGTAGGTTATGATTTGGACATGGTTTTTGTTGGAGAAACTTGTAGACAACCATGACCATCTTCAAAACCATCATTCTTCATGAGAACCTTGTGGAAAATCAGCCCTCCTACTCCATGAAAAATCCTTCTTGGATGTTATGAGCACCACCAATCAATAGGGTTTCAAAGTGGCTTCAACATATGTGTAAATAACACATGATTTTGTGGTGGAATCAAGATCATATTGGGTGTTTTTGGTTGAGGAAGGGATGGCACAAGATGGAGAGTAGAGAGAAAATTTGAAGTTGTTTGTATGGTGGAATGAGTGGAATGGTAATGTTTGATGGTTTTGTGCTTGATAAGCTTACTAGTTAAGCTAAACATAACAAGTGTAATACTTGTTTGATGAGGTTTTGACACCTCATGTGTATGTAGCTAACTTAAGGCCGGTTTTGGGTGTGGGGTGGGACAAGTGTCCCACTTGTCTCATCCCATTTATTTACGGGTACTCCTCGATTCTAGTTTCCTCGATTTGCGTGCCCTCGGGTCGTTTTACGAAAAACGTTTTTATAAATTATGAATCGACGTCACAAAACGAATCCAATAAGAATTGTCTCATCAAAAATGGAGTTCGAAAACGTAAATACGTAAACCTAAGGTTTCCGGTTTAGTCGTAAAGGACGTTAAAATAAAATCGTAAGTCCTAATCTCTTCTCGTAAATTTATGAGTTTATGAACCAACACAAATTTAAAACTCCAAAATAATATTCACGGATAAATTTATTTTCTGAAATGTCGGACTGTCACCAAAGACGGTGTATGTAAACGTAAGCACGTAACGTAGAATCCTCCGGTTTAAACGTAGTCGATGCTACTTCAAGACGTAAATCCAAATTTCTTCCCAAAAATATGTGATTTCATATTGTAGCATTAAAATAATGTTTTAAATAATATTCGAGAATAAAATATCAATCATAAATTGACGGATTGTTACATATAGGTTATCTTCACTAGGATAAATTACTTTGTTAAGGTCCTTTTTTATTTTTATTACTGTTATTTTTGGACGCTGACAAGTATTTTTCCAAGCGTTGTTATGAACAATTTAGACGCTGACATGGCTTTGGAAAACGTTGACAAGGATATAGCCGTTGGGCGTTGATGGGTTATTTTTTACCGTTGACACTCATTGGGACCTACCCAATTGTTTCTTTTTGACGAATTTTGGGGCCGTAATTTTGGGAGCAGATAACTTTTAATTAATGCATGAGATAAGTTATTTTCTTTTCAATATTTTCATCATTATATTTTGAAAATAGTTGCCTCATTTTTGACCAGTCACATGCACCTATCTCTCCTATATATTTGGCTCATCTTTTTAAACAGGTTACCTCATATTCTTGTCTAACAATTTTCTCCTATAATTCATCTTTCAAAATATTCACAAACAGCTTTCTTCTACAATGGCACCAAAATTTAAACCAAGTGATTTGGTATTGGGATTCAGGAGTCAACACAACATGATTGCATATTTGGACGCTGATGACACTCTGTTTCCACAATGCACCCAGATGGTGGCGTATTTGAATGCATCTCCTATTAGGTATGCTCTTTCTCATGCTCCTCTCATCTCTGTCACGCATATTAAACAGTTTTGGAACACTGTTAGTTCCTCAACAGTTAATAATGTGACTACATTATCATCTATTGTTTATGGGCGTACTTGGGTTGTTACTGAAGCCTTGGTTCTCCAGGCTTTGCATCTTGATGACGCAGATGGTATAACCACCCTTCCCATTCATAAAATAGAACAAGGGCTTCGGGCTTTGGGGTATCCTTTCCCTAATGAGGGAACTTTAAACAAATATCATAAACAAGAGTTTCCCCTAGCCTGGAAGTACCTCATACATGTCATCTTACAATGTTTGAGTCCCAAGTGTACTGCACACAATGAGATTAATAGATCAATTTCTAGTGCTATTGTGTGCATTGCAACTGGGCAAAAGTTTAATTATTCTAAAATGATTTTTGATGGCATGTGTAAAAACAGAGGGAATAAGATGACTTTGGCTTATCCCAGATTTTTACAAATGGTTTTTGATGTGCAAAATTACTGCGCAAGTGATCATGATGACTTTTATGAGATCCATGTGCAAAAGAAAGCTATTTTTACCAAGATGAATTCACCCCCTCACCGTGAATTACCCCTCACCCCGTCTATGCTTGCTATTATTGCAGTAGCACAACCTCAACCACACCCACAACCACAAGTTGACCCAATATCAGCACCTTTACCTTCACCTCTACACATGGAAATTGACCAAGAATCCTTTGACGCTGACACATTAAATGTTGGCGTTGATACAAGTAATCCAAACGTTGACACATTTCCTTCACAGACCCAAACACCCCTTAACCTTCCCACATCCACCCAATCCACATCATCTTCTACCCCACCACAATATAGGTTGCAAAAATGCCAAAGGACTACTGGAGTGTTCTCCTCTAGTGGTCCTAGCCATGTAGCAGAGAGAACCACCACCACAAGTGTGGTTGGTGCTATGGATGAGGCTAGGACTATTGGTTCTGGCTTAGATGCTGGCCAAGACAGTCCTAACATCTTTAGGACCTCATCCATGCCCCATGAATCTAACTTGGGAGGTCAAATACCCATTTTAGAGGAGGGCAGATTAGAACCATACACATTAATGGAATTGACGGCTGTCTGCATTAGCTTGCAAAAGCAAATGCGGACTTGGTACAAATTGTCAGTACACAAGGCCTTGAACTCAAGCAATTGAGGGAGAGGATTGTCATTTTGGAGAATGCTAGCACAAGGCATGGGAGGGAGGAATCTTCCAAAGGGGAGGATGAGCAGATTAATTTGAGTGATAAAGGCTCACATGATGGTGAATCTTTGGGTGTTGCTGAAGCCCTCACTTAATTGAAGAAGCAACCAGGTTTTGACACATCTCTAGTTACTCCTACCAATTTAAACTTGTCTTTTACAGCTATGTTGGAGAAATTTACAAGAGGCGCTAAGACAAGTAATTTGGGCGTTGACAAGCATAATTTGAACGCTGACACACCAAGCGCTGACATGAGCAAATTGGGCGCTGACACAAGGAATTTAAGCGTTGACAGACCTGCAGATGAGGTTGATGTATTCTATTCATCAACTATCATCAAAGAAGTATCTTCACAGGTATTACCATCATCCTTACCCATCATTGATCCATTAGATAAGGGTAAAGGAATCATGGTAGAAGTAGAAGTTCCAAAGGATGCAGCAGAGGTAGAGTTTGATAGAAGGTTGGCTGCACAACTTGTGGAACAAGAAAGAAAGAAGGTTGGTGAATCACCATTTGTTGTCACTTCAGAGGAACAAGAAGGAAGTGATGAAGCAAGTTCAGATTCAAGTGTGATGGTAATAGAACAACTAGAAAGACTTGAATATGGTGATGATTTGGCAAGAGAGAAGCTTAGAGAGTTGAAATTGCAAGTAGATGTTGATATGGCAGAAGTTGTTCAGATGTACCATGCTTGGGAGGATAGGTGTATGGAGAATCCAGATTTGACTATTTCAGACCAGATTTGGGGTTTGGAGATTCTTCTAAGAGTTCAACAAGACTACAAGGTAATTCTGAAACACAAAGCTAGCAATGTTCTTTCACTGCTAAAGATGGATATAATGGAGTTGTACTACATGCTACTCAGATGTCATGGAGCAGGATGGACCTATAAGAAATTGTTGCGATTATCCTTTGAAGAGTTGGAGTACAAGGCTTATCTCATTTGGGCAAAAGTGCAGAAAATGAACACTCTAAGACTTCTTTCAGATGAAAGGAAAGAAGAACTTGCAGAAGAGATGGAGCTTAAGAAGGCAATGATTGTTCCAAGACCTTTGAAGAAGGGAGTTCCATTTGAGTTTCCTAAAGATATGGATAGATTGAAGCCCAGTGAAGCTGTTATAAGAAGGAGCATCAAGCTCTCACCTCTGGAAGCTTCAGATATGGTACAAGTGTTACCTCTTGATGCTAGAAACCCTATCATAAGCTATGAAGAAGATGCAAGTGGGTTTTAGAAGATTGGCAGGTATGGGAAAGAGGTACACACTTTTACTACTCTTGTGTCTCTCTTTGCAAGTGTGGATAGAGAAGACTTGGTAGACCTTTGGAGGTTGTTGGAAGCCAAGTATGAGACTGAAGCTCCTACTTCAGTCAATGGAATAAAACTTTGGTCAACATTCAAGAGAATGTGTGGACCAAAAGAAGAAGATCCTACTGTTTGGAAGGATCTTGAGGATGATCTCAGTGGTCTCCAATGGCGTTTCTATTCAGCTGCTATTGTGTATTATTTGAGCTCTACAAAGTTTGCTGAGTATCTTCTTGTTGATGGTCAGTATTCCATGTCCAAAGAAGTTTTGGAGAAGATGAAGACAACACAGCTGGAGATTGACTATTCAAGTGACGTGGCCAAAGATTTGATCAGACATGTTTATTACCAATATGATAAGATTTGTAAGATTCCTCCTAGTTCTTAATTTTTATTCAGAAACTTGATTACTAGAGTAGATATCAAGTTTAGGGGAGGATTGTTGGGAATAAAATGTAGCCAGTCCACTTGAGCGCTGACAAGAGGAAAACAAGCGTTGATAAGAAGAAAACAAACGCTGACAGATCAAGCGTTGATAGGAAGAAGTCAAACGTTGATAGGTTGAAGACAAGCACTGATAGAAAGATATGGTCTACGCGTATTATGTTTCTAGTTTGTTTCTAGTTTGTTTCTAGTAAAGATAAGTTCAACATTGTATTTTCTATAATTATCTTTACCTAGAATAGTTGATACGTAGACTCTTGTACAAGGCTTCTTATGTCTATAAAAGAAGACCTTTAGTTTATGTTTCAATATAAGTTTTCATACGTTAAACACTTTCATCGTAAGCAAGTTTGTTATTATCAATCAAGTGAAAGTTTGTTTACATCCTTTGTGTGTTCTTGTTTAAGTGTTAATTCCGCATAACACTTAAATTACTTTATACATAAATAAAGTTTCTCTACGTTTATAACTTGATCTAATCTCGTTTACACAAGCTAAAACGATCTAAGTTTGGGATCAACAGTTTTTTATAAAACAAAAAGTTAGTATTATTACTTCGGGTATTTAAACACAAGGGGACTTCATAATTCGTGATTGTGAGGTTTTCACAAGGTTTAGCGAATTATCAGAGGGGCTTTATTGGTTTGTGATTGTGAGGGTTTATCACAAGGTTTAGCAAATCAACAAGGAATAAAGAATGACGAGAGCCAAGTTTGACATCGAGAAATTCGATGGAACTGGTGATTTCGAGTTATGGAGAATCAAGATGCGTGCTTTATTAATCCAAACCGGATGTGAAGCCGCTCTGGAGGTTTTACCCGCGAATATTGAAGCTGAAGAGAAATCTAAGCTTGACAAGAAAGCTCACAGTGCCATGATTTTGTGTTTAGGTAACAAGGTCATGAGAGAGGTTACCGGGGAGACGACTGCAACGGGGGTTTGGTCAAAGCTCGAGTCTTTGTATATGACAAAGTCATTGGCCAACAAGTTGTACCTGAAGAAGAATTTGTATACATTCTACATGCCGACTGGACGAAAGATTTCCGAGCATATAGATGAGTTCAACAAAATCGTTCTTGATTTAGCAAATATTGATGTAAAATTCGAAGATGAAGATCTTGCTTTATTGTTACTCACTTCTTTAACAGCAACATACGAACACTTTGTGGATACCTTGATTTATGGACGGGAAGCTTTGACTTTGGAGGACGTGATGGCCACACTAAATTCAAAGGAAATCAAAGAAAGATCCAAGGCGAAGGGGGATGATGGTGAAGGGTTATACGTGAGGGGAAGAACTGATCGCAGGAATTCGCATCAGTCAAAGGGAAAGTCAAGATCGAAGTCTCGAGGTGGAAGACTCAAATGCTTTATTTTCCAATCTGAGGAGCACTTGAGAATAGACTGTCCGGAGAATAATCGCAAGAAGTCAAAAGGTTACGTCAAGAAAGATGATCAACCAAGCTCTAGTGGTTCGATTTACGACGATTCTGAGGTGATGATGGTGATGAGTGCAGAAAGACTGCAAGATTGGATCATGGATTCAGGAGGTTCATATCACATGTCACCCAGGTTAGATGTATTTTTTGATTTTCTAGAATGCGATGGGGGCAGCGTACTGTTGGGCGACAACAAGGAGTGCAAGATCAGGGGTATTGGCAAGGTAAACGTACAACTGAAAGATGGGTCAAGTTTTGTGTTACACAATGTCAGGTACATTCCTGAATTGAAAAGAAACTTGATATCGCTGGGAACTCTTGAAAAAGAGGGATACACCATAAAATTGCAGTCAGGCAAAATCAAGGTGATTAATGGTTCTAGGGTTATTATATCTGGAACCCAAAGGGAGAACTGTGTGTACTCTTTGGATGGCCATGCATTGGCCGGTGAGGTTAATGCTAGTTTTGAAGAAAAAGACAGTCTTGTGCAAGTTTGTCATAAAAGACTGGGACATATCAGTGAGGCGGGTCTACACGTGTTGGAAAAGCAGGGTTTGTTTGGCAAGAAGAGTATAGGTATGCTCGATTTTTGTGAGAATTGTGTTTTGGGAAAGGCACATTGAGTCCGTTTCGGTGTAGGAAGGCACACTACTCAGGGAGTGATAGACTATGTTCATTCAGACTTATGGGGTCCGTCTTAGGTGGAATAATTGGGAGGTAAGAGGTATTTCTTATCTATAGTTGATGATTATTCCAAGAGGGTATGGGTTTATGTTCTCAGGTTTAAACACGAAGCATTTGGGAAGTTCAAAGAGTGGAAGCAGTTAGTAGAGAATCAGACTGGGAGGACGGTTAGGAAGCTTAGGACGGATATGGTCTTGAGTTCTGTAACCGGGAGTTTAATCAGCTATGCACTGAGAGTGGGATTGCTAGACATTTGACAGTTACTAGGACGCCACGGCAGAATGGGTTAGCAGAACGGATGAACAAAACTCTCATGGACAAGGTACGCTGTTTATTAATACAGTCTGGATTGCCCATGACCTTCTGGGCGGAAGCGACATGTACGGGCGCATATCTTACAAATAGGTCACCATCGACAACGATTGAGAAGAAGACACCTATGGAGATGTGGTCGGGACATCCTAGTGATTATGGGATGTTGAGGGTTTTCGGTTGTGTCGCATATTCACACGTTAAACAAGATAAGCTCGAGCCGAGAGCGGTAAAATGCGTTCTTTTGGGGTATCCTGAAGGTGTGAAGGGATACAGACTATATAGGCTTGATAATGAATCACCTAAAATAGTCACAAGCAGGAATGTGGTCTTCAATGAAAGTGTCATGTACAACGACACATTGAAGGATACTGGTGCAGGTAAAGATAAGTCTATTGAGGAATTACAGGTTGAGGTGGAACTGCAGAGGTTAAATAATCATACGCCTGAGGAAGACCAGATAGGTCAGGAAGATCAAATAGGTCAGGAAGATCAGTCAGATAAGGAAGACCAGACAGATCAGGAAGATGGCTATGATGAAGGTGCAGGGGTTCAAGAAATTGATCATCCATCGGATCTCACAGATTATCAGTTGGTTCGAGATAGAGAGCCAAGGACAAGAACGAAACCGGCAAAGTTTCGGGATGAGAGTAATATGGTTGCTTACGCATTTGCTACAGCAGAGGAAGAAGATACTCATGAACCATTGACATACAAGGAAGCAGTTGCTTGTGAAGAAAGTTCTAAGTGGAAAGTTGCTATGAAAGAAGAGATAGATTCTCTAAAGAATAACAAGACCTGGGTGTTAGTAGATCATCCAGCTGAGCAAAAGCTGGTGAGCTGCAAATGGTTGTACAAAATAAAGGAAGGGATTGAAGGTGTTCAAAAGCCTAGGTACAAGGGAAGGTTGGTGGCTCCTGGATTCACACAAAGAGCAGGTATTGATTACAATGAAGTGTTTTCGCCAGTAGTTCGACACACATCTATTCGGGTTATACTTGCATTGACTGCGTGTAAAGATTACGAGCTGGAGCAGCTTGATGTAAAGACGGCGTTTTTACATGGAAATCTTGAAGAAGTGATCTACATGAGGCAGCCACCGGGATTTGAACAAGGTAACAAGGTATGTTTGTTAAAGAAATATCTTTATGGTTTGAAGCAGTCACCTAGGCAATGGTACAAGAGGTTCGATGAGTATATGCTGAGCAACGGGTTTAAGCGTAGCAGTTACGACAGCTGCGTATATTATAGGAGTTATGCACCAGGGGAGTATATCTATCTACTGTTATATGTAGACGATATGTTGATTGCTTGTAAAAGCAAGGCTGAGATCGCGGCTACCAAGTCTTTTCTTAAAAGGGAGTTCGACATGAAAGAGCTTGGGGAAGCAAAGAAGATTCTTGGTATGGAGATCGTCAGGGATCAGAGTCGCAAGATTCTGAGGGTGTCACAATCCGGGTACGTTTCTAAAGCTTTAAACAGGTTTAGAATGAATAATGGGAAGTCGGTTCAGACACCATTGGGTGGGCACTTCAAGTTGTCGTTAAAGGATTGCCCGGTTAGGGATTGTGACATTGAAAGAATGAGTAGGGTGCCGTATGCAAATGCGGTTGGGAGCTTAATTACTTGATGGTGTGCATGAGGCCAGACATAGCGTATGCAGTAAGTGTAGTTAGCAGATATTTGGCGAATCCGGGTAAACTCCATTGGAAAGCAGTGAAGTGGATTATGAAATATTTGCGGGGCACTGTAAAGGTGGGTTTGGTGTATGGGACAAATCGTGGCAACCATGTGGACGTAACAGTTTTTGTTGATTCAGACTACGCTAAGGATCCGGATAAGGGTAGGTCTCTCACTGGTTACGCATTTTTAGTAAAGGGATGTGTTGTAAGCTGGAAGGCAACGCTACAACACGTGGTGGCTCTTTCAACTACAGAGGCAGAGTACATGGACCTTACGGAGGCTGTCAAGGAAGCTATTTGGCTAAGAGGACTCTTGGAAGAGTTGGGCGTGAAGCTCAACACTGTTGCAGTTAATTGTGATAATCAAGGCGTGATTCATTTATCGCGGAATCATGTTTTTCATAAAAGGACTAAGCACATTAATGTGCGTTATCACTTTATCAGAGAAGTCTTGGAAGCAAAGATGGTTGAAGTTCTGAAGGTGGGTACTGAACACAATGTTGCGGATGCCTTGACGAAGGTGGTACCTGGACGCAAGTTACAACACTGCCTGAAATTGCTGAGTGTTGGGATAGGCTAATATAAGCCTAAGGTGGAAATTGTTATATCTAGTCTTATATTTTCGCCTAAGTCGTGTCTAGGGTAATAAGAGTCGTGTAGCCTAATAGCTAAGAATAAAGGTCGGTTGGCAATGTCTAAGCCCAACCCGACCCATTGGACTTGTAATAGTCGGTTCACCCTCATCTCTATAAAAGGAGGTGAGGGGGAACAAACCAATTACGCATTCTTTCAATAACTAATCGTAATCGATTAGGGATCATAACTTGTGGGCGTCGCTTTTCTTTTCTGTCGATTTTTGTTGTGTGTGTTCTTCGTGATCGAGTATTCCACATCTAGATAACCAGGATTGTAGGGATTAAACCCTACAATACAAGTTGCATTGCACTTCTGATGATTAAAAGAATGAACTAATGAGTCTACTTCATTGGGTTGATATGAGTAATACCTCTGTGAGTTTAGTGGACAACTACCTCAAAAAGAGCCTTATCTTGGCTTTAGTTGTTGGTGAAATCGCATTTGGGGATACACCCTTTTCTTTCACAATAATCTGCATGAAAAAGAGCATTCGTACGGAAAGAAAAGACAACTATCTTGTTTCTATATTCTTACATGTACATCCACACTCTAATTCTAGCTTGTTTATTTCAATTTGCGGATTGGTTTTGAGAAATAGAAGGTACTAATCTTCTATTTCCAAATGCATTTTAAATCATAAATAAGTAGTTAAACACTAATTGGCAGGTTGGTAAAAATCTTATATGGATAAAACTGCATATATTTAGAATAAGCACCTCAATAAGCACATTATAATTAATGGTAGAAAAGAACGTATTAAGAAGGGGCATAGTTGATTGGCATCTCACTTGCTAAAATAAATTAATAGCTTGGTTTATAATCATTCTTTGTATCGAACACTTTAATCAAGCCGTATCACCATCTCATTTCATATTTATTATATCATCATGTACTCCTACATTTCAGATTGTAAAGTGATATGATAATTTGCAACTTTTACTTTCTTACGACATCCACAGGAGTTATTAAAATTACCAATATATGCAGCGATTTCTTGTTCTATTAATTCACGACCCAACCAAACAGTTCATAGAAATTGAGGGAGCAAACCTGCATCTTAAATGGCCTTCTTCATAAATGTAAGCAGATTCTGACTTGTGTCAGTGCTGATGAAGTTGATGATAGACCAGCGGAAAAAAAGCTGGTTGGTCAGGAAACATACGCACAAAAGCTTTGATATGTTTTAAGGCCGTTCATCTGGACCCTTGACCAGCTGTTCTTACGCGCATGTTAGTAAGATTTCAAATTTATCTACAAACGGTGCATTGAACCACTCCTCAAAATTCTCAACTGAGTGCAAGTTAAAAGAAGCCTTCTTCGAATCTGAGCTGCAAAATAACATTTCAATACGGTAATTAGAGGTATCATTAAGGGCAGGCAGAAGCTTGGATAACGGGTAAAAATGGGTAATCTTTGAAATGGTCAAATTAGGTTGAGCCAAAGTACTTCTTATTAACTAATGATTGTTTATAAGATCTTAGTAAGTACACATAATTGCTATCAGACAGATTGTTGATAGGTCAACTAACATACAACCCGATTCCACCCCCATATAAACCAATTACTCTAAACATGATCGCAAATGAGCAACAAAGTAACCTACCCTATCACCTAAGATGCCTAACTGATTTCTTAATTTTAAATTAGAACTGAGCATGACACATCTACAGCTGATGACGCATCTTAACCTGCTTAATATGTTGAAATAAATATAAGTATTCGGTCCATTTCTACCTATTATTCTAATGATCTAGGAATGCATAATATTGTGGCTTTAAAGTCACACCAAAGACTTCATATAAAAATTATCTATCTGATATGTTGACACACATATCAGTGTAAGTACACAAGTTATTTAACATATAATATGAATAAAATATAACATAAACATCAAAAACATTCACTCATATAAGCACCAAACAATCAAGGTCACGTTGAGCCTAAAAGATACAGTCCCTATAATTCTTCCTATTTGGAATAGCTTTATTAAGGATATTGGCAAAATAATCATCTGTATAGTTAGCTTTGTGGAATTTGATATGATAGAAGATCATACTCAGATTCTTAAGTTGTGGTCTTCATTTTTCAATTGGTAATGGGATGTCGCGACCCTATTTGGTAGACCATCGCTATATAAGCTAAATAATGCAATAAATCATACACTTACCACAAGCATTGTCGATTTGACTTTGAGTTTACAATCCAACAGTCACAATGATGCAAAGAACCATATAGATCCAATTTATAACTGGAATATTTATCTGTGAGAAAAATTTATTTACAACATGAGTGACCTTTACTCTTGGAAAACAACTAAATGCATTTGCCTGCTTGTTAGAAACAGTGGCATGGCTTGCAACAGTGGCAGCAAATGCCAAATTAACAAACATCAGCAAGTATATACCATCTTCGAAATCACCAAAATATATTATAGATCTCATAATCAACTTTAGAATACTCGAGAATTCGTATTAGTGTGCACATGATAGCACGTTGTTGAAACAATTCATGTATTTCCTCGTCCAATGATGGACAGTCAACTAATACCCTCTCCATAGGAAGTTTTGGTGCCCATGTAGAAAAAAAATACCTCAGCAATCCATTTCCTGGATAACTTCATGGTTACAAAGCCAAGTTCATTTACGGATGGTCTTTCCTGTATCATGTCATTCGCCAAAAACTTTTACTTGATTTTCTATAATAATAAAATACCACCCAGAATATATAGACACAGTTAACTATGACTCAGTGCGGCTTCAAATGCCTTCAAGATCTCTTCTTGAAGGCTCCATGTCTCACCTTCCTGTATCACAAATCCTGTGCCATCATCTTAACTATGTAACTTAATATGTGAAATAACTAAAAAAGAAACATGATAATGTTTATATGTTCATAATAGACATGCATCGAGAACTGCAAAGTTAACCTAAAATAATTAAGGTCTATTCAAGTAAATTTACTTTTTGTGTTCACCCATGCTCGTCATTGTGTACATTAAAATGTATTATCAACATTTACCTTGTGCCTTACATTCAGATTTTAGAAAAGCAATATGTGCTGTCCAATAGAAGTAACCTGCATGTTTACGAAATAAAAAGTATCAAAAAAGGGCAGGAGGGCCGAAGAAGCACATAGGGACAAATGATTAGCAAAGTTTTAATGAATGATCATATTTAGTTGCCTAAGCACGCTAATAACTAAAACAACAACAATTCTTGCCTTTTAACATAAAAGTCATTGACTAACAATTGCTTCCAAAAAATTCCGTTTTTAATAAACCAGCTTTCCAGGAAGATTATCAACAAATAAGGCCCAACTTTACGAATCACTGGGCATGGCTGCAATCACACTCTTGGTGTGACTGCCAAGCCAAGATGCGCATCTCGGTGAGCCAAGCCAAGATGCGCAACTCGGTGAGCCAAGCAAAATAAACAAACAATAATCATCATCGCCAGTACAATAGTCTACGTAACACAAAACCAAACTAATTAGGCTAATAACACCGTTAATAGACTGGACAACGGGCTGGACATAGAAACTGGACGATGTACGCAGTAAAGAAGAGTGGTACGTATGAAACTCAATCGCATTGAATAGGAGGCTCAAGAAGGCTAACAAACAATAAAATAACACACGTCTAACGTGGTTGAGACCATAGTTGGTCCCTCTACAGGACATACCTTGAAAATATGCCCTTGTTGATTACAGTTAAAACACACATATTGTTTATATTAGTTGTATGAGATTGTAGAATTATAATTCTCAATCTCTTGTATCTTTTTCTTAAGAAGATCCTTGCAATCCTTTGAAATTTTCTTGATGCACTTTCCTAATCTTGCTTTTTCCAAACACCTCTTATTCTTTCTATATGCTTGTTCTGTTTCTGCATACCTTCTTGGCGCTCTCCCAGAGTTTGTGCTCTGATACCACTTTTGGCCTGGTACACTTGTTTTCCAAGTGTTCCATTTCTTTTCCAAAAAAGGTATTGGTATTCACCATTATGCAGAAAGATTTTGTGCAGTGTGTTTGTGTATAAGGCAGTAAGTAAAAGTATGATATAATGGATCAAAGTATATGAGTAAATCGTATGTATATTGAATGATAAGTCTGTACAAAGTTTTCCTATATATAGCTAATGAACAGACATCATGAAAGGACATACCGTTTCATGTTTTAACTGTCATAAAAGATTTAACTGTTAATAACTTTCAAAATGTGCCTGTTGGCTATAAGCCATGTCTGTTGGCCGTTGGCCCAGACTTTCTTCCTATTTGCAGTCTTTATAGTCCATGTTCAGGCCTGCTTTATTAATCCTATTACATAATAATAATATAAGTACAAATGTTTCATATATATATCTTTATCAGACAAAAGCCCTATGCAGATTATACCCAACACACCCCCATAATTTGCAAGTGCTTTTGAGAATGTAGTATGCTTCTGTCTGACCTTATTCTTTGTTCCTTTTCTGTTTAAGCAATGACAGAAATGTCATCACTTGTGGTGTCATACTCATCTTCCATTCCTTGTGGTTTTGAAGATGTTCCTGCATTTGATGTGCTTGCCCTGTGGTCATCATAAATTGTTAGTTTTGGACACTCAAATGCAAAGTGACCAAATGATTGGTACTTGTAACATTGAATGTCTGTCTGATTCTGATTGTATGCTTGATCCTCCTCTTACTCTTCCAATTTTATGCTGAAATGCTCCATTGGGTGCTTCCCTTTGTTTCCAGCGTCCTTTGCACAAGTCCATGACTCAAGACATTTTTTGTCTTCCTCTTCCTTTAAGGGTGCCCTTGTTGTTTTAAAATAGGAAACCAACACCTCCAAGTATGTTTTGTAGCATTGTCTTATGGCCTCCTCATCAGTCTTTTGCAATCCTAGGATCTCAGTAACAATTCCAAATTCGTTTCCAAAGTGAACACTTGTATATCCACCCAATGCAGTCAATTAGTTTGTACAAATCAAAGAAATTTATTGTTACTCCTTGAATTGTTTGTGGTATAGATAATGGTTATAAAACCAATGCACAACCTTGTCAAACCTTTCTCTGAATAGTCCCCATCTTTGGCTTATGACCTCATCATCCTTAATCATGTTTAAAAACGCCACAAAATCATTGAAATTGTTTATTTCAATTGGATCTCCCATACCTGCAATTTCCTGCATCTTTCTCCTTTCCTCTTTTCTGTTTTGATCCAACGTCTCATAGTAATCTTCCATGTATTCATTATGATGATTTTTAAGCATGTTCACATCATTTTTTTAACCTTGTATATCCTTGAACATATATTCAAGGATACATTTGTTTCCTTTCCAAATAAACTCAAATCCCTGCTTCCTTAACAAATCATATGATAAAGTGTTCAAGGTTATTTCAGGGGTGTATTGTACCCCTAGAATAAGATATCCTTGTTTTTCATTTGGTACTATGACTTCACCTATCCCATAAGAAAAGAGAATTTTCATCTGTTTTTCAAGTTTATATACTTGAAAATCCTCTTTTATATTTAATAATGAATCTAGGTTAAAAGTCATATGTTTATCAGTAGATTTGCTTACATACCAGTAGTCGTCCCATTTTCCAATATCTGATCCTTTGATTATACCCTCATTTGTGTAATGAATAAAATCAGGATTGTGGATTTGCTATTATAGATCCGATGGTCTAACATGGTGGTAAATGATAGTGGTAGCCATTGTTGAGCTTAGAGAGAGAGAGTGGTTGTATGTGTAAAGAGAAAGAAATGAAAATGTATTAAATTGAGAAAATGACACAAGCAACACCCCTCCTTGGAAGCTAAGGAGGGTTATATATAGTCACACACGACCCTTAAACTATACATTGTACCTAGTCTAGTCTAAGCGTGTGTGACTATGATAACTAATGGGAATTCTTAAATGTCGTCACATAAAGTGAGTTTCCAACAATCTTCCCCCATGGGATGACGTGTAGAATTCGTTACAATATTTTTCCTAACAAGTACATAATGATAAAGAACAAGAGCTTTCATGAAGCGTCCAATGCTGATGATGTCTTCTGAGGCCTTTGACTTCAAAACGACTCATCTTTAAAGTAACTTGTAGTATAAATATTGTAACGGCACGAGCTAGGTAACCCATACACTTCTGGTTAAGGAGAAGCTTCTGAATTAACTTCCCCCTAATTCATGCCACATAAACTTGATGTAGAAGCTTTTAAATAGCTTCCCCCTAAACCGACAATCCTCGTAAGAAACTTCAAAGCTTTCAATAAAGCTTAGAATGATTAAGCGCACAGCGGAATCTAACAAGCAAATCCCATTATATAACATGATAACGTTGCTAAGAGGGATTGAAAGTAAGGGGTACACAAAGTAGATCAAAAACTTCTCTTCTCACGCTTGAATAATTCTTCTGAATTTTTCTTCCCCCTAAGAGTTCAAGTTCTGCATACCAGAAAGAATCAAGACATTTCTTCCCTGACATAGTTGAAGAAAGTAAATCAATCCTAATTATGAAGCTCAAATACTGAAGTGGACACATTATCCCATTCATGAAGTTGACATTGTAACACCAGAGTCAATTAAGTCCCAGAAATGCACATATCTTCTTCCGGAGATGCACCAGAGTCAATTAAGTCCCGGGAGTGCATATAGGATAATGATGATGAATAATTTCAACAACCAAACAATTAAACATCGAATCAGTAGTGTACCGTTTAGAGATTGATAATGCCACGAGTTAAAACACTGATTTTCTCTGCGGCTATGACAAATGTCATCCCGGAATGTCTTCAAATCAAAAGAAGGTATGAAGTTCATCACGTGTACTCGTTGTGCGTTCAATGTGTCTTCTTCTTCCCCTTGATGGTTTTGAAACTCGGAACCATCAATAAATCGTACGCACATGTACCTGAAAACTCGTGAGAATAATAAATAAGCTGAATTATATATTTTGTGAGAATCAGCTGTTGATCGATAATATCTACTCATAAACTCTCCATGGCCATCTTTACCAACCCAGTTGAAAGCAATTTGAAGTGACCACTGATAGAATGAACCGGATACATCAAACTTGAAACTGAATAAGAATCCTTCGATCTTGTGACTTAAGCTTGCACAATTGTTGAATGAAGAACGGTGGAGAAATCTCTAAGTACTCAATGCATCACTGAAGAAGTCTATAAGCACAACACCTCTTGAAATTATCCACGTCGACTAAGCGCGTGACACTGAGTACAACAATGTAACCCCTTTAAGTGATAGTTATCCGAGTCATCAACCATCCACCCCGAACCCGGAAACCAGATAACCAAGTCGTCATTCTAAGATTAAGCACGATCAAGTTATCTATGAAAGATAAAATAAGTACACGCCTAATGTTAAGATTTTGCTAGGTTAAATTGTTGTTCTCGGTATCTTAACGAATTGATTTCCGGCTTAAAGTACGACTCAGTTGATTTTGGTGAAACAAATATTTTTAGTTGATTTTAAATTAAGAAGTGCGAAGACGTAAAAGTAAATGACGTAAAAGTAAAAAGCGTTAAAATAAAAGGCGTTAAAATAATTTAAGTCTAATTAAAAGAAAGGGGTGCAAATATTTAAAAACGTGACGGAAAGTAAATTGATTAAGCGAGTTTGAAAAGTAAATAACGAGAAATTAAGTGACTTAAAATTAAAGCGTGACGAGAATTAAAATTTGACAAAGTATAAAAGCATAAACTTAAAAATTAAACAAGACAAAATATAAACATAAACCTACCATCGGAATACATTCCGATCGGAACGTGATCGGAATGTAAACAAACCTCCCTATCGGAATGTTTATCGGAACCCCAAGATCGGAATATGTCACCTTACCTCTGATCGGAATAACCAAAAACACCCTGATCGGAATGTGGACTAACCAGATCGGAATAAGGAATAAGGGGATATCGGAATCCTCCGAATCGGAATGATGATCGGAACTTCAATCGGAATGTTGTCACTCACTCTGATCGGAATACCACCACACCTAATCGGAATGCTGCTCAACTCCCTGATCGGAATATACACAAATCCCTCCAATCGGAATATCGAAAACCCTTTTCCGACCAAGCCAAGGAGCTATGGTCGGAATAATAAACCCTTTTCTGACTTGTATGGTCGGAATACGATGGAAAGAAGGCAAATTAAGCTAAACAAATAAGCTATAAACCAAATAAGCACAAGTCTAAAATCCTAAACAAAACCGTACAAGAAAAAGCTAATAAGCTGAAATTTAAAGACTTTTGAAACACGAAAAGAAAAAGACTTACGAAAAACAAACTTTTATATAAAAATAACTTTTATAAAAACTTTATAAACTTAAGGATAAACACAATAAGCTATAAAAATCAATGATCCAAAACAATCAAAAGCATAAAAACATAACCTTTAATCAAATAAGCAAGACAATAAGCATGTAAACAAATAGGAACGAATAGAAAGAAAGGTAGAATAAGAGATTAAAACAAGAAAATTAAAGAACACTTACTTGGAATTAAAAGGTATTAAAAGTGCAAGACAAGTATTTAAATTGACATGTATTTAAAGAGCAAGAAATTAAAAGGGTGGAAGACTAATTGTCACCTTAGCCAACAAAATGAAAATGAACTATCTAATGACTATATATAGGGGAGGATTAGGAATGCATAGGAAGCTTCCTCCTCTCTTTCCTTTCTCCTTAATTGCATGCTTAGTCCTTCCTTCTTAATCTCTTTGTTAATTGCACCATTAGTCCTTAAGCCTTTAAATCTTGTTTAATCTTGGACTTAATTGACTTTTGGCTCGGGATTTCTTTGAACTCGTCTTTTAATTCTTCAATAAAATAGACTTGAGTTCTTCTGCTTTAGGTAAACTTCCGTCTTTCGACTTTTTCTTCGATAAATCTTCAGAATTGGTCTTGGACTTCCGTTCTTTTGCACTCTTGACTTCTCGACTTCATCTTTCATCTTTTTCTTCAATAAAAGCCCGTGAATGCCGTGTTTTCTCCACTTTTCACAATTTCGTCCTAAATCACAACAAAAACACAAACCACGCATAACTCCGACATAAAAGACATAAAATACACGTTTTGGCTCGGTTATTATTGTAATTAAGTGGTAAAAAGGATGGGTGTTTACACACCTATCAAATCCCCTACACTTGACCATTGCAATGTCCTCATGCAATGCATTAGTTACAAAGCAAGATTACATTTTTGATCATAATCGATCCACGTTGGCCTTCATTAAAGAGATAGAAAACTATAAACATCAAAAACATACCTTGGGTTTTGGAAATGTCATGAATAATCATCATCCTCAAGTTTTCACTTTCTCCAAACCAAGCTTAAAAACAAGATCATTGTTATTATAAGTTAGCAAACTAACACGAACTCATGTGGGCCAATTATTCACTTAGACTCCCTTATTCCTAGGTGTATCTCTTATATTGTATTATTGTCTTGAATGATCACGAGGATGCATTGTTGACTTATTTCGATAGTTATTTAGTCCAAAAATAAAGTGAACGATTTAATCAATAGTTAGCTAAAGGACAAAATCTTTTAAAACTGCTTCTCGGGACCTCATAAAGTTCATATCTTGGCATAACTCGCTTCGCGATTTGAGACCTTTCTCGGACCGAATTTGGCAGCGACTTCATACTTCAAACCTTGAGAGACGTTCATGAAATTATGGTCTTCTCTTCATATAGGAATTTCTTCACTTGAAGTTTTGAGAGATTCATACTTGGACCACGACTTCTTCATTTTTATCCAATCTTTATTTTGGACTTTGATATACAACGATCCGCCTCCTTTTATGACTTGGATCTATTTATCCTCATACCTTGCTAGGGTCTTTTCAGATACACTTCTCCATGACTTTTGGGGAGTTTTTGCTTTTCCTCGTGTGTCTCGATCCTTCATATTGATTTTCGATAAATGATTCTTCACATCACTTTTGGATCTTTAGCAACAAAATGTAGCCCTCATGTCTTGTTAGGACCTTTTTGGACTCGCCAATCTTCGCGTCCTGCTTCAATAAGTTATGCCTTGGCTATGAACTCTAATCCATACCAAACAACTTTTAAACGATCTTGGGCTAGAAGCTAAGTAACTTTTTAAATCGTACAACCTTATTTATTGCAGATAAATTTATTAGCAGGCGATGGGAGAATAGGCTTATAATTAACTCACATAAATTCACGAAAGAATACCGAACTTATAATTGGCTCTATCATCTCTCGTTCTCCACAGTTTAAAATCTCAAGTAATGAGACTCGTGGATGCTTAGACTATTAATTCAAAGTTTTGGGTTTTCGAGTCGCCTATAGGATCTTGCAAACTCTTAGACTTTTTCAAGTTTAGAAATCGTATTTTAAAGTTCCCTTGATAAACGACTCTGTAGGATCAATTATAGGAACTTGCGAAAAGTTCTTGTTCTTAACCCGTGAGAGTTAAGACTTTCGCGTTTTATAGCTCCCTATATAAAAGCCTAGCAAAACTTGACTTAAACATGTTAAGGATACTAGCTAGAGTAAACTTAGATAAGTGAACTCGTGTTGAGTTAAAAGATTCACAACGTTTGAAAATTAAAACCACTTTATTAAACATTTATTCTAATAAGGAAAGAAAATAACTATACAAAGGGAAAAACTAATAGGCCAAAATAGATCAAAAATTTTGAAAAATGTTGAAAAATTGATTTTCCGGTTAAAATGAGGACAAATACAAGGAACAGGCCACTTAACTTCGATAGAAGTCCCCCTACACTTAACATAAACATTGTCCTCAATGTTTAAGCATGTGGGAGTAAACTCCCCTACACTTAGGACATTGTGCACTTTGTTTAAATCTTGCTAAGGAAAAGACAACTAACGAGATTCCTATTTTAATATTGAGAAAATATAAAATAGTGAATCGAAAAGAGTTTAGGATAGAACCGGGAAAAAGTGAACACGGAATCACGGGTTGTCAAGAATCATCAAGAGTGGATCATTGAAGCTCGAATCCCTGATTAAGATAGGAGAGGAAATAGCAAACACCAACGGGTCTCCCCTACACTTAGGATAAAGAAAGCGAAAAGATAGATACATGGGTTGCCTCCCAAGAAGAGCTTGATTTTTTATTACCGAGTCTTGAGCCTGACTCGACCTTGATCATCATAGGAAGAAGCATGAAACATATCCACTAGGATCAAAGACATAGTTTTCGTCCATCAAATAGCAGAGGCTAAAGGCAAATAAGGCAAGCCAAAGAAGAGTAGGCAAGGTTCCCTTAAGCAGCGATGGAGCACGGTGGAAGCAAGGGTGAAGTGGTGCAATCAGATTTCCATAAGTTCCAAAAATATTTCCTTTTATTTCATCAGGTGGATACTGAGATGGCTGCAGAATATCAATATCGGGGTCGAACACCTTTTACTTTAGGGGAAAATAGCACTCAGGCTCAGCAGAGTGTGAAGAAGATCCGCGAAGAAGATGCACAACCTCGTCCTCAGAAGGTGGACAAAGAGGTGTTAAATCTTACGTGCTGCGGAGATTGGTGTCGACCGGTTTCTTCTCCTTTGAAAGAATTTCCTTCAAATCCAAAGTAGGATCAAGACGATAATCTTCAAAATCATAAGGAGGAGCATCACTCTCATGAGGGAAGTAAGTGTTGAGAAACGTAGAGAAGTCTTCCTCAAATGAGTAATCGTCCAAAGTAGGATCGAGTGATGGCGGAGGATTTTCATTCTGTGAAGACTCACTCGAAAGAGTATCGGCCTCATCAAAATCATCATAAGTGGGCAGGTCGGGATACTCAGAAGTAAGGTCATCATAATCATCCGAATCTGAGCTAGAATCATCATCATCATAAGCATCAAAGACCGGTGGAGAATCATAAATGGGAAAATCGTCCAAATTGGAGAGAGAATCATCCACATCATCGTGAAAAAGTGGATTATCAATGCAAGAGTCGAATAGAGGATTGTTGTAGATGGTAAAATCATCGAGCACATTAATCATATTCACTGATTATCGTCCAAAGGATTTGCTTGTAAGTTTTCCCATTTTAAAAACTTGTGAATCATTCCCGACTCTTAAGATTAACTCACCTTCGGCAACATCAACTAAAGCTCGTCCGGTTCTCAAGAATGGCCGACCAAGTATTAAGGGAATACGAGGGTCCATTTCATAATCAACAACGACAAAGTCGACCGGGAAAGTAAATGTGCCAACTTTAAGGAACACATCTTCGGCTATACCAAAGGGGTAAGCGAGAGTGCGATTTGCAAGTTCAAGAGTCATCTTCGTTGGAGTGAGGTCGGGTAATGATAGTGTTTTCTAAACACTCAAAGGCATAAGATTTATACTGGCCCCGAGATCAGCAAGGGCAGTAAATTCTTTAGTTTTGTTGAAAACGCAAGGCAACACAAAACGACCGGGATCTCCAAGTTTTTCCGGAAGCTCTTTAAGAATAATTGCAGAGCAGTTTTCATTTAAGCGTGTGTTGGCGAGCTCAATCAACTTTTCCTTCTTGTTGATCAATTCCTTGAATGCTTTGACAAATTTCGGCATGTGGACAAGTGCTTCGAGAAAGCTAATGTTGAAGTTCATTTGAGAGATCATCTTCACATAGCTCTGCACTTGAGAGTCATCCTTGGTTAGCATTTTGGTCTTGCCTAAACGAGAGGGATAAGGGATATTGGGTTTGGGTGGTGAAGGTGAAGGTGGTAAAGGTTGAGATGTTGAAGGGTCCTTCCTAGGTACATCGTCATGACGAGGCGGAGACGGTAATGGTGCACTAATACTAGGGGTAGGAGAAGTAGGGATAAATGGTGGTGGAGGAGTAGATGATGGGGGTGGGATCGGTGGATCGACAATGGTAACTCCACTACGAGTAGTAATAGCACTCACATTCGCTCGCGGATTGGTGACGGTGTTTGATGGTAGAGAACTCGAAGAAGAAGGTTGAGCTGCGGGCAAGAAACTAACAAGCATATTCTTCAAATCAGTCGTTTGATTGCTGAAGGAGGATTGAATATTATCTCGAAGCTCGGATCTAATCTCATTTCCTTGCTTGGTGATATCTCCTTTCAAATTGATTATTTGGCTCTTCAGATTCTTGATTTGCTCACCTTGGGTTCTCATGATGGCTTCAACATCAGGGTTAATGGGTGGGGTTTGTTGAGCGGGTGGGTGATAAGGATTAGAAGCTCTTGGTGGGATTTGGTTGCTTCTATTGTAGTTGTTGGCGGGGTTTTGGTTTTAAGGAGAAAAACCGGGTGAAAGGTAGTTGTTTGACCGGTAACTCAGCAAATTTCTATCCCTTTGAGGTCGAGCTTGGTAATTTTCCGGTGAATAATTACCATAAGCTGCATACACATTTTCCGGATTTCCTTGTGTAGAAGGACAATCGGTGTATGAGTGAGGACCGCCGCATGTTTCATAAGAAGGTGCAACCGCTTTAACTTGTTGTTGTTGGTTTGAAGCGAGAAGCAAGATACTTTTGCTCATTTCAGTCATCATGCGGGTGAGTTCTGTCATATCAGGTTTGCTGAAGTAGAAGAAACATTGACTCTCGGGTTGTTCCTCAAAGAGGCGGAGGAATCCCAGTTTTTGTGGTGAGTAGTCATGTTCTCAATAAGTTCTCTACACTCCTCGGGTCTCCTTTTCATAAATGTGCCACCGGCGGCTGCATTAATCGTATGACGATCACGAAAAGTCAATCCGTTGTAGAAAGTATCAATCAATGTGACTGGAAGCATGTTGTGGTTTGGACAACGGTCAATCAAGACATTATATCTTTCCCAAGCATCAAAAAGAGATTCATCGGGATCTTGCATGAAACCGCTGATTTGATTGCGAAGGCTCGTGACCATGGATGGTGGAAAGTAGCGCGACAGAAAGCGTTGAGTCATGTCATCCCAAGTGTGAATAGAATTCTTTGGGAGACGATCAAACCATTTCTCGGCATGATGTGCTAAAGTATGTGGGAAGAGTTGTAGGCGAAGAACATCCATTGTGGCACCAGGCAACTTCATGCTTTGGGTGATTGTAATGAACTTGTCGAGGTGTTTGTTGGCATCATCATCAGGCATTCCGTCGAATGGATTAGTTTGCACTTGCTGAATCATGTGGTGCTTCTACGAAAACTCCAGAGCCTTGATTTGCATCGGCGCAATCGGTCCTCCTCGGCCAAACATGGTAGGCTGACAAAGCTCCTCCATGGTCCGAAGATCGGGCTGTGGAAGAACATTGTTGTTATTGTTGAGGTGCGGTGGATTATTGTTGTTGTTAACACCTGACATACTTAAATCTTCTCGAGTCTCGGGCTCTTGATAATTAGAAGATCTAGTACGCATACACCTACAAAGGCAAAAGAAAACAATACCAAACACAAAGACAATATAAAAGATAAAATCTTTTTGGATTTTTGAAATTTTTAATTTTTATGGATTTTTATCAATTTTTAATTTTTATGGTTTTTTGAATTTTTTAAGCAAGAAAATAACACTCACAAGTGAACGGATCCCAAAAAGCAACGCGTCTCTCACAGAAAACCGTTAATCTTTACGAAAAGAGCCGGCAGCGGCGCCATTTTAATGTTAAGATTTTGCTAGGTTAAATTGTTGTTCTCGGTATCTTAACGAATTGATTTTCGGCTTAAAGTACGACTCAGTTGATTTCGGTGAAACAAATATTTTTAGTTGATTTTAAATTAAGAAGTGCGAAGACGTAAAAGTAAATGACGTAAAAGTAAAAAGCGTTAAAATAAAAGGCGTTAAAATAATATAAGTCTAATTAAAAGAAAGGGGTGCAAATATTTAAAAACGTGACAGAAAGTAAATTGATTAAGCGAGTTTGAAAAGTAAATAACGAGAAATTAAGTGACTTAAAATTAAAGTGTGACGAGAATTAAAATTTGACAAAGTATAAAAACATAAACTTAAAAATTAAACAAGACAAAATATAAACATAAACCTACCATCAGAATACATTCCGATCGGAACGTGATCGGAATATAAACAAACCTCCCTATCGGAATGTTGATCGGAACCCCAAGATCGGAATATGTCACCTTACCTCTGATCGGAATAACCAAAAACACTCTGATCGGAATGTGGACTAACCAGATCGGAATAAGGAATAAGGGGATATCGGAATCCTCCGAATCGGAATGATGATAGGAACTTCAATCGGAATGTTGTCACTCACTCAGATCAGAATACCACCACACCTAATCGGAATGCGGCTCAACTCCCTGATCGAAATATACACAAATCCCTCCAATCGGAATATCGAAAACCCTTTTCCGACCAAGCTAAGGAGCTATGGTCGGAATAATAAACCCTTTTCCGACCTGTATGGTCGGAATACGATGGAAAGAAGGCAAATTAAGCTAAACAAATAAGCTATAAACCAAATAAGCACAAGTCTAAAATCCTAAACAAAACCATACAAGAAAAAGCTAATAAGCTGAAATTTAAAGACTTTTGAAACACGAAAAGAAAAAGACTTACAAAAAACAAACTTTTATATAAAAATAACTTTTATAAAAACTTTATAAACTTAAGGATAAACACAATAAGCTATAAAAATCAATGATCCAAAACAATCAAAAGCATAAAAACATAACCTTTAATCAAATAAGCAAGACAATAAGCATGTAAACAAATAGGAACGAATAGAAAGAAAGGTAGAATGAGAGATTAAAACAAGAAAATTAAAGAAAACTTACTTGGAATTAAAAGGTATTAAAAGTGCAAGACAAGTATTTAAATTGACATGTATTTAAAGAGCAAGAAATTAAAAGGGTGGAAGACTAATTGTCACCTTAGCCAACAAAATGAAAATGAACTATCTAATGACTATATATAGGGGAGGATTAGGAATGCTTAGGAAGCTTCCTCCCCTCTTTCATTTCTCCTTAATTGCATGCTTAGTCCTTCCTTTTTAATCTCTTTGTTAATTGCACCATTAGTCCTTAAGCCTTTAAATGTTCTTTAATCTTGGACTTTAATGACTTTTGGCTCGGGATTTCTTTGAACTCGTCTTTTAATTCTTCAATAAAATAGACTTGAGTTATTCTGCTTTAGGTAAACTTCCGTCTTTCGACTTTTTCTTCGATAAATCTTCAGAATTGGTCTTGGACTTTCGTTCTTTTGCACTCTTAACTTCTCGACTTCATCTTTCATCTTTTTCTTCAATAAAAGCCCGTGAATGACGTGTTTTCTCCACTTTTCACAATTTCTTCCTAAATCACAACGAAAACACAAACCACGCATAACTGCGACATAAAAGCCATAAAATACACGTTTTGGCTCGGTTATTATTGTAATTAAGTGGTAAAAAGGATGGGTGATTACACACCTATCAACGCCTTCAAAAAATCCTTCTTCAACGTCACGTAATTAATACCCGATCAAACGAAATCTGTAGTCACTAAAAATATACCCAAATTTTTCTTTGTCTCGTCAAATAATTCTTGTCACAATGTCTCGTCACTTTGTCACGTCACTTGTTGTCTCGTCCCGATAATGACCATAGTATAACTTAATACACACAAAGTTTATACAAAAATTCAAATTTGTGTTAAAAAAATTGTGTGTATATGAAAAATCATACGGCCCATATCTTTGTATTACTTTAAATGAGATAGCATCACATTTTGGCCCAATGTGTTACTAAACCCAACCGTAACCCAATAGATAAATAAACCAATCCCATGATTAGATTGCAATACCTGGTCCACTATCACACCTTAAAATTAGGTTATAACTAACCCAAATCCCATAACTTACTCCGCCCGTCACCAAACTCCTCTCTCACACCCTCCACCTCATTTAATCCGTCCCCCATCTCACCCTCTTTCTATCAGCCACACAAAAAATCTGCATCTTGATATATTTCTTATCAAAAAAGAGATCCAAACTCATCTTCGATCAACAATAAATAACAATCATCTCACATAAAAGCCATGAAGCTATGTGTTAATCCGTTTGCAACTGTAACCATTGACCCACAAATTAAATCTGATGTAGTTCGAACAACCACGAAGACGTGACATCAAGGTCCCATTTGTGGGGGTCTCGGGTAGGTATGGTTATAACTGCATGTTGGTTTGATGTGACTAAAACGAAACAAAGATTGGTTTTAACATTTTTGTTAAAAACCATTCTTATTTTCGTACAGTAAGTGGGTAAAAACCCAACATAAGATCTATGATGAAAACAGTTTTCGAGAAATAGATCTTAAAGAGATCCTTAATCGAAAAAAATAAACTGAGATCTTTTTGATTTACTGTTTTGAGTCTAGAAGGTGATTAAGTGACGATAGGCATAGGATTAAATAGATGGTGTTGTGGTGATATAAGGTTGGATGATATATTGGTTAAGTCTTGATTCTGGTCAAAAGTTGATTTAGGTCTCGAGTAATTTTTTAAACATGGTATTGGGTTATGTTAAACTGGTCATGAAGTCCTTTTAAACTGCATAGCAATATCTAAAAAATGATGCCATCGTAGTCTGTTAAACCCATCGCAGTGCAGTGAGTCCCACATCCATCACAACATGAGTCAGATGGTCATCGCAGTCTAGCTTTTTAGACCCATCGCAGTTTAAAAAGTATAGCCATCTCAGTCTAAAAGTTATGCCATCGCAGTCAAGTTAACAGCAATCTTAATATAAGTGTCATCGCAGTCTAGATGGATACCATCGCAACAAGATGCTACCCATCGCAGGCGAGACATCGCAGGCGAGTCATCCCAGGCGAGTCATCGCAGACGAGTCATCGCAGGCGAGTCATCGCAGTCAACCCGTCGCCTCAATGCGATGTTGCCATCGTAAAGATGACCAGCAGAGAAACTTATCCAAAGGTACTTTTTCCTGATTTTCGGGATCTGTGTTTTTCTGGGTAAAACTTATCTTCATCTTAAAAAAATGCAAACAGAAGAACCCATAACCAGGACAGATCTAAAAATTTGACTATTGGACCAGAGGGATGTGAATACCAGCAGATATGACCGTGATTTGTTACCAGTTGGGAACCACTTAAACCAGATATGACAAGATATAAAACCAGGTCTAAAAACTGAAACCAGGGACTTAAAGATGACAACTTTTGACTAGAGGGTTCTGAAAATCAGATGTAGATAGTGCGACAACCATTTGACCAGGATAAATGGATATAAGAATGGATATTAGAACATGTGAACGTGACAAAAACTTGTGAACATTGAAAGAAAACACAAACCGTGACAAAGAAAATGCTACATACGGACCAAAAAAAAAATTTATACCACCTAAATCGAAAACAAGAACGATCCAAGAATGGAACCGAGGCTCTGCTGCCAATTGTGGATTTGCTATTATAGATCCGAGGGTCTAACATGGTGGTAAATGGTAGTGGTAGCCATTGTTGAGCTTAGAGAGAGAGAGTGGTTGTATGTGTAAAGAGAAAGAAAGGAAAATGTATTAAATTGAGAAAATGACACAAGCAACACCCCTCCTTGGAAGCTAAGGAGGGGTATATATAATCACACACGACCCTTAAACTATACATTGTAACTAGTCTAGTCTAAGCGTGTGTGACTATGATAACTAATGGGAATTCTTAAATGTCGTCACATAAAGCGAGTTTCCAACAAGGATATTTCAAACTTATAGATTGTTGAGTTTCGTCCTTTGTTGGACACTTGTTAGCAAAATGATCCGTCTATCTGCATTTGAAACAAAGGACTTTGTGCTTGTTCTTCTTTATGTTATGATTTTTGTCTCTCCTTTCTTCATCACCACAGTTCTGCCCCGTTTGATCCTTCTCCTCTTTTGCAGGACATACCTTGAAGATATGCCCTTGTTGATTACAGTTAAAACAAACATATTGTTTGTATTTGTTGTATGAGATTGTAGAATTATAATTCTCAATCTCTTGTATCTTTTTCTTGAGAAGATCCTTGCAATCCTTTGAAATTTTCTTGATGCACTTTCCTAATCTTGCTTCTTCCAAACACCTCTTATTCTTTCTATATGCTTGTTCTGTTTCTGCATACCTTCTTGGCGCTCTCCCAGAGTTTGTGCTCTGATACCACTTTTGGCCTTGTACACTTGTTTTCCAAGTGTTCCATTTCTTTTCCAAAAAGGTATTGGTATTCACCATTATGCAGAAAGATTTTGTGCAGTGTGTTTGTGTATAAGGCAGTAAGTAAAAGTATAATATAATGGACCAAAGTATATGAGTAAATCATATGTATATTGAATGATAAGTCTGTACAAAGTTTTCCTATATATAGCTAATGAATAGACATCATGAAAGGACATACCCTTTCATGTTTTAACTGTCATAACAGATTTAACTGTTAATAACTGTCAAAACATACCTGTTGGCTATAAGTCATGTCTGTTGGCCGTTGGCCCAGACATTCTTCCTATTTGCAGGCTTTCTAGTCCATGTTCAGGCCTGCTTTATTAATCCTATTACATAATAATAATATAAGTACAAATGTTTCACATACAAATCTTTATCAGACAAAAGCCCTATGCAAATTATTCCCAACACTCTCCACTTTTTTGGAGCCTGAAGCGAGGCTCAGACTAAGGGGGATAACGTTGTATGCAGGGAATCGAAACGGCTGGAGCCACATGTATGACATGGCTGCCTCGCTAGTCTAGGTAAACCATGAAACAACTAATCGTTAGTGATAGGTGTCATCATCGCCTAAAGTAGACAACATACGTAGGTACCTCTGAACCACTGAGTATACAGGTCACACCAAATAAATAACCCACTTAAAATGATTTATTCAGTTTAACTAAACATGAGAACTCATGAAGATCGATGCTTGCACAAACTTAGTATATTAGATTAAAAAACTTCACCCTCCCTCACTCATTCCTCTCGTGTTAGGGGTTTTATGTGTTGGAATGCATTCAAACTAAGAATACATTGATACTTTTCAACAAAGCAAACACTAAATCCCCCACTTAAGTTCTTCCCTCACATGTCTTATGGCTACCATGTGATGAAATGCGTGTCGGATAAACAGGAATATTCCTTATGTGTCTCATGTGGTTGCCATATCTCCATATTCATATAAAGTTCTGTAAGAATCTGGTATAAATTTTGTCCTGTTTGAGTAGGCACATGCGTTGACAATCCTTTTTTAGTAATAGTCCATGTTTATCCATTACAATTGATTAATGTCTTATATACGAACCATAGTGTGCCTAAACAGTTTGAGACTTATTATATGTAACTTAATAGTACTGGGTCAATTCTAGAAAAAACTAGGTTCAATTTCGAACCATAGTGTGCCTAAACAACTTAATCTCATTCAAATGTAAGCAGAACCACGCTCATTCTAAGAAGTTTGTTGTTCACGTCATCAGACCAACTAAAATGCTACCCTGATGACCAATTTTTCATGCGATATAAAAAACACAATTTTAATATCATGACCATGTTTTTTGTTCAGGCTTATGCTCTTCAAATAAACATTAAAACGTTATTAATCAACCTGATTCTACCAGATTTTGAACACAGAGGTAGGCTTGGTTATGCTGCTGATTTTATCCACCATTTAGTAAACTGCATAAGCTAGTTTTGATAAAATTTTGAACTGAAAATTGTGTTTAGGGACTTTGATAGATATTACTATGTGATGGTTTAATATTCTGGTACTCCGTGTAGTTAGAAACAAAAACGTAAATCTCTAAATAAGTGCTACAGCGTGCAATGAATAACATACCTACTTTAATGGTGGAGGACATACCTTCTGGTATTTATGCAAGTGTCAAAGAGAGTTTTTTTAGTGCTTCAGATGTGGAACTTAAAGTAACCAATAAGGAAGTGGAAACGAATATATTGACCCATTAGCAATAAAATATAACTCAAGTTGACCCAGTTTCATATTAAAACGATTAATCTTACTTGAAGTAGGAGAGCCGAAGGCATTCCAACGATGTTGCTTCTATCAATCACCACTGCTCTCTTCCCTTTGATGAATATAATATTTTGTATGAGGCAGGGTTTTTAATACATCAAAAGTAGTGAGTATTCTATGTATAGGCTCAAACACTTTAAGTACTGCATCTCTCTGTAAAAGATAAAACCATCATTTTCCAGGGCGTTTGGAAGTGCGGCTATCTTCTTATTGCCGCTTGAATTGCAGAAAATCAGTGTTAGCCTATGGGTTAAGTGACTCCATTTACGATTATCTAATAACTAAAAAGTCAAATAACCAAATTTGCATCAAAAATGACCATTGAAGAAAATTTGGTTATTTGGTTATTTTCTGAGAACCCATCACCTGAAACATTGACCAACCCTTTAGGAATCATTTACCATTTTCATTAGACAGATAAGAGAATAGTATGAAATAAATAACATGGTTACATTAGGGTCAACATTTGCCATGTCATTATTTAGACGTGGTAACCTGTAAGTAACCTGTAAGGGTAACCTTGAATCAGAAATTTCGAAAGTTTATTAAAAATATTCAGAATAAGTGATACAAATATTTAGAATAAGTGATTATAGATAGGTATGTGTGAGATTAGAAAGGGTACCCTGAGACATCTGTCCTTTTTCCTGGGTTTAAGAGAGTTTCCATAATGAAAAGTTGGTTAAAATTTAACTTCATATGAAAGAGCCAAAGTTGGATAGTAAGATTGAATTCTATGGTATGTTGCAGGGGTTACAAACTATTTTTTAAAAGATATACTTTAAACATCATACTACTTGAAATGATGATTTTCTTCAAGTTCATTGCTTTGTTGACGTTAAGTCTCATACAGAGGGTCCCAAGTCCTACTTTAGCCGTGTGCCACCTTCAGATATTGGTCTGTAGTTTGGGGAGCTTCTAGAATGTGGAAAGGGAACCAATTTATCTTTTGATGTAAATGGGGAGACTTTTGTTGCCTATAAATTGGTGCTTGCAGCTCGCTCTCCTGTTTATAGGGCTCAACTTTTTAGTCCAATGAAAGATCAAAATATCCAGTGTATCAAAGTTGAAGACATAATGCTTTACTTGTGACCCCGTCTTCACATCAAAAAGTTCAGTTTTACCAGCGAGCATCTCACCAACTTCAAAATGTGATCATCTTCCTTGTCACAATTACGATATACAAAAGTTTTAAAAATAAAAAAATTCATAATATATGAAACAAATGATCTTATTGTACCTCAAAAGCTAGAGTTGCCTGTATAGTAAGATCTCTGAAACAATGAGTTGTCTGAAGCATGTGGTTTCTGAAGTAAGGGTGTAAGTGAAAGTTTACGGACTTAAAATCGATAGTCGTGTGATAGGATCGAACTCGAGATCACGGGATTGCACACAATACGTAAAGGGTTAATTTATTTATTAAATATATTTATTATATTTATTAAATCAAACCGTAGCTTAAACTAACGATCGTTAAGTAATTAAAAGTTAAGTATTAAACGACCATTATACAATCTAATAGAAGCAAAAAGAAGGAGTCGGAAAAGTTCCGGAAACCCCCTTGTGGGCTTGTGAATATCTGGCCAAAGAGAGACAAAAGGAAGGAGAAAAGATTTTGTTTCCTTAAACTTGTTTAACCTTGGAGGAAAAGTTTTTCCAAGGTGTATATAAGCAAACCAAGGCTTTCATAATTTTTTCACTCTTCCTCTCTCTCTCTCTTTCTCTTAAACTGCCGGCCAAAACACCCCAATTATGGTTCTTCTTTGTTCTTCAATTAAGCTATTGAAGATCTAGTCCTAGCCCCTCTCTAGGGTTGTTGGGTAGATCTTCCATAGACTTGGAAGCTTGGTTTTGTTCGTGCTAGACTCACGATTAACTCGCCGCATTACGTGTGTACAAGATCGTGGTATAGTCTTGCTTTAGACTATATCCTGGTGGTGTTCGTGATCTATCTCTACCGGTGACCATTCCGTCGTCTTGTAGATCTTGCTAGGATAAAGGTATGTAACCCTAATCTTGATTAATTATAATTGTGTTAAATTAATGATCTTGTTAATTTGCTTCCACTGTATGTGCTTTGATCCATATTAGGGTTTTAAATAATTGTTATGAACTATATAAACCTTCAGTAAGTTGCGGTGACTGAAAGGTCTTCTGGGTAACCTGATAACAACATCATAAACCAAAATCAAATAACCAATAATAATATAATTCCCTTGTATGTCAAACGTGAAAGTGGGCCACTCCTTGTATGTCTCGGACAATGCATCGTTGGCACCTCCATTCGATCCACATTGTCGTTGGACTTAGCCAATGACATCAACATTTTCAGCAGATGGGTCCTTAACTACAAGTGCAGTTAATGAAAGTGTCGAAAATCTAGGATCTAAACCGCACCCGATAGGTGAAAGAGAAAACCAACCACTTTTACTGTTTATATATGACGGCTTCTTATACCATTCAAACTCTTCTATAGGAACAGGATGACATAGCAATAGAGGGATCCTACTGTTTGCTCCAACATGTGGGCCCTTACTGATGAAGGCTAATAAATGGATACTCCTTTTCCCGTAGTTGTAAATCCATTTCTTTCATGAATTTAGTCCACACGTTGTGATATTTTGCAAGCATGCACTTTAGATGTTTTGCATGAATTAATTGTTATGTCATGTGTGGTTACGATCCGTAGTTTTTTAATTGTTAAGAGAATGTGGGAGATCCGTAATAAACATGCATGTTTTTTACGGATCATATAATTTTGATTGCTATTTGCTTTATTTGATTCAAAGTTTAAAAATTAGGGAAGACTTTTTATGCTTAATAAAAACCCTAGATTTGATGTTCTTTGAATAAATTATTATGCATGTGGCTATTTGATTTTTTTTTGTACTACTTGTTTTCATGCGTTTTTATATTGTATGTTGTAAACAAGGGTAGTAATATCTTTCTTTTTTAGTTCGTTTTTCTCGACTCAATCCGAATTGATGTAACGTTTTTAAGCTTGACTTTATTGTTTTTGGTGAATAATAGGTTTGATTGGATTCTATGTCTAATTCGCAATTAACAAGCAAAAATGTAAAAATAGCTATATACGTATCCGTACTAGACTAAAACACGTTGCAATTACGTCAATTAAATGCACAAAATTAATTGCACAAAATTTATAAAATGGAAAATACAAATCTAATCTACAAAGTAAAATTACAAGACTTAAATTCGAATTCTATAAAAGTTCTATTTTTTATAAAATGTAAAACAAACATTTATACTAAAAATTCTTTTTTTTGTAAATTCTAAAATATCTTTTATAAAATCTAACTTTGTAAAAACTAATTATTGACTAACTCAAACTTAAAATACAAATCTAAATTGTGAAAGCCCAAACAGGAAGGAACGAAGCTAACTAAAATGCTAATCTACTTGTCCATTTGTAAATAAAATAGAAATGGCCCATCAAAAGGATGTTGAAAGTCAGACGCTACTACAACTATTATTCAGACTTTAGCCAATCTAATCTAACTCAACAACCAACCTAAACCTCAGGGACCAGTAGTGCAGTTTGACTAAACCTTGTATAAAGAATTGGAGACTTCAACTGTAATATTGTAAAGCTAGTTTCCCCCACTTATAACAGATTATAAAGAAAACTTACCACTATGGTACAATGTAACTCAAAATACTAGTATCAACAATAGACAACAAGCTAGAAACTAGTGAATACTCATAGGCACAAGATACTGGTGTATAGAATAAAATTGGATTATCTGCTATAACACCATGATTAATACAGAAAGCTTCAACAAATAACGAATAGCTATTATCAAGACAAGTCAAACAAGAACTATAGGTGAACTAGTCAAGCAAGTAACAACTAAATTCATACTCGCAATATAACAGCTATCATTAGACATAAGAATTCGCAGAAAAATAGAAGAGATAGGACCTGCGCATCCAGGCCTAGTCCTTTGATGTGAAGCGGAGCGCTGAGCTCGCTTAGAAACTTATACTACGGCTAGCGAACTCGAACCAGTAACTGAAATTGAAACTACACAGTGAACTCGAACATAACCAAATCAATCAGTCACCAACTCGATTGTTCTACCATCTAAACAACAACTAACTTCTTTCAACTAGCTAATTCTAAAATTCCTTACTCCAACATCAGCTCTAACTGATTGCTGCTACGACTCGCTGAAATGAACAAGATCTCTGTTGTAAAAACTGTGTAGGAACACATTAGCTACGATCTACCACTGATCACCTAAAAGCATCATCAAACGCCATTACAGCTACCTCGATCAAACTATCACTACGAACAAGCTCAACAGCCACATGTAATCACCATTATCTGAAATCTAAAATTTCTATCGAACAAGCTACACCTTCTGAACTCAATGAATAACCAGCTACTCCTACACTTCAATCATCAATTAACTGTGATCCGACATTCAATTCGACGAACAGAAACATCCTTTAAACGAACTCACATCCCAGCCTCCGCTGATGTGAAAGCTAAGCTAGCTACTGAACTGATGTGATATCAAACCAAGAACATGTCCCAAGCCATACTAACCAACTGAGCTAGTAGAGAATGATTGTATTGCAACGCAATGCAACTCGAGCTTGTACTGACAGCTTTACCAAAAGCCAAAGCTTATCACAAACTGCAGGTACTCGATCTAACTGTACTGCAACTTCTGAAATCTCTGATCAAAATCGTTACACCAGGAATGAAGACATTCTAAACTCGTAACCTGTGAATCATTGATCTTTCGAATTCAAACTGAAATCTCAAAACTCAAGTCCAAGCCAGACCGTTGAGGTCGATAAGCTATCTGCTGACTTGATCAAATAATTCTAGTGTAAAATAGGCAATAATCCTTCATTAACCAATGACACTACTCTAAAACTTGTCCAAAAACTTCACATCCTTTGTCAGCTTATCAACGCAGTAAATGTAAACACTTGCATAGGCTGAACTTATCGAATCTGTACAAACAATTTACTTGAATTATCTAAGTCCTCTATTCCATTACTCCTAATCAACTTGAATGTCAGAGAGATATAACTAGCCGTCTTCCTACGCCTCCGTTGATAGCGAAGTTACGCTATAACTGAATCGCTTGACTAGTACTGAACTACCACCAAACTCTACAGCTAATCCTCTCTTCTAACTGATCTACCAGAATCCGAATTTCAAAACTTGTAGGCCAAACTTATCACGCAGCTACCACATAACGAAATTATCTTAAACTAAGTTTCTGCTCACAAGATCTTAACAAGATCAGAACTACTTCAAACACAACTGCTCAAAACTGCTGAACGAATCACCAACAGAAACTCAAATCTTCAACGGAATCAAGAACACATTAACGAAATATCACAGTTCATGAACAAATTTGTAGAATGAATGAAGAGATAAGAATCTTAGGAGAATGAAGGAGAACTTTATTGAAATTGAAGGAAAGAAGTTTCATTAATGGAGAAAGTTTGTTACAGTATTTAACTACACATGAACTGAATTTATAACTGTCTAAACTACCTAACTAGTGTGTGAAAATTTCACACACTAAGTCTAATCCTAAACTGAAAACTGAAAAATTACAAATGAGAAAATAACTAGTATTTATAGAGATAGTTGAGGAAAGGGGAAAATCAGTTGAAGTCCAAATTACGTGTTCCCACCAATCATGTCGTGTCACGTGGAAAATACGAGATTAGGGCTCTTCATCTTCATTCCAGAATTTGGGCGTTTCTTCTTTACTCCATTTTGATCCAATTAATTTGTATCTTCATGTAGAGGAAAGGAAGAGGAACATTTTTGCTTCTTTAAGTTTGTCTTGAAACCTTGTGTATCTCTCTTGATTTGCATTTGCAGGTTCTTGGTAGAGAAACCTATAAGATACCGACTGTTAACTCTTTCCCTTTCTCTCTCTTCTTTGGGAAGAAGACGCGTTTGTGTGTTTGTCTGAGTTTGACCATGACTTGGTCAATTGACCAAGTTAAATAAACTTTTCCAAAATTTTCCTTATTAGTCCTTTAATTTCAATCTTTCCTCCAAATGTGATAAAACTTTCAAGTAATTTCTTTTTCATCCTTTGTTTTGTAAAAGTTACAAGTTTAGCCCTCCGTCTTGATAATTTTGGCATGATTGGTCCTTGAAAGCTTCTTTTTGTCCTTTTCCTCGTCTTTTCATCAAATAAGTCCATGATACCGCGTGTTTGTTCAAAAATGCATCTTCTTACCTGAAAACACATGAAACGCAAATACACGCGTAATTCTGATAATTTTCAGTTAAATATAATGTATTTGACTGTGTTTTGAGTGGTTTTTGGATCATTATTGATGAGTGTTTTCACACTTATCAACTCCCCTCCACTTGACCATTGCCATGACCTCATGCAATGCAGCATTTTAAAGCACCAAGTTACACTTTTCTCATAATTAACCAACCTTGGCCATTATGGAATGCATCTACACTACTCTACACTATATGATGCATGATTTTGAATTTATACAATGCATTGCAAAGAAAAGCAATTCTATTTACATATTTTTGTATTTTTCATGAAATGGACTTGATGGAAATAACTCATAAATAAATCAATGACTTAAATTAGGGCTTGGGTACCATGGACACTTATAACCCTCAAGTTTCACTTTCCCCATACCAAGCTTAAAAATGGGATCATTGTATTCACAAGTAAAAAGTGCATCAACTTATTCATGACAATTAAATGTGGAACCGGTTATTATTTGAGCAAATTGCTTGAGAGCAAATTTGTCATTATTTCAAGCGTGAAATATAAGAAATGTAAAATCCAAAAATAAGGAAGCACGTTTTAATCCTAAGTAATCCTCTCATCCATTACTTGAAAAACCGCTCACAATTAATATAAGTCCGTTTCAAGAGTAATAAGTCATTCGCCTTATGTGTAAAATCCTCATGTCATGCTTTAATAAGTAGCTACGCACTCGCTAAGGAAAGAAAAATAAAACTCACGCAATAATTTACATCCGCCGCCTTTTTGAGACATTGGATCTTCAACCCCGCAACCCGTCAAGGTAATATTGGATTGGAGCAATCTATTGAATCCCCGCAACCCGTCAAGGTAATATTGGAACTCAATAGTCACTATAATTAACACCACACTGCCCCTCTTGGGAGTCTTGAATATATTTTTTTTTTATTTTTTTTTATTTTTTCTTTTTCTCTTTTTTTTTTAGCCACTCATTTTTTTTCATAAGCCGCTCTTATTTTTCTTTATTCCTCACTAAGAAAGTTGAAAAGAATAAAAGGAAAACACCCGCTAAATATTAAGCATGACATAAGTTTAGTACTCATAAAACGTTCTAACTTAGAATCCTAAAACGTACTTATACCAACCGTGAATGATTAGACAAAAATGCATAAGCGATTACAAACCGATTAAAACCGTTCTTGATTATTTATTAACATATATACATGCGAAGAAATAAGAGGTAAAGAAGAGAAGGGTTTAGCCACAAGTAATTATCATGAAGTTTATCTAGCCCTTTTATACTTGCTTCAACTCTATCATTTCCCATTCTCCACAAATTTTAAATCACAAATAATGAGATTGGTGGATGCTTAGCCTAATAGACCAATGAAGGACTACATGGGTAAGGATACTAGCTAGAGAATGCTAAGATAAGCAAACTCGGGTTGAGTCAAAATATCCATGGCGGGCTAAATATGTCAAAGAAGTCTAAATTTGTTAAACCATGTTCTTATTATATTTTTCCTTTTTCAATATTTTTGATGAAAAATAAAAGAAGAAATATATACAATGCAAATGTGTAATGCAAATTAAAAAAAAATGATTGATGCAAAAATTATGAATGCATATTTTTGGTGGCCAAAGTAGATCAAAAATTTGAAAAATGTTTGAAAATTTAATTTTCCAAGTTATCATGAAGTTAAGGCAATGGTCTAGGTAAGGTCACTTCGATAGAAGTCTCCCATACACTTAAGATAAACATTGTCCTCAATGTTTAAGAGTATTGGAGTATAAACTCCCCTACACTTATTACATTGATTACTTTGCTTAACCCAAGTTAAGGAAGAGACAACTAAAGGGTATTCATTTTAAGCACAAGTGTTTTGAATATCACAATAGCAAAAACTAATCGAAGTGAACCAGATACACGGGCCTCCTCCATAAGCTCCAAGCATAAAATGAGAGAGAGCAACCCTTGAAACAAACACGAAAAGACGAAGAAAGGCCACCCCTCCACTTCAAATCTACTATAACACCCTTTTATTAAACCTAACCTATTTAGATCTACTCTACGTTTTCTAACCTAGTTATTCAATACTAAGGGTGAAAAGTCATGCCCATAAAGGGAAACCTCGAAGAAAGTCCACCAGGATCAAATACATGATTTTCATCCCAATAATAGCTCAATCCCAAGGTGGGAATCACAAACCAGGGTAAAATAGTCGAGGTTCCCTTAAGCAAACAATGGTCACAATGAAAGGTATGATAAGGAGGTAAGGATCCCACTTTTCTAAAGAGTTTTCCTTTTATAGCAGATAGCCCAAAAATGTTTATACCAGGATCAAAAACCTTTTCCTTTTGGGGAAAATGACAAGTCAAAGAAGTGTTTCCTTTAGAAGACTCCCCCTTATAAAAATTCACATCATTAGACACCGAAGGTTGAAAAAGAGGTGTTAAAACACAAGTAGTATGAACCTTCGGGTCTTCCTTTTCTTTTCCTTTTGAAAAATTTTCATTAAGGTCCAAATGGGGATAAAAGTCATCATCTAGGTCCAAAGTAGGAGAGTCGTCCTCATCCAAACTCAATGAAGAGACAAATGAATCATTGGAATCATGGGAAAACTCATCCTCAATAGGAAAGTAGTTATCTAGAAACTTGTCTAAATCCTCATCAAAAGTAATATCCTCTAAAGTAGTATCACTCTCTAAAGGTTAAGGATCCTCCTCAAGAATAACCAAATCCACCGGCGGATAGGTATGACAATAAGAGTCACTAGGAGGCTCAAGTATAGGAGGACCATTCATAGAGATGATATGAGTCATAGACCTTAAGGGTATAGAAAGCTCATCAGTATAATCATCATTAACTTCCTCATTGTCATTGAAAAGTGGGTTATCAAGTGATGTTTGAAAAATAGGGTTTGAATAAATCACAAAATCAGCAATGTTAAACTCTTGAGTTTCAAAAACATTCAATAAGGAAGTAATGGAGGCTATGGTCTCAACATGGGGAATCTCATAATTCCCACTTTGACAAGCTTCATGAAAGTATTCATGACAAACTTCATCAAGAATATCATTGTTATTCACCCCTACATCATCACTAGGATTTACCGCCTCGTCAAGAACATCAATATGATTAACGGTTTCATAACCTTGAGGTTTCTTAATGACTTTTCCCATCTTAAACGCAACTTTCTCATCCTCAACTCTCATAATTAATTCTCCTTCCGCCACATCAATAAGAGTACGACCCGTCCTCAAGAAAGGTCTACCAACAATAAGAGGAACTCTCGGGTCCATATCATAATCAACCACTACAAAGTCGGCCGGAAAGGTAAACTTATCCACACCTACAAAAACATCCTCCGCAATACCTACAGGGTAAGCTATGGTACGATTGGCTAACTCAAGGGTCATCCTAGTTGGAGTGAGCTCGGGAAGAGAGAGTTTTTGCCAAACCGATAAAGCATGAGATTTATGCTCGCCCCTAGATCCGCCAATGCCATGAAATTTTCCACCCCAGGAAAATTACAAGGGATCAAAAAGCGCCCCGGATCTCCAAGTTTTGTAGGTAAGGTTTTGAGCAACACGGCGGAACAATTCTCATTAAGGGATGTGTTGGGCAAGTCCACCAATTTTTCCTTGTTGGAAAGGAGATCTTTGAACATCTTAGCAAATTTTGGCATATATGCAAGAGCTTCCGCAAAGGATATGTTTATGTTAAGTTGCTTGAACATCCTCAAAAAATTAGAGACTTGTATATCATCCTTGTTTTTCAATTTCTCCTTTCTCAATCTTGAAGGGTAAGGAAGGTTTGGTTTAGGTGTAGGTGGAGTAGGTGTTGTAGTAGAATATTTTTCTTTGATAGCTTCTTCATTGGGAGTTGTGGAAGGTAAAGGAGAAGTGGGTATAGGTTGAGAAGGTATGTTTGATTGAATGGGAGCATTTTGAGGTGGTGAAGTAGATGTAGAAGGCTTGTCACATGTAGGAACAAAAGTGGGTGTAACAAGAGGAGGCTTAGGAGGTGAAGGATCCTTTGTTATCTTTCCACTTCTTGTTGTAATAGCATTGACATTTGCCCTTGGGTTTGCTTGTGTGTTAGATGGTAAAGCTCCTTGTTGTCTTTGATTGAATGCCATCAAAAGCCTATTAGTTTGTTCCTCCATTGTAAGTTTCATTTGCTCATTCATTCTTTTCTCACTTTCACGAATTCTCCTTTCAACATACTCATGAGTATCATGTAGCCTATATCCTTGATTTTGAACTTGAGGGTATCCTTGATTTCGGAAGGGTGGTGGTGGTTGATATCCTTGATTGGGTGGATGAAAATTATTTCCTTGATTTTGAAAGGTGTTGGGTGCTTTGTAATTGTTCCCTTGGTAAGCATAGCACTCCCCTTGATAACCTTGAACTTTATCACATTGTTGGTAGGAATGGGGACCTCCACAAGTCTCACATGAAAGAGCAATAGTATTCACATCATTGGTGGAATTCTTGTTCAAAAAGAGGTCACAAAATTTCATGAGTGTGTTGGTCATAGTATCAAGCTTTTGAGAGATCTTGTTTTCGATTTGAGGAGTAACACTCTCTTGCACCACATGGACTCTCTCATCAAATTGTGTGTTAGCTTGCACCATCGATTTTGTCTCAATAATGTCCCAAGCTTCTTGAATGGATTTAGAGAAAATATTTCCACCCGCGGAAGAGTTGAGTGAATCTTGGTGGTATGGTCTTAATCCATTATAGAAAGTGTTGATTTGGTGAACCTCATTGAATCCATGATTTGGACATTTCCTCAATAACTCATTAAAATCCTCCCAAGCCTCACTAAATGTTTGATCATTCCTTTGTTGAAAACCAATAATTAATTTTCTCAAAGCCGTCGTTCTTGATGGAGGAAAGAACTGGTTCAAAAACATCTTCCTTAAATCCTCCCAAGTGAAGATGCTCATATATGGTTGCCTATCATGCCAATTTCTAGCAAGACCCTCTAAGGAGAATGGGAATAGGATCAACTTAATGGCATCAGGAGGGACCCCATTATACTTAAGTGTATTGCAAAGTAACAAGAACCTCTTAATATGGTCGTGGGGGTCATCTATGGGTCTCCCTAAGAAGGGGCTAGAAGAAACCAAAGTGATCATATGTGTATTAAGCTCAAAAGTGTGTGCGGGTATGTCGGGTATAACGATGGCGTCGGCATTTCCCTCCACTTTTGACTGGAGGATCTCCATAATAGGACGTTGATCCATGGCTACAATAGCGGTGTCGAAAGCGCGATACTCATGATCGGCTTGATGGACAGTTTTGTTGTTCTTCCTTTTTGGAGAACAAGATACACCAATCGGTATGTTTACACGTGTGTGAGTACACGTGTAAGTAAACTTGAGGAGTGAGAGATGAGCTCTCGGTCGACTTTTGAAGGAGAAGAGATTATCTCCCTCGAGGTGCAATATGAAATATCCACAAGAAAGTAATAATATACGTATGTACTACTTGGGTGCAAGACCCCCGATGAAGCCTTCCTTCTTAGAATACGCACTAGTGAACGGGGGGTTAGGTGGCGCAAAGCACTTAAGTACCTATTGACCCTTAGATGGCATTTTATAGCACATCGCCTTTCTATTCACTTTGTAGTTTGTATTCTTTGAATTATTGCCTATTGGAAGTATTTATCTATTCTTGCTTAATTAAATTGGATCGATACACGTGTCAAGGACCAGAACGCCCCCTAACACGGTGTATTGCCTCGGCAATACTTATGGAAGATATGTGTATTGGTTGTTCTTATACGTATACGTATTTACATATAATAATATAGAGAAAATATTTTTGTATTTATTTGATTTTTTAAAGAAAATACTATATGTACATAAAAACCGAGGAAATCCAATAATATATAATTTTGGGTGTAATCTTTTAGGAAAAAGATTACTTTTTGGATTTTTTATTTTTTTGGTTCAATTCTTTAGGAAAAGAATTGATTTTGTGGTTTTTTATTTTTTATATTTTTATCTTTTTGATTTTTTTATCTTTTTGATTTATAATACGTAAAAATAACGTTCACAAAGTGAACGGATCCCAAAATCCAATCGTCTCACTCGAAACCGTTAATCTTCACGAAAAGAACCGGCAGCGGCGCCATTTAATATCTTTCTTTTTTAGTTCGTTTTTCTCGACTCAATCCGAATTGATGTAACGTTTTTAAGCTTGACTTTATTGTTTTTGGTGAATAATAGGTTTGATTGGATTCTATGTCTAATTCGCAATTAACAAGCAAAAATGTAAAAATAGCTACATACGTATCCGTACTACACTAAAACACGTTGCAATTACGTCAATTAAATGCACAAAATTAATTTGACAAAATTTATAAAATGGAAAATACAAATCTAATCTACAAAAGTAAAATTACAAGACTTAAATTCGAATTCTATAAAAGTTCTATTTTTTATAAAATGTAAAACAAACATTTATACTAAAAATTCTTTTTTTTGTAAATTCTAAAATATCTTTTATAAAATCTAACTTTGTAAAAACTAATTATTGACTAACTCAAACTTAAAATACAAATCTAAATTGTGAAAGCCCAAACAGGAAGGAACGAAGCTAACTAAAATGCTAATCTACTTGTCCATTTGTAAATAAAATAGAAATGGCCCATCAAAAGGATGTTGAAAGTCAGACGCTACTACAACTATTATTCAGACTTTAGCCAATCTAATCCAACTCAACAACCAACCTAAACCTCAGGGACCAGTAGTGCAGTTTGACTAAACCTTGTAAAAAGAATTGGAGACTTCAACTGTAATATTGTAAAGCTAGTTTCCCCCACTTATAACAGCTTATAAAGAAAACTTACCACTATGCTACAATGTAACTCAAAATACTAGTATCAACAATAGACAACAAGCTAGAAACTAGTGAATACTCATAGGCACAAGATACTGGTGTATAGAATAAAATTGGATTATCTGCTATAACACCATGATTAATACAGAAAGCTTCAACAAATAACGAATAGCTAAAATCAAGACAAGTCAAACAAGAACTATAGGTGAACTAATCAAGCAAGTAACAACTAAATTGATACTCGCAATATAACAGCTATCATTACACAAAAGAATTCGCAGAAAAATAGAAGAGATAGGACCTGCGCATCCAGGCCTAGTCCTTTGATGTGAAGCGGAGCGCTGAGCTCGCTTAGAAACTTATACTACGGCTGGCGAACTCGAACCAATAACTGAAATTGAAACTACACAGTGAACTTGAACATAACCAAATCAATCAATCACCAACTCGATTGTTCTACCATCTAACCAACAGCTAACTTCTTTCAACTAGCTAATTCTAAAATTCCTTACTCCAACATCAGCTCTAACTGATTGCTGCTACGACTCGCTGAAATGAACAAGATCTATGTTGTAAAAACTGTGTAGGAACACATTAGCTACGATCTACCACTGATCACCTAAAAGCATCATCAAACGCCATTACAGCTACCTCGATCAAACTATCACTACGAACAAGCTCAACAGCCACATGTAATCACCATTATCTGAAATCTAAAATTTCTATCGAACAAGCTACACCTTCTGAACTCAATGAATAACCAGCTACTCCTACACTTCAATCATCAATTAACTGTGATCCAACATTCAATTCGACGAACAGAAACATCCTTTAAACGAACTCACATCCCGGCCTCCGCTGATGCGAAAGCTAAGCTAGCAACTGAACTAATGTGATATCAAACCAAGAACAGGTCCCAAGCCATACTAACCAACTGAGCTAATAGAGAATGATTGTATTGCAACACAATGCAACTCGAGCTTGTACTGGCAGCTTTACCAAAAGCCAAAGATTATCACAAACTGCAGCTACTCGATCTAACTGTACTGCAACTTCTGAAATCTCTGATCAAAATCGTTACACCAGGAACGAAGACATTCTAAACTCATAATCTATGAATCATTGATCTTTCGAATGCAAACTGAAATCTCAAAACTCAAGTCCAAGCCAGACCGTTGAGGTCGATAAGCTATCTGCTGACTTGATCAAATAATTCTAGTGTAAAACAGGCTATAATCCTTCATAAACCAATGACACTACTCTAAAACTAGTCCAAAAACTTCACATCCTTCGTCAGCTTATCAATGCAGTAAATGTAAACACTTGCATAGGCTGAACTTATCGAATCTGTACAAACAATTCACTTGAATCATCTAAGTCCTCTATTCCATTACTCCTAATCAACTTGAACGTCAGAGAGATATAACTAGCCGTCTTCCTACGCCTCCGTTGATAGCGAAGTTACGCTATAACTGAATCGCTTGACTAGTACTGAGCTACCATCAAACTCTACAGCTAATCCTCTCTTCTAACTGATCTACCAGAATCTGAATTTCAAAACTTGTAGGCCAAACTTATCACACAGCTACCACATAACGAAATTCTCTAAAACTAAGTTTCTGCTCACAAGATCTTAACAAGATCAGAACTACTTCAAACACAACTGCTCAAAACTGTTGAACGAATCACCAACAGATTCTCAAATCTTCAACGGAATCAAGAACACATTAACGAAATATCACAGTTCATGAACAGATTTGTAGAATGAATGAAGAGATAAGAATCTTAGGAGAATGAAGGAGAACTTTATTGAAATTGAAGGAAAGAAGTTTCATTAATGGAGAAAGTTTGTTACAGTATTTAACTACACATGAACCGAATTTATAACTGTCTAAACTACCTAACTAGTGTGTGAAAATTTCACACACTAAGTCTAATCCTAAACTGAAAACTGAAAAATTACAAATGAGAAAATAACTAGTATTTATAGAGATAGTTGAGGAAAGGGGAAAATCAGTTAAAGTCCAAATGACGTGTTCCCACCAATCATGTCGTGCCACATGGAAAATACGAGATTAGGGCTCTTCATCTTCATTCCAGAATTTGGGCGTTTCTTCTTTACTCCATTTTGATCCAATTAATTTGTATCTTCATGTAGAGGAAAGGAAGAGGAACATTTTTGCTTCTTTAAGTTTGTCTTGAAACCTTGTGTATCTCTCTTGATTTGCATTTGCGGGTTCTTGGTGGAGAAAGCTATAAGATACCGACTGTTAACTCTTTCCCTTTCTCTCTCTTCTTTGGGAAGAAGACGCGTTTGTGTGTTTGTTTGAGTTTGACCATGACTTGGTCAATTGACCAAGTTAAATAAACTTTTCCCAAATTTTCCTTATTAGTCCTTTAATTTCAATCTTTCCTCCAAATGTGATAAAACTTTCAAGTAATTTCTTTTTCATCCTTTGTTTTGTAAAAGTTACAAGTTTAGCCCTCCGTCTTGATAATTTTGGCATGATTGGTCCTTGAAAGCTTCTTTTTGTCCTTTTCCTCGTCTTTTCATCAAATAAGTCGATGAAACCGCGTGTGTGTTCAAAAATGCATCTTCTTACCTGAAAACACATGAAACACAAATACACGCGTAAATCTGGTAATTTTCAGTTAAATATAATGTATTTGACTGTGTTTTGAGTGGTTTTTGGATCATTATTGATGAGTGTTTTCACACTTATCAGGTAGTTTTTTTTAAGAAAAATAATATGGACTAAATCTTATCAAAATTAATGAATTATTTTGAGCTCTAAATTACATATGATTTGCGTTGATTAGAATTGCAATAACAACTTAACGGCCTACTCTATTTTGGCAAACTATAAAGTGGGTATAACGCACCGCTGGTCAAGTACCCGGTTAAGGAAGGAGGTGTTATGCTTCAACGCTGACCAAATTCCCGGCTCGCCTGTGCGTCAAAATTGGAATTACCTACGGTTGTTATTTGTTTAATTCTTTAAGGTTGATTTAACTGCATTAATTCACATCTGAAACACAATGAATAAGGTTATTGCTTTGTGCTGTAGCTAAGTTCTAGAAAAAGTACGGTGTGAATTTAGTTGTGTGTAAAATCTTTAATTGGTTTAACCAATACCTCAACTTGCAAATATATGATGAAATTTTAGTCTAACCAAAAAGTTTACTAAATGTTTTATTAAACTTGTGTTATGGAGATGTATGCATGCTTCTCCATACATGATTTTGACACCAAAAATCTATACCCTATAAATTTAAGTCATATGTCATCTAATTGACGAACACTTGAAGTTACAATTGTCGTCATATAAGATATTGGACGATGTTGTAATGGAGAGAAAACTTCATGACTGAATAAGATTGCACATGAAGGTTTTACGTTCTTTAGATTAGTCGACTTAATTAAGTTACTCAGTAAGAACTGGAAACTTAAGGCGTAAAGTAGGGATGAAACATCTTTACAATGCAAATGATTTTGGCAATGTAAATCCTTAATGTATCTAGAAATTGCAAATTTGTTTGTCAATTATTCTTCAACAAGTTACTGTGTTGAATACATTTGTCACTAGCAGATCAACTGATGTGATAAATCTATGCCAATATGGATTCTAGTTTTTCAAGGAAAATACTATGGTTTTATTACCGGGGTAATTTTATTTTCTTGAATTGTATTGTCAAAAATACTAATGTTTGAACTTATTTTTGTAGAAATGGCTCAACCCGAAAACAATCTGACAATAAGCTCAGCGATCAAAGCTTTCTTTGAACGGCTTGAACTTACTGGCCCTAATTTCAATGACTGGTATCGCTCACTAAGAATTGTTCTTAGAGCAGCCGGTACTATTGATATCTTGACTACTCCTTTTCCGGAGGGTCTTGCTGAAGGAGCATCTGATGCGGAAAGGCTTCAATACGCTACTAACGTTAAGAAGCACCATGAGGTGGATGCTGTAATGTTAGGGAGAATGGCTTCATCACTTCAAAGAAAGTATGAGCTATTTTCACCTCAGCGAATGCTTGATGAACTCAAGGCTGTGTATGAAACGCCGCAAGTTGTAGAGATCTATGATTTGGTTGATGCTCTATATAGTTGCAAGAAAGCTCCTGGAAAGTCCGTAAGTGCCCATTATATGGAAATGAGGGGTTATATGGAACAACTCATCGCACTAGGAAAACCCTATGATCATAATATGGCAATCAACTTGATCAATAGGTCCCTTAATAAGGACTTCAATGATTTCGTTCGTAACTATAATATGCATTGCACAGGGAAGACGGTTAATGATCTGCATGCAATGCTCATTGACTTTGAAAAGGGGTTGAAAGATAAGGCATCAACTGCTACTCCTCAAGTACTTTATGTGCAAAAAGATAGAGTGACAACACCAAAATCGCAAGTGAATAAGACACAGAAAGGAAAAGGCAAGGTTGATAAGACCAAACAAGTTGCGACTCCATCAAAACAAAAGCAGAACTTTGTCAAGAAGATTCAATCTCAGAAAGATGAGACTTGTCACCACTGCAAAATGACTGTACACTGGAAGAGAAATTGCTTTCTCTACCTCCATGAGTTGCAAGAACATAAGAAGAAGGCTGAGCTAGCTGCTACAGCATCTTCAGGTAACTTATTTATGATAGAGTTATTTAATCTTACATACACATCAAACTCCTGGTTATATGATACGGGATGTGGTATTAACATTGTAATACCCTATAGGGATTTGAGTTGAAGAGGAAGCTTTCCTATGGGGAACAATTTCTGCAAGTGGGCAATGGTGCACAAGCAGCGGTTGAAGCTATAGGAATATTTAAATTAGTTTTACCTTCGGGTTTAGTACTGTTTTTAAATATTTGTCATTATACACCTTCAATTGTTAGGGGTGTCATTTCCTTTTCTTGTATGTTGGATCTTGGATTTAATCACACAATTGATAATAATAGAATTTCTGTTTTCAAAGATGGTTTATTCTATTTTGATGCAATTTCTGTGAATGGTGTTTTTGAAATTAACATGCATGATAATAATTCCAAGAAGAAAAATAATTCTGTTTTTAGCATGAATAAGAAGAGAAAGTTAGACAAGAACTCTTCTCATTTTTGGCATTGTAGACTTGCTCATATTGGGAGGACTCACATACAAAAGCTTCAACGTGATGGTCTTTTGGAAAATATCAATGATGAATCATTTGATAAATGTGAATCTTGTATCTCTGGAAAGATGACCAAGAAACCTTTTAATAGCAATATTGAAAGGGCTACTGAACTACTTGGTTTGATACATACTGATGTATGTGGACCACTTAGACATGTGTCAAGGAAAGGTGCTAGCTACTTCTTAACGTTTAAGGATGATTATAGCCGTTATGGTTATGTTTATTTACTTAAGCATAAACATGAGGTGTTTGAAACATTCAAAACGATTAAAGCAGAAGTAGAGTTACAACTACGAAAGAAGATTAAAGCTATTCGTTCTGATCGAGGTGGTGAATATTTAAGTCAAGAGTTTAAAGATTATTTAAGTGAGAACGGAATTGTTTAGAAACTTACTTCTCCATATACTCTGTAACAAAATGGTGTATCTGAAAGGAGAAATCGTACATTATTAGATATGGTGTGATCTATGTTTAATCTTACAACTTTACCATTATCCTTTTGGGATTATGGTCTTGAATATGTTGTTCGTATTCTGAATATGGTTCCCACAAAGAAGGTTGATAAGACACCATATGAACTATGGCATGGCAAGAAGCCATATTTGTCTTATTTGAAAATCTGGGGTTGTGAGGCGTATGTGAAACGTGACCCTGGAGATAAACTTCAACAACGCTCAGTAAAATGTATCTTTGTAGGTTACCCTAAGGAAACTATGGGTTACTACTTTTATTATCCGGCTGAGAACAAAGTAGTTGTGGCTCGGTATGGAGACTTCCTTGAAAATGATCTTGTAAATCAAGAATTCAGTGGGAGAAATTATGATCTTGAAGAAATTCAAGAAGATACATTGCCTTCTAAAAATACTAGCGAAGAAATTCCTATAGAACCAGAAAGTCTGGGAGTTCTACCGGAATTAATTCCTCCACGTAGGTCTCAAAGAACCATACGTGCGCCAGACAAACTATGTCTTTACATAGAGGATGATGAGGAGGAAGTAGGGGATCTTGGTGAACCTTCTAACTATCGATCCGCAATGTCTGATCAAGAAAAGTTAAAATGGATAGTTGCGATGAATGAGGAAATGAAATCCATGGAAATCAACGATGTTTGGATTCTTGGGGATGCACCTAAAAATGCTAAAGTAGTGAAAAATTGGTGGATCTACAAGAAGAAAACCGACATGGATGGTGAAATACAATCCTATAAAGCATGTTTAGTAGCTAAAGGTTTTACTCAAACTTTTGGCGTAGACTACTACGAGAGAATTTCTCCTGTAGCAGACTTACGAGCTATTAGGATTCTCATAGCTATAGCAGCATACTATGACTATGAGATATGGCAAATGGATGTTAAAACTGCCTTCTTGAACGATCGCTTAGATGAAGACATCTATATGCAACAACCAGAAGGGTACGTTGATCCTAAATATCCAAAGCGCGTAGGCAAACTTCAAAGATCTATTTATGGTTTGAAGCAAGCATCACGTCAATGGAATAAGCAATTTGATGAAGAAATCAAAAAGTTCGTATTTATTCAAAATCGTGATGAGCCATGTGTATATCGCAAAGCTAGTGGGAGTAATGTAGTGTTCCTAATTTTATATGTCGATGACATATTAATCATGGGAAGTAACATTCCAAGACTTAAGGAAGTTAAGGATTATCTTGGTAAATGTTTTTCTATGAAGGATTTGGGAGATGCTGCATATATTCTGGGAATTAAAATCTATCGAGATAGGAGTAGACGGTTAATTGGTCTTAGTCAAGATGCTTATATTGATAAGATATTGAAGAAGTATAACATGCATAACTCTAAGAAAGGTTTTCAACCGATGGAGGTTAAGCATGAGTTAAGTCATGAGAAAGATGCATCAACACCCGAAGAGGTGGCTTACATGCGAAAGGTGCCTTATGATTCGGCTGTAGGATCTATTATGTATGTTGTAAGATGCACAAGGCCTGATGTGGCGTTTGCTCAGAACTTGGTCAGTAGATACCAACAGAATCCAGGAAAGTTCCACTGGACTGATGTTAAGCATATTCTAAAGTATTTGAGAAGTACGAAAGATATGTTTTTGGTATTCAGGGGTAAAACAGACACATAATTGAATGTAACAAGGTTCTGTGATGCGTCCTGGCAATGTGATAAAGACGATACGAAGTCTTAGATGGGTTATGTGTTTGTCATCAATGGAGGAGCAGTTGACTGGAAGAGCAGTAAGCAGAAAACCATTGCAATGCATGCGACTCAATCGGAGTACATGGCCGCTTCAGAAGCTGCAATGGAAGCTGTTTGGGTTAGGAAGTTTATTGGAGATCTTGTAGTTATGCCTTCATTTAAAGAACCTATTGATATATATTGCGACAATTCAGCTGCAATATTATTCGCCAATGACCCTGGAGTTATGAAAGGCGCCAGACACTTTAAACGTAGATATCACTACGTTCGAGAACAAATGGAAGCTCGAGAAATAAATTTAATAAAAGTTCACACGGATGATAACGTAGTTGATCCTTTTACTAAGGCTTTATCTAGGCCAAAGGTAGTTAAGCATGCCAAGGCAATTGGGCTGCAACTAGCTAGCGAATTCATGCAATAAATCTGTTGATTAGTATTTGGATAAAGGATGTAAGACATTATTGAATTGATAAAATAAAGATTGGATTTCGTTTATTTTTCTGTTATTTGATTTTGTATCCTATTTTACATGTTTTAATCCATGAGCATTATGATGTTTCTAAATGTCTGTTGTCGATTAATAATATGGGAGTATTATTAAACTAAGACAATTCAAAATAGTGACAGAGTATACTTGAAAGTATATTGGTCAATTTTGGATAATATTTGATGGATCAAATATTGGACTTATCCCAACTATATGATTTTATTTTATGGATCTTTGTCATTAAGTAAATCATAAACAGTTATCCTTAGACCTGAGATACTAGAAAACTGCATTGAATGTAGTGCATTACTGTAAGGTAACCTAACGCTAGGGTTATTTTCCGAAGTGTTGCAAAGTTCATATGTTTTGCTTGTAGTCAAAATTTGATTTGTTTCCTTCAAATTATTTAGAAGTATAAATACAGCTGGGCCCCTCGGGGGAGTAGTAAGATGTTTGTGTGGCCACACCCAAATGTGTTTTGGTAATCTTGCTATATCCGTAAATGAGAAACAGAATAGTTAATGAAAGGAATGACTGAGATCGATATCCTTATTAACAATGTATTTGAAATGAAAGGATAATAATAATGATTATATATCATTTAAAGGTTTTGTCCAGGAAACCTTACTCGAGTTGTACTAGTGACATTGTTAGTGTAACTAGACGCTAATCAATGTGATCACGGTATTCGAATTTTGTCCAAGTGGGAGCTGAAAGTTTATGGACTTAAAATCGATAGTCGTGTGATAGGATCTAACTCGAGATCACGGGACTGCACACATTACGTAAAGGGTTAATTTATTTATTAAATATATTTATTATATTTATTAAATCAAACCGTATCTTAAACTAACGATCGTTAAGTAATTAAAAGTTAAGTATTAAACGACCGTTATAGAATCTAATAGAAGCTAAAAGAAGGAGTCGGAAAAGTTCCGGAAACCCCCTTGTGGGCTTGTGAATATCCGGCCAAAGAGAGACAAAAGGAAGGAGAAAAGATTTTGTTTCCTTAAACTTGTTTAACCTTGGAGGAAAAGTTTTTCCAAGGTTTATATAAACAAACCAAGGCTTTCATAACTTTTTCACTCTTCCTCTCTCTCTTGCTCTTAAACCGCCGGCCAAAACACCCCAATTAGGGTTCTTCTTTGTTCTTCAATTAAGCTATTGTAGATCTAGTCCTAGCCCCTCTCTAGGGTTGTTGGGTAGATCTTCCATAGACTTGGAAGCTCGGTTTTGTTCGTGCTAGACTCACGATTAACTCGCCGCATTACGTGTGTACAAGATCGTGGTATAGTCTTGCTTTAGACTATATCATGGTGGTGTTCGTGACCTATCTCTACCGGTGACCGTTTTGTCGTCTTGTAGATCTTGATAGGATAAAGGTATGTAACCCTAATCTTGATTAATTATAATTGTGTTAAATTAATGATCTTGTAAATTTGCTTCCGCTGTATGTGCTTTGATCCATATTAGGGTTTTAAATAATTGTTATGAACTATATAAACCTTCAGTAAGTTGCAGTGACTGAAAGGTCTTCTGGGTAACCTGATAACAACATCATAAACCAAAATCAAATAACCAATAATAATATAATTCCCTTGTATGTCAAACGTGAAAGTGGGCCACTCCTTGTATGTCTCGGACAATGCACCGTTGGCACCTCCATTCGATCTACATTGTCGTTGGACTTAGCTAATGACATCAACATTTTCAGCTGACGGGTCCTTAACTACAAGTGTAGTTAATGAAAGTGTCGAAAATCTAGGATCTAAACTGCACCCGACAGGTGAAAGAGAAAACCAACCACTTTTATTGTTTATATACGACGGCTTCTTGTACCATTCAAACTCTGCTATAAGAACAGGATGACATAGAAATAGAGGGATCCTACTATTTGCTCCAACATGTGGGCCCTTATTGATGAAGGCTAATAAATGGATACTCCTTTTCCCGTAGTTGTAAATCCGTTTCTTTCATGAATTTAGTCCACACGTTGTGATATTTTGCAAGCATGCATATTAGCATGAGACCTTGCTGGGTTTCCATGAGGGCAGTCAGTTTTTGAGACGAGAGAGATGAATTAAGGTCTCATTTTTCAATACGTGTGAATATATTAGGGTTTTTTATGAACGTAAAACTTATTTAAAAACTATAATTTAAGAATAGATATGTATAAATTCCAAAATTATAGCTAAATAAATTCTTGTTCAATATCTATAAATATACAAAAAATACAAAAAAATTGTGTGTATCTTTTAAAGAGCTTATTATTAATGTATATCTCCTACGTTTATATTATTTAAGAACTAATTTTATCTATGTTAATATTAGATTTCGAGGAGCTTATTATCTGTGTTTTGTATTCAGAATCACAAATATTTGGTTGGATTTATTGGTGAAGGTGCATGCATTTGAATGAGAGGTCATCAGTTCGAACCTTGCAAGAGTCATCATATTATTTTTAAATCTTCTGGAATTAAATTATTTTTTTATTGAAAACCAAAATTAAATAAAAAATCCGCTTCAATCCTGTTCAGATTAGACCCAGGTTGGCTTGAAGCGGACAGGTCCAGACCATCAAAACGTGATTTTCAAAAAACAGTTTTCAAAACTGCGTTTCCAAGACGCGATTTTCAAAAAACTGCGATTTCAAATGGGATTTTCGTGGATTTTGGAGATTTTCTAGGAAATTCTGAAATATTATTGGCTAAAAGATGTGACTGGGATATGACTGGATTAAAAAGTGTGGTTTCAAATCATAATTATATCTATATATAATATAAAGATATATATATATATATATATATATATATATATATATATATATATATATATATATATATATATATATATATATATATATATATATATATATATATATATATATATATATATATATATATATATATATATATATATATATATATATATATATATATATATATATATATATATATATATATATATATATATATATATATATATATATATATATATATATATATATATATATATATATATATATATATATATATATATATATATATATATATATATATATATATATATATATATATATATATATATATATATATATATATATATATATATATATATATATATATATATATATATATATATATATATATATATATATATAGAGAGAGAGAGAGAGAGAGAGAGAGAGAGAGAGAGAGAGAGAGTTAGGATCTATTAAGAAGATTAACAAAAATGAGAAGGATGAGAAGAAACCACAACCACTCATTTCAGATGCACCTACAAAATCTCTTGCATCTCCCCTTAAAATTCTCACTCTTATTTAAAATGTGTGGTCCAAATTCTTCTTATTCTTCTTATTTTTATTTCTCTTCTTACTGGATCGCTACTCTCTCTATAATATATATATATATATATATATATATATATATATATATATATATATATATATATATATATATATATATATATATATATATATATATATATATATATATATATATATATATATATATATATATATATATATATATATATATATATATATATATATATATATATATATATATATATATATATATATATATATATATATATATATATATATATATATATATAGTTTAACTTTATTTACAGAACTCATCTTAGTGACAGAACTTGTAGAACCCTTGTTTTTTAAGGCAAACATGTATGTCTGAAGGAGTACATGTATTTTTTAGAGAATATCTGTATTCGCGAAGCATATTTGAAGTTCTTTTTGTCAAAATTAAATAAAATTAAAAACAATTAAAAAAAGATATCCAAAAACATACATGTTTGAGGGCGTGTATGCATGTACGTGCACGCATTAAAAAACATACATTTTTGAAAGCGTACATGCATGTATGTGCACCGATCCAAAAACATAAATATATGCTTTCAAAAACATACATGTTCTACTTCAGACATACATGTTTGCCTTTAAAAACAAGAGTTCTGCAAGTTCTGTCACTAAGATTGGTTTTGTAAATAAAGTCCCCCATATATATATATATATATATATATATATATATATATATATATATATATATATATATATATATATATATATATATATATATATATATATATATATATATATATATATATATATATATATATATATATATATATATATATATATATATATATATATATATATATATATATATATATATATATATATATATATATATATATATATATATATGTTAGGATCAAATAAGAAGAATATTTAAAATAGGAAGAGTAAGAAGAAATATTGACCAATCAAATTTAAAGGCTAGTAAAGGGCATTTTCGTCTTACTAGTTAATTTGGTATTCTTTATCATGCGAATGAGTCTACGAAAAGTTAAGATTAATCTTTAGTATTTTATGCTACTACAGAATTATGAAAAAGATACATTCGTCACCATCTTAAATAAGAAAAAAATATAGCAATCGTCACGTTCATTAGTTAAGAAATCATTATTTTATGTAGTTTTATATCGTTGTGTTAATGCAAGTATATGTAAAAAGGCTTTTGCATGCATATTTGTTCCTTATGTAAATTTAGATGCATAATTTTTTAAAATATCTGAATACGCCGATGCATGATTAATAAAAGAATTCCTTATTAAAATATATAAAAAAATTAGTTTTACTACGGAGAAAAAATTAGTTTTACTACATCGAGGGGCGTCGTTTTATATGCTTGAGATTTCTTTTGATGCACCAACGATACACACCTTTCATGAAGATCAACCATAACATTAGTTACGATAAAGATGCACTAGCGTAACACCACTATATAAAGAGACGTATCAATCATGACGCGCGAGGTTTACGTCATAATTATAACGAGAAGCTAAGCATCGCCTATATATGCATGAATTTATTTGACGCACCTATGATACACACCCTTAATGAGGATGATCATAATATTAGTTACGATCCAGATGCATCAGCGTAACGAACCTATATACATAATGATATGCGCTGATCGTGCCAAGGTTTACATTAATTATAAGTTTATAACGAGATGCAATAATGCTTAATTATATGATTGACGCACCTATGGTTTGCACCCTTGATCAAGACAAACCATAACATCTGTTATGATGCATACGCTTCCAGATATCCTCTTAACTATTTTGTTAACTTATTAACCATAGTCGCATAAGGATCAAGTTTTGATGCGGTTCTGCATATAACTCTTACCTATATATATATATATATATATATATATATATATATATATATATATATATATATATATATATATATATATATATATATATATATATATATATATATATATATATATATATATATATATATATATATACTAGTTTCGTAACACGTCCAATGGGCGGGTTCGTTTCATAAATCTTTTTTAAAAGTATATTTGTGTATGAGTTATACCTGTTAACATTGAAACCCATTTTTTAAAAGAAAACTAAAAAGAAATTAATCTTTGATATTTTTAGGCCTTGGCTTACCCAACAGATATATTTTGTCTCATGTGAATTTTTAGTTATGTAAATATCGGTTTGCATTTTATTTGAAAAATTACTTTGATTAATGGAACACAATATTAAAAAGAAAAAGGAGAAAATATATAGTATTGACATTATATGATGTTGAAATTACTTAGGATTCGTTTGGTTTGTAAGTGGGGTTAGATTCATTTTTGGGTTTAGGTTAGATTTGAAAGTTAATTAATAAAAAAATAAATTATTATAAAAATATATTGTTGTTGAAATTCATTTTTCAAATAAAATATTGAAGTGAAAAGGACGGCCAAATTCAATGTGTGGATGAGGATTTTTGAAAAAACAAAAAATAAATTTTATGAAGGTAGATTGTCAAAATCCAAGAAGCATGGTGACTTTAGGATTTGGTAACCACGGATACACGTGAGCCCAAAGTAGGAGAACCAAACATTTTTTTTCATGTTACTTTCAAGGTAAACCCACTTAAACCCAAAAAACAAACGGGCCCTTAACTTTCTAATAGAACCATTTTAATGCATGTACAAATGAATGGTTGAACTTAATCATATATAAGAGGTGGGGAAATGAATGGATCTTTAATATTTGTTTTTTTAAAACATGTTTGTAACTGGTTTAATAAAATGACAATGTTTGGTTTAAAAACGATGAAAACTTGGTTAAAAACGAACCGATCTGGTTAAAATCGGTTAACCGCATAAAACTAAAAAAACCATTTCTAGTTTTTATTCAAACCGGTCTGTTGACCGACTGACTAAATCGGTTTTTAAAAACGGTTTGCCTATCTTTAATCATATGTATGTTATATCGATTAAATTGCATATAGTACTTTTAAATGAAAAAGACTTTGTATCGTATAACAATTCACAACAAACAACTTTACGGGTGTACAACTGCATCACTCGTAGTTTTACTCCAAAATAATTATAGTTGCGTATGATTGTAAATGAACAAATAAAAATGATACATAATTATACTTGATATTTCTTGTTATTAAGGAACTCACACTATACTTATACGGTAAGAGAGTAATATAATTAATGCATGAGCAATTAAATACATGTAAACCAAAATTCTGGATGGGCCTTGCTTGGTTCTTGGCCTTCCTGCTCATATACTTATGTTTGTAAGGAAGACATATAATCTGATGAACCTTTAGATGTATCACACAATTGGCTGGCCATTACAGTCTGGAATGAAATCTTGTCGAACTTACAACCTTAATAATAATTTGTTGGTCTTTTTGTTTGAGCATATCAAGGTAAAATTCTATGGATAGCTTTAACGTTCTTCCCTTCTATTTTAAGAAATAAGGATATTGGTTCTCTAAAGGGTGCTATATCATATTAAAATTTCATATATCTAAACATTTATCTGCTTGCATGATTGGGTAAATCTAAAAGTTTGCAGAACCTCTCGATGCAGCTTAGAAAATGTTAGTAAGTTTGTAACCATCCTTACCAGATTATAGCATAGTACGCCCGTAAATCTATGAAGTTGCTGCATCAATCCAACTTGAGATGCTTGTTGTAGTCCTGCATGGTCCAGAAGTTAGATCTTTGCACTTGGATCTAAAGTTGCTGCCAATACTTTGTTCGAAGCTACTTTTTGCATATTGCTCTCAACTTCCTGGTATTGTGAGTTAAAAGTTGTCTCAACTTCTTGACGCTTGTTCCCACACTTCATCCTTATTTGAGTGGTTTCCTCTAACCCTGGTCCATAGTCACTCGTAAGGTTAAGCTTTACGAGCTCAGCAGCAGGTTTAGTCACTTCCGTTATCTCTTTGGACTAATGTGGTCTCACCCTCACATCAAAGCTAGGGTCACGTATATGTATAACATGTTGCTACTCTATAGCAGGGACGTGCTCAAGACACGGAAACGGTTATCGGTCCGACCAACAGGGACTAACTTCAGTATCAAGGTTCTTCCTATTATCTGCAAAGTGGAAATATACTTGTAAGAGACAAAGTATTTAAGTCACATAATTATGTGTAAGTGTATATTTTACTTCATTTATCACAAAGAGCATGATATTATTACATTTCATGAAAAATAGTAGCAACTGCATTTGCTTTAAAGGTGAACAACATTGAGGTACCCTTTTTACTAAAGGTGACATTTTGTCTATGCATATTGAACATCATATAATCAATTTCATAGCACACTAAAAAAAGCACAATAATCTATGTTTTCACAGTGTCACTTACAATAATCATTAGCGTATGTATTTGGATAGGTATATAGTAGGGAATGAGGTTTATAAAAACATTCTTTTCCTTTTATGCATATCTTTTTATGATCATAGATACTTTAACCACTGGTTCACTTGAATCACATTTAGTTTCCACTCTCTTAATTCCACTTCCAACACTGATATCATCCCTACTACACTAAAGAAGACCCTTTGAACTATACCTTTCTTAATTGTTAACAACCACTCACCCCTGCGAATCTATTGGCTCTACCCTTTCCTACTTTTTTGGCCCACTTGACTCACAGAGATATAACTATCGCATTGCAGCTATTGATTACGACATTGAAAAATGAGCATAAAACCATGTATTTATATAAATATCTTTGCTTTGTTACCCTTGATGCTTTTAATATTTTATATTCAACTGATGTCATAGTATTGTTTGGTAGTACGTTAAGAAAGTATTACCGGACTACTGCAACTGTTAGGGGTTGTTTAGGAATGGGATTTACCTTTTCCTTATAAAAACATAGGTATGCCTGTTTTTAGGCTCTCATTTCTTTAATATGGTCAGGTATGCGGACAATGAAAACTCCTATTTGCTTAAAAAATAAGTAAAAAAGTAATCCCTAACTCCCTTTTTTGGATAATACTGTAACTTAACACAACAAAATCTTTTCATCCAACTTCAAAATTTTATTGATAACGGGAATATGTCAGACTCATAATTAGAAGTTGCTATAACAGCTTCAAGCAACAAAAGCACTTCGAAGGAATATATTACCCATGTTTAATTTTATTCAGTTGAACTTGTGCCATTTGGTTAATTCCTAGGTCCGCCACTGGACTGTTTCAGATGATCTGGGGTGGAGCCCGGAGGGGGAACATAGAAAGCTATAGCATCTACATAACATATTAAATCAAATCACAATAATATTAGCACTATAATACCAAAAAAACCGCGAGTCACAACCAAAATATGGAATACTGGACGGGTTTGTTAAAGGAGTGTTATGGCTTATTCAGTTATAGCCTATCCTATGGATCACCTACTTTTTCACTTTCAAGACTAATTGTTTTAGTACTTCTATGTAGGGGTTTATTGTATGAGTCTCACCTGCAGTCAACAAAGAATTAGATTGTGTAAAAATGTCACCAATATTGGACTTAAATTGATATCTATCAATTTATTTAATAGGATAAATTGACTGAAATTTGTAGGGACAAATCATGTACCTATTCTACCTTATATAACACTCATGACTTTTAGTGCAGTTGTTACTTGCGTTGGGCCTCATTGATGTTCATGATATAGATAAACTTGAGCAAGCCTCACATGAATCCCTGTCTTCTAATATTAGAAATATATCCAGAAGATGCATCAGCTATGTTTTAATCTTAAGGTTACAACTTACATCAAGTGTTTTCAAGATGACTCAAAAGTATGCCTCGAACGCATATACTTAATATCTAGCATAATCTCTGAATTTTTGCTGTTATTCATCTCCTAAAGTCACTGTTTAGTCACTTGACCCAATATAAACGATCCCTAAATGATCAGATATTTAGACCCAAAATACTCATCTTTGACTTGGAAACGCAACAAATCAGGAATAATTGAACGACCCCGAAACGCCCCTTATTCTAACATTTAGAAACTAAAAAATGGCGATGGGCATAAAGCATACTGTCTTAAGGTAGCATTACCAACAGGTGGTTGGGAAAATGTGATACACAACATATAGATAATGAAAGATTTATAAACGGTAGCGTAAGTTATACCTTGCATACACAGAATACAAAAGCCATCGGGAACTGTGACCGACTGAAACATAATCTCCAGGAAGTTGAATTGTAGTTTGTTCGCCGCCCAATGAAGCAGACTGACCAAGATACCTGTACGTAAAGTCAATCAAAAAAATCATTTATTCTTGATCAATAAAAAAATAATATCTATTAATGATGTCGGTCAGTTTCTTTAAATATAAGTGGGCCTTCCGGTTTCTCTTTGCATTCCTTCATCTCATTAAATAGTATCATTTAGTTGGTCTTCCTACTTCTGTATTACAGCCTCTGTAAAACATGTAAAAAACCATACAAAAAACCAAAATATAATATGATGTATGAAGTATTGGGGTCTTTGGTACTTCAGGGGATCCTTTAAACGTCAACTATGTGAAGTTATACGATGTAGTATAATATAATCAACTTGCGAGTAACGTCAACTATGTGAAGTAGGCGGAAACGACTTGAGATGGGTTTGTGCTTGACTGGTCAGGATAGGCATAGGCTCGAACTCATCTTGATTTGGTTGGAGCCAGGCTCTAAAACATTAACAATCCTTGTACAGTAAAGAAAGTTTGACATATAAGTTTAATCAACTCAAAAGCATCTGTTAATTAATTTGGTTGGAACTCAATCTAAATTTGTTGGAACTATGTTCTTATTAATATATCCTTACAGATAACTATGTGACTGGAACATCAATAACAGAAGACTACATAGTTTTGAGCTAAAATGTAATAATCCACACCACCTATTTATAACCGTAGATCACAAGAGTCAACATGGGAACCAACTCCAGGAATCTTATTCTATCCGCTTCTGCAAGATATAATGCTTGTCCCTGCATAGTGAACAGTTAATAAGATTTTTCTTGCGACCCATCAGGATATGTATTCTAGATTTTTTCAGGGTTAACCTTTATCGAGAAAAAATCAGTAAATATTGCTAAAAACACAATTTGAACTATTATAACTAAGTTTAAGATTACTGATTTACATTATCATCAAACCATCTCTTTCATCTTAACCAGGTCGTGACCAAAGCAATTAAAATTCTTGAGGGGGGTATCAAATAATTTATCGCTTTACCACTTCCTTTTATAACCCGCACCCGTTGGACCAAAGTCCTAGCAATTATCTCGGGTAGCTCACAGATTATGTTAAACATTTGCTTGTTCTGAATACTTGATCCACTTCGTCCCAATACATATTAAGCTAATTGTTAAAAAAGGGAGAAAAGCAAAGCCACAAAATCAGATGCAAGTATCACAATTATCAATTACTAACAATATTTAAAAAAATAGATTTCGCGACTTACATACGAAATTGTCCTGCTCCAGCAGGTCCTGTTCCAGCCGGTCCTGCTGTAGCTTGTCATATTTCAGTCGGTCTTGACTCTTGAGCAGGTCTTTTTCCTTTTCTAGCAAGGGAAAAGCAGACATTGATACATATACGTAATACATCTTCTATACAATTGTTATGTACCAAAAATAGTCAACAAAAGTCAAACAACCGTTTCCTCTATAAATACCCAAATAGGTTTTCATTTCATATTAGCTATTTTGATTGATTATAATTCTCTCTCTGTAACAAACTCACATTCCTAATAACAAATCCCTATTCACTAAGTTCGTTACTCAATTTCTTTACATTTGAGTTTCCTGTTTAGTTGAATGTCTTCTTCTATTCTATATGAATCCTGGATAGACTAGTTTGATCATATCATTTGGTATCAGAGCATCGATCTTGGCAACAAAAATTGATGTTCAAAAAACTTGAAAACCATCATTATCCGTTCATCCATCCATATTTCATATTTCCTTCCGTTTCCATTTCTCAAATATGTGTTCTCGAGTCTCTTTTGGGGAAGTTGTGATGATTCTTGGTTAGTAGTTACGGTTCTTGATTCTGTAGATCTTGATTGTGTGATTAATGGGTCCTCAAACAAGAACGGGCGGTGGTCAGGAGGAGAATGACATAGAAGTTTTAAGGGATACAATTGCAACTTGTTAAGGGAAGAATTCGAGAAGGTAAGGAATGAGTTGCGGAACATAGTAAGGAGTGATAAAAATGGTGTAAAGGATGAAGGGAAGAAGTGTAGCGGGGTGACAAAGGTAGAATTTCCAAGATTTGGAGGCGAAGATGTGAAGGGTTGGTTGTGTAAGAGTGAGCACTACTTTCAAGTTAACAACATTGCGGATGATAGCAAGGTTAATTTCATTTCTACACACTTGTTTGATATAGCTTTATTGTGGCATGAGCAAATGTTGAATATAATGGGTGAAAATATGAGTTTGGTGATTTACAAAGAGTTAATTTTGCGAAGATTCGGAAGTTCGTTTGATGATCCAAAAATGAAATCTTCTGATAATGGTGTTAAAAGTTTAAGTTTTGATTTGAATCTTGATGATAATGTGAAGGATTTAGAGGTATTTTATAAAGAAAAAGATGAATACGCACGTAATATGTTTGATGAAATACCAATAAAGGAGACTTGCAAACAAAAAGGTACTATTGCAGTATATTTTGATACATGTGTGGAAGGATTGATTGAGGAAGAAAATGGATTAGTCGTTGATGTTGACGTTGAAAACGTTCAAGAATTAGTTGAGGAGGATAATGGACTCATTGATGATAAGCCGGTGGCATTTAACCGTGATCAAGTTTACTGTGATCAAGATTGCTTCGATGTAGATATGCATTTAGGAGAGGTAGTCACTGGTGATATGTTACTTTTTGATGTGTTGAGATTAAGAAGTTTTGAATCACTTAATGAATGGGTGCAAAAGTTGCCTAGGAATGGCGACAACAACAAGAAATTTCAAAAATATGAAGTCCGGTTAACTATGGTTGAAGATGCATTATTGTTGGGAATATGCGAGCGTTGGATTTGTTTGGAAACTTCATATGTGCATAAGGAAAATGGTGGGTATAGTTTAACAAATAACCAAGTGTTTGATCCAGGAGGAAAACAAGTTTTCAATTTAGGAGGAAAAAAGAATGGAGATTTAGAGTTTGTGGCTATAGATAGTGGGTATGTTATGAACAGGGGAATATTGGGAGTTGGGTGGAAAACGATGGTAAAAATGCAAGTGAATGGGAGCGTTATGTGTAGGAATTATCATGTGTGTGCTATAACATAGGAAGGAGAAGAAAGTATTACTAGTATTAGTCAAGAGAAAAAGATAGATAATGATGTTGAAGACATCAAGAATACAAGTTGTTTTGGTGATGACGATATGAATATAAGTTTCCATCACAGAAACTTAGATTGTGCGATGGGTGTCAATGAATTTGTGGGTGGTGCAAATGGAAGTGAAAGAAGTCTTGTTTTGAGAAGCAATTTTAGGTTGTTGGTTGATAAGTATCACCCTGATATCTACGAGATAAGGGAAGACCAGATTCCACGAGCGTCAACTAGTGGTGTAACATTAGGCAAGGGAATTTTAATGAAAAGGGAGAGCTTGAAGCAGGAAAGTATGAGGTTTTGCCAGTTTTGAAAGATTTGTTTGTAGTACTATTGGAAGAAATCAAGACCACTGAATATACAGAATCTCATACGAAAGTAAGGAAGCACATTTTGATCAAAATACCCTTATGTGCATTGGGAAACACTCCTCATGATTATGTGCATATGGCCGCTAAACCCATTGGTGAGTTCGTGGTAAGAACTGAACAAGTCTTTGACCCTGGGGGAAACAAGTTTTACACAGTGAAGTTAAGCCTGAACTTCAAGTTGAGCTTAAACCAGAAGTTCAGCCTCGAACTTGAGCCTGAAGTTCAGTTTATGGTATGGTTATGCTTGATGAACACATGCTTATACAAGTCAATACACATGCTACTGGTTAGGGTTGTTTGGCATAAGGAAAGAGGTCATTATTGTCTGGTTGTTTGGCATGAGAAAAGAGATCCGACTTTGAATATAATCTACTTATGCAATATGATTAGAGGTGTTAACAGAGGTTGCTGCAGTGTATTTAGATGCAGAATAAAGTTGCTTGTGGTCAAGCATCTTTTGAAGGAGGAAGTATTGTTATGTACCAAAAATAGTCAGCAAAAGTCAAACAACCGTTTCCTCTATAAATACCCAAATAGGTTTTCATTTCATATTAGCTATTTTGATTGATTGTAATTCTCTCTTTGTAACAAACTCACATTCCTAATAACAAATCCCTATTCACTAAGTTCGTTACTCAATTTCTTTACATTTGAGTTTCCTTGATCATATCAACATATAGTGGTTCTGTATTGTACCTGAATTTTTACGCCTTGCTCTCACAATTCTTGCTCAAGTGCTTTTTTTTACTCATTGTTATCTGGACTCTTTTTTCTTAGCAGGAGCAGGAGTTTGTCAACAGTTATAAGACAGAATCCATAACCGCATGCCTACCTCTTGGAATTCTATTTTGATAAGACGATAGAAGATCATCATCTTTCATTCCATCAATAGATCTAATTAAATAGCCAACTCACGATCATCATTCAATTCAAATGAGCCTATTCAAGAAGGATGTCGAACACTTCAAAATTATTCAACCTACAACACCAGATTGCAAATCCCCATGTGACAAGAGTCTTGGCTGTAAAAAAATAGAAATCGAGTAACCTTACTCTTAAGATATCATTACAATGATGTTACATGAGAAGAAATTCGTATGAGAAAAAATTCGTAAGATATTCATAACCTTACTCTTAAGATATTCATAAACGAACCGTGTTTGCCATTAGGGGATTAGGGTTTTGCAGTATGTATGAGAAAAAAATTCGTTTTAGGGATACGGTTTAATATGATTTCACTATAATTAAGGAATTGATTTTACAAAATCCCGAATATAGTAATTTAAGAATAAATTGCATCCTGAAATTCGGTACAGATTTATATTTTTGGGAATAATTGCATCCTAAAATTTCATACAAATTTTCAAACGTTTTCAGTATACCTGTAAGCATGAAAATCAAAAAGGAATGTAATTATCGTGATACATATTCCAAATTTAAGTGCCATGTGATAGGTTAATATTATAGCCAATGAGATAAAGCCATGTAGGCATATGCCATGGCGCCTATCCAATTTTCCTAGTCAAACTTAGCCTCATATATATATATATATATATATATATATATATATATATATATATATATATATATATATATATATATATATATATATATATATATATATATATATATATATATATATATATATATATATATATATATATATATATATATATATATATATATATATATATATATATATATATATATATATATATATATACTAGCTTAAAGACCCGTCTAACGTCGGATATAATTTACTGAGCAATTTTTGTGAGAACTAACAAACATATTTTAACATTAAAAGAAAATAACAGGTTCTGATAATAGATGAAAAAATTAATAAAAAGAGCATGAACAATTTGATAAGCGTTTAATTATAATTATGTAACTATCACAATAATAGAGTGTGATGCATTTTGGTCTTCAAATATGTAAGAGGAAATGAAGTCAACAGTTAATGCCCACTCCGCGAACACTACACCGGGTGTATCTTTAAGATTTTTTTGTAAGAAGTATTCTGACGACTTATACAGATTAAATGTACATATTACACAAACATATACAATGAGTACTCAACATATCCAAATCCATATCCGATATAGAGATCTCATATCTCACAAGAAAAGGCAACACCTTCCAAGATAAAATCAGAATCTCGGTAAACATCATTTAAGATCGAGTGTTTCACCATCATCGCAACAAATATATAAGTTTCAAATGTGGTACTGTGCAAGTGCAACAACTCAACTGCGCTAATAATTCATTATTCAAGAAGGAAAAACTAATGGATTAAGTCTAAAAGTTCGATGGGCTTACTGATTTGTGTAGGCAAAGATATTGCAAGTGGTGTACTGGTTCCTTGTCCAATACAAATTCATGTTCCATGAATTAGTTTTGGATTTGCAAAAAAAATAAAAATACATTTTTTAGGATAAGATGTATATAAATCTACATATCAAAAGTTACGAAAGAAGAGCTGCAAACTTGCATGAATACTTGTAGATAGATTGAAATGAAAACAATAAGCCTTAACTTTCCATGTAGTGATAACTAAATTAAATATATGTAATATTCATCATCAGTAAAGTGAACATCAAATATCTATAACATTCATCAACTTATGGTAAGGCTCAGATGCAACTTGATCTGATGGAAGTTGTGCAGCTTTAGCTAATGATGACAAAAATAACTTTGCAAAACATATCGATAAGAAGAGAAAGAATATATCGACATACGCGTTGATTCCGCTGAAAATATTGTATTTGGAAGTGGTTATCTCATGTTGCCAAGCGTCTACATAACTGTACCTGAAGCATGCCTTACATTTGTCAACTGAGCGTGACTTGGGTTATTTTTTGCATTTCATCTTCACCATCTAAAGACACAAACTAAAAGTAGAAAGTTCAATTTCCAACAACAGACTTAAGTGTGAATCAATATTAAAAAGCAGGCACGCATGTCACTACTATGCATAACTAAGAACGCTATAAGAAGCTATCTAACTGGATGAGTAAAACTAACAGTAAGTTTAACAGGAATCATGACATAAGCTATCTAACTTGATGAGTAAAACGAACAGTAAGTTAAACCAAACTGCAGCTGTCTACTTAAGCGAAACAGGAGTGATTGAAGGAATTGTTTATGATACAAAAAACGATATTTTTATATCTTGACTCGCTTATTAAACTTAGACACATTAACTATCTTCAAAAAGTTTTTCAAGCGAGCCTGATACTACCCCTATATTCATTTACCTACTATAACCCATTACTTAACTCACCCATTTTGGTACCTCTAAAAAATTCTAATGCTTAAAAATAGGATAATGTTGTATATAGCTAATAAGGAATATCTAATGTACTTAAAAATCAACATATTTCTATTTTAATGTTAAATGGATATACATGCGCATGTAGTTTGGGGCGAAACACGCATAAAAGAAAATAACCATAAAACCATGATATGTAATCGTCTTTGAACTTGCTAGTTACCTTAAAGTGCCACCAGTGAGCACCCAATGTTCAGCGTTTATCGAAGGAAGACGTTATTGACTATCTATAGTATATGATAAAACACGATCTTCTTGAACTCCAACCATTGCTTTCCATGTAGTGTTATCAAATTGTGTTAGCCCGGGCCCTTTCCTTTCATCTGAACATCCTTATGAACAACTTTCTCTAAACTATTTTTAATCATACTAAAATCCCCAAATTTGAATTAATTCCGATTATTCAAGGAATAAGAGTAACTTATTAATTGGCATGTTCGGACCGGTTAATTCCAATGTGATAATTGATACAAAATTAACACCTCTAGCCCATAATATCTAACTATAAAACCACTTAAGCTAAGAATAAACGATAAGAAATCCGGAGTCCCTTATTCAGTTATTTGTTATGGAAAAATTAACCTTAGTCCAAACATCCCTTATTCGTAATGGTATAATCGCTTATAACCCGTCAATCCTATACAACATTTAAACATAATAATAATATATTCACAAACCAACTTAAAACACTATCATAACTTCTAGTTTTTTCTTATTTTCAAGAAATAATCCACTTATTCATGTATTGCAACATAACCGTAAATTTTAAACAACATCAAAACATAATAATCGCAAATCACCAACTCAAAACAATACCCTTTCTACTAACACCATATTATTTTCATTAGATAATATACTTATTTCACTATCGCAACAGAACAAATATTTGACCCCACGCCCGTTGAATCATCAACAACATATGTAACATCTAAACATCCCTTATTCATAATCGCATAATCGCTTATAATCGTCTATCCTATTCACCATCTAAACATCACAATCCTATATTCACAACCTAATTTCCGCCAGTAGGGTTTTTGATTGTGATAATAAAAATAAAACTGAATTAAGAATGTAAAACAATAAGAAAAAAAATAATTGTAATTACCTTTCATGATCATCGTTCTACATAATTCATCTAATCACCGAATAAATCTACAACATAAATAACCATCCACATAAACTACTAACCATAAGTTGTTTGAGTTTTTACTATCACCACCCCTAAAATATCCAGTCACCAAACCTGAAAAAAACATAATAGAAAAGGCTATGAGAAAAAAAATAATAAAACAAAATATTAAAAAAAACCTCGTAAGAAACAAATCAAACGAATTAATTTGCAAAACCCTAACTCATACAATTATTTTGAATCGAAAATAATTCATAGATTAAGAAAACCAAATCCGCTGAACACATGAACACTTAATTTTTTTAAGGTTCTCATTAAACACAAACAAATTATAACAATTCATCAGTGTTCACACCAACTAATTACTGTAACGTAACCAATATTTTTTGCTTGATTTATTTATCGGTTTGTAATCGGTTGATATTTTTTGAATCGGTGTGTAATGTAAATCATTTATGTAAAGGAAGATTAACTTAACAAAAATAATTTTTCAAAAAGAAATATGTCAAATGAATTATACTATTTAGAAAGTGTTAGGACCATTGTAATAGTTATATGTAATAGGTAGACTAGGAGGTATGTAGTTCCTCCTGGTCCTAGTTGTAGTAGGAGCAAGTCCTGCTCCTGGTCCTAGTCAAAGTCAAACTTTATTATTTACTTAATATTCTGTTAGGATATGCATGAGTTATATTAGGAGAAGATATGCATATCAGTTTTACACGTTTTCTTGTATGTTGTATTAGGGTTTCCTTGTAGTATAAAAGGATACTTAGGCAGAAGGGTTAGACATACCTTCACAAAACGTAGTTCTAGTCTTCATTAATATTAGAAATCCTTAGAAAGGATCAAGTCTTTATAGTTATTCTGTTTCTCTTGTTTATATTTATATTCTACATTCATATTGTGTATAGAGTCTCTTTGTGATTTGACTTGTGATTACAGAAGTCATTCACCGGTCCTGACAGGCTGCAAGATCTATATCTAATAGACTTAACAAGTGGTATCAGAGCCTGGGAGGGTCTCTATACAAGCAGAATCAAGTTCTCTTATTACTAACAATCTGTTTATCATGTCTGCCTCAACTTCTACTCAAACAGGAGAAGAAGGCACTCCTAAAATTGTGCAACCTCAGCAGATCCTGGCTACGGTTTCCAACACGAATGGAAAATTCCCTCTTCTAAAGAAAGGTGAATATGATAACTGGGCAATGAAGATGGAATGGTGGATCACCAACACTGATCAAGATCTTTGGAAGATCATTCTGAATGGAAACAGCAGAAAGCTCACTGGACGAGACAAGAACGGTAATATTACTCTTCTTGACCCTAAAACTCATGAGGAAATCATCGCTATTCAGAAGGAGGTAAAAGCAAAAACAATTTTGCTTCAATCTCTTCCTGAAGATCACATGGGTGACTTCTACCATTTGGATGATGCCAGAGAGATCTGGAATGGCATAAAAGCAAGGTTTGGCGGGAATGAGGAGTCAAAGAAAATGCGAAGGTCCATGCTGAGAGATGAATTCACAGAGTTCAAAATCTCAGAAACTGAAGGCCTGAATCAAGGGTATGATAGGTTCCAGAAGATATTGAGCCAGTTGAATCAACTTCGGTCCAAGCCTGATGATGGTGATGTTAATGCAAGGTTTCTTAAAGCCTTACCCTACTCTTGGAACCAGGTGGTAATCTCTCTTAAAGCCAAAGGTGGGCTTGATTATCTCATTTTTGATGATTTGTTTCATAGGCTCAGAACGTTCGAACCTCATGTGAGAGGATATCCGAGTGACTCTTTTCCCACTCCTGCTAATTCAGCATTTGTGAGCTCTATGGCATCTAGTCCCATGTCATATGCAAGTAGCCAGAGCAATAATGTGTCTCCCCAGCATACTATCCAGCATACTATTCAGCATACTGGTCCAATATCATATGCATCTAGTCCCATGTCTTCTGCTTCTGATCCTCCTGCCAAGTCTGGTAGTATGGTAGAAGCTGTTCTTCATTCTTTTGTGGCTGATGTTACTGCTGAACAACAACTTGCGTTTGATGACTTCAAACAGATCGATAAGCTGGATCTGGATGAGATAGATCTTAAATGGCAGATGGCCATGCTTACTCTTAGGGTTCACAAGTTTGAGAAGAAAGCAGGAAGGAAGTTTAATTACAACCCTCGGGAGCCAGCAAGATTCGATAGAAGCAAGGTACGGTGCTATAACTGCCAGCAACAGGGTCACTTTGCAAGAGAGTGCCATAGCAAGAATGATCAGGAAAAGAGCAGGTACTCCGCTTTCAAGGTTCAGGAGGTTAAAGATGACAAGAAGGCATTGGTGTCGGTTGACTCTATGGTCAACTGGAATGATCATCAGGCTTCTACTCTGGAATCAGCGGAATCCACGACTGATGTGTTGGCAATGATTGCTGGGAATCTCTCTGATGCAGAAGAAGCAGAAGAGTTTGCTCTTATGGGCATCTCACCTCAGGTACAACATTGTCCTCTTGGTTGTCATGATAAATATACAGAACTGTTGTCCCAATTTAATGAAGTAAATGAACAAAATGATAAGTATTACTTAGAGGTACAAGCCTATAAAGCTTCATTAAACACATTGGAACAACAAAAGAAGTGGTTACAAGATACACAACGTGCATATGAGGATAAAATCAGGATACTAAGCATTGATTTAGAAAACACTACAAATATGCTTAAATATACAGAAACTGAAAGAGATGCTAGTATCAAAGAAAAAGAGGAGATGCAAGCTAAATTAGATGCTACAATGTTAAGATTTGACAAATGGCAAAAGGCACCTAAAAATCTTTCAAAATTAATTGATAGTAGCATGTCTGGCAGAACTAAAAGAGGCTTAGGATTTGAAAAATATATTGATTCTGAAGATGTATTTGATTTATCTTTCTCAAGCGTCTTTGATGCCGACAAAGAGGATGAGGGCAAACCTAGTTACAATAGGTTTAAACCAGCAGCAGAAATGCATGCTGTTCCTCCTCCTCTTACTGGAACTTTCATGCCCACCTCATGGCATAATGACTCGGATGGATCACAGATGCTTGAGTCCCCAACAAGTTCTACTAATACTAACGACTTTGTCTCATGTACTTTCAGTGACAAAGCCGGTGACTCTGCATCTAATGGTTCAAGTGAAGAGTCAAGACCTACGAGTTCCAAGTCGAATGAACATGCTGCTACTGGTGCTAGGAAGTATGAATAAAAAGTCGCTGTCAAGTCAAGTGTGTCTGGTCCTTGTTTATTGAGTCCTAGGAAGAATGTTTTTTCTAGAACTGTGTGTAATAAAGTAGGCAGTATGAAACAGTCTCATTCTAATAAAAGGTCTTTCAAAACATGTTTTGTTTGTGGCAGTCCCTTTCATTTAATTAAAGATTGTGATTATTATGACACACATGCATCTGTTAATCATGCTTTACTTGCTCCTGGTTCACCAGGAGCTGCTCCATATGCTACTAGAAGACTTAATCCTAGTGCTCCAATGTTTCATACTTCTAGAGTATCCTCTCCTTTCATGTCTGATTATTGGAGAGAAAATGGATTCCAAACAACTATTAATTATTTTCCAAATTATAATCCAAACTATGCGCATCATTTTGACCACACGTATTTTGGTTTGGGAAATTTGGGAACTGCTGTTAAGCCCTCAGCAGGTTGTTCCTGGTCAAATAATAATACCCATATGATGAATAGGCAACCAAGGAACAATGGTGGATCTCATCAATCTTCTTGGCATTCTTCTAATGATCCACAAGGCAGGCTCAAACCTGAAAAGGTTTGGGTCCCCTTAAGACACTAACTTTTGCATTGTGATTATCTTGTTGTTGTAGGTTACTCCATACCAGGATCCTAGTCTAGGCATTGTTGATAGTGGCTGCTCTAGGAGCATGACTGGCAATAAAGGCCTTCTCTCTAACTTTGTACCATTTTATGGGGGCAAGGTCTATTTTGGTGGAGGTGAAGGCAGAATCACTGGCAAGGGAACGATAAAGACTCCAAATCTCAATTTTGAGCAGGTCTACTATGTGGAAGCACTTCAACACTTCAACTTGATATCGGTCTCTCAGATTTGTGACAAGAAGCAGTTTGTACTCTTCACCGATACTGATGCACTTGTGCTCTCCAAAGATTTTACGCTTCCGGATGACTCACAAGTTTTACTCAGAATCCCTAGAAGACACAATCTCTATAGCATCAAGTTGAATGAAGTCAACCCTACTGGTCAACTAGCATGTCTGGTTGCAAAAGCCTCGGAAGATGAAGCCACAAAATGGCACCGAAGGATGGGACATGTGAACTTCAAGACCATTCACAAACTTGCCAATTTGAATCTGGTCTCTGGTTTACCTCCCAAGACGTTTAGAAATGACATAAATTGTGTTGCTTGCAGCAAAGGCAAACAACACAAAGCATCCTTCAAGGCCATTACTGCTTTAAGTCTCATTACTGATCCATTGCAGCTTTTACACATGGACTTATTCGGTCCTACTTCCATCAGAAGCATAGACCACAAGCAATTCTGTTTGGTGGTGACTGATGGCTATAGCAGGTTTGCGTGGGTGTTTTTCATGGCTACCAAAAGTGAGACCTACTCAATTCTTCGAGATTTTCTTACCTTGATAGAGAATCAGTTGTCCAAGAAAGTTAAAGGTATTCGATGCGACAATGGAACCGAGTTTAAAAATAGAGACCTCATCGCACTTTGCAATGCTAAGGGCATCAAAAGAGATTATAGTGATGCTAGGACTCCTCAACAGAATGGTGTGGCAGAAAGAAAGAACCGGACACTAATAGAAGCAGCAAGAACTATGCTTGCCGATTCCAAGCTTCCGACCATGTTCTGGACAGAAGCTGTTAATACGGCCAGTTATGTTTTGAATAGGGTGTCTATTACCAATCCACACAAGAAAACACCTTATGATCTGCTCACGGGCAAAGTTCCAAATATTGCTCATTTGAAGCCTTTTGGGTGTCCAGTCACCATTCTGAATACTAGTGACTATTTGGGGAAGTTTGATGGCAAGGCTGATGAAGGATATATTGTGGGATATTCAGCTCATTCTCGGGCGTATCGTGTCTACAATCTTCAAGCCAAACGGATAGTTGAAACAATTAATCTCAGGTATTTTGAGGAGAAGACAAACATTCAAGGAACAGGTCCAGAATGGTATTTTGATCTTGATTATCTTAGTGATTCGTTAGGATATTTTCGTTTCAAAACTAACCATGATGCAGGACCACAAGTGTTTGCAACTTCTAGTACTGGTGTTCCTTCTAGTCTTTCTGATTCAGATGATGAGGATGACATTTTTGTGGTTCCATCCTATTCCACCACGGTTTCTCCTAATCCTCCTAGTGATGCAACTCCATTGGAAGTACAGGATTCCCAAGCAGCTCTTGATACTCTTCTCAAGCAACAACAAGAAGCTACTAAAGCGGCGGCTCAAGGTATTTTTGAGTTTCCCTTGGTTGAGCCTACTGACAAAGCTGCTCCTAGTACTCCAGCTTCTGCTCCTAGTGCTAGTCACTCACCTACTGGTACTCCGGCTAGTGAGTCTGCTTCAAATACACGTTTCTCCAGTCCTTCTGATTTGGGGAATCATGAAAAGAAGTCTTCTACCAAGCTGGATGATATACATAAACAACCAGTAGACGGGATTTTCCAAAATGCTTCATATGATGCTGATTTCGTTGGTGATCTCGGTAACATGGCACCAGAAGTGGAGGTTTCTTCCAATCCAGTCTTGCAATCACATAAAGACCATCCCACCACTCAAATTATTGGAGATCCTGGTTCTACCGTCAAGACACGCAGAATGCAGCAGAAGGCCTCGTCTGATCATCATGCTCTTGTGGGCTATATTGAGGATCAAAATCTTAATAATCATACGGACTTTCAACACTGTTTGTTTGCTTGTTTTCTCTCACAGGTGGAACCTAGGTCTGTTTCTCATGCTCTTGAGGATCAAAGTTAGGTGGAGGCTATGCAGGAGGAAATGCAGCAATTCTTGTTTCAGAATGTTTGGGTTCTGGTTGACTTACCAGATGGGAAGACAGCTATCAATACCAAATGGATTCTTAAAAACAAGAAGGATGCACGAGGAATTGTTGTCAGAAATAAAGCTAGGCTTGTCGCACAAGGACACACTCAAATTGAGGGCATTGATTATACTGAAGTCTTTGCGCCTGTTGCAAGGATTGAGGCCATTCGTCTGTGTTTGGCCTTTGCTTCGTATGTTGGCTTTACGGTGTTCCAGATGGATGTCAAGAGTGCATTTCTCTATGGAAAAATTGACGAAGAAGTGTATGTTACTCAACCTAAGGGGTTTGTTGATCCACTTCATCCAAAGAAAGTCTACAAGGTGGTCAAGGCTCTTTATGGGTTACATCAGGCTCCTAGAGCTTGGTATGAGCGTCTCTCCACTTTCTTGTTAAAGAATGGCTATAGAAGAGGTACTATTGACAAAACACTATTTCTTCGGCGGAATTCCAAGGATATTATCCTTGTTCAGGTTTATGTGGACGACATTATCTTTGGTTCTACTAGGAAGGAGTGGTGTGATGAGTTTGAACACTTGATGAAAGGCGAATTTCAGATGAGTGCCATGGGAGAACTGTCATTTTTCCTTGGTCTTCAGGTCAAGCAACAATCGGATGGGATTTTCATCAGTCAAGATAAGTATGTTCATGAGATTCTTCAAAAGTTTGACATGGATCCTCTTCGACCAGCAGCAACTCCTTATGAAGTTGCTAAAATCAAACTTAAGAATGAGCCAGATCCACCCGTAAATGTTCATATGTACAGGTCTATGATTGGCTCTCTCATGTATTTGACTGCATCACGTCTGGATATTATGTTTGCAGTAAGTGCTTGTTCTAGACACCAGGTGACTCGAACGGTTTCGAACTTAAATGCAGTGAAGAAGATTTTCAAGTATATCAAGGCTCAACCTAAATTGGGTCTATGGTATCCTAGAGAATCCCCCTTTGTACTTGAAGCATACAGTGATAGTGATTATGCTGGTGCTAATAATGATAGGAAGTCTACTACTGGTGGTTGTCAATTTTTGGGTCATCGGCTTATTTCATGGCAATGTAAGAAACAGACAATTGTAGCTACTTCTTCAACAGAAGCTGAATATGTGGCTGCTGCTAGTTGCTGTGGTCAAGTTTTATGGATCCAAAATCAGATGTTGGACTATGGGTTCAATTTTATGAATACCAAAATTTTTATTGACAATCAAAGCACTATTTGAATTGTGAAGAATCCTGTATTTCATCAGCGGACGAAACATATTGAGATTCGGCATCATTTTATACGTGATGCCAATGAGAAGAAGCTGATACAGGTTCTTAAAGTTCATACGGATGACAATGTTGCTGATTTGCTGACTAAAGCTTTTGATGGTCCTCGGTTTAACCACTTGGTGGTTCATATTGGGATGGTCAATCCTTGAGGTCTAGGATTGAGGGGAGGCAACGCCTAAGGGGAGGCTTTGTGTACATATTAGGTCCGTCTAACGTATTCATAGTATTTAACAACATAATTTCTTGGTTATGGTGGTGTGTGGTGCTTCTGATGGAGGATTTTTGCTCTCTTCTGATGGATATGGCCTTACATGACTGGCTTCTGGTCCTTTTTGGTCAGCTTCTAGTTATGATTGGATGCTTTCTGGTGGTTTCAAATCCTTCCAAGTCTAGTGGTGTTTGGCTATGGGTACTTGTACTGGTCTGGCTACTGTTCATTCCTTTTGTCCTTTATTAATCACGTTTTGCTCCTGGTCCGACTATTGTGCACTTTGACTTTTGGTCAACGCTTCCAATACTGATATTTACAAGTTTGAATTCACCAAATAAATTGGGGGTAAGTTATTATGTTAAAAAGGGCAAGTGGTTAGTATGCCATTATGGCTTAATTTGAAAGGGCAACCCCCCATTAATAGGGGTCAATGAACAGTTACTATTTTCTTCCTATATGGTCAACATACACTCATTACAATTAAAACACACACAAAAACCGCTTCTACTCCTCTCATCCCAATCTAAATACTTCTTCAATCCATTCATCAAGATCCATGGCTGCTCTTGCTTATCAACCTGCTCATAATCGTGTTGCTTATCTGGGTGATGGTCCTAATAGTGAACATTTTGCTGATATCTTGGAGTTTATTGAAGCTTCAAACTTGAGGTTTGCATTTACTGTTTGTCCTACCATATATGATAGTGTGGTACGTCAATTTTGGGCGTCTGCTGAGCTTGTGAATGTGGCTGGACGTCCACGGGCACTCCATGCTACCATAGATGGACGTGCTTATGTGGTCACTGAAGCATCTATTCGCTCTTCTCTTCATCTTCAAGATGAGGGGGGTGTTGTATCACTTCCCAATTCGGAAGTATTAGAGGGTATGGCTGCCATTGGTTATGACCATGGGGGGAAGTTTAACTTCCAAAAGAATAGGTTTTCCCCTCAGTGGAAGCTTCTGGTTCACTATTTAATCCATTGTTTGAGTCCCAAGTCGGGGAGTTGGGATGCGTTCCCTACTCCTTTGGCTACTGGTCTTATATGTTTAGCCCAGGGTAGAGTGTTTAACTTTTCACATTATATATTTGAGGGGATGGCTAGTAATTTGTCAACTGCTGGTTCTAGAAAAAAATTTCTTATGTACCCTAGGTTTATTCAACAAATACTTGTTTGCATTCCACGTGATAGGGCTGAGCATGTACCATCTAAACTAACAGCGAAAGTGTATTACAACATGATGCATGGGTTTCCTGGGGATTGGAGGCCCCTGACTGAAGCCATGATGGGTTTGGCTCAGGGTCCTATAGGTCAGGAGGAGGAGGCTCCTGAGTTGGTTGTGTTAGATGATGACCCCATGGAGGAGGAGGAGGCTCCTGCTGGTGATGCCACTCCTGTGGTAGAGGAGGAGCTAGTTGAGGAGGTGGTGGTTGAACAACCATCCCCTCCCAAGGCTGGTCCTTCCTCAGCTCCACAAAGGTCTCCATTTGTGGAGACTCTACCTCCTAGCCCTGCCCCACACTCGACTGATATCCCCTTTGCTGCTAGTTCTCCACACGTTGACCCCAATGTTGCTTCGGGCTCCCGTGATGCTTTCCCTGATCCTAGTTCTCTTGGTGGGCAGGCAGAGGAGCCTACTACTCTGACATCTTTGCTAGATCTTATGCACAGGTACCATGAGAGGATGATTTGCTTGGAAGCTGACTTGAACCAACATCGGAAGCTCACACGGGAGTTTGTTCTTCCTCTGGCCGATCGTATAAAGGTATTGGAGAATCAACAGCGTCGTCGAAAGAAGCATGTGGTTCTTTCAGATTCTGAGGATGAGGGTTCGGAGAATGTTGAGGATGGCTTGACGTTGCTGGCAAAGGCTGCCTTTGCTGATAAAGTTTATGATGATCTGCCTGGTCCTCCAATGTCCTCCAATGCTCCTTCTTCTAGTGCTATTCCCCCTTCTATGGGTGGTGCTTCTGATGCTGCTGCTGGTTCTCATGCTGATCCCTCTCATGATCCAAAGGGCAAAGCTCCAATGACTGATTCTCCATCTCCCACCCGCAAGCGCTCTCGTCGACAGCTTGAAGAAGACAGACTTGGTGAAGAGGCTGCTCGTCGGGTTCAGGCTGAGTTTGATGAGGAGGACAATGCTGCTGAGGAAGAGCTCCGTGAGCGAAGGCGTGCGCAAATTCAGCATGATGCTATGCACTGGACTGATGGCGAATGGATGCAAGTGTTGACTGTTCTCACTCGGGATTATGCTCAGTTTAAAGATTTGTTGGGTGATGATGTTGATGAACACAATTGTATTCCGCGTGCTATGGTAATGATGCGTAAGCATCAGTTGACTCTTGCTGAGGAACTCAAGAAACAGCGTAGGAACAGACCTCTTTCTCAGACTGAGCAGCGCCAGCAGATGCAACGTTATGTCAAATATCAATCTGCTGCTCATTTCAATGCTCCTTGGACTTGGGATCGGGTGCGGGCTTTGAATTTTGATGAGCTCAAGAAACTTTATGAAAATATGGTAAGGCGTGCGAGTCAACCTATACCGGAAAGATTTGTTTACCATCCTCGTGGTGTGACTGCTTCGATGCCTGCTGCTTCTACTGTTTCTCCGTCTGTGTCCATTCCTGGTTCAAATGGTAGTTCTTCTGGTTCTGGTGCTGTTTCTGTTGGTCCTTCTACTACACCCTTGGTTGCGCCTATTGTCTCTACTGCTGGTCCTGCTGCTACCATCTTTGTTACGACCACCACCACTCATGCTTCCACCACCACACCTGTTACTTCTACCACCACTCATGTTCCTGCAAGTACTTTTGTTGATCCCACCATACCTAATGCTCCTACATCTGCTGTGCCATCTTCCTCACCACAAGTTTCTGCAACACAACCTAATCCCACTTCTGATGCAGCTCCTAGTGGTTCTTTGGGTGGACATGTTCATGAGTCTACTTCTACTGCTTCTCCTGCTGTTGCTGAAGTTCAGGTGAAGGTTGAATCCACTCCTTCGGCTCCCACGCCTCAACGTTCCACTCGCCAGAAACTTACTCGTCGTGTTCGCCGCGGTAAATCAGTTCCTTTTGAGAAGCGTGATCCTGAAAACTTAATTGATGCAGCTTCGGATAGCGATTCTGACTTACCTTTAGGCAATGGAAGCATTACGGGTTATACGGTTGAGAGGTCTACAACACTTCCTGGTGGCGTCTCCCATCGGATAACTTTGAGTGATGGGACTGTGCGAATGGTCACGGGTTTGCAGGGTGTGTTATCATGGGCTGACCGAATGGATCTTATGGCGTTGTTTGGGCTTGTTGATTCTAGTATGCCATTTGACCCGATGGCGGTGTCTTCCTGGCCTGGTATTCGTCTTTGGGCCGATCTCAAGCTTATGTTGGATCCTCCTCCATCTGCTACTCCTTTGGGCATATGGCAGGATCAAATGCAATGGGAGATTGTTCGCTGGAAGCTCTATGCTGGATGTGGAGTACATGTGTTGGAGTTAGGTTCTGGTCATGTGGCGTTTATGTTGACGGATGTTGTGTATCCTTTGACTAATTCTTCCATGGAAGCAATGTTGGCAAGTCATTTGCAGATTTCTACTGCTCCTTCTGGGAATGAGTCGAGTATGGCCACATCTTTGGTCGAGGGTATTCAAGCACGGTTGTTAGCAGATAAGAAGGCAGCTTCTGGTGTGTAAGGTGAATGGGTTGTAAGTAGTTATACTTTGATTTTTGTTCTTATTTTGATTCTTTTCACCAATATGTATAGTGATTGGTGACTTTTATTCTTTATAGTTAAAAAAAAAAAAAAAAAAAAAACAACATTTTATATAATATCTGCTTATACTTTAACACAGTTTAGCTTTTATACTTGTACATACTATCCCTTGGCTGGTTCAAAATGTGGTTCCTGGTTTGAGATTGGTCTGGTACTTGGTTTCACTTGGTGTTGGACGTGGTCCACACAACAAATGGTTCTCAACTTACCATGTCTCATCGACAAGAAAAAGTTGATTCACCTTGAGGGTACGGCTCCTGGTGCGATTATCAAATCCGTTGATGGTTGCCAGGTTACCTAAAACTGGATGGTTTTCACTTGCCATAGTATTGGACTGAAAAGTGGCTAATCCAAGGGGGTACGGCTCTTGGTAAAGATCTTATCAAATCCGTTGATAGTTGTAATAGCTTGCTTAAAGCTATAGGGTGTTCAACTCACCGATGCTTTATTGCTAAGAGTTGGCGAGTCCAGAGGGGTACGGCTTCTGGTAAAGACGCATCAAATCCGTTGACGGCTGTGATGGTTTGCCTAAAATCATCAGGGTACCCCCACTCACCATTGATTCACGTTCTAAGAGCTGGGCTGGGTTCTAGTCTCCCAGGGTGATGCTTATTCCACCAGAATGACTAGCTAGCCCAAGAGCGAGCAGCTACTTGGTAAAGGCTCATCAAATCTGCTCATGTTGCTGACAAATTCAACCTGATGCTGATTTGTTACAAGCTTTGGAGAAGCTTCTAGTGTTTCATGCGGCTGTTCTTCTGGTTCTTATCTTGTTGCTGCTGCTATTTGTTTTGCTGATACAATCCTCGGGCTTTCTTTGCACGTTTTCCAGGAAACTTGAACTCAACAGGTCAAATTCAAGTTTAGGGGAGGATTGTTAGGACCATTGTAATAGTTATATGTAATAGGTAGACTAGGAGGTATGTAGTTCCTCCTGGTCCTAGTTGTAGTAGGAGCAAGTCCTGCTCCTGGTCCTAGTCAAAGTCAAACTTTATTATTTACTTAATATTCTGTTAGGATATGCATGAGTTATATTAGGAGAAGATATGCATATCAGTTTTACACGTTTTCTTGTATGCTGTATTAGGGTTTCCTTGTAGTATAAAGGGAACCTTAGGCAGAAGGGTTAGACATACCTTCACAAAACGTAGTTCTAGTCTTCATTAATATTAGAAATCCTTAGAAAGGATCAAGTCTTTATAGTTATTCTGTTTCTCTTGTTTATATTTATATTCTACATTCATATTGTGTATAGAGTCTCTTTGTGATTTGACTTGTGATTACAGAAGTCATTCACCGGTCCTGACAGGCTGCAAGATCTATATCTAATAGACTTAACAGAAAGTTACCCATAGTGCATTCAAAATAGGGAATTCGGAGATGCATATGCATAAATCAGCTGCCGGTGCTTTATCTACAAAATAACAAAGTTCTATAACTAATTGGCTTGATTTCCAATGATACATACATACATTCTGTACATTAAAATCTACAAACAGAAGCGAAGCAAAGCATAAGAACTTGAAGTATAATTTGAATTTCATTAAACGTAGGACTAATGATTTTATGTATGAAACTAAAGTTACCATCCATAATAAAAACTGATCATCAATAATTAAAAAAAAGTCTAAATACATGAATTGATATGGATTCAAATCTGAATATGATTTTGAGAACGGAAAATTGGTTTTTCTTTTCTGTTATAAAACTTCGCGCCATGTCACCAACCGACCACCAACGCCGCACACCAATAACAACGGCAACAAAGAGATCGGGGGCATCGAGTGGTACCGAGTATACGTATTAGGCTTGATTTAGATTCAAAAATATAAATACGAATATATGATATACATACACAATATAGAAGGTTATTTCTGGATTTCTTAACAATGGCTTCACAGTAACTGGTGATTTGGAACCGCCTCTTCAATGATTATCGAAGAAGCGTATAAAAGAAGAATGGTCTTTAAATCAAAGTAGAATCAAAAGGGAGATATCAAATTATATACCTATTGCTGAACAATGAAGGCTTAACTTGATCAATACTACACCGGTTCTTGTTCTGCAGAAAAGGGAAAAATCAACAAAAATGAAAACTGATTTTAACAAAAAATAATTAAAATATGATGAAAGATTAAGAGTGGAAGATGAATGATAAAACTCATTAAAATGTATATTAAATCACTCACACATCATAAATATCTGTGCATACCCAAATATTGAAAATTAAACTGATCATCATAAACAGTTAAAAACAATTGTATTCATTATTAAAAAAACAACACATCAAATATATGCATACCTATTAAAAAACATAATAAAGAATTGCAAAAGTAGATGATGAAGAGATGATAGAATACACGTACCAATTGAATCAATTGTTTGTGTATATGGTTCTGAATGGGAGTTAAGAGAGAAAAAAAAAAGAAATATAGAGCATCTTTGAAAATTGAATTTAGATTTATACATTAAAGAGTGTGTCTCAAACAACAATTTGAATGAATTATCGTATAGGAGAAGTTTGATTCTTTCTTTAGAAAGTTACAGAAGTGGGATTAATTTTATGAAACTGATTTTTGACTTAACCAAAATAAAGCAATCAAGAAAGTTAAAGCGTTTCGTATTAACATCGTTCCAAAAAAAACGCAATGTCATTAAATTTTATTAAAATCTTTATAAAAATACAAAAATCAAACACATATTTCATAATAATAAATGATAGTATTTTTTAAAACTATACGCACAAAATAAATGTTTTCACAAAATAATTTATACACATATTTTTTCAATTATTATTTTTTTAAATAAAAAGTAATTAATTTATCCAATTTGGTAATGTATTTTGTTGGCTTGTAAAACAAACATTATGGGCTTTAAAACGTTATGGGTCGGTCCATTAAACATGCATTCTTTTTTTCCTGGTACAAAACAGCCACCTATAACATACTATGTATTGAGTTATTTTTGGTAAAGAATTAAATTATTCTTTGCATTAAGATGTTGTACAATAGATTATATATGGTAAGCAATTTAATTCTTTCATTTAATATTTGTGCTTTATAGGTTTGTAATATATTTTGTTTTTATTATATAAAATAGATATAGATATATATATATATATATATATATATATATATATATATATATATATATATATATATATATATATATATATATATATATATATATATATATATATATATATATATATATATATATATATATATATATATATATATATATATATATATATATATATATATATATATATATATATAGGGGCATGCTATATACATAACCCATTTATAGGTACAGAACTTACAAAACCCAATTTAGTATATATAACAAAGCAATATGTACAATACATTTATGCAGGATGGCATTTTAGTAACAAAAACAAGTACAAAAATAATGTTAAATACGTACATAAGGGTACAAATGGAATTTTATATAAAATAATTTGCAACTGGATATAATAAATAAGCTATATTGATTGACGGTTTACTGTTTAAACTGCCATCACTCCACTTATCTCTCAATGGTTTTTAAAATTAACAACAATTCCGGTATCTATTTACAAAATTCAATCAAAAAACATAAATCTTATCACTATAATCGTATAAATGGCTACACAAGCAAACAAAAAAATCACATAAATCCATTGAGAAAAGAGGTTGGAGTCGGTGTATAATTATATCTGATACCTTTTACCAACAATCAAAATGGAAAGTATGTATTCTAATCTTGGGTACTTTTTAACATGCATGTTTGATCGATCATACTTGTGTAATTAAATTTGTTTTTTATTACATATATTATTATTTATTAGGTAATAATTGATGTTAATTAATGATAATTTGATAATTAATTAAGATATTGATTGCATGTTTTTTTTATAACTCTATTATGATCTCTTAAAAAACTGTTTTTATTTTATTTTTTGTTGGTAAGATTTATTCTCTATTGAAGAATTTGTGTAATAGGAAAACCAAAAATAAAAATATAAAAATAATTCGAGCTATGTATTGAATAGGGTATAGATTAATTTTATAATGGGCAAGATTTTTTTTTTAATTTTTGGTAAGATTTTTTGTGTAATGTGTGTTTAGAGTTGCCTGCATATCCATTGTTGTGTATAGAAAATTTACTAAAAATTAATTGTATAATTTGTAAGAACTTGATATCATACATGTTTTCTGAGTGATAATAAGGGGTGTTTGGGATTGTCATATAAACAGGTATGCACTTCAAAAACATACATGTTTTTTAATACCTTCAAACGGATATAAGGGGTGTTTGGGCATACGTGTTTTTTTAATATTACGCCTTGTGGTCTGATACACCTTGGTCAAACGAGATCAGTGGAAAGAAGTTGTGTATTGGAGCTGTATTAGGCATATATTAAGAATCTGCATTCCTTTCAGCTGTTATAACTATAGTGCTTTTCCTGTTATGTGACATTTTTAAGTGCGGTTTTAGGGAAGAAGCAATATAATTAGTTTTCAGGAGTGTTTAGGGGTGTCTGGATTAGCTTATTTTGGCGGCTTTTGAGTTTATCAAGTTGAGCTTAAATAACTCATAAGCGACCTAAGTTTATAATTCCCTGGATCTTTTGGATAACATCCCATTACTGTGCTTATTGAGGACATACATGTTTTTTGTAATATCTTCAAAACATATATGTTTTTTAATATGAATGTAATAAAAATATGTATATACTTGAGTACATACATGTTTTTTAATGGCATGCTAAGTGATTTAGGGGGGGTTTGTAAAACATGTATGTTATCAAGTACATACATGTTTTTTACAAAACCAAACACCCCTTGTATCAGTTAGCATCCCCTTTAAAAACAAGTATGATTATAAGGGGTTGTTAATGATTAAAAGATCATACATGTATGAGACATGCATCATATAGCTAATTGTTTAATAAAACATGTCCTGGTGTCAGATTATAAGGGGTTATACAGCCCCTTCATGTGCCGATGTATGAGACATGCATCATTTAGCTAAATGTGCAACATCATAAAATAATTATTGTATCAGTTAGCAGCCCCTTAATAAACATGTATGATTATAAGGGGTTAGCAACCCCTTAAAAAATAGTTAGCAGCCATTAAACCACTTAAAAGACAACACTGAGTATGATTATAAGGGGTGTTTGGGATTGTCTTATAAACATGTATGTACTTCAGGAGATACATGTTTTTGTAATACCTTCTAACGGATATAAGGGGTGATTGGGAATGTAATAAAATCATTTATATACTTGAGGACATACATGTTTTTTAATGGACTAATAAGTGATTTAAAGGGTGTTTGGGATTGTCCAAAAAACATGTATGTACTTGATAACATACATGTTTTTTAATGAGCTGCTAAATGATACAAGGGATATTTGGGTTTGTAAATAAAACATGTATGTACTTAATAACATACATGGTTTTAAGGGCATGCTAACTGTTAATTCATATGTGGGTGTTTGGGAATGTCCAAAAAACATACATCTACTAGATAACATACATGTTTTTGTAGTAAGTGTTAATTTATTTATAGGTTGAATTCAAACATTGATCAAACGGTTATTTAAGGTCAAATTATAAGAATCTATAAAACATACATGTTTTTTTACTAAATAAAAGTTATTTAAACTCTGAACATATATTGTATTAGAATTGATAATGAGTTGAAACAAGTATGTAACTTAATTTAAAGTTGATCGAGAATATGAACCGAAAATTCCTGTTTTTTTTAAGAACACATAACTTCTTTACAAATCAGTACAAATATGTTTTGTATACAAATATATGTCAGTTGGCTATCCATATTTATTGCAGGAGTGCGGAGAAGTGCAAGGTCTAGGGGCAAATTACCGGTTATAGAAAAGAACACAATAGATGAAGCTATAGATGTCGATGACTATTTAAGTGATCGTGATTATGATGAGATCATGGGATATACAGAGGAAACAAAGGATACTGATTCACCGATATCAGGTAGTGTTTTATTCACTACAACTAGTTCGTATCTGTTTAGTATAATTAGAATTTTGGTATGTTTAATAAATTTATCGTATAAACACGAGATTTAATATGCTAAATCAATGATCAAAATATAATGCTAATCCGAATTAGACAGTAATGCAATAATAAATAAATTGAACGTCATAAAAAAAATTACAATGTAAAAAAAAAGGTTATATTTATGATTCAGAATGTTATTAAACAAAATGTTACTTAGATTATAAGGTTTTATAAATTTATTGTAAGATTAATATTAACGGCGGGTAATGATGACAGGCTTGCGTAGGAGTCAAAGTTCTAAGGGCAAAAAACCGACCAAAGAGGTGGACATTGATTCAGATAGTGAAGAACTAAACTCATCAGGAGATGATGAAAACAAAGATGTTACTAGAATGAAATTCTCTAAAAAAGAAATTGGTTCAACAAGTTCGGTAGAAGAAGGTTAGATTTGTTTGTGATTTTATTTTTGATGTTTGTTACGCTAATAGTTAATATAAGCTAACATTTAAAAGTATTATCTTTAAAACATGGTCTTATATGTAAAAACTAGTTTGTGATTTGATTTGCAAACTTGTTAAGATAATATTTTCTTACTTTTAATCCACTGTATGTTTTTTAACTTTATTTTACTATCTTAATGATGAAACTAAATTATTTTAACAGGTATGAAAAAAGGAAAACAATTTGTAGAAGGGAAGCCTGAAACAAAAAGAAGGAAACTACAAAAAAATAATGGTACGTAATATAAAATTTTAATGTATTTTTTTGTTATATAACGTATATGAAAAAAATGTGTAATTGATTAATTATTATGGTTTACAGGTACTGGAATAAACAAAAATGTCAAAAAAAGGAAAACCAAATAAACCAAAATCAGAAGGAATGGATTCCAGTCCATTGAATGGGAACAAAAAAGATGGGTATATGTTCAATACCAGAACAAGGAAACAATTTTTTGATCCTGATATGATGGAAATCACACTTCAAAATGGTAGTTTGGAGATAACTAAGGACACAATTTTTGAGATGATTGGAATCCCAAAAAGAGGTGTTGATATATTAGAAGAACCATTTGTTAGGGACAAGTCCATGATAGAAAAATGGAAATCTCAATATGTAGTCGGTGAGGACATAAGACCAAATAAGATTAAGCAAAGGATTAGACAGTCAGAAATTGCGGATATGAACTTCAAACTGAATTTTGTAGTTTTATTCGCTTCAGTTATGGGTGGTGTTAAGCAAAAAGCCGTATGTGATCTTACAATACTTGATCATATATCTAATAATACGGATTTGGCGAACATAAATTAGTGTAGTTTTATTTGGAGATGGTTGAAAACATGTAAGAAATGTTGGAAACCAGAACTGACTAACAACCATTTTTTAGGTCCATCCACATTTTTACTTGTAAGTTTGTTCTTGGTTGATTATTTTTACATACATGCATTAACAAGTTATACAGATTCATAAAATTTGTGATTGTATGATATTTTTCATTTTCGTGTACTTAATTAACAGATGAGGTATGTTGATGGGATATCGTATCCAAGTGTTAGAGTTTCGAGGAAACGACCACCTACAAAAGCATGGACGATGGAGCTTTTGAGAGAACGTGAGGAAGAAGAACTTAACACAGGTGGATTTGGGAAGGGGGGAAATTAAAGGACCTTACATAGAGGAGCAAGAAGAACCATCAGTTGAGAATTTGGAGGCAAGTGTTTGTCTAATTTAATTTAATTATTTTACATATAAAAAATATAATATTTTTGGTATAAAACATTAGTGTTTGTCATATTTTATTGAATTATGTTCCATCTACAAAATATAATATTTTACGTATATCTTGCATAGGTCTTCATTTGGAAAATGAAAAAAAAATGTGGACGTGATAAACAAGGAACGATGTGTTTTTGAGAAAACATTTGTTGCGGCTAAGATGTTGTATCCACACAGCAAGGAGTTAGATGATTTGAAAAAAGTGTATGTCGATTCACTGAAGTATGAAGAAAATGATAGCGAGGGAAGGACTAGAACCGGTGTACATCATGTTGATAGCCAGGGAAGGTCTAGACCACCTATGCATCATGTTGATATAGATGGGAGGTATGAAACAGGTACGCATCATGTTGATAAACATTGAAATTTAAAACACCCGTGCGACAAAAAGACAAGGTTGTAAATTACTTGAGTGACAAATATATTGGGTCAGGTTCAAGTAGTCCAGTTATGCAGCATGTGGTCGGAACAATGACCGATGAAATACATTTGGTCCAGACAAAAGGTTTTGTGTAATACCCGTGAATGTTCCGTATGATGCTAAGTTATTGTCTCAAGAGTTGTTCAGTATGAGCATCTCTCTTAAGTTGTGACTCACTTGTGGATGTGATATCCCGAGCCCAACGTCGTTTATTTAATCCTATTTTATGAATATTTTTGAAATTTTTAAGAAATTTCATTTGTTATATATTTGACGGTTTAAGTTGAAACCAACGTTTACGGTCGTAATTTATCTTTTATTATCGATTGATCGATATTTGAGTTTTTCGAGATTTTACTTTTATTACGTGTTAAGTCGAGTCGGAACCATGTGTATATCCGTTTTGTGTGCGTTTGAACCATTTAAAAGTATTTTCGAGTGTTCGGGACGACCCCCGACTCCCGTAAATTTTCAAAACCCGTCATTTAGCCAAAATCCCGCTCTTTAAATGGTAGTTTATTAGTAAGACCAAAATAAAGCAAAAATTACCACTTGGGTCCCTCCATTTTTACAAAAAGGAACAAGGACATACACACACTTCATTTTGAAAAAAAAAACATCATCTCTTTCTTTTTCTCTCTAGGCCGCCGGCCACCCACTACACAACCACCACCATCATCATTTTTTTAGGTTTTTGACAAATCTAATCAAAGACCATCCTTTATAATCATCTTGTAAGTAAATCCCACCAACAAAAACAAACATGCAACAACTTGATTTTTCCAAAAATTATGATTTTTCAAAAATGGATTTTGATCTAATTAAATGGTATACAAGTTTAATTCATGTGTTTATAATGTTAAATCTTCAATAAAACAAGTTGGAGGGGCTGTTTTCTTGGGTGTTTTGGCTAAACCAAACCCACGGCCAAATGGGTTTGGTGGTGGCTTGATGATTTTGATGCTTATGTGTTGTGGGTTATGTTTAGGATCATGTTTGTGATGTTTTAAATGATTTACACTAATTGCATGTATGATTTAGGCTTTAGGTTTTGATGAGGATTCGATTTTCATATTGTTATAGGCTGTTTGGATGATTGGGTATGATTACAAGTGGTTAGCATAGGTTTAGATAATGATAGAATGGATTGGAAACAAGTTTTGGAATGATTTTGGAAGGGTGATTTTAGACCAGATTGTTTAGGGCTTATTTTCGTGAGTTTAACTTTGTAAACAGGTCTTGAGCATAGGATGTAGTTGTAGAGCTTTTTCTTAGCTTCGTTTCGGTATAAAGTAGAGCTTACGACTCCAAACGAGTCAAAAGTTATGTTATTTTGAAAATACGTGTACCGGGAGATGAGAAACAACACAATCCGAATTTGTGTTTGGTTTTGGGTCAAATCCCGGGGACCATAGATAGAGTTTGGTAAATGATTGAAAGTAAAATTTTGGTTTCAAACCTGCACTTGTGAGTCTATTTTTGGACTTAGAAGTCAAAGTAGTCAATGGTGTATTTTAAATGGGTCAAACAAGTCCAACATGGTCAACGTGCAAAATCAGTCCTAAAAGTGTATGTTTAGAAATGTGATGTGTAACGAGTCATAGAAGTGAAAACTTTTCATGGGATTAAATATGGGTTTTATACAGGTCATGAGGTATTTTTCTGAATTTTCTTGAAATTTATATAGGTGCTTAAGTCATAGAAAACAACCCATACTTTTGATAAGTATCGGCGAAATCGTAAAATGGATAGTAACTTTAATAACATAGATAAATGGTATAAGTCTAGTAGCATTTACTTGTTTGGGTTTGGCGTGATTTTTCATAAGCATTAAGTGTCTTCATATGAGTGTATTTAGTACAATAATGTACACGGAGTATTGATTTTGTTTACGTACCTTGATTTTTAGGTCAAGTGTTTGATTTTCCCGGACATCCACGTCGTCGGTGACATTTCTTGTTACGTCTTCGCTAGAACCACTACTACTACGCCAGGTGAGTCTATAGCCTCGATCTTTACTTATTTCAAACGTTTTTACCCGCGAGGGGGATGCATGCTATTTAAATGAAAAGAACATAAGTCATGAATGATTGTTGGACCCGAATGTTGCCTTGAACTGTGTTGAGTACCTAGTTGTAAAAGTCCCTAAATTCGTGAACTGTTAACTATTGTCTTGCCCTTGTGTGGGTTGGAGATAGCCGCTTATACAATTGATAGTACTATGGGGTTGACGACCATATCCGAGAAGAGAGCTAGTACGTTGAGTACCCTCTGCGGATGGATAACTTGTGATAAGAAATAAGGTATAATTACAACTAGTGCCTTTAGAAGGGGCACTGGTTTCACTTAAATCATGCCAGTCTATGTACGCGGGTGATTGAGTTAACGGATTAGTGTCACGAGCTTAAACACAATTATTAGGTATTGCTAAAGATAATATACTTGAATAATAGATTGTGAGTACGGCAATGCTATTGAATGGTCATGATTTGTTTTTAATACTTATGTTCAACTTATGATTTGATAAACCTATAGATTCGCTCAACCTTTGTGTTGATGATTTTAAGCATGTGTTTCAGGTAATCAAGATTGATAGCAGCGGAGCATGCGAGGATGGAAGTTGTTGTGGCTTGGCAGTCTACTTTGTTTTTCCTCCCTTTTAGCACTTAAATATTTTATATTATGTCATGTGAACGAAAATGTACTTTTGGGTTGAGATTCAATGGGGACCAAAACGTGACTCTTTTTTGTATTATCTTTGGGGTTTGGAAAGCAGTAGACTTTGTTGTTTTAAACAATCTTTAATCTATGTTTAAATTTCTACGTCTCTTTGAGTCGTTCGAAATAGCTTATGTGTGATGATAACTGCCTAACACCCAAATGTTGTAGTTCCGCTGCGCATATGATTTGGGGGTGTTAGAGATTGGTATCAGAGCCATGAGTTATAGAGAACTAGGTCATTTTAAAAAATCCTAAACTATAACTTTTGGGTGTCGTAAGAAATTGTCCAAGCAAACAACTATCCTGCATGGCTCCGGTAAGTTTTCTTTAGCATTGCTTTATATTTTAGATGTATCCCTCAAACTGACATGAATTCCCTAGTATTTAGTAAGTAAATACTATGATATATATTGAGATATATTTTTTTGTGTACGTCGAGTGCTTAATATCGTAATTTGCAAACATTTATACGACTATCATATGTGTTGCATGTAATTGGCATACGGGCTACATTGCATTACATGACAACACTACGTTGTGATCCTATTTGTATGTGATTGTGATTATATGTATAGGTATGTATATACTATGGTATTTGGAGGCATTGCACGTGAAGCAATGGTCCTTGCGTGATTATTGTACATTTAAAATGTGGTTTTGTTTAGAATTCAGCCTCACCGCCAATTATCAATCTTGATAATTAATTTATTGATCGAATAACCGAGTGTGAACCTCGTTTGATACTCTAGATACATAAATAATTCTTCGTAATATGTTGTATATCGACTAGATTGATCTCGATTGTCGTTATCGCACCGTGATGTGTCATTCTTAGACATCTTCTTTTGAAACGTAATTTACTTACATATTATATTATTTTATTATTCCTTATGGGTTGATATTTGGTTGGCGTAACTATAACATAGACGAAGTATAATCAACGATGCGTACATCGTGGCGGTGAATCATGTGTGTATATTACGAAACGTGGTTGAGGCGTATCGCCATTTAATCGTTTTTATCATCCTACTTGAATTTAAATATACATTTTAAAAATAGACTAGCGTTGTGATTAATCGCGATAACTTGAAATTTGGTTGGTTTGTGTTAATTTTGTGGTGTACGATTTCGAGACTCATCCGAGGCCGATAACAACACTTAGTTGACATACGTATTCTCGCTTCGTGTATTTCATTTTGTTTTTATTGTCTTATTATTTTGAATTTGATAATACATGATGAGGTCTGATAATTGTGCGAGTTAAATAAGCATTAAACTTTGTTGATCGAATGATTTAAACATAAAGTGTTTTACATATTAAATAAATGGTGAAAGAAAATATTGGATAAAAATGACCTATGGTGTGTCTTATAACAAGTAGAAATTTTATAGAGAATAAATGGATAAAATGAAACTATTTTTCCTACAACCTTGGTTTGTAAATCGTAATAAGTAATTTATATTACTCGTAAAATCCTTGTTTTTATATATTACTAATTTGATACTAGAAGCTAGTGATGGATTTGTTAAGAAATTGCCAAATTTAAATTTAAAACTAGGAGATTATTAATAAAGAATAACGATATGACTATTGAGTATATGCAACTTTGGATTTAATATGAATTAATTTTAGGTCATTAAACTATGGACGTATATTGTAATATGAAACATGAGTAGAAGTATTGGCCACGTATTTTGGAGCTAGAGACTTTGTAAAACTGGTTTTATCTTAAACATAAGGTCATGTTATATGCATTGGTATAAACTAGAAGTCGTCACTCGTTGTAGTAAATAAACTGGGATAAAATCGGAATATACACTATAAGTGAGAAATTATAACGCTTGAAACAAATTATTGAACATTGATGGAACGTTATTTTATTCCGCTGCGAGATGTGTTAATTGTAAAATCGTTTGATAACGGGCTAAGGATTAAAAGTTGAATTTTATATATTTTGGAAATAGTTGAAATAAGCACTTTGATTATTTATTTTATTATTGTTATTGATATTCGAGTGTCGACTAAAATCAGTAAGTATCCGAGATAATACTACGTGAAACCTCTTTAGCATCTGAGTCGAATTGCGCGAATATGATTTAACAAATCAGTTGTAAGGAAAACATGTGTGTAATAAAAAGTCAAGGTTAATTTTAAGAGTCAATTGGACTAATTTGAGTTGTGTTGGTTACTTGTATATATGTGATAAGATAAGTCGTATAAATAATAACGTAAAACTTGGAAAAATTTTACTATGCACGTTTTTGGTACTTAAAATATTGATATTAATGGGATTTTGGCCACAAGTATTGAGATTTTCAAACCTAATGATTTTACCAATTATGATAACCGGGTCACCGCATTTATTAATGTTAGTAATTTCCTAGAGATTGAAATTTTTCCAGAAATAAAAACTTTGTAAGTTGAAAAACGAAAGGTATAAATTCTTTAATGGTGTAACATAAATTTAAATATGCAAATGTTCGGTTTTAAAATGTACAAGGTAACACTAATTAGAATACGCAAGTGGATTACCCAACACACGCCTACTTGTATATTATTTAATAAAGATGTATATATAATGTTTTGAGTCACGATGGTTCGACCGTACGACAACTCTTCTTCGACTTTGCGAGTCTATATCTGAACTTGAGTAGTCATGTGATTGTTTATTTTAATATTGTCTATGGTATGAAACCGTTATTTATTTTAAAGTACTACTTCGCTATTACTTGATAATATGGGTATGTCACCCGATGTATTTTTGTCCTCTTCATGGACGCTGTAACTTTTCTTCTTTCGGTTAATGGAACCTAAAATTTTGTATTTACTTGAATGATGATATAAATCTTCATTAAAGTGGTTATTTATTTATATTGAACAAAAGCGAGGAGGAGAAGCCGCTTTTCGAATTGTAAAGGTGAAGGAACTTGATCTTGCTGGTGAAATTGTTTATATTCGACCAGGTGATCCTTCTCCTCTCCCCGTATACCCTTGGCGGAATGTGTGTGCAACTCGAGACGATGGGAATTATGATTGTTGTTCTATTTTTGACGCTTGTGTTGATATTCAATTTTACTCCATGTATTTGTAGAATGCTGTTGTTACCCCGAGAACCTTGTCATATATTTGAAGTCTTTTCATTTCTAATGTAGTAAATTTCAGTTGGCAAATATATTGCTCGTTTACCTCGTTCGATCTCATTGATTTTTGATTTTATTACTTGTTGTGCTTGCAATGATCTTTAATCTTGAACCACCTTACCGTTATTTTGTGAATAGTCTATTTTGAAAATATGTATGAGTGTGTCAAATGGTTCGTTCAACCAAATGTAAATGGTGCCGATTTATTTTTTAATTATTTATTTATTTTCCTCATAAAAAGGCAAAGCAAAGGTATGTTTTCAAATGGAAGAAAAATGTTTAATGTGTTTCTTGAAACGATGGTAGCTATATTTTCCCATTTCAAATTTCATTTCAAATAATTTAATTATTTTGAAGATTAGGTAGAAAAATTTCTTAGTCATATTTGGTATGTAATAATAATGTTTGTGTCGTCACTCGATCCTCAATTATGCACAGCTTAGCTAACTATGCATAATTCGGGAGGAGTCCTGTTTTGTTGATTGTCGTCGCTTGGTCCTCAAGTATGCATGATCTAGCTAATTATGCATAGTTTAGGAAGGGCAATGAAGTGTCAAATTAATTGGTCATCTTTAAAACCGGTAGTGTTTTGATAGATGTTTGGATGAGAGCGTTTTTAAAATGGTGGATCCTTATGCAAGTAATCGTATTTTCTTTGATTCCTAAAGAAAATTTTTAAGTTTTCTTGTATTCCTTGAAATCTTTTCTTTTTGTTTGGCGTTGACTTAGTAAGTCACCGTGACCGAGTAATTTTGGAAAAATGTTTTTGTGTGTTGTGTGTAACGTGTGAATTTTATCGGAATCGCTAGGGTTTTGATGAAATACCAAAGGAGCTCATACCGACACTAAGAAGAAATTTTAACAAGAATAGAAGACTGCCGAAGTAAAGGAAATTCGAGTTGAAGTAACTCTGAGGGAAATGACGAAGACTTCTCCTACACCAAATGTACCGTACCTTAATTATTTTCTTCTCTTGTTCTTTTGATATGTCAAATGACACACGATAAACTATTTAAGTTTACCAACTGTGCATCGGTAATTGGAAGACCATTCCAATTGTCGTCTTCGTTTATTCAAGTGAGGAGTCCTCTTTCCTTGACTCAATCTTCTTTGATCATCGAAGGTTAAACGACAGATGGACATAGTTGATGTTTATGTGCTAAATCCTTGCTTTTATATGTTTATGTTGTATGTGATCTAGTCGAATGATCAAAAGTTGTGGGAACTTGAGACGACATTGTCCAATGACGTCCGATCATGGAGAACACGTGCCATGTAATATATTTTTTTTAGTTAGGAACGATGATGCTTATTGAGATTTTGACCACGGTTGCGACGAAAGTGAGATGGTGTTCTTGTATTATTATTATATATTTTTTTTGGTATGGATCCGTGTGTGAGCACCCTACAATGACATATGTATGTATTTTCTTTCTTTTTATTCATATGCATCCACGGCTAGCAAGCTTGTGAACCTGCTTTAACTTGCAATTTCCTTTTGACTGGACTCATCCGAGAATCATGTCAATATTTCTTATTTTATCATGACTTGGGTGATTAGCAAGCATGAGTTAACTTGATTAAACTGATTGGCTTGGCATGGTTTGGCTATGTTGCAAACATGTCATAATGTGGTTGTATGTGTTTTATTATGGCTTTTGTGTTTGATTGGATTGTGATGTTTTCAAGAGAGTTAGGTATACGTCGGATGATTTCGTATCGATGAATTCGTTTTTGACGAAATAGGTTAGTATGTACGTAATATTGCAATAAGGTTATTTTGTACGACTAGTATTAATTACTTCGTCTGGTATATTATGAACATTTTCAATAGGGTTATGTGCGACCCGTGCGATTTTATTTTGTGAATAATTATTTTTATGAGACGATAAAACTAAGTGAAAGGACGATTCGAACGTTGGAAGACATGCTCCGAGCGTGTGTGATTGATTTTTGTAGTTCTTTAGATCGACACTTGCCGTTGGTAGTACCTTTGTACAATGACATTTACCATGTTAGCATTAAAGCTACATCATTTGAAGAAAATGTAGATCGCCAGTTGGATAGAATGAAGTAGGAAAAAGTCAGTTGAATGGACTTGAAATGATTCAAGAGGCTACGGAAGAGATGGTGTAGATTAAGAATCACTTGCTAACCGCGAGAAGCTTTGAAAAGAGACGTGTTGATAACCGTAGGAAGAATTTGGGAAATTGAAGTGGAGATCATGGATCGAGATGTTAAGAGAATTGAAGCAAGGTATAATACTCATTGTGAAGGTGTGATGGAACCCGAGACGTGAACCGAAGTCCACATCGGAACGTGAAGACCCCTTTAGGAAGAAGTACCCTCATCTTTCTAGTAGTACGAAATGCGAGTATAAGAACCAGAGAGCGCTGGGACGTCGCTCCCTTAAGGAGGGGAGGATGTAATACCCGTGAATGTTCCGTATGATGCTAATTTATTGTCTCAAGAGTTGTTTAGTATGAGCATCTCTCTTAAGTTGCGACTCACTTGTGGATGTGATATACCGAGCCCAACGTCGTTTATTTAATCCTATTTTATGAATATTTTTGAAATTTTTAAGAAGTTTCGTTTGTTATATATTTGACGGTTTATGTTGAAACCAACGTTTACGGTCGTAATTTTAACATTTGACGGTTTAAGAAGAACCGATGACGACTACGATACCGACGGATGCCCAAAATTTATCTTTTATTATTGATTAATCGATATTTGAGTTTTTCGAGATTTTATTTTTATTACATGTTAAGTCGAGTCGGAACCATGTGTATATCCGTTTTGTGTGCGTTTGAACCATTTAAAAGTATTTTCGAGTGTTCGGGAGGACCCCCGACTCCCGTAAATTTTCAAAACCCGTCATTCAGCCAAAATCCCGCTCTTTAAATGGTCGTTTATTAGTAAGGACAAAATAAAGAAAAAATTACCACTTGGGTCCCTCCATTTTTACAAAAAGGAACAAGGACATACAAACACTTCATTTTGAAAAAAAAACATCATCTCTTTCTTTTTCTCTCTAGGCCGCCGGCCACCCACCACACAACCACCACCACCATCATTTTTTTTAGGTTTTTGACAAATCTAATCAAAGACCATCCTTTATAATCATCTTGTAAGTAAATCCCACCAACAAAAACAAACATGCAACAACTTGATTTTTCCAAAAATTATGATTTTTCAAAAACGGATTTTGATCTAATTAAATGGTATACAAGTTTAATTCATGTGTTTATAATGTTAAATCTTCAATAAAACAAGTTGGAGGGGCTGTTTTCTTGGGTGTTTTGGCTACACCAAACCCACGGCCAAATGGGTTTGGTGGTGGCTTGATGATTTTGATGCTTATGTGTTGCGGGTTATGTTTAGGATCATGTTTGTGATGTTTTAAATGATTTACACTAATTGCATGTATGATTTAGGCTTTAGGTTTTGATGAGGATTCGATTTTCATATTGTTATAAGGATGATTGGGTATGATTACAAGTGGTTAGCATAGGTTTAGATAATGATAGAATGGATTGGAAACAAGTTTTGGAATGATTTTGGAAGGGTGATTTTAGACCAGATTGTTTAGGGCTTATTTTCGTGAGTTTAACTTTGTAAACAGGTCATAAGCATAGGATGTAGTTGTAGAGCTTTGTCTTAGCTTCGTTTCGGTATAAATTAGAGCTTACGACTCCAAACGAGTCAAAAGTTATGCTATTTTGAAAATACGTGTATCGGGAGATGAGAACCAACACAATCCGAATTTGTGTTTGGTTTTGGGTCAACTCCCGGTGACCATAGATAGAGTTTGGTAAATGATTGAAAGTAAAATTTTGGTTTCAAACCTGCACTTGTGAGTCTATTTTTGGACTTAGAAGTCAAAGTAGTCAATGGTGTATTTTAAATGGGTCAAACAAGTCCAACATGGTAAACGTGCAAAATCAGTCCTAAAAGTGCATGTTTAGAAATGTGATGTGTAACGAGTCATAGAAGTGAAAACTTTTCATGGGATTAAATATGGGTTTTATACAGGTCATGAAGTATTTTTGTGAATTTTCTTGAAATTTATATAGGTGCTTAAGTCATAGCAAACAGCCCATACTTTTGATAAGTATCAGCGAAATCGTAAAATGGATAGTAACTTTAATAACATAGATAAATGGTATAAGTCTAGTAGCATTTACTTGTTTGGGTTTGGCGTGAGTTTTCATAAGCATTAAGTGTTTTCATATGAGTGTGTTTAGTACAATAATGTACACGGAGTATTGATTTGGTTTACGTACCTTGATTTTTAGGTCAAGTGTTTGATTTTCCCAGGCATCCACGTCGTCGGTGACATTTCTCGTTACGTCTTCGCTAGAACCACTACTACTACGCCAGGTGAGTCTATAGCCTCGCTCTTTACTTATTTCAAACGTTTTTACCTGCGAGGGGGATGCATTCTATTTAAATGAAAAGAACATAAGTCATGAATGATTGTTGGACCCGAATGTTGCCTTGAATTGTGTTGAGTACCTAGTTGTAAAAGTTCCTAAATTCGTGAACTATTAACTATTGTCTTGCCCTTGTGTGGGTTGGAGATAGCCGCTTATACAATTGATAGTACTATGGGGTTGACGACCCTGTCCGAGACGAGAGCTAGTACGTTGAGTACCCTCTGCGGACGGATAACTTGTGATAAGAAATAAGGTATAATTACAACTAATGCCTTTAGAAGGGGCATTGGTTTCACTTAAATCATGCCAGTCTATGTACGCGGGTGATTGAGTTAACGGATTAGTGTCACGAGCTTTAACACAATTATTAGCTATTACTAAAGATAATATCCTTGAATAATAGATTGTGAGTACGACAATGCTATTGAATGGTCATGATTGGTTTTTAATACTTATGTTCAACTTCTGATTTGATAAACCTATAGATTCGCTCAACCTTTGTGTTGATGATTTTAAGCATGTGTTTCAGGTAATCAAGATTGATAGCAGCGGAGCATGCGAGGATGGAAGTTGTTGTGGCTTGGCAGTCTACTTTGTTTTTCCTCCCTTTTAGCACTTAAATATTTTATATTATGTCATGTGAACGAAAATGTACTTTTGAGTTGAGATTCAATGGGGACCAAAACGCGACTCTGTTTTGTATTATCTTTGGGGTTTGGAAAGAAGTAGACTTTGTTGTTTTAAACAATCTTTAATTTATGTTTAAATTTCTACGTCTCTTTGAGTCGTTCGAAATAGCTTATGTGTGATGATAACTGCCTAACACCCAAATTTTGTAGTTCCGCTGCGCATATGATTTGGGGGTGTTAGATTTTGAAAAAAACAAAGAACAACATCCAGAGAATGTGATCAAACAAAAAGATAACAGTGAGAAAAGGGACGTTAACGCAGACCCCTACAACATGGGTGAACAGACACAACGAGAAGCAATTGAAAGTGCGGAGAAAGTTGAGAAAGAAAGAAAGGATTATAGGGACGTTACCAAATACCGGTACAAGTTGGGTGAACAAATACATCTTGAATCGTTGATGAACCCGTACAATTCCCCTGAACAGTTCCACATACCTAGCTTTGATCTTGGTTTGGATACACCATTTGATTTACCTGAAAACTTTATGGGCCCGGAAACACAACAAGAAGCTGCATCATTGGCTGAAGAAGTTGAGGCTTCTTTCTCGGATATACAAAATATGGAAACAAGGAGGGTTATTACACTTAGGTCGGGCACATTCAACGACGTTGTGTTGGATGTTGTTCCAATTAATTTTGAAACTCCTGTTGAAACAAATGTTGGTAGTGAGATAAATCGGCAAAGGAGGGCTTCTACAATGACTAATAGAATGAAGTCACCGTTCTTAGATATAATTGTTAAACTAGAAAGAGGTGAGACAGTTGAAGAGAAACAAATGGCAGAGTTCTTATTCAGATACCGGGCTGACAGTCAGTAAGTAACTAAAATTATATAATTTTTGAATATCATAGTTTAAAGATTTGTTAATATTAAAAAGATAGTAATTTGTTGTAAATTTTGTTGCAGTTATGTTATCTTCGAGTGTAAGATATTGTAAATCTATGTATATTCTAGAGAGAGAAAGAGATAGAAAGATGGTAGATTTCACACACTTTTAGAGAGAGAAAATAAAAGATTACACCTTAATTACTATGTGAAAAGTATGAGAAACCACACCCTCTCCATCTAAGGAGAGGGTTTATATACCAAGCCCATAAGATGGGCTTGGGCTTACAATATTGGGCCGGCCATACATAACATGGACCGGGCCTTTCCTTGTTAATTAATATAAAGATATCTAGACTACGAGCTACAACTTAATATATTGTTGGAGTGACCGAATCTTCCTAAATACGTAAAAACATATTTCCAACAATCTCCCCCTAAGGGAGGTCACTCCAAACAAGGACGTTACCCAAGTTACAATAATAAAATAAACCTAGCATACTATGCTTGTCTTGAGCTCGTAGTATTCGTCTTTCTTTTCTTTTTCTTTTAGGTGAACATGCTGATGTGATATTTGATATCAATCTTTAGCATTAATCTCTTTCCTTGATCTTGTACATCACTTCACTTGTGATCTTCGCCTCTTCATGACCTCACGTCCCACATACTTATACCTTTGTAATTCTTGAAAGCTTCAGAGTTTGATACAACGGAAGACTTGACTTTTAGGCTTTCTAGAATTAAATGAAGTATTAGGTGCATAAAGTATAAGCATGCGGGGATGACTTCTTCTCGGATTCCGCAACGCCACCGTCTTCAAATGTCGCAATATAAGTAGACACGAACGAAATGGCTTTGAACATTTCATTCTAATTCGGTAGCATTTTACCTCCGGTCGGTGAAAACCGTTGGACGATATAAAATATTGTACTTGTGGCAGGTAGATTTAATTAAAAATCTCCTTGACAAGGTTTCGCGGGTAAACCCGTTCTCTTTACTCGACCGTCCAAAGCTGACTGCGAACGTAAAGAGTGAATCATTTGGATAAAATTATCCGCATGATTGAAGCCGTCAATTCTGATTCCTGGAACAAGTTTGATCATTAAAGAATCCCACAATTGTTGCTTTACAGTTGTCACTAGCTTGATTCATATAGAATCTTGCAAGTTACCTACCAAGTGCTGTTTGATGTTAACACTAGAAGGATTTCCACTCATCACTGTGAACACTATAGAGTGTCACTCTGAGTGTTCTGACAAGATCACTAAGATATTGCGTAGAGGCCTGGAACGTGTTTAAATCAGTTAAGAATTAAACCACTGTTGCTTTCCAGTTATCACAAGCTTGATTCATAAAGAATCGCACAAGTCACCTACCATGAGCTTTTTGATATTCGCTCAAGAAGGATTTCCATCTTCATTGTAAATACTTTCGTATTACTCGGATGTTCAGGCAAGATCATGAAGATTTTGCGTAGGACACTTAATATCTTACTTACTTTTCACAATGTGTGAAGAAGCAAGGAAATATGGAAATGTGTCCTAATGAGATATTTGATGATCTCAAATGGCTCTAGACTCGATCGTGCATTTTGGATTTTAGTGATCGGAGGCTGGAGAGGAGTGTCTCCGTGTGATTAAAACAAATACCTTTTGAGAGATATTTGAGTTAGCTGGGATGGGTTGTGCATTGCATCACTGGGTCCATGATGTATATCTTCAATATCGAGCATCATTAAAAATTGATCTCAATAGCATATGTATTGGCCCGGTTTCTGCCTAAGTTTGTAAGGAGGACTTCTTTCTTTACACCCTTTATCATTACAATTCTTTTTTCATTCTTCAACCCCTTCAATGCTTACCAATACGTCATAACTAGCACCTTGTTGTGATTATTCCAGTGCTAACTTAAGTACTTGGTCAGCATTCAGCTACGTTCACAATCTTTCCCCATCTTTCCTAAGGACTACTATTTCTAGCTATGGAATGTCCTTGGGAGGATTTCTCCGGTTTTGGAAGAATCATTGGACTTAACCTATCCTACCATCCTTATGTCACCACAATCTTCATCGTCATGAAATAAATGGGTTTAGGGTAAGTATATGTCACCATGAAATCCATTTTGGTATAGCAAATCCATTTTGCTCCCCCTTAACATATGCCACGATATTCGAAAACATTTCGCATACGTCGGGATCAGCCATCACGTCAAGTCAAACAATTTGTGATAATTCCCATATTAAATCACATTTTCTCCCCCATATTAAAAATATTAACCCAATCGATGTTTTTAATATCAACTGATTAAATGAAGTTTTAACAAAGGTTTTGGGAGGAAACATGCAAGTTCGTTTAATCTTCATGAGACCAATTTATGAGATATGATACCGATTTGTAATATGATCACATATTCACCATATAAGAATGAATTGACAAGGTTGGACCTGATTTATGAGAACATCATATGAGAAGATCAAATGGTTCTTGTTGGTAAATGTTGGTCGCCTCGTCACGTCTGAAGTCATCTCTTGACACCACATGTACGATTGGTATTGTTGTCTTGACACCAATTAGTGAACTTGGTAATTTCGACATCGAAGATTCTGAATGCTTGACAATTGCTCCCCCTCAATTGTTGACCCGTGTTCTATTGAAAGAGCTGTCTTCGTTGTTTGAGTAGTCGCATCGTCGAGTATGTAGATACCAATTGTAGATTGCTATGGTTGTAGAGATGATAGATTCATAAAAACAAGAATTCTCTCTTTTAACAAATAAATGCACTGATGCGTACATAGATTTGTGTTAGACCAAGTTATAAAGTAAACTTTATCCCTTACAAGGTTTTAAAGTAAACCTTGCCCGAGAAAATTAATTCCCGTTGAGAGCCAAAGCTTTCATAAGAAATACTTGACTTTAATGTGAAAAACGGGTTGCAGTCTGAAATAACTACAAGCCATGTGGGCATGTTTTATGAAATATTTACACCTTTTGTACGAACTCTATTTATGGCGCCGTGTCGATATTAATCAACATTTCTAAGGCCGTAAATATTATCGTACCAAAAGACATGCCTTTGAAAAATAAAGTAAAACTATTTTTGGATTTTTCTAAATTTTTAAATTTTTATGGTTTTTATATGATTTTATATTTTTGTATTTTGCTTTTGTGGATAAAAATATAAAAAATATATACAGATGATCACCAAGGATACGGAGAATAGTTTACCACCACTATTCTTTCGCTTCATCTGCCAATTCCTTTAGAGTCTCAGGCGAGAAGGTTCTCATTCCTAGCTTGTCGGCCAAAAATTCAATTCGAGCGCGATCTAAAGCCTTCGTGAAAATATCCGCCAATTGATACTCAGATCGGACAAAATAAAGCTCGATCACTCCATTTTCCACTTGCTCCTTGATGAAGTGGTAGCGAATGTCAATATGCTTCGACCAGGAAAATTGAACATTGTTGCAGCATAAGGCAATTGCACTCTTGTTGTCGCAGTACATCGGAATTTTGTTGAAACCTAGACCATAGTCGGTTAATTGCGATCTCATCCAAAGAATTTGAGCACAACAACCGGACATAGCTATGTATTCTGCTTCCGTACTTGAAATTGCAGCGCTTTTCTGCCTTTTCGATGCCCAACTAATTAGTCGATCTCCTAGTAGTTGCAAAGTTCTACTCGTGCTATGCCTTGTATCTTGACAACCCGCGTGATCCGCATCTGCATATGCCATTAGTGCAATCGAAGGGTCCTTCAAATACCAAAGTCCACGATTAATGGTTCCATTAAGATACCGAAAGATCCATTTAACAGTAGCTAAGTGTAACTCAGTAGGCCGAGTTTGATACCGAGCACACATACATATAGCAAACTGAAGATCAGGTCGACTGGTTGTGATATACAAAAGAGTACCGATCATTCCATGATAAAGTGTTGGATCAACGGCAACTCCATGTGGATCTGCATCAAGCTTAGTTCGTTCCACCATTGGAGTATCCACGGGGTCACCAGATTCCGTCTTATATTTCTTAAGAGATTCAAGGGCATACTTAGATTGATTGATAAAGATGCCTCTGGGACTATGAGATATCTGAAGACCTAAGAAGAATGATACATTGCCCGTCATTGACATCTTAAACTTGGAAGACATGAGTGTCCCAAACTCATCGGATAAGGTTTGGGTCGAGGCTGCAAATATAATAGCTTTTTTTGTAACCGTGATTTCTGACTCATTGGCCGACTAATTCATGGGGTTTGAACCCACCGCCACACAGAGTCAAACCATGTAAATCCCTCCCTTTTCAGGAGGTTGGCGTGGCCACTTCAAGGTTGTTTGCACCTAGTGGGAATTGAACTTGAGACCTCACACACTTTGGCTGCAAATATAATATCATCAACATATATTTGTACCATAATCATATCTTTACCTCTTTTATGAATGAACAGCGTGGGATCCACCTTGCCTTTAGCGAAGCCTTACGTGATGAGGAATTGTGATAATAGACATACCATGCGCGTGGAGCTTGCTTCAACCCATAGAGAGCCTTCTTAAGCTTGTACACGTGGTTAAAAATTTAGAATTCACAAAACCATCCGACTGTTGAACATAGACCTCTTCCTAGATTTCACCATTAAGAAATGTCGTCTTCACATCCATCTGATAGGTTATCATATTCATGTGGGTTTCATAAGCAAGGAATAGTCTAATAGCTTCCAAATGGGAAACAAGTGCAAAGGATTCCATAAAGTCGATGCCTAATAATTGCTTTTATCCACGAGCGTTTGTTCTTCAATATTCCGCCTAACTCGTCGAGTTTCACCTTGTAAACCCATTTCAAAGTGAGTAACTGCACTTTATCTGGGCATGGGACAAGTTCCCATACATCAAGACGTATAAATTCATTAAGTTCTTACATAGCTTCTATCCAACAGGATTGAGTAAAAGCTTCTTGCCATGTCTTAGGTTCAACTTCAGTGAGAAAAGCATCAAAATGACAAAACATTGCATTTTCTTGTAACTGACTTCGTGTGGATACCGGGAGATTAGGGTCACCAATGATAGATTCTATAGGATGATTCTTTGTCCACTTGCTGTCATGTTTATGAATCTGTGGATTAGAGTAAACCGTAGTAGGAGCTTTCTCTGAGGTGGACAACCCGGCATGATTAGGGTCTGGAATTAGTACACCAAAGAATAGAAGTTCACGCATTTAAGCGAATTCCAAGTCGTGATCATCATCATCCTCTTCATCATCAATAGGCATGACATGGGTAGTTGAAACATGTGTTGGTTGAGAATTAATCGTTGAAGGTATATCTTGACAAATTGTAGGTGCAGTTGTATCTGATTGTTCAACGGTTGCTGGAGCAACAACTTCGGTTACCGGAGCTATTACCTCAGGTTCTGGAGCAACAATACTTGGAGGAGTAAAAAATTCATCAAAGAACGGTTGAACCAACGTATCCTATTCATTCCTAAAAATTGGTGTAAATGATGATGAAGAATGGTTGTTTGGGACAAGACCAGAGCTAATGTTACTAGGTCCCATTTCATGAAGTGCGGGTTCAGAGCTGCTTTGCTCAGAATCCATTGCTGTCAGCTCATCAAAATCAACATTCATAGTTTCGAGGATTTTACGAGAGTTACGATTGTAGATTTGGTATGCTTTCTTTGCGGGTGCATAACCAATGAAAATACCAATATCAGCCTTTGGTTGAAGTTTTCCCAAATTGTCACCATCATTATTTGGATAGCAAAGAGAACCAAATACATGAAGATATGATAAATCTGGTACTTTTCTATGGAGAAGCTCATAAGGTGTTTTACCATGGCGTTTACGAATTAGTGATCGTTTTTGGGTGTACACTGCTGTAGTTACTGCTTCTGCCCATAAAAATAATAGAGCCTTTGCGTAAATTAACATCGTTCGAGCTGCTTCCATAAGGGTGCGATTTTGCCTTTCAACGACACCGTTTTGTTATGGAGTGCGAGCAACGGATGTTTCATGAGATATGCCAACTTCTTCATAATACTTACGCAAAGTTTGATTCAAAATTTCGGTTCCATTATCTGTACGAATGCGTCGGACAGTAGTGTTGAGACGCACTTGAATCATCTTGAGAAAGTCGATAATGATTTTAGGTGCCTCGTCTTTTGTTGCAAGAAATTCACCCATGTAAACCGAGAGTAATCATCCACTATGACGAGGATGTACTTTTTACCACCAAGACTTTCAACACGCATTGGCCCACAAAGATCCATATGCAACAAATAAAGTTTCTCTTGGTTGGTGTCTTCAGTCTTGGGTTTGTATGATTTCTTAGTGCTTTTCCCCACACGCATAACACAAATGATCCTTGTGAAATGTAAGTTTAGGAAGACCACGAACAAGTTCGTTTTTCGCCAAATGATTAATAGCGTCAAAGTTAAGATGAGATAACCGTCGATGCCATAACCATGACTTAGTCTTCGATGCTTTGGAGAGAAGGCATACGGGAGAAGCAGCCATCATATCTTGTAGAGACAAAGTGTACAGATTATTCCCTCGAGTACCTTTCAATAAATCAACCCCTTCCAAATTATGAATGAAGCATGTATGCTCTCGAAAAGCAACTTCTAGGTTTGCATCACAAAATTGGTCCACAGAAAATAAGTTGTGACCAAGACCTTCCACATAATACACTCTTGAAATTATAACATTCCCAATATGATATTCACCGTAACCCATTATCTTTGCAATATGATCATTTCCAAATCGAACCGTACCAAGAAACTTGCTGACGAAATTTCGGAGCTGAGAGCGATCTCCGGTCATATGTTTAGAGAAGCCAGAGTGCAAATACTAGGGAAGAATTTAGACCACCTGTTTTCAACAACAACAGTAGACAATACATTGGAAACTATTGGTTTCAGAGTGTTAGCAGATACAGATATAATATTATCAGAATTGCTAACATTTGTGTGACCCTTAGATTTCCTACGTTTTCTAATGTGAGTTTTATCACTAACAGGTTTTATAGTTCCAACTTTCTTAGGTTTTGGAGTATTAGCAGGCACTACAGTGGGAGTAGACCTATTTAAAGGGCACTTATTTCCTACAGTAGTGTTGGTGTTCCTAGTTAAAGGACACACTTGTGTTTTGGTAGCCTTGGTACTCCTAATTAAAGGGCACGCTTTCTTCGCTTTAGTGGGAGTGATCCTAGTTAAAGGGCACGCATTTCCTACTATAGTGAAAGTTCTACCAGTAGGGCGCCACATCCAACGAACTTGGGTTAACACTTTCCTAGTTGGTTTCCATTCTAATCCATTTTTCCGGGCATTCATCTCATTCACATGGTCAATAAGGCAAGAATCATGACGACTAGAAAACATGCATTCATTACAATTCCAACATTTCAAATTAGAATTCACAATAGGCTTAGAACACTACACAACCGCAGAGCCTTTAAGTTTAGCTACATGATTCTTTTTATTCAAAATAGAAATAACATTCCTAGGGTGGGCTTCTACTTTCTTCTTCACTTGACTACTAGAGGAGGGCAAGATCCTAGCATTCTTCATATTTCTTGTAAGCTTAGATCTTTGAGCCTTAGTAGTGGTGTTTACTCCTGTAGAAGGCAACACGGGAATATTAGAAGCTGGTTTTGATTTTTCCTTATCTTTAGTGACCAATGTTTGAGATGGTTTAGTCCTAGGGCCCTTGTTAAATGGTGTGACGGCGATGAGGTTAGTTTTGATTGCACTAGAGGACGGTGCTGAGACAGTGGCTGCGTTATCCACAACATTCTTACATTTTAGGGTACGAAGTGTTTCCTTTAACTCAGTCAAAGCCAAATTTTTATCAAAAATTTGTTCCCTCAAATCAGATATTTCCACCGACTTTCGATTCAATCGTTCAATCAATGATTGATTATGTGCAGTGTTATAAGCACATGCGGGCTTTACTGAATCGAAGAGTTGTGTATTTTTCTGTGTTAAGTTATCAACTTTGGACAAAATCTTGGAAACTCGATTATCTAGATCAAGTTTAAAATTCTCAGCAGCCTCAAGTACGTTCACACGATGAATCTCCTTAGATTTCTCTGTGTCTATCGGCAATGATTTAGCAACCTTGTCACTTGGCTGACACTGTTTTGATTGTAAATTCAATTGAAAATTCTTTTGAAAATTTGCATCATCGATATTAACATCGTCGAATGATGTTTCAAAGATTTCTTGAATAAATTGTTGCTTGCATTCAAGAGAAATACAATGTGTTTGAATTTCATCAAAACGTTTTGAAAGCGAAGAATAAGAATCTTGAAGCTTTAAAAATTCATCGTCAGATTCGTGACAAGTAATATCTACCACATTATCCACAGATTCAACATTATGCACAATATAATCATTATCAACACTTTTATACACACAGACGGAAACTATATCATGAGACATCACTTGCTTCAGAAGCTGATCATTTTGGCGTGAAACTCGTTCTATTTCAAGTAAACTGTTTTCATAAGCATCATCCATTTCATTGAAAACACGTCTAACTTCTTCTATTTCCAAAAGAAAATCTTGATCAATATTACTAAGACAAGCTTTAACATTCTTTAGAAACGGAAAAATTTCGTCTCTAAACGCAGTTCTAGTGTGCTCAAAATTCCATTCCCCTTCCGTTATGGCCGAAGCCGTCGTACGTTCCAAAATGACCTTGTCAAAATCGGCTAAGTGTTGGTGCACCACATTTAAGCTAACGGACACCTTACTGACCGGTGGAATTAACTTAGTTAAATCGGTCTTGATAAGTGTAGGAGACGTACTAGGAAGGTTTTACGTTGACAAACTTTGGGGCACAAAAACTGATAATTGAGCTAATTCCTTTTGTAAGCGAATGCAGGTCTTTTAAGAAAATTTGATCTTTATTATGCTTATCATAATCAAGCTTATGGAATTTTGAAAGCATTTTAGATTGAGTTTCTTCCGCAAGTGACTGTGTCTCCTCAGTACTACGAACATAAGGTGCTTCTTTCGATTTTCCAATTAGGGTCACATCATAAAGACAAGGAATATATTCCTGAGCTTGTTTTGCATAACCAGGATTAGGTGGTAAATCTTGAAGACGCTTAAGTTCGAGTTCTTTAAACGATTTAGTTTAAAGATAAATATTTTCTATGGAAGCGTATTGTTTTAAAAGCTGTTGTTCTTTGAATTTAAGAAGTTTGGTAGCATTAATTTCCGATTCAAACTTTTTAGACTCGAGAGTTTCGAAATCCATGTACCTATTCTACCTTAACACTCATGACTTTTAGTGAAGTTGTTACTTGCGTTGGGCCTCATTGATGTTCATGATATGGATAAACTTGAGCAAGCCTCACATGAATCCCTGTCTTCTGATATTAGAAATATATTCAGAAGATGCATCAGTTATGTTTTAATCTTAAGGTTACAACTTACATCAAGTGTTTTCAAGATGACTCAAAAGTATGCCTCGAACGCATATACTTAATATCTAGCATAATCTCTGAATTTTTGTTGTTATTAATCTCCTAAAGTCACTGTTTAGTCACTTGACCCAATATAAACGATCCCTAAATGATCAGATATTTAGACCCAAAATACTCATCTTTGACTTGGAAACGCAACAAATCAGGAATAATTGAACGACCCCGAAACGCCCCCTTATTCTAACATTTAGAAACTAAAAAATGGCGATGGGCATAAAGCATACTCACTTAAGGTAGCATTTCCAACAGGTGGTTGGGAAAATGTGATACACAACATATAGATAATGAAAGATTTATAAACGGTAGCGCAAGTTATACCTTGCATACACAGAATACAAAAGCCATTGGGAACTGTGACCGACTGAAACATAATCTCCAGGAAGTTGAATTGTAGTTTGTTCGCCGCCCAATGAAGCAGACTGACCAAGATACTTGTACGTAAAGTCAATCAAAAAAATTATTTATTCTTGATCAATAAAAAAATAATATCTATTAATGATGTCGGTCAGTTTATTTAAATATAAGTGGGCCTTCCGATTTCTCTTTGCATTCCTTCATCTCATTAAATAGTAGCACTTAGTTGGTCTTCCTACTTCTGTATTACAGCCTCTGTAAACATGTAAAAAACCATACAAAAAACCAAAATATAATATGATGTATGAAGTATTGGGGTCTTTGGTACTTCAGGGGATCCTTTAAACGTCAACTATGTGAAGTTATACGATGTAGTATAATATAATCAACTTGCGAGTAACGTCAACTATGTGAAGTAGGAGGAAACGACTTGAGATGGGTTTGTGCTTGACTGGTCAGGATAGGCATAGGCTCGAACTCATCTTGATTTGGTTGGAGCCAGGCTCTAAAACATTAACAATCCTTGTACAGTAAAGAATGTTTGACATATAAGTTTAATCAACTCAAAAGCATCTGTTAATTAATTTGGTTGGAACTCAATCTAAATTTGTTGGAACTATGTTCTTATTAATATAGAGGTGAGCTCCTTATAGAATATGCATCAAAAAAAGGAAGGAAGCAATCTCAACCATCCATTCAAGTTCCATCTAATGGTCTATATTAATCTTTTTAAATTTAATTTAAAAACCCATTTTCATCCTATTTCTTAAAAATTAAATATCTCTCAAACCGTTAATCGTTACGAAAAACTAATTATACCATCGCGACGGGAATTAAGTTATCTTTCTATAGATAGGCACTTCTATACAGTTTCAGCAAACTTTTTTTTTAAAATTTACGCATAAAAAATTACATGTGATTCTCGAAAAAATACATGTAATTTTCGAAAATTACGTGTAATTTTTTTGGCGAGAATTTTTGACACTGTAAATCGTTAACTTTTGTGTGAATTACATGTAATTATGTGTGAATTACATGTAATTTTTGTAATAAAATAGTTTATTAGTGTTAAATGCAAATCACATGTAATTATGTGTGAATTACATGTGATTTTTGTAATAAAGTGGTTAGTTAGTGTTGAATGAAAATTACATGTAATTTTGTGTGAATTACATGTAATTTTTCTCAAATCACATGTGATTTTATAAATAATTACATGTAATTTTGCTCAAATTACATGTGATTTTATACAAAATTACATGTAATTTTGCTTTAAATCACATATGATTTTATAAATAATTACATGTAATTTTGCTTTAAATCACATGTGATTCATGTAGACTCACATAACTTTACATCTAACTTTCGTCCCATTTGACGCGTTAGTCTTTTTTTTTTAAGTTAGATGTTTTCATAGATTTTTATTTTCAACTTTAATACCAATAATTTAGAAACCAAGTAAATCACATGCGATTCGTGATAAATCACATGTAATTCGTGGTAAATACATGTGATTCGTGGTAAATAACATTTTCTCTCCATTCCTCACATCATCCATCCTTCCGAAGTGGTCTTGTGATCCATGTATGCTATTATCCTTAACCTTTATTGCTACCTTCAATGCCTACAACAACAGTTGATTTACTCAAGTCCCATACTTATTTTCCATACTTAGTTTCCTAAGTAAAAGTCATGCAAAGTAGCTTGTAAATCTAATGATGTTGTAAAATACGTCTTTTAGGAAAAAGAGCGTAAAAATAGGGCAAGTGTGCACGACGATTTAGGAAAACCGTGTGTGAATGACCCTAAGTGAGTTCGTTCTCGAGGAGGCAAGTGCGTTGTGTTAAGAGTTGATATTGATTTGTGATTATATTGATTGAGAAAGAAATGGGATAAGAAGAGAAAGACGGTTACGAAAATGAATTAAACTACGACGAAAAAGGCGTAAACGTAAAACCGTAAATAGTGCCAAAAATAAAATTTTAACCTAAAAATTCCTAAAAATTACTAAAAATCCACAATAATATTCTAAGAGTTTACAAAAAATCCAAACTTGCTAAAACCTTTTAATTAATTAGAAAATGACTTTTTAATGCTAATTAAAGCCCTAAAAATCATTTTTAATTATTAAAAAGCCCTAAACAAGGTTTTATAGTTTGTAAACCTCAAAAATATCCTAATTAAGCTAAAAACTATTTTTAAAAATTTTAAAAACAAATTAAACTATTTTTAAACACTTAAAAACTACTAAAATGTATTAAATCTTAAATTAATTCTAGAAATTAAATGAAAAGCCTAAAAAATATTTGGAAAGTGACAAAACTCCTAATTTAATATCCTTAACCTAGGAAAAATGAAAAAACTAGAAAAAATGAAACTTCAATTTTTGCTAATAAAATAATATTAAAATATTCAAAAAAAATTAAAAGTTTATGAATAAATTCTAAAAATTTACCAAAAATCCTAAATAATGTAACTAAAACAAAAATGCAAACCAAATTTTCTGAAACCTATTAAATAATTTTATATTAAATTTTAAAGTTGCTTAAAAACCCTAAAATTTTATAAAATTAAAAATAAGCTAAGTTGAAAACCTAATAAGCTATAAACCTCAAAAATATGATTAGAAACCTAAAAATTATTTTTCCAGATTTTTTTAATCACTTTTTACTATTTTTTAATGACTTTCTAAAAATTAAACTTAAAATAATCCTAGTAAATAAAATAATAATGAGAAAAATAAACTTTTTGCTCAGAAAAATCAACAACCCTAATAAAAATCTAGGAAAAATGCTAAACTTGAAAAAGCTAAAAGAAATAAGCAGGAAACTGCTTATTGAAAAGCTGTTAACTTAAATAAGCTCAAAACCAAACACCTTAAATAATTAATGAAATGAAGTGTAAACATAAATAGTCATCTGGATCACTGGTAAGCACGCTACTCCTTGGAACGCAAGGTCGCGTGTTCGAGTCCAGGCAGGGTGAACTTTTTGCAAAACTTTTTTTTTTACTTTTTAAAACACAAACTAGGTACTTAATTAACTCCTAAAACTCAAACACAATCCAAAATTTAACAAGATTAAGGTCTACAAATCAAAAAACGTGCCCAGGTATTATGACTTTCTGATGAACAAATGAAGTTTTCTTCACTTGTGCAGTTATGATCAAGAGGGCTTGATCTTGCTTTTTGGTGGTGTTTTTGATGGAACAAAGGCACCCTTGTACTCTTTGGAGTACAAGGAGTCAAATCATACACAAATTAAGCAAGTACACACAAGAATCAAGCACAAAATATCAAATCAAAGTCACTGATATACTTAATGAGCAAGTTGTTGGTGCAATTGACACTCAAGTGAGATTAAACACTTCAAACAAAGCACACAATGGTATAAAATGGCTTTCAAGAGAACACATACCATTAAACAACCTATATCCTAGCAGATTATCAACTTGATGGATCAAATTCAACAAAAATCAAGCAGATAAGGCAGTTTTATGATTAAGGCTATGTTTTCAAAATTTTAATCATGCAAAATGTTTTCAAAATTTTAATCATGCAAAATGTGTTTCTAACAGGTTTTAAACCAAATCCTTGTCACAAAATCAGATTAAGAACACAAACCCAAACACCCCTTTAAACTTGAAAACCAAATTTTAACAAGTCAAATCACTCTAAATCTCAACCAAAATGATCTAACAAGCTCCTAACATGCATATAATAACCTAATAACTCAAATCAAACAGCTTAAACAAACAATCAACCCCTTTCAAGAAATATCACAAAAATCACATAAATTTCAGAAACTTTAAAAAATGAAAAAGGGAACAATGACTACCTTAAGGGTCCTACATCCAGGACCCTTTGTGGTTGAAAAACCACCTCCAATAGACCCGGGTCTATGCTGAACTTTGTTGAGGTGTTGATGGAATTCTACTTAACAAATATGAACAAGAAACGTTCCTCTTTGAATCTGCTAAGATAAGAGTGAACAAAGCTTGTGTAAAAAGCTTAAAACTTGCTCCCAGCTTATGGATTAAGCTAGAAGAAAGCCTTAGCTTATAGGTCAGATAATAATAAGCTTAAAAAAGAAAGAAAGGACCAAACCAATGGCTTGTTTAAACTTGGGTACCCACTACACCAGAACAATCCATGGTGTTATGGACATACACAAGCTCAAATACCATCATACCAACACAATTAATCACCATTTTAACAAGTTTTGAATAAAATTTAAGATTTGAGAAAAGACTTGAAAATTAATCAGAAACTTGGAAATTTAAAAACCTTTGCTGAAACTTAAACCAAACTTAAACAATGAACTTAAATCAACTGAAAATGTAAAGGGTACTCAATATTTCTCATCAACAATACTTAAACCATTTATATTAATTCATAAACTGGCTTTACAAAGTTTGTGAAAAAGGAGAAAATTCAAGAACAGAACTAAGCTACGTCCTAAAGGCCTTTATATAGAGGCTTACATTATGATTCTAGAAGTGATAAGAAGCTAAAACCCTAACACTTGAACTTCCAATCTTGCCCTTGGATGATTTTTGAATTTTGAGTCAAAACAAAGCCATGTGATGATCTTGGCATGTAGCTGAGATGCCAGTGATGTAGGAGTAATCTAGGACGTCCATTTTGCCTTTGGGAACAAGAAAATGTTGTGGGATGTTGATCTTGCTGTCCATTTTTGTTTGAGAGTGAATAGTGGGGCAGGGGAGGGTTGGAGAGACATGTGAGGTGATAGTGATGGGGGTTTAAGGGTGGTTTTGGGTATAAGATGTGTTTAATTAAGGATCTGGAAAGATTTACCCAAAACCCCTTGTTTTAAGTGATGTTCTTCCTGGGAAAAATTAGGGTTTAAGGGTGGATTAAGGGGATTTTAATCTATTTTGGGTTTAATGTTTTTTAAATTAATTGTTTGGAGGGAAGGTTTAAACTGAATTAAGTATTCAGTTAAGGTGAGTGGAGAGTGACGTGGAGGAAAGGGTGATGCTGATTGGGTGTGGGATGTGAGTGGTGAGGTGTCAAGCTATGAGAGGAGGGAATAGCTTAGGTTGTCTGGCAGGTTTGGCCCTTCACTTTTCACTTTTTGTTCACTATGTATAAAATGGCTATCAACGCCAAATTAACACATGACAACTTTGGGAAGGTTGTCAAATTTGGCACAACAAGTTTTGAAACTTGTTTTAAGGACTTAAAATGTAATTTCTTCATATTCCAAGGACTGATTTTGACATGTCTTCATACTTCAAGGCCTTGACTTGTTTGTTGACTTCTTGGAGGACCAATATTGACAATTTAGATTTGTTGAGGGACTAAATTTGCCAATTCTTCAAAGTTAAGGGTCCTTTTTGTAAATTTGACAAACTTTAGGGACCAAACTTGTAATTTTGAAGATACAAGGGTATAAAGTGTAAATTCTTCAAACTTGGAGGACCAATCTTCAATATTCTTCAAATCTTCAAGGGTTTTCTTTGGAAAATTCCTCATTAGGGCTTGGTTCATCATGCGGCTTCGTTTCCCGTGTTCGTTTTTGCATCATTCTTGTGATCATTTGTCATTTTTCTCAATATCCGTACCTAAAATACACAAGCAACAAACATAAGCATATATTTGGGTATTTTGATGATATTTAATGCATTTTAAGCCCAATTTGGACGATGAGACTATGTATAAAAGCAGTCTCATCACTCCCCCATACTAAACCATTGCCGTGCCCTCACGCAATGCTAGAATAAAGTATCATAGCATCTCCAAAATTCATTTTTAGGGACTTTATTGAAATGATAAACTAGCTACACTACTACTATTACTAATACTTGTGTTATAGACATAATGTATGATTTTCATCGAAAAATGGGACGTTTAGGTTCATAGAACAAGAACACGTGAATGCTTCGTTAGAAATAATTTCATCGTCCTCGATTTTCACTCCAATTCCATGCCAAGCGTGCAACGAGATCATTGTCATTATAAGTTAGTAATGCTAACACTACTCATATGCCCTAATCACGTACTTATCCTCCCATTATTCCTAAGTTGTATCTCTTATATTTTATTATGTCTTAAATGTTTCACGAGGATACATTGTTGACTTATGCGATAATAGAGATTTAGGTCTAAAAATAGAGTCCGGTGTAACTAAGACCATCAAATCAATAACCCCTCCTAATAGACAACAATGTTAGAAAATTAAGTTGACAAGAAGAATCGATAAACACGGTTTTATAACGGTTTTGAACATGAGACTTATTACCAAGACTTTTATACGCCCCCTAACGGAAGGGCCTTATTATCTTTGGTTTACCTCCATCTTTTATTCAACTTCGCCATGAAGCTTTTATTATGACTTCGGTCTTGCCTTGCCTTTTATTATCCGCCTCATCGGTGGTTTTATTAGCCAAAGACGTATATCCTCACGCTAAAGCGAATTTTGGATCTTTAAAGCTTCGAAGATTAAGGCTTGATTCACTTTCAATTTTGCATAGATTTTAGGCCTTGTGGGGCTTCAAATTGTTTGCTTGATTTAGGTGAGCACTTGAAATCTTATTATTGGGTGAAGCTTTCGATTATTAGGGTTGCCAATACTTCAAAACCGTGACGCTGGCGATACCTTAATGTCTTCCTAATTTAATTACACGGAAGCTACTAGAAAAGACTAGAAACCCAACAATCCTAACTAAACCGCTAAGTCAATATTTATTAAGCAAAAAATATTTACATGCGAAGGGAGAATAAGCAAACAACGAGAACACATGAGTTTTTGAAAGAATACGAGTACTCTACGTTTAGCATAGTAACTTATAATTAACTCTATCATTTCTCGTCCTCATTTAAGAGACATAGCCTAATGTGTAGTTAAGGAATCAAAGCTAAGTGCTCAACACGCACGGTCGAGTCAAAAATTACTCTTATTCTCGCCATCGGAAAACCTACATTCGTTTCTTCAAACACTTATAAAACATGAGAAAATTTTAAAATTTGGCCATTTTTAGCCTTATTTTACAACAAAACAATAACAAAAAGATAAACTTTGGAAAGCGTGAAGGTTTGGCAAGGCAAGTATCTATTCACCTCTCCCCCATACTAAACCATTGCCGTGCCCTCACGCAATGCTAGAATAAAGTATCATAGCATCTCCAAAATTCATTTTTATGGACTTTATTGAAATGATAAACTAGCTACACTACTACTATTACTACTACTTGTGTTATAGACATAATGTATGATTTTCATCGCAAAATGGGATGTTTAGGTTCATAGAACAAGAACACGTGAATGCTTCGTTAGAAATAATTTCATCGTCCTCGATTTTCACTCCAATTCCATGCCAAGCGTGCAACGAGATCATTGTCATTATAAGTTAGTAATGCTAACACTACTCATATGCCCTAATCACGTACTTATCCTCCCATTATTCCTAAGTTGTATCTCTTATATTTTATTATGTCTTAAATGTTTCACGAGGATACATTGTTGACTTATGCGATAATAGAGATTTAGGTCTAAAAATAGAGTCCTAACGGTGTAACTAAGACCATCAAATCAATAACCCCTCCTAATAGACAACGATGTTAGAAAATTAAGTTGACAAGAAGAATCGATAAACACGGTTTTATAACGGTTTTGAACATGAGACTTATTACCAAGACTTTTATACGCCCCCTAACGGAAGGGCCTTATTATCTTTGGTTTACCTCCATCTTTTATTCAACTTCGCCATGAAGCTTTTATTATGACTTCGGTCTTGCCTTGCCTTTTATTATCCACCTCATCGGTGGTTTTATTAGCCAAAGACGTATATCCTCACGCTAAAGCGAATTTTGGATCTTTAAAGCTTCGAAGATTAAGGCTTGATTCACTTTGAATTTTGCATAGATTTTAGGCCTTGTGGGGCTTCAAATTGTTTGCTTGATTTAGGTGAGCACTTGAAATCTTATTATTGGGTGAAGCTTTCGATTATTAGGGTTGCCAATACTTCAAAACCGTGACGCTGGCGATACCTTAATGTCTTCCTAATTTAATTACACGGAAGCTACTAGAAAAGACTAGAAACCCAACAATCCTAACTAAACCGCTAAGTCAATATTTATTAAGCAAAAAATATTTACATGCGAAGGGAGAATAAGCAAACAACGAGAACACATGAGTTTTTGAAAGAATACGAGTACTCTACGTTTAGCATAGTAACTTATAATTAACTCTATCATTTCTCGTCCTCATTTAAGAGACTTAGCCTAATGTGTAGTTAAGGAATCAAAGCTAAGTGCTCAACACGCACGGTCGAGTCAAAAATTAATCTTATTCTCGCCATCGGTAAACCTACATTCGTGTCTTCAAACACTTATAAAACATGAGAAAAATTTAAAATTTGGCCATTTTTAGCCTTATTTTGCAACAAAACGATAACAAAAAGATAAACTTTGGAAAGCGTGAAGGTTTGGCAAGGCAAGTATCTATTCACCCCCCATACTAAAGTTAAACATTGTCCTCAATGTTTCGAGTCTAGGGGTGCAAACACCCCCATACTAGAGACGTAGTCGAATGCTTAATCTAGCATGGAAAGGGTGTAACCAATAAGTAATAGCCGTTTATGAAGTGTGCTAAAAAACCTAAGGTTAGAACATCAAAAGGATATATCATTTGGATATTGAGAAATATCTCCAAAGCAAACAATCGAGTGCTCCCATAAAACGAACACGAGAGGCTCCAATCGTGAAGATCATGATCTAAAAACCACAATTCACAAACAACCACGGAACAAAGGTTGGAAGGGCACAAATCCCCACACGTAAGCTACATTAGAAAGCGATAATATGTACATAGGATAAGCATGGGACTCCCCCACGAGGCACCTCGTTTTTAATTACCGAGTCATGAGCTCGACTCGATCCCCTCAATACTAATTATCATTGGGGAAGGTGACTTGGTCGAGGTAGTTCAAGGATGGAACTTCCCCGCCAAAGTAGTGCTTCAACCTATGTCCATTCACCTTGAAGTTAGGACCATCATCTTGAGCTAGCTCGATGGTCCCATACGGAATCACTTGAGTCACGGTGAATGGACCGGACCAACGGGATTTCAATTTACCGGAAAATATTTTCAATCTTGAATTAAAAAGCAAAACTTGATCCCCAATGTTAAAAACCCGGTTTTTAATTTTAGAATCATGCAACTTTTTAGTTTTCTCTTTGTAAATCAATGAATTTTCATAAGCAATATCCCTTAATTCATCCAATTCATCCAATTCATTCAATTGCATTTTCCGGTGTTTTCCCGCGGTCTCCATATCATCATTACAATGCTTTAGGGCCCAATAAGCCTTGTGTTCTAATTCGATAGGCAAATGACAATTCTTTCCATACACAAGCTTATAGGGAGTGCACCCAATGGGCGTCTTATGAGCGGTCCTAAAGGCCCATAAAGCATCGTCTAACTTATCCGACCAAGTTTGTCGGTTTTCCCCCACGGATCTCTCCAAGATCCTCTTTAAAGCTCGGTTTGAAACCTCGACTTGCCCACTCGTTTGTGGGTGATAAGCCGTAGAAAGACGATGGGTAACCCTATATTTCTTTAGAACCCTTTCAAATTGGTCATTACAAAAATGGGTTCCACGATCGCTTATGATAGCACGAGGGGTTCCAAACCGAGAAAACAATTGCTTCAAAAACTTGACTACCACACGAGCATCATTGGTGGGCAAGGCCTTGGCCTCCACCCACTTAGAAAGGTAGTCAACCGCAACGAGAATGTACTTATTACCACGAGATGATGGGAACGGCCCCATAAAGTCTATGCCCCAAACGTCAAAGATCTCACATACTTGAATGATATTTTGTGGCATTTTATCTTTTTGTGAGGCTTTTCCTTGTCGTTGGCATGCATCACAAGACTTCACAAGAATTTGTGCATCTCGGTAAATAGTAGGCCAAAAGAAGCCGGCATCAAACACCTTCTTAGCCGTGAGATTAGCACCGTGGTGACCACCCGTGGGTCCCTCATGGCAAGCTCTAAGGATGTTAGAAGCTTCGGTGCCAAAAACACAACGTCGGATGATTTGATCCGCACAAGTTCGAAACAAGTAAGGGTCGTCCCAAAAATAGAACTTGACATCACGAAAGAATTTTCGTTTTTCTTGAGTCGTCATACCCTTAATGATGAAGTTACCCGCATGGTAATTTGCAAAATCCGCAAACCATGGGGTGGAAGAATCAAGCTTAAAATTCACTACACCAAGTGTCTCGAGCGGAAATGTTTTGGTGATTTCCTTAGGCTCGTAAACACTTTGGTGAGGATCTTCCAAACGAGAGAGATGATCGGCCGCTAGATTCTCGGCTCCTTTTTTGTCAACGATTTTGTGATCAAATTCTTGAAGGAGAAGAATCCAACGAAGTAATCTCGGCTTAGCATCTTGCTTTGCCATGAGATACTTGATAGCCGAATGGTCCGTATACACTATGCATTTCCTCAAGACGAGATAAGGTCGGAATTTCGCAAATGCATACACCACGGCAAGGAATTCCTTTTCCGTTGTAGTGTATTTAAGTTGAGCCTCGGTCATCGTCTTGCTAGCATAGTGAATAGGCAAGAAGTGCTTATCATGACGTTGCCCCAAAACGGCCCCAATGGCATAATCACTAGCATCACACATTAGTTCAAAGGGGAGGTTCCAATTGGGCGCAACAAGAATGGGAGCTTCGGTAAGTTTCCTCTTAAGGATCTCAAAGGCTCGTACACAATCTTCGTCAAAGACAAAACGTGCCTCTTTTTCAAGAAGATGTGTAATGGGTCGAGAAATCTTCGAGAAATCCTTGATGAATCGTCGATAAAAGCCCGCGTGGCCTAGGAAACTCCTAACTCCCTTAACGGTTTTGGGATGAGGTAATTTGGCGATGACGTCTACCTTAGCTTGATCTACCTCAATCCCCGCTTTCGAGACCTTGTGCCCTAAGACGATTCCACTCTTAACCATAAAATGACACTTTTCCCAATTGAGCACAAGGTTGGTTTCCTCACAACGTTTTAACATTCTCTCTAGGTTCGACAAACACGAAGTGAAAGAATTACCAAACACGGAAAAGTCATCCATGAAGACTTCCATCGTCTTCTCGATCATATCATGAAAAATAGCCATCATGCATCGTTGAAAAGTTCCTGGTGCATTGCAAAGTCTGAATGGCATTCTACGATAGGCAAACGTTCCATATGGACACGTAAACGTAGTTTTTTCTTGATCACGAGGATCGATGGGAATTTGGAAGTAACCGGAAAAACCATCTAAAAAGCAATAGAAATCGTTTCCCGCAAGACGCTCCAACATTTGGTCCATGAAGGGCAAGGGAAAATGGTCTTTTCGAGTGGCTTCATTCAACTTACGATAGTCAATGCACACTCTCCATCCGGTCACGAGTCTAGTGGGAATCAACTCGTTGGCATCGTTTGGCACAACGGTCATTCCTCCCTTTTTAGGGACACAATGAATAGGACTCACCCAAGGGCTATCGGAAATAGGGTAAATCATTCCCGCGTCAAGGAGTTTAAGGACCTCCTTTTTGATGACATCGTGAATTTTGGGATTCACCCTCCTTTGACTTTGGATTGTTGGCTTGAAATCCTCCCCCATTAAGATTTTGTGGGTACAAAATTTGGGATCGATTCCCTTAATGTCGGATAACTTCCACGCAATCGCCCCTTTGTGATCCTTAAGAACATCAACAAGTGCGGTTTTTTCATCATCCGAAAGTTACTTCGCAATAATAACCGGCAACTTGTCGTCCTCCTCCAAATAGACATATTCGAGGTGAGGAGGTAAATCTTTCAACTCGAGAATAGGTGGTTCCTCAAGTGAAGATTTGGGCTCGATACTCATAACCTCCTCGGGTGGAGGAAATGGGAAATCGTTGAGAAAATCCTTGATAATCGAGAAGTCCTCATCATTGTCGAGGTCTTCGTCACAAGTACGTGGAACATCGAATTCTTCCAACGTAAAACCACCACCTTCAAATGGAGTGAAGGTTGGTGTCGAATTATCAAGAATTGGATCTAACATAGTGGGATTGCCACTAGTTTCTTCATCACCAAACCCTAAAACTTCTTGTGAAAATTCCTCGTAAACCACGTCGATCATATCAACGAGGTTTATGGTAGCAACGGAATAAACATGAGAAAGTTGAGAATTTTGAGTTGCGTTTATAACAAGTTCCTCATCGTTGAAACGTAAGGTGATCTTTCTAGCATGAACATCAATTATAGCCATAGACGTATCTAAAAACGAACGACCTAAAATAAGAGGAACTTGAGGATCCGTGGGGATATCGACAACGATAAAGTCTACGGGATAGTAGAACTTCCCCACTTTCACAAAAACGTCTTCCGCCAAACCACATGCAAGAATCGTGGAATGGTCGGCCAACTCAATAGACATTCGTGAAGGAGTAAGATTAGGAAGATTGAGCGACTTGAAGATTGCAAGTGGCATCAAGTTAATGCTAGCACCAAGATCGGCCAAGGCATAGCATTCTTCCATATCTTGAATTGCACAAGGGATCAAAAATTTACCGGGATCACCGACTTTTTGAGGTATGCGATTAAGATAAACCGACGAACAACTAGACATTTGGTGTAATTTCTCCTTGTTGTTCAACATACTCTTAAAGTTAGCGGCAAATCGAGGCATCATGACCAAAGCATCGGTGAAACTCACATTAAAGTGCAAATCACGAAACATTTTCATAAAAAGCTCAAATTGGTAATTGTCGCGCTCTTGTCGTTTCTCCTTCCTAAGTATCGATGGGTAAGGCAAGGGTGGTGTGGGTTGGGGCATAGGCATAGCCTTTGGAATCTCGGGTTCCAATATGGGTGATGGGTCAACCGTAGGTGTGGCATGAGCGGTACTTTGTGGGCTTGAAATATGCTCCTTTTCGACCACCACCTCGGGTTCTTCCTCAATTTCCTCCACCGTTGGAGTAATTGGTTGAGAAGTCGGTTCTTTAAGTGTCTTACCACTACGTGTGGTAATCACCTTCATCTCTCCCTTCGGGTTTGAAACGGTGTTACTAGGCAAACTACTCGAAGTAGAGGCTTTGTTCCCTATGACGGCTTCTAAAATGGCGTTAAGCTTAGCATCTTGACTATTAAACTTCAAATCTTGGCTAGCGGCTTTTTGGTCAATTCTTTGTTCAAGACTAGCATGACTTTGCTCTATCTTGTTGTTTTGACCTCGAATTTGGTTAGCAAAATCATTTTTCAATTCATTTCTCATGGCTAGATTTTCCTTAACAAAATTAGCTAACTCCTTTGCGTTCTTAGCCGTGTCCCTAGCTTGATTAGCCAATTGCTCTTGAATGTTTTCCAAAATCTTATCATTTGCCGTGGCGTAATTCACAAAGTCCATTGGAAGTTCTTTAGTGTAAGCATTTTGAAGACCTTGACTCGTGTTTTGAAAATTACGGTTTTGATTTTGATTTTGCAATTGGCTACTACTACTCCCTTGATTCCCATAGTTGTTATTACCCTTAAAATTGTTCCTTTGATTGCTTTGGTAACCAACTTGATTGTTTCGATAATTGTTAGCATTTTGATTTGGTGAAAAACCCGGTGGAGTCAATTGATTAGTGCGAGGAACTTGATCGTTTTGGTTATAAGTTCCCGCGGCCGCAAAGGCACTCAAAGTGTTACCACCGTTGGTAATGCACTCGGAATAATCGTGAGCTCCACCACAATACATACAAGAAACCTCAACCGCTTTAATCGTAGCGGGAGCGGGTTGTTCACCAACTTTAAACTCAACTAACAATCCTTTCACTATATCAAAAATTTTGTTCTCCAAATTAGCCTCGACCTGGCAAGCATCAACAGTGTGTGACAATGAAGGCGAAGACGAAGACGAAGTCTTACGAACACTCGACGTGCTACGAGGACTATACACCTTAGACCTATTCTCAATGATTAACAATGCTTCCTCGACCGTCTTACACAAAAAATTACCACCCGCGGCGGCATTAAGATAATCACGCTCATGATCGTTCAAGCCATTGTAAAACGTGTCTATTTGATGCAAGTCGGAAAAACCATGATGAGGACATTCGTGCAACATTTCCTTAAACCTATTCCAAGCCGTTGAAAAACTCTCATTATACTCTTGCGAAAACTTTGAAATCTCGTTTTTCAAGTGCGTAGTCTTAGAGGGCGGAAAAAATTGGTTCACGAATTTTGAAACGAGATCCTTCCACGTCAATATAGAATTGGGTGGTTCTTTCTCTAACCAATTTTTTGCGGGCCCCGCTAAGGAATACGGAAAAAGCATCATCTTAATCGAGTCGTTTGAAACGTCCTTAGACTTGCAAGTGGCGGTGAGACGATTAAATTGGCGAATGTGGTTATGAGGGTTGTCCTTTTCGTCCCCTCGAAACTTGTTATTTTGAATCATGGACAACAAACCCGTCTTAACCTCAAAATTCTCCGCAAGGATAGCGGGAATCACAATCGCTTCTCCATAACCCTCGGTGGGTGCTTGAAGCAACTCCATCATAGTTCGATTAGCCATGGGTGCTTCTTTCACTACAATGGGTTCGTCAATAGGAGACTCCTCACTAGTAGGAGTGAGTGATTTGTTTCTTCGTTTACGAGCACGTCTTGCTTTAGAGCGAGTTTGCATAAACGTCACGTACAACGAGAAGGCGAGCAAAGAAGATTCTTTTTGGTGTTTTTACTTTTTCAATCTTTTGTGGTTTTTGATTGTTTTTAAATTTTTTGGATTTTTGGAATGTATTAGTAGACACAAATCTACAAATCTCCTCCTTAATCAAATCTCTCGATTAAAGAAGCCTCAAGGAATGAAAACGATCACGTGAAGTGAACGCCTTCGATGACTTTAGAACGATGGTGGAACACCAAATCGTTCAAGAGGGTTTAATCAAATGAAACCAAGAAAATATATATGATACTTAGTAATACTTTGGGCGGCAAAACCCTCGATTAGCTTTCAAAATCAAAATACGCACAAGCAAGCGGAGGAAACGAGGTGGCGCGAAGCACTTAAGAGCCTTTTTCCTTTAGGTCGTGAAATACAACCGCCTTATACCCACCTTATAGTTTGTATTTCTCAAAATCGAGCTTCACGAAAGTATTTATCTATTTTTGCCTTTTTCTTTGGTTTGAGATTCGAATACAATGATTGGGTAATGACCTCCCAAGTCAAGGTTGTGATTTCTCACGTATTTGGAGTACTTGTAAATTTATTGTTCTACGTATACAGTATAGTAATAATATTCACAAAAAACGAAAAACGATAATACGTATTAGTAGAGTGCTACTAATACAATTACTTTTATGGCTATATATAAAAACAACAATGGTTCAACCAAAACACAACACGCCTCCCCGGCAGCGACGCCAAAATGATGTTGTAAAATTACGTCTTTTAGGAAAAAGAGCGTAAAAATAGGGCAAGTGTGCACGACGATTTAGGAAAACCGTGTGTGAATGACCCTAAGTGAGTTCGTTCTCGAGGAGGCAAGTGCGTTGTGTTAAGAGTTGATATTGATTTGTGATTATATTGATTGAGAAAGAAATGGGATAAGAAGAGAAAGACGGTTACGAAAATGAATTAAACTACGACGAAAAAGTCGTAAACGTAAAACCGTAAATAGTGCCAAAAATAAAATTTTAACCTAAAAATTCCTAAAAATTACTAAAAATCCACAATAATATTCTAAGAGTTTACAAAAAATCCAAACTTGCTAAAACCTTTTAATTAATTAGAAAATGACTTTTTAATGCTAATTAAAGCCCTAAAAATCACTTTTAATTATTAAAAAGCCCTAAACAAGGTTTTATAGTTTGTAAACCTCAAAAATATCCTAATTAAGCTAAAAACTATTTTTAAAAATTTTAAAAACAAATTAAACTATTTTTAAACACTTAAAAACTACTAAAATGTATTAAATCTTAAATTAATTCTAGAAATTAAATGAAAAGCCTAAAAAATATTTGGAAAGTGAAAAAACTCCTAATTTAATATCCTTAACCTAGGAAAAATGAAAAAACTAGAAAAAATGAAACTTCAATTTTTGCTAATAAAATAATATTAAAATATTCAAAAAAATTAAAAGTTTATGAATAAATTCTAAAAATTTACCAAAAATCCTAAATAATGTAACTAAAACAAAAATGCAAACCAAATTTTCTGAAACCTATTAAATAATTTTATATTAAATTTTAAAGTTGCTTAAAAACCCTAAAATTCTATAAAATCAAAAATAAGCTAAGTTGAAAACCTAATAAGCTGTAAACCTCAAAAATATGATTAGAAACCTAAAAATTATTTTTCCAGATTTTTTTAATCACTTTTTACTATTTTTTAATGACTTTCTAAAAATTAAACTTAAAATAATCCTAGTAAATAAAATAATAATGAGAAAAATAAACTTTTTGCTCAGAAAAATCAACAACCCTAATAAAAATCTAGGAAAAATGCTAAACTTGAAAAAGCTAAAAGAAATAAGCAGGAAACTGCTTATTGAAAAGCTGTTAACTTAAATAAGCTCAAAAACCAAACACCTTAAATAATTAATGAAATGAAGTGTAAACATAAAAAGTCATCTGGATCACTGGTAAGCACGCTACTCCTTGGAACGCAAGGTCGCGTGTTCGAGTCCAGGCAGGGTGAACTTTTTGCAAAACTTTTTTTTTTTTTTTACTTTTTAAAACACAAACTAGGTACTTAATTAACTCCTAAAACTCAAACACAATCCAAAATTTAACAAGATTAAGGTCTACAAATCAAAAAACGTGCCCAGGTATTATGACTTTCTGATGAACAAATGAAGTTTTCTTCACTTGTGCAGTTATGATCAAGAGGGCTTGATCTTGCTTTTTGGTGGTGTTTTTGATGGAACAAAGGCACCCTTGTACTCTTTGGAGTACAAGGAGTCAAATCAAACACAAATTAAGCAAGTACACACAAGAATCAAGCACAAAATATCAAATCAAAGTCACTGATATACTTAATGAGCAAGTTGCTGGTGCAATTGACACTCAAGTGAGATTCAACACTTCAAACAAAGCACACAATGGTATAAAATGGCTTTCAAGAGAACACAAACCCTTAAACAACCTATATCCTAGCAGATTATCAACTTGATGGATCAAATTCAACAAAAATCAAGCAGATAAGGCAGTTTTATGATTAAGGCTATGTTTTCAAAATTTTAATCATGCAAAATGTTTTAAACTCTTCCAAAATGAAAACCAACCTAGCATACAACCTTTTTAACACCTACTGAGTGTGTCTAACAGGTTTTAAACCAAATCCTTGTCACAAAATCGGATTAAGAACACAAACCCAAACACCCCTTTAAACTTGAAAACCAAATTTTAACAAGTCAAATCACTCTAAATCTCAACCAAAATGATCAAACAAGCTCCTAACATGCATATAATAACCTAATAACTCAAATCAAACAGCTTAAACAAACAATCAACCCCTTTCAAGAAATATCACAAAAATCACATAAATTTCAGAAACTTTAAAAAATGAAAAAGGGAACAATGACTACCTTAAGGGTCCTACATCCAGGACCCTTTGTGGTTGAAAAACCACCTCCAATAGACCCGGGTCTATGCTGAACTTTGTTGAGGTGTTGATGGAATTCTACTTAACAAATATGAACAAGAAAGGTTCCTCTTTGAATCTGCTAAGATAAGAGTGAACAAAGCTTGTTGTTGATGCAAAAGTTGGTTGATCCTTGCTAGACCCGAATTAGGCTTAATTCGGGTTGGCTGGGTACCGGCTCCTACACCAAGTGAATCGTCTGGTTGGGATCCTGCACACTAAACAACACGCGTTAAGCTTACCGTGGGAAGGTTTCCCACGATTAGACTCCGGCGTGAGAGTAAGTAATCGATTTAGGGTTATATGTGAGTTAAGAGAAAATTGTGATACCTTCGTGGAACCCTTGGGGGTTCCTTTTATAGGCAGTGAAACCCTAGTGGGCTTTCACTGATCCTTCGGCCCCAAGGAAGAGATAAGCACCAGAATTAGAATGATTGTTATCTTCTAATTCTGGTAGTGAATATCCTCTCTTATTGGGGTAAAGATATTCCTAGACAGAATATCATTCTGTCTAACCCTATGTCGGCCGTGTCGGCCGTACCGGGCCGTGGGCCGCACACGTGTGTGCGGTTACTGTTCATTCAAGCCCATAAGCCTAACTGACATTTATCCCACCCATATATGATGGGCCGGATACGGGTAGTACCCTTGGGCCGGGTTCATGACCCGGCTGGGGACTATACGTCATCATGTCCCCCCAGTCTAGTTGTTACAACCGTAGGTGGAACCTCTAGACTACAAAGATGCTCCCGGACGTACCAAGGAATTCATAACAAAGGACAATGATGCTCGATACATGGTAGCCGAGACAAATTAAATATATCATTAAATGTCAAGTCTTACGTTAGAGCCGCATATCCCGACATGAACAACTGTTCATCTGACTTGTTTGACTGACAAAAGTGCAGACAGTCAGAACATTGAGCAGTGCAAACGTGTGGGTCAGATATGACCCGTGGGTCCCATCTGACGTTTCACTTGCCACTTGCCCCCTAGCCACACGATTAAGAATAGTGGCCAACACGTGTCACATATCCAACAGGCTGTGACCCTCAAAGTAACCCTATAAATAAGCCACCCCTACGGCTGTGTGAAACACACAGTTCACAACCTCCATTTCTGCCATTAAAGCTTTCCTCTTATCTTGAACCAAGTACGCACGGATCCCTTCACACGCAGGTTAGAATACCACGTCCTTACACTCTTTTTTAGTAATGGCTAATAGAAACAGCCCTACCATCGGATCCGTGCTAAATGTCATGACCCAAGACCAGTTAAACCATTTTTGTACAAATTACTTCATCCCTTCCAACCTACACCCCTCACTTCCTGGCGTCGGAGACCTCATAACTGAGGCTCCAGCGGGTAAGATAGGCCTCTATACTCGCCTGTTTGACGCGGCGAATTACCGTATTCCTTTCACCCACTTTCTCGTAGATTTGCTAGGATATTACAATGTACACATTAGTCAACTCCACTGCATAGGTGCCTGTAAAATTAGCCAATTCGAGATTCTTTGCCGTGCTAGGAGAATCCCCCCAACCGTAGAGTTATTTAGGTTGTTTTACACCCCAAACCTAGTGAACGGTTGGGTATCTTTCAAAAAACGAGCCTCCAACAGCCCACAATCACACAACAAACCAATGGATTCACTGAAAAATTGGTATGACCATTACTTTTTCATTGACGCAGTGGTATGGCCGGGTGATTTCATTATTAGGAACAGATTCCCGCACGACCCTAAGCCGCACGCCAGTACATACAATCCCCTTCACTCTCAAGAGTTAGATCTAAATAGGACTGGATTCCACAGAAACCTGCCGGAATCATTCTTATGCTTGCTAGGAATTAGTCGCAATTACTTTGGTCCCTCCAATAGGTATCCTGTTTTTTGGAGAAGGCAGGGCGAAGGTAGGCTAATCATCCGTACGTCAATAAGAATGTATACATGTGTTTGTATAATAACCAACATCTATTGTTTTGTGCTGGACAGAGATGAACTTTTTTGGACTGTTGCGCCAGGGCGATCCAAAGCTTGTGCCGGAAGGTCTCCGTCCTCTTCGTGAAAATGAACAACCCCTCCTTGAGCACACCCGACCAGTGACGGTTGCCTTGGAAGCCGTGCCTGATCCCCATTCTGACGAAGAACATGGAGACCATGATGAGGGTAACAACCAGATGAACCAAGGAGGTGCCGGGCACTCCTCACTTCATAGAGAACAACAGGGAGACAACATTGAACAAACCGACTCCAGCATCCGCCGGCTGATGGGCGATGATGATGATGATGAAGTGCAACAACATGTCAACTTGGACGAAGAGGAGGAAGCCGAAGAGGAAGTTGCTGAACTTACAACGCAGCCCCTCACCAGGCGCACCCGGAAAAGAGGAAACCGTGCGAGAGGGACTGCATCAGTGGAGATTGGTGAACACAATGCTCCCGCCAAGAGGCTTCGAGAGGATCACCCCATGTATCAATCTGTTGGGAGTGCCACGCAGGGTTCCGAGGCTAACCGGGCCGCTCATGTCGATCCCGTCACACAAATTGCCCCAACCGCCTCTGAAGGAGCAAGAAGCAATATGTAAGAAACCATCTCAATATGCAATAATTTCCGCGTCCTCTCTTTTTTTTTTTTTTTTTTTTTTGCTTAAGCCATACTTAATATATTTCGTAATACCCATGTCGCAGGGACAACCAAGCTGGTGCCGCGCCTCCTTCTGACACCCAAGTGGATAAGGAGAAAGGAAAAGCTGTCGAAGAAAACCCCGCGGCCCCCACAAAGTCCGGCCCTGTTTTTGAGGATGGTTCACCTCTGGTTTCCCAAGACTTCCCTTCATCCGGCGCTCCTCAACCTTTCAACCCTATTTGGACTATTACCACGGCGTCGCGATTGAGGAGTGCTGACGAGTGCCGGGAGTACCTCAATAACTGCATACCACCAAGCTTGGTGCAATAGGTAAACTCGCTCAGTCATGCGGATTTGGCAGATGAGTATAATGGGACGCTAGTACATCAGATGGCGATGGGAACCTTGATGAGGGTCAGGTTTGAAGCTGCGCTTGGGCATGTAGACTCTCTCAAGAGGAAAGTTGGACGGAGAGAAAAAATGATTGAAGATAATGAAGCCATGATTGCTGACCTCCAATCCAAACTAGCGAATGCTGAGGCAACCATCAAGACACAATCGGCCCGTGCGAGTGAACACGATCAGCAAGTAGCCCACCTTGAGTCTCAACTAGATGCTGCAAACACCAAGGTACATATCCGTGCCGCACCACCCATATATACTAAACAATGACTGTACTAACACGTCTTTCACTATAGGTAAGCACGGCCGAAGCCTCTGTCCATTCTTACTCCAGCCAGGTAGATATTCTGAACCAGAAGCTAGAGGACGCGCATTTGGCCGTCCAAAACATGGAAAAAATGCAGACAGACCTTGCTGAGGAGAGGGCCATCACCCAAGAGCTGAAAGAGGCAGTTGCCCAAAAAGAATTGGTGATTGATGCCCTGGCCGCTGAGCGTGACAATGTACTATGCCCCCAACTGCTAACAGCCATTGCAGGCCGTAGGTGGATGGTTGGGCATGGAGCACGCCTGGCCGTGACGAAGGTACTAGAGGCCCCATCCTTTGTACAACAATTTGCCAACCTTGTATCTGATGGTATCGACCATGGACGCCACGAAGGAATGGTTGAGGCTGCTGAACTGATCACTAAAGGTGGGGACATCGCCCGCCATACCTTCTTTAAGCCCGAAGCCGCCAGCAAGATGACTGCCTCCATGGCTGCGATGCAAGATCTGCATTACCCATTCCTGGATGAGCTAGAGGCCACCAAAGATGCCCCAAACGCTGAAATCATGGAAAAGCTCAGTCCTAGCACGCCTTCCAATGCTTCCTTTCCTCTAACCCTTCCTGTATATGAGGACGTCACCAGGGTCGTACTTGACGAAGAGCCCCTAGATGTGGTGTTGGAAAGAACCGCGGCCCAAGCCCAAAAGCGGGGAGAAAGTGATGAATGGTTGCCGCGTTTGGTGGAAGAACAAGCGGAAATGGGTAGGTTTCTCCCCTCAATTTAGGATGCTCCTTTTTTCAAGACACTTTCTTTGTAATCTATGGATATGTATTGTTTCGATTCGTCCGTGTATGTACACGGCTAACAATTTTTATGTTTTGTATATAAGTCCGTGGGTAGCCACGGCAATTTTGATTTGTTTGGAAACCTGTGTATTTGTGCTTGTGTTTGAAATATTGTAGTTCAATACTGCATGATGTACCACGTCTTACTCACAAAGAAAATACATACAAGTCTATAATTTACTAGACATGCGACGTGCGTCTTTACTATGCAGAGCACGGTACGGCTATAGCATATGAAACTTACCCCAACGTCTTGTGAGTAAGGTGTCTAGTAAGGATACGTGATCCGTGCGGCTGGGGTTGCATCCCTCTTACGCGGCAAGTTGAATTAGTAGGTTCACTTAATCCTCTTACCCCACCTGGAGGCGTATGGTACATGTACGGTATTTCGAGAGAATGCATATGAAAGAAACATGGCATATTATAACACAAGTAAAATTCATACGGCTAACAAAGAATCTAAAAAAAAAACAATAATTTGCACGAAACAGGCAATGGAGCTAGCTAGGCACCACGACATTTTATTAGAACATTTACATTTTTGTTTGAATAATGACGACAAGTCCTTAAAAAAGGTCCATAAGGGAAACTAAAACAAACATAAGAAAAACAAGTAAGACAAATAACCCGCATGGTCTTTATTGATACCGCCTATAGCGAAGTATCCATGCGGGAGCCGTAGCTTTCAAAGATAGCACCTTTTTAGATTGGCGATGTTCCATGTGCGCTCTAGGTCGCGGCCATCCATGTCGCGTAACTTGTACGCGCCTCGTCCCAAGGTTTCAATGACTTCATAAGGTCCTTCCCATTTAGGGCCCAGTTTTCCTGTATTTTCCACTCGACTTGCTTCGTTAGCACGATAGACGTAGTCTCCCGGTCGAAAAGAAACACCCTTGACCTTGGCGTCGTAATAAGCCTTCATCTTAGCCTTGGACTTAGCTTCATTGATGGCTGCTACTTCCCTTTTTTCTTCCAACAGATCCAGGTTGATTCGCAGTTGTTCATCATTCGTGACGGCATTAACCTCCGCCGTGCGGATGGTAGGCATCCCTATTTCTGCTGGTATAACGGCTTCAGTACCGTAAGCTAGTGCAAACGGAGTATCTCCGTTGGCCGTTTTTATCATGGTTCTATGTGCCCATAACACGTGCGACAATTCATCGACCCATTTGCCCTGTCGTTCATCCAGCCGCGCCTTGATTCCATTCCCCAAGCTCCTATTTGCTCGTTCGACAAGGCCGTTTGTTTGTGGATGCTTAACAGACGCGAAGCGCCGCTTGATGTTCAATGATGCACACCAGTCTTTGAATGGGTTATCCGTGAACTGTTTGCCGTTGTCCGATATAATTTCTCCAGGTAGACCGAAACGGCATACGATGTGTTCCCACACAAACTTCTTGACCTGCTTACCCGTGATAGATTTTACTGCCTTGGCTTCTATCCATCGTGTAAAGTAATCCATTGCAACAATCAAGAATTTAACCCCCCCCCCCCCCCCGCAGCTACAGGAAATGGTCCTGCAATGTCAATTCCCCACTTGTAAAATGGCCACGGGGACGTGATAGGGGTAAGCTCCTGCTGCGGGTGCCGCGGTACTGGCCTATGCACTTGGCAATCATTGCACCTGCGAATCATATCGCGCGCGTCTCTGTGCATAGTGGGCCAGTAGTATCCTGTTCGTAAGGCTCGGGCTACCACGGATCGTGGGCCTGCATGCATGCCGCACAACCCCTCGTGTATGTCACTGATAACGTAGGCCGCCTGGCGTGGTCCAACACACCGTAGCCACGGCTGCAAGAAAGAACGTTTATAAAGGATGCCTTCCCGGAGTTCGAAATGTTGGGACTTCCTTTTAACGCGTCTTGCTGCTTTTTCCTCGTCTGGAAGGGTTTCACTAGTCAAATAGTTGATGATTGGGGTCATCCACGTAGGTCCCTCCTCTTCAACTATAGCAGTCACTTCCCCTTCCGTGATAGACTTTTCCTTGAGTATTTCCACCAAAACCTGTTTAGACAAGTGGGCGAAGCTCGTGGATGCGATCTTACTGAGAGCGTCCGCTTTCTTGTTCTCGCCCCTTGGCACCTGTTTGATGGAAAACTTATTGAAAGTCGCGATTAGCGTTTTGACTTTTTCCAAATACCTGACCATGTTGTCCTCCTTAGCCACATACCCACCTAGAATATGGTTCGCGACAAGCCGTGAGTCCACATAGGCCTCAAGGTTGCGGACTCCCATTCTAGCGGCGATTTTTAAACCCCCAATTAATGCTTCATATTCCGCTTCGTTATTAGTGGCCGTGAACTCGAAACGGAGGGCGTACGTGAATTCCATTCCTTCTGGATTTGTGAGGATGAGGCCTGCCCCAGACCCGTCTGTGCATGAGGATCCGTCCGTGAATAGCACCCAAGGTTCCGCTGGGACCTCCTCTTGCTTAATGATTGGTTCTTCCTCATCCGGCTTCTCGATCAGGAAATCTGCCAAGATCTGGCCTTTAACAGCCGTCCTTGGTCTGTAAGATATATTGTGCCCTCCCAATAGGATGCTCCACTTCTCTAGTCTCCCTGCCACGTCTGGTCTAGATATAACCTGCTTAATTGGCTGATCCGTGATCACGACAATCGGGTGCGCCTGAAAGTACCGGCGCAGCCGCTTTGTGGCAAATACTAGTGCTAGTACCAATTTTTCCATGGGGGAATAATTCAGCTCCGCTCCTTGTAATGTTCTACTTATAAAGTAGACCGGAGTCTGTATTGTGTCTCTATCGGTCATCAGTACCGCGCTTATTGCGCCGTGAGTAGCGGAGAGATACATAACAAGTTCCTCCTTTGGACGAGGGGCTACTAACATGGGAAGAGATGCGAGATGCTGCTTGAGTTGGCCAAAGGCTTCCTCAGCCTCCTTCGTCCAACGGAAGTCTCCCTTTCTAATACACTTCTTGAGTGTCTTAAATAGGGGTAATGACTTCTCTGCGGATTTAGATAAAAATCTATTCAGTCCGGCTAACTTCCCATTCAGGGACTGCACCTCCTTTCTTGTCTGCGGGGACGGCAGCCGTATCACTGCGTCTGTCTTCTCCGGACAAGGTTTGATGCCGTTTGGGTCAATCAAATATCCCAGGAACATTCCTTCTGTTGCACCAAACGTACATTTCTTTGGATTTAACTTCATGTTAATCCTTCTCAGCGTGTCAAATGTCTCCTGGACGTCCCGGAGGAGTGCCTCCTCCGTGTGGCTTTTTATCACCAAGTCATCAACATATACTTCCAAGTTGCGTCCTATTTGTGATTCGAAAGCTTTATCCACCAACCGCTGATACGTAGCGTCGGCGTTCTTTAATCCAAACGGCATTTTCGTATAGCAATATACGCCCTGGCTTGTGTGGAACGCCGTTTTTTCTTCATCCTCCTCCGCCATCTGGATTTGGTGATACCCTTTATATGCATCCAAGAAGCATTTGAAAGGATATCCACACAAGGATTCTACTTTCCAGTCGATTTCTGGTAGCGGGTAACAGTCCTGTGGGCAGGCCTTGTTCAGGTCCGTGAAATCCACGCACATGCGCCAACTTCCGTCATGTTTCTTGACCATGACTGGATTGGATAACCACTCGTGGTAGTATACCTCGCGCATAATGCCTGCGTCCACCAGCTTCCGCACTTCCTCTAGTATAACTTGACTTCTCTCGGGCGCCTGGCCGCGCTTCTTTTGCTTGATGGGTTGGTACCCTTGGCGGATCTGGAGCTTATGCTCTGCTATCGTACGTGGCACACCCGTCATGTGTTTGGGTTCCCATGCGAATATGTCCAGGTTTGCGCTTAAAAGTGCACACATGGCCCTTTTGCCGCTATCTGAGAGCGCCCCTCCTATGGATACCTCCTGTTCCGGGTAGTCAGGGTGAATGGCCACCTTCCAATTGGGTGGTGGTGCTCCATCCTTGGGTGGTACAGGTGGTGCCGGTGTTGTCACAGTGTGGCACTCAGATGTTGGCGCGACTGTGTTATAAATAGTAACGATTCCCCCATCAACGGGGAACTTAATCATTCCGTGTGCCGTAGAGGGTACTGCCCGGATAGCCAAAATGCCTGGTCTGCCTATGATCCCATTATAAGGGGAGTGTGAACGTATCACCATGAAGTTCATCCACGTTGTAGTAGAATGTTCCTCATTCCCAATGGTGACAAGCAAACGCAACTGCCCTATTGGCCAGATGGTATCTCCACTAAAACCAGTAAGCGGCGACGTGGCCGGTACTAATTGGCTTCTTATCTCTGGGCATAACTGCACAAAGCAGTGTTCATACAATACCTCTGCTGACGACCCTCCATCCACATACATGCGACGAACATTGTGTGTTCCAACGCTTATCTCAATAGTGAGAGGCGCATCAACCACGTCACTTGCTGTAATGAGAGGGAATGAGATTTCCTTGCCGCGTGAAAATTTTTGGCCAATTTTCTGTCTCGTGCGGCGCTGCCTGGATTGGATCATGTATATGGTAGAAGGCTTGTCCTTTTGGGGGTCCTTCTTATCATACTTCTTGTTGTTGTCCTTTCCGTCTTTCCAATCCTTAACTAGGTGCTTGAGTTTGCCCGATTTGATTAGCGACTCAATATGCTTCTTCAGCTGGATACACTCCTCCGTGCCGTGCCCTTTGTCATTATGGAACTCGCAGAAGCGACTTCCCTGCCGACGTTCCGGGGGTGTGGTCATTGGGGGAGGTCTTGGAAAATTCGCCCCTTCAGTCAGCAAGATCTCCCGGTAGGACATCTTTAGGGGGTGAACTTGTCGTCCGACCGTCCGCCTTTGCTTTGGCTCTTATAGTCCGAGCCCTTGTTATTGTTCTGGTTGCCTTGACCGCCCGACTGTCTCCGGGATTGGTCATTTGAGCGGTACCCATTTCCTCTGGATGGGTAGGCTGCGGCAACAGCTGTCTCTCCCTCTATGAAATTTCTGACCCTTTCCATGAGGTCATCATATCTCTCTGGACGCTTGTCGTTGAGACGCCTGATCAGTTCTCTGTCTGTTATGGCGTGCATGTAGTCGGAGATTTTCAGGAGCTCTGGCATGGTTCTTGTGCGCGTGCACTCGTCATTGAAGCGCTCAGTGAAGGCTTCTGTGGACTCCCCCGGCCGTTGCTTGACAGTTGCCAATGAGACCGGATCCCTATTATACTTCTTCCTTTGAGTATAATTGTTCTCAAACGCAGTGCGTAGTTCCGTGAAACTATCAATGCTACGTGGGGGAAGTGCCTCGAACCAGTCGCGAGCGTTTCCAATCAAGGTCGAATTGAACATTTGGCACCATATAGGCATGGGCCATCGTTCAATTTTAGCCTGAGTATCGAATATTTTGAGGTGATCGACCGGATCACCGGACCCATCATACGTCTTGATACATGCCGGCATGCGACGTTTGGTGTCCTCAGAATAATTCCGTATGCGGAGGGTAAACGGATCTTCCCTGGGATCCGCCCATGGCCGTGTGAGCCTAGGGTCATCCCATGGTTCACACCACGGACGCGAGAGGTCCTCTGCTTCCGTATCCCGATAGTAGGGGCCACCATAATACTCATCATTATTTGGTGGCGGGGGCGTGCGCCTAGGCCGGCGGCGCTTGGGTGGATGGTCATCCGAGTCTTCCCCAGACGGATCTGGGGACGGCGGTGATGCCCGACCTTTTGAATAGGGACCACTTTTCTGAGATGAACCAGGAGCCTCCCTCCCTGTGTTCATCCTATCCCACACACTTGGGCGACGTGTGGTTCTGGTCAGCCCTCGATCTGGCCGCTCGGGGGAGCCATCCGGCCTTTCTCCATCTTGGGGCTGCGTTAATTCTTGCATAATGCGGTCCCCTATGCGTTCAAACACATTCCGGGGTTGAGGGTCTTCCTCAAAGGTTCCCTGCTCCCGAGGCTGAGTCCTTTTTCTCCGATTTCGGGAAGGGGGGGATGGTCCACTGTCGCCAAAGTTGAGTCGGGCTTGGAGGTTTCTCCCCAGGCTCAATCTTGATGCGATCCCTGGGACGATCCTTTCAAAATTCTGAGTGAGAACTCGAGTGAGCTCATCCTCGCTGAGTGGTTGAGCTTCCACTTCTTCCTCCATTAAGGGTCTACGTGGCTCCTTGTTAGGAGGGTCTGGCGCACTTCCCGGATCAGGGTTGTCCAGGGTTGAAGTGGGCGGGGGTGTCACCGAGATCGTGCTCGTCACCCCTGCGGACTGAAGACCGCTACGGTTACCTGGCCCGCCTGCGAGGCGGCTAGGTGATTGGTTGGGAATAAGAATCCCTTCCCCTGGGGGCTTCCGATTCCCAGGATTCACGTTCCAGGGGTTAACTGGCGGATGCCCCTTTGTCATTGAAAAGATCGAGATGAGGTTTTGTTCTAGCTTAGTGTTAGGGTCCCACGGATGACGCCAACTTGTTGATGCAAAAGTTGGTTGATCCTTGCTAGACCCGAATTAGGCTTAATTCGGGTTGGCTGGGTACCGGCTCCTACACCAAGTGAATCGTCTGGTTGGGATCCTGCACACTAAACAACACGCGTTAAGCTTACCGTAGGAAGGTTTCCCACGATTAGACTCCGGCGTGAGAGTAAGTAATCGATTTAGGGTTATATGTGAGTTAAGAGAAAATTGTGATACCTTCGTGGAACCCTTGGGGGTTCCTTTTATAGGCAGTGAAACCCTAGTGGGCTTTCACTGATCCTTCGGCCCCAAAGAAGAGATAAGCACCAGAATTAGAATGATTGTTATCTTCTAATTCTGGTAGTGAATATCCTCTCTTATTGGGGTAAAGATATTCCTAGACAGAATATCATTCTGTCTAACCCTATGTCGGCCGTGTCGGCCGTACCGGGCCGTGGGCCGCACACGTGTGTGCGGTTACTGTTCATTCAAGCCCATAAGCCTAACTGACATTTATCCCACCCATATATGATGGGCCGGATACGGGTAGTACCCTTGGGCCGGGTTCATGACCCGGCTGGGGACTATACGTCATCACTTGTGTAAAAAGCTTAAAACTTGCTCCCAGCTTATGGATTAAGCTAGAAGAAAGCCTTAGCTTATAGGTCAGATAATAATAAGCTTAAAAAAGAAAGAAAGGACCAAACCAATGGCTTGTTTAAACTTGGGTACCCACTACACCAGAACAAGCCATGGTGTTATGGACATACACAAGCTCAAATACCATCATACCAACACAATTAATCACCATTTTAACAGGTTTTGAATAAAATTTAAGATTTGAGAAAAGACTTGAAAATTAATCAGAAACTTGGAAATTTAAAAACCTTTGCTGAAACTTAAACCAAACTTAAACAATGAACTTAAATCAACTGAAAATGTAAAGGGTACTCAATATTTCTCATCAACAATACTTAAACCATTTATATTAATTCATAAACTGGCTTTACAAAGTTTGTGAAAAAGGAGAAAATTCAAGAACAGAACTAAGCTACGTCCTAAAGGCCTTTATATAGAGGCTTACATTATGATTCTAGAAGTGATAAGAAGCTAAAACCCTAACACTTGAACTTCCAATCTTGCCCTTGGATGATTTTTGAATTTTGAGTCAAAACAAAGCCATGTGATGATCTTGGCATGTAGCTGAGATGCCAGTGATGTAGGAGTAATCTAGGACGTCCATTTTGCCTTTGGGAACAAGAAAATGTTGTGGGATGTTGATCTTGCTGTCCATTGTTGGAAATACGTTTTACGTATTTATGAAGGATCGGTCGCTCCAACGATAATTATGTAATGGGCTCGTGGTTCACTTTATAATGTATAGTCCATATAGCCCACATGTAGGGTGGGCTATATATATACCCCTCCTAGCATGTTAGGAGGGGGTTGGTTAGTTCATTCATTCACACTTATCATTAATCTAATTATTTTCTCTCTCTACTTTTCTTCCCTCTCCTTTCTCTCTCTACACCTAATCTCCTTCTTCCCCATCTCTTCCACCAAATCCATAGATCTAATCCATCATTTACCAAATCCTTAGAATTCGTAGGCCTTCAATTGGTATCAGAGCCATGGTTGAATCTTAGGATTTGTAGTTTTTTATCTTTTGATTTGGTGGTAAAAATTCTTTCTTTTCTTATTTTTTATCCATCTTTTCATCATTCGATCAATTTTTTGATCAATTTTTTATCAATTTTTTATAAATTTTTATCAATTTGTTATTTTTTTTTATCAGTTTTATTTTTTACGTAGGTTTTTTACAATCAGTTTTTATTATCATTTTTTAATAATCTGTTCATCTTTTCATTTTTTTAATCAGTCTCTTTTTTTAATCATTTTTTACTCAGTTATTTTTTAATCAAATTTTTTTTTAGATCCGTTTATCAGTCCAAATCCGTCATCTTTTCATTTTTTTTTTCATATCTGTCCAAAGTCAGTCCTATTTTCCATATCATCAATCTGTCCAACATCAGTCCCGTTTCATTGTCAAACGTCTCGTTTCAATAATCTGTTCATTCAAGCTGTTGTAAAACATTCCGTATGGACAAATTTTGAAAATCTTTCCGAATAGACAAAAAGTTCCGCATAGACAAAAAGTTCCGCATAGACAAAAAGTTCCGAATAGACAAAAAGTTCCGAATAGACAAAAAGTTCCGCATAGACAAAAAGTTCCGCATAGACAAAAAGTTCCGAATAGACAAAAAATTTCCAAGACTCTAAACAACTCTAACCAAGACTCTCGACTGAAACCAAATCTCACAGACCCCTCACTCACGACTCACAAAATCTTCACAAACTCTCGTCACACTCTCTCCCTCACCAAAAGCCTCTCGACTCACTAACACACACAAGACTAAACACCCAAACCCTCTCGTCTCTCTCCCTCGAACCGACTCAAACAATACGCCTCACATCTCTCGACATCAAAACCCACGAAACAGACTCATCACAAACAGCCTCGACATCCACCTCGACCAAACCATTACTGTTACGACTCACTCTTAACCCCGACACCCTCACACCCAAACCGACTCTAACCCAAACCGACTCTAATCCAAACCGACTCTAATCCCGACACCCTCACACCCAAACCGACTCTAATCCAAATCGACTATCATTCTGACCCACACCCACACTCAACCCTAACACAAATCAGCCTATCCCCAACAGAAAGACACAACAGTAGAAGAGAGAGACTCATCAAAACAAAAAATTAGAGACACCTACCCGAGACCTTTTGCAAGATCTTGAAGCCATAACTTGATCAGTCCTTCGTGGGTCCGTTGATTAGTTTGTGTATTAGTGGTGACATTGTATGATCATAAGACGAGATAGATGTTTTGAGTGGTTTTAAGATAGATTTTATTCTCTATCTTTGAGTTTTGATGGCTGCGAATGGTCAAGAACAAAGGACAGAGTGATATTTGAGATTGTTTGTTTGGGTTCTGTGTTTGAGATTGAGAGAAATAGATTGACAGTAAATCTGTGAGAGAGAGAAGGGTGTTTTTTTGTGAGTTTCGTAGGTTTAAGGAGAGAGAGAGAGAACTAAAAGGGGTGATATTTGTGAGAGAGATTATCATGGGCGGACTTAACTAGGTTTGACGAATATTTGTTTTCTTATTATTTAAATGGGACGGAGATAACAAGAAAGTGGGGCGGTGAGTTATTTTTTTGCTTGGGCCACGTGGAACTGGTCTTGGGAAACAGCTTGAAGAAAACGGGTTTCACTTACATCAGATTTTTTTTAAAAAACATTTACAAATATCCGATTTTCTTTTAATTTTAGAAACAATCAGTTTTTCTCTTTTTATTTTTTTATATTTTAGAAAGTTTTTTTTTAAGTTGCGTTATTTTTTTTATTATTTTGTTTTGAAATTTTATTTTTTTCGATATTAACTTTTATTCTTTAAATTGTTTTTATTTTTATTTTGATTAAATAAAAGTATTGGGACAAAGTGACGTGATATAGTGACAAGGATTATTTAGCCGACGGATTGTTGAGGCAGTTATTCTGAAAATTAACGTGGAAAAATCCTGTGAATTTCATTTTTCTTGGTTTATCCATGATTTGTCAAGTATCGTATTGGTCTTTCGACATTTACCACGTTTATCTTTCTTCGATTTTCAATGGATTCGGTCAAATCGAACAAGGGAGAATTGCATCAAGTGCAAGCCAACGCTAGAAAAAGTGACATCACTTCATTTCAAATGCTTCAGTATCATCTGGTCACTCTTTCGAGGATTCAAGGAAGGAGCGAATTTGTGACAATCTTTGGACAAGATCGTCATATATTCATCGACTCACTTTTCACCACTTTGACCGAACTCGCCGAGCAACTCAACCGTGACAACTTTAATCACTCTGCATCGGCACTTGCATACAAGACTCTTGTGACACAACTCACGCCTTTCCTCCAATTCAATATCATCATGCCTGAAAGTTTAGTGCTTTGCCAATCATTTCTTCGAGATACACATACCGAGTTTAGAGCTTTCCGTGATACAATTTTGAAACTCCTGACATCGGTCTCGTCTTCGATTTATCAAAGATCACAACTTCAGCAAGCATATGATAATGGAGTGCAAGAATCAATGACACAGATGCAAGAAGAGAATGGTCATACGGTTGACAACTTGGAGCCTAACGATGGCAAGAGCACGGATTCAGAAGGACAACATGATATCAGTGGCACGTCGGGGAATGTTCACGAGATTTCTCTTGATGACACCTTACCCATTTATGACGAAGAGCCTGCAAACATGGTACAATGTGATGTTGGTTATGATGTATATGCTGATAACATGCCGCATATTGAGCATTCTGAACCTAATTATGACAAACATGGGATGGAAAAGAGTGATAGAAATACCACTTCTGATTCATCCGATGTAAGTCATAATGGGGGAGAGATTGTTCAGAATGCTATAGTACATCATGAAAATTGTATTATAACTGCTTCATTGTCTGCTTCTGATTCCAAGATTAGAGAGCTCGAAATGATTGTAGCTCAACAATTAAAAGATCTTGAGGATGCCAAAATTGAATTTTCTAAGAAAACGGATAAATTTGAAACATACTTTGAAAAACTTGAAAAGTCAAACGTTGTTCTTGAAAGAAAATTGGATCAAACTGTTCTAGATTCTAAAGCTGAAAAGGATAATCTTTTGAAACAAATTCAACTGCTTGAATCTAAGTTGGCATCCCAAGATAACTTGCTCAAAGAAAATGAAACGTTAAAAGCCCAAGTTCAGGAAAAGGTATTTGCTATAGCTGCGTTGAAAAACGAGTTAAGGAAAAATAGAGGAACTAGTGTGGACACTAAGCTTGAAAAACCATCAATCTTGGGGAAACCGCCTACAAATCAGTTCGTCAGACAACCGACTGTCAGACAACCTACTGCATTTAGATCCGAGCGACCACAATCCTCGAGACCGCGGTTTGCCTCCCAAGTTGATTTGGTTCATCTTTCTAGACCAGACACTCCAGCAACTAGGCCCTATGAGATCACTCCAGCTTTAGCAAGACCAAATCATATGATTGCCTCTAGTTTCCCTAAAAATACCAAGACCACGTCTAGAACTAGTTCAAATGACGTTTGCCATAAATCTGGTCAAAGGGAAGCTATTCAAAAGACACATGTCAGAGATAGCAATGTCCAACCTAGTCAGATGCCTTCTAGATTACCCAACACTGCTAACCATAGCATGCCATCTTCTAGGAGCATCGATCAATCATCTAGGAATTATTCAGACATTAAATATGCTACTTGTAAAACATGTAGAAAATGTGTCTTTACGGCAAATCATGATGCTTGTGTCAAGAAATTACTTGATGAGGTGAACTCCCGTGCTAGAATTAAGTCCCAGTGGATAGCTAAAATCAAACCCTTTGGTAAAGTTTGGCGCCCCACTGGTAGAACTTTTATTCTTGTAGGAAACGAGTGCCCTTTAACTAGGATAGTCTCTGATTCTACGAAGACTACTAGGGAGGAAATTGCAAAGGATGATACATCACTTAAGCCTGAACTTAAGATTTTCTATAAAAGGAAACGTTTGCCAACTAAGACAAGTGAATTATCCCCTCAGGCCACCTCTGACACAAGTAAAGCCAACTGTGAACCCCCACGTGCTTCAAAAAGAGATATCTCTAACCCATGCAAAAGTATACAAACTCCTAATGAGATTGCAGGTACCAAAGTTGATGTTCCAAAAGAACAAAGCGGTCCAATCGTTGTATACCGTTCAACTAAGGACACTCTCAGAGTTTGGTTGCTGAAGAAGCAGATATCAGAGAAACTAGTATCTCAGGGGATTCATGGTTAAAGCTAACAAGGACTTACAGTCACATAACAGACTGTAACTCGATCTCCAAAGACAGGAAAGTTCATCCCAATGATGACTTATCCTAAAAACGAGAAATTCATTTTTCTCGGGCATGAGCTTATGTTAAAAACATTCCACGTTTTTAAGCTCATGCACTAGGACTTATAGTCACATCACAGACTATAACTCGCTCTTCAAAGAAAGGAAAGTTTATCGCCGATGATAAACTTATCCTAAAAACGAGAAATTCATTTTTCTCGGGCATGAGCTTATATCAAAAACATTCCAAGTTTTTAAGCTCATGCATTATGGCTCCTCGTTAAATGACAGACGACGACCCGGACTTCAGAGACAGGGAAGTTTATATACGCAACGATAACTTACCCTCTTAACAAGAAATTAAGTTTTCTTGGACACGAGCTTATCCTAAAACCATTCAAAGGTTTTAAGCTCGTGTACAAGGCTTATAGATAAATGACAGTCTATAACCCGTTCTTCAAAGGCAGGAAAGTTTATCGCTGATGATAAACTTATCCTTACAACGAGAAATTAATTTTTCTCGGGCATGAGCTTATATCGAAAACATTCAAAGTTTTTAAGCTCATGCACAATGACTTACAGTTAAATGTCAGACTGTAACTCGAACTTAAAATAAAGGAAAGTTTATCTTTTATGATAACTTATCCTCTTAACGAGAAATTCACCTTTCTCGGTCATGAGCTTGTCTTAAAACATTCGAAGTTTTAAGCTCAGAAAGGAAAGTGTATCTTTTAAATAAGAGAACTTTTCCTCGTAACGAGAAATTAACCTTTCTCGGTCATGAGCTTTCCGTTAAAACAGTCAAAGTTTTCAAGCTCATGAACACGACTTCTAAGTAAATGTCAGCTTAGGACTCGTTCTTCAGATAAAAGGAAAGTTTATCGCCGATGATAAACTTATCCTTAACAACGGGAAGTTTACAACTTCTCGGACTTGAGCTCGTTTTATAAGATATTCAACATCTTAAGCTCAAGTAATTGGTTTTTCAAAACTTTGAACACAATTTTTCGAGAATTTCTCAAAAGGTTTTTCTAAATCTTTCAAAATTGTGTGTTCAAAAATGTTTTGATAAAAAGAGCATGTCTTCTGGAATCGATAATATTTACGAACCTAGAAATGTCATTCAATAATGACACGGGGTTTTAAATAAAGTTCGAGCAGAAGTTCAAACTTTTAAAACATGCTCAAAATGGTTTGCTATTATTTCCGATAGTAACCCGCTTTTCACTTTGAAGTCAAGCATTTCACCGGAAAGCTTTGACTTCAGAATCCGAAGTTATCAACTCCACAATCCGAAGTTCGTTGCAATTGATATCTACATACTCGACGATGCGACTACTCAAACGGTGACTACAGCTCTTTCAATAGAACACGGGTCAACAATTGAGGGGGAGCAATTGTCCAGCATTCAGAATCCTTGATGCCGAGAGTGCCAAGTTCACATATTGGTGTTAAGACAACGATATCAATCATACACATGGAGTCAAGAGATAACTTCAGAAGTTACGAGGAAGACCAACATTCGTGAACAAGAACCATGTGCTTCTTTCATATGATGTTCTCCATTATTCAGGTCCAACCTCGTAAATTGCTAATCTTGTGGATACATTATCATATTTTTATCTTTGCACGTGTTAAATACCTTACACTTGTGTTTAAAAGGTATTTAATTTACGTTTCAAGTACACCCTCAATAAATTGAGGGGGAGCTTGTGTACCTCATGAAGATAATTGGATTTACATTTTTCTTCCCAAATTTTCTTAAAATGCTATTAAATCAATTGATATTAAAAACATCGATTGGGTTAATATTTTTAATATGGGGGAGAAAATGTGATTTAATATGGGAAATGATTAATCACAAATGGTTTGACTTAACGTGTTAGCTCATCCCGACATGTGCGAAATGTTTTCGAATATCGTAGCATATGTTAAGGGGGAGCAAAATGGATTTGCACTTCAAAATGGATTTCATGGTGATTTATACTTACCCAAAACATCTCTTTTCACGACGATGAAGATTGTGGTGACATAAGGATGGTAGGATAGGTTAAAGTCCAATGATTTTTCTAGAACCAGAGGAATCTTCCCAAGGACATTCCATAGCTAGAAATAGTAGTCCTTAGGAAAGATGGAGAAAGATTGTGAACGTAGCTGAATGCCGACCACGTACTTAAGTTAGCACTGGAACAATCACAACAAGGTGCTAGTGATGACGTATTGGTAAGCATTGAAGGGGTTGAAGAATGAAAAAGAATTGTAAAGATAAAGGGTGTAAAGAAAGAAGCCCTCCTTACAACCTTAGGCAGAAACCGGGTCAATTCATATGCTATTGAGATCATTTTTAATGATTCTTGATATTGAAGAAAGACATCATGGACCCAGTGATGCAATGCACAACCCTTCCCAGCTAACTCAGATATCTCTCAAAAGATATTTGTTTTAATCACACGGAGACAACACATTATCTATTGATTTATTCATTCCGAATAAATTGGTATTGAAAAGGTGGCACTCCTCTCCAGCCTCCGATCACCAAAATCCAAAATGCACGATCGAGTCTAGAGCCATTTGAGATCATCAAATATCTCATTAGGACACACTTTCATATTTACTTGCTTCTTCACACACTGTGAAAAGTAAGAAAGTTCTTAAGAGTCCTACGCAAAATCTTCATGATCTTGCCTGAACATCCGAGTAATACGAAAGTACTTACAATGAAGATGGAAATCCTTCTTGAGCGAATATCAAAAAGCTCATGGTAGGTGACTTGTGCGATTCTTTATGAATCAAACTTGTGATAACTGGAAAGCAACAGTGGTTTAATTCTTAAATGAATTTAAACACGTTCCAGGCCTCTACGCATTATCATATGATCTTGCCAGAACACTCAGAGTGACTCTTTATTGATCACAGTGACGAGTGGAAATCCTTCTAGTGTTAACATCAAACAGCACTTGGTAGGTAACTTGCAAGATTCTTTATGAATCAAGCTAGTGACAACTGGAAAGCAACGATGGTGCGGTTCTTAAATGAACTTTACTTGTTCCAGGAACATGAATTGACGGCTTCAAATCATGCGGATAATATTATCTAAATGATTCACTCTTTACGTTCGCAGTCAGCTTTGGACGGTCGAGTAAAGAGAACGGGTTTACCCGCGAAATCTTGTCAAGGAGGTTCTTAAGTGAAACTACCTGCCACAAGTACGATATTTAATATCGTCCAACGGTCTTCACCGACTGGAGGTAAAATGCTACCGAATTAGAATGAAATGTTCAAGGCCATTTCATCAGTGTATATTGTTTGTTGCTAACTGTCTTATGCAGCGTAACAAGAAGGTGGCATTGCGGTGTACAATCCAGAAGAAGTCGTCACCACATGCTTATACTACATACACTTAGTACTTCAACAAATTCAAGAAAGTCTGAAGGTCAAGTCTTCCGCTGTATCAAACTCTGAAGCTTTCAAGAATTTAAAGGTATAAGTATGTGGAACATGAAGTCACGAAGAGGCAAATTTCACAAGTGATGAATGCACAAGGTCAAGGCAAGGAAACATGCTCAAGACTAAAGTCAAAGATCACATCAAGCATATTCACAAGAAAAAGATCGAAGACTCAAGCATAGATGCTAGGTTTAATATTTTGTAAAATAGTGTGACCTCCCTTAGGGGGAGATTGTTGGAAATGTGTTTTCCCAAAGAAAGTCTCGGTCACATCATTATTAGCATAGATCACGAGCCATAGGATATTTAGAACTTTGTAACTTGGAGCGACCTCCCTTAGGGGGAGATTGTTGGAAATACGTTTTACGTATTTATGAAGGATCGGTCGCTCCAACGATAATTATGTAATGGGCTCGTGGTTCACTTTATAATGTATAGTCCATATAGCCCACATGTAGGGTGGGCTATATATATACCCCTCCTAGCATGTTAGGAGGGGGTTGGTTAGTTCATTCATTCAACATTCCATTATTAATCTAATCACTTTCTCTCTCTACTTTCCTTCCCTCTCCTTTCTCTCTCTACACCTAATCTCCTTCTTCCCCATCTCTTCCACCAAATCCATAGATCTAATCCATCCATTACCAAATCCTTAGAATTCGTAGGCCTTCATCCATTTTTTTTTAGAGTGAATAGTGGGGCAGGGGAGGGTTGGAGAGACATGTGAGGTGATAGTGATGGGGGTTTAAGGGTGGTTTTGGGTATAAGATGTGTTTAATTAAGGATCTGGAAAGATTTACCCAAAACCCCTTGTTTTAAGTGATGTTCTTCCTGGGAAAAATTAGGGTTTAAGGGTGGATTAAGGGGATTTTAATCCGTTTTGGGTTTAATGTTTTTTAAATTAATTGTTTAGAGGGAAGGTTTAAACTAAATTAAGTATTCAGTTAAGGTGAGTGGAGAGTGACGTGGAGGAAAGGGTGATGCTGATTGGGTGTGGGATGTGAGTGGGTGAGGTGTCAAGCCGTGAGAGGAGGGAATAGCTTAGGTTGTCTGGCAGGTTTGGCCCTTCACTTTTCACTTTTTGTTCACTATGTATAAAATGGCTATCAACGCCAAATTAACACATGACAACTTTGGGAAGGTTGTCAAATTTGGCACAACAAGTTTTGAAACTTGTTTTAAGGACTTAAAATGTAATTTCTTCATATTCCAAGGACTGATTTTGACATGTCTTCATACTTCAAGGCCTTGACTTGTTTGTTGACTTCTTGGAGGACCAATATTGACAATTTAGATTTGTTGAGGGACTAAATTTACCAATTCTTCAAAGTTAAGGGTCCTTTTTGTAATTTTGACAAACTTTAGGGACCAAACTTGTAATTATGAAGATACAAGGGTATAAAGTGTCAATTCTTCAAACTTGGAGGACCAATCTTCAATATTCTTCAAATCTTCAAGGGTTTTCTTTGGAAAATTCCTCGTTAGGGCTTGGTTCATCGTGCGGCTTCGTTTCCCGTGTTCATTTTTGCATGATTCTTGTGATCATTTGTCATTTTTCTCAATATCCGTACCTAAAATACACAAGCAACAAACACAAGAATATATTTGGGTATTTTGATGATATTTAATGCATTTTAAGCCTAATTTGGACGATGAGACTATGTATAAAAGTAGTCTCATCACTAGCTAAATGTGACTTCACCGAACATATGGCTTATTTGTTTTGATCTCTCTTAAATAACTCTTAATAAAATGCGAGAGAAAGTTCATGATCTGCATATTTGTGAGATACGCTACCCCCTCCATGTTCCCTGTCCCAACATAATTGCAAAACCAACTCAGTCAATAAAGTAATTTGGGTATAATCCCATTAGTCGAGCTTGTGAACAAAATTAGTCTAAATCTGTACTTATATCAATGTTAAAAACTTTTACATGATAAACAAATTTTTTTCAGAACATATATTTGTTGAAGGACAAACCTTTTATGGACAAACCTTTTAAAGACGGGAGGCAATGGTGACGGAGTAGGGTTTGGGTTAGGTTTATAAACAAACACCACTAGTTATCTCGATGGCGGATCGGCGACGGAAAGACAGATCGGCGGTGATATTGAAGATCGACAGAGATGGTGTACGAGCTATTGTAGGGTGCGATGGATGTGTTGCGGTGGTGCTGTAGGGAGTGACGAGGGCGGTGGTTGGAGTTAGGATTGTGTGTGTTTTGGTTATGAAATGAGTGTATGTGCAGGTGAGCTGAGGGAGGAGATAAATGAATGAATGAATGTGAAAGGATGGATATCCACCGTAGGATTATATTTTAGATTAAAGGACCAAATATGTTCTTTTGAACTTTTTTAAACACATGTTCCTTGTAGATCTTTTCTCTATTAATATATCCTTACAGATAACTATGTGACTGGAACGTCAATAACAGAAGACTACATAGTTTTTAGCTAAAATGTAATAACCCACACCACCTATTTATAACCGTAGATCACAAGAGTCAACATGGGAACCAACTCCAGGAATCTTATTCTGTCCGCTTCTGCAAGATATAATGCTTGTCCCTGCATACTGAACAGTTAATAAGATTTTTCTTGCGACCCATCAGGATATGTATTCTAGATATTTTCAGGGTTAACCTTTATCGAGAAAAAATCAGTAAATAATTCTAAAAACACAATTTGAACTATTATAATTAAGTTTAAGATTACTGATTTACATTATCATCAAACCATCTCTTTCATCTTAACCAGGTCGTGACCAAAGCAATTAAAATTTTTAAGGGGGGGGTGTCAAATAATTTATCGCTTTACCACTTCCTTTTATAACCCGCACCCGTTGGACCAAAGTCCGAGCAATTATCTCGGGTAGCTCACAGATTATGTTAAACATTTGCTTGTTCTGAATACTTGATCCACTTCGTCCCAATACATATTAAGCTAATTGTTAAAAAAGGGAGAAAAGCAAAGCCACAAAATCAGATGCAAGTATCACAATTATCAATTACTAACAATATTAAAAAAATAGATTTGGCGACTTACATATGAAATTGTCCTGCTCTAGTAGGTCCTGTTCCAGCCGGTCCTGCTGTAGCTTGTCATATTTCAGTCGGTCTTGACTCTTGAGCAGGTCTTTTTCCTTTTCTAGCAAGGTAAGAGCAAACATTGATACATATACGTAATACATCTTCTATACATATAGTGGTTATGTATTGTACCTGAATTTTTACGCCTTGCTCTCACAATTCTTCCTCAAGTGCTTTTTTTTACTCATTGTTATCTGGACTCTTTTTTCTTAGCAGGAGCAGGAGTTTGTCAACAGTTATAAGACAGAATCCATAACCGCAGGCCTACCTCTTGGAATTCTATTTTGATAAGACGATAGAAGATCATCATCTTTCATTCCATCAATAGATCTATCTAAATAGCCAACTCACGATCATCATTCAATTCAAATGAGCCTATTCAAGAAGGATGTCGAACACTTCAAAATTATTCAACCTACAACACCAGATTGCAAATCCCCATGTGACAAGAGTCTTGGCTGTAAAAAAATAGAAATCGAGTAACCTTACTCTTAAGATATCATTACAATGATGTTACATGAGAAAAAATCCGTATGAGAAAAAATTCGTAAGATATTCATAACCTTACTCTTAAGATATTCATAAACGAACCGTGTTTGCCATTAGGGGATTAGGGTTTTGCAGTATGTATGAGAAAAAATTCGTTTTAGGGATACGGTTTAATATGATTTCACTATAATTAAGGAATTGATTTTACAAAATCCCGAATATAGTAATTTAAGAATAAATTGCATCCTGAAATTCGGTACAGATTTATATTTTTGGGAATAATTGCATCCTAAAATTTCATACAAATTTTCAAACGTTTTCAGTATATCTGTAAGCATGAAAATCGAAAAGGAATGTAATTATCGTGATACATATTCCAAATTTAAGTGCCATGTGATAGTTTAATATTATAGCCAATGAGATAAAGCCATGTAGGCATATGCCATGGCGCCTATCCTATTTTCCTAGTCAAACTTAGCCTCATATATATATATATATATATATATATATATATATATATATATATATATATATATATATATATATATATATATATATATATATATATATATATATAAATATATATATGCACTAGCTTAAAGACCCGTCTAACGTCGGATAAGCAATTTTTGTGAGAACTAACAAACATATTTTAACATTAAAAGAAAATAACAGGTTCTGATAATAGATGAAAAAATTAATAAAAAGAGCATGAACAATTTGATAAGCGTTTAATTATAATTATGTAACTATCACAATAATAGAATGCGATGCATTTTGGTCTTCAAATATGTAAGAGGAAATGAAGTTAACAGTTAATGCCCACTCCGCGAACACTACACCGGGTGTATCTTTAAGATTTTTTTGTAAGAAGTATTCCGACGACTTATACAGATTAAATGTACATATTACACAAACATATACAATGAGTACTCAACATATCCAAATCCATATCCGATCTAGAGATCTCATACCTCACAAGAAAAGGCAACACCTTCCAAGATAAAATCAGAATCTCGGTAAACATCATTTAAGATCGAGTGTTTCACCTAAAAAAAATCATCGCAACAAATATATAAGTTTCAAATGTGGTATTGTGCAAGTGTAACAACTGCGCTAATAATTCATTATTCAAGAAGGAAAAACTAATGGATTAAGTCTAAAAGTTCGATGGGCTTACTGATTTGTGTAGGCAAAGATATTGCAAGCGGTTCACTGGTTCCTTGTCGAATACAAATTCATGTTCCATGAATTACTTTTGGATTTGGAAAAAAAATAAAAATACATTTTTTAGGATAATATGTATGTAAATCTACATATCAAAAGTTACGAAAGAAGAGCTGCAAACTTGCATGAACACTTGTACATAGATTGGAATGAAAACAATACGCCTTAACTTGCCATGTAGTTTTAAAGTATCTAAGAATTGTTGTTTAATATTTTGTAATCTTAATAATTAAGGAAGCTTAACTAGTAAGCATCCTTACCTCCTAAGTATCCTTATTCGTGAAGTATTCTTACTTGGATACTTACCTACCTAGTAGTCATAGTTATCTTAGCTATGAAGTACTTGCTTACTAAGAATACTTAGAAGCAAAGAAAAGTCCTTGTACTAAGTTTTGTAATCCTATAAATAGTAGCATAAGATAAGCTGGAATATACATCACTCCAGCCTTCAATTTCAGTTTTCAATTTACTCTCTTTATCATTGTATATCAGCAAGTATGCAACTTTAATCTATTAAGTGTAGATTCTGTAAACACTTACAGTGGTATCAGAGCTCTCTTCTTAAGGGGCTACTATATTACTCGAGTGAAACACCTTCTAGATTCCACAAAAATCAGCCTAAACATGGCTTCTAGTGCAACTACTGTTCCCGCGATTCCAATATTTTCTGGAACGCATTATCATATTTGGGTAGTGAAGATGAAAACCTATTTGAAATCTCAAGGTTTATGAAAGGTTGTAGAGACTGATGAAAGTCCTCCAGCACTCGGACAAAACCCGACGGTTGCTTAGTTAAGAAACCACGAGACTGAGTCGCTAAAGAAGGACAAGGCACTAACCTGTTTACATTCAGGTATTGCCGATCAAATTTTCAACTCTCTAATGGACTTGGACACACCAAAAGCTATGTGGGACAAACTCCAAGAAACCTTTGAAGGTACTGATAGAGTAAAAGCTGTCAGATTATTAACTCTCAAAAGAGAGTTTGAATTATTAAGAATGAAAGATGACGAGCTGGTGAAAGATTACTCCGCAAGGATGATGGACGTGGTTAATCAAATGAGGCTTCATGGAGAAGTTGTGAAAGACCAAAAGGTGGTAGAGAAGATGATGATTAGCGTTCCTCCAAAGTTTGAAGGGAAGATTTACGCCATAGAAGAGTCTTGTGACCTTAATACTCTTACGGTTTCTGAATTAACTAGTAAACTCCAAGCACAAGAGCAAAGAGTTTCAATGGGATCAGAAGAGAAAGTTGAAGGTGCTTTTCGAGTATCTTCGAGAACTAACAAGGCTGCCGGAAATTCAAAACAAAACGTTTTCATAAGAGGAAGTTTCAGCAAAGGAAACAATAGAGGGTTTACCTCACAAAACCCTTCTTCAACATCAAAGAAAGGTACTTTTCCTCCATGTAGTATTTGTCAAAACACAAATCATCTCGAAGCAAATTGTTGGTTCAAAGATAAACCAAACTTTAAGTGCAACTTTTGCAACAAGTTTGGACATATCGAGAAGTATTGTAGAGCAAAGAAAGCTCGTAACAACACACAAGGAATTCAGAAAGCAAATGTTTCCGAGGAAGATCATGTTGATGATGAGCATTTGTTCATGGTGTCGCATCTTGATAAACATCCGGATAGCCTTACGTGGCTTATGGATAGTGGATGCACAAGTCATATGACTCTAGAAAAGTCTTTCTTTATCAGCCTCGACACCAAAGACAACCCAAGAGTGAAGCTAGGAGATGGACGTTATGCTCGAGCAAAAGGAAGAGGTACTATAGCTATCAACACAAAGAAAGGTACCAAATACATTTCTAAAGTATTATATGTGCCTGAACTTGATCGAAGTATGTTAAGCGTACCACAAATGATAAAGAACGGCTATGGTGTGAACTTTAAGAATGACTCGCGATGCATTATTACTGATTCTCGCGATTCTGAAATAGCTAGCCTTGATATGGTGAATGATAATTATTACTTGAAGCTTGACGTTGCAAATGCTAGTGTTTTTAGTGTTACCGAAGATGACAGTATGAAATGGCACAAGAGATTTGGTCACTTCAATTACAGAACACTTAAGAATATGTATACTAATAAGATGGTAAGAGATTTGCCTCCCATTAGTGAAGTTGATTCCAAGTGTGAAGGTTGTGAATTGGGGAAAAGTTGCAGGTTGCCTTTCTCAAAAGCTGGTGTGATGAGAGCCACACACAAGTTAGAAATCGTGCATTATGATATTTGCGGCCCTATGTCAAAACCATCCTGGAGCGGTAATAAATATTTTGTTCTTTTCATTGACGATTATACAAGAATATGTTGGGTTTATTTCCTTAGCAGCAAAGCTTCGGTATTCTCAATCTTCAAAAGTTTCAAGAAACTTGTTGAAGTGCGAAGCGGGAGTACTTTGCGTATTTTTAGAACCGATAATGGTGCAGAATACACGTCAAACGAGTTTGAAGATTTCCTTAGGCAACAAGGAGCAATTCACCAAGTTACAGTTCCATACTCGCCTCAACAAAACGGTGTATCCGAAAGGAAAAATATAACGGTTATGGAGATGGCGAGATCAATGTTGTTCGAGAAGAAACTACCAAAGTCATTTTGGGCTGAGGCAGTAGCTACATCGGTATATTTGCTGAACAGATTGGCAACAAAAGCCGTGAGCGGTAAAACTCCGGTTGAAGCTGGGTCGGGAATTAAACCGTCAATTCAACACTTAAAAGTCTTCGGGTCTATCGCTTATTATCATATTCCAGACATCAAAAGATCAAAGCTTGATGCAAAAGCCAGAAAAGGCATCTTTGTCGGCTATGCAAAAGAGTCAAAAGGATATAGAATTTATGATCTCAATGATGGTAAAATTGTAATCAGCAGAGACGTGACTTTTGATGAAGGGGCTTATTGGGACTGGAATGTGGAAGAAGTTAAAAGACATGTAGACATCTTTTCGGGTGAAACATATCATGATGAAGTTGATATTCCTGAATTTGATATTCAAGATACAACCGACACTGATGTGTTAAGAACAAGACCACTTGTTGATGTTTACGAGTATTGTAATTCGATTATTGAGCCTGAAAGTTACATGGATGCCTCGAAACATTCTGAAGGGATTGATGCAATGAAAGTCGAACTTGAGATGATCAAGAAAAACAACACATGGAAGCTTGTCGACTTGCCAAAAGGGAAAAATGAAATAGGTGTGAAATGGATCTACAAAAGTAAATTTCAGCCGGACGGATCAATATACAAGCATAAAGCAAGATTGGTCGTGAAAGGTTATTCTCAAGTTGCCGGTGTAGATTTCGGAGACACTTTTGCTCCCGTTGCTCTTCATGACACAATCAAGTTATTATTGGCTATAGCTGCTCAACAAAACTGGAAAATTCACCATCTTGATGTCAAATCTGCATTCCTCAACGGTGAACTTGAGGAGGAGATTTACGTAAAACAACCTGAAGGTTTTGAAGTAGTCGGCCAAGAAGAAAAGGTCTATCTACTTTATAAGGCTCTTTATGGTCTTAAGCAAGCACCAAGGGCGTGGTATGCTAAGATCGATGCTCATTTGCTAAATCATAAATTCAGGAGGAGTTCAAGTGAGTCAACTCTTTATATGAAGCAATTTAACTCTCAAGAGAAATTAATTGTTTCTCTTTATGTTGATGACTTACTTGTGATCGAAAGCAATGATCATCTTATTAAGGACTTAAAGAAACAAATGGAGGCTGGATTTGATATGTCTGATATGGGACTGGTATCCTATTTTCTTGGCATGGAAATCAAGCAACTACCTAACGGTGTTCACGTTTCTCAATGAAAGTATGCTAGTGATATGCTCAAGAAATTCAAGATGTTCCTATGCAAATCAGTTACTTCACCACTAGTCTACAAGTGCAAGCTGTCAAAAGATGATGGGAACAAACTTGTCAATCTAACTCGATTTAGAAGCATTGTTGGGAGCCTACTATACTTAACTATATCAAGACCAGATTTAGCCTTTGCAGCCAGTTTCCTATCAAGGTTTATGGGTGAACCATCTAGTTCTCATTTGGGAGCTGCAAAGAGAGTCTTACAATATGTGAAAGGTTCTCTTGATCTAGGAATTATGTTTGAAAGAAACAAAGCTGTGAAACTTGAAGGATATGCTGATAGTGATTGGGCCAGAAGCATTGACGATTCGAAGAGTACTTCTGGTTATATTTTTACACTTGGTTCAAGTGTATTTTGTTGGAACTCCAAAAAGCAAAGCGTCGCCGCACAATCTTCTGCAGAGGCAGAATATATATCAGTTGCGGGTGCCGTAAATCATGCTATTTGGATTCGAAAGTTGCTGTCCGATTTGGATCTAACTCAAGAAGGTCCAACCGTGATCTTCTGCGATAACAAGTCTGCTGTTGCTATAGCAGAAAATTCCGTGCAACATGTAAGATCAAAGCATATAAATGTCAAGTATCATGCCATTCGAGAAGATGAGAAGAACGGAGAAGTTAAGATCAAATATTACACGTCTGAAACTCAACTCGCAGATATGCTTACAAAGTCAATTACCAGAAAGAAGCTAAACTACTTTAAGGCTCAGCTTATGACATCCAACAACAATCTTAAGGAGGAGTGTTAAAGTATCTAAGAATTGTTGTTTAATATTTTGTAATCTTAATAATTAAGAAAGCTTAACTAGTAAGCATCCTTACCTCCTAAGTAACCTTAGTCATGAAGTATTCTTACTTGGATACTTACCTACCTAGTAGTCATAGTTATCTTAGCTATAAAGTACTTGCTTACTAAGAATACTTAGAAGCAAAGAAAAGTCCTTGTACTAAGTTTTGTAATCCTATAAATAGTAGCATAAGATAAGATGGAATATACATCACGCCAGCCTTCAATTTCAGTTTTCAATTTACTCTCTTTATCATTGTATATCAGCAAGTATGCAACTTTAATCTATTAAGTGCAGATTCTGTAAACACTTACATGTAGTAATAACTAAATTAAATATATGTAATATTCATCATCAGTAAAGTGAACATCAAATATCTATAACATTCATCAACTTATGGTAAGGCTCAGATGCAACTTGATCTGATGGAAGTTGTGCAGCTTTAGCTAATGATGACAAAAATAACTTTGCAAAACATATCGATAAGAAGAGAAAGAATATATCGACATACGCGTTGATTCCGCTGAAAATATTGTATATGGAATTGGTTATCTCATGTTGCCAAGCGTCTGCATAACTGTACCTGAAGCATGCCTTACATTTGTCAACTGAGCGTGACTTGGGTTATTTTTTGCATTTCATCTTCACCATCTAAAGACACAAACTAAAAGTAGAATGTTCAATTTCCAACAACAGACTTAAGTGTGAATCAATATTAAAAAGCAGGCACGCATGTCACTACTAGGCATAACTAAGAACGCTATAAGAAGCTATCTAACTTGATGAGTAAAACTAACAGTAAGTTTAACAGGAATCATGACATAAGCTATCTAACGTGATGAGTAAAACTAACAGTAAGTTAAACCAAACTGCAGTTGTCTACTTAAGCGAAATAGGAGTGATTGAAGGAATTGTTTATGATACAAAAAACGATATTTTTATATCTTGACTCGCTTATTAAACTTAGACACATTAACTATCTTCAAAAGTTTTTCCAGCGAGCATGATACTACCCCTATATTCATTTACCTACTATAACCCATTACTTAACTCACCCATTTTGGTACCTCTAAAAAATTCTAATGCTTAAAAATAGGATAATGTTGTATATAGCTAATAAGGAATATCTAATGTACTTAAAAATCAACATATTTCTATTTTAATGTTAAATGGATATACCTGCGCATGTAGTTTGGGGCGAAACACGCATAAAAGAACATAAACATAAAACCATGATATGTAAACGTCTTTGAACTTGCTAGTTACCTTAAAGTGCCACCTGTGAGCACCCAATGTTCAGCGTTTACCGAAGGAAGACGTTATTGACTATCTATAGTATATGATAAAACACGATCTTCTTGAACTCCAACCATTGCTTTCCATGTAGTGTTATCAAATTGTGTTAGCTCGGGCCCTTTCCTTTCATCTGAACATCCTTATAAACGACTTTCTCTACACTATTTTTAATCATACTAAAATCCCCAAATTTGAATTAATTCCGATTATTCAAGGAATAAGAGTAACTTATTAATTGGCATGTTCGGACCGGTCAATTCCAATGTCATAATTGATACAAAATTAACACCTCTATCCCATAATATCTAACTATAAAACCACTTAAGCTAAGAATAAACGATAAGAAATCTGGAGTCCCTTATTCAGTTATTTTTTATGGAAAAATTAACAACCTTAGTCTAAACATCCCTTATTCGTAATGGTATAATCGCTTATAACCCGTAAATCCTATACAACATTTAAACATCATAATAACATATTCATAAACCAACTTAAAACACTATCATAACTTCCACTTTTTTCTTATTTTCAAGAAATAATCCACTTACTCATGTATTGCAACATAACCGTAAATTTTAAACAACATCGAAACATAATAATCACAAATCACCAACTCAAAACAATACCCTTTCTTCTAACACCATATTATTTTTATTAGATAATATACTTATTTGACTATCGCAAAAGAACAAATATTTGACCTCACGCCCGTTGAATCATCAACAACATATGTAACATCTAAACATCCCTTATTCATAATGGCATAATCGCTTATAATCGTCTATCCTATTCACCATCTAAACATCACAATCCTATATTCACAATCTAATTTCCGCCAGTAGGGTTTTTGATTGTGATAATAAAAATAAAACTGAATTAAGAATGTAAAACAATAAAAAAAAAGATAATTGTAATTACCTTTCATGATCATCGTTCTACATAATTCATCTAATCACCGAATAAATCTACAACATAAATAACCATCCACATAAACTACTAACCATAAGTTGTTTGAGTTTTTACTATCACCACCCCTAAAATATTCAGTCACCAAACCTGAAAAAAAACATAATAGAAAAGGCTATGAGAAATAAATAATAAAACAAAATATAAAAAAAACCTCGTAAGAAACAAATCAAACGAATTAATTTGCAAAACCCTAACTCATACAATTAACTTGAATGGAAAATAATTCATAGATTAAGAAAACCAAATCTGCTGAACACATGAACACTTAATTTTTTTAAGGTTCTCATTAAACACAAACAAATTATAACAATTCATCAGTGTTCACACTAACTAATTACTGTAACGTAATCAATATTTTTTGCTTGATTTATTTATCGGTTTGTAATGGGTTGATGTTTTTTGAATCGGTGTGTAATGAAAATCATTTATGTGAAGGAAGATTAACTTAACAAAAATAATTTTTCAAAAAGAAACAGGTCAAATGAATTATACTAATTAGAAAGTTACCCATAGTGCATTCAAAATAGGGAATTCGGAGATGCATATGCATAAATTAGCTGCCGGTGCTTTATCTACAAAATAACAAAGTTCTATAACTAATTGGCTTGATTTCAATGATACATACACACATTCTGTACATTAAAATCTACAAACAGAAGCGAAGCAAAGCATAAGAACTTGAAGTATAATTTGAATTTCATTAAACATAGGACTAATGATTTTATGTATGAAACTAAAGTTACCGTCCATTAAAAAACTGATCATCAATGATTTTAAAAAAAAGTCTAAATACATGAATTGATATGGATTCAAATCTGAATATGATTTTGAGAATGGAAAATTGGTTTTTCTTTTCTGTTATAAAATGTCGCGCCATGTCACCAACCGACCACCAACACCGCACACCAATAACAGCGGCAACAAAGAGATCGGGGGCATCGAGTGGTACCGAGTATACGTATTAGGCTTGATTCGGATTCAAAAATATAAATACGAATCTATGATATACATACACAATATAGAAGGTTATTTCTGGATTTCTTAACAATGGCTTCACATTAATTGGTGATTTAGAACCGCCTCTTCGATGATTATCGAAGAAGCGTATAAAAGAAGAATGGTCTTTAAATCAAAGTAGAATCAAAAGGGAGATATCAAATTATATACCTATTGCTGAACAATGAAGGCTTAACTTGCTCAATACTACACCGGTTCTTGTTCTGCAGAAAAGGGAAAAATCAACAAAAATCAAAACTGATTTTAACAAAAAATAATTAAAATATGATGAAAGATTAAGAGTAGAGGATGAATGATAAAACTGATTAAAATGTATATTAAATCACTCACACATCATAAATATCTGTGTATACCCAAATATTGAAAATTAAACTGATCATCATAAACAGTTAAAAACAATTGTATTCATTATTAAAAAAAACAACACATAAAATATATGCATACCTATTAAAACATAATAAAGAATTACAAAAGTAGATGATGAAGAGATGATAGAATACACGTACCAATTGAATCAATTGTTTGTGTATATGGTTCTAAATACGAGTTAAGAGAGAAAAAAAAGAAAAATAGAGCATCTTTGAAAATTGAATTTAGATTTATACATTAAAGAGTGTGTCTCAAACAACAATTTGAATGAAGTATCGTATAGGAGAAGTTTGATTCTTTCTTTAGAAAGTTACAGAAGTGGGATTAATTTTATGAAACTAATTTTTGACTTAACCAAAATAGAGCAATCAAGAAAGTTAAAGCGTTTCGTGTTAACATCGTTCCAAAAAAAAAACGCAATGTCATTAAATTTTATTAAGATCTTTACAAAATACAAAAATCACACACATATTTCAAAATAATAAACGATAGTATTTTTAAAACTATACGCACAAAATAAATGTTTTTACAAAATAATATATACACATATTTTTTCAATTATTATTTTTTTAAATAAAAAGTAATTAATTTATCCAATTTGGTAATGTATTTTGTTGGCTTGTAAAACAAACATTATGGGCTTTAAAACGTTATGGGCCGGTCCATTAAACATGCATTCATTTTTTCCTTGTACAAAACAGCCACATATAACATACTATGTATTGAATTATTTTGGTAAAGAATTAAATTGTTCTTTGCATTAAGATGTTGTACAATAGGTTATATATGGTAAGTAATTTAATTCATTCATTTAATATTTGTGCTTTATAGGTTTGTAATATATTTTGTTTTATTATATAACTAGCTTAAAGACCCGTCTAACATCGGATATAGCTTAATGAGTGATTTTTATAAGAAATAACAAACAAATGTTAATATTAAAACCAACTGAATGGGTTCTAGTAATAGATGAAAAAAATCATACAAAAGAACATGAATCATTCGATAAACGTTTAACTTTGTAACAATCATAATAATAGAAGAGTTCCATGCATTTTGGTCTTCAAACTTGACATATGTGAGTGAATGTAATCAACAACTAATGTCCATGTCGTGAACACCTAATAGTGACAGTAAAAGTAATTAAAAGGAAATTGTGAACAATAATGTAGATGTAATTATAATTTAAAAAATATTAGAAAAAACATTCAATAATATATATTCTACATACCGTTAGAATCTTGTTCATAGACCGTGAACACTTCGTTGTATACTGCATTTGTACTCGTGTTAGATGTGCTCCCTTCCAGATCACCAACTACAACCTTCAAACATTTCTACTTTTCACTCTTGAACAAAGCTACGTATATTTTTCACTCATGAACAAAACTACGTGTAGTTACACTTTTGAAAGAGATTTTCCCTGACTTTTGATAATGGTAATTGCAAATGAAACTAAAATAGTAAAATATTTTCGGATAATATTTAGCGGTAAAAGGTTGTCGGAGGGAGTAATTCTCAACCACGGAATGATAACTTTCTTTTCGAAGTTGTTCCATTAATAAGTGCACTAATTGCAGTTCTTGTTAAATTAAGAACTTGCAACCTTGTACTATTACCCAAACCATTAACGTGAACAATATTTCTCGAAGTCATTATCGACACGTCCACATTTAATGCTAATATGTGCGAGAACTTCAATTCGTTGAGAAATTCAGGGGATAAAATGGATCGATCAATCCTACCACCACGTTTAGTTTTTTTTGATGTTATTGTAACTTAAGTAGACCATTTCTTATCCAAGAAATTTATCTAATAACTTCTCATTTTTAGTGTCTGCAAATTCATTAATGACACATGAATTACTTTTTCTTGGAAGTAAGAAGGGTCATTGATGTTATCCAACATATTTGAATAAGTGAAATTTATAATAGACGTGATCATCAATCGCGTCGATTAGAATTTCTTGAGGTACATCTATGGAAACCAGTCCATCATTTTTTTCTCCAAGCTCACCTTTTCCTACTTCTAGTATCCACTATGCTTTTCATATTTCCTCAACATACTCAGGTCGTGCACGAATAGTCACCTCGTGTTCACGTTAACTTTAGAACTTTTAAATGATCCCACAAGGAACCTTTTTGAATAACCGGGAGAGACTACCTAAAATCCTCTCCAAATACCATCGTCATGTTTCGAAAAGGCTTTTCACACATTTCATACCTGCTTTTTCGAAGTACGTACGTTTAAGTGTGATCTAACGCCTTAAAACAAAGCTTGCTTGCCATTGGAGCCTCATCCCAAATAATAAGCTTTCATTTCTTTAACAATTGTCTCATATCACTTTGAGACTTATGGAGCAAGTAGATGTCTTATCAACATTGATCGGAATATGAAATTTGAAATGTGTAGTTCGCCCTTTCGGCATCAACAAAGATGCAATACCACTCGATGCAACTTTGGATATAGCTCAATGAATGATTTTTGTAAGACCCGTTTGCAATACTGTCCGATTCAATATCGCTCGATGTAACCTCGTGTGTATTGTAAAGAAATCCTTTTAAGATGTAAGAAGTAATCGAACGTAATCCTATAATACATGAAATAAATAATCATAATAATAATAATTTTTTTAATTTGTAACAATTAAAATAATATGTGTCGTTTTCTCCACTTGATATATAGTATTCGAGAGAAAATTGTAATATTTTACTTCTAGAACTTCGGTTCTTGTATATTCACATGAAGCAATACGATCCCCAAATTTATTGAAGTAAAAATATTGGCTTGTATATGAGTTGTAGTTATTTTTTTTGCGTAATAGTCATTATGAACTTACTAATAATAAAAAATAAACTACCATCTATACAACTCATCTCGGTACCTTCTATTATCATAGGTGTTAAAATGGGCAGAAACATAACACGTCACAACAATTTTGGATTAAAATTGGCATTCTTTTTGTTTTAGGTATGGTACATATAAAATATATCATTACAAAGATTATTTTTGATTTAATCAATGATCTAACTATTTGAATAATATATTTGCTAAAAATAACTATTTGAATAAAATAACTTCTGTTGTTTTGTGAATTATTGTGCGCTCTGGGTGAATTTCAATCCATTTCACCCGTCACCCACGAATTTAAGCTACTATATTTTTAAAATAAATCTTAGACCTAAAATTTCACTGTTATTTGTTAAATCACCAGGAGGTTGGCAATATTGGCATTCATGCTTTAGAACAATGTGACCCATAAAGGGCCATTCGACAATTTATTGAAGCACTCATTTGACCCATGGCATCCAAAAACTATCACATATAATTCAACAACTATCATGTTTTATACACATGAAAAACATATGATTAAAATAAATCTTCCAATAAAACAAAAGTCTGATTAGTTATCTTCCAATTATCTAATAAAACAACAATAACACCATATGTTTGTTTTGTTAATAATTTATTTGACTTCCTCTTCAAGTTCATTGACTCGTTCTTTTGTTGCCACGTCTCTATCAACATGATCCTCTTAATGTGTCATTTGCAGCTTGTTCACATTCCTTTGTTGCCATTGCTTGGTCTTACAGTGGGTGTTAAGTTTTACAGCCTGCACATAAATAAGATATTAAAACTACATAACATATAAAACTGAAATAAGAAGTTATATTAGCTATTGTTTTACTTCTTTTATATTTTGCAAACTCATAAACTAATAAGTACTATTTCTATGAGATGATACTATGATAAGCTCATTAGAAGTATTCCATCAATTTGATACTTCATGACAGACGATACTATGATAAGTTAGAACGCCAATATGACAAAATGTTAACTAAGGAACGACAAATGTTAACTAAGATTCAATGACACTACAAACAAATTTTTGTGAGAACTATGAAATGTTATAGTGAAGCAATATACAAAAGTTGTACAGTTGCAACTTAAATCTTCCAGTAAAATTCTACAACTTAGATTTTAGTTTTGAGGACATGTATATATTCCAAGCTTAACCCATGTTATTAGTTACCCATTTTGTTTAATTACCAATTTCATCGACGAAACTTAGCTACTAAATATGAAGGTAAATATATAATCTCTTAAAAAGTGCATTCCATCAAAGTGGTCTTGCAAAATGTTAAAGAAGTTGTAATCAAAATATTTTTTCTTATCATTATTCCAACAGCTTAACTACTTGTAGATACTCATTATCATATTGGAATATTAGCTATAAAATGCAAATGCAATGCTTACTTTCGTAATATTACCAGATCATTTAAGCTATATCATATATATATATATATATATATATATATATATATTCTATTAAATTGTATCAATGAATGCAACCACATAAAAGTTAAAAAGATGGTGAAAATATTTGTGAAACGTTTAAGAGACTACTACATGTTATTTATGAATTTTTCCAAAAAAAACCTAAAGTTTACGAAAGAATCCATCAGTGGAGCTTCAAGCCTAGACTCATAATTGAATCCATCCCCTTCCGGACGTGGCATCATTGGTGCTCCACATCATTTCTAAATTTATTCTAATGCACCAGCCTTTTTCTTCGTACACATCTTATGAGAACCCGACGCCTTACTATTACAAAGCTGATCAAATGCACTTGACTTCAAATAACTAAAGCAGTAACATCATATATCAATTCAAAATCCAACCTTATACGCTACAATAGTCATCAAATATGAAAGATATCTCGTGATACTTCTTATCGTCTTTTACAAAGATGAGCACTTTTAGTTATTTATGCTTAAATGCTTATTGTAGGGCTAAATAAACTGTTTTCAAGAAGTTATTTAAAAGTGATAATTTAAGAGAGGCATTTCTACATTACACATGATGCTCAGAGTATATATGCAAGTACATTAAATATATATATATATATATTTGAATTAAAAGGGTCAATCTCGTGGTTAAAATAAAACATAAAGGGATGTTTGAATAAGATTACTTTGCGGGATTTTGGTGTGAATTGAATGGCCTACCTTTCACGGTTAAGCTCATAATTTTTTTATGCATTATAAGCTTTTTAAGTTGAGGTTATGAGGATATATAAGCAATTAGTTAGATTATTAAAAGTTCTTTGAATGGGACGTTTCATCAAACACTTTGTTGTGTGCTAAAAATCTATTTGAACTGATAATAATGCATATCTACATGTTAAAAAATCTCGTTAAAAAATCCTAACATACCTTTTTTGCTCCCATTTTTTTAGGGTAATAGAAACGTTTTCCTTTGTAGTTGTGAGTGTAAACTGTAGAAAATAATTATATTGTAATAAAATCACTCTTAAAGCCACATACCAAAAAGAAAATGATTGAAGGAACCCTTTTACATGGAGGTGTCAAGGGTTGATTTTATGTTCAATTACAATGTTATTAAACAGAACAGTATATAAAAAAAATACCATGGGCAACAATATTTGTTGGTACAATATTTCGAATGAGGGATAATGTATAGATTTTACTAGTTGAAAAATTCGTTTATCGGTATCTTTTCAAATTGATCACGGTTCAAAGTGCGACTCAGTTGTTCTTGGTGGAAAAGAAATAGAATTGTTGGGTGTCGTAAACTAATAAAAAATAAAGACTTGAAACAAGTAAAAATAAAATAAAGACGGTAAAAAGAAATACTGAAAGATAAAAACTTGGCGAACAGTAAATGATGAGGGATTAAAAACGTGACGAGAAATAAAAAGGCAAACTTAAAAGTAAATAAGGCAAACTAAAATTAAAGGCAAGTAAACTAAAAGTGCAATTAAGTAAAAAGGCGGGAAAAATAAAATTTAAAATTCAAAAACATAAACTAAAAAAAATAAACCAAAACTGAAATTACAAAACTAAGGAAAAGTGCTCATCCGGAATAAATCCTTCATCCGGAACATTAAGCTCATTCGGAACATTCATCCGGAACATTTTGGTTCAGAAAATTTTGAACTCATTCGGAAAATTTTGGTTCGGAACATTTACTGATCCAGAATAAAGGACTGATTCGGAACATTCAAAAATAACTGATTCGAAACTTTAAAAATCCTTCATTCGGAACTTTAAAGAAAACTCATCTGGAACATTTAAAGGAACTGATTCGGAACATTTATACTGATTCGGAACAATTAAACTATAAAGCTCATTCGGAACATAATGGTTCATTCGGAACATTTTCTCAAAAACTTAACTTCATTCGGAACATTTAAAGAAATTGATTCGGAACTTTTAAAATACTCATTCGAAACTTTTCATTGATCCAGAATCTGGGCAGCATAAATAGTACGCAGAACAGGGAAGAACATGAAGGCACGAATTTAAGCAAAATCAATCAAGATCCACCAAAAGAATAAACCAAAACAACCACTAAACATCAACTAACAATAATCAATCAAACCAAATCAATAAAACTAACAAATTTGATCAAATCAATCAAAACCCACTTGATTGAAAACCATAAAAATAGAAGAACATAAACATGAATCATAAAGAAAGATTAAGCAAGAAAGGAAGAGGAGAGATTAACAATGAAAGTAAAGATTAACAACAATTAAAAGTGAACTTACTTGAATTAAAGGAATTTAAAGGTGCGATACAAGAAATTAAAGTGAAAATAAAAATGGTGGAAGAGGTGGGTTGTCAATCCACACAACCCCTACAAATGACATGAAAATCATCTATTTATAGTGGATTAGGGAGGTGCTTAGTGGAAGCTTCCTCCCTCTTTCTTCTTTCTCTAATTGCATCATTAAGTCCTTAATCTTCTTAATCTTTCGACTTTAATGACTTTGTCTCGGGATTTCTTCAAACTCGTCTTGTAATTCTTCAATAAATTAGACTTGAGTTCTTCGGCTTTTAGTAAACTTTTGTCTTTTGACTTTTTCTTCGATAAATCTTCAGAATTGGTCTAGGACTTCCGTTCTTTTTGCACTCTTGATTTCTTGACTTCGTCTTTCGTCTTTTTCTTTGATAAAAGCCCGCGAATGCCCGTGTTTTCTCCACTTTTCACCTTTTCATCCTAAATCACAACAAAAACACAAACCACGCATAATTCCGACATAAATGACATAAAATACACGTTTTGGCTCGGTTATTATTGTAATTAAGTGGTAAAAAGGATGGGTGTTTACACACCTATCAAGGGACACATTCATCATTTGTTTGTGTTTAATATCTGTTCAAGGAATCTAACAAATCAAAACACCCATAAAGCAATCCACCCACCTAAGCTAAAAGAGTCACCTACCGACCACCATTGCCACACACCAAAAATGGCGGCGATGAATAGATTGGTGGCATCATAGAGAGCTGTCGGTGGGAGGCATCACACAACCATAACTTTTTTTAGATCTAAAGATTTGGTGTGTAGGTGATCATAACTGAAGTGGTGTAGGTTTTATATTGAAATTGAATTGAACCTGTCGGAGAAGATAATTGTGAATCGCATGGTGGAAGATGGAATCGAATTAGGGAATTGAAACTGATTATATAGAGGATTTCGAATTCGAATTGTAAAAACTGAAATTGAATCTTATTAATGAGTTAAAAAAATGGATGAATCTTACACCCAAAAAGCGTTTTGAAGAAGTGGGTCAAAGAATTTTGAATTACGATTTTAATATGTTAACAAAAATAAAGCAGAATTTTTAATGTTATAGTTATAAATTTCCAAATTTAATTACTAATTTTTATTTAAAACATTTAAATACTTATTAAGACTTGCCATAATTATATAATATTTATATTTATTTAAATTTAATACATATTTAATTTAAATTAATATTATTACTTTCTAATATTATATTTTTAATTTAAATCAAAAATATGAATACAATATAAATTTTATGATGTTTCATAATTATTAAAAGTTAAATTTAAATATAATTAATATATATATTATTCATGTATATGTCAAATTATTTCTATTTTAATTACAATCATTTTCGTTTTTTATTGTTTTGACTATAACAAAAATTAATCTATTTATGTAATATTTAAATATTTAAGATTATAAAAAGTCAGTTTTTAGATCTATTATTAAAATAACTATGTTTTTGTAAAAGATAACAATATTTATAAAAAAGTTTGGTTTAAATATTTTTATTTATACTTTTCATTCGTTATCAAACCATTTAAATTTATAAAAAACATTATAAAATAATAATTCTATATAAGGTTATTTATGGAAGTAAATTAATTAAGTTTTTAATGATTATAGCTTAAAGAACTTGTACAAAATGTCTAATTATAGTATTGTTTTAATGGTGGTTTTAATGTTGCAAGCTTAAAAGGTTTGTAAATTATTTTGTTTTATTAGTATATATAGAAATATATATATATATATATATATATATATATATATATATATATATATATATATATATATATATATATATATATATATATATATATATATATATATATATATATATATATATATATATATATATATATATATATATATATATATATATATATATATATATATATATATATATATATATATATATATATATATATATATATATATATATATATATATATATATATATATATATATATATATATATATATATATATATATATATATATATATATATATATATATATATATATATATATATATATATATATATATATATATATATATATATATATATATATATATATAGGGGCATGCTATATACATAACCTATTTATAGGTACAGAACTTACAAAACCCAATTTAGTATATATAACAAAGCAATATGTACCATACATTTATGCAGGATGGCATTTTAGTAACAAAAACAAGTACAAAAATAATGTTAAATACGTACATAAGGGTACAAATGGAATTTTATATAAAACAATTTGCAACTGGATATAATAAATAAGCTATATTGATGGACGGTTTACTGTTTAAACTGCCATCACTCCACTTATCTCTCAATGGTTTTTAAAATTAACAACAATTCCGATATCTATTTACACAATTCAATCAAAAAACATAAATCTTATCACTATAATCATATAAATGGCTACACAAGCAAACAAAAAAATCACATAAATCCATTGAGAAAAGAGGTTGGAGTCGGTGTATAATTATATTTGATACCTTTTACCAGCAATCAAAATGGAAGGTATGTATTCTAATCTTGGATACTTTTTAACATGCATGTTTGATCGATCATACTTGTGTAATTAAATTTGTTTTTTATTACATATATTATTATTTATTAAGTAATAATTGATGTTAATTAATGATAATTTGATAATTAATTAAGATGTTGATTGCATGTGTTTTTTATAAATCTATTATGATCTCCTAAAATACTGTTTATTTTTATTTTTTGTTGGTAAGATTTATTCTCTATTGAAGAATTTGTGTAATAGGAAAACCAAAAATAAAAATAAAAAAATAATTCGAGCTATGTATTGAACAGGGTATACATTAATTGTATAATGGGTAAGATATTTTTTTAATATTTGGTAAGATTTTTTGTGTAATGTGTGTTTGGGGTTGCCTGCATATCCATTGTTGTGTATAGAAAATTTCCTGAAAATTAATTGTATAATTTGTAAGAACTTGATATCATACATGTTTTCTGAGTGATAATAAGGGGTGTTTGGGATTGTCATATAAACTTCAAAAACATACATGTTTTTTTTAATACATTTAAACGGATATAAGGGGTGTTTGGGCATACGTGTTTTTTTAATATTACGCCTTGTGGTCTGATATACCTTGGTCAAACGAGATTAGTGTAAAGAAGTTGCGTATTGGAGCTGTATTAGGCATATATTAAGAATCTGCAATCTTTTCAGCTGTTATAACTATAGTGCTTTTCCTGTTATGTGACATTTTTAAGTGCGGGTTTAGGGCAGAAGCAATATAATTAGTTTTCAAGAGTGTTTAGGGGTGCCTGGATTAGCTTATTTTGGCGGCTTTTGAGTTTATCAAGTTGAGCCTAAATAACTCATAAGCTACCTAAGTTAATAATTCCCAGGATCTTTTGGATAACATCCCATTATTGTGCTTATTGAGGACATATATGTTTTTTGTAATATCTTCAAAACATATATGTTTTTTTAATATGAATGTAATAAAAATATGTATATACTTTAGTACATACATGTTTTTTAATGGCATGCTAAGTGATTTAGGGGGTTTGTAAAACATGTATGTTATCAAGTACATACATGTTTTTTTACAAAACCAAACATCCCTTGTATCAGTTAGCATCCCCTTTAAAAACATGTATGATTATAAGGGGTTGTTAATGATTAAAATATCATACATGTATGAGACATGCATCATATAGCTAATTGTTTAAAAAAACATGTCCTGATGTCAGATTATAAGGGGTTCTACAACCCCTTCATGTGCCGATGTATGAGACATGCATCATTTAGCTAACTGTGCAACATCATAAAATAATTATTGTATCAGTTAGCAGCCCCTTAATAAACATGTATGATTATAAGGGGTTAGCAGCCCCTTAAAAAATAGTTAGCAGCCATTAAACCACTTAAAAGACAACACTAAGTATGATTATAAGGGGTGTTTGGGATTGTCTTATAAACATGTATGTACTTCAGGAGATACATGTTTTTGTAATACCTTCTAACGAATTAATGTTTTAACATAAGGTGTTTTACCATGGCGTTTACGAATTAGTGACCGTTTTTGGGTGTACACTGCTGTAGTTACTGCTTCTGCCCATAAAAATAATGGAGCCTTTGCGTAAATTAACATCGTTCGAGATGCTTCCATAAGGGTGCGATTTCGCCTTTCAACGACACCGTTTTGTTGTGGAGTGCGAGCAACGGATGTTTCATGAGATATGCCAACTTCTTCATAATACTTACGCAAAGTTTGATTCAAAATTTTGGTTCCATTATCTGTACGAATGCGTCAGAAAGTATTGTTGAGACGCACTTGAATCATCTTGAGAAAGTCGATACTGATTTTAGGTGCCTCATCTTTTGTTGCAAGAAATTTCACCCATTTAAACCGAGAGTAATCATCCACTATGACAAGGATGTACTTTTTACCACCAAGACTTTCAACACGGATTGGCCCACAAAGATCCATATGCAACAAATAAAGTTTCTCTTGGTTGGTGTCTTCAGTCTTCGTTTTGTATGATTTCTTAGTGCTTTTCCCCATTGTACACGCAGAACACAAATGATCCTTGTGAAATGTAAGTTTAGGAAGACCACGAACAAGTTCATTTTTCTCCAAATGATTAATAGTGTCAAAGTTAAGATGAGATAACCGTCGATGCCATAACCATGACTTAGTCTTCGATGCTTTGGAGAGAAGGCATACGGGAGAAGTGGCCATCATATCTTGTAGAGACAAAGTGTACAGATTATTCCCTCGAGTACCTTTCAATAAATCAACCCCTTCTAAATTACGAATGAAGCAGGTATGCTCTCGAAAAGCAACTTCTAGGTTTGCATCACAAAATTGTCCCACAGAAAATAAGTTGTGACCAAGACCTTCCACATAATACACTCTTGAAATTATAACATTCCCAATATGATATTCACCGTAACTAAAATTGTGTATAATTGAAGTTCGTTTTCTCAGTTCTTAACCAATTGAAAGTCCTAACAAGATCGGGTTTATAATCGTTTTTGGTTGGTAGGGTTATTTGGCTTTTCTATGTCTAATTGATCAATCACGTAAAAATGCAAAATATTAACTACGTATCCATACTAATCTAAATCATGTTGCAAGTACAAGCAATTAAGCACAAAGTATAAGTAAATCAAACAATTAACTAACTAACAATTTTAACAAGAAAATGTAACTAATTCAACAATCTAACAAATTTACCAAATTTAACAAAGTTAACCAACTAGAAAATGTAACAAATTTCAACAAAATTACACCTAACTATTTTTATAAAAGTGTAATTTCAAAAGTAACTAAATCTTATTTTTTTTATAAAAGTAAAAGTAAAGTTTAAGTAAATTCTAAACCTTATTTTTATAAAATCTCAATTTGATTAAAATGAGAAGTTTAACATGTATCTTGTGTTATGATTAGGAACAAAAGAATGGCCAATTCTAAGCCCAGCAAGCTAATTGTCCACTAATCAATTCTAACTGCCAAGGACTAACAGTTTAACACTTAACAGATTTATAACCACTTAAGGACTGTAACTGAAATATAACTACACAAGATCAGGGACTAAAGATGTATGATCACAAAATCTTCCAAATGTAACAGTAAGCAAAATCTGCCATTAAAACTTCTAAGCATGCAAAGTAACTTTTAGCTAAATTTGCATTTAAAAGAAAAATGAGCTTAACCATTACATCCGTCGTCTAGTCCGTTGATGTCGAGATGCAGCGCTGAGCTGGCCTATATCGAGCGCCAAAATCGAACCGAAACTGATTAACCAAGCTATCTAAGTACTGAGCGTGAAACTTGAACCAAAACCTTCAACTGAACTCGTAACTGAACTTAAACTTGCTACATCATCAAGTGAATCATCTAAAAATAGTCCGTTTATGAAGATTAGCTATCTATTGAACCGAAATCGATAACTACGAACTGAAACACTGCTGACAAAGCTGTTGCAACTAGAAACCGAAAACTAATGTCGATACTACACCAAATTTTTCGAAACGAGATGAGTTATACTACGGCTAACGAACTCGAACAATAATCAGCAAATCATCAAGGCTAAAGATCTCCAGGTCAAGAAATTCACTTCTGCTACTACAAACAATCTACAACAACAACATGAACTCTGAGTGAAACGTGAACCATAGACCTACTGATCCAAATCCTTTCATTCCGTAGCTACAACGACAATATCGAACCTCTACGCTCCTTCTCCGAAACAGCAAGATGTTTATCCTCTAACCGCAACTACGTTCTAAAACCGAGTTGAAACCAAAACTCAAGCTAAACAGAGCTTAATCATTTAGTGACTACGAGCCAAAAACTTAAACTGAAAGCATAAACAATATCACTATTCTTCAACTACTATCTCGTGAAAACATGAAAGTCACGAACGTAATACTGAACACTCATTAGATCATAAACAAGATTACATCAACAGCTTCACTTAAGCTATCCTTCGTGCTAACTTCTCTATGCATAATGAATGATGATAGAAAAGGAACTGAGAAGACTGAATTGAATTTTGTATTAATGGTAGTGGACGGTTACAAATTCAGTTACAAATCATAACTAACTAACTGTTGGTAAATAACTATGTGAAAGTGTGTGAATTACACACACTTAAATATGAAAATTGAAAGGGAAATTGGAGAACTCAAAAGTAGTAAAAATGTGTGTGTGTGTTTTTACACACTAATCTACTTACCAAAAATGAAATACAAAAGGACGAATTTATAGGCGAAAGCATGCATGCAGGGGTGATGAAGTGTTCTGACCATTGAGCACTTGCCACGTGGCATGGGTTAATTGGAGTTGGAATGTATTGATCCAGATGTAAGATAACTCGCAATGTGATTGGCTTTTTGGGATTAAATTGGGATTCGATTTGGGTTCAATAAATGGGAAGTGGTATTTAAATGTATTCAAAGTTATTAAACGGGATGGGGGCATAATTCGTTTTAAATTGCTAATCATTAGTATTTATAAAATTCGCCCATTAATGCTGCCCTCATTTAATCATCACCCCATAATTGTTGAAGATGCTTGATCCGTGTGATATAGCATGCCTTTCCCTGATTGGCTGAATCGACTCCACAAGGATCAAAGGACTTTGGGTTTGGCAGAAAAAGCCCTTGTGATTAGCAGTTTTGTCTTTTGAGCTTGAATCTTCATAAACTTATCATTTCTGATCCTTTGAGCTTCAAACTTGAACACAAATGATCCCTTGACTTGATGACTTGACTTTTGACTAGGTTTGACTTTGATCTTGACTTTTCAAAAATTGCACTTTAAGTCCCTCAACTTTTGAATGTTGTCAAGATAGGTCCTTTATCTTCTCATGGCTTGTCGTCTTTGATCCTTCTTTGTCTTTTTCATCCAAATAAGCATGATTTCTTCTTGTTTGCTTGAAAATGTATCCTTCTTACCTATTTATACACAAACACAAAACATACCATATAATTCCGCTTTATAGCACAAAGGTTAGGTATTTTCATTGTGTTTTAGGGTGATTTATTTATTAATTGATATGAGTTTTTGCTCATATCAAATCCCCTACACTTGAACATTTCCATGACCTCATGAAATGCTATATTTTAAAGCACAAATTTACATTCTCCTCATAATTAATCCACCTTGGCCAATATGGAATGCATCTACACTACTCTATACTATATGATGCATGATTTTGATTTTGATTTTGAACAATGCAATGCAAAAGAAACAATTCTAGTTATATCTTTTTGGATTTTTATGAAATGGTTTTGATGGAAATAACTCATAAAGAAATCAATGACTTAGATTAGGGCTTTGGTACCATGGACACTTATCACCCTCAAGTTTCACTTTCCCCATACCAAGCTTAAAAATGGGATCATTGCATTCACAAGTAAAAAAAAGTGCATCAACTTATTCATGACAATTAAATGTGGAACTGGTTATTATTTGAGAAAATTGCTTTTGGGCAAATTTGTCATTATTTAAAGCGTGAAATATAAGAAATGTAAAATTCAAAAATAAGGAAGCACGGTTTTAATCCTAAGTAATCCTCTCATCCATTACTCGAAAAACCGCTCACAATTAATATAAGTCCGTTTCAAGAATAATAAGTCATTCGCCTTATGTGTAAAATTCTCATGTCATGCATTAATAAGTAGCTACACACTCACTAAGGAAAGAAAAATAAAACTCACGCAATAATTTACATCCGCCATCTTTTTGAGACTTTGGATCTTCAACCCCGCAACCCGTCAAGGTATTTTTGGATTGGAGCAATCTATTGAATCCCCGCAACCCGTCAAGGTAATATTGGAATCTAATAGTTACTATAATTAACACTTCACTGCCCCTCTTGGGAGTCTTGTATAATTATTATTTTTTTCTTCTTTTGTTTTCTTTTTTTCTAGCCACTCATTTTTTTGTAAGCCGCTCTTATTTTTCTTTATTCCTCACAAAGAAAGTTGAAAAGAATAAAAGGAAAAACACCCGCTAAGTATTAAGCATGCCATAAGTCTAGTAAAAATAAAACGTTCTAACTTAGAATCTTAAGACGTACTTATACCAACCATGAATGATTAGCCAAAAATGCATAAGAGATTACAAACCAATTAAAACCGTTCTTGATTATTTATTAACATATATACATGCGAAGAAAATAGAGGTAAAGAAGAGAAAGGTTTAGCCACAAGTAATTATCATGAAGTTTATCTAGCCCCTTTTATACTTGCTTTAACTCTATCATTTCCCATTCTCCACAAATTTAAAGTCTCAAATAATGAGAGTGGTGGATGCTTAGCCTAATAGACCAATGAAGGAATACATGGTTAAGGATACTAGCTAGAGAATGCTTAGATAAACAAACTCGGGTTGAGTCAAAATATCCATGGTGAGCCTAATATGTCAAAGAAGTCTAAATTTGTTAAACCATGTCCTTATTATATTTTTTTCCTTTTACTTTATTTTTGATGAAAGAAAAATATATACAAATGCAAATGTGTTATGCAAATAAAAAATGATTGATGCAAAAATTATGAATGCATATTTTTGTTGGCCAAAGTAGATCAAAAATTGGAAAAATGTTTGAAAAATTAATTTTCCAATTTATCATGAAAGTCAATGACAAGTTCTAGGTAAGGTCACTTCGATAGAAGACCCCCTACACTTAAGCTAAACATTGTCCTCAATGTTTAAGAGCATGGAAGTATAAAAACTTCCCCTACACTTATGACAATGAATAGACTTTGCTTAACCCAAGTTAAGGAAAGATCAACTATAATGAATTCATTTTTAAAGCACAAGGTGTCTATGAAAAATCACAATAGTAACGAAGTGAACCGGATACAAGGGCCTCCTCCATAAGCTCCAAACCATGAAATGAGAGAGAGAAACCCTACAAACACGAAGAAGACAAAACATAGGCACCCCCTACACTTCATCTCGACTATATACCCTTTTATGAATCCTATCCTATCACACTCTATTCTAAATGATCTAATCCTAGTTATTCAAGCTTGATTTAAGGAGTCTCTAGCTCGACTCATCCCACACTCAAAAGTGTCTAAAACCTATCATGGAGAAGAAAAGTTTTGCCCCTTTTTAAGAAAAATCTCCATGATAAGGTAAAACAAGTTTCCAATGATCAAAACTCCATAAATATCCCCCCGGATCAAATACATAATTACCATCCCACTTATAACATAATCCAACAACTAACTTCCCAAGCAATGGTGAAAAGAGTGAGGTGTTGTTCTCCAAAATGGTTTCCCATATGTTCTTCACAAGGTGATAGGGTAAAACTCTCAAATCTTTCACAAGTTTTCCTTTTGTTACATCAGGCGAATACTGAGATAGTTTAGCAAGCTCTATGCCACGATCAAAAATCCATTCCTTGATGGGAAAACAACAAGTGTTGGTTGCCTTAGAAGATTCTCCTTTGTAGTTCACATGGTGAGAGAAAGGTTGTGGAGGCATGGGTAACAACAAGCTCTTGGAAGGAACCATCGTGACTTGTTTTCCTTTATCACTTTGAAAGGTTGAGGTGGGCAAGGAAGAAGGTAAAGGATCTTCATGCAATAGAGATTCTAAATAGAGTATGTCCCCCTCCTCATCAAGATATCCAAGAGTATACTCAAAAGGTATATCCACCTCTATTAACTCATCAATCTAATCTATGATTTAATCCTCCTCATCAACATAAACATCATATATAGGTCTATCAAAGATTGGTGATTCCTCAAAACCCAAAGAAGTGTGATCATCAACAAATGAAGAGTCACATGTAGAAATCTCATCATCACTATAGTCATCATATATTGGTGTATCACAAAGAAGAGATTCTTCATCACTAAAATCTTCATTGGTGTCTTCATCATTGTGGAAAATGTCACACCCCCAATTAATCAGAGTAATACAACACAATGGGGTGCGACGGTCATGACTATCAAAAGACATAGATACAAAGAACGACTACTTGAAAGTCGTTTTAATTTAATTAAAAGCATAAAACTTGTTTCGGAAGCGAATTACACCAGATCATAATAAAACATTGTTTCAAAAGACATTAACATTGATCCAAATATCCATATACTAGTCACGACCATTTTCATTTAAAAATCTCCCATGCATAACCACGTCACTCCTCCGTCTTGATACCTGAGAAAAACATTGCTAAAGCGTCAACACAAAGGTTGGTGAGTTCATAGGTTTAAGTTTAAATAGTGTGATGAACCATAAGATTTTCCAAGGCAACCGACATATAATCTTATAACAAATACAAGATTATAATCTAGAGTATACGTTTTAATCACCTACGTCTAAGCTCGTGACATCGAAGCGTTAACCTCAACCAACAAGAAATAATAAGAGCCCGAGCAAATGCCTATCCCGAAGCATTTGTAAATCCTCAAATGTAAGTGTATCTAACTTTGGCCACACAACAAAATTAGATAGGGAGGTTAGTCCCGATAGATCTATCCATAACATTTGCGCTTACACAAAGTAATTAACGGTTCACGATAGTGGGCTAAAGCATCTAGGGATATCGCTACTTAGACATCATGTAGGCAAACGTATCAGTTTAAGGCACTTATATTTATCCGTTAAAAACAAGCAATGTTCTCACCCCAAAATAGTTAAAAAAATTAAAAGTGGGGCTATGAAACTCACCTCGATGCAGTAGTGAAATGATCAACAAAGATAGCACGGACTATCAAGGCACGCAAAATAATGCGCAAACGATCTACTTGTAACCAAAGTAAAATACCAATACTTAGGCTAAATACAATAAATAATAACGTACAATGCACTTGGTTGATATTTCATACTTGCTCTTGATTTATAAAAGTGTTTTCATACATTTTTCATGTTCAATCATTTTAGTCACGTGTCAACTTTGGGTATCGATATCTCGTTTAAATTATAGTCTGAAAAATAAACGGGTTCTCAATATGAAAACTAGGCCGCGAGTTCTCCGATATTCGGTAAGTATCACATTATTATGAAGTCTCTAAGTGCGGCAAATAATTATCTAAAGTAGTGAGCTCACAACAAAATAAACGAGTAATTTTCTATTATTCAATAAGTGTTGATCAAGCATTTTTTTAAAGTGATCTCCGAGCTCGTTACTCAACATTAAGACGAACGGAAAATTGTTATGAAAACTAGACCGCGTCACGTTTATAGTGGTATTTTTGGTTTGACGGGGCACGGTCATTTGGTCGATCAAATATAAGCATGAAGTAGGGTTCTCGGGTCGTTTAAAGAGAGGTTCAAACATTTACTTTTTCTTTCATCTACTCCTCAACTTCTCATACACAATACCTTCTCAATGTGTAATAATCTAAACTAAATTTGGTTTCCTGTGTTCACTTATTTACATGCCAAGACGTAGATGACATCTATTTGCTTTTACTATGTATCATACATGCATACACAGGCATTCATTAACAAACCAAAAAAAAGGGTCTTGTTGCTTGTTGTTCACTGCCCACGCAACCTAAAAAAAAAGGAGGGTGGTCCAAGCTTTCACACTTACTTTTAACTACTTATCAATTATCATGTATGTGTATATATAGCATGGCAATTACCCAACACATATCATACAAAGGTACTATTTACTTGTCACAGTGGGGCTAGTACTAATATTACTATACTTGTGCAAATATACCAAATAGGAAAGAAAAGGAAGTCATCATATTGCTTAATTAACATTCACATGTATATAAACCTTACTCCTATTTGTTTTTTTGTGTCTTTGTTTTCTCTACACACAACACGCACCACAAACATAAAACTTAACCGCCTGCTGCTACATACCAACTTCTATAGTTTAATGGTATAGCTCGCACACACAAACACGCATTAAGGGTCGTTATAATTTCATGCTCTTACCCATCATTTAGGATTTAGTTTGAAGAATTGAGGTTTGTAGGTGGTAACACACATGCATAACAAAGCCACGTTTTAAATTTTAGAAAGGGGTGGAGCGTACTGTTGGTTTTCTGACTTGGTAACAGAAGTTTATTGTTTACACTAAGCTTGTACTTCCACACATGATTTATAATAGTAAAAGATGCAAGTACTTTTGTACCTAGATACTATGTCTTCCAAGTTGAACAAATACGCACATCACATAAACACATTCCTGACTGTTTACATACGCGCTTACAAGCAAAGCACATCAATGCTTTTTAAGAGCACTTGGGTTTCTCTTGGTTCCTCCTAGTTGGCTACACATAAAATCATAACAGCTTGCATACCATTCATTTGATATTTTCCATTAACTTATAATCTACATGCATATATACAACACATTCCCTGCTTGTTCAAACATATCACAGACACACACAACACACTCCCTGCTATTTGGCTTCAAGAAAGGAAAGAAAGTATGAAATGTTTCGCATGCACGCCCTACGCGAGTTTATACTCTTCTACATTTACATAAAACATTTCCATAAAATCGTGTAACATTTACAACAATTACGACCACGATTTTATGACGAAGGTTCATAGTTTGTAAATACACATGAACCCATGAACTTACTCAAACCCATACCCACTTCACGTTTTGTTTATCCTCTTGATTTTTACTACGCGTTTACACGTATGGTTTCTCCTAAGTTTAACCTGTAGTCGACCCACTTATGCAGACAATCGCATTTAGTTCTCTTTTAAACCTAGTTCATCACTGCATATTATATTCGTCTTCCTAGGTTTGAACTTGTAAACTTTTAGATGTATGATTCTAGTTTATGTGTGTACTTAGAGGTCTTAGTGAATCCTTAACCCAAATAATCCCATGATCCAGTTCATAAGTTCTTGGTTTCAGGTTCTTTTTATGCAAGTATGATACATCAACCAAAGCAGATCTAAAGCAATAAAAAAAGTCTTACAAGAGGTCCCTAGAAGTCGAAAGGTTGGTAGGGTGAACAAGAACCAATATTTATAAGATCTACACTTGGCTTAAATCAATCACTCCTTGTTTCTTCCTTGTTGGCAGCGACAAAGATTATCACACGAAGGTGTTTTTGCAAGCTTGTGAAGTGTGTGTTTTTGATGGTCATATGTCAAGTATTTATAGGGGAGGTTAAGTAGTAAAGGAGTAGTTAGACTTAGTTAGGGTTTCTAGGGTCTTAGTTCATTTGTGACTAGTAATGTAACCAAGAAGTATTATGGGGAAATGGCGAGATTCTTGGGGAAGTGTTAAAGCATATGGGGTTCGGTTTGTGGCAGGAAGAAGGACACTTAGGTCTCTTTCATGGTAGGCCATTTGGTACCAAGTACTTTGTACAATTTGAAAGACTTTACAACCATGGGAAAAGAGGGTTGTTCCCCGAAAAATGGACAAATTCCTTTGCATACCTGATTCCATCCATAAATCGATTTGAGCACATTAAAAATTCGACCGAGAGTCGCTCCACCGACCGGAAGGGGAGAAGGGGGTGACCAAAGTACAAATTCTTTAATGAGAGGTGAAGTACCAGTTTTCAAATGGAACGTGTTTTTGTTTAATAGTAAGGGGAGGTGGTTTTGGTATTTGAACAAGGATGTAATGGTTTTCTTGTATCTTGCAATTTCATACATATTGATAATGTTTCACTTGTATAAATGAGATGGATAAAAAGATTTTAAGGGAGGTATTGGTTTTAAGGTACTTCAAGTAGTGTTAGGTTCGACAGGTTCGACTCACGGAGAAAGAAAGAAAGAAAAAAAATGGATAAAGTCGCTAAGTATGTTATGAACGTATTAATTGAATAGCTTAAGTCGCGTTTCGAATATAATCATTTAAATTACATTGTTTTAATAGAAGTCGTTTCTTATAATGGTGATTTCTATCACGTAACATAAGTATACTAAAAATCATCCAAGTAGAAGTTTCATGAACGGTATTCATAAATTTTAAATTTGTACACAGTTATGTTTAATCAATCGGGAACATCAATAGACACACAAGTCTAACCCGAACTATCGTGTTTCACATAAATTAAATAGACTCAAAATTCACGTGTGTGACATTCGTAATCCCTTAAATTGAGTTTTGTCCTCAAAACTAGCACGTTGATGTCGTTATCAAAACAAGAGGTCAATTAAAATTTTATCTTCCTTTCATGGTGTTCAATGTGTTCGTTTTTCTTTAGTTTGTTGCTAAGATTATAATTACTACAATCTTGTTTAGGATTAAAAAAAAAATTTCTTCCGACTTGTACATGGTTCTATAGTGTTCCCTAGTCTTTTCTTGTATGTCAAATTTTCTCGACGACGTTGGTTTTGTTTAGTGAGTTTTCTCATTATTACTTTCACATCGTCCCGCGTATTACTTCCACTTTAAAGTGTCGCGTATTGTCATTTTTCGCCTAGATGACTATACATCGCACATTTGAAAATCGTTCCACATAGTTTGATTAATCATGTTCACATTAATCGCCTACTTGGTAGTGATAAGTAGCGTATGCGTCAAAGTGTTATTAAATCGGTTTCTCAAAAATCTAGAACAATTGAACGTCCTAACACATGGTGGTCAAGACATGTCTTCCTTTTACGTGACATTCAATATTAGATAATTTCGTTACTTAATCGATTTAGTTTGCGTTCCTCCTCGTTTATCTCCTTTTTCATGGAGAGGAAAAACGGGTGCACAATTTATAGTATATTTAAATCATAGTTCGTTCAGATTCCTTCTATGAGGAAAGTATATAATATTTCTTAAGCTTATGAGTACGGTTTGATGCTCATACATCGTTTAGTAAAATAGATCTTTGTCCGAGTTGTTTTGGTATTCCAATTATATACATAAGCATGCTTATTTTGACCGAATTGTTCCTTAACATAGGTTAATTTACGGCGATTTCTCAAAATCCGTTAAATTTGGGTCTTAATCAAATGACCTTTCGTTCTTCTTATTATTATTTAAAATTTGTTTTCGATTTTCCAACTCTAATCTAATTGAGTTTAGTTGTCGTCAAAAACAAGTGGCGCTCTTAGTATATTTTTTTTTTGTCATACACGCTTTTGTATGTAATAGTGGAGAAGAAAATAATTATACTAGGTTTACACATATCGCGTACTTGACGCTTTTACTTAAGACGGTATATAAAAAAAAATGTTCGACATTCATAGCATATGATAAATTTTTGTTTGTCGAATAGGGAAACTTGAATATATTTTACTAGAACTAATATATTTCATTTGTAAGATGACTACTATGAGCATACTCGCGTTCGACCACGATCATACGTAGTTGATCAGGCTACGTACGTCTCGGAACCAACGGTTGCATCCTCCTTTTCATCATAATTTGACTCTTTGAGGTTGTAATTATATATTGGTAGTCCATAGTGCATTTCGTTTGTTACCGTTATTTACTTCCATAACCAACAATTTAGTCCATAGTGCATTTCACTTGTTAGCAATGCTCACTTTTCACAATCGACAAAATAATTCTCATAATTTATTCGTACTAGTTCTTGTCAAGTTTATCGATAATTTTTGTTCTCCACATCGAGTTGGTCGTCAAACCAAGTTCCAAAACATTGCATGGTAGTTCTTACCCAAAATATTTCGCTATTAGTTACGGCATTTGATTAATAATACCTCTACTAATCTTCCAATTTACCTTATCACGATCGTTATTATTCTCACTAATAAGTGTTCTCGGTGGTGATTTCTTATAGTAAAAAAAAATATATTTTGATATCTTCAAAAGATTATTTTACAAAAGTCTTTTAGTGAAAATTTACTTCAATTATTTCTCTTCGATAGGTAAAGAAAATATTGTATAAGAAAACCCTTAAAAAATTATTTTTTTATTATTATTATTTTTTTTGAATGAATTTTTCTCCGACACATAAAAAAAATAAATAAATAAGATAAAATAAAGTTTTCTCGTTGGTTAAACAAAAGAGGCTTTAAAGATAAAACAACATAATTTAATTGAAAACTTGGAGTACGATTACATAATTAAGTTTGTTGGTGGTAACATCGACGGACGTCGAGTCACTTGATTTGCATAAAAGTAAAATAGTTCCTAATACATGAATTTTCACGCTCTATCCATGACGAGGGTAGAAACCCTTAGGTTGATACTTGAATATTGTCGGCACATCTTTCTTGAAAGACAAATGGTGTAAAACGTTGGTAGGGTATTGGACGCTCTTTGCCCCCGAGTTTCCTTCTTGGGCAATTTCCTTCATAATCTTCTCATGGGACTTTACCACTTGGCAATCACCCTCCAAGTGCCCAAAGTCATCACAAAGCATGCAATGGTTCGCGCAACTACCTTTGTGGTGGTAGTCACACTTGTGGCAATAAAGGTTACCGAGATACTTTTTGTTCAAGATCGGAGTTAGTTTAGGCACATCCTCCAGGAAATTTGTCCTTGCACAACAAGTAAGAGGTGGTAAAGTTTTTCCTTGGTGGACACGTGGTGTTTTCCACGAGTGATTCTTTGGTTTAGTCATAGGGTGAGGGTTAAAACTTCTAGCACCTTGCTTCATGGTGTTAAACCTTGAGTGGTTCTTCAACATATAGCATCTCCCCGCATAAGGCCCTTTTCTTCCACTAACGGTATGATTTACCTTAGTTTTTGAAAGGGTCCTAAAAGTGTTAATGGGAGTAGTACTTGTTTCCTTAGCTTTTTCGTAAACACTAGGATCCATGGTTCGGTCAACCGTGCGGATACTAGCTTCAAACGCATCAACGGCCCTAATGGCATTTTGGTATTGACGAGTGATGACCTCTTTGAGGTCCTTGCAACCTTGTTCTGTCATTTCAATTTTTCTGTATACATTATCGCACAAACGATGTATATTTTTGTTAGTTCTTTCATTGTTATCAATTCTTACGATTTTTCAAATTTGACCAAACTTTTCTCACAATTATTGTAATACAATTTTCAAGGGATCGTATCATAAAGTTCATACATTTCATTCTTGAACTGCGTTCCATACATAGTTTTGGAGCTTAGAGTACAAAATTTCATTCAACTAATGAATGACTTCTTTTAGTCTTGACAACACGTCATACATTTATTACAAAACATCATACTTTTATTAGAAAGGCGAGAAAATCCTAAAGACCTAGGATGTGTAGGATTTCTTGAATCTGGGCATGATCCGCGGCTTGCCTAGCCTCGATATCATTGTTCCTTATTTGTAAAATTGCAATCTCGGACTCAGCAGCCTCGAGAGACTCTCGCAACTCGGCTATCACTAAGTCCTTGTCCTCATCTTGCGCGGTAAGAAAATCCACATCGCCCTCTACATCCTCTAGACGGCCTATCAGGTGTTCTACATCGAATCCGAGTGCTTCTGAAGTAGGCTCGTCTTCTGGGGAATGAGCAACATTAGGTGGTGGCGATGAAGAACGGTTTCTTTTTCTAGAAGTTTCAGGCATTGTTGAAGGTATAGGAGTGGGGATTGGCATAGTGATAGTAGTATAAATAATTGAGACGATGGAAGGAAATCCCGTAGTGACATTTGGCATCATGACTGGTGAATCCTGCTCGTCATCCGAATTTATTGTGATTACGCTCCGGATGGGGGTAATTTCCTTGTCGGATTCGGATTGCAAAATGACAAACGGAATGAGAGGCATTTTTCCTTTTCGCTTGTCACCAAATGTAAAACGACGGTTATTTGGTAGGTAGAAACGAAGTATTTTTCTAAAGTTCTAAAAATAGGGATGAGTTGTATGATGTCTTGTAAATTTTTCTTTTATTTAGAGTAAGTTCTCGTACATCGATCCGTAAGTCTACTCAAATGTCCAAGTAGTCCTTAAATGGAAAACAATAAGTGAATCGTGGAATGTTAAAGTCCTCTAACATACTCTTCCACATACTTATCATTTGTACTTTCTCTTAGTAGTGATTATGCACCGATGGATAAATACAATTATCCTTAATCAATTCTTTCATCAATTTAGGTCTATTACGATGTTCATTTTTGTGCAATTTCCTCTCGTTAACGTTTATTACTTGCAACTCGGATGAGTAAGTATGTTTTTGAGGTATAGTCGGCTTACGGCTATTACATAGCCCGTACTAGTTCTTGTTCATTCATAAGTCTTTCCTTAACTTAGTATTGCTAGTTCGTACACTTTCGACAATTTTTACACTTTGAAAAATTTTTAATGTGATTTAAACGAGTCGAGTACTAAAGTTTTATCACAAAAATTTCATCACAAGAATTGTTCCATATGTTTTTAATCCATAATCGTTCAAAATGTTCAATTCGAGCAATTTCTAAATTTTATCACAAGAATTTCTCTGATTTTGGAATATGTTCCGTTATATCTTATATGTTTCGTTTATCTTGCTCTCGTCTAGCGTTTTGCTCGCAATCTTAGATAAAGTTTACAATCATTGTTTTATATTTATACCTTGTATTTAAGATCTCAATATATGGCCACGCTTCACATCTGAGGTTCTCAAATATCGCGCAACGCGATAATCCCTTTGATGTAGAAATTGGCATAATTGTTTAACCAAGGGTAAACCCTTTAATTTATAGCTATATCGTAACTTCGGAATTTATAATAAAGTCATGATAACTTAGTCGCAACCAATGGACTAATAAAAACTTTGATTTGTCTTTGCGTAATTTATTTCCAATAAAAATTTCTTCGATAACCATTTGACTTACGCGTCAGCGTATTTATGGATAGTTCCTATATCGCGAAATTTATTCGTTCTTTGAATTGTAGTACTCTTTGGAGCATTACAAGAGTAATACTTGTAACCAGTGTTTTATCGTCATATGTCATCTTAAATAGTGACGTCGTCGTCGTTCCTCGGTCGCATTCAATTTCAATTCGAAACCGTTAATTAATGTAGGTCACTTTTACTCAACCGAGTCTACTATAAATGTTTAGTGGAGTAAAAATTTACCGAACCCAGTAAATAGTTGCTCCTCTCGACATTTATAATAGTATCGCTTGATTCAAGTATCACTACAAATTAACACACTACCAAACCCATGGTAAATAAATATATTCATATAGTTTTCGTTCTAGGAATCATGGCGATATTTTTAATTCGACGCATAGTTATATGAAACACAAAACGTTTCGATAGTCGATAATAGTCCCGCAGACTATCTAAAATATAAGTATGCGTACGCTTAATCTCAAAGGAAAATATATATATATGGCACAAACCATTCAAATAAATATGGCACAAACTATTTAAACAAAGATGGCACAAACCATTCAAATAAATATGACACAAACCATTTAAACAAGGATGGCACAAACCATTCAAATAAATATGGCACAAACCATTTAAACACGGATGGCACAAACCATTCAAATAAATATGGTACAAACCGTTTGTGTATCTTAACGATCCATACAAGGATGTTTTTAAAAAAATCGTTTTATTACATGTCCCTATGGTTATCACTTAAACATGGGAAGGGTATACCTAATGCTAATAATGCTTAGCAATCAAATTCAAAACTTAGCATTGCAAAAATCATAAACTATCTCAAGTCACAACTTACTTGTATCGAAGACGTGGAGCGAAGTGGTTCTTGGAGATTTTTGAGAGACAGTTATAGTCTAGAATTATTTTTCCGATAAATAAATTTTTGACTCACGTTTATAAAAATCATTTTGTAAAATAACCTAGTTCTCTATAACTACAGCTCTGATACCAATCTGTCACACCCCCAATTTATCAGAGTAATACAACACAATGGGGTGCGACGGTCATGACTATCAAAAGACATAGATACAAAGAACGACTACTTGAAAGTCGTTTTAATTTAATTAAAAGCATAAAACTTGTTTCGGAAGCGAATTACACCAGATCATAATAAAACATTGTTTCAAAAGACATTAACATTGATCCAAATATCCATATACTAGTCATGACCATTTTCATTTAAAAATCTCCCATGCATAACCACGTCACTCCTCCGTCTTGATACCTAAGAAAAACATTGCTAAAGCGTCAACACAAAGGTTGGTGAGTTCATAGGTTTAAGTTTAAATAGTGTGATGAACCATAAGATTTTCCAAGGCAACCGACATATAATCTTATAACAAATACAAGATTATAATCAAGAGTATACGTTTTAATCACCTACGTCTAAGCTCGTGACACCGAAGCGTTAACCTCAACCAACAAGAAATAATAAGAGCCCGAGCAAATGCCTATCCCGAAGCATTTGTAAATCCTCAAATGTAAGTGTATCTAACTTTGGCCACACAACCAAATTAGATAGGGAGGTTAGTCCCGATAGATCTATCCATAACATTCACGCTTATACAAAGTAATTAACGGTTCACGATAGTGGGCTAAAGCATCTAGAGATATTGCTACTTAGACATCATGTAGGCAAACGTATCAGTTTAAGGCACTTATGTTCATCCGTTAAAAACAAGCAATGTTCTCACCCCAAAATAGTTAAAAAAATTAAAAGTGGGGCTATGAAACTCACCTCGATGCAGTAGTGAAATGATCAACAAAGATAGCACGGACTATCAAGGCACGCAAAACAATGCGCAAACGATCTACTTGTAACCAAAGTAAAATACCCATACTTAGGCTAAATACAATAAATAATAACGTACAATGCACTTGGTTGATATTTCATAGTTGCTCTTGATTTATAAAAGTGTTTTCATACATTTTTCATGTTCAATCATTTTAGTCACGGGTCAACTTTGGGTCTCGATATCTCGTTTAAATTATAGTCTGAAAAACAAACGGGTTCTCAATATGAAAACTAGGCCGCGAGTTCTCTGATATTCGGTAAGTATCACATTTTTATGAAGTCTCTAAGTGCGGCAAATAATTATCTAAAGTAGTGATCTCACAACAAAATAAACGAGTAATTTTCTATTATTCAATAAGTGTTGATCAAGCATTTTTTTAAAGTGATCTCCGAGCTCGTTACTCAACATTAAGACGAACGGAAAATTGTTATGAAAACTAGACCGCGTCACGTTTATAGTGGTATTTTTGGTTTGACGGGGCACGGTTATTTGGTCGATCAAATATAAGCATGAAGTAGGGTTCTCGGGTCGTTTAAAGAGAGGTTCAAACATTTACTTTTTCTTTCATCTACTCCTCAACTTCTCATACACAATACCTTCTCAATGTGTAATAATCTAAACTAAATTTTGTTTCCTGTGTTCACTTATTTACATGCCAAGACGTAGATGACATCTATTTGCTTTTACTATGTATCATACATGCATACACAGGCATTCATTAACAAACCAAAAAAAAGGGTCTTGTTGCTTGTTGTTCACTGCCCACGCAACCTCAAAAAAAAGGGAGAGTGGTCCAAGCTTTCACACTTACTTTTAACTACTTATCAATTATCATGTATGTGTATATATAGCATGGCAATTACCCAACACATAGCATACAAAGGTACTATTTACTTGTCACAGTGGGGCTAGTACTAATATTACTATACTTGTGCAAACATACCAAATAGGAAAGAAAAGGAAGTCATCATATTGCTTAATTAACATTCACATGTATATAAACCTTACTCCTATTTGTTTTTTTGTGTCTTTGTTTTCTCTACACACAACACGCACCACAAACATAAAACTTAACCGCCTGCTGCTACATACCAACTTCTATAGTTTAATGGTATAGCTCGCACACACAAACACGCATTAAGGGTTGTTATAATTTCATGCTCTTACCCATCATTTAGGATTTAGTTTGAAGAATTGAGGTTTGTAGGTGGTAACACACATGCATAACAAAGCCACGTTTTAAATTTTAGAAAGGGGTGGAGCGTACTGTTGGTTTTCTGACTTGGTAACAGAAGTTTATTGTTTACACTAAGCTTGTACTTCCACACATGATTTATAATAGGAAAAGATGCAAGTACTTTTGTACCTAGATACTATGTCTTCCAAGTTGAACAAATACGCACATCACATAAACACATTCCTGACTGTTTACATACGCACTTACAAGCAAAGCACATCAACGCTTTTTAAGAGCACTTGGGTTTCTCTTGGTTCCTCCTAGTTGGCTACACATAAAATCATAACAGCTTGCATACCATTCATTTGATATTTTCCATTAACTTATAATCTACATGCATATATACAACACATTCCCTGCTTGTTCAAACATATCACAGACACACACAACACACTCCCTGCTATTCGGCTTCAAGAAAGGAAAGAAAGTATGAAATGTTTCGCATGCACGCCCTACGTGAGTTTATACTCTTCTGCATTTACATAAAACATTTCCATAAAATCGTGAAACATTTACAACAATTACGACCACGATTTTATGACGAAGGTTCATAGTTTGTAAATACACATGAACCCATGAACTTACTCAAACCCATACCCACTTCATGTTTTGTTTATCCTCTTGATTTTTACTACGCATTTACACGTATGGTTTCTCCTAAGTTTAACCTGTAGTCGATCCACTTATGCAGACAATCGCATTTAGTTCTCTTTTAAACCTAGTTCATCACTGCATATTATATTCGTCTTCCTAGGTTTGAACTTGTAAACTTTTAGATGTATGATTCTAGTTTATGTGTGTACTTAGAGGTCTTAGTGAATCCTTAACCCAAATAATCCCATGATCCAGTTCATAAGTTCTTGGTTTCAGGTTCTTTTTATGCAAGTATGATACATCAACCAAAGCAGATCTAAAGCAATAAAAAAAAAGTCTTACAAGAGGTCCCTAGAAGTCGAAAGGTTGGTAGGGTGAACAAGAACCAATATTTATAAGATCTACACTTGGCTTAAATCAATCACTCCTTGTTTCTTCCTTGTTGGCAGCGGAAAAGATTATCACACGAAGGTGTTTTGCAAGCTTGTGAAGTGTGTGTTTTTTATGGTGATATGTCAAGTATTTATAGGGGAGGTTAAGTAGTAAAGGAGTAGTTAGACTTAGTTAGGGTTTCTAGGGTCTTAGTTCATTTGTGACTAGTAATGTAACCAAGAAGTATTATGGGGAAATGGCGAGATTCTTGGGGAAGTGTTAAAGCATATGGGGTTCAGTTTGTGGCAGGAAGAAGGACACTTAGGTCTCTTTCATGGTAGGCCATTTGGTACCAAGTACTTTGTACAATTTGAAAGACTTTACAACCATGGGAAAAGAGGGTTGTTCGTTGGGTGCAAGGGGAGAAGGGGGGGGGGACCAAAGTACAAATTCTTTAATGAGAGGTGAAGTACCAGTTTTCAAATGGAACGTGTTTTTGTTTAATAGTAAGGGGAGGTGGTTTTGGTATTTGAACAAGGAAGTAATGGTTTTCTTGTATCTTGCAATTTCATACATATTGATAATGTTTCACTTGTATAAATGAGATGGATAAAAAGATTTTAAGGGAGGTATTGGTTTTAAGGTACTTCGAGTAGTGTTAGGTTCGACAGGTTCGACTCACGGACAAAGAAAGAAAGAAAAAAAATGGATAAAGTCGCTAAGTATGTTATGAACGTATTAATTGAATAGCTTAAGTCGCGTTTCGAATCTAATCATTTAAATTACATTGTTTTAATAGAAGTCGTTTCTTATAATGGTGATTTCTATCACGTAACATAAGTATACTAAAAATAATCCAAGTAGAAGTTTCATGAACGGTATTCATAAATTTTAAATTTGTACACAGTTATGTTTAATCAATCGGGAACATCAATAGACACACAAGTCTAACCCGAACTATAGTGTTTCACATAAATTAAATAGACTCAAAATTCACGTGTGTGACAGAAAAGTAGGTTATCATATGAGGTTTCAAAAAGAGGAATGGAATGAATCACAAAATCACCAAAGTTAAGCTCGTGAGGTTCATGAATATCCAATGATGATGTAAGGGAGGCTATGGTCTCAACATATGGAGGATCATAATTGCCACTTGTGTAAGCTTCATGAAAATATTCACCACGAACTTCATCAAGGATATCAACTTGATTTACCTCCTTATCAATAACATCAATATGATTCACGGTCTCGGGTTCATTGGATTTCTTAGACAACTTCCCCATGTTAAACACAACTCTTTCATCTCCTACCCGCATTATGAGTTCACCTTCCGCAACATCTATTAGAGTTCGACCCGTTCTAAAAAATGGCCTACCAACAATCAAAGGCACTCTAGGATCCATATCATAATCAACTACCACAAAATCCGCGGGAAAGGTAAATCTATCAACCCCAACAAAAACATCTTCTACAATTCCCACCGGATAAGCTATAGTACGGTTGGCCAACTCAAGAGTCATCTTAGTAGGAGTGAGCTCGGGAAGTGAAAGTCTCTTCCAAACCGATAATGGCATGAGGTTTATGCTAGCACCAAGGTCTGCAAGAGCCATACAATTTTCCACCCCCGGGAAATTGCAAGGAATCAAAAACCTCCCCGGATCTCCAAGCTTAGTAGGCAACTTCTTAAGCAAAACCGCGGAGAAATTCTCATTCAAGGAAGCATTAGGCAAATCCACCAATCTCTCCTTGTTAGAAAGTAAGTCCTTGATCATCTTAGTAAACTTAGGCATATTGGCTAAAGCTTTCAGAAAGGAGATGTTTATGTTAAGTTGCTTGAACATCCTTAAAAAATTTGAGACTTGTATATCATCCTTGTTCTTAAGCTTTTCCGTTCTTAATCTTGATGGGTAAGGAAGACTTGGTTTTGGTGTAGGTGTTGTAGTGGAAGATTTGTCTTTGTTAGCTTCTTCATTGGGATTTGTGGAAGGTAAAGGAGAATTGGGAATAGGTTGAGAAGGTGTGGTTGATTGAGTAGGAGCATTTGGAAGTGGTGAAGTAGATGTAGAAGGCTTGTCACATGTATGAACAAAAGTGGGTTTAACAATAGGAGGTGAAGGATCCTTTGTTGTTTTTCCACTTCTTGTTGTAATAGCATTGACATTTGCCCTTGGGTTTTTTTTTGTGTTTGATGGTAAAGCCCCTTGCTGTCTTTGATTTAATGCCATCAAAAGCCTATTAGTTTGTTCCTCCGATATACGTTTCATTTGATCATTCATTCTTTTCTCGGTTTCACGAATCCTCCTCTCAACATACTCATGAGTCTCTTGTAGCCCATATCCTTGATTTTGAAATTGAGGGTAACCTTGATTGGGGATTTGAGAATATCCTTGATTTAGGAAGGGTGGGAGTGGTGGATTAAATCCTTGATGTAGTGGATAAAAGTTACATCCTTGATTTTGAAAATTGTTAGGTGCCTTGTAGTTATTCCCTTGGTATTGTGGTCTTGGACCTTGATTCCTTTGTAACAATTGAGGGGAAGTTTGTTGAAATTGGGTGGGAGGTTGGGGTGGGAATCCCGGTGGAGTAAGGTAATTTTGAGACTTATAAGAAAGGTTGTTGGGATTGATGTTTGGCTTGAAATGTTCACGATGTTCCTCTTGATAAGCATAACATTCCCCTTGATAACCTTGCACCTTATCACATTGTTGATATGAATGGGGACCTCCACAAGACTCACATGAAAGAGTAATAGCATGCACATCATTTGTGGAATGATTGCCCATAGAAACCTTCATAAAGTCATTCATCATAGTTTCTTGCATCTTTTGAGTGTTTCGCATGATTGTTTGATTTTCCTTTTGAGCTTGAGTCAATGCTTGAATGCATGAAATGAGTTGAGTCTCCAATGGTTTAGAAATTCCTTCTTGAATGACATGTACTGTTTGATCAAATTGTGTGTTGGTTTGCACCATTGCTTTGGTCTCAATAATATCCCAAGCTTCTTGAATGGACTTAAGAAGAATATTTCCTCCCGCGGAAGCATTGAGTGAATCTTGGTGATGAGGTTTAAGGCCATTGTAGAAAGTATTGATTTGGTGAACTTCATCCAATCCATGGTTAGGGCATCTCCTCAATAACTCTCTATACTCCTCCCAAGCATCACTAAATGTTTGACTAGGTTTTTGTTGAAAGCCTATAATTATATTCCTCAAAGTCGTGGTCTTAGATGGGGGAAAGAATTTGTTAAAAAACTTCTTAGTGAAACCATCCCATGTGGTAATGCTCTCGGGTGGTTGTGTATCTAACCAATGCTTAGCCGGACCCTCTAGTGAAAATTACACCAATATCAACCTTAATGGCATCATGGGGAACTCCATTGTACTTAATGGTGTTGCAAAGAGCAAGAAATTTCTTAAGGTGATCATGTGGATTATCATTCTTGTTCCCAAAAAATGGTGTATTTGAAACCAATTTAATCATGGATGTTTTTAGCTCAAATGTGTTTGCGGGAATATCGGGTATCTTAATAGCATCGGCATATCCTTGCACATTGGATTGCAATTGTTCCATCAAAGATTGAGTGTCAACTCCGGCCATGGCTTCTTGTTGTGGATGAATCAAAGCATGATTCTCGGGATCGGCTTGATGGACGATGGTGTTCCTACTCTTTCTCTTTTTCTTCCTTTTCGGAGGAAGGGGTTGTACACCAATCGGTATTTGTGCACGCTCGCGAGTGAGCATGCAACTCAATACGAGGAATGAGAGAGAAGCTCTCGTGTGACTTTGAAGAGAAAAGGATTATCCTCTTCGAGTTTCAATATGAAATATCCACAAGAAAATAATAATATATGTATGTACTACTTGGGTGCAAGACCCCCAATGAAGCGTTCCTTCTTAGAATACTCACAAGTGAACGGGGGTTAGGTGGCGCGAAGCACATAAGTACCTATTGACCCTTAGATGGCATTTTATAGCACATCGCCTTTCTATTCACTTAATTGTTTGTATTCTTCGAATTGTTGCTTATTGGAAGTACTTATCTATTCTTGCCTTATTTTGTTTGATCGATATACGTGTCAAGGACCGGAACGCCCCTCAACACGGTGTATTTCCTTGGCAATACTTATGGAGAATATGTGAATTGGTTGTTCTTATACGTATACGTATTTACTTATAATAATATATGGAAAATATTTTTGTATTTATGAGTTTTTTAAGAGAAAATACTATATGTACATAAAAACCGAGAGAATCCAATAATATATATTTTTGGGTGCAATCTCTTAGGAAAAAGATTGCTTTTTGGATTTTTTAATTTTTTGGTCAATTCTTTAGGAAAAGAATTGTTTTGTTAATTTTTTAGTTTTTATGTATTTTTATATTTTTGATTTTGATTTGTTTTTGATTTATGATACGTAAAAATAACGTTCACTAGGTGAACGGATCCCAAAAGCCAATGAAAACCGTCAATCGATAGTCTCTCGTAAAGTCAAAGAACCGGCAGCGGCGCCATTTGAAATTGTGTATAATTGAAGTTCGTTTTCTCAGTTCTTAATCAATTGAAAGTCCTAACAAGATCGGGTTTATAATCGTTTTTGGTTGGTAGAGTTATTTGGTTTTGCTATGTCTAATTGATCAATCACGTTAAAATGCAAAATATTAACTACGTATCCATACTAATCTAAATCATGTCAATTAAGCACAAAGTATAAGTAAATAAAACAATTAACTAACTAACAATTTTAACAAGAAAATGTAACTAATTCAACAATCTAACAAATTTACCAAATTTAACAAAGTTAACCAACTAGAAAATGTAACAAATTTCAACAAAATTACAACTAACTATTTTTATAAAAGTGAAATTTCAAAAGTAACTAAATCTTATTTTTTTTATAAAAGTAAAAGTAAAATTTAAGTAAATTCTAAACCTTATTTTCACAAAATCTCAATTTGATTAAAATGAGAAGTTTAACATGTATCTTGTGTTATGATTAGGAACAAAAGAATGGCCAATTCTAAGCCCATCAAGCTAATTGTCCACTAATCAATTCTAACTGTCAAGGACTAACAGTTTAACACTTACAGATTTATAACCACTTTAGGACTGTAACTAAAATTTAACTACACAAGATCAGGGACTAAACATGTATGATCACAAAATCTTCCAAATGTAACAGTAAGCAAAATCTGCCATTAAAACTTCTAAGCATGCAAAGTAGCTTTAAGCTAAATTTGCATTTAAAAGAAAAATGAGCTTAACCATTACATCCATCGTCTAGTCCGTTGATGTCGAGACGCAGCGCTGAGCTGGCCTATATCGAGCGCCAAAATCGAACCGAAACTGATTAACCAAGCTATCTAAGTACTGAGCGCGAAACTTGAACCAAAACCTTCAACTGAACTCGTAACTGAACTTAAACTTGCTACATCATCAAGCGAATCATCTAATAACAGTCTGTTTATGAAGATTAGCTATCTATTGAATCGAAATCGATAACTTCGAACTGAAACACTGCTGACAAAGCTGCTGCAACTCGAAACCGAAAATTAATGTCGATACTACACCAAATTTGTCGAAACGAGATGAGTTAAACTACGGCTAACGAACTCGAACAAAAATCAGCAAATCATCAAGGCTAAAGATCTTCAGGTCAAGAAATTCACTTCTGCTACTACAAACAATCTACAGCAACAACATGAACTCTGAGTAAAACGTGAACCATAGAACTACTGATCCAAATCCTTTCATTCTGTAGCTACAACGACAAGATCGAACCTCTACCGCTCCTTCTCCGAAACAGCAAGATGTTTATCCTCTAACCGCAACTACGTTCTAAAACCGAGTTTAAACCGAAACTCACGCTAAACAGAGCTTAATCATTTAGTGACTACGAGCCAAAAACTTAAACTTAAAGCATAACCAATATCACTATTCTTCAGCTACTATCTCGTGAAAACATGAAAGTCACGAACGTAATACTGAACACTCATTAGATCATAAACAAGATTACATCAACAGCTTCACTTAAGCTATCCTTCGTGCTAACTTCTTTATGCAGAATGAATGATGATAGAAAAGGAACTGAGAAGACTGAATCGAATTCTATATTAATTGTAGTGGACGGTTACAAATTCAGTTAAAAATCGTAACTAACTAACTGTTGGTAACTAACTATGTGAAAGTATGTGAATTACACACACTTAAATGTGAAAATTGAAAGGGAAATTGGAGAACTGAAAAGTACTAACAATGTGTGTGTGTGTGTGTTTTTACACACTAATCTACTTACCAAAAATGAAATACAAAAGGACGAATTTATAGGCGAAAGCATGCATGCAGGGGTGATGAAGTGTTCTGACCATTGAGCACTTGCCAAGTGGCATGGGTTAATTGGAGTTGGAATGTATTGATCCGGATGTAAGATAACTCGCAATGTGATTGGCTGTTGGGGATTAAATTGGGATTCGGTTTGGGTTCAATAAATGGGAAGTGGTATTTAAATGTATTCAAAGTTATTAAACGGGATGGGTGCATAATTTGTTTTAAATTGCTAATCATTAGCATTTATAAAATTCGCCCATTAATGCTGCCCTCATTTAATCATCACCCCATAATTGTTGAAGATGCTTGATCCGTGTGATATAGCATGCCTTTCCCTGATTGGCTGAATCGACTCCACAAGGATCAAAGGACTTTGGGTTTTGGCAGAAAAAGCCCTTGTGATTAGCAGTTTTGTCTTTTGAGCTTAAATCTTCATAAACTTGTCATTTCTGATCCTTTGAGCTTCAAACTTGAACACAAATGATCCCTTGACTTGATGACTTGAATTTTGACCAGGTTTGACTTTGATCTTGACTTTTCCAAAATAGCACTTTAAGTCCCTCAACTTTTGAATGTTGTCAAGATAGGTCCTTTTTCTTCTCATGGCTTGTCATTTTGATCCTTCTTTGTCTTTTTCATCCAAATAAGCTTGATTTCTTCTTGTTTTCTTGAAAATGTATCCCTCTTACCTATTTATACACAAACACAAAACATACCACATAATTCCGCTTTATAGCACAAAGGTTAGGTATTTTCCTTGTGTTTTAGGGTGATTTGTTGATTAATTGATATGAGTTTTTGCTCATATCAGTAACCCATTATCTTTGCAATATGATCATTTCCAAATCGAACCGTACCAAGAAACTTGCTGACGAAATTTCGGAGCTGAGAGCGATCTCCGGTCATATGTTTAGAGCAGCCAGAGTCCAAATACCAGAGAAGAATTTGGACCACCTGTTTTCAACAACAACAGTAGACAATGCATTGGAAACTATTGGTTCCGGAGTGTTAGCAGATACAGATATAATATTATCAGAATTACTAACATTTGTGTGACCCTTAGATTTCCTGCATTTTCTAATGTGAGTTTTATCACTAATAGGTTTTATAGTTTCAACTTTCTTAGGTTTTGGAGTATTAGCGGGCACTACAGTGGGAGTAGACCTATTTAAAGGGCACTTGTTTCCTACAGTAGTGTTGGTGTTCCTAGTTAAAGGACACACTTGTGTTTTGGTAGCCTTGGTACTCCTAATTAAAGGGCACGCTTTCTTCGCTTTAGTGGGAGTGATCCTAGTTAAAGGGCACACATTTCCTACTATAGTGAAAGTTCTACCAGTGGGGCGCCACATCCAACCAGCTTGGGTTAATACTTTCCCAGTTGGTTTCCATTCTAATCCATTTTTCCGGGCATTCATCTCATTCACATGGTCAATAAGGAAAGAATCATGACGACTAGAAAACATGCATTCATTACAATTGCAACATTTCAAATTAGAATTCACAATAGGCTTAGAACACTACACAACCGCAGAGCCTTTAAGTTTAGCTACATGATTCTTTTTATTCAAAACAGAAATAACATTCCTAGGGTGGGCTTCTACTTTCTTCTTCACTTGACTACTAGAGGAGGGCAAGATCCTATCATTCTTTATATTTCTTGTAAGCTTAGATCTTTGAGCCTTAGTAGTGGTGTTTACTCCTGTAGAAGGCAACACGGGAATATTAGAACCTGGTTTTGATTTTTCCTTATCTTTAGTGACCAATGTTTGAGATGGTTTAGTCCTAGGGCCCTTGTTAAATGGTGTGACGGTGATGAGGTTAGTTTTGATTGCACTAGAGGACGGTGCTGAGACAGTGGCTGCGTTATCCACAATATTCTTACCTTTTAGGGTACGAAGTGTTTCCTTTAACACAGTCAAAGCCAGATTTTTATCACAAATTTGTTCCCTCAAATCAGATTTTTCCACCGACTTTCGATTCAATCGTTCAATCAATGATTGATTCTGTGCAGTGTTATAAGCACATGCGAGCTTTACTGAATCGAAGAGTTGTGTATTTTTCTGTTTTAAGTTATCAACTTTGGACAAAATCTTGGAAACTCGATTATCTAGATCAAGTTTAAAATTCTCAGCGGCCTCAAGTACGTTCACACGATGAATCTCCTTAGATTTCTCTATGTCTATCGGCAATGATTTAGCAACCTTGTCACTTGGCTGACACTGTTTTGATTGTAAATTCAATTGAAAATTCTTTTGAAAATTTACATCATCGATATTAACACCGTCGAATGATGTTTCAAAGATTTCTTGAATAAATTGTTGCTTGCATTCAAGCGAAATACAATGTGTTTGAATTTCATCAAAACGTTTTGAAAGCGAAGAATAAGAATCTTGAAGCTTTAAAAATTTATCGTCAGATTAGTGACAAGTACTATATACCACATTATCCACAGATTCAACATTATGCACAATAGAATCATTATCAACACTTTTATCACACAGACGGAAACTATATCATGAGACATCACTTGCTTCAGAAGCTGATCATTTTGGCGTGAAACTCGTTCTATTTCAAGTAAACTGTTTTCATAAGCATCATCCATTTCATTGAAAACACGTCTAACTTCTTCTATTTCCAAAAGCAAATCTTGATCAATATTACTAAGACAAGCTTTAACATTCTTTACAAACGGAACAATTTCGTCTCTAAACGCAGTTCTAGTGTGCTCAAAATTCCATTCCCCCTTCGTTATGGCCGAAGCCGTCGTACGTTCCAAATTGACCTTGTCAAAATCGGCTAAGTGTTGGTGCACCACATTTAAGCTAACAGACACCTTACTGACCGGTGGAATTAACTTAGTTAAATCCGTCTTGACAAGTGTAGGAGACGTACTAGGAAGGTTTTCCGTTGACATACTTTGGGGCACAAAAACTGATAATTGAGCTAATTCCTTTTGTAAGCGAATGCGGGTCTTTTTAGAAAATTGATCTTTATTATGCTTATCATAATTAAGCTTATGGAATTTTGAAAGAAATTTAGATTGAGTTTCTTCCGCAAGTGACTGTGTCTCCTCAGTACTACGAACATAAGGTGCTTCTTTCGATTTGCCAATTAGGGTCACATCATAAAGACAAAGAATATATTCCTGAGCTTGTTTTGCATAACCGGGATTAGGTGGTAAATCTTGAAGACGCTTAAGTTTGAGTTCTTTAAACGATTTAGTTAAAAGATGAACATTTTCTGTGGAAGCGTATTGTTTTAAAAGCTGCTGTTCTTTGAATTTAAGAAGTTTGGTAGCATTAATTTCCGATTCAAACTTTTTAGACTCGAGAGTTTAGAAATCCATTTTAAGTTTCTGAAAATCATTGACCACCAACTCTTTTGATTTTAATTCATTGGAAAGATTAGCTTTTAATGATTCTATTTCTTTTAAGTGTTCAATATTTTCAAAACGAAATTGGTCAAATTCAGAACACGTTATTTTCTCTGCTTGAGGGACCATTTCAAAAGTTTTGACCTTTTTCTTATACAGCGCAAGCTCAACGGTTAGGTTGGCATTCATATCTATGGTTTGTCGAACAGCCACATTCATGTTATCAATAATATGTTTAGGCACCATTACTAAATCATGTTGATCATAAGATTCCATACACATCATAGCATTTGGTTGAGGTTCACTCAAACGTGTTGGATTGGATACCACATCATTTTAGTTACTAGTTCCCGAATGCTGTTCGAGGTTGTCATTTTCATTCTCAACATGATGTGGATTGTCATGAATATTATTAGATGTGGTTGGTACCTCACTGACGACATCAGAACCATAGTGAGAGAGACTAGCAACGAGTGCAGCTTAGGCTGAGTGAATGTCATCACAATCCGAATCATATGCATCAAGATCATCTGCTTGATAAGCTGCATTAGAAGTGGAAACGACTGCAATGCCTTCACTGTCTGCTGCCCCTGGGTCTGCAAGAAATGCTAACTCTTTTGAATCCAAAATCTTTCCCTTAGACTGAGCATCGACCAAATACATCTTCTCAGGAAACCACGTTGCATCCCTTCTCCTTTTTGGTTGAGTGCATTCCCTAGGCATATGACCTTGTCATCTACAATTGTAGCAAGTCACAACCTTTTGTGGACCAACAGTGCTTCCATTTCCATTAGCTTGAGAATTCATAGCTTGAGCATTCACGGTCCTTGTAGGAGTTCCATATGAATTTTGCCTTCCCTGAATAGGTTGCACCGTCAGTTGACCATCTTGAACAGTGGCTTGTTGTCGAGGATTTGAAGAGGTACGGAGCTGATTGTTCGTTGGTGGAAAACCTCTAGTAGCAACAAGTTTTGAAAAGTATGTAGTGAGACGGTTTAAGACATCAGTAGGCGTATCATTTGGAGTAAAGACCGGTGGTTGAATTGGTGGAAGTTCATTGGAGTAGAAGGCTTGTGCTTGAGGTGCTTCAATTGGAAAATATCCTTGCTGAGGAGTATAGCCCATAGGAGAAGTGTTAGCTTGTGAGGGTGATGCCTGATGTGCTGGTAGCTGTGGATAAGGCTGTGGAAGAACACTTTGTTGATATGCTTGTTGTGGCATCATCAGTGGTTGATAAGATGGTTGTTGTGGTTGCTGATATGTGTGTTGTAGTTGCTGCTGCAAGTATGATTGTTGTTGATAAGTGTAAGCCATGTTTTGTTGGGGGGGTCATTTGTTGAGAAGCATACATGGCAAGTGGATCACAAACTTGTGGTGTAGACAACCGAGCCTCGATCACATGGCATTCGTGTTGTTGAAGAAAAGCTTGAAGTTGATCCAAATTGGTGTTATGCAAGTCCTTAGCCAATTTAACATCCGTCACGTACTTACGCCATTCTGAAGGAAGGGTGTTCAAATACTTGGTGTTTAATTGAAATGTAGGAATTGCCATGCCATAGATATTGAGCTCATTCAACAAGAGAGTAAATCTCAAATAGTAATCATTAAGAGTCTCCCCGAGAACGTAGGCAAACTTATCAAATGTATCATTAACCTTACACTCTCGTTCTTGTTCAGTTAACGAGGTTCCTTGCATTAGAACACGAATTATATCCCATAACTCTTTGGCAACTTTATGTTTGCTGACGAGTTTATAGACATCTGGAGGAAGGGCTTGTAGAATGATGTTTGTAGCATACTTATCACATTTGTCTTGAATCTTCATATCTTCGGTCAATTCACCCGTTGTGCGAGGACGAGTAACTGTACCTTCCGTCACTGTACCATAATCTAATGGTCCATTGAGCACTGATGCCCAAATGAGACGTCCATTCTCTTTGTTCAACATGTAAAGTTCCATTCGGGAAGTCCAATCCTCGTACATAGACTTCTCCAACATTGGTGGACAATTATCCGTACCCGAGAGGATGGACTTATCTTTAAGAGATGGGTACTCCATTTTGATAAGTTAAGATTTACAACGTTGGATCGAACAATGAGAGAAAGTAAATGTATATTTTTTGTGTAGATGACAAGAAACAATGTTGAAATCCCTAAAACTATGTCTGGATAAACCAAAAATTCCAAAGTAAACAAAAAACACACGAATGTTCGAAATTTTTTAAGTGTGAAAAATGAACTTCGAAATATATAGATTTTGAAAGTTATCTTCACAGTCAAAACACGCCACTTCGCAATATAGCCAAAATACCACTTCGCAATGTAGCCAAAAATTCCACTTCGCAATAATTCACAAAACAGTACATCGGAATAATGCAAACAAAGAACTTCGGAATACCTATGTACTTCGGAATCTTGGATCTTCACTACTTCGGAATATTGATGTTTGAGTACTTCGGAATCTTGGATCTTCACTACTTCGGAATGTTGATGTTTGAGTACTTCGGAATCTTGGATCTTCACTACTTCGGAATCCTTGATATTGATTACTTCGGAATGTATAAGAATGTGCACTTCGGAATATATAAGAATAAGCACTTCAGAATATAATCTGATTGAACACTTCGGAATAAGCAAGGATCAAAGTAACTTCAGAATTCCCAAGAATTTAACTTCGGAAAGATTAAATTAGTTTCCAACTTCAGAATCCACAAAGTGAGGAACTTCGGAATATTAAAGGGATGAACTTTGGAATAATCTTAGTTAACCAAAGAACTTCGCAATTTAAACACTTCGGAATTTGACTTAGCAAAACTTGTACTTCGCAATAATCAAAAACCCTCGTAGGAACTTCGCAATAATCACAAATATTCCCAAGATGAATGATTTCTTCAACAGACTTCCTGATATATCTCGGATCTAACACACCAAATACATGATTTCAAGCCAAAAAATGATCCAAACACCCAAAAATTTTGTGTTTTTAACCAAAACAACAATACCAAATCTCTACCACAACTATGTAGATGATTTTTATGAAGAATAAACCATAAAAAACACAAAAAAATAAATTTGGATCAATTGATTTTGGATCAAAATAAACACAAAATCAAGAACACAAACACATAGAAAATACAATTATCCCATGGCTCTTGATACCATTTGTATGATATTATAAATCTATGTATATTCTAGAGAGAGAAAGAGATAGAAAAATGGTAGATTTCACACACTTTTAGAGATAGAAAATAAAAGATTACACCTTAATTACTATGTGAAAAGTATGAGAAACCACACCCTCTCCATCTAAGGAGAGGGTTTATATACCAAGCCCATAAGATGGGCTTGGGCTTACAATATTGGGTCGGCCATACATAACATGGACCGGGCCTTTCCTTGTTAATTAATATAAAGATATCTAGACTACGAGCTACAACTTAATATATTCTCGGAGTGACCGAATCTTCCTAAATACGTTAAAACTTATTTCCAACATCGAGACAGTTAATGGGCATAAAACAAAAAGGTTGGAAATAGAGTCCCTAGGTCCACAAGAATCCGTGGTTGACAACGTGATAAACGGGTGGTCTACGTATCTAAATTTCATTGAGTCTTATCGAGATGACAAATCACCGGCGAGGGTGTTTTTACCCGTATACGAAGTGGTAAGTTTGTACTGGTTTACTTAACTGTTGAATTTTTAGTTTTATTTAATGTGATTAATTAATTTGACACAAGACAAGAAATTATTGATGGATGATTATGTTCTCAATGAAAGAATTAAAAAATTCGTGTTACATGTTGAGATTGCACACTCAAAGTACGGTGTCCAGATGATGATCGAAGATGCTGACCTTGTAAGTTTGTTAGAATTAATTAAATTAAATTTACATATATCCATGATGTGACATGTACATTTACTTCGTTTTTTTGCAATTTCAAGGTATTTGTTCCAGTAAGTATTGAAGACCATAAATTTCTAGTATGTTTTAACATGAAGAAACCAGAAGTATGTTTGATTGACGTAAAGAGTAATGAAGATGCAGAAGTAAAAAAGAAAAGGAAGTGGGGCACAAACATCGATGCACAGCAGATTGCGACAATCCTGGTACAAAAAAAAACTAATTTTATTAATGTTATATTTATTTGTATATTACTAACATATGTACTAATGTGGTATCAAACACTAAATGTAGAAACATAATTTTGGCCAATACTTAATTCGACTTAACCATATAAAAGCATCGACTATATCAACGCGCAAGTGGTTCGTGGTAGGTTTTGTTGGCATACAGATAAGAGACTACTGGATTGTGGCATATTTCTAATGAGGAACATGGAAACATACATGGGTGAAGATCTTGGCAAATGGCAATATGGACTAGCAACTGAGGGTAGGAAACAAAACTCGCAATTAGGGCGTTTAAGAAACAAATATGCAGCTACTATACTACTAGTAGAATGCAACTGTCATCGAGAAAAGCTACGTGCAGAGTTGAAGCGTATGAAGACAACAAAAGCACTAAAGTGAAGATTTTCTAGAAAAAAAATAAGATGTTTCGTTTATGTTCTTGTATGTTTTTTTAAAATCTGGATTTGGTAGACTTATTTGTACTTTTGGATTGGTGTTTGTTTTATGTTTTGGGTATGGTATGAACCTAGAAATCAAATGAAAACTTGATGTTTTCTATTTTTATGTTTCGTCTCTTTCCTTGTAATTTTGAGACATACATTTTTATTCTTGTATTTCGTCATGTTTCATGTCTGACCTTGAAGTTTTTATGCAAAACAATTGCTAAAAAATGGGTGTAGTTTGTTCAGGTACGTATTTTGTACAATGTATTTATATGTTCATGTTTCGTCTTTGAACAAACTGGGTGTAGTTTGTTCATGTAAATTGGGTGTAGTTTGGTTGGACACTTTGACATAAAAAATCAACATGGATTGCTGATGCCTGCTGGTTATTCTTGGTAGTGGTGACAGACAATGCAACCAAATGGATTATAATGAGGCTCATTAAAAGAGTCTTCGTTGCATTGATATAACCTGGTAAGGTATTGGCATATACAGATGAAATTCTTGCACAAATGAACATTCCCTCGTTAACCTAAGAGAATGGGCACAAATGAAAGTCATATCTTAGCACAGTTATAGTGGACCATCATTAACGCAACATTGTACCAGAATGGGTGGAGTGCTCGTGCTTTCCAAAACAAAGAAGTGTGTATACCAAAATAAGATTAAAACTCAAAATAAGATTCAAATGTAAGATAAAACCAAGGCAAAGTCATGATACCAACATGGAATGTAATAATGAAAAAAATATGTGAGATTATTAAAAAGCATATGACAAGCAGTAACATTCTGCCTTCAAATTGTGAAAAAATATAAATGCTGCTTAGAAGTCTGGATCGTTTTCATCGTCTGGTTCAGACCCGTTTTCTGAATCACGATCATCGCCTTCGGATTCTTCAACTACCAAGTCTTGATCATCAATTTCAACTTCTGGGCCAGTTCCAATGTCATCGCCTTCGTCTGCGCCTTCAGTAACCTTAAATGCATCTTTTTTATTTAATTTTCTACGCTTTGAACCAGATTCTGATGTTTCCGCAAGATCAAATCTATCAGGACAAGTAGATCTATAATGACCCTCTCGACCAGATAAGCCGCATATACGTTTTTTGAAAGGTATTTTTTGGTTTGATCTTTTAGCCTTGGCTACTGTTTTTTCCTTGCCTTTTTCAGCTGCACTCTTAATTTTGCGCGTCCCTTTACTTGCAAATACCGACTGCGGGTTCAAAATTTCAACTTTGTCAGGTACAGTAACATCCAACAATTGCGCAATAAAATTTTCCTTGTTTGAATCAACATTCTGCTGTGGTATCTCGTCTTCCAACTTCTTCTAAAAGTCTTTGGCCATTTTAAGAAAATCGGACAACTTTTCACTGTCGTTCCTTATAAGACTAATAGTCTTCAATTGTTGAGTGAATTTGAGAGGCTAACCTATCAGTCTCTTCAATGCGAGGTCCGTACCTATGCCGCTTGATGTAGGGTTTTTGTACACGTTTTAGGAAAAACGCGTATGAGCGGCAAGTATTAAGTCTTACTCTTTAGGAAAAACGTAAAACCGAATAAATGCGGGTTCGTTCTCGAAGGAGGTGTGTGAATTAAATATGCCAGTTATATAAAATCAAAGTTTGGATTAGTGACGTTTTTGGTTTGAGAGAGAAAAATTAAAGACGAGCTACGACTATGATTACACTACGACGTAATAACGTGAACGTAAATACGTAAATACGTAAAACGTGACGAAATTAAAAATTAATTAAAAATTAAAACTAAGTCTAAAATAATATAAATAAGAATAAAAATCCAATAAATATATTTTAAAACCTTTTATTAATTAAATATTCAATTTTAAAGGCTAATTAAAGCCCTAAAATTAAATATAATTAAGAAAAAGCCCAAAATATTATTTTATTGAACTAATAAATCACTTATATTATTTAAAGACTAAAAAGTATTTTTCCTAAATTTTTAGAACTATTTTTCTATTTTTAAAACACTAAAAACAATTTTTAAACTAAAATAATGATTAAAAATAATAAAATAATGCTAAAAATAATTTGAATATTTTAAAAATCCTAAATTATACTAATGAACAGCAGAAAAATAAAAAGTTTGAAAAAAGTAAAATATTTCACTAAAAGACAAAACAGATTATAATTAAACCCTAATTAAACTTAAAGAAAATCTTTAAAAAGTGATTAGTAAAATGATTTTAAACTAAAAATCTTAAAATACTTTTCTAAATCTAATAAAATTTTTAAAACTGTAATATACTAAATTCTTGCACTAAAAGACAAAAAACAGATAATTAAAAACTAATTTAAAATGCAATTTAATCTAAAAAATAATAAATGAACAGTAACTTAGAAATAAACTTAATAGAAAAATCAAAAATTAAATAATAAAAATAACAAAATTGAAATCAAGTAAAAACTCTAAAAATAGCCCACTAAAGACAAAAAAAATCAAAATCTGAAAGTGACATCTTGGTTTTTTTTGTCCAGTAGCTAAGCAGTACCAACTATAACACTAACAGTGGGAACTTGGTTCCCACTAATAGTTATAAAAACGGATCTGGATGGTTTTAAGCTTGTAACTTCTTTGTTACTTGATTTCTTGGACAATGATTGGCACCCCTACACTCAGTGGAGTGTAGGGAGTCTAGAAATGTAATAAAATCAACAAGTCACTTAACAAAAATCACACAAAAATGCCCTAGTAAGTTATTGTAAAACAAAAAAATGGGGTCTGGTACTATGTGGGCTGTTTGACTGATGCAAATGGCCTTTTGATGAATTTGAATAGGCCACAACTTGGTCCAATAGCCACCAAACACAAATGAGCAATCAACAAACCTCCCTTATCACATTATCTAGCAGTCTACAAGATTAGAAGGTCTAAAACTAAAAATTATGGCCTATTGACTTGATTCACTGATTTTACCACTTAAAGCATACAAAACCGAGATATTAACCTATAACCTGAAACAAACTAGCATAGCAACCTACCAACAGCCTAAGTAGTGTATTTAACAGGTTTTTAAAGCAAAAGCTTGTCAAACTTCCTCCTTAAAACCCTAATCCAAACACTCCTATATTTTTCAGAAATCAAATTTTTCAAAGAACTGTTAATAAAGCCTTAACCAAAATCAAACTAACTGATCCTAACATCAACAAGAAGCATGAACAGACAGGAACATATACACAAAAACAGATAACACCCAAGATCACATAAGGCACATAACAAGACTAAAAAATGGAAAAGGGGTTCAAGCCTGAGATTAGCTGATGTCTTACTTAATCAGTTTGATTGAGCTTATGTGAACTTATAGATGAGTAGAGATGCATGTTGTAGGAATCCAAGGTAGGACCCTAGGCAGACCAAATGTCTTCAAATGAGATGGTGGAATGGGGAAAGATGAATGGGACTTCTTGATTCCTACACACAATCACAAGACCAGGAACAAATCAAGCTCATATAAGTGCCAATAAGCTGTTGTCAGGCAGCTTATTGGATAGCTTATATGAGCAGTAAGTAGTTATAAAGGAAAATGAAAAAACAAGATTTTTTTGATAAAATCTTTAAACTGTATTTTCTTTTGAAACCAATGACAATTTAACCAAAAACTTAACTCCAAGCTGAAAACAATCCCATAATCCACTTTCACTTCAAGTGGGATTGTTAATCAAGCTGATGAAAGGTTTTACTTAAAAAGACTTTTTCTGAAAATACTTATGTAAACACACAATCTTGGGAACTTTTTAAAACTATCTTGCAAATAAATGAATTTAACTAAGGAAAACAGATAAAAGGAACTCAGTATGGAAGAAATTAAAAGTTGCTTTATTTACTTCACTTAAAATTCTTACAAAACTGGAACAAAACTAAAATGAAACACAACTCGACTACTACATAGAACCATCTAGAAATTGAATAAAATATATCAAAGCTTAAACCCTAACATGTTGATTTCCAGATTTGCCCTCTTGTTTGAAAAATCGAATCTTGGTCAAAAGTTGAGGCATGTGATTGCCAGTTGTTAGACTTGATCTTGGTAGTCCATTTGGTCCATTGGGAGTACGAAATTGCTATGAGGCGTTGATGCTCTGCTTGGATTCCTTCTTTGCCCAAAATAGCTAAGCAGGGGAGTATGGGGGGGGGGGGGGGGGTCCACATGGGTCACGGGTAGTCTTGTTTAGGGTGTAGGTTTAGTTTAGGATGAGTTGAATCAGGGATCTGGAGGGTTTGGGGTTAAACCCCCTTGATTTGGGCGAGTTAGAGGATTAGGGTTTATGTGATGGGGTGATTAGCAGGTGGTGGTTTGATTAGGTTTAAGGGGTGGATTAATTTAAATTGTTGCTTACCCCCAAAAACGTTTAACTGATTATTTAAAATCAGTTTAAAATATTAAGTGGGTAGTGAGGTAGACAAAGGGGGCTTTGTGATTGGTGGTTTTGGTGTAGTGGGACAGGTGGCGAGCTATGGTTGGCTGGTGGGGTTTTGATGTCTGCCAAGAGAGGCCCTTGTACTCCCATAAACTTTCAAACAGCTTCTAAACTTTACTCCCTTTGTTATATGAGTTTATAAACTTGTATTTTGACCACAAAAAGTTTAGGAAATTTGTTCCAAGGGCTTGTTGTGTCATTTGATCAATCTTCAAGGGCTAAAACATGCACATGTCTTCAAACTTTAGGGTTGTAACTTGTACAAATGAATAGTGGAGGGTTATTTGTGACAACTCTTCAAAGATGAGGGACCAAAGTTGACAATTCTTCAATCTTCAAGGGTATTTTTGGAAATTCATGAATCGGGTTCGGTTCTTTGTGCAACTTCGTTTCCCGTGTTCGTTTTTTCTTGATTCTTGTAATATTTTGGTGAATTCACGATATTCATACCTAAAATACACAATGAACAAACACAAGCATATATTTAGGTATTTTGATGATATTTTTAGCATTTTAAGCCCAGTTTGGACGATGAGACTATGTATAATTACAGTTTCATCACTCCCTCATACTAAACCATTTCAGTGTCCCCACGCAATGCTAGAATTAAGTATCGTAGCACTTCCAAAATTCATTTTATTATGACATTTATTGAAGACATAAACTTAAATAAACTTCTACACGCGTTTTAGACATAATGTATTGTTTTCATCACGATAAAGTGACTTTTAGGATCATAGAACAAGAACACGTGAATGCTTCGTTAGAAATAATTTTGTCGTCCTTGATTTTCACTAAATTCCATGCTAAGCGTGTAATGCGATCGTTGTTATAATAAGTTAGCAACACGATCATATCTCATGAGTGTTAATTATATACCTAAACTCCCTAATTCCTACTTGGTATCTCTTATATTTTATTTTGTCTTAATGATCATGAGGATACATCATTGACTTATGCGTGAATAGAGATTAGGTCTAAAAATAGAGTCTTAACGGTGTAACCAAAATCATTAAATTAATAATTCACCCTAATAGACAACGATGTCAAAAAATTAAGTCAACAAGAAGGATCGATAAACACGATTTTATAATGGTTTTGAACATGAGACTTATTACCAAGACTTTTATACGCCCCCTAACGGAAGGGCCTTATTATCATAGGTTTACCTCCATCTTTTATTCAACTCCGCCATGGAGCTTTTATTATGACTTCGGTCTTGCCTTGCCTTTTATTATCCGCCATCATCGGTGGTTTTATTATGGACAAAGACGTATATCCTCACGCTAAAGATAATTTTGTATCTTTAAAGCTTCAAAGATAAAGGCTTGATTCACTTCTAATTTGGGCATAAATTTTTCGGCCTTGTGAGCTTTAAATTTTTGCTTAATTTAGGTGAGCACTTAAAATCTTATTATTAGGTGAAGCTTTCGATTATTTGGGTGCCAATACTTCAAAATCGCGACGCTGACGAATCCTCAATGTGTTCCCAATTTAATTACATGGAATCTACTAAAACAAATTAGAAACCAACAATAGTGACTAAACCGCTAAATCAATATTTATTAACAATTTATTATCAAAAGCGTGGGGAGAATAAGCTAATAATTACTACACATGAGATCGTGACGATTAAGAGACTTAGCCTAGAAAGTTAAGGAATCGAAGCTAAGTGCTCAACACGCACGGTCGAGTCAAAAATTTCTCTTATTCTCACCATCGGAAAACCTACATTCGTGTCTTAAACACTTATGAAAAACTAGAAAAAATTTAAAATTTGGCCATTTTTAGCCTTATTTTGCAACAAAACGATAACAAAAAGATGAATATTGGATTGCGTTGTGACGTAAAAGGTGAAGTATCTACTCACCCCCCCCCCCTACTAAAACTAAACATTGTCCTCAATGTTTCGAGTCTAGGGGTGAAAACACCCCATACTAGAGACGAAGTCGAATGCTTAATCTCGAGCATGGAAAGGGTAAAACGAATAACCTAAAAGCCTTTTATGAATTATGCTAATAAGATAAACGTTAGAACATAAAAGGATATCATCGGATATCGGAATCTCCAAAGGCAACGATCGATGCTCGAGTGCTACGTAAAACGAACACGAGAGGCTTCAATGATGACGATGAACCTAATGAATCACAATCACAAACAACCACGAAACAAAGTTTGGAAGAGCACAAGTCCCGTCGTTAACTAATTAGAAAGCAATAATATTTACAAGGATAAGCATGAGAATCCCCCATGAGGCACCTTGTTTTTGATAACTGAGTCAAAAGCTCGACTCGAATCCCCATAAATGTGATCATTTAGGGATAATCTTGGTTTAGTCATTTTTGGTGGGGCTTACATGATAAACAATGCCCAAAAGTACGTGGAGTACTTAAAAAACCCGATAAACGTATACCGGGGTCAAAGATAGCGTCCTCGTTTTCGGATGAAAGACGAAACAACGCTACTTCAACCGATAGTAAAACCCCAAAGGGTAGAAGAAAATAGATGAGAAGTAGAAAGGTGGGGCAATGGGTAAGTCAACATAATGAGCAACTTGAGGTAGACTCACACCAAGCAAATGAAAAGATTTTCCATTTATTGCATCGGTGGAAGACCGAGATTTCCCTTTACAAGCAATTCCAGGATCGTAAATCTCGTCCTCGGTGGAGAAATGTGAGGGAACATAAGGGGCTTCCCCCACACTAGATCCAAACCAACCGTCGTCAAGAGGAGTAGACGAGGTGGTAGCACTCATAAAACACGGTGATGACGGAGTTAAACTTGTAGGAAAATCTTTTAAATCAATTTTAAAATCCTTTTCTTTTTCATCGTTTAAAAACTCTTTATGGAAACCCGATTTTATAATGTCGAAAATATTTGGCGTGTCAAATTCAAAATTAGTCCCGCTAAAAAACCTCACATTTAAGTCATTGGTAGGAGGGGGGTGGCGGATTGTATAAATTCTCTAAACGGCGATCAATAAAGAACACCGCCCCCTCGGGGTCTACATACTCGTCATCCTCATGAACGTCAATCTCATCGATTTCTTCATCAAAGATAGGCTTGTCAAACCAAGGTTTGTCATTCCCTTCCTTGAGTATCTTAGAAACTCTCTCGAAAAGATCACGATCAAGCACGAAACCATCATTCTTTTGTGGGGATTGTTGATAAGTTAAATCCTCACGAATGTGGTAAACGTAATTCTCATTTGAGGAGTGCTGATTAGGTAACTCCTCGAGATTTGGATTTTTGGTGGTCACATGAGTTGGTTCGTCATTAAAAATAAGACGTTCCAACTCATTTAGTTCATCCTCGATTTTGGAAAGATCGACCTCACTCGTAGGTGGGAGTGGAGGCAAAAGAGCTAGCTCTCGTTCAATGATTTCCTCAATCTCGGGATCAAACTCGTAATCATCGTACTTCACATGTGAAGAGGTCTTTTTGGGAGAATCCTCAAAAATGGCATGTGGATTTCAAAGTATGTGATCAATCTCGGCAAAACGCCATCGCCATCGTCAAAGAAAGAGTCGATGTGAGCACTCACAACCATGGTCTTGCAAGTTGAATGACTATGCTTAGGTGACTTTTCTAAGACGAGAGTATCGATGTCGATAAAACCTTTCGCCTCAACGGGTGTTGGGCTAGGAAAAGGAGGCACTTCGATGGAGTTAGAAGTTGAAGCCTCAAAGACGTGGTCCTTCGAAGGTGGTGAAGACGAGTCCATTTTGATCATTGTCGTGATGGCACTAACATCGCCCTTCAGAATTGGTATTTCACTTGTTTCATCGAATACATCCCAAAGTGATTTTTCATTCATAAATTTACACATACCCTTTTGAATTAGGTACACGTATTCCTTATCATTAAAATCCTCATCTTTAAAACCGATCTTCTTAATTTTTTCAAAACATGCATTAAGCCTCATTCTTTCCGCTAAAGTGAACATTTTGAAATCATTAGGTTTAGAAACATTAGGTTTTAAAACCTCGGTTTTTTCATTATCATAAGACACTTGGGATTTACTCGTGAAAAAGTCCATTTTGTCATCCCCATATCTCATAGTAAGTCTCCCCTCGTGAACGTCGATACGGTTCGAGCCGTCGATAAAAATGGTTGGCCTAAAATAATGGGACATTTAGGGTCACACTCGTAATCGGATATAACGAAATCCGCGGGAAAAACAAACTTTCCAACTTTGACATAGACATCCTCGGCTATTCCATATGGTATAAGTGGCGTACAATTTACAAGCTCGATGGTCATGTTCGTGGGGGTAAGGTTAGGCAATCTCATTAATTTCCAAAAAGAATGAGGCATGAGATTTATGCTAGCACCTAAATCGGCAAGGGCTAAACATCCCTCAATCTCGGAAAAATCACAAGGTAGTAGAAATTGGCCCGGATCCTCTTCCTTTCTCGGCATATGCCTTTTGGGTTTTTTAAGAAGGATCGAAGCACAAGTTTCTTCAAGGGTTACTTTGGTAAGGTCGATAAAACTCTCTTTTTGAACCGTGGATGGAATTTGAGGTACACGAGGGTGTGCACTCTTTTCCTTGGTCGCCACGTTCACCCCATCAACTTTAGAACAATAAGACGTCTTAGAAGTCGAGGGTTGAGAAGAAGGAACAACACGAAATCCATCAAGGGTAGGGGTAATCACACGACCTTTCTCATGAGACTAGGCGGCTTTACATTGTTCCTTCGGATTTGCTACGGTGTCACTAGGTAACGAACTTGATGAAGCACCCGAGGCTTTGTTCATAATAGCCGAAAATCTTTTTAATGTCAATTTTTCCTTGCTCAATCTTCGTGTTTTGAAGTTTCAAAGTATTAGTAAAGTCGTTTTTCAAAGTACCAATTTCTCCCTCTAATCGTCTCATATTAGCCTCATTCGTTTTCATGTAATTTTGAAAATCGTTTGACGAACTATTTTGATTTGAATTAAAGTTCCTTTGGTTTTGATTACTTCTTTGAAAATTTCCTTGATTACCACTTGAAAAATTGTTTCCTTGATTGTTGTTGTTTGAAAAATTCGAGTTTTGATTATTGTCTCGATTTTGCCAATTTAAATTACGACCTCGATTATAACCTTGGTTTTGAAAATTCCCTTGTTGATTGTTTCCTTGAAAATTGTTACGATTTTGAAAATTGTTTCCTTGATTATAATTGCCTTGTTGTGATGGACCCGCGTTATTTTGATTTTGAAAATTTTTGTTTCCATTTAACGCACTCACATTCGACGTTTGGCCATCCGTAGCCGCACACTCATAATAGTTATGAGGTCCACCACAAAACGTACACGAAACCTCAACCGCTTTCACCGTAGCGAGAGCGTCTTTCTTTTGCATCTCAACGAGAAAAGACGTGAAAACATTCGTTAGCTTGTCGACTTTCGCATCAACTCTCTCAATGTCGCGATTAGAACTACTAACATTGGTGACATTCGCAACACTCGGTGCGTTGCGGAGTTGGTATACCTTGGATCGGTTTTCGATAATTATCAATGCATCTTTCGGAGTCTTACACAAAAAGTTTCCACCAGCGGCGGAATTCAACGAATCTTGTTCTTGAAAATTAAGACCGTTGTAAAACGTATCAATTTGGTGCAACTCGAAAAAACCATGGTGAGGATATTGCCTAAGCAATTCCTTAAAACGATCCTACGCGTCTCTAAAAGATTCATTCGGTTTTTTCTCAAATTTTGTAATTTCATTTTTGAAAAACGTTGTCTTAGACGGTGGGAAAAAATAATTAACGAACTTGGAGACGAGATCCTTCCACGTAGTTATGGAATTAGGTAGCTCTTTCTCGTACCAATCCTTGGCGGCACCATCGAGCGTGTAGGGAAAAAGCATAAGCTTGACGACATCGGTGTCGACGTTCTTAAACTTGTTCGTGGCCAAAGGACCATCAAAATTCCAAATATGGTCGTGAGGATTATCGGCTTCACGACCTCGAAACTTTGTAGCATGAATCAACGAAAGCATTCCGCTCTTAATCTCAAAATTCTCCGCTTCGATAGCGGGAATTACGATCGCGTCTCCATAACCCTCGGTGGGCGCTTGGAGCAATTCCATCATCGAACGATTGTCGGCCATCTCCTCTATGGTCTCTTCAACAACGATATTAGGAACCTCGGTTTCTAAATCTCGTCTACGTCGTCGATTCCTTCGATTACGATTGCGTTGATTCGAAGCGTCGCTAGAATTAGAATAATCCTTCGATCGAGTGCGCATGCACTAAGCGTAGAATGGGGGTAGCAAAGAAGATTCTTTTTGCGGTGTTTCGATTTTTCATTTTTTTTGTTTTTGATTGTTTTTGATTGTTTTTTTAATTTTTTTAGATTTCTGTTGTATTACGTAGACACAAATCTACAAATCTCCCCTCGAATCGATTTCTCGATTAAAGAAGCCTCAAAGAATGAAAACGATCACGTGGAGTGAACGCCTTCGATGACTTTAGAACGTTGGTGGAACACCAAAACGTTCAAGAGGGTTTAATCTTCAAAACAAGCAAATATATATGATACGTAGATAATATTTGGGCGGCAAACCCTCGATTAGCCCTCTTTCTCAAAACATGCACAAGCAAGCGGGGGAAACGAGGCGACGCTAAGCACTTAAGAGCCTTTTTCCCTTAGGTCGTGAAATACAACCGCCTTATACCCACCTTATAGTTTGTGTTAATCAAAATTAAGCCTCACGAAAGTATTTATCTATTTTGCCTTTAAACTTTTGCTTTAGATTGAATACAATGATCGAGTGATGAAATCCCGAATCAAGGTTGCGTTTTGACGCTTTTGGAGTACTTGTATCTTTATTGTTTTACGTAAGTACAATATAGAAATATATTCACAAGAAAAATGAAAACGATAATGGGATATCTACAATATAGTAAAGATTGGTTGTGTGTTTAATTTAGGAAAATTAAACACGATTTATTTGGATACTATAATATATTATAGAAAATTAACAAAAATGAGTATGTACGTATTTACGCTTTCCAAAAATTGAAAAGTAAAAACGCACTACTCACACAAACACGATAATAATAATGGCACACAAAAAATACCTCCCCTGCAGCGGCGCCAAAAAATGATGTAGGTTTTTCGTACACGTTTTAGGAAAAACGCGTATGAGCGGCAAGTATTAAGTCTTACACTTTAGGAAAAACGTAAAACCGAATAAATGCGGGTTCGTTCTCGAAGGAGGTGTGTGAATTAAGTGTGCCAATTATATAAGATCAAAGTTTGGATTAGTGACGTTTTTGGTTTGAGAGAGAAAAATTAAAGACGAGCTACGACTATGATTACACTACGACGTAATAACGTAAAACGCGAACGTAAATACGTAAAACGTGACGAAATTAAAAATTAAACTTAAAAATTAATTAAAAAATAAAACTAAGTCTAAAAAATACAAATGAGAATAAAAATACAATAAATATATTTTAAAACCTTTTATTAATTAAATATTCAATTTTAAATGCTAATTAAAGCCCTAAAATTAAATATAATTAAGAAAAAGCCCAAAATATTATTTTATTGAACTAATAAATCACTTATATTATTTAAAGACTAAAAAGTACTTTTCCTAAATTTTTAAAACTATTTTTCTATTTTTAAAACACTAAAAACAATTTTTAAACTAAAATAATGATTAAAAATATTAAAATAATGCTAAAAATAATTTGACTATTTAAAAAATCCTAAATTATACTAATGAACAGCAGAAAATTGAAAAAGTTTGAAAAAAGTAAAATATTTCACTAAAAGACAAAACAGATTATAATTAAACCCTAATTAAACTTAAATAAAATCTTTAAAAAGTGATTAGTAAAATGTTTTTAAACTAAAAATCTTAAAATACTTTTCTAAATATAAGAAAATTTTTAAAACTAAAAAATACTAAATTCTTGCACTAAAAGACAAAAAACAGATAATTAAAAACTAATTTAAAATGCAATTTAATCTAAAAAATAATAAATGAACAGTAACTGAGAAATAAACTTAATAGAAAATCAGAAATTAAATAATAAAAATAACAAAATTGAAATCAAGTAAAAACTCTAAAAATAGCCCACTAAAGACAAAAAAAATCAAAATCTGAAAGTGACATCTTGGTTTTTTTTGTCCAGTAGCTAAGCAGTACCAACTATAACACTAACAGTGGGAACTTGGTTCCCACTGATAGTTATAAAAACGGATCTGGATGGTTTTAAGCCTGTAACTTGTTTGTTACTTGATTTCTTGGACAATGATTGGCACCCCTACACTCATTGGAGTGTATGGAGTCTAGAAATGTAATAAAATCAACAAGTCACTTAACAAAAATCACACAAAAATGCCCTAGTAAGTTATTGTAAAACAGTAAAAATGGGGTCTGGTACTATATGGGCTGTTTGACTGATGCAAATGGCCTTTTGATGAATTTCAATAGGCCACAACTTGGTCCAATAGCCACCAAAACACAAATGAGCAATCAACAAACCTCCCTTATCACATTATCTAGCAGTCTACAAGATTAGAAGGTCTAAAACTGAAAATTATGGCCTACTGACTTGATTCAATGATTTTACCACTTAAAGCATACAAAACCTAGATATTAACCTATAACCTGAAACAAACTAGCATAGCAACCTACCAACAGCCTAAGTAGTTTATTTAACAGGTTTTAAAGCAAAAGCTTGTCAAACTTCCTCCTTAAAACCCTAATCCAAACACTCCTATATTTTTCAGAAATCAAATTTTTCAAAGAACTGTTAATAAAGCCTTAACCAAAATCAAACTAAATGATCCTAACATCAGCAAGAAGCATGAACAGACATGAACATATACACAAAAACGGATAACACCCAAGATCACATAAGGCACATAACAAGACTAAAAAAAATGGAAAAGAGGTTCAAGCCTGAAATTTGCTGATGCCTTCCTTAATTAGTTTGACTGAGCTTATGTGAGCTTATAGATGAGTAGAGATGCCTGTTGTAGGAATCCAAGGTAGGACCCTAGGCAGACCAAATGTGTTCAAATGAGATGGTGGAATAGGGAAAGATAAATGGGACTTCTTGATTCCTACACACAATCACAAGACCAGGAACAAATCAAGCTCATATAAGTGCCAATAAGCTATTGTCAGGCAGCTTATTGGATAGCTTATATGAGTAGTAAGTAGTTATAAAAGAAAATGAAAAAACAAGATTTTTTTTATAAAATCTTTAAACTGTATTTTTTTTAAACCAATGACAATTTAAGAAAAAACTTAACTCCAAGCTGAAAACAATCCCACAATCCACTTTCACTTCAAGTGGGATTGTTAATCAAGCTGATGTAAGGTTTTACTTAAAAAAACGTTTTCTGAAAATACTTATGTAAACACACAATCTTAGGAACTTTTTAAAACTATCTTGCAAATAAATGAATTTAACTAAGGAAAACAGATAAAAGGAACTCTGTATGGAAGAATTTAAAAGTTGCTTTATTTACTTCACTTAAAATTCTTACAAAACTTGAACAAAACTAAAATGAAACACAACCCGTTTCATTTATACTACTACATAGAACCATCTAGAAATTGAATAAAATATTACAAAGCTTAAACCCTAACATGTTTATTTCCAGATTTGCCCTCTTGTTTGAAAAAACGAATCTTGGTCAAAAGTTGAGGCATGTGATTGCCAGTTGTTTGACTTGATCTTGGTAGTCCATTTGGTCCATTAGGAGTACGAAATTGCTATGAGGCGTTGATGCTCTGATTGGATTCCTTCTTTGCCCAAAATAGCTAAGCAGGAGAGTATGGGGGTCCACATGGGTCACGGGTAGTCTTGTTTAGGGTGTGGGTTTAGTTTAGGATGAGTTGAATCAGGGATCTGGAGGGTTTGGGGTTAAACCCCCTTGATTTGGGCGAGTTGGAGGATTAGGGTTTATGTGATGGGGTGATTAGCAGGTGGTGGTTTGATTAGGTTTAAGGGGTGGATTAATTTAAATTGTTGTTTACCCACAAAAACGTTTAACTGATTATTTAAAATCAGATTAAAATATTAAGTGGGTAGTGAGGTGGACAAAGGGGGCTTTGTGATTGGTGGTTTTGGTGTAGTGGGACAGATGGCGAGTTATGGTTGGCTGGTGGGGTTTTGGTGTCTGCCAAGAAAGGCCCTTGTACTCCCATAAACTTTCAAACAGCTTCCAAACTTTACTCCCTTTGTCATATAATTTTATAAACTTGTATTTTGACCACAAAAAGTTTAGGAAATTTGTTCCAAGGGCTTGTTGTGTCATTTGATCAATCTTCAAGGGCTAAACATACACATGTCTTCAAACTTTAGGGTTGTAACTTGTATAAATGAATAGTGGAGGGTCATTTGTGACAAGTCTTCAAAGATGAGGGACCAAAGTTGACAATTCTTCAATCTTCAAGGGTATTTTTGGAAATTCATGAATCAGGTCCGGTTCTTTGTGCAGCTTCGTTTTCCGTGTTCATTTTTGCTTGATTCTTGTAATCTTTTGGTGAATTCACGATATACGTACCTAAAATACACAATGAACAAACACAAGCATATATTTGGGTATTTTGATGATATTTTTAGCATTTTAAGCCTGATTTGGACGATGTGACTATGTATAATTACAGTCTCATCACCGCTTATCAAGCAAATGTGTAGGCAAAACATTCTTAGTCTAGCGTCGATTAATGTACGTATCTGGTATTTTGTCTACACCGTATACTTGAAATACATTGAAGATGTGACGACACAAATACCCATGACGATTATAATGACCACACGAACAGGTAACACTACCATTGGCTTGATCGAAACCACCTAAGAAACAATACAAAATGAGAAACAATACAAAATGATGTATACTGATTAATGCAATCATAAATAGATTATACTGATTAAATATGGAAAAATATTAAAAAATAGCATAAGAAATTCTCATATAACTGAACGGCATAAAAAACTTTACCGTTGCAAATATAATCGTATTCTGTCTCTTGGTCCGAGGTCGGATGATGCATGTCTCAATGCTACCCTCAGAATTTGAGCTAGTTTGCGAGCATGCAGTCAATCCTTTGTATATCTCATGTTGCACTTCTCTGAATATGGAAGGTGTATACAATTCACATACATGTTTTTCGATTAGTAAATTAGTAAACATGGAAGGAGTAGTGCCATCCGAAGCATTGTCTATAACACGCCAGTTGTATCTTTGCTTCTCCATAGCAGATTCAAAACACAACATGGATTGAACAAGTGTGTTACCCGGATGGGAATAAATATGGAAGAAAGAGTTGCTACTTTCTGACCTGGATGTGGTTTTCATCAAACCACACATAGGCACATCACTGAAATAGCATGGAATCCACCGATATCTTATCTGGTACATATCAGAAAGCCACTTGTTATCGTGCAAGTTGTACCGAGCTATTAGATCATCCCAACGTTGCTCAAATAGTTCACGACTAATGTAAACATTCCATACAAGTTTGTTGAAATCTTTTAGAAAATTAGAATTAGAATCAAGATTACCTAACACCTGTATTAATTTTCTTCTAAAATTAGAATCGAGATAACCTAACACGTGTGCTAAAACTGAAAATGTATTAAAAGATACATACCTTTGGTAGTTTTTCTGTGATGTGCCACATGCAAAGGCGATGTTGTGAATAGGGAAAAACTTTAAGAACAACATTCCTTAATGCACCATCCTGGTCTGTTAAGGCAAATGGTGGTTGCTTCTTGTGAGTTTTTAAGAATGCCTCTAGCATCAAAGAAAACGTTTCAAAAGTTTCGTTGGATATCAACGCAGCAACAAATGTTACAGACTTTTGGTTGTGGTCAATCCCAGTGAATGGCACAAACTTGTATCCGTACCTGCTTGTATAAATAAAACCGTACATATAATATCATTGTACAATATGTAAGTTATTAAAAAATGTGAACAACTAATTACTTACTTATTTGTTTGGAACGTAGCATCAAAGGAAACAACGTCACCAAATGCAACATAATTGCACTTCATAGTTTCGTCGGCCCAAAATAATCTGACCAACTCTTTCGATAGAGCCGTGTGGTATTCAAATGAAAATTCGGGGACATGCTTTTTCCTCTTTAGCATTTTGTCAACTAACATTTGAGCGTCCATGTCTCCTGTGAATGAATTCACTTTGGTCCTATAATTATGATACTGCGTGGAGGTTCCACGCATATTATCGTATCCACCAACCAAAGCAACTTTTATCCTATGAGCTATAGACGGACCAATACTTGTGATTGACGCACGATGTATAAAAACATAACCATCAAATTGCAATTGGCGCCTAGATTTAGAAAGTCCATATTGTTAACGTTAATAAGTTTGTGATTATGATATTCCACAAACTCGTATACTTTGTACGTCTCTGTCCCTTGAATGCGTTTTAAACCAATCCTAGCAGGACATTTACAAGCCTGTGACGTTGTCCAACGTTTTTTTCTCTTATCAGTATTAACATCATCTTGTTCGGCCGAATCAGTCAGAGTATTAACTTCTTTAGTCTTTCTTGGCTTATAATATGGTGATTTTGAATATGTGTACTCAATCGTTCTCGGTATCTAATCGAATTGATCACGGTTTAGGGTGGAATTATTGGTGTTGGTCACTAAAAGGGGGAGCTTGATTATCTAAGTCTACAAATAACATGAACATAAAAGCTGTTAAAAATAAAGAAGAGTGTCTAACCTTGATTGCTTTTCCGAATGAATTGCTGCACAGTAGAACTTTGTGAAAGAAACTAAAAAATGACTATCTAATTTAAAATAAATCTTAAAATGTAAATGTCGATGCGTAAAACTGAAAGCTTTAAAAGTTAAACTAAAATTTAAGATTTAAAAATAAATGATGAAAATTTATAACTTTTAAAAGTAAATTCGAAATTTAAAACTTTATAAAAACGTAAACTTTATGAAAATTAAGCTAAGATAAAAAAAGTAAAATAATACTTAAGAAAATTGGCGGGAAAAATTAAAGTTTGAAAATAATTCGGAAAACTAAAATTTAAAGATAAGTTGGAATACAAAAATTGACCTAAGTCGGAATCCAAATTTTGTACTTAATCCGGAATGCCGAGCTCAACCTAGTTCGGAATACCAATCCAAAATGTAATTCGGAATCCGTGAATACAAGACCCTTTCCTGACCTAATTTAGAATCCGTGTCACACAACTAATCCGGAATCCATGATCTCCACTCAATCCGGAATACCTGTCACGAACCCAATTCAGAATATAACTTCTGATGTAGTTCGGAATCTCAATTCCTGATGTAGTTCGGAATAAAGGAGTTTGAAGCTAATCCGGAATCCGTAGTCTTCAACCTAATTCGGGAAATGAGCTTGGACCTAATTCGAGAAAGAGAATGATGTACTTAATTTGGAATGCATCTAATTCGGAATATGGAGGATCAAGACCTAGTTCGGGAAATGGAGTTGTGGTTTTGGAGGGAAAATAAAGTTAAGTCGGAATGTATATGTTATGTAGTTAATTCGGGATACTGGGGTTTGTATATAAGTCGGGATAATGTGGTTTAGCATATAGTTCGAAGTAAAGGGGTTTCTAAAACCCGGATTAACACAAAGAAGCAAAATCACAATAAGCACTTACCAAAACTTTTACCAAATCAATTTTTAGAAAAAGCTAATAAGACACAATTTAAAAACTTTTAAAAACACTAAATAATCAAATTATTTAAAATTAACTTTTTATAAAAATATTAAACTACCAAAATCAACTTATTCAAAAACTAACAAACATAAAAATTAAGCAATAAGCATAATAATCTAAAAACCTCAAACACACCAACTCAATAAGCACAATCCAATAAGCAAACCAATCACATCATCAACAAAATTAAACCAACTACATGATTAATTAAGCAAAACAATAGATTATGATTAAGAAAGGTAGAATGAGAATTTATTAAAAAGCTTGATTATATTAAAGATTGAGAATCAAAGTTACAAGATTAAGATGAAGGTTTAATAAGCTTGAAAGAAAAGCTAGAGAGAAGAAAAGTAAACACACACTAATTACCTACTAAAATAAAAACAAAGACTATAAAAAGACTAACTATTTTCTAATGACCTATGTGTCATATATATAGGGGAAGGGAGTGTGTTGTTTTCTTCTCTCTTTTCTTCTTGTCTTCTCGACTTTTAAATAACTCGTCTTTCTCGACTTTGTCTCAAGATTAGTCGAATGATAACATGAACTCGTCTTCTAATTTTCTTTTTTTAGTAGACTTGGTTCTTCGACTTCGTTAAACTTCCGTATTTAGACTTTTTATTCGATAAATCTTCAGAATAGGTCTTTGACTTCCGTTCTTCTTGCACTTTTGATCTTTTGACTTCGTCTTTTGTCTTTTTTCTTCGATAAAATCCCGTGAAAGCCCATGTTTTCTTCCTTTTTCGTATTTTTGTCCTAACACACAATAAAAACACAAACCACGCATAATTCCACCTTTTACGACATTAAATACACGTTTTGGTCTTGTTATTATTAGAAATAAGTGGTAAAAGGATAAGTGTTTTCACACTTATTAAATCCCCTACACTTGACCGTTGCAATGCCCTCATGCTATGCATTAATTTCAAAGAACGGTTTATATTTTTTATCATAATTAACCCACATTGGCCTTTATTAGATATCAGACAATAAGGAAACTAAATAAAAATAGTAAAGTACAAAATACTTGAAGGAAGAACAAGTAAAGAGATCGAAGACTTACATTAGGGCTTTGGTTGTCATGAATGTTTATCTCCCTCAAGTTTCACGTTCCCCACACCAAGCTTATAAACGAGATCATTGTTATTATAAGTTAGTAAACTAACACAAACTCATGCGGCCCAATTATTCACTTAGACTCCCTTATTCCTAGGTGTATCTCTTATATTTTATTGTTGTCTTGAATGATCACGAGGATGCATTGTTGACCTATTTCGATAATTTATTAGGGCTGAAAATAAAGTAGGACGATTTAATCAATAGTTAGCTAAAGGACAAAATCTTTTTAAACTGCTTCTCGGGACCTCACAAAGTTCATATCTTGGCATAACTCGCTTCACGATTTGAGACCTTTCTCGGACCGATATTTGGCAGTGACTTCATACTTCGAATATTGAGAAACGTTCTTGAAATAATGGTCTTCTCTTCATAATAGGAATTTCTTCACTTGAAGTTTTTGAGAGATTCTTCATACTTGACCACGACTTCTTCATTTTTCTCCAATCTTTATTTTGGATTTTGATATACAACGATCCACCTCCTTTTAGGACTTGGATCTATTTATCCTCATACCTTGCTGGGTCTTTTCGGATAGACTTCTCCATGATCTTTAGGGGAGTATTTACTTTTCGTCGTGTGTCTTGATCCTTCATATTAATTTTTGATAAATGATTCTTCACATCACTTTGGATCTTTAGCAACAAAATGTAGCCCTCATGCCTTGTTAGGGCCTTTTCGGACTCGCCAATCTTCGCATCCCGCTTCAATAAGTTATGCCTTGGCTATGCACTCTAATTAACACCGAGCAACTTTTAAACGATCTTGTGCTAGAAGCTAACTAACTTTCCAAATCGTACGACCTTATTTATTTCAATTAGGTTTATTAACAAGCGATGCGAGAAGAAGCTCATAATTAACTCACATAAATTCATGAAAGAATACCAAACTTATAATTGACTCTATCATCTATTGTTCTCCATAATTTAAAATCTCAAAGAATGAGACTCGTGGATGCTTAGCTAATTAAATCAAAGTTTTGGGTTTTCAAGTCATCTATAGGATCTTGCAACTTCTTAGACTTTTTCAAGTTTAGAATTCGCATTTTAAAGTTCCCTTGATAAACGACTTTCTAGGATCAATTATAGGAGCTTGCGAAAAGTTCTTGTTCTTAACCCGTAAGAGTTAAGACTTCTGCGTTTTAAAGTTCCCTATATAAAAGCCTAGCAAAACTTGATTTAAACACGTTAAGGATACTAGCTAGAGTAAACTTGGATAAGTAAACTCGGGTTGAGTCAAAAGATTCATGACGGGACTAATATATCAATGACATCTAAACTTGTTAAAACCATTTTAATTAACTTTGTTTTTCTCTTTTGACTTATTTTTGAAATGAAATATATACGTACTATGCGATAACAAAAGGAAAGAACATAAAAGAGAATAAATGAAAAATACTACTTGGCCAAAATAGATTAAAAATTTTGAAAAATGTCGAAAAAATAGATTTTCCGGTTAAAATGAGGACAAATTAATGGAAAATCCCACTTAACTTCGATAGAAGTCCACCTACACTTGATATAAACATTGTCCTCAATGTTTTAGCATGTGGGAGTAAAATCCCCTACACTTAGGACATTGTGCATTTTGTTTAAATCTTGCTAAAGAAGAGACAACTGTAGTGATTTCGATGTGAACATATTAAGATATGAAATATTGAATCAGGACAGTTTAGGATAGAATCGGGAAGACGGGTACACGGGATCACGGGTCGTCAAATATCATCAAAAGTGCTCTTTGAAGCTTTAATCCCTGCACATCATAAGAAACAAGACAACAAACCCTATGTAGCTCCCCTACACTTATAATGAAAATGGGTAAAAAGGATAGATCAACGGGTTACCTCCCGAGAAGCGCTTGTTTTTGTTAACCGAGTCACGAGCCTGACTCGACCCAGAACTAATTCAAGGGAAACGTGGTGAGGGATGGAATCATCTCATGAGAGATGTTCTCACTAAAGTACAACGTAACACGCTGGCCATTCACTTTGAAATTTGGCCCATTTGGTTGCGATAACTCAATGGTGCCATAAGGGAAGACTTTCGCGACGGTGAATGGACCAGACCAACAGCTCTTAAGCTTGCCCGAAAAAAATTCATCCGAGAGTTAAAGAGTAAAACTTGATCACCAATATGAAACTCTCGGTTCTTAATCCTAGAATCATGAATGAGCTTGGTTTTCTCCTTGTAGATCAAAGAATTCTCATAAGCCGCATTCCTCAGTTCATTAAGTTCATTAAGTTGGATCTTCCTAAGATCACCGGCTTTGTTGATATCTAAATTAGCCCATTTCAAGGCCCAATAAGCCTTATGCTCCAACTCAATGGGGAGGTGGCATGCCTTTATGTACACAAGACGATATGGAGTGCAACCAATAGGTGTCTTATATGCGGTACGGAAAGCCCACAAAGCATCATCTAACTTATCGGCCCATGAGGCACGATGCTCTCTTCGCTCTAAGATTCTCTTAAGTCCACGGTTTGAAATATTGGCTTGACCATTTGTTTGTGGATGATACACGGTGGAAAGACGATGATTGACACCATACTTAGCCATGACTCGAGCAAATTGATCATTGCCAAAATGAGTCCCGCAATCACTAATGATAGCACGAGGAACACCGAATCGAGCAAATAATTGTTTTAGAAAGTTCACAACCACCCTCACATCGTTCGTAGGTAAATCCTTTGCTTCAACCCATTTAGATGCGTAGTCAACGGCTACGAGGATGTACTTGTTCCTTTTAGATGATGGAAATGCCCCCATAAAGTCGATGCCCCATACGTCAAAGATTTCACATTCTTGGATGAAAATTTGAGGCATCTCATCTTTATGTGTGATCTTGCCTTGTCTTTGGCAAGCATCATAATGCTTAACCATTTTGTGTGCATCACGATAAATGGTGGGCCAATAAAATCCAGAATCGAAAACTTTCTTCGCGGTGTAATTGGGACCAAAGTGACCACCGGTTGGTCCTTTATGGCAAGCTTCCAAGATTTGTAAAGTTGCGGGCATGTCAACACACCGACGAAGGATCAAGTCAGCACATTGTTTGAAGAGATAAGGGTCGTCCCAATAGTAAGTTTTCACATCTTTGAAAAATTTCTTCTTTTGTTGGGACGATAACCCTTCGATGAGAATTCCACCCGCCAAGTAGTTTGCAAAGTCCGCAAACCATGGGGTCTCATCAAGATTGGAGTTAATAGACATCAAGGCCTCAAGGGGAAAAGATTCATTAATCTCTTGATTTGGGAGCTCCCCTTGATAAGGTTCCTCGAGTCTACTAAGATGATCCGCGGCTAGGTTTTCCGCTCCCTTTTTATCACGAATTTCAATTTTGAATTCTTGAAGGAGTAAAACCCAACGAAGAAGTCTTGGTTTGGAATCTTGTTTTGTTAACAAGTACTTCAACGCGGAATGATCGATATAGACAATGGTGGTGGAAAGGAGAAGATAGGGGCGAAATTTTTCAAAAGCATACACTACAGCTAAAAGGTCTTTTTTGGTAGTGGTATAATGCAATTGAGCCCCTGTCATTGTCTTGCTAGCATAATGGATTGGTTGGAAATGTTTGTTGATTCTTTGACCTAAAACCGCTCCAATAGCAAAATCGCTAGCATCACACATCAATTCGAAAGGTAACTCCTAATTAGGGGTAACTAAGACAGGTGCCTTAGTTAATTTATCCTTAAGAAGATTGAAAGATTCGATACACTCTTTAGAAAAGATAAAAAAGGTATCTTTTTCCAAGAGGTGGGTCATCGGGCTAGCGATCTTAGAAAAATCTTGAATGAATCGACGATAGAAGCCCACATGACCAAGAAAACTTCTCACACCCTTCACGGTTGAAGGTGGAGGTAATTTAGCAATCACATCAACTTTAGCACGGTCAACTTCAAGACCGGCTTTGGAAATTTTATGACCAAGAACAATGCCTTCTTTTACCATGAAATGGCATTTTTCCCAATTTAGAACAAGACGAGACTGTTTGAGCATTCGTTCTAAATTTGCAAGGCAAGTAGAGAAAGAATCACCATAGACCGAGAAATCATCCATAAAGACTTCCATAGTTTCTTCAACCATGTCATGGAATATAGCCATCATACAAGTCCCGGGAGCATTGCATAAGCCGAAATACATTCTTTTGTAAGCAAATGTTCCATAAGGACAAGTGAATGTGGTTTTCTCTTGGTCTTTTGGATCGATGGGAATTTGAAAATACCCAGAGAAACCGTCTAAGAAGCAATAGTAGTCATTACCCACTAAACGCTCGAGCATTTGATCCATGAAAGGAAGAGGAAAATGATCCTTACGAGTGGCATCATTGAGATTGCGATAGGCTATGCAAACTCGCCAACCCGTGACAAGTCGAGTAGGAATCAACTCGTTGTTTTCATTGGGAACAACGGTTATTCCGTCTTTCTTAGGCACACAATGGACGGGACTAACCCATGGCGAATCCGAAATAGGGTAAATCATTCTGGCATCTAGAAGTTTGATAACTTCTTTCTTGATGACGTCATGAATTTTTGGATTAACCCTTGTTTGGCTTTGGATTGCGGGTTTAAAGTCATCTTCCATGATAATTTTATGAGTACAAAAGTTAGGATCAATTCCGCGAATGTCAGAAATTTTCCAAGCAATTGCTTTCTTGTGATTTTTGAGCACATCGAGAAGTCGAGATTTTTCATCCTCTTTTAAGTCCTTTGCAATGATCATGGGTAACTTCTTATTGTCATCAAGGAAAACGTATTTGAGATGAGATGGTAAATCCTTAAGCTCTAAATCTAGAGGATTATCGATGGAAGGCTTATTCAAATTCGGATCATCGTTTGTGATTTCCATAGGAGAAGGTGGAGAAATATGGTCCTTATTGAGAAGTTTCTCAATGGTACGAATGTCTTCTTCCCAATCGGTGGGAGAATCGTCATATTTTAAGTCCACATCTCCTAAAGTTGCTTCAAATTCTTTCAAAAGGAAGTCACTTTCTCCAAATGGAGTCAGTGAGGGAGCAATAGAGGCAACAGTCTCAACAATGGGTAGTATAGAAAAACCACTTTTACAAGCGTCTTTGAAATGTTCTTCACAAGCCTCATCAAGTAGGTCAATGAAATTAACGCTCTCGTGTTCATAAGGTTGCTTAGAAAGTTTACCCATGTTGAAGACGATTTTATCGTCACCAACTCTCATGATTAATTCGCCCGCGGATACATCAATAAGAGTGCGACCGGTCCTCAAGAATGGACGTCCAATGATTAATGGAATACGGGGATCCATCTCATAGTCAACGACAACAAAATTCGTCAAAAAGGTGAATTTGTCGACACCGATGAAGACATCTTCGGCTATCCCCACCGGATAAGCAATTGTACGGTTAGATAACTCCAATGTCATTCATGTGGGGACTATCTCGGGTAGAGATAATTGTTTCCAAACACTTAATGGCATTAAGTTAATACTAGCACCTAGATCGGCTAGGGCCATACAATTCTCTACCCCGAGGAAGTTGCAAGGAATGAGAAAGCGAACCGGATCACCAAGTTTGGTTGGTAATTTCCTTTAGAGAACCGTGGAGCAATTCTTATTAAGTTGGGTCTGAGCAATATCAAGAAGCTTTTCCTTATCACTAGGACGATCTTTAAACATTTTTGCATATTTCGGCATGTGAGTGAGAGCCTCGGCAAAGGAGATGTTGAAATTCAATTGTTTTAAGAAAGTTCGAAACTTGAATATCATCCATGTTCTTCAACTTCTCTTTCCTCAACCTTGAAGGGTAAGGTATATCGGGTTGAGAGGGAGGCTTTGGAATGGAATTCTCACTCACATCCATGGGTGGTGGAGGGGTAGAAGTAGAAGGTGGAGGAATTGGTGACGGGGGCTCGTTTTTCTTTGTCACAATCACCGGTGTAGGTGTAGGAATCTCGGGTTCCTTTAAACCTTTTCCACTGCGGGTGGTGATTGCTTTCAATTCCCCTCTTGGATTAGCAACGGTGTTACTCGGAAGAGAACCCGAAGCAGAGGGTTGACTACTTGGGAAGAAACTAGCCATCATATCCCTTAAGTCATTCGTTTGACTGCTTAAAGAGTTTCGCATGTCAATCCTAAGCTCGGCTCGAAGATCATTCCCTTGTTTCGCCATGTATCCTTTCAAGTTGATAATTTGGCTCTAAAGATTCTTCACCAGCACATCATTAGTCCTCATGTATGTTTCAACCTCTTGATTGTATGTCGTGGGTTGGTTGGGATGGGGAACTTGGTAAGCGGGTGGTTGATAAGTGGTTTATTGATAAACTTGATTATTTCCTTGAGGTGGATATGGGTTTCTTTGGGTTTGATATTGAGTAGGAGCTCGAGGTTGGTTTTGATTGTTGCGATTGAAGTAGGTTTGGTTTTGAGGAGGAAAACCGGGTGGTGAAAGAAAGTTGTTTGAACGATAACTAAGCAAATTGCGGTCACCTTGAGGATGAGCTTGATAGCCTCCCTTTGAAAAATTACCGTTAGCCGCATACACATTTTCTGGATTTTCATGAGTAGAAGGACAATCGGTGTATGAATGAGAACCACCGCAAATCTCACAAGAAGTTGCTACAGCTTTAGCTTGTTGAAATTGGTTCGTAGCCATGGTTAAGAAATTTTTGTTCATCTTGGCTATTTGGCGGGTAAGTTCGGTTATCTCGGGGTTTGATGAAGTAGAAGAAACATTGGCCCTCGGGTTATTTCTTGAAGTTGCGGATGAATCCCAATTTTTGTGATGAGTGGTCATGTTCTCTATAATCTCTTTACACTCCTCAGGTCTTCTCTTCATGAATGTACCACCAGCGGCAGCATTAATCGTATCACGATCACGAAAAGTTAAACCATTGTAGAAAGTCTCAATCAAAGTGACGGGGAGCATATTATGGTTCGGACAACGGTTGATCAAGACATTATAACGTTCCCAATAATCGAAAAGTGACTCATCAGGTTCTTGAGTGAAACCACTGATTTGATTGCGAAGAGTGGTGACTATGGATGGTGGAAATTAGCACGACAAAATTTTTTAAGTCATTGCGTCCCATGTATGAATTGAGTTTTTGGGAAGACGATCAAACCATTTTTCAGCATGGTGGGATAAAGTGTGTGGAAAAAGATGAAGGTGAAGAAAATCCATGGAAACACAGGGAAATTTCATGCTTTGAGTGACGGTTATGAATATATCGAGGTGTTTGTTGGCATCATCATCCGGTAATCCGTGAAATGGACAAGCGTTTTGAACTTGTTGGATCATGTGATGCTTCAACGAAAATTCAGGAGCCGTGATTTGCATCGGCGCAATCAGTCCTCCTCGTCCGTTCATGGTTGGTTGACATAGCTCCTCCATCGTCCGAAGGTCGGGTGGAGGGACATGGTTGTTGTTATTGTTATTATTCAAATTGGGGTGAGGTAGGTTGTTATTATTATTATGCACACACCGGCCATATATATGTCTCTAAGAGTCTCGGGCTCAGAATAAGACGTAGATCGAGTACGCATACACTAAAATGAAATAAAATATTTTTGGTTTTTTTATCTTTTTTATTTTTATTTTTTTGGATTTTTGAAAAAAAAAATTATTTTTTTAGGATTTTTGAAAAAAAATTTGTGCTTGAAAATAACGTTCCCAAAAGAACGGATCCCAAAATCCAATTTTTCTCACTAAAAACCGTTAATCTTTACGAAAAGAGCCGGCAGCGGCGCCATTTAATATGGTGATTTTTCATATGTGTACTCAATCGTTCTCAGTATCTAATCGAATTGATCACGGTTTAGGGTGGAATTATTGGTGTTGGTCACTAAAAGGGGGAGCTTGATTATTTAAGTCTACAAATAACATAAACGTAAAACCTTGTAAAAGTAAAGAAAAGTGTCTAACCTTGATTGCTTTTCCGAATGAATTGCTGCACAGTAGAACTTGGTGAAGGAAAATAAAAATGATTATCTAATTTAAAATAAAGTTTAAAATGTAAATGTCGATGCGTAAAAATGAAAGCTTTAAAAGTTAAACTAAAAATTAAGATTTAAAAATAAATGATGAAAATTTATAACTTTTAAAAGTAAACTCGTAATTTAAAACTTTTTAAAAACGTAAACTTTATGAAAATTAAGCTAAGATAAAACAAGTAAAATAATACTTAAGAAAATTGGCAGAAAAAAATAAAGTTTGAAAATAATTCGGAAAACTAAAATTTAAAAATAAGTTGGAATACAAAAATTGACCTAAGTCGGAATCCAAATTTTGTACTTAATCCGGAATGCCGAGCTCAACCTAGTTCGAAATACCAATCCAAAATGTAATTCGGAATCCGTGAATACAAGACCCTTTCCTGACCTAATTTGGAATCTGTGTCACACAACGAATCCGGAATCCATGATCTCCACTCAATCCGGAATACCTGTCACGAACCCAATTCAGAATATAACTTCTGATGTGACAATCCGTCAATTTATGGTCGATATTTTATTCTCAATATTTATTTGAAAACATTATTTTAATGTTACAATATGAACTCACTTATTTTTGGGAAGAAATTTGGATTTACGTCTTGAAGTAGCATCGACTACGTCTAAACCGGAGGATTCTACATTACGTGCTTACGTTTACATACACCGTCTGTGGTGACAGTCCGACATTTCAGAAAATAAATTTATCCATGAATATTATTTTAGAATTTTAAATTTGTGTTGGTTCATAAACTCACATATTTACGAGAAGAGATTAGGACTTACGATTTTATTTTAAAGTCCTTTACGACTAAACCGGAAACCTTAGGATTACGTATTTACGTTTTCGAACTCCGTTTTTGATGAAACAATTTTTATTAGATTCGTTTTGTGCCGTTGATTCATAATTTATAAAAACGATTTTCGTAAAACGACCCGAGAGCACGCAAATCGAGGAAACTAGAATCGAGGAGTACCCGTAATTAAATGGGGATGAGACAAGTGGGAAACTTGCCCCACCCCCACTCATAACCGGCCATAATACTACATCACACCAAATAGGTGTCAAGTTACATGTTTAAAGCTTACACTTGTAAGCTAAGCTTACAAGTTAAGCTACCTCACATCTAAAACCACTAAACTTAAACCATTTCCTCACAAACAACATGCAAACTACTCCAAAAATCCTCTTATCTCTTCCTTATGTGCTGTCCCATATCCAACCAAGAACACCCTCATTTGATCAAAATCAACCACAAAACCTCATGTTATTTCTACATATGTTGAAGCCCTCTTGAAGCTCTCTTGAATGGTAGTGATTATAAAATCCATGGAGGAGTTTCCATGGAGTCTTGAGGCTGATTTTCCACAAGGAGTATATGAAGATTGGTGGTCTTGAAGATGGTCTTGGCTATGCACAAGTTTCTCCATCCAAATCCATGTCAAACTCATAACCTACATCAACTTGGTGGTATAAAGATTGTTCTCCTCATCCTCTTGTTATTTTTGATTATGTAATCTTGTATTTATTTTACTTATGTATATGTATATGATGATGAATGATGATTAAAAGTGTTGTGTGGGGATTTGTTGTTGATAAACATGCTTAAAAAGGTGAAAAACTATAAGAAACAAGGTTAAAATCTTTCTTAATTTAGAATGGATGTATAAAACAGTAATCTATGTGTCTTGTACACATGTGAGAGTTGGCCATGCAATGGAATCATTGTAATGAGTGAGATATGATCAAAACAAGTTTAGGGTACAAATCTGAGTTCACTGTTTTGGACGATTTTTAGAAAATACTTAGAGGATGATTCAACAGTAGCTATAGAAAAGTTAAATGGATCACATATCATGTTGTTTATGTGATAAAAATTTGAGCTTCTATCTCCATATAGAACTCTAGATATGGCAGTTTTGGTGAAAGTGAAGATAAAAATCAGATTTTGGAAATTAAAGTATAATACTATTATATGAGCACTCAAAATTTAATAGTATAAAATATAAATTAAAACCCACTAACTTATATAATACATTTATAAATATGTACAATGGTAAATAAGTGGACATTTTATTAAAAATGGTAACTTGTTAAGTTTTATAAGTTATAAAACTATAAACATGATTTTTACGACTTTTTCGGCTAATACCGTAAAATTAACGTTTTTGTTAAATAAAACTTAGATGGTTGGACCCGTCTAATGTAAACTTTATAAAACTTATATACTGATAAATAAACATGTATAACAAGTAAAAACCGATAAAACCCGAACTATAGGACATACGGACATTAACAAGCTAAGTAAACATATTGGACTAATAATTGGACTAAATAAGTTAAACCCTTATAAAAAGAACTTATTGGACTTAACCTATTTGGGCCCAACTTGAAAGTTTAAATACTGATAATATAAGTATGAAATAGATTAATACAAGTTAATAAACTTATAATAGGCTTATTGGACCTAAAACACGTAAATAGGTAAAACTAGAAAACTAGTATAAAAGTTATCGACGCATAACACAAAAATGAGTAAATGAGAATATGTAAACCCTCTTGATCATCATATATATAAAATCATCATATGTATACATAATTGTTATTTTTATAAAGTCATTGGACATGAGTCTAAGACGAGTATTATTTGTCTAGGTTTCCGTGATTGAAGCACGTACCGTACGTCCAAATTGCCGATAACCCGCCTTCCCACATCAACGTGAGTTCATAGCCTCACACTCTTTTAAATGTTTTTATGAAATGTTTTATAAACCCGCGAGGGAGATAACATGTTAGTTTTTATAAAATAGGACACCATTTGTCCCGATTGTTTGTTTATTGATTTGGACCCGAATGATTGAATGACCCGATTGTATGACCCGATAAATGATTAAAGGACCCGATAGATGAAATTAAATGGATTATTAAAGTTAGGTTATGTCACTAAAAGTCCCATTAGCATGAATTGTGAACTACCGGGATTTGGTAGACGCTTGTGCATATAATAGTACTATTTGGGGACGATCACCCCAGTCCGCGCCTTGACGGTTGATCCCCGTCGTGCCACATTGATTGGTAAGCGAATTTATGTATGAGAAGATTTCCATAGCGTGACCTTTGTGACGACAGGCTAACTTAGATGGGCAAATTTAGTATCGGGTTAGCTACCCGTTGTTGTGATAGTAAGGTAACATAGTCATGCGGCTTATAATAATCCAAACTAACGAAATACTACTAGACGCTCCGAATTACGATGTATTGCCTGACTAGCAATACAGGGTCATACTATTGATATTATGTTTGTATTTTGGTTTGCATAACCATATTCATATAACGGTTTTTATTTTTATACAACGTCATAAGACGTATTGTATGATGTTTTTACGACATTGGCTCGTATAATGATTTTAAGGCAAATGCCTATATTATGATTTTGATAAAGATTTGTATAAAATGACTTTGGCTATTTTATGGCCTATTAAAATGATTTGTACAAAATGATTTTCAGTAAATATTTTTATACTGATATTATATTTATGGAATTTATTAAACTCTATGAATTCACTCGGCGTTATCGCTGACCTTTTCTTTTAACATGTTTTATCTCAGGTACTTGAAGGTAATTCTCGGGAAGACGACAAGAATTCATGGCCCGCACTTATACAATATTTTTCCATTCAAATACTTTGTAAAACCTTGTATGAAATAATATGACTTGGGGCCGATGTAACTTTGATGTTTATGAATGGAAATGCTTTATTAATAAACGACGCGATTTTTATGCGTTGTCTATGATGTGAGTAATGTGCTATCCCGTAACACCAACTAGTCTTCCGCTGTATTGATTTGTATAAATTTGGGGGTGTTACATCTGATGTAGTTCGGAATCTCAATTCCTGATGTAGTTCGGAATAAAGGAGTTCGAAGCTAATTCGGAATTCGTAGTCTTCAACCTAATTCGGGAAACAAGCTTGGACCTAATACGGGAAAGGGAATGCTGTACTTAATTCGGAATGCATCTAATTCGGAATATGGAGGATCAAGACCTAGTTCGGGAAATGGAGTTGTGGTTTTGGAGGGAAAATAAAGTTAAGTCAGAATGTATATGTTCTGTATTTAATTCGGGATACTCGGGTTTGTATATAAGTCGGGATATTGTGGTTTAGCATATAGCTCGGAATAAAAGGGTTTCTAAAACCCGGATTAACACAAATAAGCAAAATCACAATAAGCACTTACCAAAACTTTTACCAAATCAACTTTTAGAAAAATCTAATAAGACACAATTTAAAAACTTCTAAAAACACTAAATAATCAAATTATTTAGAATCAACTTTTTATAAAAATATTAAACTACCAAAATCAACTTATTCAAAAACTAACAAACATAAAAATTAAGCAATAAGCATAATAATCTAAAAACCTCAAACACACCAACTCAATAAGCACAATCCAATAAGTAAACCAATCACATCATCAACAAAATTAAACCAACTACATGATTAATTAAGCAAAAAATAGATTATGATTAAGATAGGTAGAATGAGAATTTATTAAAAAGCTTGATTATATTAAAGATTGAGAATCAAAGTTACAAGATTAATATGAAGGTTTAATAAGCTTGAAAGAAAAGCTAGAGAGAAGAAAAGTAAACACACACTAATTACTTACTAAAATAAAAACAAATATTATAAAAAGACTAACTATTTTCTAATGACATATGTGTCATATATATAGGGGAAGGGAGTGTGTTGTTTTCTTCTCTCTTTTCTTCTTGTATTCTCGACTTTTAGATAATTCGTCTTTCTCGACTTTGTCTCGGGATTAGTCGATTGATAACATGAACTCGTCTTCAAATTTTCTTCTTTTAGTAGACTTGGTTCTTCGACTTCATTAAACTTCCGTCTTTAGACTTTTTCTTTGATAAATCTTCAGAATAGGCCTTTGACTTCCGTTCTTCTTGCACTTTTGATCTTTTGACTTCGTCTTTTGTCTTTTTTTTCTTCGATAAAAGCCCGTGAAAGTCCGTGTTTTCTTCCTTTTTCGTATTTTTGTCCTAAAACATAATAAAAACACAAACCACGCATAATTCCGCCTTTTATGACATTAAATACACGTTTTGGTCTTGTTATTATTAGAAATAAGTGGTAAAGGATAAGTGTTTTCACACTTATTAGCTTACCAGCCCTGTTGCAATCAATATTCCTATACCTAATTAGACCCTTCTTGTAAGTAATACCTGATTTCCTTATATTAAACCTGGCCTTTTCCGCATACACTTTATACATGTGGTAGGGATCGTCAAAAGTGTCAAAGAAATTGTCTTTCTTAGGTTTTTCGTCAATAGGCACATCCGGAATCCAGTAAGGTGTCCCTCTCGGACTAGGATGAAACTCGGGATCAAGTTCGTATACTTCAACGTCAGAATCATCTACATATTGTAAAAAAAAAGTCTAAAAAATGCTTGTATGAGAACATGTGTGTTACGTAAGATAAAACCCTAACAAAAAACACTAAAACATGTACAAGATTTTACATTGCTTTTTATGCATTATGCTACAATTACAAAAATAAATTCAAAAAAACATGTATGCAACAATTATAATATATTACTTTTTAACATGCATGAAAAATAAAAACAAAAAAATAAGAACATTATTCATCCAACATATTAGATGATTAACATTAACTTGTAAAAAAAACAAAAAAATAATCATAACAAAACTTACTGTAATTTTCATCGTGTTCGGGTAACAATACAAGGCTATTCTCATTATTTAGATCCATGGAATAAGAACACTGACCATTTTCATTTTGTGCCTCCATTAAAATTCGCCAGGAAAGACAAAAACGGTTAGGGTTTTACGTTTCAGTTAATTTGGAATTTTAGAATGAAAAAAATAAAAAGATTACGTGATATATAGAATGAGTAAAAAAGATCGTGATATATATGGAATAGGCAAAAAGATCGGATGAAAGTAAACAAAATGGGTAATTGTAAAATTCCAAAAATATCATTTTATTTATAATATTAATTAAATAGTTTTAAATATATGTGTTGATTTGTGATTGGTCTAAATCGGTTCTGTAAGTTCTGTACCTATAATGGGGTTCTGCATATAGCACTACACTATACACACACACACACACACACATATATATATATATATATATATATATATATATATATATATATATATATATATATATATATATATATATATATATATATATATATATATATATATATATATATATATATATATATATATATATATATATATATATATATATATATATATATATATATATATATATATATATATATATATATATATATATATACTAGTTGCAAAACCCGCCCGATGGGCGGGTATGACTTGTGATTGTCGTTTACATTTTTTATTTATCTAAATATTGTTTTCAATAAATTTTATTATTTAATTTATATTTTTTAAACATAGTATAAATGTTTATCGAATTGTTTTCATTACTTATATTACTAAGTATATTTTATGGTTTTTATAATTAGCCTATAAAGTTGGTATTAACTTTGTTTTAAATTTTGTATACTATAAACCATCAAATGACTTGTACATTAAGCGACATAACGCTAAAAAGTAGTTTATTTTTAATAAGAGGATGTGTTTTGTATATTTGCAATAGTTGACGGGTTATACAGATGGAAAAAAGAACGTGATAATTACCGATAATTTGATAGATATTTCATCGGCTTATATATATTATTATGATTACACTCCACTTCATAAAAAAATTAAAAATACAGTAAGATGCAATTTATGTAGTTGAATTTTATTTTATAACTTTTCCATCTTCAAACTTTTCAATTTAACTGCAATCGTAATTTAAAGGTTCTATTCTAGTCATGGCAAAAAAGTATGCCTATTGTTTGTGTTTTTTTTAGTATGGCTTTGTTTAAATACCATGTTTATAGCAAACATCAAGGTTGTAAAAATCGCTCAGCGTTGGTTAGACGGTTCGTACCGTCAAGCGATTAATCGGTTTAGCGAAGATTAATCGAGAATTAATCGGATTGTATTTCTCTAATGCATAAGATTATAAGATTTTGAAAGTATTAGGCTGATTTTTCCGATTTTTATCCGGTTTATCCGATTTATTTCGATTTAGTCGATTTATTCTCGAACCCGAATTGTCCGATTTATCTCTTTTTTCATGAATTGATCGATTTGTCCTCGATTTTCTGATTTTTAACCAAGCCGATTTATAAAACCGATTAATAAAATCGTGACGGTTAATTCTTGTCAAACTATATATCTTCGATTAATCGGCCGTCGAGACGGATTTTTGCAACACTGACGAACATTATATTCATAATTGTTTTGTTTCCGTATATACTTGTTTTTAATGTTTGTGAGATTTGAAGAATAGTCGACTGTCTACGATATTCTATGACCATTGTTTATCTGTTTAGTACGGCCGCCTTTCCCGGTCCTTTTCTTTTAGTGGTTTTTCATTACAAGTGTATTCGTAAGATTGTTGTTAGTTAAAGTGATTTTTAATAAACATTTGTTATTTGTTAACGTTAACTTTTGGTGAATGTTATGTATTTTTATTAAATTATTAAAGACTTAAAGCTATTAAATAGCAATGTAGTATTTTTTTCTGACATTACTAATATAATGATTAAAATACTAATATCATTAATGAAACTACTGGTAACTGACATTATTACTAATATGACCGGTTATTACAGGTTAAGGAGGAATATAACAATTTAACGATCAAAATCATTTGCAAAGTAAGTCCATTAATAAATAATTACAAAGTTAGTCCAAATACAAAAAAAAAATAGAAATTTTTTTTCAATTTTTTATAAAAAAAGTTAATTTACTTTTATTTTTTTCTTCGAAATAAAAAATTTAAATGTTTTTTACTGAATTATTTTTCACTTTTTAATAAAAAGAACATCTTCGAATTCTTTAAAAAGGTTAAAAAAAGCAATAGTTAGTAGTTAGGAAAATGATTCTAAATATCAGTTTCTAAGGCGCCGACAGTTTGTTTCGGATAATATATGGACCTCGCGCCTAATCATTCATATGAGATAATTCCTTCAATTGTCTTAAAGTGTCTAATTGTTTAACTAATATTTGAGTGAATAGCTTCTTAGCTTTTTTCCATGTTACTTTTCGCTTCAGCAGAGCAACTTCCGAACCTACTGATCATAAAATATCACATAATTATCACATTTACACAAAAGTACATCATAACAACTATACACATTGATAAAAGAATAAAACGCATACTTGTCAGGTTTTCCTGTGCAGTTGGCACTACCAACTGTGCTTCAGTTTAGTCACTAACAACATACTTGATATGTATAGATTGACTTTATATGGTGCATATATCTTTGGTCATGTGGTTATAACAGGCATATTGCTTGAGGTTTATTTGGTTTCAGTAATATTCATGTGCTTCATCTCAGGCACAAAGTCAGTGAACCTTCAAATGGTGATACGGTTGGTGTTGTTCTTTCAGGCTCTAACATACGCGTGTTCCCTTCTTTATTAGAGTTGCGTTTGTCAACATGTGTGAATCCAACTTTCTGCATCATGTTCTGATATTTCATCTAGAACTATGCTGCATCGAGTTACTTCACATTGTGTGTATTATTTTCTCTTTGTCTAAAAACGATCATTATAGCTAATAGGAGGCTAATAGAGGTAACCTATAATGGTCAGATTTCTTTTTTGAACTAATCATGCACGAAGCCACGAACTAAAGTCTGCTAATTTGTGCGTTAGAAAACTCAAATCGATAATATTTGAAAATTAGAAGTATGTTACACGGTAACCTATACTGAGTTACTGTCTAGATGGGTAACAAGATTTTTGTTTGAAAGGCAGATATAAAGATCATCATTTTGAATATAGAAATGCTTTTTCTTACGTTGACACATATTCTACCTATCTGCACTTTTATAGTAATGTTAAATGATCTTTTATTTGGTGAGAAAGCTGTTAGTGAATGTTTATTCCTATAAACTTGCGACCCTAAGCCAGAAAAAAGGCTGAGTTTTTGAAATCTGTATTGTTAAGACCAGCTTCAAGGCTAACACTAAATCCCTTGCTAAAAATGACAGAGATGGAATGGCTAAGGTAATTATGCCTTTCAAAAAAGGATTTCATAAACATTTCTTCAGAATTTCATATCAGCTTAACATGAATGAGGATTTTGATGCCCGCCAGCTCCATTTTTTTGAAAGGGTCTACTTAGAAACACATGAGCTATCATTACTGGAGCAAGGTATTTTGGGCCTGGTCATATGTTTCCACCTCACTTACATCTAGTTAGAAACAGAGGAGCTATCTTTACCATTTAGCATGTGCTTCTCACTATTTGTTTAAGTCTTGCAAGTTATGACAAAGTCTCATCAAAGATTAAATAATATTTGAAAAAAAATCATGTATATCACAAGCCACTTCTCGTAGTATAAAACATTATTATAAACAGTTTGAATTGACCAGTCCATTGATCCAACCAAAGAGCTATAAAGGCACAGTAAAGCAATTTAACTAATGACAAACTAATCATTAGTTGTATTTTAACAATATAGCACACCAATCCCTATATACATCAATAACCAACATTTTTAGATAAAAATAGCTATGGATTGATAAATAACATTGGGTTACATAAAAGTGGCTTGGGTTATTTAATTTTAGGACACATAAAATTCGGAAAAAATATAATTGTAAATTAAGTATGATGATTGCAGAAATTTGAGATATATAATATACCTGAAGAGTGGACCTTGTGACGACACTTAGAAAAGCTTGTAGTTCTTTGGTCATAACAAATAACGGATAGAAAGTGCGCTTTGTTTCTCCGTTGGCAGTAAAAAGTGTGGCCTGCACAAGAAGGCCAACATCATCAAGATGTCGAAAGGAAGTATGTGAATGTTCATATACACAGTCTAACAGCTCAGAATCATCACCAAACATATTCATATACTATACATGAATAGATAAAAATAATTGATCACCAGTGCTTGCACAAAGGCACACAGAATTTGAAAAACCAAGCACTGTCTTTGTCTTTCATCATGGCGTATGTTCTGCTTACAGAACTTGACAAACACTTATTCAACTATATAATAAAGAAATTCGCACAGGTAGTTAGTAAGTGGAACAAACCAAGTTTGGCATTGATTTTGTTATATTTCTGACATTAAAACTCTTTCTATTGATCATAAATGTGTTTCTACTAATGACAGTTGAGCTCCTTCTCTAACCACAATTCCCTTGCTGGACCTATTCCAAAAGCAGGGGTATTTCCTCCTATTGGAACACACACTACAAGTGTAATATGATCCTTTTAACTCCGAATAAATACCCTTATTACCTGATGTTTAAAATGAATATCAATCTTTCTGTGCAACCATCCAAGCCTCATGAGAAATTTCGTGCAGTTTATATTACATGATGGCTTCTTCCTCTTCTGCACCCCTTTGTGCACATTTTGGACTTCCGGGTTATGGTAGATCAGGAGATCAATATTTATACCGAGATTAAAGAAATAAGGAAGAATTCCTGACACTGAGTTGCTGCCTTCCACTGGCCTCTTATATGAATAAATGTCTGCAAGTTATCTCATTGTATTTAAGTTGAATTTGCCCACAACGGTTGATAGAAAATATAAAGTTTTTCTGTCACAGTCTTTCTTTCAGGTATAAAGGGGGTGTTTGGGATTGATAATTGTTGTCTTTCCGCATTAGCCTGTTCAATCTATACAACGTCGATGAGTAAGCATTTGTTCTAGATTATGTGTCGATCAAGGAAGTGAGAGTAGAGGTCTAATTTTGGCTTACCTATTCAGTCGAGATGGCCTTTATGATTGTCACATCTTGATTTTTATGGTTAAGACTGCTTCTAATACTCAAAGTCTTTCGAAATTTAGCGCTGCAAGAATCACATCTTCAACTTCTCATATCATCCATAAATGCACCAGTAACTCATATGATCACAAATCCCCTGGAAAAAGTCAAACACTTGAGAAGGCTAGGGAATAAACATTTTTTGAGAAGGCTGGTGTATGGATTTTAGGTTTCTTTATTCTTGGGGCTCTTTTGTTTACGGGAGCCTGTGTATCTTGTTAAAAGACAATACAAAAAAAGACTGCAATAAAAACGTAGATAATGGAAATACAGTGAACATTGAGAGCATAACATTCAACTAACTCATACCTTTAAACCTAATCCAATCATCTCTTAAATGATCAAACTCTTTTTCTGACTTTTACTTAGCGACCAGAGAAACGTGGAATCAAATATTAATATAGCATAAGAGGGTCGGGACACCAGAGACGTAACAACTTATTAAAAATCTGATTAGAATATGATATTACGTGTTGAAGTTGATGAATACTCATGTGATATCTGAGGGATGATATTGCTCCTTTCCTTTACATCATTATTGGTCGGCTCCTGTGAGGCTTTCATCTGCATGCATTTTAGTCTCTCTTCTCTGAGATGACTTCATTGTTTTTGCTGCAAATTATTCTAAAAGTATTGGAGGTGTCAAATTGACAAATATTTTATCGAGGAACAATAGGTTGGCTAATGTGTTTACACATTAGTTCAGTCAATTAATTATTTGAATCATTAGACCTATAACTGGTTTAAAAAACAACACGCAACAACGAACTAACTTCTTTAGAAGGGTGACAATGGACTATTACAAGAATTATTATGTTTTTAATGGCATGAAAGTGAGTCTGAGATGACGTGGTAAAATATATGCCACAGAAACTGCTAGTTTACCCAAAGAACCCATCACTCTTTAACCACCTGTAATGATATATACAGATCATTTATATCGTGACGAAGGCGGAAAAAGTAATACATGATGGATTTATTATGCGAGCAAAACGTACCTCATCAAGGGTATTTTCTTTCACTATCTTTTAATTACATATGATTTTTGTCTCATAAACTTCAAGGTTTCGTTGTTCTCCACAAATCAAATACATCATGCACCTGTACAACTTGTATAATGGGTGGTATAATCAGTACCTTCTTTTGACTGAGTAGCCTTTTCATATCCTGTACAAACTGTATAAACCGTTAAATTACATACTTGATAACGAAAAGCATAAAATGGAAATGTCATATAGAAAATATACTCTAAAGAAATAAGCTTTCTTCGTTTGAAAGCATCAATATACTCTTAGGTGAAAAGGTTAACATAAAAAACTAACTGAATTAACAAATTATCTTCTGATGCTCATTTCCAACCACGAAATCTATCAATTAGCCATGAGTGGTGGAGAATATCACCATGTCGTTTGCAGCTTTAAACTTAATCCGTGGCAGACGAGTTCTGTGTGAATATTATGAAGGTCGAAGAAATAATTGCAAACCGTGAATGAGCAGTTCTTCATTCCCTCCAACAATAAGTAATACAATACCACTACAGTGTTGTGCCACCATTTTGTGCAGTCAATCCAAGGAATGACTCGAAGGTACATATGGTTCAGGAAAGACTGAATATAACATATATTCAACATAAGTCTGGAGAAGATTAGAAGGAACCAAGGAGACACTCTTCGTATCTGCAGTCTTTGATCATCTGGGTTTATGGTCCTGCGAGATTTTCACGATTTCCCGGTTGTTATAATGAAAACAATGACATTTCCTTTTTTAATATATACTTGGTTTAATTACATGATTTAGACAATATGGCTCACCATACCTTTTGCGCTCAAACCATAGTCCCTATTTGAAACACGATTCCTAGCTCTGATTTCTCAAGATCTGTAGCTCTAATAAGTTTACAGCCATATGTAATCGCACTTCTCCTTCCCAAACCTATGTATGCAAACGGTATGATATAAGCTTATTTATTTATTCATAATGTCCATACTAAATATATGAGGATTCATACCATTGCAAGAATATAATGGGTCCAGAGCTCAGGATATTACCTAAGCAGTTGATAAGTGGTCTTAATTTATGATCATTTAAGCTCGATCTACACTGATGATCCGTAAACTAAACCATGACCCTACTGCCCATTAGGTCTACTTATTATGGCACTAAAAGCTGGAGTACATTATATATCAAAGTATAATAATATAAAAGCATACACAAGACAAAAAGCATGTTTCAATTTAACAGCAAGCCAAACATGATACAAATTAAAACCCACAACAATCATATTGAACCAAAGTAGATCAGCTTTAGCCAAAATATGCTTCAAAACTTAGTCAACTATGATTTGAAAAGCAGTAAAAAAAGGAGTCATAAAACGGGAGCCAAACCTTATAATACCATGCTTTAAACCTTAGTCAACTATGATTTGCAAAGCAGTAAAAAAAGGAGTCATAAAACGGGAGCCATACCTTATAATTCATGAAAAAAGCAACAATATATGTTTCAATTGTCTATCTTGCTTGGCCGTGGACCTACAAGATTATCCTGCAAAACCAAACAAAAAAAACACAATTTAATTAGGGTTTGAGAAGAAGAGACCTGCATATATTTTACGTGAAAAAATTAACCTGAATAACAAAGTAATTAAGTTTGGTAGCTCTAAAAGAATGAATGTGTGAACATCAATGATAATCTGATCAATAAAAACACAATTTAATTCATGAATCTGATATTAGGGTTCAGTGGAAGATGATCAAACTGATATCGATTTCTATACGGTATGAATCTGATATCGATTTTGGTATTTATAGGTGCGATTAAATTTTTTTGGTTTCGGGATTTGTAAGCCCAAAACATAAGCCCAAGTGCTGACTGGGATTAGTGCCCTGATTGATGACGTGGCAAATCCCTCCTCTTATATATAATGTAAAGATATATATATATATATATATATATATATATATATATATATATATATATATATATATATATATATATATATATATATATATATATATATATATATATATATATATATATATATATATATATATATATATATATATATATATATATATATATATATATATATATATATATATATATATATATATATATATATATATATATATATATATATATATATATATATATATATATATATATATATGGGTATAACATATGTCTGGGACTAATTCATGCTATCCAGTTACAAGTCCAGTCAGCAGGTTTTTTTGTAAAAAAATTTAAACTTATTTTTAAAATTTGGATTTTATAAATAAGATGTAAATTTCAGATTTTTTAAACAATATGTAAATTTCTGATTCTTTTTAAATAATTTCTAAATTGCATATATGTTTAAAAAAATTGTTTATAACTTGATTCGAACATGTAACCTCTCCTTTATATCTATCCAGCTTTACCAACTATGCCAAACCATCATTTGTGTTTTTCTATTCAAAACCAAATTAATATACACATTCTAAAATAATTTATCTTAATCCACAAGTTAACCGTTTTTTAATATAGATCAAATTATACAAATCTATTCCTTAAATATAGCATAGATTATACAATAAACATACGTAACAAGAAATACGACTGGTTTCTTTCTCAAACCCTAATATCTGTGTTTTTTTCTTTTGCAGGTTATTGAAGCATGTATGAATCTACAAAAAATAATGAAGCATATATGCGGTACGTTTCTTTTCTCAAACCCTATAATGATCTTATGTAGATGTGAAAACCAGTGAACATACACTTTTTTTTAACACGAACATACACATTTGTTGATTATTTTTTTCATATGTTTATATGTTCTGGAAGTAATGGATTATGATTATTTTGTTTGTTTCGAGATATGCAATAAATTTTCTTCGTTGTAGGTTCTCATCTCCATTGATCACCTGTACCAAAAAAGGTATGTTTAATTTTCTCACAAACCTATGATGAACTGTTATAACATGTAGATTTTGTATGCATTTTTATGTAAATTTGTCATCTGCTTTGTTTTGTTTTCAAGGTATATGTTTTTTCTCAAAACTTGAATTTGTATATGTATATATTTGTTTCGAGTATTTTTTTTTGTTTATAAATATGCAATATTGTTTCTTTGTTTGATTGGATAGCAAGGCTTAAGGCTGCTGCAATGGAGAACGTGCGTGTTGAGCACTTAGCTTAATTCCTTAATTGTATTAGGTTAAGTCTCATTAAATTGAGGACGAGAAATGATGGAGTTAATTATAAGTTACTATACTAAACGTAGAGTACTCGTACTCTTTCAAAAACTCACGTGTTTTAATTATTTGCTTTTTCTCTCAACGCTTTTAAATTGTTAATAAATATTGACTTAGCGGTTTAATCACTATTATTGGTTTTTAACTAATTCTAATAGTTTACATGTAAATAAATCGGGAAAACACTTAGGATTCGCCAGCATCACGGTTTGGAAGTATTGGCAACCCCGAATAATCGAAAGCTTCCCCAATAATAATTTTTAAGTTCCGCTTAACCTAAATCAAGCAAAAATATGAAGCTCACAAGGCCTAAAAATCTATGCAAAATTGAAAGTGAATGTCTTAAAACTTGAAGCTTTAAAGATCCAAAATTCGCTTTTGCGTGAGGATATACGTATTTGTCATAATAAATTTAATAAAAGACAAGGCATGACCGAAGTCATAATAAAAGCTCCATGGCGGAGTTGAATAAAAGATGGAGGTAAACCATGATAGTCAAAGCCACGGATGATGAGGTGGGTAATAAATTCATGGTAATAAGTCAAATGTTCAAAACCGTTGTAAAACCGTGTTTATCGAATCTTATTTGTTAACTTAATTTTTTAACATCGTCACTATCAGGCAAGATTACTAATTTAATGATTTTGATTACACCGTTACCACTCTATTGTCGGACCTAATCTCTATTTATGCATAAGTAAAAAATGTATCCTCGTGATCATTAAGACAAAAAAATATAAGAGATACACCTTAGAATAAGGGATTCTAAGTACGTAATTAAGGTATATGAATAGTGTTAGCATTGCTAACTTATAATGACAATGATCTTGTTTCACGCTTAGCATGGAATTGGGTGAAAATCAAGGATGACGAACTTATCTCTATGAGGCATTCACGTGTTCTTATTTTATGATCCTAAAAGTCCTATTGTGCGATGAAAACAATATATTATGTCTAAAACACATTTAGTAGTTAATTTAAATTTACGTTTCAATAAATGTCGAATAAGAATAAATTTTGGAAGTGCTACGATACTTAATTCTAGCATGCGTGAGGGCACGGCAATGATTTAGTATGGGGGAGTGATGAGACCATAATTATACATGGTCTCATTGCTTAAATCAGGCTTAAAATGACTAAAAATATCATAAAAACCATGCAAAACCCTTTGTACTTGTTCATTGTGTGTTTGTAGGTTCGGATATCGTGAATTTACCAAAAGGTTACAAGAATCAAGCAAAAACGAACACGGGAAACCAAGCCGCACAAAGAACCGGACTCGAACGTTGATTTTCCAAGAAAGTCCTTGAAGTTTGAAGAATGTACAATATTGGTCCTCCAAGTTTGAAGACTTGTCACATTAGACCCTTGTAAATCTCAAATATACAAGATAGGTCCCTAAAGTTTCAAGAATTGTCATATTCAGCCCTTGAAGAATGATCAGAATACACAACAAGCCCTTTCATAAGTATTTCATGAAGAAAAAGGCGAAAGTTGTAATTTGTCCAAAGTGAAAATCCGAGGATAAAATCCCTAGAATGATGTTACAAAGTTTGGGAGCCAAATGTCAAGTTGTGCAAAGTTGTAGGGTCTGAGATGGTTAAACACAAACCCATTTTACCATAAACCCGACCCAACCCACCAATATAACCCAAAAGCCCACTTACCCAAACCAAACCCAGTCCATACCCTAACCCAAATTTATTATGAATCAACTTTTTAAATGTTATATAATATAATATATTAGGGCGGGCAACACATACTTTTTCCCTAATCTGATCAAACCACCCACTATTCACCTATGAACCCTAATCCACAAAATCTTCAAAACAATGAATTAAGCCTAGATCTCTTCCAGATACATAGTTAAACATATGTTAACCAAATCATTATCCATAAATCCCCCTCCACATAACCAGAGGACCCCCACCCATGTGTCTCCTGCTCCAATATTTGCTAAAATGGGTAGAAATAAATGTGGCAGCTGAATCAACGGCCAAGGGCGTTTCCTTCTTCCCTACAACAAGATTGAAGGCTTGGATTACTTCTACCCAACTGGCAACAACACATCAGTGATCACATGTGAAGGTTTTGACTAAATTTCAAATTTCAAACAAGGCATCCAATGGCATATTCCAAGATCCTTTAAAGGCAATTTAGGAAGATTGAAGCTAGGGTTTAGCACATGTGTTTGTTTCAAGATCTTTCCTACAAATAGTATAAAAACATAGTCGGATTGTGACTGTGTTTGCTTGTTCCAGTTTTATTTTGTAAAAAAATTTATTTAATGACTAATTAGAGTTTTATTAAAATCTTGCAAAATAAACTGTGTGCCATCTTTACTCTCTGCATTTTAAATTCTTGTTTGGTTTCTCTAATGCTATATCAAGGGTTTTTGTTCAAAGTATTTATTGTAAAAAATTATTGAGACCCTTAATAAGTGTGAAAAAACTTATCATTTTACCACTTATTTCCAATAATAACAAGACCAAAATGTGTATTTTATGTCGCAAAAGTCGGTATTATGCGTGGTTTGTGTTTTTATTGTATTTCAGGATAAAAATATGCAAAAGGAAGAAAACATGGGCTATCACGGGCTTTTATCGAAGAAAAAGACAACAGACGAAGTCAAAAGATCGAGAATGCAAAAAGAACGGAAGTCCAAGGCCTATTTTGAAGATTTATCGAAGAAAAAATCTAAAGACGGAAGTTTGATGAAGTCGAAGAACTCAAGTCTAATTATAGAAGAAAATTATAAGACAAGTTCAACTTATATCGACAAATCCCGAGACGACGTCGAGAAAGACAAATAAATTAAATCGAGTCGAGACGAGAAGAAAGAAAGAAGGAAGCACAAACACTTAATCTCCCCAACTCCTATAAATACCCTCCTAATATGTCATTAGGAGGGTGTTAGTTAGTGTTAGTTAGTTTGTAGTTAATTTTTAGTTTTTATTAAGTGTTTTTTTATTTTCTCTCTAGTTTTTCTTTTCAAGCTTATTAAATCTTTACTTTAATCTTGTAATCTTTGATATTAATCTTTAATCAAATCAAGCTTATTTCTTAATTCTCATTCTTCCTTTCTTAATAATGTATGGTTTTATTTTGATAATCATGTAGTGGATGTGATTTTGTTGAATTTGGTGTGTTTGGCTTATTGATAATAAGTTGATTTTGTTAAGTTTAATATTTTTTTATAAAAAGTGCTTTTTGATTTCTAGTTATTTAGTGTTTTAAAAGTTTTTAAATTCTAGCTTATTCACCTTTTTCTAAAATCATTTTGGTTTAGCTTTTGGTAAAGTGCTTATTGATTTTTGGCTTATTTTTGCTCATTGCTAAGTTTTGTTATACGGAAAACTTGTTATATCCCTCTTTTTCCGGATAAGGGTCATAAATCCCTTATTCCGGATAAGCCCTTATATATCATTTTTCCGGATAAGGACTCGCATAACATTCCAGATAAGCCTCTTGATTTTCACATTCCGGATAAGGATCCGTATTCAATATTGCGGATAAGGTCCAGAACACCATTCCGGATAAGCCTTCGTTTATGTTTTCCGGATAAGTAGAAGAAAATTTTATTCCGGATAAGCTGCCGAACATTATTTCGAATAAGCTGCTGAAAGACGGATTGTGGATAAGCCTAGGGAGAATTTATTCCGGATAAGGCTCGAAAGCCATATTCCGGATAACATCCGGAATCCCCAATTTTGGATAAGTCTTACACTCCCAGTATTCCGGATAAGCCTCCCAATTGATTCCGGATAAGCTGTACAACCAGGTATTCCGGATAAGGTCATAATCCTTATTCCGGATTAGCTTATTTTTAGTTTACTGTTTAATTTTTCAAACTTTATTTTTCCTGCCTTTTTACTTAGCATTATTTTAACTTGTCTTGTTTTAATTCAATCTTTAAAGTTTACATTTTAATAAGTTTTAATCATTTATTTTTCAATTTTTGAAGTCTTTGATTTTTAGTCTAAATATTTTCAAGCTTTCATTTTTACTTATTTACCCAACGACATTTTCACTTTTAGATTAAAATAGATAATCAAACCTTCTTATTTTCCACCAAGAACGACTGAGTCGCACTTTCTACTAGTAATCAATTCGAAAAGAACTTGGAATGAAATTATTTTATACTTGGAAATTCCTTGTATTAAATGGCGCCGCTGCAGGCTCTTTTCATTAAGATTAACGGTTCTTAGTGAGAGATGCGTTGGATTTTGGGATCCGTTCACTTTTGAACGTTATTTTTCTTGCTTAAAAATTTTCAAAAATCCATAAAAATTAAAAATTTCCAAAAATCCAAAAAATAGAAAAACATAAAAACCAAAAATATTTCTTGTCTATTTTTCTCTTCCTTTTGTAGGTGTGCATGCGTACTCGTAAGAAGAAAGCAATTCAAGCCGAAGTCATAACTCCACCTATTGTCACCATGGACAATCAACCAATGATCGAGCTTTTGCAATCGCACGTAGAGGGCAACACCGATGCTATTGTCATACCCGAGATTAGAGCCAACAATTTTGAACTCAAATCCGGCTTCATTCAAATGGTCTCTGTTCAACCTTTCTTGGGGCGTTCGCTTGATGATCCTCATGACCATATAAAAAGGTTTCTTCAACTCACCAATACGGTTAAGTATAATGGGGTTTCACAAGAAGTGATTCGCTTGCAACTTTTTCCTTTCTCATTAGAGGGACAAGCCCGGAATTGGCTTGATAAGGAACCGCCACAAAGTATTCTTACGTGGACGGATTTAGAGACTAAATTCATCAACTACTTTTTCCCACCCTCACGTACTACCGCTTTGCGGAATGAAATCATTACCTTTGAACAAAAGTACGGTGAGACATTTAGTGAATCTTGGGACCGTTTTAAGGAACTTTTAAGAAAGTGTCCACAACATGGTTTCACAAAAGTAAATCAAATTAATACTTTTTACAATGGTTTAAGCATGAATGACCAAGATTCACTAAATAGTGCCTCGGGGGGTAATATTTTAGTTAAGTCTTCTAATGCCGCTTGGGATATTATTGAGAATAAGTCTAGAGTGCAAACCAAGAGTGTTCGGACTAATGTGGCTAGTGCTAGCACTAATGAGAGCGACAAGAGAATTGATAAGCTTACTTCGCTTGTTGAAACACTTCTCTCCAAACCGCTAACAACACCAAAGCTATCAATGCTCAAGTTAATGCAATGAGTCAGTCATGTGAAATTTGCGGGGGATCTCATTCATACACCGATTGTCCTTCGACTCATGACAATCCGGAAAATGTGTATGCCGCCAACGGTGACTTTTCTACGGGAGGCTATCAAGCACGTCCTCAAGGTGACCGCAATTTGCTCAGCTATCGCTCAAACAACTTTCTTTCACCACCAGGTTTTCCACCTCAAAACCTAAACAACCTCAATCGCAACAATCAAAAACCACCACGAGCTCCAAATCAATATCAAACCCAAAGAAACCCATATCCACCTCAAGGAAACAATCAAATTCACCAACAACTCGCTTATCAACCACCTACCTACCATGCTCTTCCTCCCAACCAACCTACCGCATTTAATCACAATGTTGAAACTTACATGAGGACTAATGACGCAATATTGTAGAATCTTCAGCGACAAATGGCTTGCTTGAAAGGAGATATGGTGAAACAAGGGAATGATCTTCGAGCCGATATGCGAAACTCTTTGGCCAGTCAAACGAATGACTTAAGGGATATGATGGCTAGTTTCTTCTAAAGTAATCAAGCCTCTGATTCGAGTTGTCTTCCGAGTAACACCGTTGCTAATCCAAGAGGGGAGATGAAAGCAATCACCACTCGAAGTGGAAAAGGTTTAAAGGAACCCGAGCTTCCTACACCTACACCGGTGATTGTGACAAAGGAAAACGAGTCCCCTTCTCTAATTCCTCCAACTTCTACTTCTCCAGTTCCTCCACCCCCTACTTCCACCCCTCCACCACCCAAGGACGTGAGTGAGAATTCCATTCCAAAGCCTTCATTTCAACCCAATATACCTTATCCTTCAAGGTTGAGGAAAGAGAAATTGAAGAACAAGGATGATATTCAGGTTTCTAACTTTCTCAAAATGTTTAAACAACTGAATTTTAATATCTCCTTTGCTGAGGCTCTCTCTCACATGCCCAAATATGCTAAAATGTTTAAAGATCTTCTCAGTGATAAGGAGAAACTTCTTGACATCGCTCAGACCCAACTTAACGAGAATTGCTCCGTAGTGCTCTTAAGGAAATACCCACCAAACTTGGTGATCCGGGTCGTTTTCTCATTCCTTGCAACTTCCCCGGGGTAGAGAATTGTATGACCCTAGCCGATGTAGGTGCTAGTATCAACTTAATGCCTCTAAGCATTTGGAAACAATTGTCTCTACCCGAGCTAGTCCCCACACGAATGACTTTGGAATTAGCCAACCGTACGGTTGCTTATCCAGTGGGGATAACCGAAGATGTCTTCGTCGTTGTCGAAAAATTCACCTTTCCGGCGGATTTTGTTGTCGTTGACTACGAGATGGATCCACGTGTTCCATTAATCGTTGGACGTCCATTCTTGAGGACCGGTCTCACTCTCATTGATGTAGCCGCGGGAGAATTAATCATGAGAGTTGGTGACGATAAAATCGTCTTCAACATGGATAAACTTTCTAAGAAACCTTCTGAAAAACGAGAGTGTTAATTTCATTGACGTTCTTGACGAGGCTTGTGAAGAACATTTCAAAGACGCTTGTAAAAGTGGTTCTTCCTATCTACCCATTGTTGAGACCGTTGCCTCTATTGCTCCATCACTAAATCCATTTGGAGAAAGTGATTTCATTTTGAAAGAACTTGAAGCAACTTTGGGAGATGTGGACTTACAATATGACGATTCTTCCTCCAATTGGGATGAAGACATTCGTACCATTGAGAAACTTCTCGATGAGGACCATATTTCTCCACCATCTCCTAAGGATATCTCTATCGATGAACCGAATTTGACTACGACTTCCATCAAAAATCCTCCGGATTTAGAGCTTAAGGACCTACCGTCTCATCTCGAGTACGTTTTCCTTGAAGACAACAAGAAGTCACCCGTCATCATCGTAAAGGACTTGAAAGAAGAAGAAAAATCCCGACTTATGGCCGTGCTGAAGAATCATAAGAAAGCGATTGCTTGGAAAATCTCCGATATTCGTGGAATTGATCCTCACTTTTGCACACATAAAATTCTCATGGAGGACGACTTTAAACCCACTATTCAAATCCAAAGAAGGGTGAATCCCAAGATCCATGACGTTATCAAAAAAGAGGTTATTAAACTTCTTGATTAGGGAATGATCTACCCTATCTTGGATTCATCGTGTGTTAGTCCCGTCCATTGTGTGCCTAAGAAAGGCGGAATCACCGTTGTTCCCAATGAAAACAACGAGTTGATTCCTACTCGTCTCGTTACAGGGTGGAGAGTTTGTATAGACTATCGCAAACTCAATGATGCTACGAGAAAGGATCATTTTCCCCTTCCTTTTATGGACCAAATGCTTGAACGTCTAGCGGGTAATGACTATTACTGCTTCTTAGACGGTTTCTTCGGGTATTTTCAAATTCCCATCGATCCCAAAGACAAAGAGAAAACCACATTCACTTATCCTTATGGAACATTTGCTTACAAAAGAATGCCTTTCGGTTTATGCAATGCTCTTGGGACATTCCAAAGGTGTATGATGGCTATCTTCCATGACATGGTTGAAGAAACTATGGAAGTCTTCATGGATGATTTCTCGGTCTATGGTGATTCTTTCTCTCATTGCCTTGCCAATTTGGAACGCATGCTTAAGCGGTGTGAAGATACTCGCCTTGTTCTAAATTGGGAAAAATGCCATTTCATGGTAAAAGAAGGCATTGTGCTTGGACATAAAATCTCAAAAGCCGGTCTTGAAGTGGATCGTGCTAAAGTGGATGTCATAGCCAAATTACCTCCACCGTCAACCGTGAAAGGTGTGAGAAGTTTCCTTGGTCATGCGGGCTTCTATCGTCAATTCATTCAGGATTTTTCTAAAATCGCTCGCCCGATGACCCACCTCTTGGAAAAAGATACTCCTTTTATCTTTTCTAGAGAGTGTCTTGAATCCTTCAATCTTCTTAAGGACAAGCTAACTAAGGCACCGGTCTTGGTTACCCCTAATTGGGAGCTACCTTTTGAATTGATGTGTGATACTAGCGACTTTGCTATTGGAGCGGTTTTGGGCCAAAGAGTGAACAAACACTTCCAACCAATCCATTATGCTAGCAAGACAATGACGGGGGCTCAATTGCATTATACCACTATCGAAAAAGAGCTTTTAGATGTAGTGTATGCTTTTGAGAAGTTTCGCCCCTATCTTGTTCTTTCCACCACCATCGTGTACACCGATCATTCCGCGTTGAAATACTTGTTGACTAAGCAAGACTCTAAGCCAAGACTTCTTCGTTGGGTTTTACTCCTTCAAGAATTGAAAAATGAAATTCGTGACAAGAAGGGAGCCAAAAACCTAGCCGCGGATCATCTAAGTAGACTTGAGGATCCTTATCAAGGGGATCATCCGAATCAAGAGATCAATGACTCTTTCCCCCGTTGAGGCCTTAATGTCTATCAATTCCAATCTTGATGACACCCCGTGGTTTGCAGACATTGCAAACTACTTAGCGGGTGGTATTATCATCAAAGGGTTAACATCCCAACAAAAGAAGAAGTTCTTTAAAGATGTTAAGACTTACTTTTGGGATGACCCTTATCTCTTCAAACAATGTGCTGATCTGATTATTCGTCGGTGTGTTGATGGACCCGCAGCTTTAGACATTCTCGAAGCTTGCCATAAAGGACCCACCGGTGGTCACTTTGGTCCCAACTATACCGCGAAGTATGTGTTTGACTCGGGATTCTATTGGCCCACTATTTATCATGACGCTCACGAGATGGTTAAAAATTGTGATGCTTGCCAACGCCAAGGCAAGATCACACATAAAGATGAGATGCCTCAAAATTTCATACAAGAATGTGAAATCTTTGATGTATGGGGCATCGACTTTATGGGGCCATTTCCATCATCTAAAGGGAACAAGTACATCCTCGTAGCTGTTGACTACGTATCAGAATGGGTTGAAGCTAAGGCTCTCCCTACAAACGATGCGAGGGTGGTTGTGAACTTTTTGAAACAACTTTTTGCTCGATTCGGTGTTCCTCGTGCTATAATCAGTGACCGCGGGACTCATTTTTGCAATGATCAATTTGCTCGAGTCATGGCTAAGTACGGTGTCAATCACCGTCTTTCCACCGCTTATCATCCTCAAACAAATGGTCAAGCCGAGATATCTAACCGTGCATTGAAGCGAATTCTTAAGCGTACTATGGGAGAGCATCATGCCTCGTGGGCTGATAAGTTAGATGATGCTTTGTAGGCTTTCCGTACCGCTTATAAGACCCCGATTGGTTGTACACCTTATCGTCTTGTGTACGGGAAAGCATGCCACCTCCCTATCGAGCTGGAACATAAGGCATACTGGGCCTTGAAGTGGGCTAACTTTGACATCAACAAAGTTGGCGATCTTTGGAAGGTTCAACTCAACGAGCTCAACGAGCTAAGGAATGAAGCTTATGATAACTCATTGATCTACAAGGAGAAGACCAAGATCATCCATGATTCAAGGATAAAGAACCGAGAGTTCCACGTTGGTGATCAAGTTTTACTCTTTAACTCTCGGTTGAAGATCTTCTCGGGAAAGCTGAAGAGACGCTGGTCTGGTCCATTCACCGTCACCAAGAGAAGAGCCGCTGGTCTGGTCCATTCACCGTCGCCAAAGTCTTCCCATATGGCACCATTTAGCTTTCTCAGCCAAATGGGCCCAATTTTAAGGTGAATGGCCAGCGCGTGAAGTTGTACTTTGGTGAGGACATCTCTCATGAGATGATTCCATCCCTCACCATGTTTCCCTTGAATTAAGTTTTGGGTCGAGTCAGACTCGTGACTCGGTTAACAAAAACAAGCACTTCTCGGGAGGCAACCCGTGATCTGTCCTTTACCATTTTTATAATAAGTGTAGGGGGAGCCCGTATATGTTTGTTGTCTTGTTTCTTCTAATGTGCATAGATTTAAGCTTCAAAGATCCATTCTCGATGACTTTTGACGAACCGTGATCGCTTGTTCCCGTCTTCCCGGTTTTATCCTAAACTGTCGTGATTTAATATTTCATATCTTATATGTTCACATTGAAATCAATATAGTTGTCCTTTCCTTAGCAAGATTTAACCAAAGTGCACAATGTCCTAAGTGTAGGGGAGTTTACTCCCACATGCTTAAACATTTAGGACACTGTTTATATCAAGTGTAGGGGGACTTCTATCGAAGTAAGTGGGCTTTTCCATGAATTTTTCCTCATTTTAACCTGAAAATTTGGATTTTCGACATTTTTCAAAATTTTTAATCTATTTTGGCCTTGTAATTTTCCTTTGCTATCGTTATTTACTTTCTTTGCTAGAATAAATTTTCAATAAAGTGGTTTTAAATTTTTCAAAGTCGTGAATATTTTGACTCAACCCGAGTTTACTTATCTAAGTTTACTCTAGCTAGTATCCTTAACGTGTTTATGTCAAGTTTTGCTAGGCTTTTATATAGGGAACTTTAAAACGCGAAGGTCTTAACTCTTACGGGTTAAGAACAAGAACTTTTCGCAAGTTCCTATAATTGATCCTAGAGAGTCGTTTATCAAGGGAACATTAAAAAGCGATTTCTAAACTTGAAAAAGTGTAAGAGTTTGCAAGATCCTATAGATGACTCGAAAACCCAAAACTTTGATTTAATTGGCTAAGCATCCACGAGTCTCATTCCTTGAGATTTTAAATTATGGAGAACGAGAGATGATAGAGTCAATTATAAGTTTGGTATTCTTTCATGAATTTATGTGAGTTTATTATAAGCTTTTTCTCCCATCGCTTGCTAATAAATTTATCTGCAATAAATAAGGTTGTACGATTTGAAAAGTTACTTAGCCTCTAGCACAAGATCGTTTAAAAGTTGCTCGGCTTTAATTAGAGTTCATAGCCAAGGCATATCTTATTGAAGCGGGATGCGAAGATTGGCGAGTCCGAAAAGGTCCTAACAAGACATGAGGGCTACATTTTGTTGCTAAAGATCCAAAAGTTATATGAAGAATCATTTAACAAAAATCAATATGAAGGATCGAGACACACGACGAAAAGCAAATACTCCCCTAAAGATCATGGAGAAGTCTATCCAAAAAGGCCCTAACAAGGTATGAGGATAAATAGATCCAAGTCCTAAAAGGAGGCGGATCGTTGTATATCAAAGTCCAAAATAAAGATTGGAGAAAAATGAAGAAGTTGTGATCCAAATATGAAGAATCTCTCAAAACTTCAAGTGAAGAAATTCCTATTATGAAGAGAAGACCATAATTTGAAGAACGTCTCTCAAAGATTTGAAGTATGAAGTCGCTGCCAAATACCGGTCTGAGAAAGGTCTCAAATCGTGATGCGAGTTATGCCAAGATATGAACTTTATGAGGTCCCGAGAAGCAGTTTTAAAAGATTTTTTCCTTTAGCTAACTATTGAATAAATCGTCCCACTTTATTTTCAGCTTAAATAACTATCGAAATAAGTCAAAAAAATGCATCCTCGTGATCATTCAAGACAACAATAAAATATAAGAGATACACCTAGGAATAAGGGAGTTTAAGTAAATAATTGGGCCACATGAGTTGGTGTTAGTTTGCTAACTTATAATAATAATGATCTCGTTTTAAGCTTGGTATGGGGAACGTGAAACTTGAGAATGATGAACATTCATGATAACCTAAAACCCCAATGTAAGTCTTTGATTTCTTTACTTGTTTTGTTCTTTTAGTCTCCTTAGTGTTTAGTATTTAATAAAGGCCAATGAGGGTTATTTATGATGAGAAATGTAATCTGTGCTTTGAAATTAATGCATTGCATGAGGGCATTGCAATGGTCAAGTGTAGGGGATTTAATAAGTGTGAAAACACTTATCCTTTTACCACTTATTTCCAATAATAACAAGACCAAAACGTGTATTTTATGTCGTAAAAGTCGGAATTATGCGTGGTTTGTGTTTTTATTGTGTTTCAGGATAAAAATATGCAAAAGGAAGAAAACATGGGCTATCACGGGCTTTTATCGAAGAAAAAGACAAAAGACGAAGTCAAAAGATCAAGAATGCAAAAATAACGGTAGTCCAAGGCCTATTCTGAAGATTTATCGAAGAAAAAGTCTAAAGTCGGAAGTTTAATGAAGTCGAAGAACTCAAGTCTAATTATAGAAGAAAAATATAAGACAAGTTTTATATCGACAAATCCCGAGACGACGTCGAGAAAGACAAAGAAATTATATCGAGTCGAGACGAGAAGAAAGAAAAAAGGAAGCATAAACACTTAATCTCCCCACCTCCTATAAATATCCTCCTAATATGTCATTAGGAGGGTGTTAGTTAGTGTTAGTTAGTTTGTAGTTAAGTTTTAGTTTTTATTAAGTGTGTTTTTATTTTCTCTCTAGTTTTTCTTTTCAAGCTTATTAAATCTTTACTTTAATCTTGTAATCTTTGATATTAATCTTTAATCAAATCAAGCTTATTTCTTAATTCTCATTCTTTCTTTCTTAATAGTCTATGGTTTTGTTTTGAAAATCATGTAGTGGATGTGATTTTGTTAAATTTGGTGTGTTTGCCTTATTGATAATAAGTTGATTTTGTTAAGTTTAATATTTTTTATAAAAACTGCTTTTTGATTTCTAGCTTATTTAGTGTTTTAAAAGTTTTTAAATTCTAGCTTATTCACCTTTTTCTAAAATCATTTTGGTTTAGCTTTTGGTAAAGTGGTTATTGATTTTTGGCTTATTTTTGCTCATTGCTAAGTTTTGTTATACGGAAACTTGTTATATCCCTCTTTTTCCGGATAAGGGTCATAAATCCCTTATTCCGGATAAGCCCTTATATATCATTTTTCCGGATAAGGACTCGCATAACATTCCAGATAAGCCTCTTGATTTTCACATTCCGGATAAGGATCCGTATTCAATATTGCGGATAAGGTCCAGAACACCATTCCGGATAAGCCTTTGTTTATGTTTTCCGGATAAGTAGAAGAAAATTTTATTCCGGATAAGCTGCCGAACATTATTTCGGATAAGATGCTGAAAGACGGAATGCGGGTAAGCCTAGGGAGAATTTATTCCGGATAAGGCTCGAAAGCCATATTCCGGATAACATCCAGAATCCCCAATTCCGGATAAGTCTTACACTCCCAGTATTCCGGATAAGCCTCCCAATTGATTCCGGGTAAGCTGTACAACCAGGTATTCCGGATAAGGTCATAATCCTTATTCCGGATTAGCTTCATTTTTAGTTTACTGTTTAATTTTTCAAATTTATTTTTCCCGCCTTTTTACTTACCATTATTTTAACTTGTCTTGTTTTAATTCAATCTTTAAAGTTTACATTTTTATAAGTTTTAATCATTTATTTTTCAATTTTTAAAGTCTTTGATTTTTAGTCTAAGTATTTTCAAGCTTTCATTTTTACTTATTTACTCAACGACATTTTCACTTTTAGATTAAAATAGATAATCAAACCTTCTTATTTTCCACCAAGAACGACCGAGTCGCACTTTCTTCTAGTAATCAATTCTCAAAGAACTTGGAACGAAATTAGTTTATATTTGGAAATTCCTTGTATTAACCCTCTTGTTTATAAGACAATCGTGCAAAGGTTTTGACACTTCATTTGTGCAATCTAAATATAGGCAAGAGTTTATTTACTGTTGTTCTTACCTTGAGTTTATTTTCAAAGTTGTTTGGTTCCAAAGTTTGGGTTTCAAAAGAATTTGTGGTTATTTCTCACACCTTATTATTTCATAAGCTTAATCAAAAGCTGCTTGACAAACATATTTTGGTCAAGTTTAAGGAGCTTTTCCTTTGTTTGTTTTGTATGTGTTTCAAACAGGTAGAAGGAAGTTGTGGCAATTTAGTTGATTTGGTGTTGATTTGTTCACAACAGCCTTAAGATTTTTCATAAGCCCAAAAATAGGAAGCTTGTACTCTATAAAGTACATCAGCTCATGTTTGGGAAGTGTGGATGTGCACTTTTCAAGGTATGTGGCTTTGAGATCTTTGTAAAAATTGCTAGTTTGTTTAAAAAGTGCTTCATAAATTTTGCATGATGGTTGTTGTTAGCTATAGGTTTTAGGATAAATATTGTTGCTTATTGTTTTCAGATGTGTTTATGATCTGTAGGTATTTTAGCTTAGAGTTTTGGTGAAAATCTTGTTGTTTAAGTTGTTAATCAGTCACTTAAGGGGTGTTTGGGATAAGGTTTTGTTTAAAGTTTGGTGACATAAAAGTATAACAAGACTTGTCTGAATACTTTGGTTAGAGTAAGGTGGTTTTAATGTTACTGTTGGTTGGTATGTTTTAGTTTGAAGTTGTGGATTTCATGTTTACTCAATTTCTGTTAAAAACAAGCATATAACACTAGGTCTATTTTTCTTGATTGATTTTGAGCTTTAGACTTTATGATCTTGGATTATGGTAGTCTAGGGTTTGATTTAGGTCTGCATTTAGTTAGATTTTAATTTGGTAGCTTATTCAAGCTGGTAGCTTAAAACAAAAGTCACCAAACGCTGTGTATTTGCACTTGTCTGATTTATTGATTTTCTATACCATCTGATATATGACAAAGCTGACTTGTCACTTTTCAGATATCAAGATATCAGACATATGGGTAATTACTGATGTTGCTTATCTAGCTTAACTGTGTGATTTTTAGCATATTTTTGGTTGTTTCTTGTTGTTTGTTGCTTTTCATCACCTCCCCAATAAGCCACTTCTTATTAGAGTTGTAAAATGTCCAAGAAAAAACAAAAAAAATAGCAAAAAGTACCAAATCCTGGCTCGAACACGCGACCTATCGAGCAGGAGTAGCGTGTTGTACCAGTGTGCTATGGCCTTTTATCTGGTCATCGCATACTTGGTTTAATACTTAACCACTTTCATTTTCCTTATTAAAAAAAGACGTATCTTAAACGGCTTATTGTAGCTTATTTAGTTTACTTGTCGCGTCTCTTTTATTTTTCCTAGACAGTCCATTAGCTTTTAAATTTTTTGGGAGTTTGGGATTTTTCCCAACTGTTTTAATATTTTTATCATTTAATTCATTTCTGTTTTTATAAAATCTTTTTAAAATAGTTAAAATTGTTTTTAGTTTTTGTAAAAATACTTTTTAGGTTTAGAAAAATACAATTGAGGTTTACAAACTCTAAAATCTTTAATTGGACTTTCTCTTCATTAATGTGATTTTTAGGACTTTAATTAGCTTTTAAAATTATATAATAATTAACTTAAAGAGTTTCAAAAAGTTTTATTGATTTTTTCACCTAAGTAATATTATTTAGGATTTATTTGCAATTTTTGGAATTTTTTAGAATAACTTTTATTTTGTACGTCTCGATTCGCGCGTAACGCGTTTTCGTCTTAGTTTAATTTTAGTGTAATCCGTCTTTATTTTTCCACCTTTTTTTCTCCAAAACGTAACTAATCCAAAAACGTTTTTAACTTGGCTCATACTACGCACCTCCTTTGAAAACGAACACATTGTGTGATTTTACGTTTTCCTAAACGTGATTTCTAATACTTACCATTTATACGCTTTTTCCTAAAAGTGTATTTTTACTATATCAATTATAATTGGTTTAACATAACGTGATGGCTCATCCCAACATATGTGAAATATTTTCGAATATCGTGGCATATGTTAAGGGGGAGCAAAATGGATTTGGATATCAAAATGGATTTCATGGTGACATATACTTACCCACAACCCATTTATTTCACGACGATGACGATAGTGGTGACATAAGGATGGTAGGATAGGTTAAGTCCAATGATTCTTCCAAAATGGAGGAATCTTCCCAAGGATATTCCATAGGTAGAAATAGTAGTCCTTAGGAAAGATGGAGAAAGATTGTAAATGTAGCTGAATGTCGACCAAGTATTTAAGTTAGCACTGGAACAATCACAACAATGTGCTAGTTACGACGTATTGGTAAGCAGTGAAGGGGTTAAAGAATGAAAAAGAATTATAAAAATAAATGGTTTAAAGAAAGAATCCCTCCATACAACTTTGGCAGAAACCGGGTCAACTCATATGTTATTGAGATCATTTTAATAATGCTCGATACTGAAGATAAACATCATGGACCCAGTGATGTAATGCACAACCCATCCAAGCTAACTCATATATCTCTCAAAAGGTATTTGTTTTAATCACACGGAGTTCAACACATTATCTATCAATTTATTCACTCTGAATAATTTGGTATTGAAAAGACGGCACTTTTCTCTCGCCTCCGATCACTAAAATCCAAAGTACACGATCAAGTCTAAAGCCATTTGAGATGATCAATAATCTCATTAGGACACATTTCCATATTTCCTTGCTTCTTCACACACTCTGAAAATTAAGAAAGATATTAAGAGTCCTACGCAAAATCTTCATGATCTTGCTTGAACATCCGAGTAATACGCAAGTATTTACAATGAATATAGAAATCCTTATTGAGCGATCATCAAAAAGCTCATGGTAGGTGACTGGTGCGACTCTTTATGAGTCAAACTTGTGATAACTAGAAAGTAACAGTGGTTTAATTATTAATTGAATTCAAACTCGTTCCAGGCCTCTACACAATATCTTAGTGATCTTGCCATAACATTTAGAGTGATACTATTTAGTATATATGGTGACGAATAGAAATCCTTCTAGTGTTAACATCAAACAGCACTTGGTAGGTAACTTGTAAGATTCAAAATGAATCAAGCTCGTGACAACTGGAAAGTAACGATGGTGCGATTCGTAAATGAATCAAACTTGTTCCAGGAATTTGAATTGCTGGCTTCAATCATGCGGATAATTTTATCCAAATGATTCACTCTTTATGTTCGCAGTCTACTTTGAGACGGTCGAGTAAAGAGAGCGGGTTAACACGTGAAACCCTGTAAAAGAGGTTCTTAATTGAAGCTACCTGCCACATGTACGATATTAATATTGTCCAACGGTCTTCACTGACCGGAGGTAAAATGTTACCGAATTAGAATGAAATGTCCAACAGAATTTTGTTCGTGTCTACTTATGTTGCTTGATTTGAAGACGATAGCGTAGTGGTGTCCGAGAAGAAGTCGTCCCCATAAACTTATATTTTATGTATTGTATACTTCAATAAAATTCTAGATTGTTTAACTTAAAGTATTTCGTTGTATCAAACTCTGAAGCTTTTAAGAATTAAAAAGGTACTCTCTCTCTCTCTAGAATTATAAGATTTACATATTCTTACAAGAAACTATACTGTTATCCCAAATATTTATCACTTCACCATTGTTGATTTAGTAGAAAATAGATGGTGGTTTTAGAGAAAAAATAGAGATAAGTTAGAGAGAAAGGAAGAAAGAAAGAAATATTGGATTAAGAAAAATGAATGGCTAACCCCCTCCTAACATGCTAGGAGGGTGTTTATATAGTCTACCCGCATGTGGGCTTTTATGGACTATATATTTTGAGTCGAGCTTGACTAACATGCTTAGTACCTTAAACGAGGCATTTTAAGCTAAACGTCAAGACAACATTTCCCGACTATCCTAATACATATTACAACGTTCATATGACCGATACATAATAAACCTATGACAAAACATTTTTGTTTGACTCAATATTTTGAAGCTAACAATCTCCCTCAATGAGAGGTCATTCCCCTATGACGTTTGAGGTTTTAAACGATATTACTAATCTCGCGATAATTGATCCTAGAACGTTAAATAGTATATGTGTTCCTTCATGCTGTGATCTTTGAGCCTTTGTCGTTGTCTTTCGACTTTGTCTTTAATCCTGAGATTTTCAAATCTTATCCTTAATTTGTCTTTTCCTCCTTGCGGTCTTGTGTCTTCACGCACATGCTCACTCTTTGCATCATCTTTGTAAGCTTGATAACAATCTCTGTAGAAAACTAGAAGGGGGGTTGAATAGTTTTTACTGATTAGTTTTAATTATCTTTATAAACTTTTCGTGATTGATAAAAGATATAGACGACTTGTTGATAATCAAAGTAAATGACTTGTAGTAATAAGTAAACAAACCACAATGCATGATTATTTATAGTGGTTTAGCCTAGCAAGATCTCACTTATCTTGCCCCTACATCCACTCCTCGAGTATCCAATCGAAAGTTCTACTTCACTAACAAACGAATCTCCTTTACACCGACGAAGAAACCTTTACTTTACAAACGTACAATCTTAAACAACACTAAAGTTTAAGATGTTCTTTTTTGAAGTAGCAACGGGAAAATTCATCCTAGCAGTAGGAGAACTACGTGAAACCCCTTGATCTAAAGGCACAACAACAACGCCTTATATACTTCTTACAATTTGTGGTTATGACACCAACCATACTTTATACAAGTTGATAGATGAATGGGTACAAAAATGGTGATAGTGTAGGTAATGCTTGACACTCTCACGCAATATGAAGCTTTGAAGGATCAAGGCTTAGACTTGAGGTTTTCTCGTGATCGATCTTTTAGATGAACTATGATCTAATCACAAGCAAGAAGAGAACGAACAAGATAGATTAGAGAGATAGATTATATATAGAGTTTAGAGAGAAGAGATGATAGAAAAGGGTGAGTATGAGGCTTGGCCATAGGCTAAATTTATGGGCAAACTGCCAGACCCCGCGGAACCCGTCGGACCCTTTACCTTTGGGTCTGCCGAGGTCCGGTAGAGCTGACTTTTGTTGCGTCATAAATGTTTGGCCAAGTCTTCAAGCAACCATTAAAATCTACCTGGTTTGACTTAAAAATCTAACATTGTAAGTCAAATATTGACTTTGTGAATTCAACATATATCATTTTTATGTTTTATATTTTTTATGATATTTTGTAATACACATTTGTATATAAAACATGTTTGTATAAGTTTGAAGAAACTTATGTGATGCTTATAATTTCTAACATAAAAATATGTTTGATTTTTTGTCATTAACAAAACGTTAAGCATGATTAAAACGTAAATATCGTTTTAGTGCGATATTTGCATTTACAATCTCCCCTTTTTTGTTGAAGACAAAACATTAACTACTTTTTATTTGGAATTTATATCAACATATAAGTTACGTGTAGAAATATGATCATAAAATGATTAACGTGTTTCATATTTCATGTCTCCCCCTGTTTGTCGAAAGAAAAAGGGAAGGGTTAAGTAAGATGAAAATATTTGAGAGAGATATTGCGTGAATCTAATTTTAGCAATAATGATATCAAATATTTTTCCATGACTCCCACTCGGTATATACTCCCCTTATTTTGGAGAACCGGGGGGCATGGATTATGAAAAATCCTACAAGAAAGAGTTAGTCATGCATACATGTGGATTATAGATACACAATGTAAAACCCGCATAAAAATACTATGAATTTAAAATTTTATAAATTAAATAAATCATGACACATAGATACGTAATTTAAATGTGACACGACAAGATATGACAGAATTAAAAATCATAAATTCACCACAAGTAATAACGTATATTTATTTACAACAAGTATTACGTATATAATTAATTCACGACAAGTATTTATGTATATTAGATACTTCATGACACGATATAACACGAACGTAATTTACGAATATACTAGATTATAACCATGATACGAAATTAATAAATAAACGGGCTCCATATAATTTGAATAAGCCTTGTAAGAGTAAAAGGCCCAAGGCCCGGCCCATGGGAAATAATAACCAAAACACTTTCACAATTATGTAAATTGTAACAAAACAAGACAACAACATAAATCCTAAAAGGGATAGCTTGAGCCGCCGGCCATGGAGGAAAACGGGAGAAAAGAAAATGAGTTTTTGATCTTAATTCTTAAAGTGGTGTTCGGGTTTGTTCATCCATTGATCCTACATCATTCGGTAACCTTCAAACCTTAACTTTTAATTATTTCAATGATTACTCACAAATTTAATGGATATACATGTGTTTATATAAAAGTTAAAACAAGAAAGGAAGTCGAGTTTGATTTGTTGGGTTGGTACAGAAGCCGAGAAACCACCATGGGGGTGTCTCAGTGGGACTTTTATACAAACAGCCGCAGCACGGTGGTTGTTGTGGCTGAGCAGCCGCAGCTCATATGAAACCAGTAGGAACCCTCGATTGGTACTCCCTGCTGGCAGCGGTGGGAAACTGGTGGCTATCGGGTGAGAGTTTGTGGCTGGGATGCCACAACACATGGGTACTGTAGTGGGGGGAGCTGTTGTCGGTGGGTAAATCCTGCAAGGCAGCAGGAGGCCTAAGGGGGTGTTTGTTTTGCTTGTTTAGGGAGTGTTTGGCTCGGTTCACCAAGATGGTAAAAGGGGAGTATTTGTCTTATGTTTAGACTTATTAATTTTGGGCTTAAAATAAGAGTACTTTTAGATTATCATTTTAAATCACGGCTTCATGAACCAGGTTAATTAAATACTGGTTCCTTATAAACTGGTTTAATTAAACTATAGAAATTTGTATGAACTGGTTTGTTTTATCATTAGAAGTTATCATGAACCGGTTAATTATTTTTTGGGCTTATTATGAACCGGTTTAGTTCAACTTATTTCAGACTTAATAATATTGGCTAAATTACGACTTATTTAAATGGGACTTAATTAACACGAGCTTATTATAATTAAGTTATTTATCATGTTCAAGGCTTAATGTATAATTAATTATATTTATGACATACTTTGATCCGATAATGAATTATAAAATAGATGGCACGTTATTATTTGATATTTAATTATAATCCATGATATAATATTTATTATAGTTAATTATAATTCATGATATATTATTAATTAATAACCAAGTATAAAACATGACACATTATTAACTAATAATTATTTAAAATAAACTTTACTATTATATCATTTAATGAATCATGACTTATAAAATATGTTCATTAAGCTTCGGCTTATATTATATGCTTATTAAATAAGCTTATTACTATATATGGAAACCTGCTATTTTTGAAAAGTTGCTATATATGAAAACCTGCTATTTTTGGAAAGTTACTATATATAAAAACCTACTATTTTTAGAAAGTTACTAATTATGAAACATCAAGTATAATAACACATGAAACACTAAGAAATACATGATAAAACATGAGACATTAATACAAGTCAAGAACAAATAAAACAAGTCAAGAACAAGTAAAACAATTCAAGAACAAGTAAATTAAGCCAAGAATCAGTAAGTTATACATAAACATACAACTCATACACGTCCTTTATTATGTAGCACTCATGGAGTCGGAGTAGTACTTTCCGCTTTTCATCTTCATTCATTATTAGACATAAGGTACGGATATTCTGTCCTTCAGTAAGGACATTCTCTTTCCATGCATGATTAGGATTCCCCGTTTGCTGCCATCTGTTTTCACCAGTAGTTTACATATCATAAAACTTTTCAGTATTTGCCATGCTATCATTTTAAATTGCCTGAGCTATATACATGCATGACAATGTCCACCTAGTTATGAAGGTACCATAACCATGACACTTGAGGCACCGATGTCATGACTCTTCCGCGACGAGAGTGATTTCTTGCGGTGTCCCTTTCAGTTACTTGGCCATTATTATTATTATTATCATATGGGGCGTATGGGTGCATCCTAGTACATGTTTTGCAAGTTTACAAGGTGATTGTGGTGTGTGCTCTACATCCATCACATTGGAGCTGATCCCACCACCCAGACTTATATAATTAGAGGTCACCCCTCTAATTGCATGACGAGGGTCACCCCTCTATGTATTCATGCACGTTGATATATATCATGACCTATATGAGCTCTTTGGCATTTAAATTACATTGCATGTATAAACATAAGACTTTTCAGTTATAAACCAGTTTAAAAAATATGTTCCAGGTTTTCCAAGACTTACACATATTCCGCTGCATTTTATGTCTTTTGCTTATATTTCAATTATTCTTTTCATGTCATTATATCTGTTCATTGAGCGTATTGCTCAGTCGTATTTTCTTTCCATGTCTCTACGGAAGGTACCCCGGGGCAGACATAAGCTATTAAGAGTACGTGCATAGGATGGAGGCTACCTTAGACTTCTTTCCCTTATGCATTTTACATACTTATGTTGGGCTAAAAGTTGATGAGTCAAATCACCATGGAAACTAGAAGGACCAAATATGGCGTTAGGAGAAACTTCAAGCTGGTGGACAAAATACAAGATTCCCCTGATACAAAACTTTCCACTGCTGTGAAGATTCCCCTGCTATGTACTAAAAACATAGAGATTTGGTCAAGTATTGATAAGAATGAATAATTCTGTTTTGATTTAGTCATTATTATCTTCTTTAGTTTCCATGTATCCCTGGGTTCCTTAAGTTATAAAAGGAACACCAGACCGTAGGTTTTATTCATTCATTCATACTACTAAAATGTAACCTACAGAGTCTTTGATCTCTAGGCATGGGGTTCAATGTATACATGCCTAGAGTGGTTTGTGTTAATCATCAATAATACAAACCCTTTGGGAATTATTCGTCACTTAAACATCTTGTTCATGATTATCATTTAATTCCGCTATATGAATTCATATGAAGGTTCATCATCCTAGATAAAATGGTTTTTACTATTTGAGTCTAAAGATCTTGGATCAACATGTGGTATCAGAGAGGGTGGCTCGATATCTAGGAGAATCAAGATGTTTATTATTGTTGCTGTGAAGATTTAGGGTTTATGTTGAAACCCTAAATAATTAATTGTTGTTGCCATACGGGAGGAACATTACTGTCGCTAGGTTTTTAAATTATGTATTCGTACAGTTATTCAGATATGTGCAAACAAGAATGAATGATTGCTCGAATACTATGTTTGGTCCCAGGAATCACCATGCTCTCATTAATTACTGACTTTGTGGGGTCAGTGCTGCAATAATTAAATTCGTAGGGTTCAAGGTGGTATTTACTGTGATCACGTGGAGGGCATAATAATAATGTATACAATGGTGAAAAGGGAACGGGTAGCAAAGTGTGTTCACACGAATGAACATGATTTAAGCTAATGTTGTGTTCACACGAAGAATAACTTTGTGTTCACACAAGTATATTTTTTTTTGTGTTCACATGATTGGTTTATTTTGTTTGTCCTTTGTGTTATCACGTGGAGCAAATTAAATCCACAATGGACATGCGATGTGGTTTGGTTATGTTCAAAGAAGTAGTCTAAAATATGTTCACACGAAAAGGGCCATATTAGTATGTTTAATATGAAACTTTGTGTTGGAAATGGCTACGTGGGTACAGGGATAACCAGTATTTCACGAACATAGGTAAAAAAAATTTCTTTTTTTATAGTCGGGTATATTTTTAGTTTCACTTGTTTTTTTAATTTATCTCACTGTTATAAATTCATTACCATTAAGTGGGTTTGTCACAGTTAGTTAATAATAAAAATAGTGGCATTAAAAGTTCCCCCTGCTTTTGAAAAAGTTTTCCCTGTTTTTGGAAAAATTTACCCCTGCTATGATCCCCCTGCTTTCATTAATAGATTCCCACTGTTTTTGAAAGTTCCCCCTGCTGTCAGATATGAGTTTTGGGACAACAAGGTTTGGAGTTTGGTTATTCACAGCAACTGGTCGAAAAAGTATAAAAGGTTTTCATATTGATTGTTTACATGATCATGAAGGTAATTGACTATTAGCTATTTGAAGATGAAGTAGAATGGTTCGAGTACATGTTTTATTTGTGCTTTATTATATGACGAAGAATTGACAATAAATATTGGCAAGTGTATGAGATTTTTCTTATGGTGCTTTAAGCTCATACTTGCTATCACCGTGGTCGTGTCTCCAAGAAGATGATGTATTTGTCAAGGCATGTAGACCCCCTATACATTAATGATTGGTGTACGTTCGACGTCACATGGATAATGCACATTATAACGCATGGATTCAGGTTTTTCTACTACTACATCAAATAGGTGATACTGAATTTTCTTCGCTTATGATTATTACTTTCAAAGCCTACAGAATTGAAGATTCATAAATGACTAGCACAATTTAAGGGGAAGCTAAATTGTTAAAGTGTTAGTCATTCACATATGACACTGAAGTGAAGATTTATGCTACTGCTCATTGATATTACTATAACTAATGTAAGTATCTACTGCTCAAAATCATTTTTATTAGGTACTGGTCCCTATGTGCTTCATGGAGGGTATTTTTAAAGGTGGAATGCTTGGGTTAGAAGTATGATATTGGTTAGTAGTGGTTGAGATCAAGGTTGTTTACATACAAGACCCCTATTTGATCATGTCAAAAAGGGGAAGTTGTCTACAGAGAATGTTCAGCCTGTTGATCTTTGGTGTTGTATGCTTAAGGGGGAGTGTTTTGACATCATCAACTAGCGGAAGATTGTTGGAATAAAATTTGATGAGTCAAATCACCATGAAAACTAGAAGGACCAAATATGGCATTAGGAGTAACTTCAAGCTGGTGGACAAAATACAAGAAAGTTTCCTCTGCTACAAAACTTTCCACTGCTGTGAAGATTCCCCTACTATGTACTAAAAACATGGAGATTTGGTCAAGTAGTGATAAGAATGAATAAATCTGTTTTGATTAGTCATTATTATCTTATTTAGTTTCCATGTATCCCTGGGTTCCTTAAGTTATAAAGGGAACACCAGACCGTAGGTTTTATTCATTCATTCATACTACTAAAATGTAACCTACAGAGTCTTTGATCTCTAGGCATGGGGTTCAATGTACACATGCCTAGAGTGGTTTATGTTAATCATCAATAATACAAACCCTTTGGGAATTATTCGTCTCTTAAACATCTTGTTCATGATTATCATTCATTTCCGCTATGTTAATTTATATGAATGTTCATCATCCTAGATAAAATGGGTCTAAAGATCTTGGATCAACAACTTATGCTTGGTTGGACAATGTTTTGTCCCTTTTCCTTTTTCATTTACTTTATGCATGTGAGCTTATGTTTGGGAGCCGATGTTTGATTCCAACTTTCCTTTATGGTCATTTATGTTTTAAGACATATTACCTTGCATGCTTTGATGACACGCCATAACGGTCTACTTAGCAGAGTGGGGTGTTACAATTATGGTATCAGAGTCAGGTTTCGACCTATAGGCTCTAAAACTTGACTTGTGACTAGTGGGTAGTCAGTAAGACATTCATAGTCGTTCACACTTAGTCACATATGTTCTTTCGAAATTAGACTGGTATGGGTTAAATCATAGTCGTCCATACTCAGTCACATGCTTTTCTTTCGTATTTTGTGGGTTGAACCATAGTCGTCCACACCAGCGATTTTTAGATTTTATTGTAAATACTGTCAAACACATTTCATGTTCCTTTATTAATATATTATGTTTCTTTATGTCGATTATGTTTTCATACTTTCATGATTGATTTCATTTTCATGCTGATTTTATTTTCATGCTCCCTTATGTTGATTATTGTTTTTGTTCTTCATGTTGATTATGCTTTCATGATAGACATTGATGGATTTCATTTAATCATGCTTTCATGATAGTCATGGTTGGTTTTCATTAATCATGCTTTCATGTTGGCCATTATTCGATTCCGTTTAATCATGCTTTTGTGCTTCTTATGCAACTGGAATTATGTTTACGCTGAGATAACTAAGATATCATGATGTTTCCTGCGGTGTAGTCTTTTAACCGTTTAATCAATTACCTTCCTTTGATCATGTCAGATGGTTAACACCCGTATCGATCATCTCATGTGAATTTCATGTGTACTCCATGTACCGAATTCCATTTGTACTCCATGTGTACTCCATGTACCGAATTCCAGGTGTACTGCATGTACCAAATTCAATGTGTACTCCATGTACCGTATTCCACGTGTACTCCACGTACTATATTCCATGAGTATTCCACTTACCGTAATCCATGTGTATTGATAATCAGTTCTCAATCTTCTCAGGCGTTTTCCATCTACCAATGTTGCTCAAGTGATGATGCTGCTCGCAGCTTGGAGATGTTACATAACAAGGACGAAGGCGATAGATCGAAACGACCAGAAAATAAATATACTTCATCCACCAGACGTTACCATTTCATTCCATGTCCTTATCTTCTCAGTTATATGTCATGTGACATTCAGTTATCTTTTCAAGCATATGAGTGGGAATCGGTACCAGCCGGCCACTCAGCTGAATAGTTACATGAATCACAGTCATGATAATGACCGTCAAGGAACTGACAAACAAGGAGGTAGTAACAACTACCGTGGCAACAAATACTCTGGAAAAAATGACAGAAACTCCGGTAACGAACGTGATCAGAAATACAAAGGGTCAGCGGTCCAACCGATCCGCCAATCCTGGTATAATAACCTAAGATTTTCAACTTTATTCACTTTCACAGCTCGAGACACACGTAAAAACATCCATCAAGGTACATGTCTCACGTATAATTTCTGAAGGCACATGTCAAGACACCAGTCAAGACACATGTTACATGTATATTTCTCAAGACACGAGTCAAGACACATTACTCACGCATATCTTCTGAACCAGGCCCCTTGTAATTCAGGGTACCCTCCAAGGGTATACCCATCCTGTTGTGCCATGTGTGAATCATATAACTAAAATTTCAGGAACCATCATTGGCGTATTGTTCACGTTTGGACACGTAGTGTTCGTTCTGTGTGAGACAGACGAAACTCATTAAATGAGATCTGCCACGTTTACTTCATGTATTGACATGGCACCTTCATTTCTTATCACATATTACATATATACACGCCTATAAAAGACGTCATTCGTATCTCCCATGTGTAAAAAAGCTTTCCTTTTAGTTTGACGACAAGATCCATTCTGTTGAGGTAGTTTCCTTAGACATGTGCGAGTTCGATGTGATTCTGGGTATGGACTGGTTAGTAGCACATTGCGCTACGATTGATTGCCATTCATACTGGGTCATATTCGGCGATATTCAAGCTCCTGGATACATTCATCATGGTTTTCTACCAGGAAAATCTGTACAAAGTATTTTTGCTTTAGAAGCACGTGCTCTATGACTCTATAGCTACAAAGATTTTATAGCTAGCATTTATGACGCGATTTCTGAAATTCCTAAAATCCATGATCAGTCGATTGTTTTCGAGTTTCCGGATGTATTTCAAAAAGAGCTTTTGGATATACCTCCTACCCGAGAGGTTAAGTTTGGCATTGAGCTTATTCCAGGAGCTGAACTTATCTCCAAGTCTCCTTATCGCATGGCTCCCATTGAGCTCAAGGAGTTGAAAGATCAACTGCAGGAGTTACTGGAACGAGGTTTTATTCGTCCGAGTGTATCACCATGGGGTGCATCGGTGTTGTTTGTTAAGAAGAAGGACGGTAGCATGAGACTGTGTATCGACTAACATGAGCTGAACAAGATCATGATCCGAAACAGTTATCCCCTCCCAAGTATTGATGATTTTTTTGACCAACTTCAGGGTGTTAAGCACTTTTCTAAGATTGATCTATGATCAGGCTACCATCAGCTGCGAGTGAAGGAGCACGATATTTCTAAGACTGCTTTTCGCACACGTTATGGTCACTATGAGTTCATAGTTATGCCTTTCGGGCTCATGAACGCTCAAGCAGTTCTCATGGATTTGATGAACCGAGTTTTCCATGAGTTCTTGGACAAAATTTTCATTGTATTCATCGATGACATTCTGAGCTCCTCAAAATCTCAAGAAGAACACGAGGATCATCTTCGCACAGACTGTAGATTCTCCGACAAGATAAATTGTAAGCAAAATTTTCCAAGTTTGAATTCTTGTTAAGTAAGGTGGCATTTCTGGGCCACATTGTTTCCGTAGAAGGGATTCCCATAGAGCCTGCGAAGGTTGAGGCTATCACCAAATGATCAAGATCGACGTCTGTAATTGAAGTACGTGCTTTTCTGGATTTAAGTAATTACTACCGCAGAATTTGAGAAAGTCTCTCACAGTTAGTTTTACCATGAATAAGCTTACGCGTAAGGGAGAGAATCCAACACTAGATTATGTGATCTAGAGGATCCTACGCTAAGAGAGGTCTTATTGACCAAGACTAATAGCTTTCCAATCTCCATTTCATCCAGGTTCTACAAAATGTATCATGATCCCAAGCCACACCTTGGTGGAAGCAATATGAAACAAGATGTAGCTACTTTCATATCAAAGTATCTTATCTGCCAGCAGGTTAAGATAGAACAAAGTGTGCTAGTGGTCATTACGGCCATTATAAAATTTCTGAATGGAAGTGAGACAAGATTTCCATGGATTTTGTAAAAACTAGAAGGGGGGTTGAATAGTTTCTTATATTTACTTCTTAAAATGTGGTTTTCAAAAATCCTTTTCAAAAACTTAGGCTTGAGGAAATATGTGAAATATTCTTATGCACAATATGAACAATGATAGTGTAACTAATACTAACAAAAATATATGCACAAAGAATAAAGAATGTAAAGAGTTAAGGGTAAAGAAAGATCAAACCGAACACCAAGGATATATAGTGGTTTGGCAACGAAGCTCACTCCTCGTTCCTACTCTACTCCTTGAGTACTCCTTACTCGAGAGTTCACTACACAACAAGCTCCTTATGGTGGAGAAAACCGTACACGTCGCTTAACCAATTTCCGACTCTAAGCTAAAAGTCGAGCCCTAGTCGTAGCTAGGACCAATCTACACAACTATACTTACTACATATACAACTTCCAAATAGATACAGCTACTTGGATCTTCACAACTATGACATAACTACAAATGTATAAAATTAGATCTTCAATGCATCTTTGGTGGTGGACTCAACACTTCACAAGGATAGTGTTCTTCTCTTTGCACTTGGAGAGGAAGGGATGTAAGAACAAGATTCACTTCTTAAACAAGTAGTAATCAAACAAATGATCAAAGATTTGAGTGATTAAAGAAGAGTGTTTGAATCTGGAAATAGATGTGCAAAAGAGGTGAATTGAAAAGCTGAGAATGATCCACTATTTATAGGACAAAGGGCCAATGGCTATATCTGCCCGCGGTTCCTTATCTTAGCCTACGGTACCTTATCGATAAGGAACCGCCTAGGAGCTAAGGAACCGCTGGACTAGACTCCGCTCCCTTTTTGTCCTTTAGTGGTGGAGGTCATATCTGGTTTAAAAAATATCCTGATAGAATATTCCTAACCAAATAAGAATATGCCATTTTCAGATTTTCAAATAATTAATTTAATAAAACATTTTCTTAAAAAGAAAGTTTAATAAAAACTTGTCACACTTAATAAAAAGTGAGTTTTAAGAAAAGATTAAATCACTTGATCACTTGATTAAGGTTAGTACTTGTTTATCCATACCTTAAGTGAAAATGGGTAAAATGAAAAAATACTTGAACTCAAGAATTCGTTTTTCGTTGTTTTCGTAAATGCTTGTTTTTACATATTGTCGTAATCAAAACTAAGCGAGACCGAAAAATGCAAGTAACGTTTTTAGGCATTATTGCATTAACAATCTCCCCCTTTTTGATTCCGACAATACATAAACTCAATCACACAAAAAACAAGATTTTCGAAGACGAGTTTATTCATTTCTCCACTTTTGTCGAAGCAAAAAGGTTGCACAAGTCGGTGTTGAAGAAACGGAATTTGCAAAGACTCCCCCTTGGTGCTTACTCCCCCTAGCTTGGGGCACCGAGGAATAGAGATATGGTGAAAGCTACATAGAAGGGTTAGTTGAACAAAAGAAACAACCAACAAGATATAGCAATGAGTCACAAAATAAAAGAGAAGAAAACAAAAAGACAAAGATCCAAGATAGGTTACTAAAAAAACATCATACAAAGATGTATGGAAAAAGAAACAAGCCAAAAGCATAAATCTAATCCTAGTTATTCTAGAATTCTAAGATTTGCTTGAATTTGGTGTCTTGTGGATAAGCAACCAATGCTTATATGAAAGACAAGGTAATGACGGAGGGTGGTGGTGGTGGCTTGTTGGAGATCTCATAATTATAGTGAAGAGGAGTCTTGATTAAGAGACTCTTGATGTAGCTCAACTCCTCATAGATGTGTGCCATAGCAAGATGTTGATATTGACAACAATGACAATATGTTCCATGGTGCATGACATTATCATGAGAAGGAGGAAGAACACTAAAGGGTGGTGGTGGAAGAAAAGATGTTCCACAATCAACATTCTTGGTAGGAGAGATGTGATTAAGAGTGTTCTTGGGTGGGTTTGGATTGTACTGGTTTTTGGGTGAGTTGGGATTGAAAGCAATTGGAGAAAATGGAGGAAATTCAAGGCTTTTATTGGGATAATAAGACATTTTGGGATGTGAAGTAATGCAAAATGCTTATGGTTTAAATATGGAAGGTTTAAGGTATTTTTGGGGTGGTCAAAGGGTTTGAAACAAAGATTCTCAAAAATGTTGGAGAAAATCTGGAGTTTCATACAAAAACCCGAAAAAGGAAGGCACTGTAGGCGGTTCCTTATCAAGGCTGGCGGTACCCTATCAATAAGGCACCACGGTTCACATATAGAACCGCCTGCAAAGGATTTGTTTGGTGTTTGGAGGAAGATTTTTCAGCAAATCTTATTTTTCTAGTCTAACTTATTATAGGGATATGCTTAAAAGCAAAGATAGTCAAAGAAAACATATGCAAACTTACCAAATAGAGATTTGACCAAAATACATGGATTAAAAATATCGATGTAGGAGGTGTGTAAGACAAGACCTTAAGTCATGACACAATGATCCTCCATGATTCTATCTTGTTCTTGCTATGTTTGAGAGAATCATACATATGAATTATGTAAGCTCTAGATTAATAGCGAGAATCTATGAAAAAACGTTTTTAGATTGAATTAATAATGTCAAACGAATTTCTCAACGATTTTCGAAAGAGACTTTGAGAATTTAGAAAAGGAGAAGAGAATGTTTTTCAAAAAGAGTTTGGAAGACTCAATGACTCAAAGTGGTATAAAAAGAAAGGACATTAAGGAAGATGTTCCATTAATCCTAGACCTAGACGCAAGTAATTAAAAGGTTCCCTCTTAAGTGGCTTAGTGAAGATCTCGGCTAAGTTTTCTTCGGAGGGTACCTTCTCAATTGAAATGTTCCCCTTTTGAACATTATCCATAAGGAAATGGTGTCAAATTTCTATGTGTTTGGTTCGCGAGTGTTGCACGGGATTCTTGCTAAGGTCTATAGCACCCTTATTGTCGCACATGATGGGAACATCATCAAGAGAAATCCCGTAATCAACAAGCGCTTGCTTCATCCATAGAGCTTGTTGGCATGCTTTTCCGGCACTCACATACTCGGCTTCCGTGGTGGATATTGCAAGAGCGGTTTGTTTCTTGGAGAACCAAGAAGTTAAACAACAACCCATGAAGGTACAAACTCCACTAGTGCTTTTCCGGTCCACATAGTCTCCCGCATGATCTGAGTCCGCGTAGACAATGGTTTCTACGCCGGTCCCTTTAGGATACCATAATCCTAAATGTATAGTGCCTTTAATGTATCAAAAGATACGCTTAACCGCTTCGAGATGAGAGGTTTTGGGAGCCTCTTGGAAGCGAGCACAAAGGCAAACACTAAACATGATATCCGGTCGACTTGCCATTAGGTACAACAAACTACCAATCATACCTCTATATTTGGTGTTGTCTACCGACTCACAATCATCATCTACGGTGAGTTTAGTATCCGAGGCCATAGGGGTCTTCATTGGTCTAGATTCTTCTAATCCAAATTTCTTTAGCATTTCTTTAGCGTACTTAGATTGACTAAAGAAAATACCATCGTCCATTTGTTTAATTTGGAGTCCTAAAAAGAAGTTAAGTTCTCCCATCATACTCATTTCAAACTCATCATGCATGATTTTGGCAAAGTCATCACACAATTCTTGACAAGTTGAGCCAAATATAATGTCATCAACATATATTTGTAAGATTATGAGGTGAGGAACTTTCTTCTTTGTAAAGAGTGTATTGTCTACCATCCCCATGGTATACTCATGTTTAACAAGAAACGATTTAAGTCTATCATACCAAGCTTTGGGTGCATGTTTGAGACCATAAAGTGCCTTCTTAAGCTTGTAAACACGATCCGGTTTCTCAAAATCAATGAAGCCGGGAGGTTGAGCCACATATACCTCCTCATTGATCAAACCGTTAAGAAACACACTCTTTACATCCATTTGTTGAAGCTTAAAGTCTAAGGCACATGCGTAGGCTAAAAGAATTCTAAAGGATTCTAATCTAGCTACTGGTGCATATGTCTCGTCATAATCAATCCCTTCTTGTTGATTATAGCCTTGTGCTACAATTCTAGCTTTGTTACGAGACACAACACTATTCTCATCTAACTTATTCCTATATACCCATTTGGTTCCTATAATGGTAGAACTTCTAGGTGGAGGAACAAGTTCCCAAACCTCATTGGCAACAAATTGATTCAATTCTTCTTGCATCGCAATGACCCAACTCTCGTCCGTCAAAGCTTCTTTAACACTCTTTGGTTCAATCAAGGAGACGAAACAAAAGAAGTTGCTTTGGTTTTGGACTTGAGATCTTAGGGTCCTTTGATTTAAGTCACCAATGATATTATTGAGAGTATGATTCCTAGACTCCTTAATGTTTACTTCCTTTTCAACACTAAGGTCTTCAACTCCTATTTTTCTAACCTCTTTGGCTTTTACTACTTCTTATTCATCCAATTCATCATCAACCAATGGTGGTGTCTTGGGTGAGGGAGGGGTTTCATCAAAGGTTATGTTGAGTGATTCTTCAATAACCCCCGAGGTTCTATTTAGGACAATGTAGGCTTTGCTAGTTTGGGAATAACCTAAAAGGATACCTTCGTAAGACTCTGGGTCAAACTTGGTAAGGTATTCTTTGGTGTTGAGGATAAAGCACTTGCTTCCAAACACCCTAAATTATTCTAATGAGGGTTTCTTACCTGTAAGAATCTCATAGGGGGTCTTTCCTAGGAAAGGTCAAATAAGAATTCGGTTGAGAATATAAGTCGATGTGTCCACGGCATTGCACCAAAACTTTTGAGGCAAAGATTGCTCGTTTAGCATCGTCCTACTCATCTCTTGGAGAGTCCGATTCTTCCTTTCAACTACCCCATTTGATTGTGGAGTGCGAGGAGCCGAGAAGTTATGGGTAATACCATGAGCTTCACAAAAGGCACCAAATTGCACTTCATTATCAAATTCCCTACCATGATCCGTCCTAATAGAGACAATTGGACATCCTAGTTGATTTTGAATTCTTCGACTAAAGATTTCGAAATGATCGAAAGCTTCATTCTTAGATGCCAAAAATCTAGTCCAAGTGAATCTAGAATAGTCATCAACTATAACTAGGGTATAAAGGTTACCTCCATAACTCCGTATGGCGTAAGGTCCAAAAAGATCCATATGTAGGAGCTCTAAGCACCGAGAGGTCGAAACCAAATTCTTGGCTTTGTGACTTGAGTGAACTTGCTTTCCAACTTTGCAAGCATCACAAAAGTGACTATCAAACTTCATCTTGGGGAGGTGTCTTACCAACTCCTTAGAGACTAAAGATTGAATTAAACGCATATTAGCGTGACCTAATCTCCTATGCCAAAGAGTAGAACTATCATCTATAGTCGCAAGACATATGTTGTCTTTTGACTTCTTATTAACCTTCATGACATAAAGGCCATGCTTTCTAACACCTTTTCCAATGACTTTTCCATCTTTTACGATTTCACTGTCATGTTCTGAAAAGATGACCTTACACTTATTGTCACAAATTTGACCTATACTTAAAAGGTTAAACCCTAAGTTATCTACGTGCTCAACATTTTCAATGGTCATAGAGTCAAGAGAAACCGTACCTTTGCCAATGATATTACCATGTAGACTACTTGCAAATGCGACGTTACCTCCATCATATGCTTTGTAGTGCGAGAACAAACTTCGATTACCCGTCATGTGTTTAGAACATCCACTATCCTTAATCCACTCGTCGGGCTCCAAATCAATTCCCAAGCATATCTAGGTAACAACACACAAGATCAAACATTTGGTCCCCAATATCTCATGGGTCCAAAATTGTTAGTTCCAAACATCCCTTGTATTTGGTTAGGATGCATGAATGAAGGATGGGTTCCCCATGGAGAACAAAATGGAGGAGGGTAGTAATTCATATAACCATTTTGTTGTTCGTTCTTTCTCCTGGGTGTATTTGATCTAGGTTTAAAGTTATGATCATTTCTTCTAGGTGTTGGGGTTTTACTTCTAGATCGTGAATTGTTTTGATTATCTCTTCTAGGCGGTGTCGTTCTACTTCTAGGCTTAGACTCATTTCGTATTCTAGGTGGAGTAGAAGATGGTCTTGATAAACTTCTATTTCCCATGAGAGGTTTACTTAATGGCTTATAGAACTTATCAATAGCATTGTCGTCAAGTATGGGTAATTTTACCTTATTAACAATAAGATGCTTTGGTTTTTCACCTGATTTGATTTTTCAGAAAGTTCATGATTTTCACAAAACTCATCTTCTGGCCACGGTACCTTATCTATGGCGGCGGTTCCATAGTGATAAGGAACCGCCCCATACAATCTGGAACCGCGTACAGTGGGTGATTTTTGTGAAAATCTGACTTGTTTAGGTTCACTAGTTGAGGCTTCATTTGAGGTAAAACCTAGACCAAGTCTTTCCTTAGAATGAACTTGTTTGTTTAACATATCATCAAGAGCACTAGTACCTTTTATGAACTTTTCCAATTTAATGGAGGTGCTCTTGAGATCTTCGTTTTCTAATCTAAGTTTCTCACAACTTAAGCAACCTAAATCCACTTCTTTATTTATCTCAAGTAATGCCAATTTCTCCCTAAGTTCATTGATCTCATTTTCAAGCTTAGTTTGGTTGATTTTAAGGTTTTATTATTTTCTATGAATTTAAGACTAAGTTTGTGTAAACTATAATATTTGCCTTCAAATTCAATATCATCAAAAGTGGAGCTATCATTGCTATAATATTCGGTTTCGGAATGTACCTCTTTAGAAGTGTGAGCCATAAGACATTTCTCCTCTTTGGGGTTGTCATCGTCATCTTCACCGCCATCACTCCATGAGCCACTAACGAATGCCGTGTGATTCTTATCACGAGAAGGCTTTGGACAATCACCAATGAAGTGATTTGGATCACCACATCTAAAGCAATTCCTATCACCCTTTTCGTTCTTGACAAACCGAGTCTTTGAGAATGGTTTCTTATCATTGTTGGGTTGCCTAACGTGTTGACCTCGTCTCTTGAAGAACTTCTTGAAGTCTCTCACCGCCAATGGATACTCCTCGTCATCACTATCCGAGGAACTATCATGGTCACTTTGTGCCTTCTTGGCTTTAAGTGCAAGAGATTTTCTTTCACTCTTGGTTTTCACTAATTCCGAGTCCTTCAAAATTATCATCTCATGAACCTTCAAGTTGCCTATGAGTTCATTGTGTGATAAGGTTTAGAGATCTTTCGATTCTTCAGTCGCCGTGACTTTTGCTCTCCACTTTGGATGTAAAGCCTTTAGGAACTTCCTAACATTGTTCTTGCTAGAAAAACCTTCATCAAGTGCTTTTAGACTAGTAATAATGGTGTTAAACCTAGCAAATGCACTATCAATAGTTTCATCTTCTAAGATGACAAATTGTTCATATTGTTGGACAAGAAGATCGATTTTGCTTTCTTTGACTTGTCTATTACCTTGATGGGTTACTAAAAGCGTGTTTCAAATATCTTTAGTGGTTTCACACATAAAAATTCTTTCATACTCTTTCTTAGGCAAAGCATTATAAATCACCATTTTAGCCTCATTATTTTTTGAAAGTTTCTTTTTAGTATCGTCATTAGCTTTGTCAAAAGTGACCAATTCTTTTGTTTAAGAAACTTCATTAAATTGATAGGGTAAAAAATCACCATTGGTAATAACATGCCAAAGATCTAAATCTTTTGATTTCACATAAGTTTCAAATCTATTTTTCCAATAAATAAAACTATCGGTTTCAAAAAGTGGCGGTCTTTGCATAGATTGCCCTTCTAGGTATTTGTTGGAATCCATAGATCGATTCAAGTTTTAAAATACAATATACTTTAAAAATTATTGAGCAACCCGCTCTGATACCAATTGTAGAAACTAGAAGGGGGGGGTTGAATAGTTTCTTATATTTACTTGTTAAAATGTGGTTTTCAAAAATCCTTTTTCAAAAACTTAGGCTTGAGGAAATATGTGAAATCTTCTTATGCACAATATGAACAATGATAGTGTAACTAATACTAACAAAAATATATGCACAAAGAATAAAGAATGTAAAGAGTTAAGGTTAAAGAAAGATCAAACCGAACACCAAGGATTTATAGTGGTTCGGACACGAAGCTCACTCCTCGTTCCTACTCCACTCCTCGAGTACTCCTTACTCGAGAGTTCACTACACAACAAGCTCCTTATGGTGGAGAAAACCGTACACGTCGCTTAACCAACTTCCGACTTTAAGCTAAAAGTCGAGCCCTAATCGTAGCTAGGACCAATCTACACAACTATACTTAGTACATACACAACTTCCAAATAGATACAACTACTTGGATCTTCACAACTATGACACAACTACATATGTATAAAATTAGATCTTCAATGGATCTTTGGTGGTGGACTCAACACTTCACAAGGATAGTGTTCTTCTCTAACCACTTGGAGAGGAAGGGATGGAAGAACAAGATTCACTTCTTAAACAAGTAGTAATCAAAAAATTGATCAAAGATTTGAGTGATTAAAGAAGAGTGTTTGAATCTGGAAATAGATGAGCAAAAGAGGTGAATTGAAAACCTGAGAATGGTCCACTATATATAGGACAAAGGGACAACGGCTATATCTGCCCGCGGTTCCTTATCTTAGCCCGCGGTACCTTATCGATAAGGAACCGCCTAGGAGCTAAGAAACTGCTGGACTAGACTCCGCTCCCTTTCTGTCCTTTAGTGGTGGAGGTCATATCTGGTTTAAAAAATATCCTGATAGAATATTCCTAACCAAATAAGAATATGCCATTTTCAAATTTTCAAATAATTAATTTAATAAAACATTTTCTTAAAAATAAAGTTTAATAAAAACTAGTCACACTTAATAAAAAGTGAGTTTTAAGAAAAGATTAAATCACTTGATCACTTAATTAAGGTTAGTACTTGTTTATCCATACCGTAAGTGAAAATAGGTAAAATGAAAAAATACTTGAACTCAAGAATTCGTTTTTCGTTGTTTTCGTAAATGCTTGTTTTTACATATTGTCGTAATCAAAACTAAGCGAGACCGAAAAATGCAAGTAACGTTTTTAGGCATTATTGCATTAACAAATTTTTTGACCATACTACCACACACTCAGAGGAGGCATGATGCTAACGGAGTTGTTGCCGATCATTGACAGAGTCTGCACACTTCCTCCCTATCCGTAAGAATTATGCAGTTAACCAGTTGTCAGGGATATTTCAACAAAAGATCTTACAATTTCACGGTGTTCCAACAACGATCATATCTGATAAAAATTTATGTTCACGTTCACGTTTACGTCTGACATTCGGGTTTATGATTTTGTTCCGTTCATATTCTTATTCCATCTCACGATTTACATTTCACGTTCGCGTTTGATGAGACTGTATTTATACATAGTCTCATCGTCCAAATCGGGCTTAAAACGCATAAAATATCATCAAAGTACCCAAATATGTGCTTGTATTTGTTCATTGTTTATTTCAGGTACGGATATCGTGAATTCACCAAAAGATTACAAGAATAGAGCAAAAACGAACACGGGAAACGAAGCTGCACAAAGATCCGGGCCCAAGTTTGGAATTTGCAAAAATGACCTTGAAGTTTTGAAGATTGGCAAGATTGGTCCTTCAAGAATTGAAGACTTGTCATTTTATACCCTTGTAAAACCTCAATATTACATGAGGGTCCCTAAAATGATAAGATATTACAAGATTGGCCCTTGAAATTTTCATTTATTACACCATTGGTCCTTATCCAAAGTTTGAATATTGCTTGTGCCATTTTTGACAACATGGCCATAGTTATTTACAAAGGAAAAGAAAGTTTTGGGCTATTTAATGGGAAGTATCAAGTTATAAGGAGTCTAGGGGGCATTTTGGGCAGACAAGCAATCTCCTCACACCCACTCACATTACGCCACCTGTCCCACTACTAAAAACCACCCAATCACGTCCACCCCACCAGCCATGTCACCATCCCACTTTGTTTATTTAACTGATTTTAAATAAATCAGTTTATTAAATGGAGGTAAACACCATTTTTCAAACTTAATCCCCCTCATACGGATTAAAACATCCCCTAATCCTTGCTAATCCACCATGAACCCTAACCTTGAAATCATATCTAAGCAAAGGGTTTTTACGTGATTGTTTCCAGATCATCAATTAACTATCCCCTAAACCAAACCCCACCATAAAAACCTTACCCCGTGACCCCCTGGACCCCACAAAGACTTCCCCTGCTGCTTGGTTTGTTCATTTTTAGCAAAATTGGCATCTAGACAGCCATCCAACGTCTCCTAATGAATCCTTCTTTCCAAAGACTTCAGTGAAGGGTTGATATTGGTCCAACACCAGCTGGCATATCACATGATCTTTTTTGACCAAGAATTCAAAGAACCAAGAAGCATATTCTTAAGAATCAAAGGGCATTCTAGGGTTTTTGTTCTTTAGGGTTTTAGATGTACTAGAAGCTTCTTTTCAGTGTATAAATATGGGACGTTTGTGTCCCATATATTTTGTTCCAGATTTTATTGTAAAAAATTTTATGATTAATGATAATGAAAATTTAAGTTGTTGCAATAGACTGTGTTCCATTTACTTGTTTTCCTAGTTCAAACCATTTACTTTTTATGCAAAATTAGTGTAAGGTTGCAAAGGTCATTGTTCCAAAGTTTTAGCCGTTTTTTCCATTGTAACAAGATTTCAAAAAGCAGTTTTTCTTAATCTGAAATTCACTCACACATTGAAGTGAAAGTGGATATGAGTGAGTGAATTTCAGGATTGTTTAGTTGGTTGTTTTAAGTTTAAAGGTTTTCAAGGATTGGTTTCAAGAGTTTCAGTTTTATGAGATTTTTATCAAATATTTGTTCTTTTTTCTTAACCTTCACTGTTTGAACAGCCTATATCAAAAGCTTGACAAGCTTTTGGCATAGGAGGTTCAAGCTTGCAGCTTGTTCCTTGTTGGCTTTGTTTGTGCAGGTTTCCAAGGACAAGAAACAAGGTCCTCCATATTTCATTTCAGTCATTAGAAGATATATTTTTTGGCTTGGGTCCATTGTGGATTCCATCAACAGCCATCCTCTACACTTCACATAAGCCCTCATAAGCTCTCAAACCAGTTTCTAGAAGGCATCAGCCTGAGGTATGGGCTTGAACCCTATTAACTTGTTTTCTTTGCTTTTTTTGAAGTGATTATGTGATTTTGTGTGAGTCCTTGTTTTATGTGTTTAGTATTGCTTATTTATGCTTAAATGCGTCTCATATGCATGTTAAAGTAGTTTGGATCTGTTTAAACTGATTTGGTTGGGATTTGGTTAGTTAATCTTCTTATTCTGAAATTAAGGGAGTGTTTGGGATTAGGTGATTAGTGGTTAAGGAGCATCTAAAACCAGTTAAAATCCTCTCAAACTCACTTATTTTAGGTATCATAGGGTATTTTCAGCTTTGTATCTCAATTTTTATAGGAGTTTAAATAGGTTACATGATTAAAATTGGGTATTAAACAGTCACATTCAGTAAAGCCCCATTTTCTGTTTATTTTAGAGTAAGTTTGGCCTTAAATCTTACTCATTACTAGATGATAGGTTAACTTAGGGTTTGTATTCAATTTAGAGTCATTTGGTTAACTTGTGAGCTAGTACTTGGCCTTTAAAATTCACATTTGTGCACAAAAGTTCAGTTCACTGTTCACAGACCCCCATAGGAGCATTTACAGTAACTTTGCTTGCTTGGTGTGTTGGATTTTTGCTTTGGACTTGTGTTTTTTATAGCTTATACTGACTCCCCACACTCCACTGAGTGTGGGGGTGCCTTTGTTACCAAGAAACAACAACTCAATCTCAATCTACAAGCTCCAAAAGCACCAGACCTGTTTACTATCATTGTTAGTGGGAACTCCTTTCCCACTGCTAGCTTTGCTGTTCCTACTGCTTAGCTAAAAGACAGAAACTAGCCAAGTGTCACTATCATAGTTTTACATTTTTGTCTCTAGTGAACCAATTTAGGAATTAGGACTTGATTTAAGTTTCAATATTTTTCTTATTTTAATCTTGATTTTTCAGTTTAATTACTTTTTAAGTTACTGTTCATTTAGTATTTTTTAGGTTTATTTGCATTTTTAATTACTTTTTAATTATTCTGTTTTTGTCTTTTAGCGGTAAAACTTTATATTTTTCAGTTTTAAAATTTTTCTTAGATTTAAAAAATTAATTTAAGATTTTTAGTTAAAAAAATATCTCACTGTTCACTTTTTAATTATTTTTTATAATTAATATAGTATAATTAGGGTTTTATTATTAATCTGTTTTGTCTTTTAGTGCAAATTTTTACATTTTTCAAACTTTTTCAATTTTCTACTGTTCATTAGTGTAATTTAGGATTTTTAAAATTGTCAAATTAATTTTGGCATTATTTTATTATTTTTTATGATTATTTTAATTTAAAAATAGTTTTTAGTGATTAAAAAATAGAAAAATAGTTTTGAAAATTTAGGAAAAATAATTTTTAGTCTTTAGATAATATAAGTAACTTATTTGTTCAATAAAATTATATTTTGGACATTTTGTTAATTATATTTGATTTTAGGGCTTTAATTAGCATTTAAAATTGAATATTTAATTAATAAAAGGTTTTAAAATATATTTGTTGGATTTTTATTCTTATTTATATTATTTTAGACTTAGTTTAATCTTTTAATTAATTTTTAAGTTTAATTTTTATAATTTTGTCGCGTTTTACGTATTTACGTTCGCGTTTTACGTCAACGTCGTAGTTTAATCGTAGTCTTAGCTAGTCTTTACTTTTTCTCTCTTTAAACCAAAAACGTCACTAATCCAAACATTGTTATTTTATATATTGGAACATTAATACACACACCTACTTCGAGAACGAACTTGGAATTTATTCGTCTTCACGGTTTTCCCAAATCGTGTCGATTATTACTTACCGCATTTATACTCGTCTTTCCTAAGACTTGTATATCTATAAAAACAACTATCATTTTTGACGCCGCCGCCGGGGAGGTGTTTAGTGTGCCATTATTATTAGTATCGTGTTTGTGTGAGTAGTGCGTTTTTGCTTTTCAATTTTTGGAAAGCGTGAATATCGTACATACTCATTTTTGTTATTTTTCTCTATTATATTATAATATCCAAATAAAACGTGTTTAGTTTTCCTAAGTTAAACACACAAAAATCTCTTACTATATTGTAGATATATTGGTTTTCGTTTTTCTTGTGAATATATTATTACTATATTGTATCTACGTAAGAACAATAAATATACAAGTACTTCAAAAGCGTGAAAATGCAACCTTGATTCGGGATTTCATCACTCGATCATTGTATTCGAATCCAAAGCAAAAGTTTAAAGGCAAAATAGATAAATACTTTCGTGAGGCTTAATTTTGATTAACACAAACTATAAGGTGGGTATAAGGCGGTTGTATTTCACGACCTAAAGGAAAAAGGCTCTTAAGTGCTTCGCGCCGCCTCGTTTCCTCCGCTTGCTTGTGCGTGTTTTGAGAAAGAGGGCTAATTGAGGGTTTGCCGCCCAAGTATTATCTACGTATATTATATTTGCTTGGTGTTTTCAAGATTAAACCCTCTTGAACGTTTTGGTGTTCCACCAATGTTCTAAAGTCATCGAGAACGTTCACTCCACGTGATCGTTTTCATTCTTTGAGGCTCCTTTAATCGAGAAGATCGATTCGAGGGGAGATTTGTAGATTTGTGTCTATGTAATACATTCAAAAATCCAAAAAAACTAAAAAACCAATCAAAAACCAAAAAAAAATTTGAAAAAAATAAAAAAACCGCAAAAAGAATCTTCTTTGCTACCACCCATTCTACGCTTAGTGCATGCGCACTCGATCGAAGGATTATTCCAATTCTAGCGAAGCTTCGAATCATCGTAATCGAAGGAATCGACGACGTAGACGAGAATTAGAAACCGACGTTCCTGATATCGTTGTTGAAGAAACCGTAGAGGAGATGGCCGATAATCGTTCGATGATGGAATTGCTCCAAGCGCCCACCGAGGGTTATGGAGACGCGATCGTAATTCCCGCTATCGAGGCGGAGAATTTTGAGATAAAGAGCGGAATGCTTTCGTTGATTCAAGCTACGAAGTTTCGAGGTCGTGAAGCCGATAATCCTCACGACCATATTCGGAATTTTGATCGTCTTTTAACCACGAGCAAGTTTATGAACGTCGACACCGATGTCGTCAAGCTTATGCTTTTTCCGTACTCGCTCGATGGTGCCGCCAAGGATTGGTACGAGAAACAGCCACCTAATTCGATAGTTACGTGGAAGGATCTCGTTTCCAAGTTCGTTAATTATTTTTTCCCACAGTCTAAGACAGCGTTTTTCAAAAACGAGATTACGAAATTTGAGCAAAAACCGAATGAATCTTTTAGAGACGCGTGGGATCGCTTTAAGGAATTGCTTAGGCAATGTCCTCACCATGGTTTTTCCGAGTTGCACCAAATCGATACGTTTTACAACGGTCTTAATTTTCACGAACAAGACTCGTTGAATTCCACCGCCGGTGGCAACTTTTTGTGTAAGACTCCGAAAGATGCATTGATAATTATCGAAAACCGATCCAAGGTTTACCAACTCCGCAACGCACCGAGTGTTGCCAATGTCGCCAATGTTAGTAGTTCTAATCGCGACATTGAGAGAGTTGATGCAAAAGTAGACAAGTTGACGAATGTGTTTACGTCTTTTCTCGTTGAGATGCAAAAGAAAGACGCTCCCGCTACGATGAAAGCGGTTGAGGTTTCGTGTACGTTTTGTGGTGGACCTCATAATTATTACAAGTGTGCGGCTACGGATGGCCAAACGTCGAATGTGAGTGCGTTAAATGGAAACAACAATTTTTCAAATCAAAATAACGCGGGTCCATCACAACAAGGCAATTATAACCAAGGCAACAATTTTCAAACTCGAAACAATTTTCAAGGAAATAATCAACAAGGAAATTTTTCGAATCAAAATCAAGGAGGTTATAATCAAGGTCGTAATATAACTTGGCAAAATCGAGACAATAACCAAAACTCGAATTTTTCAAACAACAACAATCAAGGCAACAATTTTTCAAATGGTAATCAAGGGAATTTTCAAAGAAACAATCAAAACCAAGGGAACTTTAATTCAAATCAAAATAGTTCGTCAAACGGTTTTAAAAATTACATGAAAACGAATGAGGCTAATATGAGACGATTAGAGGGAGAAATTGGTACTTTGAAAAATGACTTTTCTAATACATTGAAATTGCAAAACACGAAGATTGAGCAAGGGCAAATTGATATTAAAAAGATGTTTTCGGCTATAATGAACAAAGCCTCGGGTGCGTCATCTAGTTCGTTACCTTGTGACACCGTTGCTAATCCGAAAGAACAATGTAAAGCCGCCTCGTCTCGTGAGAAAGGTCGTGTGATTACCCCTAACCTTGAAGGATTCCGTGTAGTTTATCCCTCTCAACCCTCGACTTCTAAGACGTCTTCTTGTTCTAAAGTCGATGGGGTGAACGTGGCGACCAAGGAAAAGAGTGCACACCCTCATGTACGTCAAATTCCATCCACGGTTCAAAAAGAGAGCTTTGTCGACCTTACCAAAGTAACCCTTGAAGAAACTTGTGCATCGATCCTTCTTAAAAAACCCAAAAGGCGTATGCCGAGAAAGGAAAAGGATCCGGGCCAATTTCTACTACCTTGTGATTTTTCCGAGATTGAGGGATGTTTAGCCCTTGCCGATTTAGGTGCTAGCATCAATCTCATGCCTCATTCTCTATGGAAATTGATGAGATTGCCTTCGCTTACCCCCACGAACATGACAATCGAGCTTGCAAATTGTACTCCACTTATACCAATTGGAATAGCCGAGGATGTCTATGTTAGGATTGGAAAGTTTGTTTTTCCCGCGGATTTCGTTATATCCGATTACGAGTGTGACCCTAAATGTCCCATTATTTTAGGCCGACCATTCTTATCGACGGCTCGAACCGTAATCGACGTTCACGAGGGGAGACTTACTATGAGATATGGGGATGAGAAAATAGACTTTTTCGCTAGAAAATCCCAAGGGTTTAATGAGAATGAAAAAACCGAGGTTTCAAAACCTAATGATTCAAATCCTAATGATTTCAAAATGTTTACTTTAGCGGAAATAATGAAGCTTGATGCATGTTTTGAAAGAATTAAGAAAAATGGTTTTAAAGATGATGATTTTGATGATAAAGAATACGTGTACCTAATTCAAAAGGGTATGTGTAAATTTATGGATGAAAACTCACTTTGGGATGTTTTTAGCGAAACAAGTGAACCACCAATTCCGAAGGGCGACGTTAGTGCCATCACGACAAAGACCAATATGGGCTCGTCTTCACCACCTTCGAAGGACCACGTCTTTGAGGCTTCAACTTCTAACTCCATCGAAGTGCCTCCTTTGCCTAGACCAACACCCGTTGAGGCTAAAGGGTTTATCGACATCGATCCTCTCGTCTTAGAAAAGTCACCTAAGCATAGTCATTTGACTTGTAAGTCCATGGTTGTGAGTGCTCACATCGACTCTTTCTTTGAAATTGACGATGGCGATTTTGCCGAGCTTGATCACGTACTTCGAAATCCACATGCAATTTTTGACTCTCCTAAGAAGAAACATGTGAAGTACGATGATTATGAGTTTGATCCCGATATTGAGGAAATCATTGAACGAGAGCTAGCTCTTATGCCTTCACTTCCACCTATGAGTGAGGTCGATCTTTCCAAAATCGAGGATGAACTTGATGAGTTGGAACGTCTTATTTTCGATGACGAACCAACTCATGTGACCACTAAAAATCCCATTCTCGAGGAGTTACCTAATCAACACTCCTCATTTGAGAATGACATTTACCACATTCGTGAGGATCTAACTTATCAACGATCCCCACAAAAGAATGATGGTTTCGTGCTTGATCGTGATCTCTTCGAGAGAGTTTCTAAGATACTCAAGGAGGGGAATGACAAACCTTGGTTTGACAAGCCTATCTTTGATGAAGAAATTGATGAGATCGACGTTCATGAGGATGACGAGTATGTAGACCCCGAGGGGGCGGTGTTCTTTATTGACAAATGTTTTGAGAACTTATACAATCCGCCACCCCGTCCCGCCAAAGACTTAAATGTGAGGATTTTTAGCGCGACTAATTTTCAATTTGACACGCCAAATATTTTCGACATCATTAAATCGGGTTTTCATAAAGAGTTTAAAAATGATGAAAAAGGAAAGGATTTTAAAAATGTTTTAAATGACTTTTCTACATGTTTAGCTCCGTCATCACCGCGTTTCATGAGTGCTACCACCTCGTCTACTCCTTTTGACGACGGTTGGTGTGGTTTTAGTGTGGGGGAAGCCCCAAATGTTCCCTCCCATTTCTCCACCGAGGACGAGATTTACGATCCCGGAATTGCTTGTAAAGGGAAATCTCGGTCTTCCACCGATGCAATAAATGGAAATCGTATCTATTTTGTTGGGTCGAATTATTAAGTTGATAAGTCAAAACACAAAAGACAAGGACTAAATCTGACAATGAAGAATTCTACAAGCTGGTGGACAAACTTGTAGAAGATATTATCACAGAATAATAGAAGATTTAGTTGTCTTATTATTAGCTTTCTTTGTAAGCTATGTTTTCTAGTATATAAAGAAAACATACGTAGGTTTTTATATATATCATTCATTCACAATGTAAACCTAAAGTGTGTGTCGCACTAGACGTGGGATTCAATGTATACACGTCTAGTGGATGTTTGTTATTAATATAATGAACATCCCAATTGTTTTAATTCGTGTTCTTTGTGCCTAAACACCTTGTTCATGATCATTGTTCTTTTCCGCTATGTTATCATATGAACGATGATCAACCTAGATATAATGGTTCTTAACCATTGAGTCTAACGATCATAGGACTCAACAATTGGTATCAGAGCCTAAGGCTCGTGATATCTAGGTCCGACGAGGTGTTCGTGTATGGTGAAGAAAAGAAAAATTCGTATGGAGTTTTTCTGGACGATTTTGTGTGCGCAGCAGTATTCAGAAGGTCATAACTTTTGATTGCACCGTTGGATCGTCACGAAATTTTAGATGTGTGTTCTACATACATAGATCTAAATATCCACCGGAGGGATTGTCGAGTTTTATCCCCAAGCAAAAGTTATTAAGCGTCGAAGTTGGCTGATGGCAGATTTTCAGTTTTCTGCTTTCACATGAAATCATGAACTAGGGTTCCTTCAAACCCTAGATCTACATAAAAAGCAGAATTTTGTGAGATTGATGGTTGTTAATTCAGGATCTATGGTTAATCTACAAACCCTAAGTTAGGGTTTCGATGTTTCACTTTCAAAACCCTAGATACTGGTCGCATGATAGTAGCAGCAAAAAGACTTCTAATTGTTTGGTGTGCAGTGACGTAGCTTCAGTTTGTTTACACGATCCTGCCATTCACACAGATTCCATTCACATGGTGTAAGTCTTTTCATTGGTCGGTCATTGTTATTCTCTGGTTATATCGTTCGAAACAATGGTGCATTCACACGACCAAAAAGGAGAATAAGCTTTGTGTTCACATAATGAGATTTCTGGTTATTCCATGTGTGTTCACACGAGGCATTGCTTCTGATTGGTGGAAAACATTGCATTCACACGGTTTGGCTTTTTGGCATTCATACGGTTTGAGACATGACAAGCTTGTGTTCACACGGTAAACTTGTTGTGATTGGTCAAATCTAATATCTACACGGTTGAAGAGATTTCATTGGTGAAAATTCTCATGTTCACACGGTTCTTAAATCCCTATTGGTTGAAAGAAGTTAAAGTGTTCACAATTACAAGTTTTTGTTCACACGGTTATTACCTTGCAAGGTTGTGTTCACACGGTCAATAGGCTGTGATTGGATGGAAGTGAATAGATATCTCCAAATTTATTAGATTATTCTTTTCCTGATTTTTAGGGCATCATTTATTTGGTGCAATATGTTTGGAGAAAGTCAAAAAGTAAAAGCTGTGTATGACGCTGACAAGGATTATTGAAGAGACGCTGACAAGAGTAATGTTGGCGCTGACAGGAAGGGTTTCGACGCTGACAGGAATAAGTCAACACTGATGGAGTTGACAGTGTTGTCTGATATATGTACTTCAACGCTGACACGTATTGTCCGATATTGGACAATACATCTGCCAAAGATATTGGACAGAATAGATATTGGACAACACACTGATTGCTGCTGTTAGAGAAAATTGTACGTTTTGAGCACACAAAAAGGAGGAAAATACACACAAAGGTACATGGAATCTCCGTTTTAATTTAGAATATCATGATGATATTTATGGCTCGGATATTTTGAAAGGGATTAATGATTTTAAAGCGAGTTAACAACAATTCGTGAGGTAATTTATTGGATTTGATTATGTAATCGGGGTAGCCTTGTAAAAGAGTTATCCGTCTTATCTCTTTTACATATGATATGAAGATTAAGTTTCTTCATGAAGAAGTGTTAGCTTAAGGGGAAGAATTCTTATGGCAAGTTTGATGATTGAAGAAGATTGTCGCGAGTTTGTGTTCTATCATATCTTAAAGTCGTGAACTTCCAGCCACTGACTTTAAAGGTAACTTGTTCGTGCTTACATGGTTGGTGACGAAGACTTGTCATAAACACTTGAAGGAGTTACATTATCGTGCTCAGTGTCTCACAAAGGATGAGAATATTGACAAGGGATCGAGGTCTACTTATACTTTATAGCATGAGTATAAGTTCTTCATCACATAGATAGTACAAGACATGGAACATAGGTTTGTGGTATTCTACTTCTGCATCAAGACTACTTTATTTATTTTTCTTCAGGATCATTACATAGAGCTACTTTTGGAGAATCTTCAAGATTGCATACTTTCACATATTCCCTATTGATGTGTCAAAAAGGGGAAGAATATGTGCTATACTTAAGGGGAAGCTTCTTGGAGATCATGTACTACATACAAAGGATTCATGCTTAAGAGGAGTGTTTTGACATCATCAACTAGGGGAAGATTGTTGGGTCGAATTATTAAGTTGATAAGTCAAAACACAAAAGACAAGGACTAAATCTGACAATGAAGAATTCTACAAGCTGGTGGACAAACTTGTAGAAGATATTATCACAGAATAATAGAAGATTTAGTTGTCTTATTATTAGCTTTCTTTGTAAGCTATGTTTTCTAGTATATAAAGAAAACATACGTAGGTTTTTATATATATCATTCATTCACAATGTAAACCTAAAGTGTGTGTCGCACTAGACGTGGGATTCAATGTATACACGTCTAGTGGATGTTTGTTATTAATATAATGAACATCCCAATTGTTTTAATTCGTGTTCTTTGTGCCTAAACACCTTGTTCATGATCATTGTTCTTTTCCGCTATGTTATCATATGAACGATGATCAACCTAGATATAATGGTTCTTAACCATTGAGTCTAACGATCATAGGACTCAACATATTTGCTTGGTGTGAGTCTACCTCGAGTAGCTCATTTTAGTGACTTACCCATTGCCCCACCTTTCTACTTCTTATCTCTTTTCTTCTACCCTATTGGGGTTTGTGTTGGAGTGGCGTTGTTTCGTCTTTCATCCGAAAACGAAGACGCTTTCTTTGACCCCGGTATACGTATATCGGGTTTTTAAAGTACTCCATGTACTTTTGGGCCTTGTTTATCATGTAAGTCCCACCAAAAATGACCAAACCATGATTATCCCTAAATGATCACATTTATGAGGATTCGAGTCGAGCTTTTGACTCGGTTATCAAAAACAAGGTGCCTCGTGGGGGATTCTCATGCTTATCCTTGTAAATATTATTGCTTTCTTAGTTAACGTAACGAGGGGACTTGTGCTCTTCCAACCTTTGTTTCGTGGTTGTTTGTGATTGTGATTCATTAGGTTCATCGTCATCATTGAAGCCTCTCGTGTTCGTTTTACGGATCACTCGAGCTTCGATCGTTGCCTTTGGAGATTCCGATATCCGATGATATCCTTTTATGTTATAACGTTTATCTTATTAGCATAATTCATAAACGGCTTTTAGGTTATTCGTTTTACCCTTTCTATGCTCGAGATTAAGCATTCGACTTCGTCTCTAGTATGGGGGTGTTTACACCCCTAGACTCGAAACATTGAGGACAATGTTTAGTTTTAGTATGGGGGGTGAGTAGATACTTCACCTTGCTTACGTCACCACGCAATCCAATATTCATGTTTTTGTTATCGTTTTGTTGCAAAATAAGGCTAAAAATGGCCAAATTTTAAAATTTTTCTAGTTTTTCATAAGTGTTTAAGACACGAATGTAGGTTTTCCGATGGTGAGAATAAGAGTAATTTTTGACTCGACCGTGCGTGTTGAGCACTTAGCTTCGATTCCTTAACTTTTTAGGCTAAGTCTCTTAAATGAGGACGAGAAATGATAGAGTTATTTATAAGTCTCGTAATCGTCACGATCTCATGTGTAGTAATTATTAGCTTATTCTCCCAACGCTTTTGCATAATAAATTGTTAATAAATATTGATTTGGCGGTTTAGTCACTATTGTTGGTTTTTAATTTGTTTTGGTAGCTTCCATGTAATTAAATTGGGAAAACATTAAGGTATCGCCAGCTTCACGGTTTTGAAGTATTGGCACCCGAATAATCGAAAGCTTCACCTAATAATAAGATTTCAAGTGCTCACCTAAATTAAGAAAAAATTTGAAGCTCACAAGGCCGAAAAATCTATGCCCAAATTGAAAGTGAATCAAGCCTTAATCTTCGAAGCTTTAAAGATCCAAAATTCGCTTTAGCGTGAGGATATACGTCTTTAGCTAATAAAACCACCGATGAGGCGGATAATAAAAGGCAAGGCAAGACCGAAGTCATAATAAAAGCTTCATGGCGAAGTTGAATAAAAGATGGAGGTAAACCAAAGATAATAAGGCCCTTCCGTTAGGGGGCGTATAAAAGTCTTGGTAATAAGTCTCATGTTCAAAACCGTTATAAAACCGTGTTTATCGATCCTTCTTGTTGACTTAATTTTTTGACATCGTTGTCTATTAGGATGAATTATTAATTTAATGATTTTGGCTACACCGTTAAGTTTCTATTTTTAGACTTAATCTCTATTCACGCATAAGTCAATGATGTATCCTCGTGATCATTAAGACAAAATAAAATATAAGAGATACCAATTAGGAATAAGGGAGTTTAGGTATGTAATTAACACTCATGAGATGTGTTCGTGTTGCTAACTTATAATAACAATGATCTCGTTACACGCTTAGCATGGAATTGGGTGAAAATCGAGGACGAGGAAATTATTTCTAACGAAGCATTCACGTGTTCTTGTTCTATGATCCCAAAAGTCACTTTATAGTGATGAAAACAATACATTATGTCTGAAACGCATGTAGTAGTTTATTTAAATTTAAGTCTTGAATAAAAGTCATCATAAAATGAATTTTGGAAGTGCTATGATACTTAATTCTAGCATTGCGTGGGAACACGACAATGGTTTAGTATGGGGGAGTGATGAGACTGTATTTATACATAGTCTCATCGTCCAAATCGAGCTTAAAACGCTTAAAATATCATCAAAGTACCCAAATATGTGCTTGTATTTGTTCATTGTGTATTTCAGGTACGGATATCGTGAATTCACCACAAGATTACAAGAATAGAGCAAAAACGAACACGGGAAACGAAGCTGCACAAAGATCCGGGCCCAAGTTTGGAATTTGCAAAAATGACCTTGAAGTTTTGAAGATTGGCAAGATTGGTCCTTCAAGAATTGAAGACTTGTCATTTTATACCCTTGTAAAACCTCAATATTACATGAGGGTCCCTAAAATGATAAGATATTACAAGATTGTCCCTTGAAATTTTCATTTATTACACCATTGGTTCTTATCCAAAGTTTGAATATTGCTTGTGCCATTTTTGACAACATGGCCATAGTTATTTACAAAGGAAAAGAAAGTTTTAGGCTATTTAATGGGAAGTATCAAGTTATAAGGAGTCTAGGGGGCATTTTGGGCAGACAAGCAATCTCCTCACACCCACTCACATTACGCAACCTGTCCCACTACTAAAAACCACCCAATCACGTCCACCCCACCAGCCATGTCACCATCCCACTTTGTTTATTTAACTGATTTTAAATAAATCAGTTTATTAAATGGAGGTAAACACCATTTTTCAAACTTAATCCCCCTCATACGGATTAAAACATCCCCGAATCCCTGCTAATCCACCATGAACCCTAACCTTGAAATCATATCTAAGCAAAGGGTTTTTATGTGATTGTTTCCAGATCATCAATTAACTATCCCCTAAACCAGACCCCACCATAAAAACCTTACCCCGTGACCCCCTGGACCCCACAAAGACTTCCCCTGCTGCTTGGTTTGTTCACTTTTAGCAAAATTGGCATCTAGACAGCCATCCAACGTCTCCTAATGAATCCTTCTTTCCAAAGACTTCAGTGAAGGGTTGAGATTGGTCCAACACCAGCTGGCATATCACATGATCTTTTTTGACCAAGAATTCAAAGAACCAAGAAGCATATTCTGAAGAATCAAGGGCATTCTAGGGTTTTTGTTCTTTAGGGTTTTAGATGTACTAGAAGCTTCTTTTCAGTGTATAAATATGGGACGTTTGTGTCCCATATATTTTGTTCCAGTTTTTATTGTAAAAATTTTTATGATTAATGATAATGAAAATTTAAGTTGTTGCAATAGACTGTGTTCCATTTACTTGTTTTCCTAGTTCAAACCATTTACTTTTTATGCAAAATTAGTGTAAGGTTGCAAAGGTCATTGTTCCAAAGTTTTAGCCGTTTTTTCCATTGTAACAAGATTTCAAAAAGCAATTTTTCTTAATCTGAAATTCACTCACACATTGAAGTGAAAGTGGATATGAGTGAGTGAATTTCAGGATTGTTTAGTTGGTTGTTAAGTTTAAAGGTTTTCAAGGATTGGTTTCAAGAGTTTCAGTTTTATGAGATTTTTATCAAATATTTGTTCTTTTTTCTTAACCTTCACTGTTTGAACAGCCTATATCAAAAGCTTGACAAGCTTTTGGCATAGGAGGTTCAAGCTCGCAGCTTGTTCCTTGTTGGCTTTGTTTGTGCAGGTTTCCAAGGACAAGAAACAAGGTCCTCCATATTTCATTTCAGTCATTAGAAGATATATTTTTTGGCTTGGGTCCATTGTGGATTCCATCAACAGCCATCCTCTACACTTCACATAATCCCTCATATGCTCTCAAACCAGTTTCTAGAAGGCATCAGCCTGAGGTATGGGCTTGAACCCTATTAACTTGTTTTCTTTGCTTTTTTTGAAGTGATTATGTGATTTTGTGTGAGTCCTTGTTTTATGTGTTTAGTATTGCTTATTTATGCTTAAATACGTCTCATATGCATGTTAAAGTAGTTTGGATCTGTTTAAACTGATTTGGTTGGGATTTGGTTAGTTAATCTTCTTATTCTGAAATTAAGGGAGTGTTTGGGATTAGGTGATTAGTGGTTAAGGAGCATCTAAAACCAGTTAAAATCCTCTCAAACTCACTTATTTTAGGTATCATAGGGTATTTTCAGCTTTGTATCTCAATTTTTATAGGAGTTTAAATAGGTTGCATGATTAAAATTGGGTATTAAACAGTCACATTCAGTAAAGCCCCATTTTCTGTTTATTTTAGAGTAAGTTTGGCCTTAAATCTTACTCATTACTAGATGATAGGTTAACTTAGGGTTTGTATTCTATTTAGAGTCATTTGGTTAACTTGTGAGCTAGTACTTGGCCTTTAAAATTCACATTTGTGCACAAAAGTTCAGTTCACTGTTCACAGACCCCCATAGGAGCATTTACAGTAACTTTGCTTGCTTGGTGTGTTGGATTTTTGCTTTGGACTTGTGTTTTTTATAGCTTATACTGACTCCCCACACTCCACTGAGTGTGGGGGTGCCTTTGTTACCAAGAAACAACAACTCAATCTCAATCTACAAGCTCCAAAAGCACCAATCCTGTTTACTATCATTGTCAGTGGGAACTCCTTTCCCACTGCTAGCTTTGCTGTTCCTACTGCTTAGCTAAAAGACAGAAACTAGCCAAGTGTCACTATCACAATTTTACATTTTTGTCTCTAGTGAACCAATTTAGGAATAAGGACTTGATTTAAGTTTCAATATTTTTCTTATTTTAATCTTGATTTTTCAGTTTAATTACTTTTTAAGTTACTATTCATTTAGTATTTTTTAGGTTTATTTGCATTTTTAATTACTTTTTAATTATTCTGTTTTTGTCTTTTAGCGGTAAAACTTTATATTTTTCAGTTTTAAAATTTTTCTTAGATTTAGAAAATAAATTTAAGATTTTTAGTTAAAAAAATATCTCACTATTCACTTTTTAATTATTTTTGATAATTAATATAGTATAATTAGGGTTTTATTATTAATCTGTTTTGTCTTTTAGTGCAAATTTTTACATTAAACTTTTTCAATTTTCTACTGTTCATTAGTGTAATTTAGGATTTTTAAAATTGTCAAATTAATTTTGGCATTATTTTATTATTTTTTATGATTATTTTAATTTAAAAATAGTTTTTAGTGATTAAAAAATAGAAAAATAGTTTTGAAAATTTAGGAAAAATAATTTTTAGTCTTTAGATAATATAAGTAACTTATTTGTTCAATAAAATTATATTTTGGACATTTTGTTAATTATATTTGATTTTAGGGCTTTAATTAGCATTTAAAATTGAAAATTTAATTAATAAAAGGTTTTAAAATATATTTGTTGGATTTTTATTCTTATTTATATTATTTTAGACTTAGTTTAATCTTTTAATTAATTTTTAGGTTTAATTTTTTAATTTTGTCGCGTTTTACGTATTTACGTTCGCGTTTTACGTCAACGTCGTAGTTTAATCGTAGTCTTAGCTCGTCTTTACTTTTTCTCTCTTTAAACCAAAAACGTCACTAATCCAAACATTGTTATTTTATATATTGGCACATTAATACACACACCTCCTTCGAGAACGAACTTGGAATTTATTCGTCTTCACGGTTTTCCTAAATCGTGTCGATTAATACTTACTTTTTTTTACTCGTCTTTCCTAAGACTTGTATATCTATAAAAACAACTATCAGCGTTCACGACCATGTTCGCGTTCATGTTTTCGTTCCATCTCATGATTCAGATTTCATGCCTCATTCTGGAAGGATTGTAGTATAGAAAATCTAATATTGGAAATATGAATAAGAGATTAATGTTCGTTTTCCTTGACTCGACTCGAATTGATATCCAATTTATCACAAGATTTATCATTTTTGGTTAAAAATACTTGATTGGTATTCTATGTGTAATTAAACTTAAATGAGGATACTATTTTAGGCTTAGGGAATATAGAAATAAAAGCGCAAATAGTTCACATAAAATTATTCTAAAATACAATACAACTATACTACTATTTAAAATCTAGATGAAACTTATTAAATCTAAGATACAACAAAACTATACTATAATTAAAAAAATTAATTATTTTAAATGCAAAATTAAACTAAATGCAAGCACATAATAACAAGTAAAATGACAAAAATTAAATCAAAAAGATAAACTTAAGATTAAAGCGTAAAGCTTTAACCTTTATAGCTTATTAATCCTTTTAGATGATAAAGCTTGAAGTTTTATATACTAATAAGCTTAATAATCATAAAAAGGTGTAAACTTTATACTCAAAATAAGCTTATCTAAATGAAAACTAAATCATAAATCTATTTTTAAAACAAAAATAATTTTTAAAACTAATTAAAACGATTTTTTTAAAAAGAGATATTTTTTAAAAACAATTTAAACTATATTTATCTAATTAATTAAACTAAAACGATTTAGAGGAAAATAAACTTTAAGCTAGATATTGAAAAAGGAAAGAATTTAGTACCCGTGGTCCGAAGAAAACGCTCTAAAAACAATCAACATAACCAACAAAATATGGCCCGTAAAGTACACGTCCTCTCAAATCAATCTAATCAAAAGCGAAACCCGAATATGGCCCGTAAAGTACACGGCCTCTCAAATTAAACTCAGACCGCACAATTACTAAACCGATACTTCACAACTTTTGCCAACCAAACGCTCTAAGTAATTACACCTATCAACTAAATCTATTAAACCCGTAAGCTCCTCACCATAAGTGATGAATCGATATGCCAAGATCAAAAGAACACAAGATGGTAGGATGATAAGCAACAATTAATATTTGATTACGTTGATTACTAATAGATCTAGACTATTTTTTAGGTTTTATAAATATATTTTAATTTTTAAACTAAAAACTAATAGATCAACAGTAATTTATAAAAAACTAATAGATATTCACTATTTTTTAGGTTTTATAAAAGTACTTTAATTTTTAAGCTAAAAACTAATAGATCTACACTAATTTATAAAAAAAAAACTAATAGATCTACACTAAAAGTAATTAATTAAAAGGCTAGCTTATTAATAAGTTGTAAGCCTAAGCTTAAAACTTATGTGATTCAAAAAGCTTAAAAAGCTAATTGAACAAATTCACCCATAATAAGCTAGATCTAGAAATATAAGCCCACAATAAGCTTGAAATAAGATAACACTTATTTCAAACTTTTATATAAATCTAACTTATTTGGAAAAAGTAATAAAAACTAATACCAAGTAATAAGCTAGATTACTGAAAAATTAAGAAAGGTGGAATGAGAATAAGCTAAAAGAGATTAACAATAAGCTAAACATGAACATTTGTTAATATTGAAGAAAGCTTAAAAATAAGCTAATACAAAAGTTGAAAGAAAAATACATTAAGAAAACAATAAATAAAATTGGCATTATTTAGCTACCTAAAATATACATACAAAATGAAGAAAAATAAGTTGCTATTAATAGTTGAAGTCAAGGTGCTTGGGGTATATAAGTCTTTTTAGGCTTCTATCCACCTTCTCTTCTTTAACTTGAGGGCATCTTGGTCTTTTGATATGTGATTATGTGTTTCAACCAATAAGATGAAAGATGCTTTTTGGATAGACCAATGAGAGCACTTCACACGGATTACCATCTTCGCCTTTTATTATTTTTTTAATCCAAAGGCTCTTGATTAATCTTTATTTAATCAACTTCACCAACTTTATTATTCTAGAAGGATGCACCTAATTACTCACAAAAGAAACACACATGCTATTTTCTTTCTTTTTGATATTTTTGTGTTAGTTTAAATATAGATAAAAATAAATAAATAAATATAAAACTACTAAAACTAAAAATATTTAAAAATCAAAATTAATTATTTAAATACTAAACTAACAATTATAAAATAGAATTTTTTATTTATTTAACTTTTACTAAGATTAATAAAATGTTAAAATTATAAATAAAATTGTAGAATATACAAAATGCAAACGAGACGAGTTACGCGGAAAGGACGGAACCGTTAGCTTCGTAATTTTATGCTCTTCTATTGGTCCATGTGGTTTTTTAGTGGATAACTTTGTAGTATGGCAGAAATAGTCCTTGTTGTTTGCATTTCTTGATTTTAAGCTTGAAACTTCATTAAAATCTCCATCCTTAGCCCTCCAAACTTCATTCTTTTGGCACTTTTGGTCCTTTGACTTTATCTTTGACTTTTTCTTTGATAAATGTCCGTGAAATCCTATGTTTTCTTCATTTTTGTCCTTTTGTACCTATTTCACAACAAAACACAAAACCACGCGTAATTCCGACATTTGCGTTTATAAATACACGTTTTGGTTTAGTTTTCATTGTTTTAAGTAGTAAAAGGATAAGTGTCTACACACTTATTAAATCCCCTACACTTCACCATTGCAATGTCCCCATGCAATGCACGATTTTATAGCACAAATTTACATTTTTCATCATAATTAATCCCATCTCGGCCTTTATTACGATATATTATTACTACTACAACAAAAGAAACTAAAAAACGATGAAAAGATTAAAACTTTATTCAAGGCAACAAAAGATATAACAATTTCTATATTATTTAATTACTTGAAATTGTTTGATGGAAGAAACTCGTAAAGAAATCTAAGACTTAAATTAGGGCTTTTGGTGTCATGAATATTTATCACCCACAAGTTTCACGTTCCCCATACCAAGCATAAAAACAAGATCATTGTTATTACAAGTTAGTAAAGCTAACACTTACTCATGTGGTTTAATTATTCACTTAGTCCCCCTTCTTCCTACGGTGTATCTTGTATTTTATTTTTGTCTTGAATGATCACGAGGATGCATTTTTGACTTATTTCGATAATTTATTAAGGCCGAAAATAAAGTAGGATGATTTAATCAATAGTTAGCTAAAAGACAAAATATTTTAAAAATGCTTTTCGAAATCTCATAAAGTTCATATCTTGGCATAACTCGTTTCACGATTTGAGACCTTTCTCGGACTGATATTTGGAATGTACTTCAAACTTCAAATCTTGAGAGACGATCTTGAAATTATGGTCTTCTCTTCATTTTGGTATACATCTTCATTTTGAGTGAGAGATGCTTCAAACTTTGACCACGAATTATTCATTTATCCTTGTCTTTGTTTAGATTTTGATATACAACGATCCGCCTCCTTTTCGGACTTGGATCTATTTATCCTCATGCCTTACGAGGGCCTTTTTGGATAGACTTTTCCGCAATCTTATGGGATAAATTGCTTCTCTCCGTGTGTCTTGATCCTTCATATTGATTTGGAAGAATGATCTTCACATCATCTTAGGATCTTTAGCAAAAAAAAGTGAATCCTCATGCCTTGTGAGGGCCTTTTTGGACTCGGATATCCTCATGCCTTGTTAGGGCCTTTTTGGATACGCCAATCTTCGCGTCCTGCTTCAATATGTTATGCCTTGGCTATGAACTCTAATTAATCCCGTGCAACTTTTAAACGATTTTAGGCTAGAAGCTAAGTATTTTTTTCAAATCGTACGACCTTATTATTGCATTTATTTATTGACAAGTGTTGGGAGAAAAAGCTTATAAATAACTCACATAAATTCATGAAAGAATACGTAACTTACAATTGACTTTATCATGAGTCTTAGGATCTAGACTCATCTGGGATATAATTACAATGATTGTAATAAGCACAGCGGAACATAAAGAACACAATCATAGTTATGAACAAGGCTTTCTTATTCATAAACTGCTTACTAATAAGCTACTAACTACTACTCCTGGTGCCTTATAGGCTTGACGCCAGGAGGAATGCACACACACCTTTAGTTTACATTGTATATTAATGAATTAATAACCATGTGTGCCTAACCCTCTTTATATAATAGAGATACTAGGGTTACATCACAACCCTAGCTTACTTACTAAGCTAACTATTTATTATTAAGTCCTTCATCTTGTTTTGTCATATCAACTCAAGATATATAATTCCCAACAATCTTCCCCTAGTTGATTTGACAAAACCAGTAAGCACAAGCTTCCCTTGAAGCTAATATAGATGAAGTCTAAGCTTCCCTTCGATCTATGCATTCTTCCCCTTTTTTTCACATAAACTCAAAAGGGTCATCTTCCCCGTAAGAATGCATGTCGAATCCAGTAGGCTTCCTTGAAGTGATCACTGATGAAGAAAATCAAGTATAACGAATTTTATGAAGAAGTGGAAACTCTCAAACTTGTGTCTTATATCATGCAATTCACCCAATCGCTCACTAGTTGATAAACTCTTACCCTTTTTGTCGAAACATCTTGGGAAAAATGCAACTGTTTCATTGCAAAAGGGGCTCAATTTATTGGTAAGAATGGGAACTGAAACTAGAAAAAACCATACAACTATAAGCCAGTTGTTAGCTATAATAATATATTTGGTCAAAATGACAAGGTGTATTGCTCATCAACAGTTTTTGGTACATGGGAACTGGTAACCTTCACAACTATGAGCCAGTTGTAAGCTATAACAATATATTTAGTCAAAATGACAAGGTGTATTGCTCACTAACAGTTTTTGGTACATGGGAACTGGTAACCTTCACAACTATGAGCCAGTTGTAAGTTGTAACAATATATTTAGTCCAAAAACAAGGTGTATTTCTCACCTAATTGAGATATAAGAAGAAAACAAATTTGTGAAAATCAACTCCAACATCAAATAAGCAATTATCAATTATCTTCGTCAAGGAACCATAACTCACCAGTAGGAACCATAGACTAACTATCTCTTGAATCTTGAACTCAGTAGTATAGATCGTCCACTCCTTCAGTGTGAAAAAGACATGCTTATTACAATAACATGTAATAAAATGTCTTTGGATAATTCTTGTAATCTATATATGCATGGCGATCACATGCAATGGCCGATAGTCTCGGTGAGCTCTGACGGACCAACAAGAAACCACTCTATGCTTATGATCATTCTAATTTTGTGATGATCATATCATGAAATGTATGGTATCATATGCCTCCCAAATATTTATAAAAGAGCGTGTAACTGTTCCAATCAAGAATTATAGCATAAACTGAACTATTGAAATGAACCATATACCTCTTCATTATTCAAGATCACCAGTAGGAACGACCAGGAGGAAACGACCAGTAGGAACCAACTAGGAGAAACCGACCAGTAGGAATCGACCAGGAGGAACCGACCAGTAGCAAGAAATAACCAACCAGAAGAAATAAATAGTTCACCAATAGGAAATTTGCACATAAATAATCAGCGACACTTTCTCTGTCACTGAACTGCTGCTAAAAATAATTTCCCTCAAGTAGCATCTCAAAAACCCTTCTTTTTTTCACATTCTGTCACCATACTGTCGCTAGAAAGGTTGCTAAACTCATACACGTCTTCCTCTAATACATTAGCGACACTGAATTCGTCACTGTTGTTGTTGCAATTTCTCTTATAAGGACGGTACTTCATATGTTCGGCCCAATTGCTTACCAAAATCTAGGAGCCCATAACACACTTAAAATCCCGAACGCTATAAACCATCAAAACTCTCGGATGAGTGTAAATCTCATCCCAAAGATATAGGAAATTATTTTAAGGAACCTTTTAAAAGGAAATTCTTAAAAAATAACCATGACATTCTCCATCTTTTTAGAGAACATATATAACTTCCCAAATAACAAAGAAAGTTACGGAAGGAATGAATTACAATCCCTACAAACTTGCTACATATCACAATTTTATGGAAAGAATAACACATACCATATTGGTGATTGACCTTGGAAAATAAAACTGCTTGCAAACGTTTTTAGAAAATATCCTCCACAAATCACGCATATGTATCCCATATCCAGTAATAGAAGATATTATGTGATCAATAATAATTCAGAATAATCTCGTACCAAGTTATATCACTGATCACATGCGTTTGACTGCTTAAACACACTTAACCACTTGCTCACCTTATCAAGCATGCAATCATGTCTTTCAGAAAGTAGATACCCAAATAAATGAGTGCTTCAAGATATTAATTACGTCCAACAATAGCATCTATTTTCCCAAAATAGTGAAGGAATTTATGGAACAAAAACAAAGAATATGATATAGCAGCCGACCAAAGTTAAATGATGCCATACCATGTCCAAAGTTATATCAAGAAGTCAAAAGTACCATACGAAACCGTTTTCTCACATCACGATCAAAGTTATGTAACCAGTACCAAGAACTTTATGACTTCATCCCATAGCACACATGCTGCTACAACGATTCTGAATCCCTAAATCATTAGGGTTCCATCAACAACAGCATGATCAATAGCAATACCAACATAAATCAAAACAGGCAATATCATTTATGTGCATCAACATCAAGCACCATCAGCAACAAGAACGTGATCCAAAATTAGGGTTTGCATAAAACCGTAGTTGCATTAAATCTGCTATGGAAACCTTCATTCTAAAATATCCATCATGATTCAAGAATCAACTCCCCAAAACCAGTATGATCATTCAAGAACCAGTAGCAACATCAACAGCAACATGAACAGCAGCAACAACCATAGTAACAACAGCAACATGATAGATCAGCAGCAATAGAACAACGAATCATCTAGGGTTTGTTGGGAAAAACCCTAGATCAGCAACTTAATTTATATAAGAACATAAAATACTAACAAAAATCTTGTAGATCAACCAGATCGAGAGACAACAAGCTCTGATACCAATTGTTGGGTCCACTAGTTGTAGATCTTGCAGCCTATTAACGATGGTGAACCACTTCTGTAATCACAAGTCTATTCACAGAGAGACTCTAATGAAATACAAAGTATTAGTGCGGAATACAAATACTAGGAACAATAAGAAACAGAATAACTAGATAAATAACTTGATCCTTTCTAAGGATTTCTACTATATTGATATGAAATGAATACTAGTGAAGGTGTGTCTAACCCTTCTGCCAATGGGTTCCTTTTATACTACAAAGCAACCCTAAACTACATTAAACACAAAACGTGTAACTCCTGATATGCATATCCTTTCCTAAGATATCTCATGCATATCCTAACAAGCTACTAAGAATAATACTGTCTGACTTTCTACTAGACCAGGACCACGTGTTGATCCTACTACTACTAGGACCAGGAGGAACTACATACCTCCTAGTTCATCTATTACAAATACGCTATTACATAGGTCCTAACAATTTCTCGTTCTCCATAATTTAAAATCTCAAGTAATGAGACTCGTGGATGCTTAGCCTAATAAACCAATTAAGGTCTAGATGGTTAAGGGTACAAGCTAGAGTAAACTCAAAATAGCAAACTCGGGTTAAGTCAAAATATTCACAACGGGCCTAATATATCAAAGACGTCTAAACTTGTTAAAACCATTTTATTTATTTATTTCCTTTTTGACTTTATTCATGAATTGGCATATATATACATATGATGGTGATGACAAAGGAAAGTAGATAAAAGAAAATAAATGAAAAATACTACTAGGCTAAAATAGATCAAAAATGTTGAAAAACGTCAAAAAATATTAATTTCCCGGTTAAAATGAGGACAAGTTCATGGAAAAGCCCACTTAACTTCGACAGAAGTCTCCCCTACACTTAATATAAACATTGTCCTCAATGTTTAAGCATGTGGAAGTAAAATCCCCTATACTTAGGACATTGTGCACTTAGTTTAAATCGAGGTTAGGAAGAGACAACTAAAGTGATCAATTTTTCAACTTTATTTATATACGAATCGAAGCACAATAGCAAAAGCACATCAAAGATAACCGGGTACACGGGATCATGGGTCGCGTCAAAAGCACCAAAAGTGGATCATTAAAGCACGTATCCTTGCACAACACCATAAAACAACAACCTACTTGGCTCTCCCCTACACTTATTGGTGGAAAAGGTGAAAAGGTGGAAAAAGGTAAAATCTAACGTAGTTATTCGATGCTTGATTTTATTACCAAAGTCTCTAGCTCGACTCGATTCCCCAAATATCATCGTTCAAATGGGAAAATCATGGAAAAACTGAGATTTCCAAGGGAGGAAAATATCTCCATGATAAAGGGTGAAGCACACTCATATAAGGAAAACCCTACGAAGGTCCACCAGAGTCAAACACATAATTTCTATCTTGAAAGGAAATAAACCCCAAGGTGGTAAAATCATACAAGTATAAGAGAAGTGGGGTACCCGTAGTCAATTGTTTCTCACAAGTAAGGTATGGTGATATGGCAATGGTAGCACTAAAGTCTCTATTCCTGGATCAAACAACGTTTCCTTAAGGGGAAAATAGCAAGAGGTGTTGACATTAAAGCTCAAAATATCATCGTAATCCAAAGTAGGAGAGTCTTCCTCGTCCAAACTCGACGTGAAAACATAAGAATCATCGGAGTCATAAGAAAACTCATCCTCGTGAGGAAAATAGGTATCTAGAAAGATATCTAAATCCTCCTCAAATGGAATATCCTCCAAAGTAGGAATGATCTCTAAGAGTGGGGGATCCTCCTCAAAAGTCATGACTTCCAAAATTGGGGTGTAGAAGTCAAAAGGAATCTCCATAATGGAAGGATCACTCATAGATATGATATGTGTAGTAGGCTCACTAGGTGTTTACTCAAAACCCATAATAATGTGACCACTTAAAGAAGTGTCATCATCATAATCATCAAAGATTGGGGTATCAAAGATTAGTGGCTTTAAAGGTCAGTCCTCTAAATCCAAGATAGTGTGATCACTTGGAAAAGTGTCATCACTATAGGTATCATAAATGGGGGTGTCAAAGATTTGAGGCTCTAAGGGTGGGGATGAAGGTATCACAAAATCATTTTGTTTAGACATTTTAGTTCCAAAAGGATTTATAAAAATCTCTTCATTATCATAGTTAAGCACATCAATCATATTGACCGATTCTTTTTCATTTGATTTATTTGTGATTTTTCCCGTTTTAATAACTTGTTTATCATCCCCACCCCTAAGAATTAATTCCCCTTATGCTACATCAACTAATTCTTTTCCGGTTCTTAAGAATGGTTGACCTAGTATTAACGGAATACGAGAATCCATCTCATAGTCAACTACGACAAATATATGGGAAAAGTGAATGTACCAACCCGAACAAAAATGTCTTTGGCAATACCAACGGGGTATGCGAGAGTTCTATTGGCTAACTCGAGGGTCATACGAGTCGGTAAAAGGTCGGGTAATGATAACTGTTTCCACACACTTAAAGGTATTAAATTGATACTAGCCCCAAGATCCGCTAAAGCCATAAAATCCTTAATTTCGGGAAATGAGCAAGGTAACACGAATCGACCGGGATCTTCTAGATTTTCGGGAAGCTTTTTAAGTAGAATCGCGGAACAATTCTCATTTAAACGAGTGTTAACAAGCTCTATAATGTTTTCTTTATTACTGAGCAAATCTTTGAACATCTTAACAAATTTGGGCATTTGAGCAAGAGCTTCAACAAGGCTAATGTTAAAATTCACTTGTTTAATCATTTTCAAAAAGTTGGAAACGTGAACGTCATCCTTGGTAAGCAACTTAGTCTTGTCCAACCTAGAGGGATAAGGGATATTGGGCTTAGGAGGTGAAGGTTGAGAAGGATATGGACTCGCTTCTTGAACAACCTTAGGGTGAGGCTCATTAGGCAATGGAGAAATAGTACTAGGAGTGGTAGTGGGAGGGTCCACCAAATGGGGAGTAGGATTACTCAGTGTTACCTTCGGGCCTTGTCTCTCCTTTATGGGTGAAGAGATGGAAGGTCCCACTAAAGTGGCTCCACTTCGAGTAGTAATAGCACTCACATTAGCTCGAGGGTTAGTCTCGGTATTAGAAGGTAAGGCTCCTTGGGGTCTAAGGGTTTGCAACATTTGCATGACTTTTCTATTCGTAGACTCTTGCATTTCTTTAAGCTTACGGTCTTGCTCATTAAGTTTTTGAAGAACCAAGTCCATTTGAGGATTAGTAACATTCCCTTGATTAAATCCTTGATTACCTTGATTATTAAACCCTTGATTTTGAAAACCTTGGTTTTGAAATTAATTAGCATTTTGAAAACCTTGATTATTAAAACCTTGGTTGTTAAAGCCTTGAGTTTGCCCTTGAAAATTCCCTTGATTTGGATTAAAACCCCTCATATTAGAATTCCCTTGAAAATTACCCCTTTGTGGACCTTGGTTCGTTGGTGGGTATTGGGGATAGGTTAACAATTATGGAGGTGATCTAACATGAGGTTGAAAACCGGGGGGAGCCAAATAGTTAGTAGATTTATAAGACAAATTATTAGATCCACATTAGGTTTAAAATGAACCCTCTGATTAGAGTTGTAAGCATACACTTGTTGTTGAGATTGATCATAAACCTTATCACAATTTAATTATGAACGTGGTCCACCACAAGTCTCACAAGACTCACTCATGGCATGAACGTGCCTAGTAGGAGGGTTATCAACTCTTAAAGCAAGATGTATAACAATTGTAGTAAGTTCTTTAATTTGATTTTTTAACCTCATTATCCCCTCCACTAGCACTAGCCATATTAGCCCTTGCACTCTTAGTTTGAACTTTGGCTTTATTTTCAATAATGTCCCAAGCATCGTTCATTGATTTAACAAGAATATTACCCCCCCCCCCCCCCCCCCCCCGAAGCACTATTTAGTGAGTCTTGGTCATTTAAAGTTAATCCATTGTAAAAAGTATTAATTTGATGAACTTTAGTAAAACCATGTCGAGGACACATTCTCAAAAGCTCCTTAAATCTATCCCAAGACTCACTAAATGTTTCCCTATATTTTTGTTCAAAGGTGATAGTGTCATTCCTTAAAGCGATGGTTCGTGATGGTGGAAAAAAGTAGTTAATGAACTTGGTCTCTAAATCCACCCATGTGGTGATACTTTGGGGTGGTTCCTTATCAAGCCAAATCTGGGGATGTCCCTCGAGGGAAAAAGGAAAGAGTAACAAATGAATTGTCTCTTGTGATACCCCATTGTATTTAACGGTATTGGCCAAATGTAAAACCTCTTAATATGAGCGTGTGGGTCATCATGAGTACGGCCTAAAAATGGTGTAGCGGAAACCATTTGAATAAAACCCGTTTTAAGTTCAAAATTATTCGCACAAATATTCGGTATAACAATCGCGTCATCATTTCCCTCCACGTGGGATTGCAAGATCTCAATCATCGGTCGATTATCCATTGCCATAGTAGCAATGTCGAAAGCTTGATTCTCGGGATCGCCTTGAGAGACAGTTTTTTTGTTCGTTTTCTTTTTAGTTTGACGAGGTACACCACTTGGTATGTGTACACGCGCGCGAATGCGCATACATCTAAAAACCAAGGAATAAGGGGATTGCCCTTGGTGACTTTGAAAGGGGAGAGATTACCCCAATCAAGGTTCAATATTAAAAAGCTATAAGAAAATATATACGTAATACTACTTGGGTGGAAAAAACCTCGACGATCCTTCCTTCTCAAAATACTCACAAGTGAACGAGGCGAATGAGGTGGCGCGAAGCACTTAAGTACCTAGCTTCCCTTAGACGGCCTTTTATAGCACGTCGCCTTTCTATTCACCTTAAAGTTCGTATTTTTTCAAATTTTTGCTTAACAAAAGTATTTATCTATTTTTGCCTTTTATTTTCTTTGATCGATACACGTATATGGAATCGGAACGCCTCCAAATACGGGGTATTGCAAGCAATACTTATAGAATATTGTGTATTGGGGTTCTTATACGTAATATCTATAGTAAAAAGAAAATCTTTTTGTATTTTTATTTTTTAAAATAAAATATATTCACAATAAAAGACAAGAGAAATCGAAATAGGAAAAATAATAATAATAGTTAATATTTTTGGTGTAATACTTTAGGAATAGTATTACTTTTTGATTTTTTAATTTTTTTGTTGCAAATCTTAGGAAAGAAATTTCTTTTTGTGATTTTTTAATTTTTTAATTTTATTTTGTTTTTTTTTGTATTTTTAAGTTTTTGATTTTTTTATATTTTTGATTTTTTTTTTGATTTTTTTAACAAGAAAAATAACGTTAAAAAATAAACGGATCCCAAAATCCAAATCGTTCGCCGGGACGTCGCTCCCTTAAGGAGGGGAGGATGTAATACCCGTGAAAGTGTCGTATGATGCTAAGTTATTGTCTCAAGAGCTGTTCAGTGTGAGCATCTATCTTAAGTTGCGACTCACTTGAGGATGTGATACCCTGAGCCCAATGTTATTTATTTAAATCCTATTTTACGAATCTTTTTGAAATTTTTAAGAAATTTCGTTTGCTATATATTTGACGGTTTAAGTTGAAACCAACGTTTACGGTCGTAATTTAACATTTGACGATTTAAGAAGAACCGATAACGACTACGATACCGACGGATGCCCAAAACTTACATTTTATTATCGATTGATCGATATTTGAGTTTTTCGAGATTTTTATCTTTATTACGTTTTAAGTCGAGTCGGAACCATATGAATATTCATTTTGTGTGCGTTTTAACCTTTGGAAAGTAATTTTTACAAATCCCGACTCCCGTGAAATTTCAAAACCGACTAGTGAGTCGATTTCCGCTCTTTAAAATGGTCGTTTAAAAATAAGGCCAAAAGAAAGCGCATTTGACAAAACAAGCCCCTCAAAATTTACAAAAAGGAGGATACTAAACACACACAACCAAACACTCTAAAAAATATCTCCTCTTCTCTCCCACCCCCTCTTGGCCGTCGGCCATAAACACCACCACCACCACCAATAGTTTTTCCCATTTGATTTTGAATAATCCAAGATTAGAACACCTTCTCTTTATCCATTGTAAGTGTTTTCATACAATCAATTATAACATGCATTAACACAAATTTTCCAAGAATCAAAGGTTTTTCAAAAACATGTTTTGATGTAATTAAATCATTAATTTGTTTAATTGGTGATTGGGTAATGATAATTAATCCATAAAACAAGATGGGGTATATGTTTTTGGTGTTCTACAGCCCCCAAAACCCACGAAATGTGGGGGTGTTTGGTGGGTTCATGGTATTTGATGAAATGTGTTGTGGGGTTGTGTTTAGAATGATGTTTCTAGTGTTTTTAAATGATTAAAACCTATTGCATGTATGATTTAGGATTGGGTTTTGATTAGTATTTGATGTTATTAGTGTTATAGGCTGTTTGGGATGATTGGGTATGATCATAAGTGGTTAGAAAAGGTCTAGGTAATGTTGGATTGGATTGAAATCAAGTGTTAGGGTGATTTTGAAGTAGAAACATTTAGGCAGATTGTTCAAGCATATTTTTCGTGGGTTTAACTTTGTAAACAGGTCATAAGCATAGGATGTAGTTGTAGATATTTGTCTTATCTTCGTTTCGGTATAAAGTAGAGCTTACGAATCCAAACGAGTCAAAAGTTATGCAATTTTGAAAATACGTGTACCAGAAGATGAGAACCAACACAATCCGAATTTGTGTTGGGTTTTGGGTCAAATCCCGGGGACCCTAGATAGAGTTTGGTAAATGATTGAAAGTTAATTTTTGGTTTCAAACCTGCATTTGTGAGTCTATTTTTATACTTAGGTGTTGGATTGGTCAATGGTGTACTTTAAATGGGTCAAACAAGTCTTACGTTGTAGAAGTGCAAAATCAGTCCGAAAAAGTTTAAGTTTAGTAATGTAATGAGTAATGGGTCATAAAAGTGAAAACTTTTTATGGGATTTAAAATGGGTTCTCTACAGGTCATAAGGTATTTTTGTGAATTTTCTTGTAATTTATATAAGTGCTTAAGTCATAGCAAACAGCCCGTACTTTTGGTAAGTACCGGCAAATTTATAAAATGGAAATCAACTTTAATTACGTTGACAAATGGTATAAGTCTAGTAACAACTACTTGTTGGATTTTGGCGTGAGTTTTCATAAACAATAATTGTGGTTGCGTATGCGTGTTTTTAGTACAATAATGTAAATGGAGTATTGATTTGGTTTACGTACCTTGATTTTTAGGTCAAGTGTTTGATTTTCCCGGGCATCCACATCGTCGGTGACATTTCTCGTTACGTCTTCGCTAGCACCACTACTACTACGCCAGGTGAGTCTATAGCCTCGCTCTTTACTTATTTCAAACGTTTTTACCCGCGAGGGGGATACATGCTATTTAAATGAAAATGAACATAAGACATGAATGATTGTTGGACCCGAATGTTGCCTTGAATTGTGTTGAGTACCTAGTTGTAAAAGTCCCTAAATTCGTGAACTATTAACTATTGTCTTGCCCTTGTGTGGGTTGGAGATAGCCGCTTATAAAATTGATAGTACTATGGGGTTGACGACCCTCTCCGAGACGAGAGCTAGTACGTTGAGTACCTCTGCGGACGGATAACTTGTGATAAGAAATAAGGTATAATTACAACTAATGCCTTTAGAAGGGGCACTGGTTTCATTTAAATCATGCCGGTCTATGTACGCGGGTGATTGAGTTAACGGATTAGTGTCACGAGCTTAAACACAATTATTAGCTATTGCTAAAGATAATATCCTTGAATAATAGATTGTGAGTACGACAATGCTATTGAATGGTCATGATTGGTTTTAATACTTATGTTCAACTTATGATTTGATAAACCTATAGATTCACTCAACCTTTGTGTTGACGGTTCTAAGCATGTGTTTCTGGTAACCAAGATTGATAGCAGCGGAGCATGCGAGGATGGAAGTTGTTGTGGCTTGGCGGTCTACTTTGTTTTTACTCTCTTTTAGCACTTAAATATTTTATATTATGTCATGTGAACAAAATGTATCTTTTGGGGTTGAGATTCAGCGGGGAGCTAACGCAAACTCTGTTTTGTATTATCTTGGGATTTGGAAAACTGTAGACTCTGATTTTTTAATCAATCTTTAACTTATGTTTAAATTTTTACGTCTCCTTGAGTCGTTTAATATAGCTTATGTGTGATGATAACTGCGTAGCACCCAAATGTTGTAGTTCTGCTGCGCATAGCAATTGTTGGGGGTGTTATAGATTGGTAATCAGAGCCATGAGTTATAGAGAACTAGGTCATTTTGAAAAATCCTAAACTATAACTTTTGGTGTCGTAAGAAATTGTCCAAGCACACAACTATCCTGCATGGCTCCGGTAAGATTTCTTTAGTATTTCTTTATATTTTAGATGTATCCCTCACAATTGACATGAATTCCCTAGTATTTAGTAAGTAAATACTATGATATATATTGAGATATATTGTTTTGTACGTGAGTACTTATCATCGTAATTTGCAAATTCTTGTAAGATTATCTTATATGTTGCATGTAATTGGCATACGGGCTACATTGCATTACATGGCAACACTGTGTTGTGATCCTATGTGTATGTGGGAATGATTGTATGTATAGGTATGTATATACTGTGGTATTTAAAGGCATTGCACGCGTAGCAATGGTCCTTGGGTGATTATCGTACATTTACAATGCTGTTTTGTTGAGAATTCAGCCTCACCGCTAATTATCAATCTTGATAATTAATTTATTGATCGACTAACTGAGTGTGAACCTCGTTTAATATCCTAGATACGTAAATAATGCTTCGTAACATATTGTATATCGACTAATTAATCTCGATTTTCGTTATCGCACCGTGATGTGTCATTCTTGGACATCTTCTTGTGAGACGTAATTTACTTACGTACTATTTTATTTCCTTTATTTCTTATGGGTTTGATATATTAGTTCGTGTAACTATAATATAACCGAAGTATAATCAATGATGTGTACGTTTTAGCGGCGATTACGTGTGTATATTATGAAATGTGGTTGAGGCGCGTCGTCATTTAATCGTTGTTTACCATTTTACTCGAATTTAAAAATGCATTTTAAAAATAGACTAGCGTTGTGATCAATCGCGATAACTTGAAAATTTGGTTGGTTTGTGTTAATTTTGTGGTGTACGATCTCGAGACTCATCCGTGGCCGATAACAACACTTAGTTGACATACGTATTCTCATTCCGTTTATTGCATTCGTCTTGTTGTCTTATTATTTTAAATTTGATACTATATATGACAAGGTCCGGCATTTGTGTGAGTTAAATAAGCATTAAACTTTGTTGATCGAATGATTTAAACATAAAGTGTTTTACATATTTAATATTTGGTGGATGAAAATTTTGGATAAAAATGACTTATGATGTGTCTTGTAACCAATAAAATATGTGTAGAGAGTAAATGGACAAAGTGAAATTATTTTTTTTTAACTTTGGTTGGTAGATCATAATAAGTAGTTTATATTACTCGTAAAATCTTCGTTTTCATATATTAGCACTTTGATACTAAAAGCTTGTGATGCAACTGTCAAAATTTGTTTAATTTAATTTGAGAAAGGAGTTATTGGTAAAATTAACGATATGACTATCGAGTATTTGTAGCAAACTTTTGGCGTATCTTGTAATACAGAAAATGAGTAGAAAAATTGACCACGTATTTTGGAGCTAGAGACTTTGTAAAACTGGTTTTATCTTAAACATAAGGTCATGTTATTGCATTGGTATAAGCTAGAACTCGTCACTTGTTGTAGTAAATAAACTGGGATAAAATCATAATATACACTTTAAGTGAGAAATCCTAACGCTTGAAATAAATTATTAAAAGTTGATGGAACGTTATTTTATTCCGCTGCGAGGTGTGTTAATTTTAAAAATCGTTTGATAATGGGCTAATGATTAAAAGTTGAATTTTATATATCTTTGAATTATTGAAATAAGCATCTTAATTATTTATTATTTTATTATTATTATCAAGATTCAAGTGTCGACTAAAATCAGTAAGTATCCGAGATAATACCACGTGAAACCTCTTTATCATTTGAGTCGAATTGCGCGAATATGATTTAACAAAACAGTTTTAAGGAAGACTTATGTATAATAAAAAGTCAAAGGTTGATTTTAAGAGTTAATTGGACTAGTTTGAGTCATGATGGATATTTGTATATACGTAATAAGATGAGTCGTAATAATAATAATGTAAAACTTTGAAAATTCTTACTGTATACGTTTTTGGTACTTAAGATATGAACATTAATGAGATTTTGACACAAGTATGGAGATTTTCAAACCTAATGATTTGTCGATTATGATAACCGAGTCACCACATCTACTAATGTTAATAATTTCCGAGAGATTGAAATTTTTCCAGAAATGAAAACTTCGTAAAGATTGAAAAATGAATGGTATAAATTCTTTAATGGTGTGACACAAATTAAAAATGTGTAAATGCTCGCTTTTACAAGGTACATGGTAACATTAATTAGAAAATGAAAATGGATTACCCAAGAAACGCATATTTGTATTATTTCTTAAGACGTAATATTTTGAGTCACGATGGTTCGATCGTACAGCGTCATTTCTTTGATTTTGCAAGTCTATATCTAAACTTGAGTAGTCATGTGATTGTTTATTTTAATATTGTCTATGGTATGAAACCATTATTATTATATCTATTTTTGGATTGCTACTTCGCTAGTACTTGATAATGAGAGCATGTCACCCGGTGTATTTTTGTCCTCTTCATGGACGTCGTGACTTTTCTTCTTTTGGTTAATGGAACCTAAAATTCTGTATTTACTTGAATGATGCTATAAATCTTCATTAAAGTGGTTATTTATTTATATTGAACAAAAGCGAGGAGGCGAAGCCACTTTTCGAATTGTAGAGGTGAAAGAACTCGATCTTCCTGGTGAAATTGTTTATATTCGACCAGGTGATCCTTCTCCTCTCCCCGTATACCCTTGGTGGAATGTGTGTGCAACTCAAGACGATGGGAATTATGATCTTTGTCCTATTTTGACGTTTGTGTTGATGTTCGATTTTTACTCTATGTATTTGTAGATGGCTGTTGTTATCCCGAGACTTTTTTCATATATTTGAAGTATTTTCATGTAACACCCCCACAATTGCTATGCGCAGCGGAACTACAACAATGGGTGCTACACAGTATTCGTTGCACACAAGATATATCAAACGACGCTAAAAAGACGTCAACTTAAAATTTGAAATTAAAATTGTTAGATGATACATGTCCACGGTTTTTCCAACCCCAAATAGTACACAGAGTTAAGCGTTTTCGGTCCCCATGAATCTCAACCCAAGAATTTCAGTTTACAACCACAAAACATTAAACTTAAAAATTGTTTAAGTAGAAAAAGGAGGGAAAAACAAGCGGACACCAAGCCGTACACACAACATCCATCCCATGCATGCTCCATCCTACATCTCAGCGGTTACCTGAAACACATGCCAAAAATTTGGTCAACGAAAACGTTGAGTGGAATTCATAGGTTTTACAATCCATTTGAACGTATATATAATAAAAACCATTCGTGATCATTTATAGTCTTGTCGATCAAACAAACTATAATCAGGATACTGACAATTGTGTTTAAGCTCATGACACTAATCCGTTAACTCAATCACCCGCGTAATAAATACAGGCGTGATTCAGATGAAACCAGTGCCCCTTCTAAAGGCATCAGTTGCAATTATACCTTATTTCTCATACAAAATAATCTACCGCAGAACTTACTAAAAGTACAGCTTCTCGGCTAGCATTGGGTCGTTAACCCCGTAGTACTACAAATTTCATAAGCGGCTATTTCCCCCTACTCGAGGGCAGGACAATAGTTAATAGTTCATGAATTTAGGGTCTTTGGCAACTTGGTACTCAACACAATTTCTAAGGCAACTTTTGGGTCTAACAATCATTCATGATATACGTTCCTTTTAAAAACTAACATGCATTTCCCTCGCGGGTAAAACAATTTGAAATAATATAAGCGAGGCTATAAATTCACACCTTATATCTTAAGTAGTCAGTATTTCGAGGGATGATCACTGACGACGAAACGGATGCCCGGTTAAATCAACACCTATCACAAATAACGCGTAATGAGTAATCTCATTTTAAATACTTACGGTACTGTATAAAATACATATATACTAGTCACTTAGGACAAGTATAACTCACGCCAAAAACAAAAACAACAAGTATCACTCATTTTATACCATTCGTTCTCATTACTTACGTTGTCCATTTTTACTCATTCTCGCCGGTACTCGACTAAAGTACGGGCTGTTTTACCTTATTTAACCACACTTATAAAATTTGACAAAATTTCCAAAAATCCTATAAGACCTGTAGATAACATGTTTTTAAGCCCAATAAAAGTTTTTACTTTTACGACCCGTTACGCAACTCTTTTCCACGACTACATTTTACGGGCTGAAATTGCGCTTCGACCAATTTTGACCTCTTTGACCTATATGAAAAGTACCTTTGACTTCGTTGACTCCTAAGTCAACATATAGACTCATTTACACAGGTTTGGGACCAAATTTTGACCCTTGACCATTTACCAATTTATATTTGTGACCCTCGGGATTTGACTAAAACTTTGCACAAATTCGGATTATGAAAGTCCTCGTCTCCCGGTACCCGATCTTTAAAATGTCATAACTTTTAGCTCGTTTTGAGTCACGGGCTCTACCTTATACCAAATTAAAGCTAGGAAGACCCTCTATAACTACATTTAGTTTTCAAGTCCTGGAAGAAAAATCATTTTTATGAAATGGACCTAAAGTTTCTGCCTAAAAATGACCATACCAAAAACGCACTTAGACTCGATTCCAAGCCTTCTAACCACCACTAAACATCATCCTAAGCCTTCCCAAACATATCCTAACACCAAATTTCAGTCCTACCCCTATTGATCAACCAATCTCAAAATCAAAAATTTAAAGAAATGAACATGCAACTAGTGAAACCTATGTAAAACATCCTAAAACATTAAGCCAAACATAAGAACAACACTCAAAATCAACAACCACCATGGCTCCCCAAACACCCCCATTGCCGTGGGGTTTGGGTGACCCAATCACCACAACCAAATTAATTTTGGTGGGTTTTCTTGGTGTTCTTGCATCCATTACTCATAAAATCAACATGCATTAGCACATTTAGCCACAAAAACGAATTTGGATCATCTTGAAAAATCTTGAAAAATTTTTGTTAGTGCATGTGGGATTTGAGCACATGAACATGTGGGGAATGACCAAATTAGATGTGGTCTAACCTTAGTTTTTAGGAAAATCAAGTGGAAAAAGATTTTTGGTGAATTTTCTTGGTGTTCTTGGGGTGTCCGTCGGCTAGAGAGAGCAAGGAGGGAGAGAGAGTTCAAATTTTGGTGTAAATTTTGTATGTGTTTGTGTTTGTGTCACATTTGGCCTTTTTGGTGGGTTGGGAGGGGCCTTTTTGCAATTTTTAGCTTCTTTTGTCCTTAAGTAGAAAACGTCCTCAAAACTTTGCGGGTTCGACTCATTTGTCAATTTTGAAAATTTTACAGGAGTCGGAAATCTTCCCGAACGCTCCAAAATATTTTTGGGATACTTTAAATGTACTCGGAAGGCTATAAAACTCACCCGACTCAACTTAACACGAACCGTAAATAAAATTCTCGAAAAATTACATTATCGATAAATCGTCAAAAATTATATAAAATTGGGCATCCCTCGGGATCGTAATCGTCATCGTCCTTCTTAAAACGTCAATCGTAAAAATTATAACCTCGAACATCGGCTTTAACCAAAATACTTATAAATATAGAAATTAAAATTTATTAAAAATTTCAAAAATTAGCGTAATTTAGGGTATCGTTAATGACCTCGATTCTAGGGTGTCACATCCACCCCTCCTTAAAGAGAGCGACGTCCCGACGCTCGCCTCTTCTTGTACTCACATTTCGTGCTACTGGAACAGATGAGGATACCTTTCCTTGAAAAAGTCCTCACGTTCCCAGGTGTATTCCGGTCCACGCTTAGAATTCCATCGGACCTTCACAATAGGAATCCTACTATGCTTCAACCGCTTGACCTCCCGGTCCATAATTTCCACAGGTTCTTCCACAAAGTGCATTTTGTCGTCTAGTCGAATCTCGTCCAAAGGAATCACCAATTCCTTGTCCGCCAAACTCTTCTTCAGGTTCGATACGTGAAACGTGTCATGAATAGCACTAAGCTCGGTCGGCAATTCTAACTTGTACGCTACCGGTCCAATTCGTTCAACGATCTTAAACGGTCCAATATACCTCGGACTCAACTTTCCTTTCTTCCCAAAACGAATTACACCCTTCCATGGCGATACCTTGAGCATAACCATATCTCCAACTTCAAACTCCAACGGTTTCCTTCGGTTATCGGCATAACTCTTCTGTCGGCTTCTCGCAGCAAGTAGTCGGTTCTTGATTTGCACAATCTTCTCTGTCGTTTCTAAAACCATTTCGGGTCCAGTCAATTGACTTTCCCCTACTTCACTCCAACACACAGGCGATCTACACTTCCTTCCATACAATGCTTCGAACGGTGCTGCCTTGATGCTCGCATGATAACTATTATTGTACGAAAATTCCACCAGAGGCAAGTGGCGTTCCCAACTTCCTCCAAAATCGATCACGCATGCTCGGAGCATGTCCTCCATCGTTTGAATAGTTCGTTCGCTCTGGCCGTTAGTTTCCGGGTGATAAGCCGTGCTTAAACTCAGTTCAGTGCCCATCGCACGTTGAAGCGATTTCCAAAATTCCGACGTAAATCTACTGTCGCGATCCGAAATGATCGATAACGGCACTTCATGTCTACAGACGATCTCCTTCACGTACACGCTGGCGAGTTTTTCCATGCTGTCCGTCTTCTTCATAGGTAAGAAATGAGCAGATTTCGTCAACCTATCCACAATTACCCATATCATATCGCTTCCACTAGGAGTCCTAGGTAAACCCGTCACGAAATCCATTGCGATTTTCTCCCATTTCCATTCTGGGATTTCTGGTTGTACCAACAATCCAGATGGTTTATTATGTTCTGCCTGAACCTTCGCGCAAGTCAAACACTTACTAACGTAACGAGCAATATCCGCCTTCATATTCGGCCACCAATAAACTTTCTTCAGGTCGTGGTACATTTTATCCGATCCAGGATGTATCGAATACTTCGACTTATGCGACTCATTCATAACCAATTCTCGAACTCCAGGCTTTCCTTCCTCAGATGAACACAATGGTAACCAAATCCGATTCTCAAAATATCTTAGTCCGTCAGACCTAATCACGAAAAGAGGTTTCAACATTCGTCTAGGTTCTCGGCTTCAACATTCCCTTTCATTAGTCCTCTCTCCTGAGCCTTCAGTATGGTTTCGGTTAAGTCAACGCTCTCAGTCATCACTAAAGCTCTAACCCTCAAAGGTTTCTCCCGTTCTTTCCTACTCAGTGCATCCGCTACAACATTCGCCTTGCCAGGGTGGTAGCGAATTTCGCAGTCATAATCACTCAGTAGTTCAACCCATCGTCTTTGTCGCATATTCAACTCCTTTTGATCTAAAATGTGCTGCAAACTCTTGTGGTCAGTGAATACAACACACTTTGTCCCATACAGATAGTGTCTCCACAATTTCAACGCAAAAACTACAGCTCCTAATTCCAAATCGTGCGTCGTGTAGTTCTCCTCGTTCTTCCTTAGTTGCCTCGACGCGTAAGCTATCACCTTTTCACGTTGCATTAATACCGCTCCATAACCTTTACGAGACGCATCACAATACACTACAAAGTCTTCGGTTCCTTCAGGCAATGATAAAATCGGCGCGGAACATAACTTATCCTTGAGCGTTTCGAAAGCAAGCTCTTCCTCATTTCCCCATTCATACACCCTATTCTTTTCGGTAAGCCTCGTCAATGGTTTTGCAATCAAAGAAAATCCTTCAATAAACCTTCGATAATACCCCGCTAAACCCAGAAATTGTCGAACTTCAGTCGGCGTCGTCGGTGCTGACCATTCCCTGATCGCTACGATCTTGGCAGGATCTACACGAACTACCTCACTATCAATCACATGACCTAGAAACTGCACTGATTCCAACCAAAACTCACACTTAGAGAATTTTGCATACAGCTTCTCCTTCCTTAACAACTCCAAAATCTTTCTCAGGTGCTTCTCGTGCTCCTCCCTACTTTTAGAGTAAATAAGTATGTCGTCGATGAAAACAATAACAAACTTATCTAGATACGGCTTGCACACGCGATTCATAAGATCCATGAATACAGCAGGCGCGTTTGTCAACCCAAACGGCATCACTCGAAATTCAAAGTGTCCATACCGCGTACGAAAGGCAGTTACAGGAATATCCTCCTCTCTTACACGCAGTTGATGATACCCTGATCTTAAATCGATCTTTGAGTATACACTGGAACCTTGCAATTGATCGAACAAATCATCAATCCTCGGTAATGGGTACCGATTCTTAACCGTCAGCTTATTGAGTTCCCTATAGTCAATACACATCCTAAACGAACCATCCTTCTTCTTTACGAACAACACTGGCGCTCCCCAAGGTGATGAGCTCGGCCTAATAAATCCTTTGTCCATCAATTCCTTCAATTGATCCGATAACTCCTTTAACTCAGATGGTGCTAAGCGATAAGGTGCACGTGCAACCGACGCAGCTCCTGGCACTAAATCAATTCGAAACTCAACCTCACGGGTAGGCGGTAAACCTGGCAACTCGTCTGGAAAAACGTCCGGATACTCGCAAATAACTGGTACCTCTTCGATCCTCGCCTCTACATCACCATCGCTCGAAACTTGTGCCAAAAACACATCGCATCCGCTCTCTACGTACTTCATCATTTTCAAACACGAAATCACCTTCAAACGAGAAGTGCATTCGTCTCCCTTTACCGTCAAAACCCTATTCCTCAGCGGAATCTGAACCAATCTCTCACCACAGACGATCGTAGCACTATGCGCCATTAGCCAATCCATTCCCACAATCACGTCAAACGATCCTAGCTCTATAGGCATCAAGTCGATTTTAAAAGCGTAATTTCCTAACTTCAAGGTACACCCTTTCAGTATAGAATTCGTACTAACAATTTTTCCATCGGCTAATTCAACATTATAACTAGTCGTTAACAACACCGGTTCTCTATCGATATGACGACTAAATCTAACGTCTACAAAACTCTTGTCGGAGCCAGAATCAAATAAAATACTAGCATAACAAGCGTCTAGCAAAAACGTACCGGTAACCACATTTGGACCCTGTGGTTTATCAGCAGTTCCCACTTGATACACAGCAGCCGCATTATTACCTCCCCACCTGTTTCCTGCCTTCGGGCAATTCGCTTGCACATGACCCCTTTCTCCACAACTATAACATCCTCTCATCCTGATAGCATTAGCCCCAGTGGCTACTCCTCCCGTTCGACAACCGGATGTCCTATGACCTGCCTTTCCACACTTGCCGCATGCCGGCGGGCAATTTCCAACATGATACAAGTTGCACTTACCACAATGGGGATTCACTTTTGCACCTCTAGGGTTCGTCACTGCCCTCATCCCTTCGTTCCTTCTCTGATTAAACTGCTGATTACGGTTCGGACCATGGTTGTTTCGATTTCCACCTCGGATCTGGCCTTGGGATTGATTGCCTTGTGCCGCTTCCCATTTCCTTTTGTTGCCCTCAGCAATGTAGTTCTGCTTGTCCTGAAGCTTAACGTCCATCAAAGCGTGAGCCATTTGAACCGCTTCATCAAACGTTCTGGGTTTTGACGAAGTTGTTTCACCTTTGATATTGCTAGATAAACCCTTTATATACTGCTTCATTTTCTTGGCATCATTGGCAAATATGTCCGGACACAAAAGACTTAACTCATTGAATCTCCTGGTGTAAGCAGCTATATCGTTATTCTTCAAGGTCAAGTGCCTCAATTCGTCCTCCAATTGCCCCAATCCTCCTCTGGGCAAAACTTCTTAGTCAACAAAGCTTTGGTCGCATTCCACGTCCTTGCATTCGCTACAGCCAATCCAACCGTAGCTACCTGGGTATTCCACCAACTTAACACATCATCAAGAAACGTAGCAGCTGCAAACTTCACTTTATCTGCTTCTGCACAACCACTGATTTCAAACGTACTTTCAACCTTTTCCAACCATCGTCTAAGTTCTAAAGCTCCACCCGTTCCACGGAACTGCGTGGGACCGCACTTCATAAAACTAGAATAGGTACACACTCTCGGGGCTTGCTGTCTCCCCGCGTTCCTTCCCTGGTCCTGATTTCTCCCAGCTCGGTCCGCTTGCAACGCATTTGCTATAGCTTCCTGAATCATGGTGTTAACACGATCGGCGGTCAACTTTGGAGGCATGGTGTTATCGAATATCTCTTTCTGCAAGACAAAGAAAATAGAAAAACAATGTAAGTATTCATATCAAGTTTCCCAGACATAAAATACATACAACGACACATCACTACGGAGTTACTAATATTCATCAATTCACACTACAAAAGATCAAATTTAAGACATATCACAGATCATGAAAGGTAACATAGATTGTATTGATAGTTAACCAAAATCGTGACAAGTATTGCCACTACAATCGTTCACCATAAAACTTCAAGTACTTGAGTTTCTCGTCATAATACCATCATACAAAGGTCTAAAATAGTTCTATTACAATGATCAAAGAAAATACAAAACAAGTAACTAGGCATGTGGTGATCCACACGGCCTCTTGGATGGCGGCTCGTCGTCGTCTTCCTCGGTTTCCTCATCACTAACGTCCTCATCCACATCATCCACTTTTCTCTTTCCTTTATCATCTGGCCCACATTCCATTTCCTTTTTCGTCCCTGATGTGGATCCATACTCAATCGCTACCTGATTTCCCACCGTAATACAAGCACCTCCAGTAGGCGGCTGAATCATGAAGTCATTTGCCTCCATCTCCAAATCGTCCACGAATCTCCAATCCGGGGGCAATGAATCTCTCACACGATGCTCCCAACTCTGCATCCTCGACAACCTCATCTGATCCTCCCTAACACGGTCAAGACTAGCACTTAAATTCGCAACCATTGATCTTAAACTGTTGATGTCACTTTTGTTCACATTCCCGTCATACTCAATTCTCGCAGTCCTTTCCAACAGTCTTTGATGTTCCCTCTCAGTCTTATCAAACTTCTTAATTACCCTGGTCTCAACTACAAACCGCTCATACATCAACCTTTCCATCCTCCCCAAACGACCTGTGGGATCCCAGTAGTGTCTCGGTCTCGGAAAGTAGACCCTTGCAATATTCTCATGAATCGATGGCGACTTGGACGACTTGCTAGACTCTCCACTGCTCCCATTACCTTCTCGAACCAATCCTGGCACTGTTCTCAAATAATCCTTACAATTGTCCATCGGGCGATTAAAGGGTTGCTGCTCATAACGACCGGTCGGTGGTACCTCATAACCCTTCGGCGAATTCGGGGATTGAAACAAATCGGGTTCGGTCTGGCCTACGGCATCCTCGGGAATGCCATCATCCATTAGCTCCTCGGGCTCTTCTTCGGAATCCTCACTCTCGTCACTACTCATGCTGAAATTATCCACCTCGGTTTCGTCATTGTCGTTTTCCGGCCCTATTTCCTCTTCTGGAGCGATCCATCCATTATCATTGTCCGGCGGGTTCGGAGGAAACGGTCCCCCTTCGTGACCTACGACGTAATCGTTTCCGTTATCGTTAGGCGGTACCTCGGCCATTCCTGCAATAACAGCGAATTTCGGAGGGTACATAAGTAATTATACAATAATTATAAATATATGCATGCAAATGCAATGCAAAGGTGGTACATATGCCCAAAATGTAATAATATGATGCTCATGCATGATTAATACAAAAATTACGATGTCGGATATTTCACGTAAAATTCAACGTCTACATATAGTAATTCCATACTTATGTAATAATTACCCACATATATACTTTACTCAAAAGTATACGTCAAATGCCATAAATACAACAATAAATCTTACCGGAGCCATGCAGGATAGTTGTGTGTGCTTGGACCCTTTCTTACGACACCAAAAGTTATAGTTTAGGATTTTCAAAAACGACCTAGTTCTCTATAACTCGTGGCTCTGATTACCAATCTGTAACACCCCCACAATTGCTATGCGCAGCGGAACTACAACAATGGGTGCTACACAGTATTCGTTGCACACAAGATATATCAAACGACGCTAAAAAGACGTCAACTTAAAATTTGAAATTAAAATTGTTAGATGATACATGTCCACGGTTTTTCCAACCCCAAATAGTACACAGAGTTAAGCGTTTTCGGTCCCCATGAATCTCAACCCAAGAATTTCAGTTTACAACCACAAAACATTAAACTTAAAAATTGTTTAAGTAGAAAAAGGAGGGAAAAACAAGCGGACACCAAGCCGTACACACAACATCCATCCCATGCATGCTCCATCCTACATCTCAGCGGTTACCTGAAACACATGCCAAAAATTTGGTCAACGAAAACGTTGAGTGGAATTCATAGGTTTTACAATCCATTTGAACGTATATATAATAAAAACCATTCGTGATCATTTATAGTCTTGTCGATCAAACAAACTATAATCAGGATACTGACAATTGTGTTTAAGCTCATGACACTAATCCGTTAACTCAATCACCCGCGTAATAAATACCGGCGTGATTCAGATGAAACCAGTGCCCCTTCTAAAGGCATCAGTTGCAATTATACCTTATTTCTCATACAAAATAATCTACCGCAGAACTTACTAAAAGTACAGCTTCTCGGCTAGCATTGGGTCGTTAACCCCGTAGTACTACAAATTGCATAAGCGGCTATTTCCCCCTACTCGAGGGCAGGACAATAGTTAATAGTTCATGAATTTAGGGTCTTTGGCAACTTGGTACTCAACACAATTTCTAAGGCAACTTTCGGGTCTAACAATCATTCATGATATACGTTCCTTTTAAAAACTAGCATGCATTTCCCTCGCGGGTAAAACAATTTGAAATAATATAAGCGAGGCTATAAATTCACACCTTATATCTTAAGTAGTCGGTAGTTCGAGGGATGATCACTGACGACGAAACGGATGCCCGGTTAAATCAACACCTATCACAAATAACGCGTAATGAGTAATCTCATTTTAAATACTTACGGTACTGTATAAAATACATATATACTAGTCACTTAGGACAAGTATAACTCACGCCAAAAACAAAAACAACAAGTATCACTCATTTTATACCATTCGTTCTCATTACTTACGTTGTCCATTTTTACTCATTCTCGCCGGTACTCGACTAAAGTACGGGCTGTTTTACCTTATTTAACCACACTTATAAAATTTGACAAAATTTCCAAAAATCCTATAAGACCTGTAGATAACATGTTTTTAAGCCCAATAAAAGTTTTTACTTTTACGACCCGTTACGCAACTCTTTTCCACGACTACATTTTACGGGCTGAAATTGCGCTTCGACCAATTTTGACCTCTTTGAACTATATGAAAAGTACCTTTGACTTCGTTGACTCCTAAGTCAACATATAGACTCATTTACACAGGTTTGGGACCAAATTTTGACCCTTGACCATTTACCAATTTATATTTGTGACCCTCGGGATTTGACTAAAACTTTGCACAAATTCGGATTATGAAAGTCCTCGTCTCCCGGTACCCGATCTTTAAAATGTCATAACTTTTAGCTCGTTTTGAGTCACGGGCTCTACCTTATACCAAATTAAAGCTAGGAAGACCCTCTATAACTACATTTAGTTTTCAAGTCCTGGAAGAAAAATCATTTTTATGAAATGGACCTAAAGTTTCTGCCTAAAAATGACCATACCAAAAACGCACTTAGACTCGATTCCAAGCCTTCTAACCACCACTAAACATCATCCTAAGCCTTCCCAAACATATCCTAACACCAAATTTCAGTCCTACCCCTATTGATCAACCAATCTCAAAATCAAAAATTTAAAGAAATGAATATGCAACTAGTGAAACCTATGTAAAACATCCTAAAACATTAAGCCAAACATAAGAACAACACTCAAAATCAACAACCACCATGGCTCCCCAAACACCCCCATTGCCGTGGGGTTTGGGTGACCCAATCACCACAACCAAATTAATTTTGGTGGGTTTTCTTGGTGTTCTTGCATCCATTACTCATAAAATCAACATGCATTAGCACATTTAGCCACAAAAACGAATTTGGATCATCTTGAAAAATCTTGAAAAATTTTTGTTAGTGCATGTGGGATTTGAGCACATGAACATGTGGGGAATGACCAAATTAGATGTGGTCTAACCTTAGTTTTTAGGAAAATCAAGTGGAAAAGATTTTTGGTGAATTTTCTTGGTGTTCTTGGGGTGTCCGTCGGCTAGAGAGAGCAAGGAGGGAGAGAGAGTTCAAATTTTGGTGTAAATTTTGTATGTGTTTGTGTTTGTGTCACATTTGGCCTTTTTGGTGGGTTGGGAGGGGCCTTTTTGCAATTTTTAGCTTCTTTTGTCCTTAAGTAGAAAACGTCCTCAAAACTTTGCGGGTTCGACTCATTTGTCAATTTTGAAAATTTTACGGGAGTCGGAAATCTTCCCGAACGCTCCAAAATATTTTTGGGATACTTTAAATGTACTCGGAAGGCTATAAAACTCACCCGACTCAACTTAACACGAACCGTAAATAAAATTTTCGAAAAATTACATTATCGATAAATCGTCAAAAATTATATAAAATTGGGCATCCCTCGGGATCGTAATCGTCATCGTCCTTCTTAAAACGTCAATCGTAAAAATTATAACCTCGAACATCGGCTTTAACCAAAATACTTATAAATATAGAAATTAAAATTTATTAAAAATTTCAAAAATTAGCGTAATTTAGGGTATCGTTAATGACCTCGATTCTAGGGTGTCACATTTCATTTCTAATGTAGTTAAATTTTAGTTGGCAATTATATTGCTCGTTTACCTCGTTCGATCTCATTGATTTTTGATTTTATTACTTGTTGTGCTTGCAATGATCTTTAATCATGAACCACCTTACCGTTATTTTGTGAATAGTCTATTGTGAAAATAGGTATGAGTGTGTCAAATGGTTCGTTCAACCAAATGCGAATGGTGTCGATTTATTTATTTATTTTCTATAAAAAGGCAAAGCAAAAGTATGTCTCCAAAGTGGACGAAAAATGTTTGATGTGTTTCTTAAAACGATAGTAACAATATTTTCCCATTTCAAATTCCATTTCAAATGATTTAATTCTTTTGAATATTTGGTCGAAAACTTTCATAGTCATATTTGGTATGTAATAATAATGTTGTGTCGTCACTCGATCCTCGATTATGCACAGCTTAGCTAACTATGTATAATTCGGGAAAAGTCCTGTTTTGTTGATTGTCGTTGCTTGGTCCTCAAGTATGCATGATCTAGCTAATTATGCATAGTTTAGGAAGGGCAATGTAGTGTCAAATTAATTAGTCATCTTTAAAACCGGTAGTGTTTTTGATAAATGTTTGGAAACGTTTTAAAAATGGTGGATCCTTATACAAGTAATCGTATTCTCTTTGATTCCTAAAGAAAATTTTGAATTTTCTTGTATTCCTTGAAATCTCTTTGTTTCATTTGGCGTTGAATTGGCAAGTTACCTTGACCGAGTAATTTTGGAAAATGTTTTATGTGTTGAATGTAACATGCGAATTTCATCGGAATCACGTGGGTGTTGATGAAATACCAAAGGGGCTCATACCGACACTAAGAAGAAATTTTAACAATTTCCGAAGTAGAGGAAATCCGAGTTTGAGTAACTCTGAGGGAAATGACGAAGACTTCTCCTACATTGAATGTGTCGTACTTTATTTGCTTCTTTTCTTGTTCTTTTGATATGTCAAACGACGCGCGATAAACTGTTGAAGTTTACCAACTGTGCATAGGTAGTTGGAAGACAATTCAAATTGTCGCCTTCGTTTATCCAAGTAAGGAATCCTCTTTGCTGGACTCGATTTTCTTTGATCATCGATGATTAAACGACAAATAAACATAGTTGATGTTTTTGTGGTGAAACCTTGCTTGATATGTATTCATGTTGTATGTGATCTAGTCGTGTGATCGAAAGTTGTGGGAACTTGAGACGACATTGTCCAATGATGTCCGATCATGGAGAACATGTGCCATGTAATATATTTTAACTGTGAACGATGATGCTTATTGGGATTTTGACCACGTTTGGGACGAAAGTGAGGCGGTGTTCTTGTAATGTCTTTTGGATATGGATCTGCGGGTGGGCACCCTGCGATGCCATATGTAGGTATTTTTATTTCTTTTAAGATATGCATCCATAGCTAGCAAGCTCGTGAGCCTTCTTTAACTTGCAATTTCCTTTTGACTGGACTCGTCCGAGAATCATGTCAAATCTTCTTATTTTATCATGGCTTGGCTGATTAGCAAGCATGAGTTAACTTGATTGAACTGATTGACTTGGCATGGTTTGGCTATGTTGCAAACGTCTCGTGATGTGGTTGTATGTGTTTTATAATTGCCTTTGTGTTTGATTGGGTTGTGATGTCTTCGAGAGAGTTATGTATACGTCAAATGATTTTGTATCGATGAATTTGATTTTGACGAAATAGGTTTGTATGTACGTAATATTGCAATAAGTAGATTTGTACGACTAGTATTAATTACTTCGTTTTGTATATTCTGAACGTTTTGATGGGGTTAGGTGCGATCTGTGTGATTTTCTTTATGGTTAATTGTTTTTATGAGACGATGAACCAAGTGAAAGGAAGATTCGAAAGTTGGAAGACATGCTCCGAGCGTGTGTGATTGATTTTGATTGTTGTTGAGATCGACACTTGCCGTTGGTAGTACCTTTGTACAACGACATTTACCATGTTAACAATGAAGATGCAACATTTGAAGAATTATGTTGATGAAAAGGTAGATCGCCAGTTGGATAGAATGAAGTAGGAAAAAGTCAGTTGAATGGACTTGAAATGATTCGAGAGGCTACGGAAGAGATGGTGTAGACTAAGAATCACTTGCTAACCGCGAGAAGCTGTGAGAAGAGACGTGTCGATAACCGTAGGAATAATTTGGAGAAATTGAAGTGGAGATCATGGATCGAGATGTTAAGAGATTGAAGCAAGGTATAATACTCATTGTGAAGGTGTGATGGAACCCGAGACGTGAACTGAAGTCCACATCGGAACGTGAAGACCTCTATGGGATGGAGTACCCTCATCTTTCTAGTAGAACAAAATGCGAGTATAAGAACCGAAGAGCGCCGGGACGTCGCTCCCTTAAGGAGGGGAGGATGTAATACCCGTGAAAGTGTCGTATGATGCTAAGTTATTGTCTCAAGAGCTGTTCAGTATGAGCATCTCTCTTAAGTTGCGACTCACTTGAGGATGTGATATCCTGAGCCCAATGTTATTTATTTAAATCCTATTTTACGAATATTTTTGAAATTTTTAAGAAATTTCGTTTGCTATATATTTGACGGTTTAAGTTGAAACCAATGTTTACGGTCGTAATTTAACATTTGACGATTAAAGAAGAACCGATAACGACTACGATACCGACGGATGCCCAAAACTTACATTTTATTATCGATTGATCGATATTTGAGTTTTTCGATATTTTTATCTTTATTACGTTTTAAGTCGAGTCAGAACCATATGAATATTCATTTTGTGTGCATTTTAACCTTTGGAAGTAATTTTTACAAATCCCGACTCCCGTGAAATTTCAAAACCGACTAGTGAGTCGATTTCCGATCTTTAAAATGGTCGTTTAAAAATAAGGCCAAAAGAAAGCCCATTTGACAAAACAAGCCCCTCAAAAAATACAAAAAGGAGGATACTAAACACACACAACCAAACACTCTAAAAAATTTTCTCCTCTTCTCTTCCACCGCCTCTTGGCCGTCGGCCATAAACACCACCACCACCACCAATAGTTTTTCCCATTTGATTTTGAATAATCCAAGTTTAGACCACCTTCTCTTTATCCATTGTAAGTGTTTTCATACAATCAATTATAACATGCATTAACACAAATTTTCCAAGAATCAAAGGTTTTTCAAAAACATGTTTTGATGTAATTAAATCATTAATTTGTTTAATTGGTGATTGGGTAATGATAATTAATCCATAAAACAAGATGAGAGATATGTTTTTGGTGTTCTACAGCCCCCAAAACCCACGAAATGTGGGGGTGTTTGGTGGGTTCATGGTCTTTGATGAAATGTGTTGTGGGGTTGTGTTTAGAATGATGTTTCTAGTGTTTTTAAATGATTAAAACCTATTGCATGTATGATTTAGGATTGGGTTTTGATTAGTATTTGATGTTATTAGTGTTATAGGCTGTTTGGGATGATTGGGTATGATCATAAGTGGTTAGAAAAGGTATAGGTAATGTTGGATTAGATTGAAATCAAGTGTTAGGGTGATTTTGAAGTAGAAACATTTAGGCAGATTGTTCAAGCATATTTTTCGTGGGTTTAACTTTGTAAACAGGTCATAAGCATAGGATGTAGTTGTAGAGATTTGTCTTAGCTTCGTTTCGGTATAAAGTAGAGCTTACGACTCCAAACGAGTCAAAAGTTATGCAATTTTGAAAATACGTGTACCGGGAGATGAGAACCAACACAATCCGAATTTGTGTTTGGTTTTGGGTCAAATCCCGGGGACCATAGATAGAGTTTGGTAAATGATTGAAAGTTAATTTTTGGTTTCAAACCTGCATTTGTGAGTCTATTTTTATACTTAGGTGTTGGATTGGTCAATGGTGTACTTTAAATGGGTCAAACAAGTCTTATGTTGTAGAAGTGCATAATCAGTCCGAAAAAGTTTAAGTTTAGTAATGTAATGAGTAATGGGTCATAAAAGTGAAAACTTTTTATGGGATTTAAAATGGGTTTTCTACAGGTCATAAGGTATTTTTGTGAATTTTCTTGTAATTTATATAAGTGCTTAAGTCATAGCAAACAGCCCGTACTTTTGGTAAGTACCGGCAAATTTATAAAATGGAAATCAACTTTAATTACGTGGATAAATGGTATAATTCTAGTAACAACTATTTGTTGGATTTTGGCGTGAGTTTTCATAAACAATAAGTGTGGTTGCATATGCGTGTTTTTAGTACAATAATGTACACGGAGTATTGATTTGGTTTACGTACCTTGATTTTTAGGTCAAGTGTTTGATTTTCCCGGGCATCCACATCGTCGGTGACATTTCTCGTTACGTCTTCGCTAGCACCACTACTACTACGCCAGGTGAGTCTATAGCCTCGCTCTTTACTTATTTCAAACGTTTTTACCCGCGAGGGGGATACATGCTATTTAAATGAAAATGAACATAAGACATGAATGATTGTTGGACCCGAATGTTGCCTTAAATTGTGTTGAGTACCTAGTTGTAAAAGTCCCTAAATTCATGAACTATTAACTATTGCCTTGCCCTTGTGTGGGTTGGAGATAGCCGCTTATACAATTGATAGTACTATGGGGTTGACAACCCTATCTGAGACGAGAGCTAGTACGTTGAGTACCCTCTGCGGACGGATAACTTGTGATAAGAAATAAGGTATAATTACAACTAATGCCTTTAGAAGGGGCACTGGTTTCACTTAAGTCATGCCGGTCTAAGTACGCGGGTGATTGAGTTAACGGATTAGTGTCACGAGCTTAAACACAATTATTAGCTATTGCTAAAGATAATATCCTTGAATAATAGATTGTGAGTACGACAATGCTATTGAATGGTCATGATTGGTTTTAATACTTATGTTCAACTTATGATTTGATAAACCTATAGATTCGCTCAACCTTTGTGTTGACGGTTTTAAGCATATATTTCAGGTAACCAAGATTGATAGCAGCGGAGCATGAGAGGATGGAAGTTGTTGTGGCTTGGCGATCTACTTTGTTTTTCCTCCCTTTTAGCACTTAAATATTTTATATTATGTCATGTGAATAAAATGTATCTCTTGGGGTTGAGATTCAGTGGGGACCTAACGTAAACTCTGTTTTGTATTATCTTGGGATTTGGAAAACTATAGACTCTGATGTTTTAATCAATCTTTAACTTATGTTTAAATTTTTACGTCTCCTTGAGTCATTTAATATAGCTTATGTGTGATGATAACTGCGTAGCACCCAAATGTTGTAGTTCCACTGCGCATAGCAATTGTTGGGGGTGTTATACTATTTTAGGCTTAGGGAATGTAGAAATAAAAGCGCAAATAGTTCACATAAAATTACTGTAAAATGCAATACAATTATACTACAATTTAAAATCTAGATGAAACTTATTAAATCTAAGATGCAGCAAAACTATACTATAATTAAAAAAAATAATTCTAAATGCAAAATTAAACTAAATGCAAGCACGTAATAACAAGTAAAATGAAAAAAATTAAATCAAAAAGATAAACTTGATATTAAAGCGTAAAGCTTTAACCTTTATAGCTTATTAATCTTTTTAGATGATAAAGCTTAAAGCTTATGTTAATCCCACTTCAATCCATAACACAAGATTTAGAGTAGATTTAGAGAGAGAAAGAGAAGAAAGTTAGAGAGAGAAAGTAGAGAGAATGGTGGAAGGTTAATGTTTACTAGAGAGAGAAAGTAAAATGAACCAACACCCTATCCCACACATGGAAGAGGGTTTATATACCCATGAGCTTGGTGGGCTCATGGGCTTTGACACTTGGGTCGGGCTTGGCCTATCTTGGGCATAAAGCCCCTACCTTAGATAATATTAGCTTAAGGTCCAAACCCGGTTAACCTGACTAACCTATTATAATACAAGACCGTTATCGACTAAGATGACCTATTCCATTCTTGTTCGACTACATAAAATATAGGGCTAACAATCTCCCCCAATGTGTCGGTCATCTTTAAATGCATAAGATGATTGAGTGAATACATTCTTATAGAGGTGATCTTCCTTCTTAGGTCTTGTATCTTGGTCTTGATCTTGTTTTTAACGGTTTTGTTCCTTCATGCCTTGTGATCTTTATCTTGAGCCTTTGTCTTTTGACTTTGAGTGCTTGAGATCTTCAGTATATCCTTGATAGTGTTCATCTTGTGCTCTTGTAACAAGATGACCTATTACATTCTTACATTCTTAAGTATCTTGATTATCGCCATCTTGTGCTCTTGTGACTTCTGAATCGACATATTCATACTTTGTTGATTTCGAAAGGCTAACAATCTCCCATACAAATATAGTTGTAGTTAGTCCTTCAAATATTCATCAGAGTTGCGGAAGACTTTAACTTTTAGTATGACAATGTGAAGACGACTTTGGTTAGTACACCGCTACACCACCTTCTTGATATGCTGCAACATATATAGACACGGATAAAATGGCTTTGAACATTTCATCCTAACTCGGTAGCGTTTTACCTCCGGTCGGTGATTGAGTCGTTTTCGTACACCCGAAAGGTTATCGTAGTTCCGACGAAGTGTGAATAGAAATCCACGTTTATGTCTCAAGTTTAATGCTCGAATAGAAAATGTTTATACTTTTATATTTAAGCTACTAAATTTAATGACCAAATATTAAAAGATAATAAAAAACAATAACAATTATAATATGAATTTTAAGCTAAAGATACCAACTAACGATAATAAACTAAAGAAGGCAAAAAGAAAATCTTAAATAATCTATGGGAGAGACAAATGGTTATAGGTCTAAAATATAAATCTAAGAGCATATGCTTAACTAGGTCTAATGGATAGAATATTACAAGTAAATGGAGTTTTCAAGTGGTGAAATTATACACGTTTATAATAAACGACAATCTTGTGAAATTTAAGCTAGTCTTAGTTTCCTTACATTGGGTTGGCGTTCGCGCCCAAAAATAAGGTGCCAAAAGCGTCTTGCCGGAGCGTCCACGTGTTTTGGTCAAGCCTGACCTACTTTTTCACAAAACTAATAATCCACCAAAACGCATAAATTAACCCTTAATCAAGATGTCAACCAAAACTAAGTACTAATTTCACCACTTTCAACAACATAACTCACATATAATAAATCATCCAACAAACCCAAATAAGCATACTAATTAACTACCCGCACATAATAAAATCTACACTAATAGCAATAGTATCAAAAACTAAACTAACCATAGCAAACGATAAAATAATAATAAGTGAATAATTAAAAGGCAGAGAAAAGGAAAAGAAAGTAGAAACCGTAGCTCGCTCGTTTCGAACTGAATACGATGGCGGCTCGATTGACGATTAAATTAATAAAATAAAATCTAAACTTTTTTTTATTAATAAAATCTACTTTTTTTTCTTTTACAAATATGATAAAAAAACATTTTTATAAAAATTAATATAAATTCAAGACTTATAAAAGAAAAGGGAAAACTTTATGACATAAAAGAAAAGTAACAAAGACTAGATAAAATGAATAAAATTAAAAAAAAAAGGAAAACATAACTGCTACTAACTCGATCTATGTTAAATGTAAATCATTTACTATTATTAAATTGGTAGAGAATTAACCTATTATTGACTAGTGATTTGAAAAAGTGACGTTTAAAGATGATAAAAAAAAGTAAACATTGATTACCCTTTAATAACACCAAAATGAGGACAATTGAATGCAGGTCAAAATATAAATGATTCAGTATGCAGGCATGACACAACGATAAAATCATTTGCAACCCATAATTCAACAATAACAAATCTACGAATCGAATCTATATTAAATGGAAACTAAGCTAGAAATGGAAGATAGCTTATATAAACTACTCCTAGGATAACTAATTTAAAATCCAATGAGAAAGAAAACTAAAGGAACTAAGGAAAAAAGTGAAAGTAAAAAGTTGCTAAAAAAATGATAATCATAATCTCAGATCTAGTTTTTTTATAAATGAGATAAGGTAAGTGTGGCTTGTGGGTCTCTCTCCAAACCGTGCGATATCCTCAAATCGGGCCCTTCATATTTCTTCTTTGTTCGGTCTGAGCCTGCGTCCATATCTTGCTTATGCGCTGCGCATGTTTTAAGGCTGCTGGGTCTTGATAGTTGTATAATAATGGGTCGGTTCGACCCATTTAGATGGTGTCGGGCCGACCCTATAAAATATGAATGCATCGTTGGACTCGATTTTCCGTGCTCTTTCCATTTATCATGCTCGTTTTTGGCTCTTTGGCTTCGTTTTTGCTCATTTTCTTTAATATCTGTACCTAAAATAATAAATAGCAAATATAAACGATAAATGCACTAAAAATACATTTTTACTATTTATTATGCGAAAAATGAAGGGAAATTCTCACTAAATGCATGAATAATTACGTGTTTAACACACCCCTACACTTGCCCCTAAGCAATTATTATCACAAATGTTAAGTCCAAAAACAATTTAAAACTACTTTATTCATTGTGACCCGCCATGCTCGACTTTTTATTCAAGGTATAAGGATCATAGAACGGGAAACACGCAAACTAGGTGTCTCTAGGGAATAAATATCGTCATCCTCTTTTTATTACTCCCAACTAAGATAACACTCCTTGTGCAAACGTTTTGACAAAATTCTAACACTACTTATACTAATAACCTATGTAAATATAACTTTTCACTCCCACAATTATAAAAGACTAGGAAAGTGTTTTCATTTTCAAATTTTTGATCGTTCAAATCGACATCTATTATGGTTGCTAATCATCTAAGTTGAATATTAAACTCACCAAAAAAGACGAGATTTAAGATTTAAAAATGGCCTTTCCCATGTAGCGGCTTTCTTCTCGGAACGTCCCAACCTAATCGGTTAAGTGCCCGGGCTTTTGACACCCCACGGATAATAGTACCAGGATTGGCGGGATTTTGAAATAAAATATCTTGAAATCACTGCTAAGCTAATAAAAGACACTTAGATGAAAAACAACGACGATAATTAGAGAATGAAGATTCAAAGGAGAGATCACTCCATGTAGCGACTTTCTTCTCAGCTTGTCCTTTAGTAAAGCTTAGGAGGCTAGGTTTTTACACCCTCGAGAATAGTATCAGAGCTCACGGGACCTTTGACTTCTATATTCTCTATCACCGTCTAAACTCTTATAAAAAATTGACGAATTCTAGTTCAACTTCGGATTTAAATTTAAGAAAAAGAAAGTTTCTCACAATTATAAATAAAGCAACAAAAACACTTATTCATTCACTCGACTCTTCTAACTCTATTGAACACTTTTTTTCTTTTTTTTTCAATCAATTTTTTTTCTTTTTTTTCTTCTTTTTTTTTATTTTTTTTATTTTTTGATTTTTTTTTTTTTGATTTTTTTTTCTCTCTCTTTTTTTCTCTTTATTTTTTTTCGACATATTTATTCACGCAACATCATTTCAAATTTAATAAAGTATGCTTTCACTCAAATTTAAATAAAAAGTTGAACTAGGAATCTATATCAAAATTGCATAAGAATTTATTTTTGCATAACAACACAATTTTTAACGTCAAAGGCTTGAAAAAAAACACACTTATTTAGTCTAGTTATAATCTAGGAGGAAAAGCCACAGGTTACTCATATAAGCTCTAAAGAGAACCAACTACTCCACGTTTAGCATTTTCATTTGCACAATTCCTAAAAGCTCAGTCTAAAAGTTAAGGCAGCAGCCAGATCAACACTCAGGCAGAGTCAGGATCCCCTTTGTTCTTGCCTACGGGACAAGTCAATCACGCACGGTCAAAAAAGTTTTATTATTTTTAATGAAATAAAAAACGAACACACATTTGATCAAAATAGGATGCAAGAGGGCAAACAAGTAGGCATGAATATGATCAATATGATATAAACCCCCTACACTTAGAACCAAACATTGGCCTTAATGTTCATAAGTGATAAGGTGTCACCCCTACACTTAAGAACACAAAAGGCTAATGCTAGAATTCCAAGTGTAAGAAGGAGAACAACATCAGATATATAGAAAATGATCAGAACTGAGTACTTCCGTGATATAAACATGAAGATCTATCGGAGACTGAATGAAGAAGATGATGGAAACAGCAACATCAATCCTCTGAAAGTCTTCTTGATCAAAGGGAACCCTACACACAAAAACAAATATGAACAAGCACACATGGAGAGAAACACGCCCCTACACTTATGTTAGAAAATAAAGAAAAGAAGGATAGATCCTCGGGTTGCCTCCCGAGAAGCGCTTGTTTTTGTTAACCGAGTCACGAGCCTAACTCGACCCCAAATTAAATGGTCCATGGGGGAGCAAGAGAATCACTACTGACTCAAAACAGATATGTCAGGGTCAAAAATCTTATCCTCATTAGCGGATGAGAATATAGAAGAAGAATCCACAGTATAAGTGAAGAAAAGCAGAAGGATTCTTATAACATACGAGAAATAGGTATAAAGGCGATCCTTAAGAATACTCGTCTTCACCAAGGGCGGGAGGGTGGGAGAAGATATCAAAGTGTCACCCGAGGACACTTGATAGAAACTCAAAGCAAGAGTCGATGGGGTAACCGGTAAAACATCACAAGTAATAGCAACATCAACATCTCCTCCAGGATCAAAACACTCATCCTCACCGGTATGAAATGAGGAGAGTAAAAGAGATACATCACCCGCTTGGGTGTGCACGCGGTAGGACGAGGTGGCAACATAATATGAGAGATATAAGAAGAAATATCTACCACCCGCGTCACCTCTCCGGACCGAATCAAACGGAAGGTAGGGTCAAATCTTTCCACCTCCTCTACGATGGGAGGAGGCATGGCTAACAAAGAATGCTCATCAATAGAAATAGAGTCGGAGCTATCAATGTCCTCAATCCCCTCTTCAAAGAGAGGATTCACCTCACTAGAGATGTAGGCGTCATCAAAATCAAATAAAGGGTTCGAATAAATCTTGAAATTTTCCTTAAGAACGTCTTCATCGGATAGTGACTCGTCATCACTAGAAGTAAAATCATCATCGAGATCAAAAAGAGGATTAGAGAAAGCAAAAGAATCATCTCCCAAGATGTCGGTGGGAGGTAATGAATCATCACCAGAAAGAGATTCACACTCACTATCACTATCGGAAGCAACCGTAGGCTCACTTTGGATTGGAATAAGAATCTCATCAAAAGGAATAATGATAAGACCTTCATCCCCCATGATGAGAGAGGCATCGGTCTCCGTAGTGGAAGAATCGAGAATAGGAGTGGTAGTCTCACATGATGGATTGAGATCGTAAATATTATCCTCATCATCATTATAACAATAAGGAATCACACGAGGCGTAGAGGTATAAGCACTAAGATTAGATACTTGCTCTTGTCGTTGTCGCTTTTCCTCCTCCCGTGTTTCTTTTTGTCGAATTACACCATCATGAAGTTTCAAAAGAAGTGCTTGTGTTACGTCATTCGGATTCAAAGGGTTGATGATCGAGGGTGTATTGTGGGGGCTCATAATTATGAAAACTGGAATTATAGCACGGATCGGGCTCATAATAATTCATCAGTTGACAAGAAAAAGTGTCATGAGGCCCCCCACAATTGTTGCAACACGGATATGGAGAAAAACCCGGTGCATGTTGCGGATACGGATCGTCATATATGGAAGAGGGTGAGATAGTGTCATTAGAGGTGAAGTATGAATTGATCGAATTGCAAAATGAACAATGTCCAAATTCGTAATTAGGGATATCCATTCCGCATCGCTCGCATGAACACCAATGACATGATTGATTACCAGACAATGGTTTCCCACACCCTACACAATCGACATGTGAATCCATGAAGAATTAAAAATAAGAGGGGTTGAGAAAAAGAATTAAACACAATATAAGATAAAGAAGAATATTTTTGAAAAACCTTTTTTTTATTTAATAAAAAAATAATAAAAAGAAAATACTATAATATAATATACTATATAAAACTATATATCATATATAATATATAGCTAAAAGAAAAATAAAGTCGAAAGAAAATATTTTTGGATTTTTTTTTTAATTTTTTTTATGATATATATAGTAATAAAGAAAATAAGATAAAATAAGAAATTATTTTTTTGTTTTTATTGATTTTATATTTTTTTTGGATTTTTAAATATTTATATATATATATATATATATATATATATATATATATATATATATATATATATATATATATATATATATATATATATATATATATATATATATATATATATATATATATATATATATACAAATACGAAAATAAACTTTCAAATCGAAAGGATCTTCAAGTCACTAACTAAAAACACAACGCAAACATCGCTACACAGATCCCCGGCAGCGGCGCCATTTGATTGAGTTGTTTTCGTACACCCGAAAGGTTATCGTAGTTCTGACGAAGTGTGAATTAAAATCCACGTTTATGTCTCAAGTTTAATGCTCGAATTGAAAATGTTTATACTTTTATATTTAAGCTACTAAAATTAATGACCAAATATTAAAAGATAAAAAAACAATAACAATTATAATATGAATTTTAAGCTAAAGATACCAACTAACGATAATAAACTAAAGAAGGCAAAAAGAAAATCTTAAATAATCTATGGGAGAGACAAATGGTTATAGGTCTAAAATATAAATCTAAGAGCATATTCTTAACTAGATCTAATGGATAGAATATTACAAGTAATTGGAGTTTTCAAGTGGTGAAATTATACACGTTTATAATAAACGGCAATCTTGTGAAATTTCAGCTAGTCTTAGTTTCCTTACCTTAGGTTGGCTTTCGCGCCCAAAAATAAGGTGCCAAAAGCGTCTAGCCGGAGCGTCCACGCGTTTTGGTCAAGCCCGACCTACTTTTTCACAAAACTAATAATCCACCAAAACGCATAAATTAACCCTTAATCAAGATGTCAACCAAAAGTAAGTACTAATTTCACCACTTTCAACAACATAACTCACATATAATAATTCATCCATGACGTCTTGTCTTCAATAAATGTATTGACCCGGTTTCTGCCTAAGTTGCCTTGAATATTCAACTCCTTTAATGCTTACCAATACGTCATCACTAGCACCTTGTTGTGATTGTTTAAGTGCTAACTTATGTAATTGCTCTGCATTTAGCTTCATTCCACTCCATCTTTCCTAAGGACAACTATTTCTAGCTATGGAATATCCTTGGGTAGATCCCTCCAGTTCTGGTTGGATCATTGATAGGTGTGTAAACACCCATCCTTTTTACCACTTAATTACAATAATAACCGGACCAAAACGTGTATTTTATGTCTTTTATGTCGGAATTATGCGTGGTTTGTGTTTTTGTTGTGATTTAGGACGAAATTATGAAAAGTGGAGAAAACACGGCATTTACGGGCTTTTATTGAAGAAAAAGATGAAAGACGGAGTCAAGAAGTCAAGAGTGCAAAAAGAACGGAAGTCCAAGACCAATTCTGAAGATTTATCGAAAAAAAAGTCAAAAGACGGAAGTTTACTTAAAGCCGAGGTACTCGAGTCTTATTTATTGAAGAATTAAAAGACGAGTTCGAAGGAATCCCAAAACAAAGTCCAAGTATTAAGAAGATTTAAGAAGATTAAAGAAGCTTAAGGACTTGATCATGCAATTAAGAAGAAAGGAAGGAGGGGATGAAGCTTCCTCTAAACACCTTCCTAATCTCCTATAAATACCCCTCATTTTCATTTCATTAGTTTTGTTGGCTAGAGTGACACTAGTTCTTCCACCTTTTAATTACTTGCACATTTATTTTATTGCACCTTTAATTACCTTGTCTTGCACTTTAATTTTCAAGTAAGTTAATTTCATCTTTATTGCACCTTTACTTTACTTGTTTGATCTCTCATTCTACCTTTCTTTCTTGCTTGATCTTGTTGATTTCATGCTTATTGTCTTGCTTATTTGATTAAAGATTGTGTTTTTATGCTTTTGATTGTTTTAGATCATTGATTTTTATAGCTTATTTGTTTACATCTTAAAGTTTTTAAAGTTTTTATAAAAGTTAATTTTATATAAAAGTTTGTTTTTCGTAAACCTTCTTCCTTTCGTGTTATAAAAGTCTTTAAATTTCAGTATAGTAGCTTATTTTTATACGGTTTGCCTTAGGATTTTCGCCTTGTGCTTATTAGAGTTATAGCTTATTTTTCTAGCTTATTTTGTGCTCTTTTCTCCGTATTCCGATCTGGTAAATCGGAAAAGGGTTTAGCTTTCCGATCATAGTGATCGGATAAGGGTTTATAACATTCCGATTGGTTGGCTTGGTATTCCGATCAGAGGCATTAGTGGTATTCCGATCAAGGTAAGGTGACAGCTTTCCGATTGGATTTTCCGATCCACATTCCGACCAGAGGTTTGAGTACATTCCGATTGGGTCTGATCGGAATATATTCCGATTGGGGCTTATTTTTCACTTATTTCGTTTTGTTTAATTTTTAGTTCTCATTTTTATACTTTGTCATATTTTAATTCTCGTCACGCTTTAACTTTAAGTCACTTAATTTCTCGTCATTTACTTTTCAAAGTTTTTAAATATTGCACCATTTAATTTTAATTAGACTTAGATTTAATTTGTCGCCATTTATTTTACACTATTCTACATTTAAGTCATTTACTTTAACGTTTTGCACTTTTTATTTAAAATCAACCAAAGATATTTGTTTTACCAAAATCAACTCAGTCGTACTTTAAGCCGGAAATCAATTCGTTAAGATATCGAGAACAACAATTTAACCTGAGTAAAATCGAGTTATTAAAATGGCATCGCTGCCGGCTCTTTTCGTAAAGATTAACGGTTTTTTGTGAGAGACGCGTTGCTTTTTGGGATCCGTTCACTCGTGAGCGTTATTTTCTTGCACAACAAATTCAAAAAAATCATAAAAAATTTTTTTATTAAAAATTGTTAAAAATCCATAAAAATTAAAAATTTCAAAAATCCAAAAAGATTTTATTTTTATTATGTATATATATTGTCTTTGTGTTTGGTATTGTTTTCTTTTGCATTTTCAGGTGTATGCGTACTAGATCTTCTAATTATCAAAAGCCCGAGACTAGAGAAGATTTAAGTATGTCAGGTGTTAACAACAATAATAATCCACCGCACCTCAACAATAACAACAATGTTCTTCCACAACCCGATCTTCGGACAATGGAGGAACTTTGTCAACCTACCATATTTGGACGAGGAGGACCGATTGCGCCGATGCAAATCAACGCTCCGGAGTTTTCGTTGAAGCACCACATGATTCAGCAAGTTCCGTGGATCGCCTGATGATGATGCCAACAAACACCTCGACAAGTTCATTACAATCACTCAAAGCATGAAGTGCACCGGTGTCACAATGGATGTTCTTCGCCTACAACTCTTCCCGCATACTTTATCGCATCATGTCGAGAAATGGTTTGATCGTCTCCCGAAGAATTCTATTCACACTTGGGATGACATGACTCAACGCTTTTTGTCGCGCTACTTTCCACCATCCATGGTCACGAGCCTTCGCAATCAAATCAGCGGTTTCATGCAAGATCCGGATGAATCTCTTTTTGATGCTTGGGAAAGATATAATGTCTTGATTGATCATTGTCCAAACCACAACATGCTCCCTGTGACCTTAATTGATACTTTCTACAACGATTTGACTTTTCGAGATCGTGATACGATTAATGCAGCCGCCGGTGGCACATTCATGAAAAGGAGACCCGAGGAGTGTAGAGAGTTAATTGAGAACATGACTACTCACCACAAAAACTGGGATTCCTCTGCTTCTTCAAGGAACAACCCGAGAGTCAATGTTTCTTCTACTTCAGCAAACCCTGATATGACCGAACTCACCCGCATGATGACTGAAATGAGCAAAAGTATTACGCTTCTTGCTTCAAACCAACAACAACAACAAGTTAAAGCGGTTGCACCTGCTTGTGAAACATGCGGCGGTCCTCACTCATACATCGATTGTCCTTCTACACAAGGAAATCCGGAAAATGTGTATGCAGCTTATGGTAATTATTCACCGGAAAATTACCAAGCTCGACCTCAAGGGGATAGAAATTTGTTGATTGTCGTTGCTTGGTCCTCAAGTATGCATGATCTAGCTAATTATGCATAGTTTAGGAAGGGCAATGTAGTGTCAAATTAATTAGTCATCTTTAAAACCGGTAGTGTTTTTGATAAATGTTTGGAAACATTTTAAAAATGGTGGATCCTTATACAAGTAATCGTATTCTCTTTGATTCCTAAAGAAAATTTTGAATTTTCTTGTATTCCTTGAAATCTCTTCTTTCATTTGGCGTTGAATTGGCAAGTCACCTTGACCGAGTAATTTTGGAAAATGTTTTATGTGTTGAATGTAACATGCGAATTTCATCGGAATCACGTGGGTGTTGATGAAATACCAAAGGGGCTCATACCGACACTAAGAAGAAATTTTAACAATTTCCGAAGTAGAGGAAATCCGAGTTTTAGTAACTCTGAGGGAAATGACGAAGACTTCTCCTACATTGAATGTGTCGTACTTTATTTGCTTCTTTTCTTGTTCTTTTGATATGTCAAACGACACGCGATAAACTGTTGAAGTTTACCAACTGTGCATAGGTAGTTGGAAGACAATTCAAATTGTCGCCTTCGTTTATCCAAGTAAGGAATCCTCTTTACTGGACTCGATTTTCTTTGATCATCGGCGATTAAACGACAAATAAACATAGTTGATGTTTTTGTGGTGAACCCTTGCTTGATATGTATTCATGTTGTATGTGATCTAGTCGTGTGATCGAAAGTTGTGGGAACTTGAGACGACACTGTCCAATGATGTCCGATCATGGAGAACATGTGACATGTAATATATTTTAACTGTGAACGATGATGCTTATTGGGATTTTGACCACGTTTGGGACGAAAGTGAGGCGGTGTTCTTGTAATGTCTTTTGGATATGGATCTGCGGGTGGGCACCCTGCGATGCCATGTGTATGTATTTTTATTTCTTTTAAGATATGCATCCATAGCTAGCAATCTCGTGAGCCTTCTTTAACTTGCAATTTCCTTTTGACTGGACTCGTCCGAGAATCATGTCAAATCTTCTTATTTTATCATGGCTTGGCTGATTAGCAAGCATGAGTTAACTTGATTGAACTGATTGACTTGGCATGGTTTGGCTATGTTGCAAACGTCTCGTGATGTGGTTGTATGTGTTTTATAATTGCCTTTGTGTTTGATTGGGTTGTGATGTCTTCGAGAGAGTTATGTATACGTCGAATGATTTTGTATCGATGAATTTGATTTTGACGAAATAGGTTTGTATGTACGTAATATTGCAATAAGTAGATTTGTACGACTAGTATTAACTACTTCGTTTTGTATATTCTGAACGTTTTCGATGGGGTTAGGTGCGATCTATGTGATTTTCTTTATGGTTAATTGTTTTTATGAGACGATGAACCAAGTGAAAGGACGATTCGAAAGTTGGAAGACATGCTCCGAGCGTGTGTGATTGATTTTGATAGTTGTTGAGATCGACACTTGCCGTTGGTAGTACCTTTGTACAACGACATTTACCATGTTAACAATGAAGATGCAACATTTGAAGAATTATGTTGATGAAAAGGTAGATCGCCAGTTGGATAGAATGAAGTAGGAAAAAGTCAGTTGAATGGACTTGAAATGATTCGAGAGGCTACGGAAGAGATGGTGTAGACTAAGAATCACTTGCTAACCGCGAGAAGCTGTGAGAAGAGACGTGTCGATAACCGTAGGAAGAATTTGGAGAAATTGAAGTGGAGATCATGGATCGAGATGTTAAGAGATTGAAGCAAGGTATAATACTCATTGTGAAGGTGTGATGGAACCCGAGACGTGAACTGAAGTCCACATCGGAACGTGAAGACCTCTATGGGATGGAGTACCCTCATCTTTCTAGTAGAACAAAATGCGAGTATAAGAACCGAAGAGCGCCGGGACGTCGCTCCCTTAAGGAGGGGAGGATGTAATACCCGTGAAAGTGTCGTATGATGCTAAGTTATTGTCTCAAGAGCTGTTCAGTGTGAGCATCTCTCTTAAGTTACGACTCACTTGAGGATGTGATACCCTGAGCCCAATGTTATTTATTTAAATCCTATTTTACGAATATTTTTGAAATTTTTAAGAAATTTCGTTTGCTATATATTTGACGGTTTAAGTTGAAACCAACGTTTACGGTCGTAATTTAACATTTGACGATTAAAGAAGAACCGATAACGACTACGATACCGACGGATGCCCAAAACTTACATTTTATTATCGATTGATCGATATTTGAGTTTTTCGAGATTTTTATCTTTATTACGTTTTAAGTCGAGTCGGAACCATATGAATATTCATTTTGTGTGCATTCTAACCTTTGGAAAGTAATTTTTACAAATCCCGACTCTTGTGAAATTTCAAAACCGACTAGTGAGTCGATTTCCGATCTTTAAAATGGTCGTTTAACAATAAGGCCAAAAGAAAGCCCATTTGACAAAACAAGCCCCTCAAAATTTACAAAAAGGAGGATACTAAACACACACAACCAAACACTCTAAAAAAATTTCTCCTCTTCTCTTCCACCCCCTCTTGGCCGTCGGCCATAAACACCACCACCACCATCAATAGTTTTTCCCATTTGATTTTGAATAATCCAAGTTTAGACCACCTTCTCTTTATCCATTGTAAGTGTTTTCATACAATCAATTATAACATTTATTAACACAACTTTTCCAAGAATCAAAGGTTTTTCAAAAACATATTTTGATGTAATTAAATCATTAATTTGTTTAATTGGTGATTGGGTAATGATAATTAATCCATAAAACAAGATGGGGGATATGTTTTTGGTGTTCTAAAGCCCCCAAAACCTACGAAATGTGGGGGTGTTTGGTGGGTTCATGGTGTTTGATGAAATGTGTTGTGGGGTTGTGTTTAGAATGATGTTTCTAGTGTTTTTAAATGATTAAAACCTATTGCATGTATGATTTAGGATTGGGTTTTGATTAGTATTTGATGTTATTAGTGTTATAGGCTGTTTGGCATTATTGGGTATGATCATAAGTGGTTAGAAAAGGTCTAGGTAATGTTGGATTGGATTGAAATCAAGTGTTAGGGTGATTTTGAAGTAGAAACATTTAGGTAGATTGTTCAAGCATATTTTTCGTGGGTTTAACTTTGTAAACAGGTCATAAGCATAGGATGTAGTTGTAGAGATTTGTCTTAGCTTCGTTTTGGTATAAAGTAGAGCTTACGACTCCAAACGAGTCAAAAGTTATGCAATTTTGAAAATACGTGTACCGGGAGATGAGAACCAACACAATCCGAATTTGTGTTTGGTTTTGGGTCAAATCCCGGGGACCATAGATAGAGTTTGGTAAATGATTGAAAGTTAATTTTTGGTTTCAAACCTGCATTTGTGAGTCTATTTTTATACTTAGGTGTTGGATTGGTCAATGGTGTACTTTAAATGGGCCAAACAAGTCTTATGTTGTAGAAGTGCAAAATCAGTCCGGAAAAGTTTAAGTTTAGTAATGTAATGAGTAATGGGTCATAAAAGTGAAAACTTTTTATGGGATTTAAAATGGGTTTTCTACAGGTCATAAGGTATTTTTGTGAATTTTCTTGTAATTTATATAAGTGCTTAAGTCATAGCAAACAACCCGTACTTTTGGTAAGTACCGACAAATTTATAAAATGGAAATCAACTTTAATTACGTGGATAAATGGTATAAGTCTAGTAACAACTACTTGTTGGATTTTGGCGTGAGTTTTCATAAACAATAAGTGTGGTTGCATATGCGTGTTTTTAGTACAATAATGTACACGGAGTATTGATTTGGTTTACGTACCTTGATTTTTAGGTCAAGTGTTTGATTTTCCCGGGCATCCACATCGTCGGTGACATTTCTCGTTACGTCTTCGCTAGCACCACTACTACTACGCCAGGTGAGTCTATAGCCTCGCTCTTTACTTATTTCAAACGTTTTTACCCGCGAGGGGGATACATGCTATTTAAATGAAAATGGACATAAGACATGAATGATTCTTGGACCCGAATGTTGCCTTGAATTGTGTTGAGTACCTAGTTGTAAAAGTACCTAAATTCGTGAACTATTAACTATTGTCTTGCACTTGTGTGGGTTGGAGATAGCCGCTTATACAATTGATAGTACTATGGGGTTGACAACCCTATCTGAGACGAGAGCTAGTACGTTGAGTACCCTCTGCGGACGGATAACTTGTGATAAAAAATAAGGTATAATTACAACTAATGCCTTTAGAAGGGGCACTGGTTTCACTTAAATCATGTCGGTCTAAGTACGCGGGTGATTGAGTTAACGGATTAGTGTCACGAGCTTAAACACAATTATTAGCTATTGCTAAAGATAATATCCTTGAATAATAGATTGTGAGTACGACAATGTTATTGAATGGTCATGATTGGTTTTAATACTTATGTTCAACTTATGATTTGATAAACCTATAGATTCGCTCAACCTTTGTGTTGACGGTTTTAAGCATATATTTCAGGTAACCAAGATTGATAGCAGCGGAGCATGCGAGGATGGAAGTTGTTGTGGCTTGGCGGTCTACTTTGTTTTTCCTCCCTTTTAGCACTTAAATATTTTATATTATGTCATGTGAATAAAATGTTTCTCTTGGGGTTGAGATTCAGTGGGGACCTAACGTAAACTCTGTTTTGTATTATCTTGGGATTTGGAAAACTATAGACTCTGATGTTTGAATCAATCTTTAACTTATGTTTAAATTTTTACGTCTCCTTGAGTCATTTAATATAGCTTATGTGTGATGATAACTGCGTAGCACCCAAATGTTGTAGTTCCACTACGCATAGCAATTGTTGGGGGTGTTATACTATTTTAGGCTTAGGGAATGTAGAAATAAAAGCGCAAATAGTTCACATAAAATTACTGTAAAATGCAATACAATTATACTACAATTTAAAATCTAGATGAAACTTATTAAATCTAAGATGCAGGAAAACTATACTATAATTAAAAAAATAATTCTAAATGCAAAATTAAACTAAATGCAAGCACGTAATAACAAGTAAAATGAAAAAAATTAAATCAAAAAGATAAACTTGATATTAAAGCGTAAAGCTTTAACCTTTATAGCTTATTAATCTTTTTAGATGATAAAGCTTAAAGCTTATGTTAATCCCACTTCAATCCATAACACAAGATTTAGAGTAGATTTAGAGAGAGAAAGAGAAGAAAGTTAGAGAGAGAAAGTAGAGAGAATGGTGGAAGGTTAATGTTTACTAGAGAGAGAAAGTAAAATGAACCAACACCCTATTCCACACATGGAAGAGGGTTTATATACCCATGAGCTTGGTGGGCTCATGGGCTTTGACACTTGGGCCGGGCTTGGCCTATCTTGGGCATAAAGCCCCTACCTTAGATAATATTAGCTTAAGGTCCAAACCCGGTTAACCTGACTAACCTATTATAATACAAGACCGTTATCGACTAAGATGACCTATTCCATTCTTGTTCGACTACATAAAATATAGGACTAACAATCTCCCCCAATGTTTCGGTCATCTTTAAATGCATAAGATGATTGAGTGAATACATTCTTATGGAGGTGATCTTCCTTCTTAGGTCTTGTATCTTGGTCTTGATCTTGTTTTTAACGGTTTTGTTCCTTCATGCCTTGTGATCTTTATCTTGAGCCTTTGTCTTTTGACTTTGAGTGCTTGAGATCTTCAGTCTATCCTTGATAGTGTTCATCTTGTGCTCTTGTAACAAGATGACCTATTACATTCTTACATTCTTAAGTATCTTGATTATCGCCATCTTGTGCTCTTGTGACTTCTGAATCGACATATTCATACTTTGTTGATTTCGAAAGGCTAACAATCTCCCATACAAATATAGTTGTAGTTAGTCCTTCAAATATTCATCAGAGTTGCGGAAGACTTTAACTTTTAGTATGACAATGTGAAGACGACTTTGGTTAGTACACCGCTACACCACCTTCTTGATATGCTGCAACATATATAGACACGGATAAAATGGCTTTGAACATTTCATCCTAACTCGGTAGCGTTTTACCTCCGGTCGGTGATTGAGTCGTTTTCGTACACCCGAAAGGTTATCGTAGTTTCGACGAAGTGTGAATAGAAATCCACGTTTATGTCTCAAGTTTAATGCTCGAATAGAAAATGTTTATACTTTTATATTTAAGCTACTAAAATTAATGACCAAATATTAAAAGATAATAAAAAACAATAACAATAATAATATGAATTTTAAGCTAAAGATACCAACTAACGATAATAAACTAAAGAAGGCAAAAAGGAAATCTTAAATAATCTATGGGAGAGACAAATGGTTATAGGTCTAAAATATAAATCTAAGAGCATATGCTTAACTAGGTCTAATGGATAGAATATTACAAGTAAATGGAGTTTTCAAGTGGTGAAATTATACACGTTTATAATAAACGACAATCTTGTGAAATTTAAGCTAGTCTTAGTTTCCTTACATTGGGTTGGCGTTCGCGCCCAAAAATAAGGTGCCAAAAGCATCTTGCCGGAGCGTCCACGTGTTTTGGTCAAGCCCGACCTACTTTTTCACAAAACTAATAATCCACCAAAACGCATAAATTAACCCTTAATCAAGATGTCAACCAAAACTAAGTACTAATTTCACCACTTTCAACAACATAACTCACATATAATAACTCATCCACCAAACCCAAATAAGCATACTAATTAACTACCCGCACATAATAAAATCTACACTAATAGCAATAGTATCAAAAACTAAACTAACCATAGCAAACGATAAAATAATAATAAGTGAATAATTAAAAGGCAGAGAAAAGGAAAAGAAAGTAGAAACCGTAGCTCGCTCGTTTCGAACTGAATACGATGGCGGCTCCATTGACGATTAAACTAATAAAATAAAATCTAAACTTTTTTTTTATTAATAAAAACAACTTTTTTTTTCTTTTACAAATATGATAAAAAAACGTTTTTATAAAAATTAATATAAATTCAAGACTCTTATAAAAGAAAAGGGAAAACTTTATGACATAAAAGAAAAGTAACAAAGACTAGTTTAAATGAATAAAATTAAAAAAAAAAGGAAAACATAACTGCTACTAACTCGATCTATGTTAAATGTAAATCATTTACTATTATTAAATTGGCAGAGAATTAACCCATTATTGACTAGTGATTTGAAAAAGTGACGTTTAAAAATGATAAAAAAAGTAAACATTGATTACCCTTTAATAACACCAAAATGAGGACAATTGAATGCAGGTCAAAATATAAATGATTCAGTATGCAGGCATGACACAACGATAAAATTATTTGCAACCCATAATTCAACAATAACAAATCTATGAATCAAATCTATATTAAATGGAAACTAAGCTAGAAATGGAAGATAGCTTATATAAACTACTCCTAGGATAACTAATTTAAAATCCTATGAGAAAGAAAACTAAAGGAACTAAGGAAAAAAGTGAAAGTAAAAAGTTGCTAAAAAAATGATAATCATAATCTCAGATCTGGTTTTTGTATAAATGAGATAAGGTAAGTGTGGCTTGTGGGTCTCTCTCTCCAAACCGTGCGATATCCTCAAATCGGGCCCTTCATATTTCTTCTTTGTTGGGTCTGAGCCTGCGTCCATATCTTGCTTATGCGCTGCGCATGTTTTAAGGCAGCTGGGTCTTGATAGTTGTATAATAATGGGTCGGTTCGACCCATTTAGATGGTGTCGGGCCGACCCTATAAAATATGAATGCATCGTTGGACTCGATTTTCCGTGCTCTTTCCATTTATCGTGCTCGTTTTTGGCTCTTTGGCTTCGTTTTTGCTCATTTTCTTTAATATCTGTACCTAAAATAATAAATAGCAAATATAAACGATAAATGCACTAAAAATACATTTTTGCTATTTATTATGCGAAAAATGAAGGGAAATTATCACTAATGCATGAATAATTACGTGTTTAACACACCCCTACACTTGCCCCTAAGCAATTATTATCACAAATGTTAAGTCCAAAAACAATTTAAAACTACTTTATTCATTGTGACCCGCCATGCTCGACTTTTTATTCAAGGTATAAGGATCATAGAACGGGAAACACGCAAACTAGGTGTCTCCAGGGAATAAATATCGTCATCCTCTTTTTATTACTCCCAACTAAGATAACACTCCTTGTGCAAACGTTTTGACAAAATTCTAACACTACTTATACTAATAACCTATGTAAATATAACTTTTCACTCCCACAATTATAAAAGACAAGGAAAGTGTTTTCATTTTCAAATTTTTGATCGTTCAAATCGACATCTATTATGGTTGCTAATCATCTAAGTTGAATATTAAACTCACCAAAAAAGACGAGATTTAAGATTCAAAAATGGCATTTCCCATGTAGCGGCTTTCTTCTCGGAACGTCCCAACCTAATCGGTTAAGTGCACGGGCTTTTGACACCCCACGGATAATAGTACCAGGATTGGCGGGATTTTGAAATAAAATATCTTGAAATCACTGCTAAGCTAATAAAAGACACTTAGATGAAAAACAACGACGATAATTAGAGAATTAAGATTCAAAGGAGAGATCACTCCATGTAGCGACTTTCTTCTCAGCTTGTCCTTTAGCAAAGCTTAGGAGGCTAGGTTTTTACACCCTCGAGAATAGTATCAGAGCTCACGGGACCTTTGACTTCTATATTCTCTATCACCGTCTAAACTCTTATACAAAATTGACGAATTCTAGTTCAACTTCGGATTTAAATTTAAGAAAAAGCAAGTTTCTCACAATTATAAATAAAGCAACAAAAACACTTATTCATTCACTCGACTCTTCTAACTCTATTGAACACTTTTTTTTCTTTTTTTTTTCAATCAATTTTTTTTTTTTTTTTTCTTCTTTTTTTTGATTTTTTTTTTTTGATTTTTTTTTTTTTTTTGATTTTTTTTTTCTCTCTTTTTTTTTCTCTTTATTTTTTTTTCGACATATTTATTCACGCAACATCATTTCAAATTTAAGAAAGTATGCTTTCACTCAAATTTAAATAAAAAGTTGAACTAGGAATCTATATCAAAATTGCATAAGAATTTATTTTTGCATAACAACACAATTTTTAACGTCAAAGGCTTGAAAAAAACACACTTATTTAGTCTAGTTATAATCTAGGAGGAAAAGCCACAGGTTACTCATATAAGCTCTAAAGAGAACCAACTACTCCACGTTTAGCATTTTCATTTGCACAATTCCTAAAAGCTCAGTCTAAAAGTTAAGGAAGCAGCCAGATCAACACTCAGGCAGAGTCAGGATCCCCTTTGTTCTTGCCTACGGGACAAGTCAATCACGCACGGTCAAAAAAGTTTTATTATTTTTAATGAAATAAAAAACGAACACACATTTGATCAAAATAGGATGCAAGAGGGCAAACAAGTAGGCATGAATATGATCAATATGATATAAACCCCCCTACACTTAGAACCAAACATTGGCCTCAATGTTCATAAGTGATAAGGTGTCACCCTTACACTTAAGAACACAAAAGGCTAATGCTAGAATTCTAAGTGTAAGAAGGAGAACAACATCAGATATATAGAAAATGATCAGAACTGAGTACTTCCGTGATATAAACATGAAGATCTATCGGACACTGAATGAAGAAGATGATGGAAACAGCAACATCAATCCTCTGAAAGTCTTCTTGATCAAAGGGAACCCTACACACAAAAACAAATACCAACAAGCACACATGGAGAGAAACACGCCCCTACACTTATGTTAGAAAATAAAGAAAAGAAGGATAGATCCTCGGGTTGCCTCCCGAGAAGCGCTTGTTTTTGTTAACCGAGTCATGAGCCTAACTCGACCCCAAATTAAATGGTCCATGGGGGAGCAAGAGAATCACCACTGACTCAAAACAGATATGCCAGGGTCAAAAATCTTATCCTCATTAGCGGATGAGAATATAGAAGAAGAATCCACAGTATAAGTGAAGAAAAGCAGAAGGATTATTATAACATACGAGAAATAGGTATAAAGGCGATCCTTAAGAATACTCGTCTTCACCAAGGGCGGGAGGGTGGGAGAAGATATCAAAGTGTCACCCGAGGACACTTGATAGAAACTCAAAGCAAGAGTCGATGGGGTAACCGGTAAAACATCACAAGTAATAGCAACATCAACATCTCCTCCAGGATCAAAACACTCATCCTCACCGGTATGAAATGAGGAGAGTAAAAGAGATACATCACCCGCTTGGGTGTGCACGCGGTAGGACGAGGTGGCAACATAATATGAGAGATATAAGAAGAAATATCTACCACCCGCGTCACCTCTCCGGACCGAATCAAACGGAAGGTAGGGTCAAATCTTTCCACCTCCTCTACGATGGGAGGAGGCATGGCTAACAAAGAATGCTCATCAATAGAAATAGAGTCGGAGCTATCAATGTCCTCAATCCCCTCTTCAAAGAGAGAATTCACCTCACTAGAGATGTAAGCGTCATCAAAATCAAATAAAGGGTTCGAATAAATCTTGAAATTTTCCTTAAGAACGTCTTCATCGGAAAGTGACTCGTCCTCACTAGAAGTAAAATCATCATCGAGATCAAAATGAGGATTAGAGAAAGCCAAAGAATCCTCTCCCAAGATGTCGGTGGGAGGTAATGAATCATCACCAGAAAGAGATTCACACTCACTATCACTATCGGAAGCAACCGTAGGCTCACTTTGGATTGGAATAAGAATCTCATCAAAAGGAATAGTGATAAGACCTTCATCCCCCATGATGAGAGAGGCATCGGTCTTCGTAGTGGAAGAATCGAGAATAGGAGTGGTAGTCTCACATGATGGATTAAGATCGTAAATATTATCCTCATCATCATTATAACAATAAGGAATCACACGAGGCGTAGAGGTATAAGCACTAAGATTAGATACTTGCTCTTGTCGTTGTCGCTTTTCCTCCTCCCATGTTTCTTTTAGTCGAATTACACCATCATGAAGTTTCAAAAGAAGTGCTTGTGTTACGTCATTCGGATTCAAAGGGTTGATGATCGAGGGTGTATTGTGGGGGCTCATAATTATGAAAACTGGAATTATAGCACGGATCGGGCTCATAATAATTCATCAGTTGACAAGAAAAAGTGTCATGAGGCCCCCCACAATTATTGCAACACGGATATGGAGAAAAACCCGGTGCATGTTGCGGATACGGATCGTCATATATGGAAGAGGGTGAGATAGTGTCATTAGAGGTGAAGTATGAATTGATCGAATTGCAAAATGAACAATGTCCAAATTCGTAATTAGGGATATCCATTCCGCATCGCTCGCATGAACACCAATGACATGATTGATTACCAGACGATGGTCTCCCACACCCTACACAATCGACATGTGAATCCATGAAGAATTAAAAATAAGAGGGGTTGAGAAAAATAATTAAACACAATATAAGATAAAGAAGAATATTTTTGAAAAACGTTTTTTTTATTTAATAAAAAATAATAAAAAGAAAATACTATAATATAATATACTATATAAAACTATATATCATATATAATATATAGCTAAAAGAAAAATAAAGTCGAAGAAAATATTTTTGGATTTTTTTTTAATTTTTTTTATGATATATATAGTAATAAAGAAAATAAGATAAAATAAGAAATTATTTTTTTGTTTTTATTGATTTTATATTTTTTTTGGATTTTTAAATATTTATATATATATATATATACAAATACGAAAATAAACTTTCAAATCGAAAGGATCTTCAAGTCACTAACTAAAAACACAACGCAAACATCGCTACACAGATCCCCGGCAGCGGTGCCATTTGATTGAGTTGTTTTCGTACACCCGAAAGGTTATCGTAGTTCTGACGAAGTGTGAATGAAAATCCACGTTTATGTCTCAAGTTTAATGCGCGAATAGAAAATGTTTATACTTTTATATTTAAGCTATTAAAATTAATGACCAAATATTAAAAGATAAAAAAACAATAACAATTATAATATGAATTTTAAGCTAAAGATACCAACTAACGATAATAAACTAAAGAAGGCAAAAAGAAAATCTTAAATAATCTATGGGAGAGACAAATGGTTATAGGTCTAAAATATAAATCTAAGAGCATATGCTTAACTAGATCTAATGGATAGAATATTACAAGTAATTGGAGTTTTCGAGTGGTGAAATTATACACGTTTATAATAAACGGCAATCTTGTGAAATTTCAGCTAGTCTTAGTTTCCTTACCTTGGGTTGGCTTTCGCGCCCAAAAATAAGGTGCCAAAAGCGTCTAGCCGGAGCGTCCACGCGTTTTGGTCAAGTCCGACCTACTTTTTCACAAAACTAATAATCCACCAAAACGCATAAATTAACCCTTAATCAAGATGTCAACCAAAAGTAAGTACTAATTTCACCACTTTCAACAACATAACTCACATATAATAATTCATCCATGACGTCTTGTCTTCAATAGATGTATTGACCCGGTTTCTGCCTAAGTTGCCTTGAATATTCAACTCCTTTAATGCTTACCAATACGTCATCACTAGCACCTTGTTGTGATTGTTTAAGTGCTAACTTATGTAATTGCTCTGCATTTAGCTTCATTCCACTCCATCTTTCCTAAGGACAACTATTTCTAGCTATGGAATATCCTTGGGTAGATCCCTCCGGTTCTGGTTGGATCATTGATAGGTGTGTAAACACCCATCCTTTTTACCACTTAATTACAATAATAACCGGACCAAAACGTGTATTTTATGTCTTTTATGTCGGAATTATGCGTGGTTTGTGTTTTTGTTGTGATTTAGGACGAAATTATGAAAAGTGGAGAAAACACGGCATTTATGGGCTTTTATTGAAGAAAAAGATGAAAGACGGAGTCAGGAAGTCAAGAGTGCAAAAAGAACGGAAGTCCAAGACCAATTCTGAAGATTTATCGAAGAAAAAGTCAAAAGACGGAAGTTTACTTAAAGCCGAAGTACTCGAGTCTTATTTATTGAAGAATTAAAAGACGAGTTCGAAGGAATCCCAAAACAAAGTCCAAGTATTAAGAAGATTTAAGAAGATTAAAGAAGCTTAAGGACTTGATCATGCAATTAAGAAGAAAGGAAGGAGGGGAGGAAGCTTCCTCTAAACACCTTCCTAATCTCCTATAAATACCCATCATTTTCATTTCATTAGTTTTGTTGGCTAGAGTGACACTAGTTCTTCCACCTTTTAATTACTTGCACATTTATTTTATTGCACCTTTAATTAGCTTGTCTTGCACTTTAATTTTCAAGTAAGTTAATTTCATCTTTATTGCACCTTTACTTTACTTGTTTGATCTCTCATTCTACCTTTCTTTCTTGCTTGATCTTGTTGATTTCATGCTTATTATCTTGCTTATTTGATTAAAGATTGTGTTTTTATGCTTTTGATTGTTTTAGATCATTGATTTTAATAGCTTATTTGTTTACATCTTAAAGTTTTTAAAGTTTTTATAAAAGTTAATTTTATATAAAAGTTTGTTTTTCGTAAACCTTCTTCCTTTCGTGTTATAAAGTCTTTAAACTTCAGTATAGTAGCTTATTTTTATACGGTTTGCCTTAGGATTTTCGCCTTGTGCTTATTAGAGTTATAGCTTATTTTTCTAGCTTATTTTGTGCTCTTTTCTCCGTATTCCGATCTGGTAAATCGGAAAAGGGTTTAGCTTTCCGATCATAGTGATCGGATAAGGGTTTATAACATTCCGATTGGTTGGCTTGGTATTCCGATCAGAGGCATTAGTGGTATTCGGATCAAGGTAAGGTGACAACTTTCCGATTGGATTTTCTGATCCACATTCCGACCAGAGGTTTGAGTACATTCCGATTGGGTCTGATCGGAATATATTCCGATTGGGGCTTATTTTTCACTTATTTCGTTTTGTTTAATTTTAAGTTCTCATTTTTATACTTTGTCATATTTTAATTCTCGTCACGCTTTAACTTTAAGTCACTTAATTTCTCGTCATTTACTTTCCAAAGTTTTTAAATATTGCACCATTTAATTTTAATTAGACTTAGATTTAATTTCTCGCCATTTATTTTACACTATTCTACATTTAAGTCATTTACTTTAACGTTTTGCACTTTTTATTTAAAATCAACCAAAAATATTTGTTTTACCAAAATCAACTGAGTCGTACTTTAAGCCGGAAATCAATTCGTTAAGATATCGAGAACAACAATTTAACCTGAGTAAAATCGAGTTATTAAAATGGCGCCGCTGCCGGCTCTTTTCGTAAAGATTAATGGTTTTCTGTGAGAGACGCGTTGCTTTTTGGGATCCGTTCACTCGTGAGCGTTATTTTCTTGCACAACAAATTCAAAAAAATCATAAAAAAAAAATTATTAAAAATTGTTAAAAATCCATAAAAATTAAAAATTTCAAAAATCCAAAAAGATTTTATTTTTATTGTGTATATATATTGTCTTTGTGTTTGGTATTGTTTTCTTTTGCATTTTCAGGTGTATGCGTACTAGATCTTCTAATTATCAAAAGCCCGAGACTCGAGAAGATTTAAGTATGTCAGGTGTTAACAACAATAATAATCCACCGCACCTCAAAAATAATAACAATGTTCTTCCACAACCCGATCTTCGGACAATGGAGGAATTGTGTCAACCTACCATGTTTGGACGAGGAGGACCGATTGCGTCGATGCAAATCAACGCTCCGGAGTTTTCGTTGAAGCACCACATGATTCAGCAAGTGCAAACTAACCCATTCCGTGGATCACCTGATGATGATGCCAACAAACACCTCGACAAGTTCATTACAATCACTCAAAGCATGAAGTGCACTGGTGTCACAATGGATGTTCTTCGCCTACAACTCTTCCCGCATACTTTATCGCATCATGCCGAGAAATGGTTTGATCATCTCCCAAAGAATTCTATTCACACTTGGGATGACATGACTCAACGCTTTTTGTCGTGCTACTTTCCACCATCCATGGTCACGAGCCTTCGCAATCAAATCAGCGGTTTCATGCAAGATCCGGATGAATCTCTTTTTGATGCTTGGGAAAGATATAATGTCTTGATTGATCGTTGTCCAAACCACAACATGATCCCTGTGACCTTAATTGATACTTTCTACAACGGTTTGACTTTTCGAGATCGTGATACGATTAATGCAGCCGCCGGTGGCACATTCATGAAAAGGTGACCCGAGGAGTGTAGAGAGTTAATTGAGAACATGACTACTCACCACAAAAACTGGGATTCCTCTGCTTCTTCAAGGAACAACCCGAGAGTCAGTGTTTCTTCTACTTCAGCAAACCCTGATATGACCGAATTCACCCGCATGATGACTGAAATGAGCAAAAGTATTACGCTTCTTGCTTCAAACCAACAACAACAAGTTAAAGCGGTTGCACCTGCTTGTGAAACATGTGGCGGTCCTCACTCATACACCGATTGTCCTTCTACACAAGGAAATCCTGAAAATGTGTATGCAGCTTATGGTAATTATTCATCGGAAAATTACCAAGCTCGACCTCAAGGGGATAGAAATTTGCTGAGTTACCGATCAAACAACTATCTTTCACCTGGTTTTTCTCCTCAAAACCAAAACCCCGCCAACAACTACAATAGAAGCAACCAAATCCCACCAAGAGCTTCTAATCCTTATCACCCACCCGCTTAACAAACCCCACCCATTAACCCCGATGTTGAAGCCATCATGAGAACCCAAGGTGAGCAAATCAAGAATCTGCAGAGCAAAATTATCAATCTGAAAGGAGATATCACCAAGCAAGGAAATGAGATTAGATCCGAGCTTCGAGATAATATCCAATCCTCCTTCAGCAATCAAACAAATGATTTGAAGAATATGCTTGCTAGTTTCTTGCCCACAGCTCAACCTTCTACTTCGAGTTCTCTACCTTCAAACACCGTCACCAATCCGTGAGAAAATGTGAGTGCTATTACTACTCGTAGTGGAATTACCATTGTCGATCCACCTATCCCGCCCCCATCATCTACACCTCCTCCACCACCATTTATCCCTACTCCTCCTACACCTAGTATTAGTGCACCATTACCGTCTCCGCCTCGTCATGACGATGTACCTAGGAAGGACCCTTCAACATCTCAACCTTTACCTACTACACCTGCACCTTCCCCACCCAAACCTAATATCCCTTTATCCCTCTCGTTTAGGCAAGACCAAAATGCTAACCAAGGATGACTCTGAAGTGTCACGCTATGTGAAGATGATCTCTCAAATGAACTTCAACATTAGCTTTCTCGAAGCACTTGTCCACATGCCAAAATTTGTTAAAGCATTTAAGGAATTGCTTAACAAGAAGGAGAAGCTGATTGAACTCGCCAACACACGCATAAATGAAAACTGCTCTGCAGTTATTCTTAAAGAACTTCCGGAAAAGCTTGGAGATCCCGGTTGTTTTGTGTTGCCTTGCGTTTTCAACAAAACTGAAGAATTTACTGCCCTTGCTGATCTCGGGGCCAGTATTAATCTTATGCCTTTGAGTGTTTAGAAAACACTATCATTACCCGACCTCACTCCAACAAAGATGACTCTTGAACATGCAAATCGCACTCTCGCTTACCCCGTTGGTATAGCCGAAGATGTGTTCATTAAAGTTGGCACATTTACTTTCCCGGTCGATTTTGTCGTTGTTGATTATGAAATGGACCCTCGTATTCCTTTAATACTTGGTCGGCCATTCTTGAGAACCGGACGAGCTTTAGTTGATGTTGCCGAAGGTGAGTTAATCTTAAGAGTCGGGGATGATGCACAAGTGTTTAAAATGAGGAAGCTTACAAGCAAATCCTATGGACGAGAATCAGTGAATATGATTAATGTGCTCGATGATTTTGTCGTCTACAACAATCCTCTATTCGACTCTTGCATTGATAATCCACTTTTTCAAGATGATGTGGATGATTCTCTATCCAATTTAGACACTTCTCCCATTTATGATTCTCCACCGATCTTTGATGCTTATGATGATGATGATTCTAGCTCAGATTCGGATGATTATGATGACCTTACTTCTGAGTATCCCGACCTGCCCACATACGATGATTTCGATGAGGCTGATACTCTTTCGAGCGATTATTCACATGATGAAGATCCTCCGCCATCACTCGATCCTACTTTGGACGATTACTCATTTGAGGAAGACTTCTCTACGTTTCTCAACACTTACTTCCCTCATGCGAGTGATGCTCCTCCTTATGATTTCGAAGATTATCGTCTTGATCCTACTTTGGATTTAAAGAACATTCTTTCAAAGGAGAAGAAACCGATCGACACCGATATCCGCAGCACATATGATTTAACACCTCTTTGTCCCCTTCTGAGGACGAGGTTGTGCTTCTTCGCGGATCTTCTTCACACTCTGCTGAGCCTGAGTGCTATTTTCCCCTAAAGGAAAAGGTGTTCGACCCCGGTATTGATATTCTTCAGCCATCTCAGTATCCACCTGATGAAATAAAAGGAAAAATCTTTGGAATTATTGAAGACATGCTTACACCAATTCACCCTTGCTTCCACCGTGCTCCATCGTTGCTTAAGGGAACCTTGCCTACTCTTCTTTGGCTTGCCTTGTCCGCCTTAAGCTTGTGCTATTTGATGGACGAAAACTATGTCTTTGATCCTGGTGGATATGTTTCATGCTTCTTCCGTTGATGATCAAGGTCGAGTCAGGCTCACGACTCGCTTAACAAAAATCAAGCGCTTCTTGGGAGGCAACCCATGTATATATCTTTTCGCTTGCTTTATCCTAAGTGTAGGGGAGACCCGTTGGTTTGCTATTTCCTCTCCTCTCTTAATCAGGGATTCGAGCGCTCAATAATCCACTCTTGATGATTCTTGACGACCTGTGATTCCGTGTTCACTTCTTCCCGGTTCTATCCTAAACTCTTTTCGATTCACTATTTTATATTTTCCAATATTAAAATAGGAATCTCTGTAGTTTTCCTTTCCTTAGCAAGATTTAAACAACGTGCACAATGTCCTAAGTGTAGGGGAGTTTACTCCCACATGCTTAAACATTGAGGACAATGTTTATATTAAGTGTAGGGGGACTTCTATCGAAGTTAAGTGGCTCTTTTCCTTGTATTTGTCCTCATTTTAACCGGAAAATAAATTTTTTTGACATTTTTCAAAATTTTTGATCTATCTTGGCCTATTAGTTTTTCCCTTTGTATAGTTATTTTTCCTTCTTTGTTAGAATAAATCTTTAATAAAGTGGTTTTAATTTTCAAACGTTGTGAATCTTTTGACTCAACCCGAGTTTACTTGTCTAAGTTTACTCTAGCTAGTATCCTTAACGTGTTTAAGTCAAGTTTTGCTAGGCTTTGATATAGGGAGCTATAAAACGCGAAAGTCTTAACTCTCACGGGTTAAGAACAAGAACTTTTCGCAAGTTCCTATAATTGATCCTAGAGATTCGTTTATCAAGGGAGCTTTAAAATGCGATTTCTAAACTTGAAAAAGTCTAAGAATTTGCAACATCCTATAGGCGACTCAAAAACCCAAAACTTTGATTTAATAGGCTAAGCATCCACGAGTCTCATTACTTGAGATTTTAAACTGTGGAGAACGAGAGATGATAGAGCCAATTATGTATTCTTTCGTGAATTTATGTGAGTTAATTATGAGCCTATTCTCCCATCGCTTGCTAATAAATTTATCTGCAATAAATAAGGTTGTACGATTTGAAAAGTTACTTAGCTTCTAGCCCAAGATCGTTTAAAAGTTGCTCGGTATAGATTAGAGTTCATAGCCAAGGCATAACTTATTGAAGCGGGATGCGAAGATTGGCGAGTCCGAAAAGGCCCTAACAAGGCATGAGGGCTATATTTTGTTGCTAAGATCCAAAGTGATGTGAAGAATCATTTATCGAAAATCAATATGAAGGATCGAGACACACGACGAAAAGCAAAAAACTCCCCAAAAGTCATGGAGAAGTGCATCCGAAAAGACCCTAGCAAGGTATGAGGATAAATAGATCCAAGTCACAAAAGGAGGCGGATCGTTGTATATCAAAGTCCAAAATAAAGATTGGAGAAAAATGAAGAAGTCGTGGTCCAAGTATGAATCTCTCAAAACTTCAAGTAAAGAAATTCCTATTATGAAGAGAAGACCATTATTTCATGAATGTCTCTCAAGGTTTGAAGTATCAAGTCGCTGCCAAATATCGGTCCGAGAAATGTCTCAAATCGCGAAGCGAGTTATGCCAAGATATGAACTTTATGAGGTCCCGAGAAGCAGTTTTAAAAGATTTTGTCCTTTAGGTAACTATTGATTAAATCGTTCACCTTATTTTCGGACTAAATTACTATCGAAATAAGTCAACAATGCATCCTCGTGATCATTCAAGACAACAATAAAATATAAGAGATACCCCTAGGAATAAGGGAGTCTAAGTAAATAATTGGCCCACATGAGTTCGTGTTAGTTTACTAACTTATAATAACAATGATCTCGTTTTTAAGCTTGGTTTGGAGAAAGTGAAAACTTGAGGATGATGATTATTCATGACATTTCCAAAACCCAAGGTATGCTTTTGATTTCTTTAATTTGAATGTTTATGGTTTTCTATCTCTTTAATAAAGGCCAGTGTGGATTGATGAAGAACGTAAACGTGCTTTGTAACTAATGCATTGCATGAGGACATTGCAATGGTCAAGTGTAGGGGATTTGATAGGTGTGTAAACACCCATCCTTTTTACCACTTAATTACAATAATAACCAGACCAAAACGTGTATTTTATGTCTTTTATGGCAGAATTATGCGTGGTTTGTGTTTTTGTTGTGATTTAGGATGAAATTACGAAAAGTGGAGAAAACACGGCCTTTACGGGCTTTTATTGAAGAAAAAGATGAAAGACGGAGTCAGGAAGTCAAGAGTGCAAAAAGAACGGAAGTCCAAGACCAATTCTGAAGATTTATCGAAGAAAAAGTCAAAAGACGGAAGTTTACTTAAAGCCGAAGAACTCGAGTCTTATTTATTGAAGAATTAAAAGACGAGTTCGAAGGAATCCCAAAACAAAATCCAAGTATTAAAAAGATTTAAGAAGATTAAAGAAGCTTAAGGACTTGATCATGCAATTAAGAAGAAAGTAAGGAGGGGAGGAAGCTTCCTCTAAACACCTTCCTAATCTCCTATAAATACCCCTCATTTTCATTTCATTAGTTTTATTGGCTAGAGTGACACTAGTTCTTCCACCTTTTCGTTACTTGCACATTTATTTTATTGCACCTTTAATTACCTTGTCTTGCACTTTAATTTTCAAGTAAGTTAATTTCATCTTTATTGCACCTTTACTTTACTTGTTTGATCTCTCATTCTACCTTTCTTTCTTGCTTGATCTTGTTGATTTCATGCTTATTGTCTTGCTTATTTGATTAAAGATTGTGTTTTTATGCTTTTGATTGTTTTAGATCATTGATTTTTATAGCTTATTTGTTTACATCTTAAAGTTTTTAAAGTTTTTATAAAAGTTAATTTTATATAAAAGTTTGTTTTTCGTAAACCTTCTTCCTTTCGTGTTATAAAAGTCTTTAAATTTCAGTATAGTAGCTTATTTTTATACGGTTTGCCTTAGGATTTTCACCTTGTGCTTATTAGAGTTATAGCTTATTTTTTTAGCTTATTTTGTGCTCTTTTCTCCGTATTCCGATCTGGTAAATCGGAAAAGGGTTTAGCTTTCCGATCATAGTGATTGGATAAGGGTTTATAACATTCCGATTGGTTGGCTTGGTATTCCGATCAGAGGCATTAGTGGTATTCCGATCAAGGTAAGGTGACAGCTTTCCGATTGGTAACCCCCTGTTCATTCCGATCAGCATTCCATTCTTCATTCCGATCTAGTAAGTAAGTATTCCGATCAAGGTGAGTTTGGTATTCCGATCAAGGTAAGGTGACAGCTTTCCGATTGGATTTTCCGATCCACATTCCGACCAGAGGTTTGAGTACATTCCGATTGGGTCTGATCGGAATATATTCCGATTGGGGTTTATTTTATACTTATTTCGTTTTGTTTAATTTTAAGTTCTCATTTTTATACTTTGTCATATTTTAATTCTCGTCACGCTTTAACTTTAAGTCACTTAATTTCTCGTCATTTACTTTTCAAAGTTTTTAAATATTGAACCATTTAATTTTAATTAGACTTAGATTTAATTTCTCGCCATTTATTTTACACTATTCTACATTTAAGTCATTTACTTTAACGTTTTGCACTTTTTATTTAAAATCAACCAAAAATATTTGTTTTACCAAAATCAACTGAGTCGTACTTTAAGCCGGAAATCAATTCGTTTAGATATCGAGAACAACAATTTAACCTGAGTAAAATCAAGTTATTAATCATATGACTTAGTTTCCTATCCTAAACCACCTTTTGACTCCATCGTTCCGTCCTGGATAGTAGGTTGTTTCGGGTATAGATCGTAACCATAAAACCATTGGAAACCATTCAAAGTGCTTGATAAAAATCAAAACTTTTAACACTTTGAAAGTTTCACATTTCTGAAATACTCCCCCTACACACATGCATCGATATTCGAAATAGTTTAGCATGTGAAGGAAAGAGTTGCACTTGAGTCTTTAAGATCACTTGTTTTGATATATTACATTGTAATCACATTTTCTCCCCTTATCTCTAATATAAAAATTTAATATTAGAGATACCAATTGATTAAAATATGACAATTTCTGAGACCGATTAGGAGATAAACATGTGTGCACGCATGAATCATAGAACTTTAAGTCGGGTTGCTCCCCCTCAACAATATATGTGTGTCTTGAAACAAAAATTTGACAATGTTTTGGAAAGACGACACCACAAAATATGTTGAGGTACGAAGTTGAGATGCCTTGTCCGATATGGTATATTACATATGACAGTGTTTAGACCGTTTTCGGAATGTGTTGGATACATAAAATATGACAATATCTGAGATACCCAACAACATTAAAGGCTTGATTTTAAAATGCCCCCCCCCCCCTCAAAAATTGATCCAAATAACATATGACATTTTTGACGTATAAAAACCATTTTATGAGGAAGGGAGTGTTGAACACACAATTTTGAAAGATTTAGAAAAATCTTCTGAGAAATTCTTGAAAAATTGTGTTCAACGGTTTTAAAATAGTTTCCGATTTACATGAGCTCAAAACTTTGAATGTTTTGTGACTAGCTCATGACCGGGAAAACTTAATTTCCCGTTTGTGAAGGATAAATCATCCGTGATAAACTTTCCTTAAGTTGAAGTTCGAGGTCTAAGTTGACATTTACTTAGAAGTCGTTTTTCATGAACTTGAAATCTTTGAATGTTTTTATAGGAAGCTCATGACCGAGAAATATTAATTTCTCGTTGAGAAGGATAAGTTATCGTCCGAGATATACTTTCCTTATTTGAGGTCCGAGTCCTAAGCTGTGATACGCTTAGAAGTCATGATGAGAGAGTATCAAGCAGCTTCATTTTCCAGAACCTCCAAGTCATCTGGAGTCATATACTTCATACCAAGACGACCAACGAGATACGCAAACCTATCTTTCGATAGAGCTTTTGTAAACAAGTCTGTCAGCTGGTACTCAGTTCTGACAAAGTATAATTCCACGATGCCGTGTTCCACTTGTTCCTTGATGAAGTGATATCTGACCTCGATGTGCTTGGTGTGGGAGTGCTGAACCGGATTGCAAGAGATAGCTATGGCCGACTTTGAGTCACAATACATAGGTATTTTATCAAAGTGGAAGCCATAATCCGTGAGTTGAGTTCTCATCTAGAGGACTTGAGCACAAGAAGCGGATAGAGCCACATATTCTGCTTCAGCTGATAAGAGCGAAGTGCAATCCTGCTTCTTTGAAGACCAGCTCACAAGCTTGTCTTTCCCTAGAAATTGTATGCTACCAGAAGTGCTTTTTTGACTATCAAGGCAACTTGCGTGATCAGAATCTAAAAAAGCTATTAGATGAAACTGGTTTCCCTCGGATACGAGAGTCCCATGTGAATGGTATTCTTAAGGTACCAAAATATCCGTTTAACCTCTTTGAGGTGCTTTTGAGTAGTTCTGGCTTGATATCGTGCACAATAGCATGTGGCATGATGAATATCAGGCCTGTTGGCTGTAAGGAACATAAGTGACCCGATCATACTGCGATATCACGTTTGATCTATGGGATATGAGTATAAGTCAGCGTCTAGGGATGTGGTCGATAATGGTGTACCAACGCGAGCACATGATTGCATACCATGCTTTTTAAGTATATCTTGAGCATACTTAGCTTGGTTGATAAAGATACCATGTGGTGATGGGTTAATATGGAGGCCTAAAAAGAATTTTAGCTCCCCCATCATTGACATTTCAAATCTGTTGTGCATCAATTTTTCAAAATGTTTTGAAGGTTTTAGGTTCGTAGAACCAAAAATAATGTCATCAACATAAACTTGCACCAGCAGTATGTCATTGCCATATTTATTAATAAAGAGAGTACGATCAATGGAACCTTTGGAGAATCCTTTGGAAACCAAGAAGTTTGATAGTTCTTCGTATCATTCCCTTGGATCTTGTTTAAGTCCATATACAGCCTTCTTGAGATGATAGACTTTGTCAGGATGATGAGGATCGATGAATCCTTCTGGCTGATTCACATACACTTCTTCCTTCAAATGACCATTCAGAAAAGTAGTTTTTACGTCCATCTGAAAAACCGTGAAGCCCTTATGTGCAGCATAAGCAAGGAATATCCTGACAGCTTCCAAATGAGCAACTAGAGCAAATGATTCATCGAAATCTATCCCTTCTTGTTGACGATGTCCCTTAACCACAAGACGAGATTTGTTTTTAATGATGGTTTATTCCTCATCCAGTTTGTTTTCCCAAATCCATTTGAAATCTAAAAGGTAAATTCCATAGGGTCTGTCAACAAGTTCCCAAACATTTAGGCGTTCAAACTAATGAATTTCGTCTTGCATTGATTCAATCCATGCACGATCAGTCATGGCTTGTTTGATGTTTTTAGGTACAGTTGAACTCACGGTGAGTGCATACATACACACATCACCATCAGTTTCGAGTTGTCTGCGTGTTCGAACCGGTTGTGAGGTATTTCCAATGACTTGCTCCAGTGGATGATCACGTGTCCAATGGTGAGTGGATGGATATGGTTGGTAGAATGTATGTATGTTAGACGGATCAACATGTTGAGTAGAAGACTCGCCGACTTCGCGTACCGATGTACCGAACGGGTTGATAAATTCTTCTTCGTCAGGTTGTGCATCGACTGCTTGTTTGTTGTTTCCTCCTTCGGCATTGACGGTTGGTGATGTTGGTTGTATGAAAGTTTCTTGAGTTTGTTGAGTATCCAATGGAATTGTCTCTTGAGCAACGGTTGCTGAAGTAGATGCAGTTGTGTCTTGTTGACTTTGTTCGGGTGCATCAGTAGTATTGACAGCGGAAGGCTTTGACAGAACTTGATTATTTCCATAGTAATATTCATCAAACATTGGATCATATAAATCAACCAACTCATTCATTTGTGTCGTATCCGTCGAGTCTGCTGTAGGAGTACTTTCTTGACATTCTTGCACGGGACGTACACTGTTTTATGTAGGTGCCATTGCTGGACATTGAGGTGCGGGACTTGAGCTGTTGTGATCAAGTACCATTTGTGGCAATTCGTCAAAGTTCACATGAATTGTTTCGATAATAATCTTTGTTCTCTTTTTGTAGACTCGATATCCTTTCGACAATGTAGCATACCCCACAAAAATACATGCATCACCTTTTTCTTTCATCTTGTCGAGATTCTCACCGTCTTTAAGAATGTAGCATTAAGATCCAAATACGTGAAAGAATTTGACAGTAGTTTTCCTGCCATTGATGATGTGGTAAGGTGTCTTTTCATGTCTAGGGATGACGAGAGAACGATTCTTAGTATAACAGGCAGTTGCAATTGCTTCAGCCTAGAAAAATAGTGGTAATTTTGATGTCGAAAGCATTGTTCGAGCTGCCTCAACCAAAGTACGGTTCCGTCTTTCGACAACGTCGTTTTGTTCAGGAGTTCGGGCAATTGAAGTTTGATGTTCGATGGCTTCTTCTTGAATGTAGGCTTGCAAAGTCTTGTTCAAAAATTCAGTACCCCTATCCGTTCTTACCGTTGAGCTTGAAGATTGCGTTGTATCGTCTTGAGAAAGTTTTTGAGAACCTCCGGCGTTTCATCTTTAGACCTTAAGAAGTAAGTCCATGTGTATCTGGAGTAATCATCGACAATCACAAGAATAAACTTTTTCCCGTTAATACTCTCTACACGCATGGACCACATTAATCCATGTGTAGAAGTTCCACTCGTCCTTTTGAGCTTGGGATAGTATTCGTTTTGAAAGAATTTCGTTTTGCTTTTCCCAACTCACAAGAGGAACAAACATGATCTTTGACGAATTTTAACTTAGGAAGATCGGTCACAATATCATTCTTCGAAAGCAAATTGATGGTGTCAAAGTTGAGATGTGACAATCGTTGATGCCATAACCATGCTTTGGATGATGAAGCTTTAGCCATTAAGCAAATTGGATTTGTTGAAGATGTGTCTTGAAGAGTTACTGTGTAGAGATCAGAACCACGAGAACCTGTAAGAAGGTCATTCCCATCGTAGTCTCTAACATAGCAAGTAGTTTTCTGAAAAGCCACTTCTAAATCCGCATCACAAATGTGACCAACCGAGAATAAATTGTGATTCAGTCCCTCGACGTAATAAACCCTTTTGATAGTAATATTCCCTTGAACCAAATCTCCATATCCGAGTATCAGTGCAAACTGATCATTTCCAAACCATACCGTACCCAGAAATTTCTCCACGAAGTTACTGAGAAGCTTGAGAATGCCCGTCATGTGCTTTGTGCACTCGGATTCCATTATGAATAGAATGATTTCGACGAGCTGCAAAAGAATTAGGAGACAATGTAGCATTTGACAAATGGGAGCCCTTGATAGAAACGGGTTCCAGAATATTAGTGGGCCTAGATGCAAATTCTAGAGGCAAGCTGATATTCATAGACCCAATCACTAAAGTGGTTAACTTAGGTACCCATTTGTATCCGGGTGGTGTGAATCTCAAATATCCCCGTGTACACGTCCTAATCATGTTCTCATAAAGCTTCTTTAACCTGTTTTGCTTACGCAGAGTAGTGGATTCTAACGCACTTAGTTTCTTAAATGGTTGATCAATGGATTGGTTCATAGTTCTTGTGGGTTTTCTAGTACTAGTAGGCACAAGAATAGGCTTCCTAGTTTTATCATTCACGCCATTATGATTAAGAGCACAAGCATCATGATTGAAAGTACGAACACATTTTCCGCATTCAACACAAGCAAATTCAACATTCGAGGTCTTAGCATTCAAACCGTCATTACATGCAGTTACAGACGTTTTATTCTTAGAAAACTTAGAATTCCTACGGTGGTCTTCTACTTCCAACTTCTTTCCTTGACTATTGTTAGGAATGACCTTATCTTGCATTCTAGTGCTCTTACGTTGTGGTCCGCTAACACTAGTAGTGAGAATTACTCCTGTAGAAGAAGACACACGTTGATTAGTTTTCCTAATATACTGAGGTAACCGCGATGTTCCAGTTGGAGTGGGCCTAGTGTTCATCTTATACATTCCTGGTGCTATCACATTAGTGCTCTTATCATTTCCTATCTTAACTATTTTAATTACAAATATCTAAAAGTTCATTTAAGCGTTCCGCCATAAAAGTTAACATAGTTGCACAAATATTGAGAAAAAACCTACAAATAGGAAAAGTATGTGGGGATTTTCCCAAAACAGATGATCTAGGGCATTTAACCGCATTCGGTTGACGAACGGTGGATGTTTTACCCAAAACAGACTTTCCTTTCATTTTCTCAATGAGTTTTTGTAACTCACTAATGGTTATGTCCCTTTCTTGTAGCTGAGCTTTCAAATCATTTATTTCGAAACCTTTTTCATTCAATTGACGAACCGAAGAAGCTGCCAGTTCTTGACACTTTTTATGATTATGAGATTTATCACCTTTTTGTAAAGCAAGTTCAAGAGAAATGAAGTGTTTCTCAAGTTGGGAAAAACTTTTTGAAAGTTTGTTATATGACTGAATTTGTTTCGAAAGCTCAACTTCAAGATTGTGACATTTCTCGTCCGTTTCTGACACTAGACATGCTACATGACAATATTGATCAAGATCGGTATACACACCAAGTATAGCATTCATATGGTCAGCATAAAAGTATTCCTTCAAAAGTCGATCAATTTCATTAGAAAGTTTGTGTTCTTGTGTCTTTAATTTAGTTTGAAGAAAATCAACTTCATCTTCCAGAGATTTAACATACCTTAAATCAGTTAACATTTCCTTAGTGAGAGCATTATAAAACATTTCCACATTATTTGAAAGATCATCAATGGTTGGAACAATGCATTGTTGAACGATGACTTCTACTTGTGGGTTAGGTTTAATATTCCAAACTGTATCCCTAGAAACTTTTTCATAGTCGACAACACCTTTGTACAAATTTAAAACCCCTTGTTTTATAAACTCAAATTTCTGAACACTTTTACTTTTTTCATCCCATTTACGTTTTTCATCCAAAATTCGCTTTTCTAAAAAAATTGATTGCTTTTTGAAACCCCTTTTAAAGAAACTTTCTTTTGCGGTTCATCACTTGGTGGTGGAACACTAGTATACATATTTTGTTCTTTTGAAAGTTCTTTTTGAGGAACAAACTTAATATGATTGTTAGAATCAGAAAGGTTTATCAAATCACTAAAGTTGGATCGACTTTATTCTAGATGACGAATGATTTCGTCGCAGTCAGGGGAAAGCATAAGAGCAAGATTATCAACATAACAACGGATATCATAAAGCGCAGGCTTGATAGTTTGAATGTTCTTGAGATATTCGGGCTTAGCAAAACTCGTTTTCATATTTCTATTGAGCATATTCATAGTTTGAATAGACTGACCCGTTTTGTAAACAATGTTGTTTAATGTTTCGACTCTCTTTTCCAAAGCAAGAATTTTTTCAATATCCTTTTCTTCACGAGTTTTATAAAGCTCAGTTTGTTCTTTGTTAACCGATTCTAACTCAGTAATCTGGAGTTTATGTAGCAGCAGTTGTTCTTGTAAATGACTCAACATCTTGACCATATAGTAGAACGAATACCCGTTTGAATCCAATTTCAAGACGAGTGCCTTTTAGGTCTTATCTTGAAAGAACCTGAAGGTGTGACTGAAGCAACTTTAATTTTTCCATGCATATTTTTTTTTCTTTCGACATCTTGTATTAGATTGCATGAACGGTTTTGGTTGTAGAATCCTTGTTAGTAGGTTTACTGATTGGAGTCTCGGTATTTATTTGAACCTCTGGATTCTGCATCTTCTCTTTAATATCCTCATTTATGGACGTTGTTGTTGTTGAATCCGAAGTATTAAAAATGTCCATTGAGGGGATGTAGTAGGAGGATATGATGTGTATGAATTATGGATCTTAGTAAAAATCAATCAAGACTCTCGAATCCAATGAAAACACACCACAAATCTTCAATCACCTATCGACTATAAGCTCTTGATACCAAATGTTAATCCCACTTCAATCCATAACACAAGATTTGGAGTAGATTTAGAGAGAGAAAGAGAAGAAAGTTAGAGAGAGAAAGTAGAGAGAATGGTGGAAGGTTAATGTTTACTAGAGAGAGAGTAAATTGAACCAACACTCTCATCCACACATAGAAGAGGGTTTATATACCCATGAGCTTGGTGGGCTCATGGGCTTTGACACTTGGGTCGGGCTTGGCCTATCTTGGGCATAAAGCCCCTACCTTAGAAAATATTAGCTTAAGGTCTAAGCCCGGTTAACCCGACTAACCTATTATAATACAAGACCGTTATCGACTAAGATGACCTATTACAGTATTGTTCGACTATATAAAATATAGGGGTAACAATTTAATATATTAATAAGCTTAATAATCACAAAAAGGTGTAAACTTTATACTCAAAATAAGCTTATCTAAATGAAAACAAATTTTTAAATCTATTTTTAAAACAAAAATAATTTATAAAACTAATTAAAACGATTTTTTACAAAAGAGATATTTTTTTAGAAACAATTTAAACTATATTAATCTAATTAATTAAACTAAAACGATTTAGAGGAAAATAAACTTTAAGCTATATATTGAAAAAGGAAAGAACTTTAGTACCCGTGGTCCGAAGAAAACGCTCTAAAAACAATCAACATAACCAACAAAATATGGCCCGTAAAGTACACGGCCTTTCAAATCAAACTAATCAAAAGCGAAACCCGAATATGGCCTGTAAAGTACACAGCCTCTCAAATCAAACTCAAACCGCACAATTACTAAACCGATACTTCACAACTTTTGCCAACCAAACGCTCTAAGTAATTCCACCTATCAACTAAATCTATTAAACCCGTAAGCTCCTCACCAAAAGTGATGAATCGATACGCCGAGATCAAAAGAACACAAGAGGTTAGAATGATAAGCAACAATTAATATTTGATTACGTTGATTACTAATAGATCTATACTATTTTTTTAGGTTTGATAAAAATATTTTAATTTTTAAACTAAAAACTAATAGATCTACAATAATTTATAAAAAAACAAATAGATATATACTATTTCTTTTGTTTTATAAAAGTACTTTAATATTAAAGCTAAAAAAATAGATCTACACTAATATATATTAAAAATAATAGATCTACACTAAAAGTAATTAATTAAAAGGATAGCTTATTAATAAGTTATAAGCCTAAGCTTAAAACTTATGTGATTCAAAAAGCTTAAAAAGCTAATTGAACAAATTCACCCACAATAAGCTAGATCTCGAAATATAAGCCCACAATAAGCTTGAAATAAGATAACACTTATTTTAAACTTTTATAGAAATCTAACTTATTTGGAAAAAGTTATAAAAACTAATCCCAAATAATAAGCTAGATTATTGAAAAATTAAGAAAGGTAGAATGAGAATAAGCTAAAAGAGATTAACAATAAGCTAAACATGAACTTTTATTAATATTGAAGAAAGCTTAAAATAAGATAATACAAAAGTTGAAAGAAAAATACATTAAAATAACAAGAAATAAAATTGATAATATTTAGCTACCTAAAATCTACATACAAAATGAAGAAAAATGAGGTGCTATTTATAACTGAAGTCAAGGTGCTTGGGGTCGATTAGTCTTTTTAGGCTCCTATTCACCTTCTTTTCTTTAACTTGAGGGCATCTTGGTCATTTGATATGTGATGATGTGTTTCAACCAATAAGATTAAAGATACTTTTTGAATGGACCAATGAGAGCACTTCACACGGATTACCATCTTCACCTTTTATTATTTTTTAATCCAAAGGCTCTTGATTAATCTTTATTTAATCAACTCCACCAACTTTATACTTCTAGAAGGATGACCTAATTACTCACAAAAGAAACACATATTCTATTTTCTTTCTTTTTAATATTTTTGTGTTATTTTAAATATAGATAAAAATAAATAAAAATAAAACTACTAAAACTAAAAATATTTAAAAATTAAAATTAATTATTTTAATACTAAACTAACAATTATAAAATAAAAAAAATATTTATTTAATTTTTACTAAGATTATTAAAATCTTAAAATTAGAAATAAAATAGTAGAATATGCAAAATGTAAACCGAGACGAGTTACGCAGCAAGGTCGAAACCGTTAGCTTCATAATTTTGTGCTCTTCTATTGGTCTATGTGATTTGTTAGTGGATAAATTTTCAGTATGGCAGAAATAGTCCTTCTTGTTTGCATTTCTTGATTTTAAGCTTGAAACTTCATTAAATCTTCATCCTTAGCCCTCAAAGCTTCATTATTTTGGCACTTTTGGTCCTTTGACTTTATATTTGACTTTTCCTTTAATAAATGTCCGTGAAATCCTGTGTTTTCTTCATTTTTGTCATTTTGTACCTACTTCACAACCAAACACAAAACCACGCGTAATTCCGGCATTTACGTTTATAAATACACGTTTCGGTTTGGTTTTTCATTGTATCAAGTAGTAAAAGGATAAGTGTTTACACACTTATTAGGTTGTAGAAATCTTGGGAGACCAGACTCAAGTTGACGTTTTACGTCAGATTTCACGTCTCATCTCGTATCGTTAGGAGTTACCTCCTCAGTTATCACACGTTCATGATATGTTTCACGTATCACACTCACCATATGTTTCATATATCTTATTCACCATATGTTCACGTGTCATGTTCACAATTGCTCACGTATCACGTTCACAATTGTTCACGTACTACGTTCCTAACATGTCCCGCGTATCATTGCTCAGAGGTTACTAATATCATTATTTTCATGTTATTTTGTATCATAACGTTTCATTTATTCTTGCATGTTATTTTCATATCCACACGATCAGATTCGTGAGGATCTATCTTACGTCAAGGAACCAGAATATTTTCAAATCGTTAAATAAGGACAAGAGGAACCAGACTGTTTCTTTCATCAAGATCTTTTGGGGAACCATCCCAAGCGGAAGCCACTCGGGAAACGGAGGAGTCTATCCGGACTTCTTATCCTCATCTTATCCCATGATCTTCGTATGTTCTTTTCAGCCATATCACGTTTCTAATTCGAGGATGAATTATTCTTTTTAGAGGGGAAGAGTTGTAAAACCCGCATATAAATACCATGAATTTAAAATTTTATAAATTAAATAAATCATGACACGTAGATACGTATTTTAAATGCGACACAACAAGATATGACGGAATTAAAAATCATAAATTCACTACAAGTAATAATGTATATTTATTTACAACAAGTATTACGTATATAATTAATTCACGATAAGTATTAATGTATAATTGATACTACATGACACGATATAACACGAACAAAATTTACGAATATGCGAGGTTATAACCATGATACGAAATTAATAAATAAACGGGCTCCATGTAATTTGAATAAGCCTTGTAAGAATAAAAGGCCCAAGGCCCGGCCCATGGGAAATATTAACCAAAACACTTTCACAATTATGTAAATTGTAACAAAACAAGAAATTAAAAGAAACCCTAAAAGGGATAGCTTGAGCTGCCGGCCATGGAAGAAAAAGGCAGAAAAGAAGATTAGTTTTTTATCTTAATTCTTAAAGTAGTGTTCGGGTTTGTTCATCCATTGATCCTACATCATTCGGTAACCTTCAAACCTTAACTTTTAATTATTTAAATGATTAATCATGAATTTAATGGATATACATGTGTTTATAGAAGTTAAAACAAGAAAGGAAGCCGAGTTTGATTTGTTGGGTTGGTACGAAAGCCGAGAAACCACCATGGGGTGTCTCGGTGGGACTTTAATACAAACAGACACAGCACGATGGCTGATGTGGCTGAACAGCCAAAATCCATATGAAACCAGTAGGAACCCTCAGTGGGTACTCCCTACTGGCAGTCGCAAGACACATAGAGGTTGCGGTGGGAAACTGGTGGCTATCGGGTAGGAGTTTGTGGTTGGGAAGCCGCAACACATGGGGACTGCAGTGGGAGGAAAGATTTTGTCGGTGGGTAAATCCTGTTGGGCAGCAGGAGGCCTAAGGGTGTGTTTCTTTTGGTTGTTTAGGGAGTGTTTGGCTCGGTTCACCGAGATGGCAAAAGGGGAGTGCTTGGCTTATGTTTAGACTTATTAATTTCGGACATAAAATAAGAGTACTTTTAGATTATCATTTTAAATCACAGCTTCATGAACAGGGTGGATTAAATATTGGGTCATTATAAACCGGTTTAATTAAACTATAGAAATTTGTATGAACCGGTTTGTTTTATCATTGGAATTTATCATGAACCGGTTAATTATTTTTTGGGCTTATTATGAACCGGTTTAGTTCGACTTATTTCAGACTTATTAAGATTGGATAAATTACGACTTATTTAAAACGGGACTTAATTAACACGTTCTTGTTATAATTAAATTATTTATCATGTTCAAGGCTTAATGTATAATTAATTATATTTATGACATACTTTGATCTGATAATTAATTATAAAATACATGGCACATTATTATTTGATATTTAGTTATAATCCATGACATAATATTAATTATAGTTAATTATAATTCATGATATATTATTAATTAATAACCAAGTATAAAACATGACACATTATTAATTAATAATTATTTATAAGATTATGACATGTTAAAGTATTTATTTAAAATAAACTTTACTATTATATCATTCAACGAATCATGACTTATAAAATATGTTCATTAAGCTTCGGCCTATATTATATGCTTATTAAACAAGATTATTACTATATATGAAAACCTGCTATTTTTGGAAAGTTACTATATATAGAAACCTGTTATTTTTAGTAAGTTACTAATTATGAAACATTAATGTAGTGTTTTTACTACTCTTTAGGAAAAGAGAGCAAAACAGGGAAAGTATTAAGTGTCGGTTTAGGAAAACCAAGCACTAATGACCAATAAAGTTCAAGTTCGTTTCCCAAGGAGACAAGTGTGTTGTGTTAAGAATTGATTAACTTTTGTGATTATATTGATGAGAAAGAAAATAGAAGAGAGATTATAAGAGAATGACGGTTACGATTGTGGATTAAACTAAGACGATTCGTCGTACACGTAAAAACCGTAAAAGTGACAAAATTAAAAAGTTACCCTAAAAATTTCTAGAAAATTGCAATAAATCCTAAATAATGTAATTAGAGTTTACAAAAAATCAAAAATCACTCAAACCTTTTATTTAATTAAATAATAATTTTTTAATGCTAATTAAAGCCCAAAAAATCAATTTAATTAACAAAAAGCCCAAAATGAGATTTTTTCAATTGTAAACCTCTAAAATGACTTAACTAAATTTAAAACTATTTTTGAAAATTTTAAAACTAATTAAAACTATTTAAAAACAATTTAAAACTATTAAAACTTAAAATAATTCTAAAAATTAATCTAATGACAATAAAAATATTCTAAAAATTATAAAATTCCTAACTTAATGTATTTAACCTAAGAAAAATATAAAAACTTGAAAAATCTAAATTTTAATTTTTAATAATAAAATAATATTAAAAATCCAAAATTTATAAAAAATTCTAAAAAGTTGCAAACTAGCTTATAATAAACCTAATAAACACAGAAATAAAGTTGAAATTACAAAAATACCCCTATTGGGCCTAGAAATGGGTCAAAAGTCCAAACAGACCCCTTAATGGGCTTATTAAGGCCCAATAAGAAAAATGTTGTCCAAATAAGCCCAAAAGCTCCTATCTTACTCAAAATTTGATTTTAAGAACAAAACTCTGAAGGCCCAAAAGCTGAAAATGTGTTTAAGCCAGCTTATTCGAAGCAGCTTATTCTTAATGGGCTTTTTGGCCCATTAAGCTATAAGCTGATGCCATAAGCTAAAATTTGACACACAAGCTTCTTTTGAGTTATCTTCACAAAACAACAAAATAGTCGTTTTCGAGTTCTAGGCCACCCCAAGAGCTGATTCAACTTTCAAAAGCTTTTAAATGACTTAACTAAGCTTAATCAACAAAAAGTTTTTGAATAAGCACACTCAATAAGCTGAAATAAGCAAATAAGCACTTAATTAAAAGTCAACTTTATGAGTTTTTTTCTAGCAAAAAGTCAAAGCCAAGGTCTAATAAGCTCCAAATCAAATAAATGGGTCAAATGATGAAGATATATTACAAAAAGTAAGTTGTTGCAAGTCTGGATAAGCCAATATGGCTTATTAATAAGCTGAATGAAAAATTACACTAGCAGGGGCTAGTTTTGGGTGTTGAGAGTAGGAACTTTTCCCACTGCTTGACTTTCTTGACTATTTGTCTTTAGTGACTTTTTGTTGGAATCAAGTTACAAACAAGGCACCCTTGTGATCAGTGAATCACAAGGAGTCAGAAACAACAAAGAAATCACAATCACAATCAGCCAATTAGCACAGTTAATTCAATAAATCACCAGACATCTCACAGACATGAACATAAGTAGTTAAGAGTTTAATAAGCTATTTTAGCAACATTCAGCCAACCAAATTGCACCAAATGCATACACAAGCTTTAATAAATTCAAATGAACATAAATCAACGAGTTTCATGCACTGGTTCAAGGTTTAGATCAAGATTCAAGCACCAAATAGTTATTGATGAACAAGAACAAACAGATTTTTCACTTTGCTGATATACTTGACCAACAAGCCAAATTCAAACACTCAAATCTCTTAGATAGGTTATGTAAACTTTGATTTAACACCTTTTATCCCTAAACATGCATATACTCTAGGTGTAACACCCCATTTTGGAAATGGAATATTACGTATAATCATGGCGTGTCATCAAAGCATACAAGGATAAATGTCTACGCATTATTCGACCATAAAAGGGAAATACCGGAATCAAACATCGGTAACCCCAAAGTAAAGCTCATCACACACAAACATAAATACTGTAAAGGAAAGGACGAAACAATGTCCATAGCAAACTGTATTAAAGTAAAGGAAATGCATAAAGTAAAGAAAGACAGTAAAGCTTCCAGTCCATATGCACGTACGTTTGAGATCTACGAGCGTCCCTGAGTACCTGCCGTTTTGGGAACATGAAAAGGAAAACGGCTGAGCAAGACGCTCAGTGCACGGATGTACAATATAGCATGAAATAGGATAAACATGTAACATATAACAGCGGAAGACTAAGTTCTGAGTAAACTGGTTAAGTATTAAGAAAACTGGTTTTATAGTTTGAAAAGCCTTATGTTTATCTTATGAAAACTGTTTTAACATAAATATACCATAGCTCATATAGGTCATGAAAAGGTCACGTGCATGAATACTTGGAGGGGTGACCTCATCATGCTGATTAGAGGGGATGCCTCTAATTAATATACTGGTTTGGGTAGGAGGGATCAACTCCTTGTGAAGGATGCAAGGCACACACCACATTCACCATGATATACTGAATAAAACATGTAACTAGGATGCACCCATACGCCCCACCTGATATAATAATATGGCCAAAACTGAAAAGGGACGCCACGAGCAATCACTCCGCCGTGGGGAAGTCATAACATTGGTGCCTCCAATGTTATGGTTATGGTACCTCCATAACTAGGTGAAACTGGTCATGCTTGTATATGGCTATAGATTATGCTAATTAAACATAAGCAGTTCAAAACAATAAAACAAATACTGGGGAAAACAGTTGGCTGCATACGGGGAAATCCTAAAAGGAAGGAATGTCCATACTGAAAGGACGGGAATCCGTACCTCAAGTCCAGTGAATGAACGGAAAAAAGACTCCTACTTCTGGATCACTAAAGCTACATGAATACACACGTGTATAAGTATCGATTCACTGATTACGTACTGGGTTTTATGTCTCATTTTAGCTTACTTGGTATCTTTTAGGTCATGGTTTACTGTTTAAAGCCTTAAACTGTGTTTATCTTGTATTCTGATTAATCTGTTTAAGTATTACTGGTATTTCATGTATTATTATACTTACTGTGTAATAATAAGTAACTTTCCAAAAATAGCAGGTTTCCAAAAATAGAAAGTTTCCAAAAATAGAAAGTTTCCAAAAATAGAAAGTTACCAAAAATAGAAAGTTTCCAAAAATAGAAAGTTTCCAAAAATAGAAAGTTTCCAAAAATAGAAAGTTTCCAAAAATAGAAAGTTTCCCAAAATAGAATTTACTGCTTAAAATAGATTAGTTTCTAAAAATAGAAAGTTTCCAAAAATAGATCAGTTGCCTTAATTAAATAAGTTTCCATATATAGAAGGTTTCCATGATTAGATTAGCTGCCTGAAATAGATAGATTTCCATATATAGAAGGTTTCCATTAATAGATTAATTGCCTTATTTAATTAAGTTTCTATAAATAGAAGTTTCCATATTTAGAATTAAGCTGGTTACATAAGCTAACATATAAGTCTAAGTGTTTATAAGTTGATTTCTTAAGTCATATGATATAGTATATAGTTTAATTATTATTTCATGTATTTTAATTAAACTATAGGTTAAGCATTTTAATTAAAGTATAACATGTTTTAATTAAAATGAAATGAAATACTTAGGTTAAAATGTGTATTATTATTATTAATAATATAACCTAAGTCATGTCTAAATTAATTAATTATAGGCATGTTTTAAATAATTAATTAATTATAACTTATAACATAAAATACTTAGGTTAAATTAATATCATGCTAAATTAATAATTAAAATAACCTAAGTCATGATTTAATTAATATCTCATGTTATTAATTAATTTATATCCTAAGTTCATAATTCATAAAAATTAACATGTAACATAGATCATGATTTAACCAACGAACCATGAATCGGGCATGAACTCGACACCGTACCCCGAGCCAAACTCGGGGCACGTGTGCCTCCTTGCTGCCGTGGGTCCCACAAGCACCAACCAAGACCAAAAATGGTCTTGGTGGTGGCGGAAATAAGCAAACCAAACCCCCCTCGGGTTTGTTTTGCTAGGCAGCTAAAACAAACACCCTTATTATATCATTCTTTGATTTTAATTTACCCCAAAACATGTTAGATCAATTTTTAATTATCATGTTTTAATAATAATAATAATAACATGTTCATGAAAATAATCAAAGATTAAAAAGAATTAAAAAGAAGGGTTTAGAATGATATACCAATACGTAGCTTGAAAGGGGATGAACAAACACGGTTTCTAGCACTTGTTTTTAATGTCAAAAATCAAGAACACCCTCCTATGGTGTTGATGTAGGTGGCGGCACAAAAGAACCAAGGAGGAGGAGGAGAAAACTTTTTAGGGTTTATATTTTCTTTCTTGAAAAGTGAAAATGAAAAATAGTTTTTACCATAACCCCCCTTTACTTGTAAAAGTCCATGGGCTAAGCCCATTTCTTGTTGTTGTGCCGTGGGTATGGGGGCCCCACATGGGGTACCCGTACCTTTCTCGTGTCCCGATGTTTCGTGTTCGTTCGTGGTTAACGTGTTCGTGTTTAAAGTGTTTCTGTTTATTTTATCATGTCGTTTATCGTAATCTTAACGCTCGTAATTATATTATATGTATTTACGTAATTATTCTAGTTCGTATTTTAAATGGTGATCATGATTTAATTATGTTCACGTGACATATTTATTAACTGTTTATCATGAGTTCGTACGTAATCGATACTTGTCATGTCATACACGTATGCACTTGCTTGATTATTAGCACATGAATGTGATCAATACTAAATAAGGTAAGTTTTAATCTAGGACGTACGGTCTTAAGGGCACTATTCATGGTAAAAGCATGCGGGTTTTACAATTCTTCCCCCCTAAAAAGAATAATTCGTCCCCGAATTATAGATAAAGTAAGCTGGAAAGAAGTAACATACCCGAACTCAAAATATGAAGTGAGGGTAAGAAGCCCGGATAGACTCCTCTGTTTCCCAAGTGGCTTCCCGCTCGGTATGGTCCCTCCAAAGAATTTTGACGAATGGAATCGTCTTCCTTCTCATGACTCGTTCTTGCCTGTCGAGTACTCGTTCGGGTTCTTCTATAAAAGTGAGATCTTCACGTATCTGTTCCAGTGGATACTGAACCATGTGAAGGTGATGATAATTGTACCCTTTGAGTAAGGACACATGGAACACGTTATGCACGTGCGAAAGCTGAGGAGGTAACGCCAATCGGTAAGATACTTCACCGATTCGTTCAATGATATCAAAAGGTCCGATGAAATGAGGACTGAGTTTTCCTTTGATCCCGAAGCGTTTAACACCACGTGCCGGCGAAACCTTGAGGAAGACGTGATCTCCCACATTAAAATGTATGTCCCTACGATGCTTATCGGCATAACTCTTCTGACGTGACCGTGCTTCCTGCAGCTTCTGCTTAGCTACTTCGATCTTCTCATTGGTCATTTCTATAATTTCTGGTCCTTCGAGTGTTCGCTCTCCCACTTGATCCCAGCAAGTTGGAGCGTGACACTTTCTGCCATACAACATTTCGAAAGGAGCACATTTGATACTTGCGTGCCAGCTGTTGTTGTATGCAAACTCGACTAAACAGATGTAATCGTCCCAATCACCTGTCCATTCCAACGCACACGACCTTAACATATCTTCCAATGTCTGAATTGTTCGCTCCGACTGTCCGTCCGTTTGAGGATGAAAGGCCGTGCTCAGCTTAAGTTGTGTACCCCAAGCTTTTTGCAGACCTTTCCAGAATCGCGACGTGAAACGAGGATCTCTGTCTGAGACGATGCTGGAGGGAGTACCGTGGAGTCTCATGATCTCCCTTCTGTAAGTATCTGCGAGTTTACTTACCGGATCTTCCTTGCGTATCGGTAAGAAATGAGCTGATTTGGTGAGTCGATCCACAATGACCCAAATAGCATCGTGCTTTTTCTTGGTAGGCGGAAGACCGGTAACAAAATCCATGGTGATTTTGTCCCACTTCCACTCTGGAATATCCAACGGTTGAAGGAGACCGCCCGATCGCTGATGTTCAATCTTAACCTGCTGGCAGGTAAGACATTTGGAGACATAAGTGGCTACATCCTGTTTCATACCACTCCACCAAAAGTGCTGTCTGATGTCATGGTACATCTTTGTCGACCCAGGATGTATAGAAAATGGGGAGCTGTGAGCTTCAGCTAACAATGCTTCCCGGAGTTCTTGATTGTCAGGAACACAAAGTCTCGTGCCCTGCCAAACGATACCGTCTGCCTCCATTTTGAATTCTGTCTGCTTCTCCAAATTCTGAATTATCGCCCAAATCTCTCCATCATCCTTCTGCGCTTCCTTGATCCTAGTCAGTAACTCAGGTTCTACTCTAAGATTCGCCAAGTATCCGTGCTGCCCACGTACCATGATTTCGATGTCTAGCCGCTCCAAGTCTCTTATGTTTTGTTCCTTGATTTCAATGCCGTTGATCATTCCGGACTTTCTGCTAAGTGCATCTGCTACTACATTAGCCTTCCCGGGATGATACTGTAGGTTAATATCATAATCCTTTAACAGTTCCAACCATCTCCTTTGTCTCATGTTCAATTCTCGCTGTGTGAAGATATACTTCAAGCTCTTGTGATCCATGAAAATGTCACATGATTCTCCGTATAAGTAATGCCTCCATATCTTCAATGCGAACACCACTGCAGCAAGTTCCAGGTCATGTGTAGGGTAGTTTTCTTCATAGGGCTTAAGCTGTCGTGAAGCATACGCGATCACTTTCCCATGTTGCATGAGAACACAGCCCAGTCCCTTTCCCGATGCATCGCTATAGATCTGAAATCCACCTGTACCAGATGGGAGAGTAAGAATAGGTGCAGATACTAACTTCTGCTTTAGGACTTCGAAGCTCTTCTCTCGATCTTCCGTCCAGACGAATTTCTCTCCTTTTCGCATCAGTTTGGTGAGAGGTAGTGCCAAACGGGAAAAGTTCTCCACAAATCTGCGATAATATCCAGCTAAGCCTAAGAAACTGCGGACCTCAGTCGCTAGCGTTGGTCTTGGCCATTTAGTGATAGCCTCAACCTTCGCTGGGTCCATAGTGATCCCTTCAGCTGATACAATGTGACCTAAGAATGCCACCTTGTTTAACCAGAACTCACACTTGGAGAATTTCGCATACAGCTGCTTCTGACGAAGAATCTGTAGTACCGTACGGAGATGGTCTTCGTGTTCCTCCGTGGACTTTGAGAAAATCAGGATGTCATCGATGAATACAATGACAAATTTATCAAGGAATTCGTGGAAGATTCTGTTCATCAGATCCATGAATACTGCTGGAGCATTAGTCAGACCAAATGGCATGACCACAAACTCATAATGGCCATAGCGGGTACGAAAAGCAGTCTTGGCAATATCCTGCTCTTTAACCCTTAGCTGATGGTAGCCTGACCTTAGATCGATCTTTGAGAAGTGTTTGGCTCTTTGAAGTTGGTCAAACAGATCATCTATACGTGGCAGTGGATATCTATTGCGGATGGTAATCTTATTAAGCTCGCGGTAGTCAATGCAAAGTCGCATGCTGCCGTCCTTCTTCTTAACGAACAAGACCGGTGCGCCCTATGGAGATGTGCTTGGTCTAATGAACCCTCGTTCAAGAAGTTCCTGCAGTTGGTCCTTCAGTTCTTTTAGCTCTATGGGAGCCATACGATACGGAGCCTTAGAGATTGGCTCAGCTCCCGGAACAAGGTCGATATTGAACTCCACTTCTCGTGCAGGTGGTATGCCTGGAAGTTCATCTGGGAAAACGTCTTGAAATTCCGAAACTACTGGTTGATCCTGAATCGATGGGGATTCAGCATCCATGTCATGAACCGTAGCGAGATAACCTTCGCAACTATGTGACAGTAATGCACGTGCTTGCAAGGTAGATATGACTTGTACAGACCGTCCGGGTATAAACCCGTTATGAATGTACTATGGTGCATTAATGTCGCTGAAGATCACCCAATATGAGTGGCAGTCTATGGTAGCATGGTGCTTGGATAGCCAGTCCATGCCGAGAATCATATCGAAATCAATCATGTCTAGGGGAAGTGCATCTACTGCACGAACTTTATCGTCAAACTCTAGAGGAAGACTCTTGTATACATGAGTTATTAATACAGAGTCCCTCAGAGGCGTGGTAATGGTAAGCTTATTTTCTAATGGCAAGGGAAGTGTCCTGATGTTCTTAGCATATGTAGTGGAAATAACTGAATGAGTGGCACCCGTGTCGAAAAGAACACATGCAGCTTGGCCGTACATATACAAAATTCCAGTAATGGTACCTGTAGATTTGTTTGCCTGATCGCGCGATGTCGTGTAGACACGCCCAGTGGTAGGAGGCGGTTTAGTATCAGCATGGCCCGAAGTACCCTCCATTTCACCCTTACGGCAATCTCTCATACGATGGCCAGGGAGGCCGCACTTGTAGCACGCGTCGGAATCACGACGACATGGGCCAGGGTGTCTGCGATGGCAAGTACTGCAAAGAGGATGAGTGAATCCTCCAGCAGGAGTCCTTGCTTGCTGAGGGCCTGCTGATGACGAAATGTGTTAAAATAAAGTATATGCACGAGTATAAGACATATGCGTCATAAGATGTTTACCAGTGTTAGCTGAACGGTTAGGTTGAGAACCCCTGTGGTTCTGGTCCTTCCCGTTACCGTGGTTCCTGGTAGAGATTGATATAGTGTCAGCATGAGAGATATAACATGAAATCATAAGAAGATGCGTAAATAGTAGGACCTGCTGTTGTTGGAGTGTCCCGCATTGTTACGGTAATTATCATTACCGCTGCGCCTTTCCACAACAGAACGGTCGTTAGAGTGACCGTTTCCTTTGGGCTGATGAGGCTGCTGCTGGGTAGCCGGCTGAGACCGGTCCCCAGTTTTCTGCCTGGAAGATACAGTTTAAGAGATGATTATAGAACATATAATGATAGGAGCGGTCTGGTTATTGATAGAACACGAAATGTTTACCTCTTGTTGGGTCTTTCAGCTTCCCCGAACTCATCGCGTTCCTGCAACATCTCAAGCTTCCTTGCTGCGTCGGCCACTTGTGCTACTGTATTGAACGTAGCACATACCAGATTGTTCGCGACCGAGGTGCGAAGTGCCCACCTAAAGTGGTGTGCCTGCTCCTCAGGAGTACCAGCTGCTGCTCCCAGAAAACCAGCCAAGCGAAGAAAGCGCTGCATGAATTCGTTGCTATTCTCGCCCGCCCTCTGACGTATCCCATGGTATTCTCGCTTGAGTTTGTCCTGCTCTGCCTTAGGAAAGAACTGCTCCATCACTCTCTCCTTGAATTGGGCCCATGTCAAACCAGCGACCCATTCATCACCTCCTTTTGACTGCGTCAAAGCTAGCCACCAGTTGAGTACACCGCCTTCAAACCGGTAGCATGCTAACCTCGCCTTGAATGCGGGGTCACATCCCATAGCATTGAAAATCTTCTCAATGTGAGTCAGCCAGCTTTCAGCATCGCTGGGGCTATCAGTCTTTTCAAAAGCTCTAGGACGAAGCTTGTTGAATCTTTCCAACCACACTGCTAGTGTCACTGGAGGAGGAGGAGGAGGAGGCTGATTGTGCTGCTGATTGTTGGCAGCCTGAACTTCAGCACGAATGTCATTCCTCAGTTGAGGAAGCAAGGCTTGCATGGCAGCCTGAATTGCAGCATTGAGCTGCTCTTGCTCGCGTGTGAGAACCATCTGACAGTATAACATAAAACATATGATTAACAGTTCAAAACATAAAATATATATTATATATTTACATGAAAAAAAAATTTATGCCAAAATTTCACGAGAAAAATTTTATGCAAGAAAATCTTTGTATGAATGCATGATGCAGTTTTATGAAATCTTTTGATGCTAGAGAGTGAACGCCTGTGGTCAGTTCACTCAAAATAAAAGACATATCGAGGGGACGCCTATGGGTCGGTCCCAAATTTAAAAGTTTCGATAAAACACATGCGACTAAATAGGGCCAGTCCTGTACCAACCATTACTTAGTCAAAAACCCTGTAACAATGACATGTATATGTATGCTTAAAAATGATGAATGCATGAAAACAACTGTCAGTTCTAGGAAGACCGTAGTGACTACCCACTAATCACAGGTCATATTTGAGAGCCTACAGGTCGAAACCTTGGGCTCTGATACCATAATTGTAACACCCCATTTTGGAAATGGAATATTACGCATAATCATAGCGTGTCATCAAAGCATACAAGGATAAATTTCTACGCATTATTCGACCATAAAAGGGAAATACCGGAATCAAACATCGGTAACCCCAAAGTAAAGCTCATCACACACAAACATAAATACTGTAAAGGAAAGGACGAAACAATGTCCATAGCAAACTGTATTAAAGTAAAGGAAATGCATAAAGTAAAGAAAGACAGTAAAGCTTCCAGTCCATATGCACGTACGTTTGAGATCTACGAGCGTCCCTGAGTACCTGCCGTTTTGGGAACATGAAAAGGAAAACGGCTGAGCAAGACGCTCAGTGCACGGATGTACAATATAGCATGAAATAGGATAAACATGTAACATAAAACAGCGGAAGACTAAGTTCTGAGTAAACTGGTTAAGTATTAAGAAAACTGGTTTTATAGTTTGAAAAGCCTTATGTTTATCTTATGAAAACTGTTTTAACATAAATATACCATAGCTCATATAGATCATGAAAAGGTCACGTGCATGAATACTTGGAGGGGTGACCTCATCATGCTGATTAGATGGGATGCCTCTAATTAATATACTGGTTTGGATAGGAGGGATCAACTCCTTGTGAAAGATGCAAGGCACACACCACATTCACCATGATATACTGAATAAAACATGTAACTAGGATGCACCCATACGCCCCACCTGATATAATAATATGGCCAAAACAGAAAAGGGACGCCACGAGCAATCACTCCGCCGTGGGGAAGTCATAACATTGGTGCCTCCAATGTTATGGTTATGGTACCTCCATAACTAGGTGAAACTGGTCATGCTTGTATATGGCTATAGATTATGCTAATTAAAACATAAGCAGTTCAAAACAATAAAACAAATACTGGGGAAAACAGTTGGCTGCATACGGGGAAATCCTAAAAGGAAGGAATGTCCATACTGAAAGGACGGGAATCCGTACCTCAAGTCCAGTGAATGAACGGAAGAAAGACTCCTACTTCTGGATCACTAAAGCTACATGAATACACACGTGTATAAGTATCGATTCACTGATTACGTACTGGGTTTTATGTCTCATTTTAGCTTACTTGGTATCTTTTAGGTCATGGTTTACTGTTTAAAGCCTTAAACTGTGTTTAACTTGTATTCTGATTAATCTGTTTAAGTATTACTGGTATTTCATGTATTATTATACTTACTGTGTAATAATAAGTAACTTTCCAAAAATAGCAGGTTTCCAAAAATAGAAAGTTTCCAAAAATAGAAAGTTTCCAAAAATAGAAAGTTTCCAAAAATAGAAAGTTACCAAAAATAGAAAGTTTCCAAAAATAGAAAGTTTCCAAAAATAGAAAGTTTCCAAAAATAGAAAGTTTCCAAAAATAGAAAGTTTCCAAAAATAGAATTTACTGCTTAAAATAGATTAGTTTCTAAAAATAGAAAGTTTCCAAAAATAGATCAGCTGCCTTAATTAAATAAGTTTCCATATATAGAAGGTTTCCATGATTAGATTAGCTGCCTGAAATAGATAGATTTCCATATATAGAAGGTTTCCATTAATAGATTAATTGCCTTATTTAATTAAGTTTCTATAAATAGAAGTTTCCATATTTAGAATTAAGCTGGTTACATAAGCTAACATATAAGTCTAAGTGTTTATAAGCTGATTTCTTAAGTCATATGATATAGTATATAGTTTAATTATTATTTCATGTATTTTAATTAAACTATAGGTTAAGCATTTTAATTAAAGTATAACATGTTTTAATTAAAATGAAATGAAATACTTAGGTTAAAATGTGTATTATTATTATTAATAATATAACCTAAGTCATGTCTAAATTAATTAATTATAGGCATGTTTTAAATAATTAATTAATTATAACTTATAACATAAAATACTTAGGTTAAATTAATATCATGCTAAATTAATAATTAAAATAACCTAAGTCATGATTTAATTAATATCTCATGTTATTAATTAATTTATATCCTAAGTTCATAATTCATAAAAATTAACATGTAACATAGATCATGATTTAACCAACGAACCATGAATCGGGCATGAACTCGACACCGTACCCCGAGCCAAACTCGGGGCACGTGTGCCTCCTTGCTGCCGTGGGTCCCACAAGCACCAACCAAGACCAAAAATGGTCTTGGTGGTGGCGGCAATAAGCAAACCAAACCCCCCTCGGGTTTGTTTTGCTAGGCGGCTAAAACAAACACCCTTATTATATCATTCTTTGATTTTAATTTACCCCAAAACATGTTAGATCAATGTTTAATTATCATGTTTTAATAAGAATAATAATAACATGTTCATGAAAATAATCAAAGATTAAAAAGAATTAAAAAGAAGGGTTTAGAATGATATACCAATACGTAGCTTGAAAGGGGATGAACAAACACGGTTTCTAGCACTTGTTTTTAATGTCAAAAATCAAGAACACCCTCCTATGGTGTTGATGTAGGTGGCGGCACAAAAGAACCAAGGAGGAGGAGGAGAAAACTTTTAAGGTTTATGTTTTCTTTCTTGAAAAGTGAAAATGAAAAATAGTTTTTACCATAACCCCCCTTTACTTGTAAAAGTCCATGGGCTAAGCCCATTTCTTGTTGTTGTGCTGTGGGTATGGGGGCCCCACATGGGGTACCCGTACCTTTCTCGTGTCCCGATGTTTCGTGTTCGTTCGTGGTTAACGTGTTCGTGTTTAAAGTGTTTCTGTTTATTTTATCATGTCGTTTATCGTAATCTTAACGCTCGTAATTATATTATATGTATTTACGTAATTATTCTAGTTCGTATTTTAAATGGTGATCATGATTTAATTATGTTCACGTGACATATTTATTAACTGTTTATCATGAGTTCGTACGTAATCGATACTTGTCATGTCATACACGTATGCACTTGCTTGATTATTAGCACATGAATGTGATCAATACTAAATAAGGTAAGTTTTAATCTAGGACGTACGATCTTAAGGGCACTATTCATGGTAAAAGCATGCGGGTTTTACACTAGGTATTTCCAAAATTATAGGTCAAAAGCAGTCAAAACCAATGAGTTATGGCACAATCTTTGATTTGAGGTTATCAGACTGAAAACTTGCAGAAACTAGAACACAACCAAGTGAATAGCAGATACCAAGCATAAACAACAACTTCCAATAACACAATATCAATCTATGATCTTAAACAGATAATCCCAAACACCCTTTATCTTTTTTAAATCAAGATTAAACAAGTATAAGTGTATTCCAAGGTTATCCAAGCCCAATCAAACACATAAACAGATGTAATATGCAGTATTAAGCAAGATTAGACCATAAATTCCACAAGAACACAAGCAACACACAAAATCACCAAAAATCAAGATTTTAAGCAGATTTAAGGTAGAATGGTTCAAACCTCATGGATGTACATCCACACCCACAAATTTTGAGCTTATGTGCTAGCAAGAACAAGCACAAGCTTCCATAAACAACCCTGCTAAGATTAAACAAGGTTAAAGCACAAAATTATCAAAAACAGAAAAAGAGGAAAACTTGATTAATGCAACCTTTGTTCCCATACTTGATTATCCCCAAACTATAAGCTCACAACACCTTGATAAGCTCCTTATCAGGGAGTATAGATCACTTATAGCCCAAAAATACCAAGGTTTGAACAAGACTTAGCAAAATATCAAGATTATAGGAAAATATGCAAACTTTTGCACACTCCTTTGAAAACAGGTTTTAGGATTCAAGATTAGTCAACACTAAACAATAATAAGCAGGAATAAAGATTGGCACTTGGTCTTTCTTCACAAATTTCAAACACACTTCACTAATATGAAAATGAGATTTACAGAATTGTGAACTAAGGAAAAATCAAGAGCAAGCTACAAAGTTGTGATGCTAATGCCTTAAATAGGCTACAAATGGACTAGTGAATGCATAAAAACGTAACCCTAATTGTTGATGAAGTTCCAGATATGCCTTTGAGGGGTTTGAACTTGTTTGAACATGTGACTTTGTTTTGGCAGGTTATGTGAGTTGGCAATGGTGAAAATGTATCCAAGGGCTTCAAATAAGCTTAAAAAGTAAGCTTGAATACTGGGCGTTGGATGACTGGTGGAGTTTTGGCAGTTTCTTCATCCTTGCAGTAGGGGAATCTTGTGTGGGTCTTTTGAGTGATGTGGCAAGTGTTTTTAAGGTTGGGATGTGATTAAGGCACCATTAATCATTAATCTGGATAATATGGAGGCTTAATTTTTGCTTAAACAAAAATCCCTAATCCTTGTTCTTGAGTGAATAGTAGTGGTTTTGATCTGGTTTATGTTTTAGAAAGATGTTAGGCGCCCTTTTTATTAAACTAATCACAAATTAGTTTAATTAATTGTGAATGGGAAATGAGGTGGAATGGGGGTGGGTTCTGATTGGTGGAAAATGTGAGTGGGGTGAGGTGGCAAGTGGTGATTGGTCTAGGTTACCATGGCCGTCTGCCATGATTTACCCCTTAACTCTTTCTTTCTTGTCACTTGCAAATAAAACTGACCAAATTCGATTCCCTTTGTTAATGAAGTTTCCAACTTCACACTTTTGCCCCAAAAAGTTTTGTAAAGTAATTTCAGGAGTATTTCTTGCCATTTCTTGATTCTTGAAGGGTTGATTTGGCATTTTCTTCACAAATAATGGTCTTGACTTGTTTGGTTGACTTCTTAGAGGAATGAAATTGACAACTCATGATTAATGAGGGACCATTTTTGCCATTTCTTCAAAGTCAATGGTCCTTTTTGCAATTTGACATATTTAAAGGACCAAACTTGTAATTTCTTGTAACTTGAAGGCCTTCATGGTATGTTTGACTTAGAGGAGGACTAATATTTACAATTTAGTTTTGTTAAGGGACTAAATTTGCCAATTCTTCAAAGTGGAGGGTCCTTTTGGTAATTTTGACAAACTTTAGGGACCAATCTTGTAATTATGAAGATACAAGGGTTTAAAGTGTCAATTCTTCAATATTGGAGGACCCTTCTTACATAATCTTCAAATCTTTCAAGGGTTATTCTTGGAAACTCTTCATTAGGGCATGGTTCATTGTGTGGCTTCGTTTCCCGTGTTCGTTTTTGCATGATTCTTGTGATCTTTTGTCATTTTCTCAATATCCGTACCTAAAATACACAAGTAACAAACACAAGCATATATTTGGCCATTTTCATGATATTTAGTGCATTTAGAGCCCGTTTTGGACGATGAGACTATGTATAAAAGCAGTCTCATCACTTCCCCATACTAAACCATTGTCGTGCCCTCACGCAATGCTAGAATAAAGTACCGTAGCACCACCAAAATTCATTTTTATTCACTTTTATTGAATGATAAACTAGCTACACGACTACTATTACTTCTACTACTTGCGTTTTAGACATAATGTATGATTTTCATCGCAAAATGGGACGTTTAGGTTCATAGAACAAGAACACGTGAATGCTTCGTTAGAAATAATTTCATCGTCCTCGATTTTCACCCCAATTCCATGCTAAGCGTGCAACAAGATCATTGTCATTATAAGTTAGTAATTCTAACACTACTCATATGCCCTAATCACATACTTATCCTCCCATTTTCCTAAGTTGTATCTCTTATATTTTATTTTGTCTTGAATGTTTCACGAGGGTACATTGTTTGACGTATGCGATAATAGAGATTTAGGTCTAAAAATAGAGTCCTAACGGTGTAACCAAGACCATCGAATTAATAACCCCTCCTAATAGACAACGATGTCAAAAAATTAAGTCAACAAGAAGGATCGATAAACACTATTTTATAACGGTTTTGAACATGAGACTTATTACCAAGACTTTTATACGCCCCCTAACGGAAGGGCCTTATTATCATAGGTTTACCTCCATCTTTTATTCAACTTCGCCATGAAGCTTTTATTATGACTTCGGTCTTGCCTTGCCTTTTACTGAACCTCGCCATGAGGTCTTTATTGTGGCCAAAGACGTATATCCTCACGCTAAGGAGAATTTTGGATCTTTAAAGCTTCAAAGATTAAGGCTTGATTCACTTTCAATCTTGCATAGATTTTTCGGCCTTGTGAGCTTCAAATTGTTTGCTTGATTTAGGTGAGCACTTGAAATCTTATTATTGGGTGAAGCTTTCGATTATTCGGGTTGCCAATACTTCAAAACTATGACGCTGGCGATACCTTAATGTCTTCCCAATTTAATTACATGGAAGCTACTAGAAAAGACTAGAAACCAACAATCAAGACTAAACCGCTAAGTCAATATTTATTAAGAAAAAATATTTACAAGCGAAGGGAGAATAAGCAAACAACGAGAACACATGAGTTTTTGAAAGAATACGAGTACTCTACGTTTAGCATAGTAACTTATAATTAACTCTATCATTTCTCGTCCTCATTTAAGAGACTTAGCCTAATGTAAAGTTAAGGAATCCAAGCTAAGTGCTCAACACGCACGGTCGAGTCAAAAAAATTACTCTTATTCTCGCCATCAGAAAACCTACATTCGTGTCTTCAAACACTTATAAAACATGAGAAAAAATTAAAATTTGGTCATTTTTATCCTTATTTTGCAACAAAACGATAAACAAAAAAATACACTTTGGAAAGCGTGAAGGTTTGGCAAAGCAAGTATCTATTCACCCCCCCCCCCCCCCCCATACTAAAGTTAAACATTGTCCTCAATGTTTCGAGTCTAAGGGTTGGAAAACCCCCATGCTAGAGACGTAGTCGAATGCTTAATCTTGCATGGAAAGGGTGTAACCGTTAAATTTAAAGCCGTTTATGAAGTGTGCTATAAACCTAAGGTTAGAACATCAAAGGATATATCATGGATATTGAGAAAGTCTTCAAAGGTTGGAAGGGCACAAATCCCCACACGTTACTACATTAGAAAGCGATAATATGTACATAGGATAAGCATGGGACTCCCCCACGAGGCACCTCGTTTTTTATTACCGAGTCATGAGCTCGACTCGATCCCCTCAATACTAATTATCATTGGGGGAAGGTGATTTGGTCGAGGTAGTTCAAGGATGGAACTTCCTCGCCAAATTAGTGCCTCAACCTATGTCCATTCACCTTGAAATTGGGGCCATCATTTTGAGCTAGCTCGATGGTCCCATATGGAAAAACTTGAGTCACGGTGAATGGACCGGACCAACGGGATTTTAACTTTCCGGAAAAGATTTTCAAGTGAGAATTAAAAAGCAAAACTTGATCCCCAATGTTAAAAACCCGGTTTTTAATTTTTTAATCATGAAACTTTTTAGTCTTTTCTTTATAAATCAATGAATTTTCATAAGCAATATCCCTTAATTCATCCAATTCATTAAGTTGCATTTTCTGGTGTTTTCCCGCGGTCTCCATGTCATCATTACAATGCTTAAGGGCCCAATAAGCTTTGTGTTCAAGTTCAATTGGCAAGTGACAATTCTTACCATACACAAGCTTATAGGGAGTGCACCCAATGGGTGTCTTATGAGCGGTCCTAAAGGCCCATAAAGCATCGTCCAACTTATCCGACCAAGATTGTCGGTTTTCACCAATAGATCTCTCCAGGATCCTTTTCAACGCTCGGTTTGAAACCTCGACTTGCCCACTCGTTTGTGGGTGATAAGCCGTAGAAAGACGATGTGTAACCCCATATTTCCTTAGGACCCTTTCGAATTGGTCATTACAGAAATGGGTTCCACGATCGCTTATGATCGCACGAGGGGTTCCAAACCGAGAAAACAAGCTTTTCAAAAACTTGACTACCACACGAGCATCGTTGGTGGGCAAAGCCTTAGCTTCCACCCACTTAGATAGGTAGTCAACGGCGACAAGGATGTACTTATTACCACGAGATGATGGGAACGGCCCCATAAAGTCAATGCCCCAAACGTCAAAGATCTCACACACTTGGATGATATTTTGTGGCATTTCATCTTTTTGTGAGGCTTTTCCTTGTCGTTGGCATGAGTCACACGACTTCACAAGCTCATGTGCATCTCGGTAAATAGTAGGCCAAAAGAAACCGGCATCAAAAACTTTCTTAGCCGTGAGATTAGCACCGTGGTGACCACTCGTGGGTCCCTCGTGACAAGCTCTAAGGATGTTAGAAGCTTCGGTACCAAAGACCCAACACCGAATAATTTGATCCGCACAAGTTCGAAACAAGTAAGGGTCGTTCCAAAAATAGAACTTGACGTCACGAAAGAATTTTCATTTTTCTTGAGTCGTCATACCCTTGATAATGAAGTTGCCCGCATGGTAATTTGCGATGTCCGCAAACCATGGGGTGGAAGAATCAAGCTTAGAATTCACTACACCTACGTCTCGAGCGGAAATGTTTTGGTGATTTCCTTGGGCTCGAAAACACTTTGGTGAGGATCTTCCAAACGAGAAAGATGATCGGCCGCTAGATTCTCGGCTCCTTTTTTGTCAACGATTTTGTGATCAAATTCTTGAAGGAGGAGAATCCAACGAAGTAATCTCATCTTTGCATCTTGTTTAGCCATAAGATACTTGATAGCCGAATGATCCGTATACACTATGCATTTCGTCAAGACGAGATAAGGTCGGAATTTCTCAAATGCATACACCACGACAAGGAACTCCTTCTCCGTTGTAGTGTATTTTAGTTGAGCCTCGGTCATCGTCTTGCTAGCATAGGGAATAGGCAATAAGTGTTTTTCATGACGTTGCCCCAATACGGCCCCAATAGCGTAGTCACTAGCATCACACATGAGCTCAAAGGGGAGGTTCCAATTGGGAGCAACAAGAATGGGAGCTTCGGTAAGTTTCCTCTTAAGGATTTCAAAGGCTCGTACACAATCTTCGTCAAAAACAAAACGTGCATCTTTTTCAAGGAGATGTGTAATATGTCGAGAGATCTTTGAAAAATCCTTGATGAATCGACGATAAAAGCCCGCGTGGCCTAGGAAACTCCTAACTCCCTTAACGGTTTTGGGATGAGGTAATTTGGTGATGACGTCTACCTTAGCTTGATCTACCTCAATCCCCGCTTTCGAAACCTTGTGCCCTAAGATGATTCCACTTTTAACCATAAACTGACATTTTCCCCAATTAAGCACAAGGTTAGTTTCCTCACAACGCTTCAACTTTCTCTCAAGATTCGACAAACACGAGGTGAACGAACTACCAAACACGGAAAAGTCATCCATGAAGACTTCCATCGTCTTCTCGATCATATCATGAAAAATAGCCATCATGCACTGATAGTTGTAAAATTACCCCTTTAGGAAAAGGATGGCAAATATAGGGTAAGCACGACGATTTAGGAAAACCGTGTGTAAATGACCCTAAAATGAGTTCGTTCTCAAGGAGGCTAGTGTGTTATGTGTGTAATAACTTGGATTAGATTTGTGATTATATTGTTGAGAAAGAAAAATAGAAATGAGATTAGAAGAGAATGACGGTTACGAAGACGGATTAAACTAAGTCGAAAAAGGTGTACACGTAAAACCGTAAAAAGTGCTAAAATTAAAATTTTACCCTAAAAATTCCTAAAAATTACCAAAAATCCACAATAATATTCAAAGAGTTTACAAAAATCCAAACTTGCCAAAACCTTTTAATTAATTAGATAATGACTTTTTAATGCTAATTAAAGCCCTAAAAATCAAAATTAATTATTAAAAAGCCCTAAACAAGATTTTAAAGTTTGTAAACCTCAAAAATACTCTAATTAAGCTAAAAATTATTTTTCAAAATTTTAAAACCACTAAAAACTATTTTTAAACAATTAAAAACTATTAAAATCAATTAAAACTTAAATTAATTCTAGAAAATAATTAAAAGACTCTAAAAATATTTGGAAAGTAGAAAAATCCCTAATTAAGTGTTTAGAACCTAGCAAAAATATAAAAACTTAGAAAATCAGACTTTTAATTTTTAATAATAAAATAATATAAAAATAATATAAAAAATCTAAAAATTATAAAAAATTCTAAAAACTTGCAAACTAGCTTAATTTAACCTAAATAACTCAAAAATGAAAGTGAAATTACCTAAATACCCTTATTGGGCCTAGAAAATGTGCTAAACCCAAAACAGTACCTTATTGGGCCAAATTTGGGCCCAATAACAAAAAGTGTTCAAAATAAGCCCAAAAAGCACAGGTTGACTCAAAACTTGATTCTAAACAACTTTTTCCAAAGGCCCAAAAGCTTAAAGTGTGAAATAAGCTAGCTTATAATAAGCAACTTATTCTTAATGGGCTTTTTGGCCCATTAAGCTATAAGCCAATGCCATAAGCTAAAATTTGACACACAAGTTTCTTTTGACCTAAATAAGACTTCTGCAAAAAGAAATTTGAAATAAGCCTAAGGAATAAGCCTGAAAATGCAATAAGCAATCTACAGAAAACGACAAAATAGTCGCTTTTGAGTTCTAGGCCACCCCAAGTGCTGATTCAAGTTCCAAAAGCTTTGAAATGACTTAATTAAGCAAAATCAACAAAGAGTTTTCAAATAAGCTGACTCAATAAGCTGGAAAAATCAAATAAGCACTTTTGTAAAAGTCAAATAAGTTGGTTTTCTAGTAAAAAGTCAAAGTCAAAGTCCAATAAGCTCTAGTCTACTTAAACTGGTCAAATAATGAAGACCTATCACAAAAAATAAGTTGTTGCAAGTCTGGATAAGCTAGAATAGCTTATTGATAAGCTGAGTTCAAAATTACACTAGCAGGGGCTAGTTTTGGGTGTTGAGCAGTGGAAACTTTTTCCACTGCTTGACTTGTTTGACTTTTTGTCTTTAGTGACTTTTTTGGAGATTCAGATTACACAAAGGCACCCAATTGATCTTTAGATCAAAAGGAGTCAATAACAATCAAAATATCACAATCACAAACACCCAATTGATACAGTTTAATCAATCAATCACCAGATATGATACAGACATGAACACTTAAGCAGTTAAGCACTTATGAGCAGTTTTAGCACAAATCAGCCAGCCAAATTCAACCAAATGCATACACAAGCTATTATAAAGTCCAATAAGCAAGTCTAAACAGGTTTCATGCAATGGTTCAAAGAATTAATCAAGATTCAAGCCAATGAAAGTTACTGATGAACACTAACACATGTAGTTTTACACTTTGCTGATGTATTTGACCAATAAGCCAGATTCAACACTCAATATCTATTCAATAAGTTATAATAATGATGTTCTAACAACTTTCAACCCTAAGCATGCACAAATACTAGATTTTACCAAAATCTTAGGTCAAAAACAGTTAAATTCACCAAGTTATAGCAGATTGTGTGATTTGAAGTTTCAAACCCAAAAACTTGCAGCAAAACACTCTCAACAAGGCATATATCAGATACCAAGCATAAACAACACAATCCAACAACACAATATCAAGTTGCAATCACAAACAGGTAGACCCAAACACCCCTTTATCTTTTCAAAATCAAATTTTTCAAAGGAAAAGTGAGATTCAAAACCACCCAAGCTCAGATAAACACAATAACAAGCAAGATTAACAGATTCAAGCATATTTAAGCCACAAAATTCACAAGAACATAAGCCACATACAAATATCACCAAAAATCAAGAATTTAAGCAGATTTTAGGATTGAGTATGCAAACCTCATGGATGTACATCCACACCCACGAATTTATGAGCTTATGTACTAGCAAGAACAAGTACAAGCTTCCAATAACACCCCTGCTAAGAATCAACAAGGTTAGAAGCACAAGTATAAAAATCAGAAACTTAGAAAATCTTGATTAATGCTGTAACACCCCCAATTTTTATACAACTCAGTTCAGCGGAAGACTAGTTGGTGTTACGGGATAGCACATTACTCACATCATAGACAACGCATAAAAATCGCGTTGTTTAATAATAAATCATTTCCATTCATAAATATCAAAGTTACATCGGTCCCAAGTCATTATATTTCATACAAAGTTTTACAAAGTATTTGAATGGAAAGTATTGTTTAAGTGCGGGCCATGAATTCTTGTCGTCTTCCCGAGAATTACCTTCAAGTACCTGAGATAAGACATGTTAAAAGAAAAGGTCAGCGATAACGCCGAGTGAATTCATAGAGTTTAATAAATTCCATCAGTATAACTTTGGTATAAAATTAGTACAAAAAACCAATTCGTACAAATCATTGTAATAGGCCGTAAAATAGCCAAAATCATTTTATACAAATCTTTGTAATAGGTCATAAAATAGTCAAAGTCATTTTATATAAATCTTTATCGAAAATCATAATATAGGCATTTGCCTTAAAAATCATTATACGAGCCAATGTCGTAAAAACATCATACAATACGTCTTATGACGTTGTATAAAATCAAATAAAAACCGTTATATGAATATGGTTATGAAAACCAAAACACAAACTTAATATCAATAGTATGACCCTGTATTGCTAGTCAGGCAATACATCGTAATTCGTAGCGTCTATTAGTATTTTGTAAATTTTGGATTAATATAAGCCGCATGACATTGTTACCTTACTAAACCAACAACGGGTAGCTAACCCGATACCAAATTTTGCCCATCTAAAGTAGCGTGTCGTCACAAAGGTCACGCTATGGAAATCTTCTCATACATAAATTCGCTTACCAATCAATGTGGCACGACGGGGATCAACCGTCAAGGCGCGAACTGGGGTGATCGTCCCCAAATAGTACTATTAAATGCATAAGCGTCTACCAAATCCCGGTAGTTCACAATTCATGCTAATGGGACTTTTAGTGACATAACCTAACTTTAATAATCCATTTAATTTCATCTATCGGTTCCTTTATTCATTTATCGGGTCATACAATCGGGTCATTCAATCATTCTGGTCCAAAATCAATAAACAAACAATCGGGACAAATGGTGTCCTATTTTATAAAAACTAACATGTAATCTCCCTCGCGGGTTTATAAAACATTTATAAAAGCATTTAAAAGAGTGTGAGGCTATGAACTCACGTTGATATGGGAAGGCGGGTTATCGGCAATTCGGACGTACGATGCGTGCTTCAATCACGGAAACCTAGACAAATAATACTCGGTCTTAGACTCATGTCCAATGACTTTATAAAAATAACAAGTATGTATACATATGATGATTATATATATATGATGATCAAGTGGGTTTACATATTCTTGTTTACTCATTTTAGTGTTATATGTCGATAGCTTTTATACTAGTTTACTAGTTTTACCCATTTACGTGTCTTAAGTCCAATAAGCTTATTATAAATTATTTAACTTATTTTAATCCATCTTGTACTCATATTATCAGTACATACACTTTCAAGTTGGGCCCAAATGGGTTAAGCCCAATAGTTCTTTTTACAAGTTTTTATCTTATTTATTCCAATTATTAGTCCAAGTATTAGTCCAATATGTTTACTTAGCTTATTAATGTCCGTATGCCCTATAGTTCGGGTTTTATCGGTTTTTACTTGTCATACATGTCTATATATCAGTATATAAGTTTTATAAAGTTTTCGTTAGACGGGTCCAACCATCTAAGTTTTATTTAACAAAAACGTTAATTTTACGGCAATAGCCGAAAAAGTCGTAAAAATCATGTTTATAGTTTTTATTACTTATAAGCATTATTTTACCGCCATTTATATAATTTATCCATTTGATTACCCTTTTATATATATTTATATAAATAAGTTTTATAAGTTAGTGGGTTTTTATTTGACATTTTATATATTAAAATGTGAGTGCTTATATAATAGTATTATTCTTTAATTTCCAAAAATCTGATTTTTAACTTCATCTTCACCAAAACTGCCATATCTTGAGTTCTATATGGAGATAGAAGCTCAAATTTTTATCACATAAACTACATGATATGTGCTACATTTAACTCTTTTATAGCTACTGTTGAATCATCCTTTAAGTATTTTCTAAAAATCGTCCAAAACAGTAACTTCAGATTTATACCCTAAACTTGTTTTGATCATATCTCACTCATTATTTTGATTCCATTGCATGGCCAACTCTCACATGTGTACAAGACCCATAGCTTATTGTAAATCTATTCCACTTCATCATTTTATCAGTTTATGACTTACTTCTTTACTGTTTTATACAGCCATCAAATTTAACCAAGATTTTAACCTTGTTTCTTATGGTTTTTCACCTTTTTATCCATGATTATCAACAACAAATCCCCACATAATATTTTTATCATCATATAATCATCATAAATATATACAATAGGAAATAAAATACATGTTTACATAATCAAAATAACAAGAAGATGAGGAGGACAATCTTTATACCACCAAGTTGATGTAGGTTATGATTTTGACATGGTTTTTGATGGAGAAACTTGTGATGCACCAAGACCATCTTCAAGACCATCATTCTTCATGAGAACCTTGTGGAAAATCAGCCCTCCTACTCCATGAAAACTCCTCCTTGGATGTTATAAGCACCACCAATCAATAGGGTTTCAAAGTGGCTTCAACATATTTGTAAATAACACATGATTTTGTGGTGGATTTTTGATCAAATGAGTGTTTTGAAGGCTATAGTGGACGGAATTTTAAGAGAGAGAGATGAGAGAAAATGGTGGTTTGCATGTTGTGTGTGTGTGGGAAGTGGTTTAACTAACATGGTTTTGAGGTAACTTAGCTTACAATGTAAGCTCAAGTTACATGTGTAGCTTTAAGGTGTACACTTGACACATAAGTGTTATTGTGGCTAGTTAGGCCGGTTTTGAGAGTGGGGTGGGACAAGTGTCCCACTTGTCTCATCCCATTTATTTACGGGTACTCCTCGATTCTAGTTTCCTTGATTTGCGTGCCCTCGGGTCGTTTTACGAAAAACGTTTTTATAAATTATGAATCAACGTCACAAAACGAATCCAATAAAAATTATCTCATCAAAAACGGAGTTCGAAAACGTAAATACGTAATCCTAAGGTTTCCGGTTTAGTCGTAAAGGACGTTAAAATAAAATCGTAAGTCCTAACCTCTTCTCGTAAATTTGTGAGTTTATGAACCAACACAAATTTAAAACTCCAAAATAATATTTACTGATAAATTTATTTTCTGAAATGTCGGACTGTCACCAAAGACGGTGTATGTAAACGTAAGCACGTAACGTTGAATCCTCCGGTTTAAACGTAGTCGACGCTACTTCAAGACGTAAATCCAAATTTCTTCCCAAAAATATGTGAGTTCATATTGTAACATTAAAATAATATTTTCAAATAAATATTGAGAATAAAATATCAATCATAAATTGACGGATTGTCACAGCATTTACCCCTAAACAGGATCTTTGTCCTCAAAGATCATCTTACCTTACTACTCGCTTCTTATAGAGTTAAAGCCATGTGGGTATTTCCTCCACATTCGGTCTTTTCTCACAAGTGTAATTCATTACAATACGCGAGTTTCATCAAACATAACTACGGGAATAAGATCAGGCTAAATGTTGACTTACTTTCTCTATCCATGATGTTCACGGGTTTCTGAAGAATGCAACTTTTCACCGATCTAAGCTCTATTAAGAATAATCAGAATTTCACTTGATAGATATTCCATCAAGTTCGATATACGAAACATAATTCACGCAGTCTTTGAAGTCCTAGGGTAGATCCAGCTTATATGCCTTTCAAACCAATCTTTTATATCATCTCAATGGTCCCATACAACGGGGACTTATATCCCATGATTTGTCAGATCATGAATTCATCTTTCCAAGGTTAAAAATTTTGGCATAACTTCGCTACCCATTTGGCACTTCAAGATCTACTTTTCATATTCACATAACCTCTTGCCCACTATCGGCAGTCAATAATCAAATCCTAAATTCAACAATCATTTCAGATCTCGCAGGTCGGGTATTTTGCAAGGTTAGGTTCGCCATAATAGGAAACCTTAAACCTAAAAGACATGTCCAACACACAATGGGTGTATGTCGGATGTCTTTATCTCAACTCCTGCTTACAGATGCTCTAAGGTTTAGATCCTAACAAGATTCTATCTCGATCCTAATACGATGATTATCAATGATAATCCTTCCAAAGGAAAACGATTAGACGGTTCATTACCAAAGGTCAATCATTCAAACATAAAACAGCACTTATAGTATTTTGTATCGCTACTTTACCTTGTCCCTTCGATTGGGGTGGTACATAGTATTCTCATCAAGGTTCGTTCTCAATGACTTCTGAGCAAATCTCTATAAATTCGATGCGAAGCGAGGATCTTAATAGATATGATCGATACAGGCACACCATGCTTAAATAACTCCTTTAAATACAAAAGAGTCAATTTCTTCACCGAGAATTTATCATTAACGAGAATGATATTAGCAGATTTGGTCAGTCTGTCGACGATGACCCAAATCGAATCAAATTCAGATGATGACCTTTGCAATAGCTAGACGTTTACTAATGTATGAGGCGATCTCTGCCTTCATAATTGTCATCAGTACAACTTCTTTAGACAAAGATACTTTTAGTCATAAATGACATAAATAGAATACTTATACTTACAAATTCCAACATAACTATATCTCACAATCTCCATATTTAGACAATCACAAATGGACTTTTAATCTTTTAGCGCTATCGGCTTCTCAATCTTAATGATTCATATTAGTCGCGAATCCCTTTTTATTATCTATATTATCCTTTTTACAATCATCGGCTATATTTTAAATTGTTTGGCAATTTATTTTGCACCTTCATTATTAAGGAACATGTCCTAACTGGTTCTTTATCTTTTCTACATAATGCGTCGGTATCTATATTCACTTCTCATGATGATATAATTATCATGTCCACAATTCACTCAGATATTCTTTCTATATTATGCGTCAGTAATTACGTTCACCTTCCTGATGAATTAAATATCACAACCGTATTTATTTAAAATTTTTTCTTTATATCTTTTATGTTTCAGTTTCGTATTTACTATTATCTTTATCCGTTTTACTCAATCTGACGTCTAAAGCGTCGATAATTATTACAATAAATTAAATAATAATTATTATAACTAATTAAATATTAAGTATTCAATTTTTATGAAATGTAAACGTAAAGATTTTAAATTTCTTAGTTCGACCAATTATATAAAATTTTCAAAATAAATTTGAATTTAATTAACAAGATTTTTGTTGATTTATCGAAAATATTTAATAAGATTCGTAAATGTTCGAAAAACCTTTGCTTATACTTTGGTCAAAGTTTTCCTTAGTTTGAAAAGCAAAAATTGTCGTTTCAAATTTCGAGTCATGGTATAAATGGTTTACTCAATCCTTATTAAGTTATCTTGAGGTATACACAAACATTTACCCCTAAACAGAAGTTTAGTTAAATGTTTAGTGTATAAGGGAATAATCCCTTTAAAATCATTTGTTAAAACATTTGTCAAAGCATATTTTCATTTCTTTTTGGTAAAATCCAAAGTCTTAAAAGGGCTCTTAATTTTTGAAGAGTCAATTTATATTCCATTATCCTTTTAATCACATAGTCAAATCATGTAAAGTATTAAGTCTTTAATCACGTGTTAATTATTCAAGGTACAGGTTTTTATCGTTCGGCCAATTCAGGGCAATCCATAAATAATTATTAACTCATTCTTATTCTTATAAACAAATAAATGGTCCTTAATGATCACGAGCATGAATTTATCAAATTACAGCCTACACACGTGATTCACCAAATTTATGAATGCTACATGTGTATTAGTCAATCCAAACGACATCATGTGAAACTCATAATGTTCATTACAAGCACCGGATGTAGTGATTGGAATAGATAATCTCTTTCGCATATGCGAAGTTGATGATAACCATGCTATGGATCAAATTTTCTAGAACCTTGTAAATGATCGAACAATTCTTCCATTTCGAGTTATGGATATCGTTTTCGATTGTCAATTTACTCAGTTACAGTAATCTATAAATATAAGGAAAGATAACACCATAGCTCTTCAGGATGACAGGCTTGGTATAATAAAATCTTTCTCCGACAACTCTCTCAGTTGTACGGTAATTCCTTTAATTTAGATGGTGCTGACGTACAGTGCACAAGCCACAAGTGCAGCACCGGGAATATAATCAATACCAATTTCAATTTGCCTTAGTGGCGAAAGTCTAGGTAATTCACCAACAAATACTTACTAAAGCTTCAGATAACATTATCATCTTTTAATAAATTCATATTAGGTTCTTCATGATTATAATATCTATAACTAGTTCACAACCATTCACGGTAAAATTTTAAGTCTTAATACAGGATATGGTCATCCATCAAGAATTATTTAGATCACTTTTGATAATCAACATCTTATCATTTAGGGGCATTCTACTCGAGTTCCCATCAATTAAGACGATGTCGTCACGTCATAATCAATCAATCCATTCTACTGGCACTATCAACTTTCAAGTTTTATTGCCGTCGATAAGATGTGAACTTCTCAAAAGTCTAATAATATCTCATAATCCTTCATAATTCAGGGATATATGGAGACGCAACTACTATTAAAAGAGTAATGTCAACGCATAATCTATGCGAGAGAACTTCAAATCAGATACAAATGAAAACATTTAACGAATATGAATATATCCCGTGTTTTCATAATTTGAGTACGCATTCGAAAGCTCCTCGGATCGTTACCCAGGTCATTCAAATGAAATCAAATCATAAGAAATGATAAGAACGTCAATACATCCAGTCGGGTATCAACACTCGGTAATCAGATACTTTCCCTAAGAATCTCACTATGGGGGAATTGGACAAGAAGGAATTGTCAATTGTCAAATAAGACAATTTCCACAGATGAGTAAATTCGACTCAGAAGAATAGATGGCACGGGCACATATGTAGGTGTCCCTAACACTATGTCCTTATTTTTCACTTTTTGCAGATCTCATCAAATTTAATCTTACACAATCTTCAAAGAAAATGTTGTGTTTATTCATTAGTTTTATGGTGACTACTAATCAGTCTTGCATAGTCCATTCCAAATTGTATGTAGGCGCGCAACTATATACAATTTCAAGATTAACGATGCAATACTCAGTTCGTCAAAATTTTATCATCATGTTTATTATAAAAACATTTTCATGCTTAATTCTTAAATAAGAATCAAAAATATATTTACAAAGGTTTTCTTTATTATGGAAATAATTAAGTTTCCAAAGCGTCTCATAAACAACTTCATTTTGATATCAATCACTTATAAATCTCACTTTGAATAATCCTTATTGTGATGAAAATTAAATTTTCTCAAAGGATACCATTTTAACTTTATAAAAACAATGTGTGATCTGCAAAAGAGTGATGAAGAGTTGTTCACCAAGAACTAACTACAATATGATAGGAAATGAGCTTTAGCCAAATAATCATAAGGTTCATGATCTCGATGGCACTCTAAAAGAATAATTCACAACGTAACTCAATTCAAGATGAGTACTTGTTCAATGGTTGCATCACTAATGCGAGCATTAGGAAGAAGCAAGAAAAGATAGATAACATCGATACATGTAGAATTTAGCAATCAAAGGTAGTCTTATCATTAATCACAAACAAGTCAAAATTGTACCGTAACACATTACGTGTCACTATGTCATACAATTCTCAGAACTCATCCTACCAACTGATATCTCAGTTAAGTTAGGGATTTTTAAAAGATACCACAATGAATACTAATCTACAAGAGTTATTAGGTGTCCTACCGGTCCCGGAAGATCCATCGGTCCCAATTTCAGAAGAAGATTTCTTCAATTTATTTCTTGGACACTGGGCATCCTCGTTAGTGGACAATGGCCTAGGAACAACCCTTAATACGAACCTACAATCAATTAAAACCTTATAATTCAATCCCAAAACTTAACGATTTCCTCTTAACAATCTCATATTCCATACGGGTTAAATTTTACTTTATTCAAGTTTCAACCAATTTTATACTCAATTCGATATCCTACCTCATTCTCAAATACTTCAACCTTATTTATAAACCTTAATAGGGCAATAAAAGCTCGATATGAATCAACACTTAATTTCCAATCCTATAGTTCTTACAACACAATTATCAAATGAGTCACTAGCATGAGATGACTCACACATTCAATTAGTGGCATGAGGCTTTTGGGTAATGGTTCCAATAACAGCCTCAAGTGCAACATTCACCCTTTCGATTTCAATTTAAGAATTGGATGACAACGAATCAGATGACATCTTTCTAGGTGGTAATGTTTTGTCAAACTCCACTCTATAAGGAAAGATCGTCATGACATCGATATCAGATTTAATCTCGCCAATTCTTCTTCAATATCACAATCAACTAATATCTACATTTCTACGAATATCAACCATTTGTTGGGATCATAAATATCCGCAACTTGGTTTAGATCTAGGATATCTAGAATTCCTACGAGAATGGCTTCGATTAATTTACTAGGGGATTTAGGGTTACTTGTGACAATCGACGTCGTATAAATACCTCGTATAAAAATCAAAATAATCATCAAACAATCATGTAATAAAATTACATCATATATATATATATATATAATCCAAGTTATATATATATATATATATATATATATATTAAAATAACACTTCTCAGTCTGGCCTTGTCGGTAACTCGGGAATTCTTCGGCACCGTTATAGTCAAAAGATTTTTAGACATTTTTAGAAAAATGTTTATAGCTAAAAGATTTTGAAATGTTTTAATCAAAACCTTAGTTTTAAAAATCTTTCGTTCTCTATAACGAGAGCTCTGGTACCAAACTGTAACACCCCCAATTTTTATACAACTCAGTTCAGCGGAAGACTAGTTGGTGTTACGGGATAGCACATTACTCACATCATAGACAACGCATAAAAATTGCGTTGTTTAATAATAAATCATTTCCATTCATAAATATCAAAGTTACATCGGTCCCAAGTCATTATATTTCATACAAAGTTTTACAAAGTATTTGAATGGAAAGTATTGTTTAAGTGCGGGCCATGAATTCTTGTCGTCTTCCCGAGAATTACCTTCAAGTACCTGAGATAAGACATGTTAAAAGAAAAGGTCAGCGATAACGCCGAGTGAATTCATAGAGTTTAATAAATTCCATCAGTATAACTTTGGTATAAAATTAGTACAAAAAATCAATTCGTACAAATCATTGTAATAGGCCGTAAAATAGACAAAATCATTTTATACAAATCTTTGTAATAGGTCATAAAATAGTCAAAGTCATTTTATATAAATCTTTATCGAAAATCATAATATAGGCATTTGCCTTAAAAATCATTATACGAGCCAATGTCGTAAAAACATCATACAATACGTCTTATGACGTTGTATAAAATCAAATAAAAACCGTTATATGAATATGGTTATGAAAACCAAAACACAAACTTAATATCAATAGTATGACCCTGTATTGCTAGTCAGGCAATACATCGTAATTCGGACCGTCTATTAGTATTTTGTAAATTTTGGATTATTATAAGCTGCATGACATTGTTACCTTACTAAACCAACAACGGGTAGCTAACCCGATACCAAATTTTGCCCATCTAAAGTAGCGTGTCGTCACAAAGGTCACGCTATGGAAATCTTCTCATACATAAATTCGCTTACCAATCAATGTGGCACGACGGGGATCAACCGTCAAGGCGCGAACTGGGGTGATCGTCCCCAAATAGTACTATTAAATGCATAAGCGTCTACCAAATCCCGGTAGTTCACAATTCATGCTAATGGGACTTTTAGTGACATAACCTAACTTTAATAATCCATTTAATTTCATCTATCGGGTCCTTTATTCATTTATCGGGTCATACAATCGGGTCATTCAATCATTCGGGTCCAAAATCAATAAACAAACAATCGGGACAAATGGTGTCCTATTTTATAAAAACTAACATGTAATCTCCCTCGCGGGTTTATAAAACATTTATAAAATCATTTAAAAGAGTGCGAGGCTATGAACTCACGTTGATATGGGAAGGCGGGTTATCGGCAATTCGGACGTACGGTGCGTGCTTCAATCACGGAAACCTAGACAAATAATACTCGGTCTTAGACTCATGTCCAATGACTTTATAAAAATAACAAGTATGTATACATATGATGATTATATATATATGATGATCAAGTGGGTTTACATATTCTTGTTTACTCATTTTAGTGTTATATGTCGATAGCTTTTATACTAGTTTACTAGTTTTACCCATTTACGTGTCTTAAGTCCAATAAGCTTATTATAAATTATTTAACTTATTTTAATCCATCTTGTACTCATATTATCAGTACATAAACTTTCAAGTTGGGCCCAAATGGGTTAAGCCCAATAAGTTCTTTTTACAAGTTTTTATCTTATTTATTCCAATTATTAGTCCAAGTATTAGTCCAATATGTTTACTTAGCTTATTAATGTCCGTATGCCCTATAGTTCGGGTTTTATCGGTTTTTACTTGTCATACATGTCTATATATCAGTATATAAGTTTTATAAAGTTTTCATTAGACGGGTCCAACCATCTAAGTTTTATTTAACAAAAACGTTAATTTTACGGCAATAGCCGAAAAAGTCGTAAAAATCATGTTTATAGTTTTTATTACTTATAAGCATTATTTTACCACCATTTATATAATTTATCCATTTGATTACCCTTTTATATATATTTATATAAATAAGTTTTATAAGTTAGTGGGTTTTTATTTTACATTTTATATATTAAAATGTGAGTGCTTATATAATAGTATTATTCTTTAATTTCCAAAAATCTGATTTTTAACTTCATCTTCACCAAAACTGCCATATCTTGAGTTCTATATGGAGATAGAAGCTCAAATATTTATCACATAAACTACATGATATGTGCTACATTTAACTCTTCTGTAGCTACTGTTGAATCATCCTTTAAGTATTTTCTAAAAATCGTCCAAAACAGTAACTTCAGATTTATACCCTAAACTTGTTTTGATCATATCTCACTCATTATTTTGATTCCATTGCATGGCCAACTCTCACATGTGTACAAGACCCATAGCTTACTGTAAATCTATTCCACTTCATCATTTTATCAGTTTATGACTTACTTCTTTACTGTTTTATACAGCCATCAAATTTAACCAAGATTTTAACCTTGTTTCTTATGGTTTTTCACCTTTTTATCCATGATTATCAACAACAAATCCCCACATAACATTTTTATCATCATATAATCATCATAAATATATACAATAGGAAATAAAATACATGTTTACATAATCAAAATAACAAGAAAATGAGGAGGACAATCTTTATACCACCAAGTTGATGTAGGTTATGATTTTGACATGGTTTTTGATGGAGAAACTTGTGATGCACCAAGACCATCTTCAAGACCATCATTCTTCATGAGAACCTTGTGGAAAATCAGCCCTCCTACTCCATGAAAACTCCTCCTTGGATGTTATAAGCACCACCAATCAATAGGGTTTCAAAGTGGCTTCAACATATGTGTAAATAACACATGATTTTGTGGTGGATTTTTGATCAAATGAGTGTTTTGAAGGCTATAGTGGACGGAATTTTAAGAGAGAGAGATGAGAGAAAATGGTGGTTTGCATGTTGTGTGTGAGTGGGAAGTGGTTTAACTAACATGGTTTTGAGGTAACTTAGCTTACAATGTAAGCTCAAGTTACATGTGTAGCTTTAAGGTGTACACTTGACACATAAGTGTTATTGTGGCTAGTTAGGCCGGTTTTGAGAGTGGGGTGGGACAAGTGTCCCACTTGTCTCATCCCATTTATTTACGGGTACTCCTCGATTCTAGTTTCCTTGATTTGCGTGCCCTCGGGTCGTTTTACGAAAAACGTTTTTATAAATTATGAATCAACGTCACAAAACGAATCCAATAAAAATTGTCTCATCAAAAACGGAGTTCGAAAACGTAAATACGTAATCCTAAGGTTTCCGGTTTAGTCGTAAAGGACGTTAAAATAAAATCGTAAGTCCTAACCTCTTCTCGTAAATTTGTGAGTTTATGAACCAACACAAATTTAAAACTCCAAAATAATATTTACTGATAAATTTATTTTCTGAAATGTCGGACTGTCACCAAAGACGGTGTATGTAAACGTAAGCACGTAACGTTGAATCCTCCGGTTTAAACGTAGTCGACGCTACTTCAAGACGTAAATCCAAATTTCTTCCCAAAAATATGTGAGTTCATATTGTAACATTAAAATAATATTTTCAAATAAATATTGAGAATAAAATATCAATCATAAATTGACGGATTGTCACAAATGCAACCTTGTTACCCCACACTTGATTATCCCCAAGTTATAAGCCTCACCACACCTTAATCAACTCGATTAGGATGCTATGATCAGCCCTATAACCCAAGAATTACAAGATAGAAACAAGAACTTAGCAAAATATCAAGAAAATGAGAAAATGTGCAAACTTTTGCACACTCCTCTTTTGAAAACATGTTTTAAACTTCAAATTCAGTAAGCAATAAACATAAACAAGCAGAAATAAGATGGCACTTGGTCTTTCTTCAAAACACTTAACTCAAATTCATTAATCAGAAAAAGGATTTACAAGTGCTTGAACAAAGGAAAAACCAAAAGCAACTGCTAATGTTGGGTCCTAAGGCCTTTATATAGGCTACATTGAACTACTAGAAAGCATAAAAACGTTGCCCTAATGTTGATGAAGTCCCCAAAATGCCCCTTGAAAGTTTGAATAGCTTGAGGATCATGTGATGTTTTCTTGGCAGGTTGTGTGAGTTGGCAAGGATGAATTGCGTCCAAAGGCTCAAATTGAGCTTAGAAAGTAAGCAGCAATCCTAAACGTTGGATGGCTGGCAAGTTTTTGTCCTCTCCCCTTTTGACGTCGCAGGGGAGGCCCCATGCAGCATGTGGGTTGGTGGGTTGCCAAGTTTAAGGGTTAGGTTGTGATTAGGAGACTACTAATCAAGATTCTGGAGGTTTTTAGGGTTTAATTACAAGTAATTAACAAGTCCCTAATTGTGTTCATACGATGAACAGTCCATGTTTTGATTTGTTTTTTGGTTTAAAAATGGTGTTAAGCGCCAAATAATAAACTAATCAAAGATTAGTTTAAACCGGTGTAAGTGGGAAATGACATGGAGGAATGGTGGGATTCCATTGGTGGAGAGAGTGAGTGGGGCACGTGTCACCCCCTCACTGGCCTAGGTAAGTATCTTGTCTTGGCAGCTTTGGTCCTTCACCTTCCTTTCTTCTTTCACTTTGTAAATTAAACCCAAAAATCTGATTCCCTTTGTATTTAAACTTTCTCTTTTCACACTTTTGCCCCAAATACTTTTCCAAAGTATTTTCAGGGGTATTTCTTGCCATATTTCAATTCTTCAAGGGCTGATTTGGCATTTTGATGATGGATAATGGTCTTGACTTGTATGTTGAGCATTTTGGAGGACTGAAATTGCCAAGTCATGTTTGATGAGGGACCATTTTTGCCAAATGTTGAAAGTCAAGGGTCCTTTTTGTAATTTTGGGATTTTCAAAGGACCAAACTTGTAATTTTTTGTACTTTGAAGGACTTTATGATATATTTAACTTTGTGGAGGATGATGGTTGACAATTTAGCTTTGTTGAGGGGCTAAACTTGCCAAATCTTCAAAGTGGAGGGCCCTTTTTGTAAATTTGACAAACTTTAGGGACCAAACTTGTAATTATGAAGATACAAGGGTATAAAGTGTAAATTCTTCCATATTGGAGGACCCTTCTTCATAATTATTCAAATCTTCAAGGGTTGATCTTGGGAAAGTCTTCATTAGGGCTTGGTTCATTGTGCGGCTTCGTTTCCCGTGTTCGTTTTTGTATGATTCTTGTGATCTTTGTCATTTTCTCAATATCTGTACCTTAAATACACAAGTAACAGACACAAGCATATATATGGGTATTTTGATGATATTTAATGCATTTTAAGCCCTATTTAGAAGATGAGACTATGTATAAAAGTAGTCTCATCACTCCCCCATACTAAACCATTGTCGTGCCCTCACGCAATGCTAGAATGAAGTATCGTAGCATCTCCAAAATTCATTTTTATTCACTTTATTGAACGATAAACTAGCTATACTACTACTATTGCTACTACTACTTGTGTTTTAGACATAATGTATGATTTTCATCGCAAAATGTGACGTTTAGGTTCATAGAATAAGAACACGTGAATGCTTCGTTAGAAATAATTTCATCGTCCTCGATTTTCACCCCAATTCCATGCCAAGCGTGCGACGAGATCATTGTCATTATAAGTTAGTAATGCTAACACTACTCATATGCCCTAATCACGTACTTATCCTTTCATTATTCCTAAGTTGTATCTCTTATATTTTATATTGTCTTGAATGTTTCACGAGGATACATTGTTTGACTTATGCGATAATAGAGATTTAGGTCTAAAAATAGAGTCCTAACGGTGTAACTAAGACCATCAAATCAATAACCCCTCCTAATAGACAACGATGACAAAAAAATAAGTTGACAAGAAGAATCGATAAACACGGTTTTATAACGTTTTTGAACATGAGACTTATTACCAAGACTTTTATACGCCCCCTAACGGAAGGGCCTTATTATTTTTTGTTTACCTCCATCTTTTATTCAACTTCGCCATGAAGCTTTTATTATGACTTCGGTCTTGCCTTGCCTTTTATTATCCACATCATCGGTAGTTTTATTAGCCAAAGACGTATATCCTCACGCTAAGGCGAATTTTGGATCTTTAAAGCTTCGAAGATTAAGGCTTGATTCACTTTCAATTTTGCATAGATTTTTCGGCCTTGTGGGGCTTCAAATTGTTTGCTTGATTTAGGTGAGCACTTGAAATCTTATTATTGGGTGAAGCTTTTGATTAATCGGGTGCCAATACTTCAAAACCGTGACGCTGGCGATACCTTAATGTCTTCCCAATTTAATTACACGGAAGCTACTAGAAAAGACTAGAAACCCAACAATCCCAACTAAACCGCTAAGTCAATATTTATTAAGCAAAAAATATTTACATGCGAAGGGAGAATAAGCAAACAACGAGAACACCTGAGTTTTTGAAAGAATACGAGTACTCTACTTTAGCATAGTAACTTATAATTAACCCTATCATTTCTCGTCCTCATTTAAGAGACTTAGCCTAATGTGTAGTTAAGGAATCAAAGCTAAGTGCTCAACACGCACGGTCGAGTCAAAAATTACTCTTATTCTCGCCATCGGAAAACCTACATTCGTGTCTTCAAACACTTATAAAACATGAGAAAAATTTTAAAATTTGGCCATTTTTAGCCTTATTTTGCAACAAAAACGATAAACAAAAAGATAAACTTTGGAAAGCGTGAAGGTTTGGCAAGACAAGTATCTATTCAGTGGTAAGTATTCCCGCCTGTCACGCGGTTGACCCGGGTTCGATCCCCGGCAGCGGCGCCAAAATGATAATTGTAAAATTACCCCTTTAGGAAAAGGATGGCAAATATAGGGTAAGCACGACGATTTAGGAAAACCGTGTGTAAATGACCCTAAAATGAGTTCGTTCTCAAGGAGGCTAGTGTGTTATGTGTGTAATGACATGGATTAGATTTGTGATTATATTGTTGAGAAAGAAAAATAGAAATGAGATTAGAAGAGAATGACGGTTACGAAGACGGATTAAACTAAGTCGAAAAAGGTGTACACGTAAAACCGTAAAAAGTGCTAAAATTAAAATTTTACCCTAAAAATTCCTAAAAATTACCAAAAATCCACAATAATATTCTAAGAGTTTACAAAAAAATCCAAACTTGCCAAAACCTTTTAATTAATTAGATAATGACTTTTTAATGCTAATTAAAGCCCTAAAAATCAAAATTAATTATTAAAAACCCTAAACAAGATTTTAAAGTTTGTAAACCTCAAAAATACTCTAATTAAGCTAAAAAGTATTTTTCAAAATTTTAAAACCACTAAACACTATTTTTAAACAATTAAAAACTATTAAAATCAATTAAAACTTAAATTAATTCTAAAAAATAATTAAAAGACTCTAAAAATATTTGGAAAGTAGCAAAATTCCTAATTAAGTGTTTAGAACCTAGGAAAAATATAAAAACTTAGAAAATTAGACTTTTAATTTTTAATAATAAAATAATATTAAAATAATATAAAAAATCCAAAAATCATAAAAAATTCTAAAAACTTGCAAACTAGCTTAATTTAACCTAAATAACTCATAAATGAAAGTGAAATTACCTAAATACCCTTAATGGGCCTAGAAAATGGGCTAAACCCAAAACAGTACCTTATTGGGCCAAATTTGGGCCCAATAACAAGAAGTGTTCAAAATAAGCCCAAAAAGCACAGGTTGACTCAAAATTTGATTATAAACAATTTTTTCCAAAGGCCCAAAAGCTGAAAGTGTGAAATAAGCTAGCTTATAACAAGCAGCTTATTCTTAATGGGCTTTTTGGCCCATTAAGCTATAAGCCAATGCCATAAGCTAAAATTTGACACACAAGCTTCTTTTGACCTAAATAAGACTTCTACCAAAAAGAAATTTGAAATAAGCCCAAGGAATAAGCCTGAAAATGCAATAAGCAATCTACATAAAACGACAAAATAGTCGTTTTTGAGTTCTAGGCCACCCCAAGTGCTGATTCAAGTTCCAAAAGCTTTGAAATGACTTAATTAAGCAAAATCAACAAAGAGTTTTCAAATAAGCTGACTCAATAAGCTGGAAAAATCAAATAAGCACTTATGTAAAAGTCAAATAAGTTGGTTTTCTAGTAAAAAGTCAAAGTCAAAGTCGAATAAGCTCCAGTCTACTTAAATGGGTCAAATAATGAAGACCTATCACAAAAAATAAGTTGTTTCAAGTCTAGATAAGCTAGAATAGCTTATTGATAAGCTGAGTTCAAAATTACACTAGCAAGGGCTAGTTTTGGGTGTTGAGCAGTGGAAACTTTTTCCACTGCTTGACTTGTTTGACTTTTTGTCTTTAATGACTTTTTTAGAGATTCAGATTACACAAAGGCACCCAATTGATCTTTGGATCAAAAGGAGTAAATAACAATCAAAATATCACAATCACAAACACCCAATTGATACAGTTTAATCAATCAATCACCAGATATGATACAGACATGAACACTTAAGCAGTTAATCACTTATGAGCAGTTTTAGCACAAATCAGCCAGCCAAATTCAACCAAATGCATACACAAGCTATTATAAAGTCCAATAAGCAAGTCTAAACAGGTTTCATGCAATGGTTCAAAGAATTAAGCAAGATTCAAGCCAATGAAAGTTACTGATGAACACTAACACATGCAGTTTTACACTTTGCTGATGTATTTGACCAATAAGCCAGATTCAACACTCAATATCTATTCAATAAGTTATAATAATGATGTTCTAACAACTTTCAACCCTAAGCATGCACAAATACTAGATTTCACCAAAATCTTAGGTCAAAAACAGTTAAATTCACCAAGTTATAGCAGATTGTGTGATTTGAAGTTTCAAACCCAAAAACTTGCAGCAAAACACTCTCAACAAGGCATATATCAGATACCAAGCATAAACAACACAATCCAACAACACAATATCAAGTTGCAATCACAAACAGGTAGACCCAAACACCCCTTTATCTTTTCAAAATCAATTTTTTCAAAGGAAAAGTGAGATTCAAGACCACCCAAGCTCAGATAAACACAATAACAAGCAAGATTAACAGATTCAAGCATATTTAAGCCACAAAATTCACAAGAACACAAGCCACATACAAATATCACCAAAAATCAAGAATTTAAGCAGATTTTAGGATTGAGTATGCAAACCTCATGGATGTCATCCACACCCACGAATTTATGAGCTTATGTACTAGCAAGAACAAGTACAAGCTTCCAATAACACCCCTGCTAAGAATCAACAAGGTTAGAAGCACAAGTATAAAAATCAGAAACTTGGAAAATCTTGATTAATGCAACCTTGTTACCCCCACACTTGATTATCCCCAAGTTATAAGCCTCACCACACCTTAATCAACTCAATTAGGATGCTATGATCAGCCCTATAACCCAAGAATTCCAAGATAGAAACAAGAACTTAGCAAAATATCAAGAAAATGAGAAAATGTGCAAACTTTTGCACACTCCTCTTTTGAAAACAGGTTTTAAACTTCAAATTCAGTAAGCAATAAACATAAACAAGCATAAATAAGATGGCACTTGGTCTTTCTTCAAAACACTTAACTCAAATTCATTAATGAGAAAAAGGATTTACAAGTGCTTGAACAAAGGAAAAACCAAAAGCAACTGCTAATGTTGGGTCCTAAGGCCTTTATATAGGCTACATTGAACTACTAGAAAGCATAAAAACGTTTCCCTAATGTTGATGAAGTCCCCAAAATGCCCCTTGAAAGTTTGAATAGCTTGAGGATCATGTGATGTTTTCTTGGCAGGTTGTGTGAGTTGGCAAGGATGAATTGCATCCAAAGGCTCAAATTGAGCTTAGAAAGTAAGCAGCAATCCTAAACGTTGGATGGCTGGCAAGTTTTTGTCCTCCTCCCTTTTGACGTCGCAGGGGAGGCCCCATGCAGCATGTGGGTTGGTGGGTTGCCAAGTTTAAGGGTTGGGTTGTGATTAGGAGACTACTAATCAAGATTCTGGAGGTTTTTAGGGTTTAATTACAAATAATTAAGAAGTCCCTAATTGTTTTCATACGATGAACAGTCCATGTTTTGATTTGTTTTTGGGTTTAAAAATGGTGTTAAGCGCCAAATAATAAACTAATGAAAGATTAGTTTAAACCGGTGTAAGTGGGAAATGACATGGAGGAATGGTGGGATTCCATTGGTGGAGAGAGTGAGTGGGGCACGTGTCACCCCCTCACTGGCCTAGGTAAGTATCTTGTCTTGGCAGCTTTGGTCCTTCACCTTCCTTTCTTCTTTCACTTTGTAAATTAAACCCAAAAATCTGATTCCCTTTGTATTTAAACTTTCTCTTTTCACACTTTTGCCCCAAATACTTTTCCAAAGTATTTTCAGGGGTATTTCTTGCCATATTTCAATTCTTCAAGGGCTGATTTGGCATTTTGATGATGGATAATGGTATTGACTTGTATGTTGAGCATTTGGAGGACTGAAATTGCCAAGTCATGTTTGATGAGGGACCATTTTTACCAAATGTTGAAAGTTAAGGGTCCTTTTTGTAATTTTGGGATTTTCAAAGGACCAAACTTGTAATTTTTTGTACTTTGAAGGACTTTATGATATATTTGATTTATGGAGGATGATGGTTGACAATTTAGCTTTGTTGAGGGGCTAAACTTGCCAAATCTTCAAAGTGGAGGGCCCTTTTTGTAATTTTGACAAACTTTAGGGACCAAACTTGTAATTATGAAGATAAAAGGGTATAAAGTGTCAATTCTTCCATATTGGAGGACCCTTCTTCATAATTCTTCAAATCTTCAAGGGTTGATCTTGGGAAAGTCTTCATTAGGGCTTGGTTCATTGTGCGGCTTCGTTTCTCGTGTTCGTTTTTGTATGATTCTTGTGATCTTTGTCATTTTCTCAATATCCGTACCTAAAATACACAAGTAACAAACACAAGCATATATATGGGTATTTTGATGATATTTAATGCATTTTAAGCCCTATTTGGAAGATGAGACTATGCATAAAAGCAGTCTCATCACATCCCAACCTTAAAAACACTTGCCACATCACTCAAAAGACCCACACAAGATTCCCCTGCTGCATGGATGAAGAAACTGCCAAAACTCCACCAGTCATCCAACGCCCAGTATTCAAGCTTACTTTTTAAGCTTATTTTAAGCCCTTGGATACATTTTCACCATTGCCAACTCGTTTAACCTGCCAAAACAATGTCACATGTTCATGCAAGTTTAAACCCCTCAAGGGCATATCTGGAACTTCATCAACAATTAGGGTTACGTTTTTATGCATTCACTAGTCTATTTGTAGCCTATTTAAGGCATTAGCATCACAACTTTGTAGCTTGCTCTTGATTTTTCCTTAGTTCACAATTATGTAAATCTCATTTTCATATTAATGAAGTGTGTTTGAAATTTGTGAAGAAAGACCAAGTGCCAATCTTTATTCCTGCTTATTATTGTTTAGTGTTAATTAATCTTGAATCCTAAAACCTGTTTTCAAAGGAGTGTGCAAAAGTTTGCATATTTTTCTATAATCTTGATATTTTGCTAAGTCTTGTTCAAACCTTGGAGTTTTTGGGCTATAAGTGATGTAAACACCCTGATAAGGAGCTTATCAAGGTGTTGTGAGCTTATAGTTTGGGGATAATCAAGTGTGGGGAACAAAGGTTGCATTAATCAAGTTTCCCTCTTTTTCTGTTTTTGATAATTTTGTACTTTAACCTTGTTGAATCTTAGCAGGGTTGTTTGTGGAAGCTTGTGCTTGTTCTTGCTAGCACATAAGCTCAAAATTCGTGGGTGTGGATGTACATCCATGAGGTTTAAACCATTCTACCTTAAATCTGCTTAAAATCTTGATTTTTGGTGATTTTGTGTGTTGCTTGTGTTCTTGTGGAATTTATGGTCTAATCTTGCTTAATACTGCATATTACATTTGTTTATGTGTTTGATTGGGCTTGGGTAACTTTGGAATACACTTATACTTGTTTAATCTTGATTTAAAAAAGATAAGGGGTGTTTGGGATTATCTGTTTAAGATCATAGATTGATATTATGTTATTGGAAGTTGTTGTTTATGCTTGGTATTTTCTATTCACTTGGTTGTGTGCTAGTTTCTGCAAGTTTTTAGTCTTATAACCTCAAATCAAAGATTGTGCCATAACTTATAGGTTTTGACTGCTTTTGACCTAAAACTTTGGAAATACCTAGAGTATATGCATGTTTAGGGATAAAAGGTGTTAAATCAAAGTTTACATAACCTATCTCAGAAATTTGAGTGTTTGAATTTGGCTTGTTGGTCAAGTATATCAGCAAAGTCAAAAATCTGTTTGTTCTTGTTCATCAGTAACTATTTGGTGCTTGAATCTTGATCTAAACCTTGAACCAGTGCATGAAACTTGTTGATTTATGTTAATTTGAATTTATTAAAGCTTGTGTATGCATTTGGTTGGGTGAATCTTGCTAAAATAGCTTATTGAACTCTTAACTGCTTATGTTCATGTCTGTGAGATGTCTGGTGATTGATTGAATTAACTGTGCTAATTGGCTGATTGTGATTGTGATTTCTTTGTTGTTTCTGACTCCTTGTGATTCACTGATCACAAGGTTTCCTTGTTTGTAACTTGATTCCAACAAAAAGTCACTAAAGACAAATAGTCAAGAAAGTCAAGCAGTGGGAAAAGTTCCCACTGCTCAACACCCAAAACTAGTCCCTGCTAGTGTAATTTTTCATTCAGCTTATTAATAAGCCATATTGGCTTATCCAGACTTGCAACAACTTACTTTTTGAAATAGATCTTCATCATTTGACCAATTTATTTGATCTGGAGCTTATCAGACCTTGGCTTTGACTTTTTGCTAGAAAACTCATAAAGTTGACTTTTAATTAAGTGCTTATTTGCTTATTTCAGCTTATTGAGTGTGCTTATTGAATTTTTTTTGTTGATTAAGCTTAGTTAAGTCATTTAAAAGCTTTTGAAAGTTGAATGAGCTCTTGGGGTGGCCTAGAACTCCAAAACGACTATTTTGTCGTTTTGTGAAGATAGCTTATTGCTTATTCAGGCTTATTCCTTGAGCTTTTTCCAATTTTCTTTTTACAGATCTCTTAAGTAACTCAAAAGAAGCTTGTGTGTAAAACTTTAGCTTATGGCATCAGCTTATAGCTTAATGGGCCAAAAAGCCCATTAAGAATAAGCTGCTTTGAAATAAGCTAGCTTAAACACATTTTCAGCTTTTGGGCCTACAGAGTTTTGTTCTTAAAATCAAATTTTGAGTCAGATAGGAGCTTTTGGGCTTATTTGGGCAACATTTTTCTTATTGGGCCTTAATAAGCCCATTAAGGGGTCTGTTTGGACTTTTGGCCCATTTCTAGGCCCAATAGGGGTATTTTTGTAATTTCAAATTCATTTTTGTGTTTATTAGATTAAAATGAGCTATTTTTCAACTTTTTAGAATTTTTTATAAATTTTGGATTTTTAATATTATTTTTTATTATTTTATTATTAAAAATTAAAATTTATATTATTCGATTTTATATTTTTCTTATGTCAAATACATTAAGTTAGGAATTTTATAATTTTTAGAATATTTTAATTGTTATTAGATTAATTTTTAGAATTATTTTAAGTTTTAATAGTTTTTAATTGTTTTTTAAATAGTTTTAATTAATTTTAAAATTTTCAAAAATAGTTTTAAACTTAGTTAAGTCATTTTAGAGTTTTACAATTGAAAAAATCTCATTTTGGGCTTTTTGTTAATTAAATTGATTTTTTGGGCTTTATTTAGCACTAAAAAATTATTATTTAGTTACATAAAAGGTTTGAGTGATTTTTGATTTTTTGTAAACTCTAATTACATTATTTAGGATTTATTGAAATTTTCTAGGATTTTTTAGGGTAAATTTTTAATTTTGTCACTTTTTACGGTTTTTACGTGTAGGACTAATCGTCTTAGTTTAATCCACAATCGTAACCGTCATTATCTTCTAATCTCTCTTCTATTTTCTTTCTCATCAATATAATCACGAAAGTTAATCAATTCTTAACACAACACACTTGTCTCCTTGAGAAACGAACTTGAACTTCATTGGTCATTAGTGCTTGGTTTTCCTAAACCGACACTTAATACTTTCTCTATTTTGCTCTCTTTTCCTAAAGAGTAGTAAAAACACTACATCATTTTGGCACCGCTTCCGGGGAGGCGTGTTGTGTTTTGATTTGGAAATTGTTGTTTTTATATACTAACCATAATTAGTATTGTATTAGTAGCACTCTACTAATACGTATTATCTGTTTTCGTTTTTTGTGTGAATATTATTAATATATTGTATACGTAGAACAATAAATTCACAAATACTCCAAAAGTGTGAAAACACAACCTTGATTGGGAGGTCATTACTCAATCATTGTATTTGAATCTCAAACAAGAAAGAAAAGGCAAAAATAGATAAATACTTTCGTGAAGCTCGATTTTAAAAAATACAAACTATAAGGTGGGTATAAGGCGGGTATTATAAAATATACCCTAAGGAAAAAGGCTCTTAAGTGCTTCGCGCCGCCTTGTTTCCCCGCTTGCTTGTGAGTATTTTGAGATTGAAATCTGATCGAGGGTTTTGCCGCCCAAAGTATTATTAAGTATCATATATACTTTCTTGGTTTCATTTGATTAAACCATCTTGAACGTTTTGGTGTTCCACCAACGTTCTAAAGTCATCGAAGGCGTTCACTTCACGTGATCGTTTTCATTCCTTGAGACTTCTTTAATCAAGAGATTTGATTAAGTAGGAGATTTGTAGATTTTTGTCTACTTAATACAATCACAAAAATCCAAAAAAAAAAGTAAAAGCAATCAAAAACCACAAAAAAATTGGAAAAATACAAAACACCAAAAAGAATCTTCTTTGCTCATCCCCACGTTGTACATGATGTTTATGCAAACTCGCAACCCAGCAAGACGTGCACGTAAACGTAGAAACCAAAAGGAGTCAACACCTACTCCTAATCTTTCTAGTGAGGAGTCTCCTATTGACGAACCTATCGTAAGAGAAGAACCAACCATGGCGAATCGAACTATGATGGAGTTACTTCAAGCACCCACCGAGGGTTATGGAGAGGCTATTGTGATTCCCGCTATCCTTGCGGAGAATTTTGAAGTGAAAACGGGTTTGTTATCGATGATCCAAAACAACAAATTCCGTGGTGATGAAAAGGACAACCCGCACAATCATATCCGCCAATTCAATCGTCTTACCGCCACTTGCAAATTTAAGGATGTTGCTAATGATTCGATTAAGATGATGCTTTTTCCGTATTCCTTAGCGGGGCCTACTAAAATTTGATTAGAGAAAGAGCCACCCAATTCTATATTGACGTGGAAGGATCTCGTTTCTAAGTTTGTGAACCAATTTTTCCCGCCCTCCAAGACTACGCATTTGAAAAACGAGATTTCAAAATTTTCACAAGAATTTAATGAGAGTTTTCAACGGCTTGGAATAGGTTTAAGGAAATGTTACATGAGTGTCCTCATCTCGGTTTTTCCGACTTGCATCAGATTGACACGTTTTACAATGGACTAAATGATCATGAAAGGGATTATCTAAATGCCGCCGCGGGTGGTAATTTTTTGTGTAAAATGGTTGAGGAAGCGTTGTTGATAAAGGACAATAGATCTAAGGTGTATAGTCCTCGTAACACATCGAGTGTTCGAAAGGCTTCGTATTCGGCTTGACCTTCTTTGTCCAATACCATTGATGCTTGCCAAATTGAGGCGAACTTGGAAAACAAAATCTTTGATAAGCTTAAATGACTTTTAATTGAATTCAAAGTTGGAGAACAAAGTGCTCCCGCTACGGCTAAAACAGTTGAGGTTTCATGCATGTATTGTGGTGGAGGTCATGATTTCTCCGAGTGCATTACCAACGGTGGTAACACTACGAGTGCCTACGCGGCCACGGGAACTTACAACTAAAACGGTCAAGTTACCCGCTTTAATCAATTGACTCCACCGGGTTTTGCTCCTAATCAAAATGCTAACAACAACTATCGAAACAATCAAGTTGGTTTTAAAAACAACTACAAAGGAAACTATGGGAATCAAGGGGCTAATAATCAAGTTTCAAACAAAAATCAAAATAATGATTTTCAAAACAACAACAAGGGTTTGTAAACTTTGAAAGATCTTCCAAATGAATTTGTTGAATACGCTAATGGAAACTATGCTAGGTTTGACAACATTCAAAGAGAAATCATTAGCCTAAGATCCGAGTTTAAGAACGACTTGAAGAAGGAGTTGAAAAACTAGTTAGCAAATGAGCTTAAAATCCATACAAACAAAATGGAAGGAAATGTAACTAGGTTACAACAAATCAAACAAAAAATGGAACAAGGGCAACATGAAATAAAACAAGAGATGATTAAGGCCGAGAAGAGGCAATCCATGTTTGAGGATAAAATTTCATCTATGTTTGAGGCTATTATGTACAAACCGTCTTCGAGTAGTCTTCCTAGTAACACCATATCAAACCCTAAGGAGAGATGAAAGTGATTACCACACGTAGTGGTAAGACACTTAAGGAACCGACTCCTCAACCAATTGCTCCTACGGAGGATGCAATTGAGGAAGAACCCGAGGTGGTGGTCGAAAAGGAGCATGTCCCAATCCCATGAAGTACCGCTCATGCCACACCTACGGTTGACCCATTACCACATTTGGAACCCGAGATTCCAAAGGCTATGCCTATGCCTCAACCCACACCACCCTTGCCCTATCCATCGAGACTTAGAAAGGAGAAACGTCAAGAGCGCGATAATTATCAATTTGAGCTTTTTATGAAAATGTTTCGTGACGTTCATTTTAATGTGAGTTTTGTCGATGCTTTGGTCATGATGCCTCGATTTGCCGCTAACTTTAAGAGTATGTTGAACAACAAGGAGAAATTCCAACAATTGTCTAGTTGTTCATCGGTTTATCTTAACCGCATACCCAAAAAAGTCGGTGATCCCGGTAAATTCTTGATTCCTTGTGCAATCCAAGATATGGAAGAATGCCATCCCTTGGCCGATCTTGGTGCTAGTATTAACTTGATGCCACTTGCAATCTTCAAGTCTCTCAATCTTCCTAATCTTACTCCTTCACTAATGTCTATCGAGTTGGCCGACCATTCCACGATTCCCACATGTGGATTGGCGGAAGACGTTTTTGTGAAAGTGGGAAAGTTCTATTATCCGGTAGACTTTATCGTTGTCGATATTCCCACGGATCCTCAAGTTCCTCTTATTTTAGGTCGTTCGTTTTTAGATACGTTTATGGCTTTAATCGATGTGCATGCTAGAAAGATCACCTTACGTTTCAACGACGAGGAACTTGTTATAAACGCAACTCAAAATTCTCAAATTTCTCATGTTTATTCCGTTGCTACCATAAACCTCGTTGATATGATTGACGTTGTTTGCGAGGAATTTTCACAAGAAGTTTTAGGTTTTGGTGATGATGAGAATAATGGCAATCCCACTATGTTAGATCCCATTCTTGATAACTCGACACCAACCTTCACTCCATTTGAAGGTGGTGGTTTTATGTTGGAAGAATTCGATGTTCTACGTACTTGTGACGAAGACCTCGACAATGATGAGGACTTCTCGATTATCAAGGATTTTCTTACCGATTTACCATTCCCTCCACCCGAGGAGGTTATGAGTATCGAGCCCAAATCTTCAATTGAGGAACCACCGATCCTCGAGTTGAAAGATCTACCTCCTCATCTCGAATACGTATTTTTGGAGGAGGGCGACAAGTTGCCGGTTATTATTACGAAAGAACTTTCGGATGATGAAAAAACCGCACTTGTCGATGTTCTAAATGATCACAAAGGGGCAATTGCGTGGAAGTTATCCGACATTAAGGGGATCGATCCCAAATTTTGTACCTACAAAATCTTAATGGAGGAGGATTACAAGCCCGCAATCCAATGTCAAAGGAGGGTGAACCCCAAAATTCACGACGTCATCAAAAAGGAGGTCCTAAAACTCCTTGACGCGGGAATGATTTACCCTATTTCCGATAGCCCTTGGGTTAGTCCTATTCATTGTGTCCCTAAAAAGGGAGGAATGACCGTTGTGCCAAACAATGCCAACGAGTTAATTCCCATTAGACTCGTGACCGGATGGAGAGTGTGCACTGACTATCGTAAGTTGAATGACGCCACTCGAAAAGACCATTTTCCCTTGCCCTTCATGGACCAAATGTTGGAGCGTCTTGCGGGAAACGATTTCTATTGCTTTTTAGATTGTTTTTCCGGTTACTTCCAAATCCCCATCGATCCTCGTGATCAAGAAAAACTACGTTTACGTGTCCATATGGAACATTTGCCTATCGTAGAATGTCATTCGGACTTTGCAATGCACCGGGAACCTTTCAAAGGTGCATGATGGCTATTTTTCATGATATGATCGAGAAGACGATGGAAGTCTTCATGGATGACTTTTCCATGTTTGGTAGTTCGTTCACCTCGTGTTTGTCGAATCTTGAGAGAATGTTGAAGCGTTGTGAGGAAACCAACCTTGTGCTTAATTGGGAAAAATGTCATTTTATGGTTAAAAGTGGAATCGTCTTAGGGCACAAGGTTTCGAAAGCAGGGATTGAGGTAGATCAAGCTAAGGTAGACATCATCGCCAAATTACCTCATCCCAAAACCATTAAGGGAGTTAGGAGTTTCCTAGTCCACGCGGGATTTTATCGTCGATTCATCAAGGATTTTTCAAAGATCTCTCGACCTATTACACATCTCCTTGAAAAAGATGCACGTTTTGTCTTTGACGAAGATTGTTTACGAGCCTTTGAAATCCTTAAGAGGAAACTTACCAAAGCTCCCATTCTTGTTGCTCCTAATTGGAACCTCCGCTTTGAGCTCATGTGTGACGCTAGTGACTACACTATTGGGGCCGTATTGGGGCAACGTCATGAAAACACTTCTTGCCTATTCACTATGCTAGCAAGACGATGACCGAGGCTCAACTAAAATACACTACAACATAGAAGGAGTTCCTTGCCGTGGTGTATGCATTTCAGAAATTCCGACCTTATCTCGTCTTGACGAAATGCATAGTGTATACGGATCATTTGGCTATCAAGTTTCTTATGGCTAAACAAGATGCAAAGCCGAGATTACTTCGTTGGATTCTCCTCCTTCAATAATTTGATCACAAAATCGTTGACAAAAAAGGAGCCGAGAATCTAGCGGCCGATCATCTTTCTCGTTTGGAAGATCCTCACCAAAGTGTTTTCGAGCCCAAGGAAATCACCGAAACATTTCCGCTCGAGACACTTGGTGTAGTGAATTCTAAGCTTGATTCTTCCACCCCATGATTTGCGGACATCGCAAATTACCATGCGGGCAACTTCATCATCAAGGGTATGACGACTCAAGAAAAACGAAAATTCTTTCGTGACGTCAAGTTCTATTTTTGGAACGACCCTTACTTGTTTCGAACTTGTGCGGATCAAATTATTCGGCGTTGTATCTTTGTTACTTGTGATCAAAATGACAAAACGGTCTTTAAATGCACTAAATATCATGAAAATGGCCAAATATATGCTTGTGTTTGTTACTTGTGTATTTTAGGTATGGATATTGAGAAAATGACAAAAGATCACAAGAATCATGCAAAAACGAACACGGGAAACGAAGCCGCACAATGAACCATGCCCTAATGAAGATTTTCCAAGAATAACCCTTGAAGATTTGAAGATTATGCAAGAAGGGACCTCCAATATTGAAGAATTGACACTTTAAACCCTTGTATCTTCATAATTACAAGATTAGTCCCTAAAGTTTGTCAAAATTACCAAAAGGGCCCTCCACTTTGAAGAATTGGCAAATTTAGTCCCTCAACAAAACTAAATTGTCAATATTAGTCCTCCTCCAAGTCAAACATACCATGAAGGCCTTCAAGTTACAAGAAATTACAAGTTTGGTCCTTTAAATATGTCAAAATGCAAAAAGGACCCTTGACTTTGAAGAAATGGCAATAATGGTCACTCATTAATCATGACTTGTCAATTTCAGTCCTCCAAGAAGTCAACCTAACAAGTCAACACCATTATTTGTGAAGAAAATGCCAAATCAACCCTTCAAGAATCAAGAAATGGCAAGAAATACCCCTGAAATTACTTTACAAAACTTTTTGGGGCAAAAGTGTGAAGTTGGAAACTTCATTAACAAAGGGAATCGAATTTGGTTAGTTTTATTTGCAAGTGACAAGAAAGAAAGAGTTAAGGGGTAAATCATGGCAGACAGCCATAGTAACCTAGACTAATCACCACTTGCCACCTCACCCCACTCACATTTTCCACCAATCAGAACCCAACCCCATTTCACCTCATTTCCCACTCACAACTAATTAAACTAATATGTGATTAGTTTAATAAAAAGGGCGCCTAACATCTTTTTAAAACATAAACCGGATCAAAACCACTACTATTCACTCAAGAACAAGGATTAGGGATTTTTGTTTAAGCAAAAATTAAGCCTCCATATTATTCAGATTAATGATTAATGGTGCCTTAATCACATCCCAACCTTAAAAACACTTGCCACATCACTCAAAAGACCCACACAAGATTCCCCTGCTGCAAGGATGAAGAAACTGCCAAAACTCCACCAGTCATCCAACGCCCAGTATTCAAGCTTACTTTTTAAGCTTATTTGAATCCCTTGGATGCATTTTCACCATTGCCAACTCACATAACCTGCCAAAACAAAGTCACATGTTCAAGCAAGTTCAAACCCCTCAAGGGCATATCTGGAACTTCATCAACAAATAGGGTTGCGTTTTTATGCATTCACTAGTCCATTTGTAGCCTACTTAAGGCATTAGCATCACAACTTTGTAGCTTGCTCTTGATTTTTCCTTAGTTCACAATTCTGTAAATCTCATTTTCATATTAATGAAGTGTGTTTGAAATTTGTGAAGAAAGACCAAGTGCCAATCTTTATTCCTGCTTATTATTGTTTAGTGTTAACTAATCTTGAATCCTAAAACCTGTTTTCAAAGGAGTGTGCAAAAGTTTGCATATTTTCCTATAATCTTGATATTTTGCTAAGTCTTGTTCAAACCTTGGAATTTTTGGGATATAAGTGATCTATACACCCTGATAAGGAGCTTATCAAGGTTTTGTGTGCTTATAGTTTGGGGATAATCAAGTGTGGGGAACAAAGGTTGCATTAATCAAGTTTTCCTCTTTTTCTGTTTTTGATAATTTTGTGCTTTAACCTTGTTGAATCTTAACAGGGTTGTTTGTGGAAGCATGTGCTTGTTCTTTCTAGCACATAAGCTCAAAATTCATGGGTGTGGATGTACATCCATGAGGTTTGAACCATTCTACCTTAAATCTGCTTAAAATCTTGATTTTTGGTGATTTTGTGTGTTGCTTGTGTTCTTGTGGAATTTATGGTCTAATCTTGCTTAATACTGCATATTACATTTGTTTATGTGTTTGATTGGACTTAGGTAACCTTATAATACACTTATTCTTGTTTAATCTTGATTTAAAAAAGACAAGGGGTGTTTGGAATTATCTGTTTAAGATCATAGATTGATATTGTGTTATTGGAAGTTGTTGTTTATGCTTAGTATCTGCTATTCACTTGGTTGTGTGCTAGTTTCTGCAATTTTTCAGTCTTATAACCTCAAATCAAAGATTGTGCCATAACTCATTGGTTTTGACTGCTTTTGACCTACAAATTTGGAAATACCTAGAGTATATGCATGTTTAGGGATAAAAGGTGTTAAATCAAAGTTTACATAACCTATCTAAGAGATTTGAGTGTTTGAATTTGGCTTGTTGGTCAAGTATATCAGCAAAGTGAAAAATTTGTTTGTTCTTGTTCATCAGTAACTACTTGGTGCTTGAATATTGATCTAAACCTTGAAACAGTGCATGAAACTTGTTGATTTATGTTCATTTGAATTTATTAAAGCTTGTGTATGCATTTGGTGCAATTTGGTTGGCTGAATCTTGCAAAAATAGCTTATTGAACTCTTAACTGCTTATGTTCATGTCTGTGAGATGTCTGGTGATTGATTGAATTAATTGTGCTAATTGGCTTATTTTGATTGTGATTTCTTTGTTGTTTCTGACTCCTTGTGATTCACTGATCACAAGGGTGCCTTGTTTGTAACTTGCATCCAACAAAAAGTCACTAAAGACAAATAGTCAAGAAAGTCAAGCAGTGGGAAAAGTTCCCACTGCTCAACACCCAAAACTAGCCCCTGCTAGTGTAATTTTTCATTCAGCTTATTAATAAGCCATATTGGCTTATCCAGACTTGTAACAACTTACTTTTTGTAATAGATCTTCATCATTTGACCCATTTATTTGATTTGGAGCTTATCAGACCTTGGCTTCTACTTTTTGCTAGAAAACTCATAAAGTTGACTTTTAATTAAGTGCTTATTTGCTTATTTCAGCTTATTGAGTGTGCTTATTGAAAAACGTTTTGTTGATTAAGCTTAGTTAAGTCATTTAAAAGCTTTTGGAAGTTGAATCAGCTCTTGGGGTGGCCTAGAACTCGAAAACGACTATTTTGTTGTTTTGTGAAGATAACTTATTGCTTATTCAGGCTTATTCCTTGTGCTTTTTCCAATTTTCTTTTTACAAATCTCTTAAGTAACTCAAAAGAAGCTTGTGTGTCAAATTTTAGCTTATGACATCAACTTATAGCTTAATGGGCCAAAAAGCCCATTAAGAATAAGCTGCTTTGAAATAAGCTAGCTTAAACACATTTTCAGCTTTTGGTCCTTCAGAGTTTTGTTCTTAAAATCAAGTTTTGAGTCAGATAGGAGATTTTGGGCTTATTTAGTCAACATTTTTCTTATTGGGCCTTAATAAGCCCATTAAGGGGTCTGTTTGGACTTTTGGCCCATTTCTAGGCCCAATAGGGGTATTTTTGTAATTTCAACTTCATTTCTGTGTTTATTAGATTAGAATAAGCTAGTTTGCAACTTTTTAGAATTTTTTATAAATTTTGGATTTCTAATATTATTTTATTATTATTTTATTATTATTTTATTATTATTTTTTTATTATTTTATTATTAAAAATTAAAATTTAGATTTTTCAAGTTTTTATATTTTTCTTAGGTTAAATACATTAAGTTAGGAATTTTATAATTTTTAGAATATTTTTATTGTCATTAGATTAATTTTTAGAATTATTTTAAGTTTTAATAGTTTTTAATTGTTTTTTAAATAGTTTTGATTAATTTTAAAATTTTCAAAAATAGTTTTAAATTTATTTAAGTCATTTTAGAGGTTTACAATTGAAAAATCTCATTTTGGGCTTTTTGTTAATTAAATTGATTTTTTGGCCTTTAATTAGCATTAAAAAATTATTATTTAATTAAATATAAGGTTTGAGTGATTTTTGATTTTTTGTAAACTCTAATTACATTATTTAGGATTTATTGAAATTTTCTAGGAATTTTTAGGGTAAATTTTTAATTTTTTCACTTTTTACGGTTTTTACGTGTAGGACTAATCGTCTTAGTTTAATCCACAATCGTAACCGTCATTATCTTCTAATCTCTCTTCTATTTTCTTTCTCATCAATATAATCACAAAAGTTAATCAATTCTTAACACAACACACTTGTCTCCTTGGGAAACGAACTTGAACTTCATTGGTCATTAGTGCTTGGTTTTCCTAAACCGACACTTAATACTTTCCCTATTTTGCTCTCTTTTCCTAAAGAGTAGTAAAAACACTACATCATTTTGGTGCCGCTGCCGGGGAGGCGTGTTGTGTTTTGATTTGGAAATTGTTGTTTTTATATACTAACCATTATTAGTATTTGTATTAGTAGCACTCTACTAATACGTATTATCGGTTTTCGTTTTTTGTGTGAATATTATTAATATATTGTATACGTAGAACAATAAATTCACAAATACTCCAAAAGTGTGAAAACACAACCTTGATTGGGAGGTCATTACTCAATCATTGTATTCGAATCTCAAACAAGAAAGAAAAGGCAAAAATAGATATATACTTTCGTGAAGCTCGATTTTGAAAAATACAAACTATAAGGTGGGTATAAGGCGGGTATATAAAATATACCCTAAGGAAAAAGGCTCTTAAGTGCTTCGCGCCGCCTCTTTTCCCCGCTTGCTTGTGAGTATTTTGAGATTGAAAGCTAATCGAGGGTTTTGCCGCCCAAAGTATTATTAAGTATCATATATACTTTCTTGGTTTCATTTGATTAAACCCTCTTGAACGTTTTGGTGTTCCACCAACGTTCTAAAGTCATCGAAGGCGTTCATTTCACGTGATCGTTTTCATTCCTTGAGGATTCTTTAATCAAGAGATTTGATTAAGGAGGAGATTTGTAGATTTTTGTCTACTTAATACAATCACAAAAATCCAAAAAAAAAGTAAAAACAATCAAAAACCACAAAAAAATTGGAAAAATACAAAACACCAAAAAGAATCTTCTTTGCTCATCCCCACGTTGTACATGATGTTTATGCAAACTCGCAACCAAGCAAGACGTGCACGTAAACGTAGAAACCGAAAGGAGTCAACACCTACTCCTAATCTTTCTATTGAGGAGTCTCCTATTGACGAACCTATCGTAAGAGAAGAACCAACCATGGCGAATCGAACTATGATGGAGTTACTTCAAGCACCCACCGAGGGTTATGGAGAGGCTATTGTGATTCCCGCTATCCTTGCGGACAATTTTGAAGTGAAAACGGGTTTGTTGTCGATGATCCAAAACAACAAATTCCGTGGTGATGAAAAGGACAACCCGCACAACCATATCCGCCAATTCAATTGTCTTACCGCCACTTGCAAATTTAAGGATGTTGCTAATGACTCGATTAAGATGATGCTTTTTCCGTATTCCTTAGCGGAGCCCGCTAAAATTTGGTTAGAGAAAGAGCCACCCAATTCTATATTGACGTGGAAGGATCTCGTTTCTAAGTTTGTAAACCAATTTTTCCCGCCCTCTAAGACTACGCATTTGAAAAACGAGATTTCAAAATTTTCACAAGAATTTAATGAGAGTTTTTTAACGGCTTGGAATAGGTTTAAGGAAATGTTACCTGAGTGTCCTCATCACGGTTTTTCCGACTTGCATCAAATTGACACGTTTTACAATGTACTAAATGATCATGAAAAGGATTATCTAAATGCCGCCGCGGGTGGTAATTTTTTGTGTAAAACGGTTGAGGAAGCGTTGTTGATAATTGAGAATAGATCTAAGGTGTATAGTCCTCGTAACACATCGAGTGTTCGAAAGGATTCGTCTTTAGCTTCACCTTCTTTGTCCAATACCATCGATGCTTGCCAAATTGAGGCGAACTTGGAAAACAAAATCTTTGATAATATTAAAGGACTTTTAATTGAATTCAAAGTTGGAGAACAAAGTGCTCCCGCTACGGCTAAAGCGGTTGAGGTTTCATGCATGTATTGTGGTGGAGGTCATGATTTCTCCGAGTACATTACCAACGGTGGTAACACTTCGAGTGCCTATGCGGCCACGGGAACTTACAACCAAAACGGTCAAGTTACCCGCTCTAATCAATTGACACCACCTGGTTTTGCTCCTAATCAAAATGCTAACAACAACTATCGAAACAATCAAGTTGGTTTTAAAAACAACTACAAAGGAAACTATGGGAATCAAGGGGCTAATAATCAAGTTTCAAACAAAAATCAAAATAATGATTTTCAAAACAACAACAAGGGTTTGCAAACTTTGAAAGATCTTCCAAATGAATTTGTTGAATACGCTAATGGAAACGATGCTAGGTTTGACAACATTAAAAGAGAAATCATTAGACTAAGATCCGAGTTTAAGAACGACTTGAAGAAGGAGTTGAAAAACGAGTTAGCGAATGAGCTTAAAATCCATACAACCAAAATGGAAGGAAATGTAACTAGGTTGCAACAAAACCAACAAAAAATGGAACAAGGGCAACATGAAATAAAACCAGAGATGATTAAGGCCGAGAAGAGGCAATCCATGTTTGAGGACAAAATTTCATCTATGTTTGAGGCTATTATGTGCAAACCGTCTTCGAGTATTCTTCCTAGTAACACCATATCGAACCCTAAGGGAGAGATGAAAGTGATTACCACACGTAGTGGTAAGACACTTAAGGAACCGACTCCTCAACCAATTGCTCCTACGGAGGATGCAATTAAGGAAGAACCCGAGGTGGTGGTCGAAAAGGAGCATGTCCCACTCCCACGAAGTACAGCTCATGCCACACCTACGGTTGACCCATTAACACATTTGGAACTCGAGATTCCAAAGGCTATGCCTATGCCTCAACCCACGCTACCCTTTCCCTATCCATCGAGACTTAGAAAGGAGAAACGTCAAGAGCGCGATAATTATCAATTTGAGCTTTTTATGAAAATGTTTCGTGACGTTCATTTTAATGTGAGTTTTGCCGATGCTTTGGTCATGATGCCTCGATTTGCCGCTAACTTTAAGAGTATGTTGAACAGGAAGGAGAAATTGCAACAATTGTCTAGTTGTTCATTGGTTTATCTTAACCGCATACCTCAAAAAGTCGGTGATCCCGGTAAATTCTTGATTCCTTGTGCAATCCAAGATATGGAAGAATGCCATCCCTTGGCCGATCTTGGTGCTAGTATTAACTTGATGCCACTTGCAATCTTCAAGTCTCTCAATCTTCCTAATCTTACTCCTTCACTAATGTCTATCGATTTGGCCGACCATTCCACGATTCCCGCATGTGGATTGGCGGAAAACGTTTTTGTGAAAGTGGGAAAGTTCTATTATCCGGTAGACTTTATCGTTGTCGATATTCCCACGGATCCTCAAGTTCCTCTTATTTTAGGTCGTTCGTTTTTAGATACGTCTATGGCTTTAATCGATGTGCATGCTAGAAAGATCACCTTACGTTTCAACGACGAGGAACTTGTTATAAACGCAACTCAAAATTCTCAAATTTCTCATGTTTATTCCATTGCTACCATAAACCTCGTTGATATGATTGACGTTGTTTGCGAGGAATTTTCACAAGGAGTTTTAGGTTTTGGGGATGATGAGAATAATGGCAATCCCACTATGTTAGATCCCATTCTTGATAACTCGACACCAACCTTCACTCCATTTGAAGGTGGTGGTTTTACGTTGGAAGAATTCGATGTTCCACGTACTTGTGACGAAGACCTCGACAATGATGAGTACTTCTCGATTATCAAGGATTTTCTTAACGATTTCCCATTCCCTCCACCCGAGGAGGTTATGAGTATCGAGCCCAAATCTTCAATTGAGGAACCACCTATCCTCGAGTTGAAAGATCTACCTCCTCATCTCGAATATGTATTTTGGAGGAGGGCGACAAGTTGCCCGTTATTATTGTGAAGGAACTTTCGGATGATGAAAAAACCGCACTTGTCGATGTTCTAAAGGATCACAAAGGGGCAATTGCGTGGAAGTTATCCGACATTAAGGGGATCGATCCCAAATTTTGTACCCACAAAATCTTAATGGAGGAGGATTACAAGCCCGCAATCCAATGTCAAAGGAGGGTGAACCCCAAAATTCACGACGTCATAAAAAAGGAGGTCCTAAAACTCCTTGACGCGGGAATGATTTACCCTTGGGTGAGTCCTATTCATTGTGTCCCTAAAAGGGAAAATTGACCGTTGTGCCAAACGATGCCAACGAGTTAATTCCCACTAGACTCGTGACCGGATGGAGAGTGTGCATTGACTATCGTAAGTTGAATGACGCCACTCGAAAAGACCATTTTCCCTTGCCCTTCATAGACCAAATGTTGGAGCGTCTTGCGGGAAATGATTTCTATTGCTTTTTAGATGGTTTTTCCGGTTACTTCCAAATCCCCATCGATCCTCGTGATCAAGAAAAAACTACGTTTACGTGTCCATATGGAACGTTTGCCTATCATAGAATGCCATTCGGACTTTGCAATGCACCGGGAACCTTTCAAAGGTGCATGATGAGACTGCTTTTATACATAGTCTCATCTTCCAAATAGGGCTTAAAATGTATTAAATATCATCAAAATACCTATATATATGCTTGTGTTTGTTACTTGTGTATTTTAGGTACGGATATTGAGAAAATGACAAAGATCACAAGAATCATACAAAAACGAACACGGGAAACGAAGTCGCACAATGAACCAAGCCCTAATGAAGACTTCCCCAAGATCAACCCTTGAAGATTTGAAGAATTATTAATAAGGGTCCTCCAATATGGAAGAACTGACACTTTATACCCTTGTATCTTCATAATTACAAGTTTGGTCCCTAAAGTTTGTCAAAATTACAAAAAGGGCCATCCACTATGAAGATTTGGCAAGTTTAGCCCCTCAACAAAGCTAAATTGTCAACCATCATCCTCCATAAAGTCAAATATATCATAAAGTCCTTCAAAGTACAAAAAATTACAAGTTTGGTCCTTTGAAAATCCCAAAATTACAAAAAGGACCCTTTACTTTCAACATTTGGCAAAAATGGTCCCTCATCAAACATGACTTGGCAATTTCAGTCCTCCAAAATGCTCAACATACAAGTCAAGACCATTATCCATCATCAAAATGCCAAATCAGCCCTTGAAGAATTGAAATATGGCAAGAAATACCCTTGAAAATACTTTGGAAAAGTATTTGGGGCAAAAGTGTGAAAAGAGAAAGTTTAAATACAAAGGGAATCAGATTTTTGGGTTTAATTTACAAAGTGAAAGAAGAAAGGAAGGTGAAGGACCAAAGCTGCCAAGAGAAGATACTTACCTAGGCCAGTGAGGGGGTGACACGTGCCCCACTCACTCTCTCCACCAATGGAATCCCACCATTCCTCCATGTCATTTCCCACTTACACCGGTTTAAACTAATCTTTGATTAGTTTATTATTTGGCGCTTAACACCATTTTTAAACCCAAAAACAAATCAAAACATGGACTGTTCATCGTATGAACACAATTAGGGACTTCTTAATTACTTGTAATTAAACCCTAAAAACCTCCAGAATCTTGATTAGTAGTCTCCTAATCACAACCCAACCCTTAAACTTGGCAACCCACCAACCCACATGCTGCATGGGGCCTCCCCTGCTACGTCAAAAGGGAAGAGGACAAAAACTTGCCAGCCATCCAACGTTTAGGATTGCTGCTTACTTTCTAAGCTCAATTTGAGCCTTTGGATGCAATTCATCCTTGCCAACTCACACAACCTGCCAAGAAAACATCACATGATCCTCAAGCTATTCAAACTTTCAAGGGGCATTTTAGGGACTTCATCAACATTAGGGCAACGTTTTTATGCTTTCTAGTAGTTCAATGTAGCCTATATAAAGGCCTTAGGACCCAACATTAGCAGTTGCTTTTGGTTTTTCCTTTGTTCAAGCACTTGTAAATCCTTTTTCTGATTAATGAATTTGAGTTAAGTGTTTTGAAGAAAGACCAAGTGCCATCTTATTTCTGCTTGTTTATGTTTATTGCTTACTGAATTTGAAGTTTAAAACCTGTTTTCAAAAGAGGAGTGTGCAAAAGTTTGCACATTTTCTCATTTTCTTGATATTTTGCTAAGTTCTTTTTACTATCTTGGAATTCTTGGGTTATAGGGCTGATCATAGCATCCTAATTGAGTTGATTAAGGTGTGGTGAGGCTTATAACTTGGGGATAATCAAGTGTGGGGTAACAAGGTTGCATTAATCAAGATTTTCCAAGTTTCTGATTTTTATACTTGTGCTTCTAACCTTGTTGATTCTTAGCAGGGGTGTTATTGGAAGCTTGTACTTGTTCTTTCTAGTACATAAGCTCATAAATTCGTGGGTGTGGATGTACATCCATGAGGTTTGCATACTCAATCCTAAAATCTGCTTAAATTCTTGATTTTTGGTGATATTTGTATGTGGCTTGTGTTCTTGTGAATTTTGTGGCTTAAATCTGCTTGAATCTGTTAATCTTGCTTGTTATTGTGTTTATCTGAGCTTGGGTGGTCTTGAATCTCACTTTTCCTTTGAAAAAATTGATTTTGAAAAGATAAAGGGGTGTTTGGGTCTACCTGTTTGTGATTGAAACTTGATACTGTGTTGTTGTATTGTGTTGTTTATGCTTGGTATCTGATATATGCCTTGTTGAGAGTGTTTTGCTGCAAGTTTTTGGGTTTGAAACTTCAAATCACACAATCTGCTATAACTTGGTGAATTTAACTGTTTTTGACCTAAGATTTTGGTGAAATCTAGTATTCGTGCATGCTTAGGGTTGAAAGTTGTTAGAACATCATTATTATGACTTATTGAATAGATATTGATTGTTGAATCTGGCTTATTGGTCAAATACATCAGCAAAGTGTAAAACTGCATGTGTTAGTGTTCATCAGTAACTTTCATTGGCTTGAATCTTGCTTAATTCTTTGAACCATTGCATGAAACCTGTTTAGACTTGCTTATTGGACTTTATAATAGCTTGTGTATGCATTTGGTTGAATTTGGCTGGCTGATTTGTGCTAAAACTGCTCATAAGTGCTTAACTGCTTAAGTGTTCATGTCTGTATCATATCTGGTGATTGATTGATTAAACTGTATCAATTGGGTGTTTGTGATTGTGATATTTTGATTGTTATTGACTCCTTTTGATCCAAAGATCAATTGGGTGCCTTTGTGTAATCTGAATCTCCAAAAAAGTCACTAAATACAAAAAGTCAAACAAGTCAAGCAGTGGAAAAAGTTTCCACTGCTCAACACCCAAAACTAGCCCCTGCTAGTGTAATTTTGAACTCAACTTATCAATAAGCTATTCTAGCTTATCCAGACTTGCAACAACTTATTTTTGTGATAGGTCTTCATTATTTGACCCATTTAAGTAGACTGGAGCTTATTGGACTTTGACTTTGACTTTTTACTAGAAAACCAACTTATTTGACTTTTACATAAGTGCTTATTTGATTTTTCCAGCTTATTGAGTCAGCTTATTTGAAAACTCTTTGTTGATTTTGCTTAATTAAGTCATTTCAAAGCTTTTGGAACTTGAATCAGCACTTGGGGTGGCCTAGAACTCAAAAACGACTATTTTGTCGTTTTATGTAGATTGCTTATTGCATTTTCAGGCTTATTCCTTGGGCTTATTTCAAATTTCTTTTTGCAGAAGTCTTATTTAGGTCAAAAGAAGCTTGTGTGTCAAATTTTAGCTTATGGCATTGGCATATAGCTTAATGGGCCAAAAAGCCCATTAAGAATAAGCTGATTGTTATAAGCTAGCTTATTTCACACTTTCAGCTTTTGGGCCTTTGGAAAAAGTTGTTTAGAATCAAATTTTGAGTCAACCTGTGCTTTTTGGCCTTATTTTGAACACTTTTTGTTATTGGGCCCAAATTTGGCCCAATAAGGTATTGTTTTGGGTTTAGCCCATTTTCTAGGCCCATTAAGGGTATTTAGGTAATTTCACTTTCATTTCTGAGTTATTTAGGTTAAATTAAGCTAGTTTGCAAGTTTTTAGAATTTTTTATGATTTTTGGATTTTTTATATTATTTTAATATTATTTTATTATTAAAAATTAAAAGTCTGATTTTCTAAGTTTTTATATGTTTCCTAGGTTCTAAACACTTAATTAGGAATTTTGCTACTTTCCAAATATTTTTAGAGTCTTTTAATTATTTTCTAGAATTAATTTAAGTTTTAATTGATTTTAATAGTTTTTAATTGTTTAAAAATAGTTTTTAGTGGTTTTAAAATTTTGAAAAATACTTTTTAGCTTAATTAGAGTATTTTTGAGGTTTACAAACTTTAAAATCTTGTTTAGGGCTTTTTAATAATTAATTTTGATTTTTAGGGCTTTAATTAGCATTAAAAAGTCATTATCTAATTAATTAAAAGGTTTTGGCAAGTTTGGATTTTTTGTAAACTCTTAGAATATTATTGTGGATTTTTGGTAATTTTTAGGAATTTTTAGGGTAAAATTTTAATTTTAGCACTTTTTACGGTTTTACGTGTACACCTTTTTCGACTTAGTTTAATCCGTCTTCGTAACCGTAATTCTCTTCTAATCTCATTTCTATTTTTCTTTCTCAACAATATAATCACAAATCTAATCCAAGTCATTACACACATAACACACTAGCCTCCTTGAGAACGAACTCATTTTAGGGTCATTTACACACGATTTTCCTAAATCGTCGTGCTTACCCTATATTTGCCATCCTTTTCCTAAAGGGGTAATTTTACAACTATCATTTTGGCGCCGCTGTCGGGGAGGCGTGTTGTGTTTTGATTGGCATTGTTTTTATATACTAACCATAAATAGTATTTGTATTAGTAGCACTCTACTAATACGTATTATCGGTTTTCGGTTTTTGTGTGAATACTATTACTATAGTGTATACGTAGAACAATAAATTCACAAGTACTCCAAATACGTGAGAAATAACAACCTTGACTTGGGAGGTCATTACTCAATCATTGTATTCGAATCTCAAACCAAAGAAAAAGGCAAAAATAGATAAATACTTTCGTGAAGCTCAATCTTGAAAAATACAAACTATAAGGTGGGTATAAGGCGGATATTATAAAATATATCCTAAGGAAAAAGGCTCTTAAGTGCTTCGCGCCGCCTCGTTTCCCCGCTTGCTAGTGAGTATTTGATTTTGAGAGCTAATCGAGGGTTTTGCCGCCCAAAGTATTACTAAGTATCATATATATTTTCTTGGTTTCCATTGATTAAACCCTCTTGAACGTTTTGGTGTCCCACCAACGTTCTAAAGTCATCGAAGGCGTCACTTCACGTGATCGTTTTCATTCCTTGAGGCTTCTTTAATCGAGAGATTTGATTAAGGAGGAGATTTGTAGATTTGTGTCTACTTAATACATTCACCAAATTCCAAAAAGGTTAATACAATCAAAAACCACAAAAAAAATTTGAAAAATACAAAACACCAAAAAGAATCTTCTTTCCTCGTCCTCTCGTTGTACGTGACGTTTATGCTAACTCGTAATCAAGCGAGACGTGTACGTAAACGAAAGAACAAAACTCCCACTCCCAATCTTTCTAGTGAGGAGTCTCCTATTGACGAACCCATTGTAAGAGAAGCACCAACCATGGCGAATCGAACTATGATGGGGTGACCTCAAGAACCCACCGAGGGTTATTGAGAGGCTATTGTGATTCCCGCTATCCTTGCGGAGAATTTTGAGGTGAAAACGGGTTTGTTGTCGATGATCCAAAACAACAAATTCCGTGGTGATGAGAAGGACAATCCACACAACCATATCCGCCAATTCAATCGTCTTACTGCCACTTGCAAGTTTAAGGATGTCTCGAATGACTCGATTAAGATGATGCTTTTTCTGTATTCCTTAGCGGGGCCCGCTAAAATTTGGTTAGAGAAAGAGCCACCCAATTCTATATTGACGTGGAAGGATCTCGTGTCTAAATTTGTGAACCAATTTTTTCCGCCCTCTAAGACTACGCACTTGAAAAACGAGATTTCAAAGTTTTCACAAGAATTTAATGAAAGTTTTTCAACGGCTTGGAATAGGTTTAAGGAAATGTTACATGAATGTCCTCATCACGGTTTTTCCGACTTGCATCAAATTGACACGTTTTACAATGGACTTAATGATCATGAAAGGGATTATTTGAATGCCGTCGCGGGTGGTAATTTTTTGTGTAAAACGGTTGAGGAAGCTTTGGTGATAATTTAAAATAGATCTAAGGTGTATAGTCCTCGTAGCACGTCTAGTGTTCGTAAGGCTTCGTCTTCGACTTCACCTTCTTTGTCTACTACCATCGATGCTTGACAAATTGAGGCGAACTTGGAAAACAAGATTTTTGATATGCTAAAAGGACTTTTGATTGAGTTTAAAGTTGGTGAACAAAGTGCTCCCGCTACGGCTAAAGCGGTTGAGGTTTCTTGCATGTATTGTGGTGGAGGTCATGATTTCTCCGAGTGCATTACCAACGGTGGTAACACTTCGAGTGCCTTCGCGGCCACGGGAAATTACAACCAAAACGGTCAAGTTTCCCGCTCTAATCAAATGACTCCACTGGGTTTTGGTTCAAATCAAAATGCTAACAACAACTATCGCAACAATCAAGTTGGTTTCAAAAACAATTACAACAAGGGAAACTATGGGAATCAAGGGGCTAATAATCAAGTTTCAAACAAGAATCAAAATGATTTTCAAAACAACAACAAGGGTTTGCAAACATTGAAAGATCTTCCAAGTGAGTTTGTTGAATACGCTAGTGGGAATGATGCTAGGTTTGAGAATATTCAAAGAGAAATCATTAGCCTAAGATCCGAGTTTAAGAACGACTTGAAGAAAGAGTTGAAAAATGAGTTAGCTAATGAACTTAAAATCCACACCAACAATATGGAAGGAAATGTCACTAGGTTACAACAAAACCAACAAAAAATGGAACAAGGGCAACACGAGATTAAACAAGAAATGATTAAAGCCGAAAAGAGGCAATCCGTGTTTGAAGATAAAATCTCGTCTATGTTTGAGGCAATAATGTGTAAACCGTCTTCGAGTATTCTTCCTAGCAACACCGTATCCAATCCTAAGGGTGAGATGAAAGTGATTACCACACGTAGTGGAAAGACACTTAAGGAACCGACTCCTCAACCAATTGCTCCTACGAAGGAAGCAATTGAGGAAGAACCCGAGGTGGTGGTCCAAAAGGAGCATGTCCCAATCCCACGAAGTACCGCTCATGCCACACCTACGGTTGACCCATTACCATCATTGGAACCCGAGATTCCAAAGGCTATGCCTACTATGCCTCAACCCACACCACCTTTGCCCTATCCATCGAGACTTAGGAAGGAGAAACGTCAAGAGCGCGACAATTACCAATTTGAGCTTTTTATGAAAATGTTTCGTGATTTGCACCTTAATGTGAGTTTCGCCGATGCTTTTGTCATGATGCCTCGATTTGCCGCTAACTTTAAGAGTATGTTGAACAACAAGGAGAAATTGCACCAATTATCTAGTTGTTCATCGGTTTATCTTAATCGCATACCTCAAAAAGTCGGTGATCCCGGTAAATTTTTGATCCCTTGTGCAATCCAAGATATGGAGGAATGCTTCGCCTTGGCCGATCTTGGTGCTAGCATTAACTTGATGCCACTTGCAATCTTCAAGTCGCTCAATCTTCCTAATCTTACTCCTTCACTAATGTCTATCGAGTTGGCCGACCATTCCACAATTCCCGCATGTGGTTTGGCGGAAGACGTTTTTGTGAAAGTGGGGAAGTTCTACTATCCCGTAGACTTTATCATTGTTGATATCCCCATGGATCCTCAAGTTCCTCTTATTTTAGGTCGTTCGTTTTTAGATACGTCTATGGCTTTGATCGATGTTCATGCTAGAAAGATCACCTTACGTTTCAACGACGAGGAACTTGTTATAAACGCAACTCAAAACTCTCAAATTTCTCATGTTTATTCCGTTGCAACCATAAACCTCGTTGATATGATTGACGTGGTTTACGAGGAATTTTCACAAGAAGTTCTAGGTTTTGGTGATGAAGAAACTAGTGGCAATCCCACTATGTTAGATCCAATTCTTGATAATTCGACACCAACCTTCACTCCATTTGAAGGTGGTGGTTTTACGTTGGAAGAATTCTATGTTCCACGTACTTGTAACGAAGACCTCGACAACGATGAGGACTTCTCGATTATCAAGGATTTTCTCAACGATTTCCCATTTCCTCCACCCGAGGAGGTTATGAGTATCGAGCCCAAATCTTCACTTGGGGAACCACCTATCCTCGAGTTGAAAGATTTACCTACTCATCTTGAATATGTCTATTTAGAGGAGGACGACAAGTTGCCGGTTATTATTGTGAAGGAACTTTCGAATGATGAAAAAACCGCACTTGTCGATGTTCTAAAGGATCACATAGGGGCAATTGCGTGGAAGTTATCCGACATTAAGGGAATCGATCCCAAGTTTTGTACCCACAAAATCTTAATGGAGGAGGATTACAAGCCCGCAATCCAAAGTCAAAGGAGGGTGAACCCCAAAATTCATGACGTCATCAAAAAGGAGGTCCTTAGACTCCTTGACGCGGGAATGATTTACCCTATTTCCGATAGCCCTTGGGTGAGTCCTATTCATTGTGTCCCTAAAAAGGGAGGGATGACCGTTGTGCCAAACGATGCCAACGAGTTGATTCCCACTAGACTCGTGACCGGATGGAGAGTGTGCATTGACTATCGTAAGTTGAATGAAGCCACTCGAAAAGACCATTTTCCCTTGCCCTTCATGGACCAAATGTTGGAGCGTCTTGCGGGAAACGATTTCTATTGCTTTTTAGATGGTTTTTCCGGTTACTTCCAAATTCCCATCGATCCTCGTGATCAAGAAAAAAATACGTTTACGTGTCCATATGGAACGTTTGCCTATCGTAGAATGGCATTCGGACTTTGCAATGCACCGGGAACCTTTCAAAGGTGCATGATGGCTATTTTTCATGACATGATCGAGAAGACGATGGAAGTCTTCATGGATGACTTTTCCGTGTTTGGTAATTCGTTCACTTCGTGTTTGTCTAACCTTGAGAGAATGTTGAAACGTTGTGAGGAAACCAACCTTGTGCTCAATTGGGAAAAGTGTCATTTTATGGTTAAAAGTGGAATCGTCTTAGGGCACAAGGTCTCGAAAGCGGGGATTGAAGTAGATCAAGCTAAGGTAGACGTCATCGCCAAATTACCTCATCCCAAAACCGTTAAGGGAGTTAGGAGTTTCCTAGGCCACGCGGGCTTTTATCGTCGATTCATCAAGGATTTTTCAAAGATCTCACGACCCATTACATATCTTCTTGAAAAAGAGGCACGTTTTGTCTTTGACGAAGATTGTGTACGAGCCTTTGAAATCCTTAAGAGGAAACTTACCGAAGCTCCCATTCTTGCTCCCAATTGGAACCTCTCCTTTGAGCTTATGTGTGATGCTAGTGACTACGCTATTGGGGCCGTTTTGGGGCAACGTCATGAAAAGCACTTCTTTCCTATTCACTATGCTAGCAAGACGATGACCGAGGCTCACATAAAATACACTACAACGGAAAAGGAGTTCCTTGCCGTGGTGTATGCATTTGATAAATTCCGACCTTATCTCGTCTTAGCTAAATGCATAGTGTATACGGATCATTCGGCTATCAAGTATCTTATGGCCAAGCAAGATGCTAAGCCTAGATTACTTCGTTGGATTCTCCTCCTTCAAGAATTTGATCACACCATCGTTGACAAAAAAGGAGCCGAGAATCTAGCGGCCGGTCATCTTTCTCGTTTGGAAGATCCTCACCAAAGTGTTTACGAGCCAAAGGAAATCACCGAAACATTTCCGCTCGAGACACTTGGTGTAGTGAATTCTAAGCTTGATCCTTCCACCCCATGGTTTGCGGATTTTGCAAATTACCATGCGGGTAACTTCATCGTTAAGAGTATGACGACTCAAGAAAAACGAAAATTCTTTCGTGACGTCAAGTTCTACTTTTGGAACGACCCTTACTTGTTTCGAACTTGTGCGGATCAAATCATCCGACGTTGTGTATTTGGCACCGAAGCTTCTAACATCCTTAGAGCTTGCCATGAGGGACCCACGGGTGGTCACCACGGTGCTAATCTCACGGCTAAGAATGTGTTTGATGCCGGTTTCTTTTGTCCTACTATTTACCGAGATCTACAAGATCTTGTGAAGTCATGTGATTCATGCCAACGACAAGGAAAAGCCTCACAAAAAGATGAAATGCCACAAAATATCATCCAAGTGTGTGAGATCTTTGACGTTTGGGGTATAGACTTTATGGGGCCGTTCCCATCTTCTCGTGGTAATAAGTACATTCTCGTTGCGGTTGACTACCTATCTAAGTGGGTGGAGGCCAAAGCCTTTCCCACCAATGATGCTCGTGTGGTAGTCAAGTTCTTGAAAAGCTTGTTTTCTCGGTTTGGAACCCCTCGTGCGATCATAAGCGATCGTGGAACCCGTTTTGTAATGGCCAATTCGAAAGGGTCCTAAGGAAATATGGGGTTACACATCGGCTTTCTACGGCTTATCACCCACAAACAAGTGGGCAAGTCGAGGTTTCAAACCGAGCTTTAAAGAGGATCTTGGAGAGATCCGTTGGGGAAAACCGACAATTTTGGTCGGATAAGTTGGACGATGCTTTATGGGCCTTTAGGACCGCTTATAAGACACCCATTGGGTGCACTCCCTATAAGCTTGTGTATGGAAAGAATTGTCATTTGCCTATCGAGTTAGAACACAAGGCTTATTGGGCCCTAAAGCATTGTAATGATGATATGGAGACCGCGGGAAAACACCGGAAAATGCAATTGAATGAATTAGATGAATTGAGATACATTGCTTATGAAAATTCATTAATTTACAAAGAAAAAACTAAAAATTTGCATGATTCTAAAATTAAAAACCGGGTTTTTAACATTGGGGATCAAGTTTTGCTTTTTAATTCTCGCTTGAAAATCTTTTCCGGTAAGTTGAAATCCCGTTGGTCCGGTCCATTCACCGTGACTCAAGTGTTTCCGTATGGGACCATCGAGCTAGCTCAAGATGATGGTCCTAACTTCAAGGTGAATGGACATAGGTTGAAGCACTACTTTGGCGGGGAAGTTCCATCCTTGAACTACCTCGACCAAGTCACCTTCCCCAATGATAATTAGTATTGAGGGGATCGAGTCGAGCTCATGACTCCGTAATAAAAACGAGGTGCCTCATGGGGGAGTCCCATGCTTATCCTATGTACATATTATCGCTTTCTAATGTAGTTAACGTGTGGGGATTTGTGCCCTTCCAACCTTTGTTCCGTGGTTGTTTGTGAATTGTGGACTTTAGATGATCATGATCTTTACGATTGAAGCCTCTCGTGTTCGTTTTACGGGAGAACTCGATCGTTTGCTTTGAAAACTTTCTCAATATCCATGATATATCATTTTGATGTTCTAACCTTAGGTTTTTAGCACACTTCATAAACGGCTATTAACTTATTGGTTACACCCTTTCCATGCTAGATTAGGCATTCGACTACGTCTCTAGTATGGGGGTGTTTGCATCCCTAGACTCGAAACATTGATTACAATGTTTAACTTTAGTATGGGGGGATGAATAGATACTTGCCTTGCCAAACCTTCACGCTTTCCAAAGTTTATCTTTTTGTTTATCGTTTTTGTTGCAAAATAAGGCTAAAAATGGCCAAATTTTAAAAAATTTCTCATGTTTTATAAGTGTTTGAAGACACAATGTAGGTTTTCCGATGGCGAGAATAAGAATAATTTTTTACTCGACCGTGCGTGTTTAGCACTTAGCTTTGATTCCTTAACTACACATTAGGCTAAGTCTCTTAAATGAGGACGAGAAATGATAGGGTTAATTATAAGTTACTATGCTAAACGTAGAGTACTCGTATTCTTTCAAAAACTCATGTGTTCTCGTTGTTTGCTTATTCTCCCTTCGCATGTAAATATTTTTTGCTTAATAAATATTGACTTAGCAGTTTAGTTGGGATTGTTGGGTTTCTAGTCTTTTCTAGTAGCTTCCGTGTAATTAAATTGGGAAGACATTAAGGTATCGCCATCGTCACGGTTTTGAAGTATTGGCACCCGAATAATCAAAAGCTTCACCCAATAATAAGATTTCAAGTGCTCACCTAAATTAAGCAAACAATTTGAAGCCCCACAAGGCCAAAAAATCTATGCAAAATTAAAAGTGAATCAAGCCTTAATCTTCGAAGCTTTAAAGATCCAAAATTCGCCTTAGCGTGAGGATATACGTCTTAGGCTAATAAAACTACCGATGAGGTAGATAATAAAAGGCAAGGCAAGACCGAAGTCATAATAAAAGCTTCATGGCGAAGTTGAATAAAAGATAGAGGTAAACCAAAGATAATAAGGCCCTTCCGTTAGGGGGCGTATAAAAGTCTTGGTAACAAGTCTCATGTTCAAAACCGTTATAAAACCGTGTTTATCGATTCTTCTTTTCAACTTAATATTTTGACATCGTTGTCTATTAGGAGGGGTTATTGATTTGATGGTCTTAGTTACATCGTTAGGACTCTATTTTTAGACCTAAATCTCTATTATCGCATAAGTCAAACAATGTATCCTCGTGAAACATTCAAGACAATATAAAATATAAGAGATACAACTTAGGAATAATGGGAGGATAAGTACGTGATTAGGGCACATGAGTAGTGTTAGCATTACTAACTTATAATGACTATGATCTCGTCACACGCTTGGCATGGAATTGGGGTGAAAATCGAGGACGATGAAATTATTTCTAACGAAGCATTCACGTGTTCTTATTCTATGAACCTAAACGTCCCATTTTGCGATGAAAACCATACATTATGTCTAAAACGTAAGTAGTAGTAGCAATAGTAGTAGTATAGCTAGTTTCTCATTCAATAAAGTGAATAAAAACGAATTTTGGAGATGCTACGATACTTCATTCTAGCATTGCGTGAGGGCACGGCAATGGTTTAGTATGGGGGAGTGATGAGACTGCTTTTATACATAGTCTCATCTTCCAAATAGGGCTTAAAATGCATTAAATATCATCAAAATACCCATATATATGCTTGTGTTTGTTACTTGTGTATTTTAGGTACGGATATTGAGAAAATGACAAAGATCACAAGAATCATACAAAAACGAACACAGGAAATGAAGCCGCACAATGAACCAAGCCCTAATGAAGACTTTCCCAAGATCAACCCTTGAAGATTTGAAGAATTATGAATAAGGGTCCTCCAATATAGAAGAATTGACACTTTATACCCTTGTATCTTCATAATTACAAGTTTGGTCCCTAAAGTTTGTCAAAATTACAAAAAGGGCCCTCTACTTTGAAGATTTGGCAAGTTTAGCCCCTCAACAAAGCTAAATTGTCAACCATCATCCTCCACAAAGTCAAATATATCATAAAGTCCTTCAAAGTACAAAAAATTACAAGTTTGGTCCTTTGAAAATCCCAAAATTACAAAAAGGACCCTTGACTTTCAACATTTGGCAAAAATGGTCCCTCATCAAACATGACTTGGTAATTTCAGTCCTCCAAAATGCTCAACGTACAAGTCAAGACCATTATCCATCATCAAAATGCCAAATCAGCCCTTGAAGAATTGAAATATGGCAAGAAATACCCCTGAAAATACTTTGGAAAAGTATTTGGGGCAAAAGTGTGAAAAGAGAAAGTTTAAATACAAAGGGAATCAGATTTTTGGGTTTAATTTACAAAGTGAAAGAAGAAAGGAAGGTGAAGGACCAAAGCTGCCAAGACAAGATACTTACCTAGGCCAGTGAGGGGGTGACACGTACCCCACTCACTCTCTCCACCAATGGAATCCCACCATTCCTCCATGTCATTTCCCACTTACACCGGTTTAAACTAATCTTTGATTAGTTTATTATTTGGCGCTTAACACCATTTTAAACCCAAAAACAAATCAAAACATGGACTGTTCATCGTATGAACACAATTAGGGACTTCTTAATTACTTGTAATTAAACCCTAAAAACCTCCAGAATCTTGATTAGTAGTCTCCTAATCACAACCCAACCCTTAAACTCGGCAACCCACCAACCTACATGCTGCATGGGGCCTCCCTTGCTACGTCAAAAGGGAAGAGGACAAAAACTTACCAGCCATCCAACGTTTAGGATTGCTGCTTACTTTCTAAGCTCAATTTGAGCCTTTGGATGCAATTCATCCTTGCCGACTCACACAACCTGCCAAGAAAACATCACATGATCCTCAAGCTATTCAAACTTTAAAGGGGCATTTTGGGGACTTCATCAACATTAGGGGAACGTTTTTATGCTTTCTAGTAGTTCAATGTAGCCTATATAAAGGCCTTAGGACCCAACATTAGCAGTTGCTTTTGGTTTTTCCTTTGTTCAAGCACTTGTAAATCCTTTTTCTGATTAATGAATTTGAGTTAAGTGTTTTGAAGAAAGACCAAGTGCCATCTTATTTCTGCTTGTTTGTGTTTATTGCTTACTGAATTTGAAGTTTAAAACCTGTTTTCAAAAGAGGAGTGTGCAAAAGTTTGCACATTTTCTCATTTTCTGGATATTTTGCTAAGTTCTTGTTTCTATCTTGGAATTCTTGGGTTATAGGGCTGATCATAGCATCCTAATTGAGTAAGATTAAGGTGTGGTGAGGCTAATAACTTGGGGATAATCAAGTGTGGGGTAACAAGGTTGCATTAATCAAGATTTTCCAAGTTTCTGATTTTTATACTTGTGCTTCTAACCTTGTTGATTCTTAGCAGGGGTGTTATTGGAAGCTTGTACTTGTTCTTGCTAGTACATAAGCTCATAAATTCGTGGGTGTGGATGTACATCCATGAGGTTTTCATACTCAATCCTAAAATCTGCTTAAATTCTTGATTTTTGGTGATATTTGTATGTGGCTTGTGTTCTTGTGAATTTTGTGGCTTAAATCTGCTTGAATCTGTTAATCTTGCTTGTTATTGTGTTTATCTGAGCTTGGGTGGTCTTGAATCTCACTTTTCCTTTGAAAAAATTGATTTTGAAAAGATAAAGGGGTGTTTGGGTCTACCTATTTGTGATTGAAACTTGATACTGTGTTGTTGGATTGTGTTGTTTATGCTTGGTATCTGATATATGCCTTGTTGAGAGTGTTTTGCTGCAAGTTTTTGGGTTTGAAACTTCAAATCACACAATCTGCTATAACTTGGTGAATTTAACTGTTTTTGACCTAAGATTTTGGTGAAATCTAGTATTTGTGCATGCTTAGGGTTGAAAGTTGTTAGAACATCATTATTATAAATTATTGAATAGATATTGAGTGTTGAATCTGGCTTATTGGTCAAATACATCAGCAAAGTGTAAAACTGCATGTGTTAGTGTTCATCAGTAACTTTCATTGGCTTGAATCTTGCTTAATTCTTTGAACCATTGCATGAAACCTGTTTAGACTTGCTTATTGGACTTTATAATAGCTTGTGTATGTATTTGGTTGAATTTGGCTGGCTGATTTGTGCTAAAACTGCTCATAAGTGCTTAACTGCTTAAGTGTTCATGTCTGTATCATATCTGGTGATTGATTGATTAAACTGTATCAATTGGGTGTTTGTGATTGTGATATTTTGATTGTTATTGACTCCTTTTGATCCAAAGATCAATTGGGTGCCTTTGTGTAATCTGAATCTCCAAAAAAGTCACTAAAGACAAAAAGTCAAACAAGTCAAGCAGTAGAAAAAGTTTCCACTGCTCAACACCCAAAACTAGCCCCTGCTAGTGTAATTTTGAACTCAACTTATCAATAAGCTATTCTAGCTTATCCAGACTTGCAACAACTTATTTTTGTGATAGGTCTTCATTATTTGACCCATTTAAGCAGACTGGAGCTTATTGGACTTTGACTTTGACTTTTTACTAGAAAACCAACTTATTTGACTTTTACATAAGTGCTTATTTGATTTTTCCAGCTTATTGAGTCAGCTTATTTGAAAACTCTTTGTTGATTTTGCTTAATTAAGTCATTTCAAATCTTTTGGAACTTGAATCAGCACTTGGGGTGGCCTAGAACTCAAAAACGACTATTTTGTCGTTTTATGTAGATTGCTTATTGCATTTTCAGGCTTATTCCTTGGGCTTATTTCAAATTTCTTTTTGCAGAAGTCTTATTTAGGTCAAAAGAAGCTTGTGTGTCAAATTTTAGCTTATGGCATTGGCTTATAGCTTAATGGGCCAAAAAGCCCATTAAGAATAAGCTGATTGTTATAAGCTAGCTTATTTCACACTTTCAGCTTTTGGGCCTTTGGAAAAAGTTGTTTAGAATCAAATTTTGAGTCAACCTGTGCTTTTTGGCCTTATTTTGAACACTTTTTGTTATTGGGCCCAAATTTGGCCCAATAAGGTACTGTTTTGGGTTTAGCCCATTTTCTAGGCCCATTAAGGGTATTTAGGTAATTTCACTTTTATTCTTGAGTTATTTAGGTTAAATTAAGCTAGTTTGCAAGTTTTTAGAATTTTTTATGATTTTTGGATTTTTTATATTATTTTAATATTATTTTATTATTAAAAATTAAAGTCTGATTTTCTAAGTTTTTATATGTTTCCTAGGTTCTAAACACTTAATTAGGAATTTTGATACTTTCCAAATATTTTTAGAGTCTTTTAATTATTTTCTAGAATTAATTTAAGTTTTAATTGATTTTAATAGTTTTTAATTGTTTAAAAATAGTTTTTAGTGGTTTTAAAATTTTGAAAAATACTTTTTAGCTTAATTAGAGTATTTTTTAGGTTTACAAACTTTAAAATCTTGTTTAGGGCTTCTTAATAATTAATTTTGATTTTTAGGGCTTTAATTTGCATTAAAAAGTCATTATCTAATTAATTAAAAGGTTTTGGCAAGTTTGGATTTTTTGTAAACTCTTAGAATATTATTGTGGATTTTTGGTCATTTTTAGGAATTTTTAGGATAAAATTTTAATTTTAGCACTTTTTACGGTTTTACGTGTACACCTTTTTCGACTTAGTTTAATCCGTCTTCGTAACCGTCATTCTCTTCTAATCTCATTTCTATTTTTATTTCTCAACAATATAATCACAAATCTAATCCAAGTCATTACACACATAACACACTAGCCTCCTTGAGAACGAACTCATTTTAGGGTCATTTACACACGGTTTTCCTAAATCGTCGTGATTACCCTATATTTGCCATCCTTTTCCTAAAGGGGTAATTTTACAACTATCATTTTGGCGCCGCTGTCGGGGAGGCGTGTTGTGTTTTGATTGGCATTGTTGTTTTTATATACTAACCATAAATAGTATTTGTATTAGTAGCACTCTACTAATACGTATTATCGGTTTTCAGTTTTTGTGTGAATACTATTACTATAGTGTATACGTAGAACAAAAAATTCACAAGTACTCCAAATACGTGAGAAATCACAACCTTGAATTGGGAGGTCATTACTCAATCATTGTATTCAAATCTCAAACCAAAGAAAAAGGCAAAAATAGATAAATACTTTCGTGAAGCTCAATCTTGAAAAATACAAACTATAAGGTGGGTATAAGGCGGATATTATAAAATATATCCTAAGGAAAAAGGCTCTTAAGTGCTTCGCGCCGCCTCGTTTCCCCGCTTGCTTGTGAGTATTTGATTTTGAGAGCTAATCGAGGGTTTTTCCGCCCAAAGTATTACTAAGTATCATATATATTTTCTTGGTTTCCATTGATTAAACCCTCTTGAACGTTTTGGTGTCCCACCAACGTTCTAAAGTCATCGAAGGCGTTCACTTCACGTGATCGTTTTCATTCCTTGAGGCTTCTTTAATCGAGAGATTTGATTAAGGAGGAGATTTGTAGATTTGTGTCTACTTAATACATTCACCAAATTCCAAAAAGATTAATACAATCAAAAACCACAAAAAAAATTTGAAAAATACAAAACACCAAAAAGAATCTTCTTTGCTCGTCCTCTCGTTGTACGTGACATTTATGCTAACTCGTAATCAAGCGAGACGTGTACGTAAACGAAAGAACAAAACTCCCACTCCCAATCTTTCTAGTGAGGAGTCTCCTATTGACGAACCCATTGTAAGAGAAGCACCAACCATGGCGAATCGAACTATGATGGAGTGACTTCAAGAACCCACCGAGGGTTATGGAGAGGCTATTGTGATTCCCGCTATCCTTGCGGAGAATTTTGAGGTGAAAACGGGTTTGTTGTCGATGATCCAAAACAACAAATTCCGTGGTGATGAGAAGGACAATCCACACAACCATATCCGCCAATTCAATCGTCTTACCGCCACTTGCAAGTTTAAGGATGTCTCGAATGACTCGATTAAGATGATGCTTTTTCTGTATTCCTTAGCGGGGCCCGCTAAAATTTGGTTAGAGAAAGAGCCACCCAATTCTATATTGACGTGGAAGGATCTCGTGTCTAAATTTGTGAACCAATTTTTTCCGCCCTCTAAGACTACGCACTTGAAAAACGAGATTTCAAAGTTTTCACAAGAATTTAATGAAAGTTTTTCAACGGCTTGGAATAGGTTTAAGGAAATGTTACATGAATGTCCTCATCACGGTTTTTCCGACTTGCATCAAATTGACACGTTTTACAATGGACTTAATGATCATGAAAGGGATTATTTGAATGCCGTCGCGGGTGGTAATTTTTTGTGTAAAACGGTTGAGGAAGCTTTGGTGATAATTTAAAATAGATCTAAGGTGTATAGTCCTCGTAGCACGTCTAGTGTTCGTAAGGCTTCGTCTTCGACTTCACCTTCTTTGTCTACTACCATCGATGCTTGCCAAATTGAGGCGAACTTGGAAAACAAGATTTTTGATATGCTAAAAGGACTTTTGATTGAGTTTAAAGTTGGTGAACAAAGTGCTCCCGCTACGGCTAAAGCGGTTGAGGTTTCTTGCATGTATTGTGGTGGAGGTCATGATTTCTCCGAGTGCATTACCAACGGTGGTAACACTTCGAGTGCCTTCACGGCCACGGGAAATTACAACCAAAACGGTCAAGTTTCCTGCTCTAATCAAATGACTCCACCGGGTTTTGGTTCAAATCAAAATGCTAACAACAACTATCGCAACAATCAAGTTGGTTTCAAAAACAATTACAACAAGGGAAACTATGGGAATCAAGGGGCTAATAATCAAGTTTCAAACAAGAATCAAAATGATTTTCAAAACAACAACAAGGGTTTGCAAACATTGAAAGATCTTCCAAGTGAGTTTGTTGAATACGCTAGTGGGAATGATGCTAGGTTTGACAATATTCAAAGAGAAATCATTAGCCTAAGATCCGAGTTTAAGAACGACTTGAAGAAAGAGTTGAAAAATGAGTTAGCTAATGAACTTAAAATCCACACCAACAAGATGGAAGGAAATGTCACTAGGTTACAACAAAACCAACAAAAAATGGAACAAGGGCAACACGAGATTAAACAAGAAATGATTAAAGCCGAAAAGAGGCAATCCGTGTTTGAAGATAAAATCTCGTCTATGTTTGAGGCAATAATGTGTAAACCGTCTTCGAGTAGTCTTCCTAGCAACACCGTATCCAATCCTAAGGGTGAGATGAAAGTGATTACCACACGTAGTGGAAAGACACTTAAGGAACCGACTCCTCAACCAATTGCTCCTACGGAGGAAGCAATTGAGGAAGAACCCGAGGTGGTGGTCCAAAAGGAGCATGTCCCAATCCCACGAAGTACCGCTCATGCCACACCTACGGTTGACCCATTACCATCATTGGAACCCGAGATTCCAAAGGCTATGCCTACTATGCCTCAACCCACACCACCTTTGCCCTATCCATCGAGACTTAGGAAGGAGAAACGTCAAGAGCGCGACAATTACCAATTTGAGCTTTTTATGAAAATGTTTCGTGATTTGCACCTTAATGTGAGTTTCGCCGATGCTTTTGTCATGATGCCTCGATTTGCCGCTAACTTTAAGAGTATGTTGAACAACAAGGAGAAATTGCACCAATTATCTAGTTGTTCATCGGTTTATCTTAATCGCATACCTCAAAAAGTCGATGATCCCGGTAAATTTTTGATCCCTTGTGCAATCCAAGATATGGAGGAATGCTTCGCCTTGGCCGATCTTGGTGCTAGCATTAACTTGATGCCACTTGCAATCTTCAAGTCGCTCAATCTTCCTAATCTTACTCCTTCACTAATGTCTATCGAGTTGGCCGACCATTCCACAATTCCCGCATGTGGTTTGGCGGAAGACGTTTTTGTGAAAGTGGGGAAGTTCTACTATCCCGTAGACTTTATCATTGTTGATATCCCCACGGATCCTCAAGTTCCTCTTATTTTAGGTCGTTCTTTTTTAGATACGTCTATGGCTTTGATCGATGTTCATGCTAGAAAGATCACCTTACGTTTCAACGACGAGGAACTTGTTATAAACGCAACTCAAAACTCTCAAATTTCTCATGTTTATTCCATTGCAACCATAAACCTCGTTGATATGATTGACGTGGTTTGCGAGGAATTTTCACAAGAAGTTCTAGGTTTTGGTGATGAAGAAACTAGTGGCAATCCCACTATGTTAGATCCAATTCTTGATAATTTGACACCAACCTTCACTCCATTTGAAGGTGGTGGTTTTGCGTTGGAAGAATTCTATGTTCCACGTACTTGTAACGAAGACCTCGACAACGATGAGGACTTCTCGATTATCAAGGATTTTCTCAACGATTTCCCATTTCCTCCACCCGAGGAGGTTATGAGTATCGAGCCCAAATCTTCACTTGGGGAACCACCTATCCTCGAGTTGAAAGATTTACCTACTCATCTTGAATATGTCTATTTAGAGGAGGACGACAAGTTGCCGGTTATTATTGCGAAGGAACTTTCGAATGATGAAAAAACCGCACTTGTCGATGTTCTAAAGGATCACAAAGGGGCAATTGCGTGGAAGTTATCTGACATTAAGGGAATCGATCCCAAGTTTTGTACCCACAAAATCTTAATGGAGGAGGATTACAAGCCCGCAATCCAAAGTCAAAGGAGGGTGAACCCCAAAATTCACGACGTCATCAAAAAGGAGGTCCTTAAATCCTTGACGCGGGAATGATTTACCCTATTTCCGATAGCCCTTGGGTGAGTCCTATTCATTGTGTCCCTAAAAAGGGAGGGATGACCGTTGTGCCAAACGATGCCAACGAGTTGATTCCCACTATACTCGTGACCGGATGGAGAGTGTGCATTGACTATCGTAAGTTGAATGAAGCCACTCGAAAAGACCATTTTCCCTTGCCCTTCATGGACCAAATGTTGGAGCGTCTTGCGGGAAACGATTTCTATTTCTTTTTAGATGGTTTTTCCGGTTACTTCCAAATTCCCATCGATCCTCGTGATCAAGAAAAAAATACGTTTACGTGTCCATATGGAACGTTTGCCTATCGTAGAATGCCATTCGGACTTTGCAATGCACCGGGAACCTTTCAAAGGTGCATGATGGCTATTTTTCATGACATGATCGAGAAGACGATGGAAGTCTTCATGGATGACTTTTCCGTGTTTGGTAATTTGTTCACTTCGTGTTTGTCTAACCTTGAGAGAATGTTGAAACGTTGTGAGGAAACCAACCTTGTGCTCAATTGGGAAAAGTGTCATTTTATGGTTAAAAGTGGAATCGTCTTAGGGCACAAGGTCTCGAAAGCGGGGATTGAGGTAGATCAAGCTAAGGTAGACGTCATCGCCAAATTACCTCATCCCAAAACCGTTAAAGGAGTTAGGAGTTTCCTAGGCCACGCGGGCTTTTATCGTCGATTCATCAAGGATTTTTCAAAGATCTCTCGACCCATTACACATCTTCTTGAAAAAGAGGCACGTTTTGTCTTTGACGAAGATTGTGTACGAGCCTTTGAAATCCTTAAGAGGAAACTTACCGAAGCTCCCATTCTTGTTGCTCCCAATTGGAACCTCCCCTTTGAGCTTATGTGTGATGCTAGTGACTACGCTATTGGGGCCGTTTTGGGGCAACGTCATGAAAAGCACTTCTTGGCTATTCACTATGCTAGCAAGACGATGACCGAGGCTCAACTAAAATACACTACAACGGAAAAGGAGTTCCTTGCCGTGGTGTATGCATTTGATAAATTCCGACCTTATCTCGTCTTAGCTAAATGCATAGTGTATACGGATCATTCGGCTATCAAGTATCTCATGGCCAAGCAAGATGCTAAGCCTAGATTACTTCGTTGGATTCTCCTCCTTCAAGAATTTGATCACACCGTCGTTGACAAAAAAGGAGCCAAGAATCTAGCGGCCGATCATCTTTCTCGTTTGGAAGATCCTCACCAAAGTGTTTACGAGCCAAAGGAAATCACCGAAACATTTCCGCTCGAGACACTTGGTGTAGTGAATTCTAAGCTTGATCCTTCCACCCCATGGTTTGCGGATTTTGCAAACTACCATGCGGGTAACTTCATCGTTAAGGGTATGACGACTCAAGAAAAACGAAAATTCTTTCGTGGCGTCAAGTTCTACTTTTGGAACGACCCTTACTTGTTTCGAACTTGTGCGGATCAAATCATCCGACGTTGTGTATTTGGCACCGAAGCTTCTAACATCCTTAGAGCTTGCCATGAGGGACCCACGGGTGGTCACCGTGGTGCTAATCTCACGGCTAAGAATGTGTTTGATGCCGGTTTCTTTTGGCCTACTATTTACCGAAATGTACAAGATCTTGTGAAGTCATGTGATTCATGCCAACGACAAGGAAAAGCCTCACAAAAAGATGAAATGCCACAAAATATCATCCAAGTGTGTGAGATCTTTGACGTTTGGGGTATAGACTTTATGGGGCCGTTCCCATCTTCTCGTGGTAATAAGTACATTCTAGTTGCGGTTGACTACCTATCTAAGTGGGTGGAGGCCAAAGCCTTGCCCACCAATGATGCTCGTGTGGTAGTCAAGTTCTTGAAAAGCTTGTTTTCTCGGTTTGGAACCCCTCGTGCGATCAAAAGCGATCGTGGAACCTGTTTTGTAATGGCCAATTCGAAAGGGTCCTAAGGAAATATGGGGTTACACATCGGCTTTCTACGGCTTATCACCCACAAACAAGTGAGCAAGTCGAGGTTTCAAACCGAGCTTTAAATAGGATCTTGGAGAGATCCGTTGGGGAAAACTGACAATTGTGGTCGGATAAGTTGGACGATGCTTTATGGGCCTTTAGGACCGCTTATAAGACACCCATTGGGTGCACTCCCTATAAGCTTGTGTATGGAAAGAATTTCATTTGCCTATCGAGTTAGAACACAAGGCTTATTGGGCCCTAAAGCATTGTAATGATGATATGGAGACCGCGGGAAAACACCAGGAAATGCAATTGAATGAATTAGATGAATTGAGAGACATTGCTTATGAAAATTCATTAATTTACAAAGAAAAAACTAAAAAGTTGCATGATTCTAAAATTAAAAACCGGGTTTTTAACATTGGGGATCAAGTTTTGCTTTTTAATTCTCGCTTGAAAATCTTTTCCGGTAAGTTGAAATCCCGTTGGTCCGGTCCATTCACCGTGACTCAAGTGTTTCCGTATGGGACCATCGAGCTAGCTCAAGATGATGGTCCTAACTTCAAGGTGAATGGACATAGGTTGAAGCACTACTTTGGCGGGGAAGTTCCATCCTTGAACTACATCGACCAAGTCACCTTCCCCAATGATAATTAGTATTGAGGGGATCGAGTCGAGCTCATGACTCCGTAATCAAAACCTAGGTGCCTCATGGGGGAGTCCCATGCTTATCCTATGTACATATTATCTCTTTCTAATGTAGTTAACGTGTGGGTATTTGTGCCCTTCCAACCTTTGTTCCGTGGTTGTTTGTGAATTGTGGACTTTAGATGATCATGATATTCACGATTGAAGCCTCTCGTGTTCGTTTTACGGGAGCACTCGATCGTTTGCTTTGAAGACTTTCTCAATATCCATGATATATCATTTTGATGTTCTAACCTTAGGTTTTTAGCACACTTCATAAACGGCTATTAACTTATTGGTTACACCCTTTCCATGCTAGATTAGGCATTCGACTACGTCTCTAGTATGGGGGTGTTTGCACCCCTAGACTCGAAACATTGAGGACAATGTTTAACTTTAGTATGGGGGGATGAATAGATACTTGCCTTGCCAAACCTTCACGCTTTCCAAAGTTTATCTTTTTGTTTATCGTTTTTGTTGCAAAATAAGGCTAAAAATGGTCAAATTTTAATATTTTTCTCATATTTTATAAGTGTTTGAAGACACGAATGTAGGTTTTCCGATGGCGAGAATAAGAGTAATTTTTGACTCGACCGTGCGTGTTGAGCACTTAGCTTTGATTCCTTAACTACACATTAGGCTAAGTCTCTTAAATGAGGACGAGAAATGATAGGGTTAATTATAAGTTACTATGCTAAACGTAGAGTACTCGTATTCTTTCAAAAACTCATGTGTTCTCGTTGTTTTCTTATTCTCCCTTCGCATGTAAATATTTTTTGCTTAATAAATATTGACTTAGCGGTTTAGTTGGGATTGTTGGGTTTCTAGTCTTTTCTAGTAGCTTCCGTGTAATTAAATTGGGAAGACATTAAGGTATCGCCATCGTCGCGGTTTTGAAGTATTGGCACCCGAATAATCAAAAGCTTCACCCAATAATAAGATTTCAAGTGCTCACCTAAATCAAGCAAACAATTTGAAGCCCCACAAGGCCGAAAAATCTATGCAAAATTAAAAGTGAATCAAGCCTTAATCTTCGAAGCTTTAAAGATCCAAAATTCGCCTTAGCGTGAGGATATACGTCTTAGGCTAATAAAACTACCGATGAGGTAGATAATAAAAGGCAAGGCAAGACCGAAGTCATAATAAAAGCTTCATGGCGAAGTTGAATAAAAGATGGAGGTAAACCAAAGATAATAAGGCCCTTCCGTTAGGGGCGTATAAAAGTCTTGGTAATAAATCTCATGTTCAAAACCGTTATAAAACCGTGTTTATCGATTCTTCTTGTCAACTTAATTTTTTGACATCGTTGTCTATTAGGAGGGGTTATTGATTTGATGGTCTTAGTTACATCGTTAGGACTCTATTTTTAGACCTAAATCTCTATTATCGCATAAGTCAAACAATGTATCCTCGTGAAACATTCAAGACAATATAAAATATAAGAGATACAACTTAGGAATAATGGGAGGATAAGTACGTGAGTAGGGCATATGAGTAGTGTTAGCATTACTAACTTATAATGACAATGATCTCGTCGCACGCTTGGCATGGAATTGGGGTGAAAATCGAGGACGGTGAAATTATTTCTAACGAAGCATTCACGTGTTCTTATTCTATGAACCTAAACGTCCCATTTTGTGATGAAAATCATACATTATGTCTAAAACGCATGTAGTAGTAGCAATAGTAGTAGTATAGCTAGTTAAAGTGAATAAAAATGAATTTTGGAGATGCTACGATACTTCATTCTAGCATTGCGTGAGGGCACGGTAATGGTTTAGTATGGGGGAGTGATGAGACTGCTTTTATACATAGTCTCATCTTCCAAATAGGGCTTAAAATGCATTAAATATCATCAAAATACCCATATATATGCTTGTGTTTGTTACTTGTGTATTTTAGGTACGGATATTGAGAAAATGACAAAGATCACAAGAATCATACAAAAACGAACACGGGAAACGAAGCCGCACAATGAACCAAGCCCTAATGAAGACTTTCCCAAGATCAACCCTTGAAGATTTGAAGAATTATGAAGAAGGGTCCTCCAATATGGAAGAATTGACACTTTATACCCTTGTATCTTCATAATTACAAGTTTGGTCCCGAAAGTTTGTCAAAATTACAAAAAGGGCCCTCTACTTTGAAGATTTGGCGAGTTTAGCCCCTCAACAAAGCTAAATTGTCAACCATCATCCTCCACAAAGTCAAATACATCATAAAGTCCTTCAAAGTACAAAAAATTACAAGTTTGGTCCTTTGAAAATCCCAAAATTACAAAAAGGACCCTTGACTTTCAACATTTGGCAAAAATGGTCCCTCATCAAACATGACTTGGCAATTTCAGTCCTCCAAAATGCTCAACGTACAAGTCAAGACCATTATTCATCATCAAAATGCCAAATCAGCCCTTGAAGAATTGAAATATGGCAAGAAATACCCTTGAAAATATTTTGGAAAAGTATTTGGGGCAAAAGTGTGAAAAGAGAAAGTTTAAATACAAAGGGAATCAGATTTTTGGGTTTAATTTACAAAGTGAAAGAAGAAAGGAAGGTGAAGGACCAAAGCTGCCAAGACAAGATACTTACCTAGGCCAGTGAGGGGGTGACACGTACCCCACTCACTCTCTCCACCAATGGAATCCCACCATTCCTCCATGTCATTTCCCACTTACACCGGTTTAAACTAATCTTTGATTAGTTTATTATTTGGCGCTTAACACCATTTTTAAACCCAAAAACAAATCAAAACATGGACTGTTCATCGTATGAACACAATTAGGGACTTCTTAATTACTTGTAATTAAACCCTAAAAACCTCCAGAATCTTGATTAGTAGTCTCCTAATCAAAACCCAACCCTTAAACTCGGCAACCCACCAACCCACATGCTGCATTGGGCCTCCCCTGCTACGTCAAAAGGGAAGAGGATAAAAACTTGCCAGCCATCCAACGTTTAGGATTGCTGCTTACTTTCTAAGCTCAATTTGAGCCTTTGGATGCAATTCATCCTTGCCAACTCACACAACCTGCCAAGAAAACATCACATGATCCTCAAGCTATTCAAACTTTCAAGGGGAATTTTGGGGACTTCATCAACATTAGGGCAACGTTTTTATGCTTTCTAGTAGTTCAATGTAGCCTATATAAAGGCCTTAGGACCCAACATTAGCAGTTGCTTTTGGTTTTTCCTTTGTTCAAGCACTTGTAAATCCTTTTTCTGATTAATGAATTTGAGTTAAGTGTTTTGAAGAAAGACCAAGTGCCATCTTATTTCTGCTTGTTTATGTTTATTGCTTACTGAAATTGAAGTTTAAAACCTGTTTTCAAAAGAGGAGTGTGCAAAAGTTTGCACATTTTCTCATTTTCTTGATATTTTGCTAAGTTCTTGTTTCTATCTTGGAATTCTTGGGTTATAGGGCTGATCATAGCATCCTAATTGAGTTGATTAAGGTGTGGTGAGGCTTATAACTTGGGGATAATCAAGTGTGGGGTAACAAGGTTGCATTAATCAAGATTTTCCAAGTTTCTGATTTTTATACTTGTACTTCTAACCTTGTTGATTCTTAGCAGGGGTGTTATTGGAAGCTTGTACTTGTTCTTGCTAGTACATAAGCTCATAAATTCGTGGGTGTGGATGTACATCCATGAGGTTTGCATACTCAATCCTAAAATCTGCTTATATTCTTGATTTTTGGTGATATTTGTATGTGGCTTGTGTTCTTGTGAATTTTGTGGCTTAAATCTGCTTGAATCTGTTAATCTTGCTTGTTATTGTGTTTATCTGAGCTTGGGTGGTCTTGAATCTCACTTTTCCTTTGAAAATTTTGATTTTGAAAAGATAAAGGGGTGTTTGGGTCTACCTGTTTGTGATTGCAACTTGATACTGTGTTGTTGGATTGTGTTGTTTATGCTTGGTATCTGATATATGCCTTGTTGAGAGTGTTTTGCTGCAAGTTTTTGGGTTTGAAACTTCAAATCACACAATCTGCTATAACTTGGTGAATTTAACTGTTTTTGACCTAAGATTTTGGTGAAATCTAGTATTTGTACATGCTTAGGGTTGAAAGTTGTTAGAACATCATTATTATAACTTATTGAATAGATATTGAGTGTTGAATCTGGCTTATTGGTCAAATACATCAGCAAAGTGTAAAACTGCATGTGTTAGTGTTCATCAGTAACTTTCATTGGCTTGAATCTTGCTTAATTCTTTGAACCATTGCATGAAACCTGTTTAGACTTGCTTATTGGACTTTATAATAGCTTGTGTATGCATTTGGTTGAATTTGGCTGGCTGATTTGTGCTAAAACTGCTTAAGTGTTCATGTCTGTATCATATCTGGTGATTGATTGATTAAACTGTATCAATTGGGTGTTTGTGATTGTGATATTTTAATTGTTATTGACTCCTTTTGATCCAAAGATCAATTGGGTGCCTTTGTGTAATCTGAATCTCCAAAAAAGTCACTAAAGACAAAAAGTCAAACAAGTCAAGCAGTGGAAAAAGTTTCCACTGCTCAACACCCAAAACTAGCCCCTGCTAGTGTAATTTTGAACTCAGCTTATCAATAAGCTATTATAGCTTATCCAGACTTGCAACAACTTATTTTTGTGATAGGTCTTCATTATTTGACCCATATAAGTAGACTAGAGCTTATTGGACTTTGACTTTGACTTTTTACTAGAAAACCAACTTATTTGACTTTTACATAAGTGCTTATTTGATTTTTCCAGCTTATTGAGTCAGCTTATTTGAAAACTCTTTGTTGATTTTGCTTAATTAAGTCATTTCAAAGCTTTTGGAACTTGAATCGGCACTTGGGTGGCCTAGAACTCAAAAACGACTATTTTGTCGTTTTCTGTAGATTGCTTATTGCATTTTCAGGCTTATTCCTTGGGCTTATTTCAAATTTCTTTTTGCAAAAGTCTTATTTAGGTCAAAAGAAGCTTGTGTGTCAAATTTTAGCTTATGGCATTGGCTTATAGCTTAATGGGCCAAAAAGCCCATTAAGAATAAGTTGATTGTTATAAGCTAGCTTATTTCACACTTTCAGCTTTTGGGCCTTTAGAAAAACTTGTTTAGAATCAAATTTTGAGTCAACCTGTGCTTTTTGGGCTTATTTTGAACACTTTTTGTTATTGGGCCCAAATTTGGCCCAATAAGATCCTGTTTTGGGTTTAGCCTATTTTCTAGGCCCATTAAGGGTATTTAGGTAATTTCACTTTCATTTCTTAGTTATTTAGGTTAAATTAAGCTAGTTTGCAAGTTTTTAGAATTTTTTATGATTTTTGGATTTTTTATATTATTTTAATATTATTTTATTATTAAAAACTAAAAGTCTGATTTTCTAAGTTTTTATATTTTTCCTAGGTTCTAAACACCTAATTAGGAATTTTGCTACTTTCCAAATATTTTTAGAGTCTTTTAATTATTTTCTAGAATTAATTTAAGTTTTAATTGATTTTAATAGTTTTTAATTGTTTAAAAATAGTTTTTAGTGGTTTTAAAATTTTGAAAAATACTTTTTAGCTTAATTAGAGTATTTTTAGGCTTACAAACTTTAAAATCTTGTTTAGGGCTTTTTAATAATTAATTTTGATTTTTAGGGCTTTTATTAGCATTAAAAATCATTATCTAATTAATTAAAAGGTTTTGGCAAGTTTGGATTTTTTGTAAACTCTTAGAATATTATTGTGGATTTTTGGTAATTTTTAGGAATTTTTAGGGTAAAATTTTAATTTTAGCACTTTTTACGGTTTTACGTGTACACCTTTTTCGACTTAGTTTAATCCGTCTTCGTAACCGTCATTCTCTTCTAATCTCATTTCTATTTTTCATTCTCAACAATATAATCACAAATCTAATCCAAGTCATTACACACATAACACACTAGCCTCCTTGAGAACGAACTCATTTTAGGGTCATTTACACACGGTTTTCCTAAATCGTCGTGCTTACCCTATATTTGCCATCCTTTTCCTAAAGGGGTAAATTTACAACTATCAGGATGTGATTAAGGCACCATTAATCATTAATCTGGATAATATGGAGGCTTAATTTTTGCTTAAACAAAAATCCCTAATCCTTGTTCTTGAGTGAATAGTAGTGGTTTTGATCCGGTTTATGTTTTAAAAAGATGTTAGGCGCCCTTTTTATTAAACTAATCACAGATTAGTTTAATTAGTTGTGAGTGGGAAATGAGGTGGAATGGGGGTGGGTTCTGATTGGTGGAAAATGTGAGTGGGGTGAGGTGGCAAGTGGTGATTGGTCTAGGTTACTATGGCTGTCTGCCATGATTTACCCCTTAACTCTTTCTTTCTTTTCACTTGCAAATAAAACTGACCAAATTCGATTCCCTTTGTTAATGAAGTTTCCAACTTCATACTTTTGCCCCAAAAAGTTTTGTAAAGTAATTTCAGGGGTATTTCTTGCCATTTCTTGATTCTTGAAGGGTTGATTTGGCATTTTCTTCACAAATAATGGTCTTAACTTGTTTGGTTGACTTCTTGGAGGACTGAAATTGACAAGTCATGATTAATGAGGGACCATTTTTGCCATTTCTTCAAAGTCAAGGGTCCTTCTTACAATTTAACATATTTAAAGGACCAAACTTGTAATTTCTTGTAACTTGAAGGCCTTCATGGTATGTTTGACTTGGAGGAGGACTAATATTGACAATTTAGTTTTGTTGAGGGACTAAATTTGCCAATTCTTCAAAGTGGAGGGCCCTTTTGGTAATTTTGACAAACTTTAGGGACCAATCTTGTAATTATGAAGATACAAGGGTTTAAAGTGTCAATTCTTCAATGTTGGAGGACCCTTCTTGCATAATCTTCAAATCTTCAAGGGTTATTCTTGGAAAATCTTCATTAGGGCATGGTTCATTGTGCGGCTTCGTTTCTCGTGTTCGTTTGTGCATGATTCTTGTGATCTTTTGTCATTTTCTCAATATCCGTACCTAAAATACACAAGTAACAAACACAAGCATATATTTGGCCATGTTCATGATATTTAGTGCATTTAAAGCCCGTTTTGGACGATGAGACTATGTATAAAAGCATTCTTGATAGTTGTAGAAATACGTCTTTTAGGAAAAAGAGCGTAAATAGGGTGAGTATTAACGAGCGGTTTAGGAAAACCACAAGTTATGACCCAAGGTGAGTTCGTTCGAGGAGGCAAGTGCGTTGTGTAATGAATTGATTTTGATTGATGATTTTATTGAGAAGAAAAGAAAAGAGAAATAAGAAAGAAAAGACGGTTACGAAGACGGATTAAACTAAGACGAAAACGTGAACACGTAAAACCGTAAATAGTGCAACAATTAAAATATTAACCTAAAAATTCCTAAAAATCCACAATAAAATTCTAAGAGTTTACAAAAAATCCAAACTTGCTAAAACCTTTTAATTAATTAAATAATGACTTTTTAATGCTAATTAAAGCCCTAAAAATCACAATTAATTATTAAAAAGCCCTAAACAAGATCTTATAGTTTGTAAACCTCAAAATAACCTAATTAAGCTAAAAAGTATTTTTAAAAATTTTAAAACCTAATTAAACTATTTTTAAACACTTAAAAACTATTAAAATCTATTAAAACTTAAATTAATTCTAGAAAATAAATGAAAAGTCCTAAAAAGATTTGGAAAATGACAAAACTCCTAATTTAGTGTCTTTAACCTAGAAAAAATGTAAAAACTTAAAAAAATCAAACTTCAATTTTTAATAATAAAATAATAATAAAATAATCCAAAAAATTAAAAGTTCACTAAATAATTCTAAAAAATTACCAAAAATCCTAAATAATGTAAATAAGACAAAAATGAAATTAAAAGTTTCTAAATCCTATTTAATAATTTTATATTAAATTATTAAGTTGGTTAAAAACCCTAAAATCAAATAAAATTAAAAATTAGACTTTTTGAAAACTTTTTTAGCTGTGAACCTCAAAAATATAAATCAAAACCTAAAAACTATTTTTCTAAAATTTAAAACCTATTTTTACTATTTTTAAACTAATTCTAAAAACGGCTAAATAAAAAATGATAAAAAATAAATAAAGAAAGTGAAAAATTCAAACTTAATGCTAAAAAATCCTAAACTAAACAATGATCCTAGGAATAATGAAAATGAGCTAATAAGCTAAGCCAATAAGCCTGGAATGGCTTATTTAGCTACGGCTTATTTTTGAAAAGCCAACACACAATCCCTTTAAGTTCAATTTGAAATGAAAGCTATCAGTCAAAGACCCTAGGGCAGAGATGGTTAACACGTTTGTGTGTGGGAGGAGTGGCGCAAGTTCGAGTCCTGGCCACGTCCTTTTTGAACTTAATTTTTTTTTCTTTTTAAACTTTAAAAACCCAAACCTATGACTTACACTTAACTTAAAACAACTTTTTTAATCAAATACAAACAAGAATCAAGCTTCTTAAATCAAAACGTGCCCAGATTAAACTTTTGTTACTGATGAACACAAGTGATTTCTTCACTTGTGAAATGATGAATCAACAGGACTTGATCCTGAGTTTGATGTTGTTTTGTTGGACAATAGGGGCACTCCCACAACCAGTAGGGTTGTGGGAAGTCAAGAACAACACAAATAAGCAAGTATCAAGCACAAAAAATCCAATCAAATGGCATACAAGTTTCTGATAAACGCTACACTAGACTGATGAGTGTTTGCTGGTTTACTTGGCACACAAGTGGAAATCAATGACCAAGAACTTGCATACAATCCCACTAACTGGTATATAAGCAATAACAATCCCTAAAACAACCTATTATCTAACAGATTATCAAACTAGGGGCACAAATTTACTCAAAAAAACAGACACAACAGGCAGTTTCAGATTTAATGCCAATTTCCAAACTTTTGATCATGCAAATGCTTCAAAACCTTACCAAATTGAAAGCCAATAAGCATACAACCAACCAACTACCTAAGAAGTGTGTTTAACAGGTTTTAACACAAAATCAACCAAGGAAACTCAAATAATGTGCAAATCCAAACACCCCTTTAAATTTCTGATAATGAAATTTTTCAAAGTAAATCTTAACAAAACTCAAGCAAATGATTCCTAAACATCTATAACATGCATACAAACTAGAAATAAGTAAACTCAAACACTCAAACTACACATAACAACTTTCATGCATAATCAAGCATATCACGTAAAGTGCATAAATTTTCAGAAAACTGAAAATTGAAATGGGAATCAAGGAACTACCTTAAGGGACCTACATCCAGGTCCCTTAGTGGTTGCTTGACCACCTCCAAATAGGCCGGGGCCTATGCAGAACCTTTGACAAACAATAGCTCCAAACCTGCTAAGAAAAACAAGAACAAACACAAAAATATCCAATAAACCAATGTTTCTGATTTACTTCCTCTTTTTTAAACCTTTTTCAAAAACTTTCTCAAACTTAATCCTTTGAAAAACACTTAAACCAACCAACTTTACTCCTGAAAATCCAAACCTTGAACAAGATTTTCACCAAAAATTTCCCAATTTCAGAAACTTTCTTTCTGAAATTTTCAAAACACAAAATGTTTTGTTAAATGATAATGGAACTCAGCTTAGCTATCAATCACATACCAACTTTTAAAAACAAATAAAAGGAATTACATTTACTTCAAAAAAACCAACTTTATATATTTTGTAAAAAGGAATTACAAATGAGATAGCTAAAACTGGAACAAGAAATAATAGAGGTACAGGCACCTCTATTTATACAAGTGATAGAACTATCTAGAATGCTAAACAAATGCTAAACCCTAATCAAGGAAATTCCTAAAAAGCCCTTGTTCTTTTGACTGAAAATTGGTCAATATGGCATCATGTGAAGTAGCCAGCTTGCAAAGTGATCTTGGAGCGTCCATTTGTCCTTGGGGGCCAAGTAGAAGCTAGGAGACGTTGGATGTGTCTGGTTTAGGGTTTTGAGGGAAAGGGACGGGGTAGGGGAGGGTCCCACAAGACACATGGGTGTGTCTTGTGCACGGTTTTGGTGTGGGATGGGGTGAGGGTAAGTTAAATTTGGGATCTGGACAAAATTAGCAAAAAGCCCTTTGAATTAAGTGATGTTCATCCTGGGATTACTAGGGTTTATGGGGGTGATTAGCACCAGTTTAATCCGAAATGGGGTTAAGTATTTTTAAAATACTTGTTTGGGGGGAAAATAAGTGGGGTTTGACTGGGTATTTGACCAAGTTTATTTATTAATCCTGGTATTGGGTGGGTTACGGGTTTGGTTGGGTAATGGGTAAGGGTTTGGGTAAGTGGGTGGGTATAGCTGAGGTGTCATGATGTGAGTGGATGTGTATGTTTGGCTGTCTGGCAAAATTGGCCCCCAAGCTTTCTTCTTGTCTTCACTTTGTATTTAATAGCTCAAAACTTCATTCCCTTTGTTACAAGTTTGGACAACTTGTCAAATATGGCACAACATGTTTCTAAACTTTTTGCAAGGGCTTCAAATGTAATTCTTGGATTTTTCAAGGACTGAACTTGTAATGTCTTCAAACTTTAGGGACCCTATTCATAATTATGAATATTTGAGGGGTATAAAGTGTTAATCTTCAAAAGTTGAGGGACTAAAGTTGCCAATCTTCAATTCTTCAAGGGCATTTTTGTAAAATCCAAACTTGGGCCCGGTTCATTGTGCGGCTTCGTTTCCCGTATTCGTTTTTGAATGATTCTTGTGATCTTTTGCCATTTCCTCAATATCCGTACCTAAAAATACACAAGTAACAAACACGAGCATATATTTGGCAGTTTTAATGATATTTTATGCATTTAAAGCCCGATTTGGACGATGAGACTATGTATAAAAGCAGTCTCATCACTCCCCCATACTAAACCATTGTCGTGCCCTCACGCAATGCTAGAATAAAGTATCTAAGCACCTCCAAAATTCAATTTATTCACTTTATTGATAACTAGCTATACTACTACTATTATTACTACTTGTGTTTTAGACATAATGTATGATTTTCATCGCAAAATGGGACGTTTAGGTTCATAGAATAAGAACACGTGAATGCTTCGTTAGAAATAATTTCATCGTACTCGATTTTCACCTTAATTCCATGCCAAGCGTGCAACGAGATCATTGTCATTATAAGTTAGTAATGCTAACACTACTCATATGCCCTAATCACGTACTTATCCTCCCATTATTCCTAAGTTGTATCTCTTATATTTTATTTTGTCTTGAATGTTTCACGAGGATACATTGTTGACTTATGCGATAATAGAGATTTAGGTCTAAAAATAGAGTCCTAACGGTGTAACTAAGACCATCAAATCAATAACCCCTCCTAATAGACAACGATGTTAAAAAATTAAGTTGACAAGAAGAATCGATAAACACGGTTTTATAACGGTTTTGAACATGAGACTTATTACCAAGACTTTTATACGCCCCCTAACGGAAGGGCCTTATTATCTTTGGTTTACCTCCATCTTTTATTCAACTTCGCCATGAAGCTTTTATTATGACTTCGGTCTTGCCTTGCCTTTTATTATCCGCCTCATCGGTGGTTTTATTAGCCAAAGACGTATATCCTCACGCAAAAGCGAATTTTGGATCTTTAAAGCTTCGAAGATTAAGGCTTGATTCACTTTCAATTTTGCATAGATTTTAGGCCTTGTGGGGCTTCAAATTGTTTGCTAGATTTAGGTGAGCACTTGAAATCTTATTATTGGGTGAAGCTTTCGATTATTGGGGTGCCAATACTTCAAAATCGTGACGCTGGCGATACCTTAATGTCTTCCCAATTTAATTACACGGAAGCTACTAGAAAAGACTAGAAACCCAACAATCCTAATTAAACCGCTAAGTCAATATTTATTAAGAAAAAAATATTTACAAGCGAAGGGAGAATCAGCAAATAACGAGAACACATGAGTTTTTGAAAGAATACGAGTACTCTACGTTTAGCATAGTAACTTATAATTAACTCTATCATTTCTCGTCCTCATTTAAGAGACTTAGCCTAATGTGTAGTTAAGGAATCAAAGCTAAGTGCTCAACACGCACGGTCGAGTCAAAAATTACTCTTATTCTCGCCATCGGAAAACCTACATTCGTGTCTTCAAACACTTATAAAATATGAGAAAAATTTAAAATTTTGGCCATTTTTAGCCTTATTTTGCAACAAAACGATAAACAAAAAGATAAACTTTGGAAAGCGTGAAGGTTTGGCAAGGCAAGTATCTATTCACCCCCCCCCCCATACTAAAGTTAAACATTGTCCTCAACGTTTCGAGTCTAGGGGTGCAAACACCCCATACTAGAGACGTAGTCGAATGCCTAATCTAGCATGGAAAGGGTGTAACCATTAAATCAATAGCCGTTTATGAAGTGTGCTAAAAACCTAAGGTTAGAACATCAAAAGGATATATCATATGGATATTGAGAAATGTCTTCAAAGCAAACGATCGGGTGCTCCCATAAAACGAACACGAGAGGCTCCAATCGTGAAGATCATGATCTAAAAACCACAATGCACAAACAACCACGGAACAAAGGTTGGAAGGGCACAAATCCCCTCACATTACACTAATTAGAAAGCAATAATATGTACATGGATAAGCATGGGTCTCCCCCACGAGGCACCTTGTTTTTGATAACCGAGTCAAAAGCTCGACTCGAATCCCCATAAATGTGATCATTTAGGGATATCATGGTATGGTCAATTTTTGGTGGGGCTTACATGATAAACAAGGCCCAAAAACAACCGGTATTAAGGACTAAGTCCTTAAATGGTGCAAAATACCGGGATCGAAGATGGCGTTCTCGTTTTCATTGGAAAAACAAACCAACGCCACTTCATCAATAGTCAACAAAAACTCAAAGAGTTTCAAGAAATAGGAGAGAAGAAATAGAAGGGTGGGACAATGGGTAAGTCTCTAAAAACATGAGCTACTCGAGGTAGACTCGCACCAATCAAATGAAAAGATTTTCCATTTATTGCATCGGTGGAAGACCGATATTTCCCTATATAAGCAATTCCAGGATCAAATATCTCGTCCTCGGTGGAGAAAGGGGATGGAACATAAGGGGATTCCCCCACACTAAGTCCACACAAAGCATCGTCAAAAGGAGAAGACGAGCTTGTAGTACTCAAATCACGTGGTGATGACGGAGTTAGAATTGTAGAAAAATCTTTTAAATTCAATTCAAAATCTTTTCCTTTTTCATCTTTTAAACTCTCCTTGTGAAAACCCGATTTGATTATGTCAAAAATATTTGGTGTATCTAAAGCAATGTTAGTCACACTAAAAATTCTCACATTTTGAAACCGTTTTGGTTTAGGTGGTGGTAAGTTTTTAAAACGTTTGTCAACAAAGAAAACTCCCCCATCGGGATCAACGTATTCATCATCTGAAGATTCACTCGAGATTGGAATCGTAGGCTTAACACTCTTAACCTCCACCGGCGGAGGGGACGGAACTTCATTTTTATCTACAACTCCTAAAACTCTATTGGAAATCTTTTTGTAAATGTTTTTGATAGGATTGACATTGTACAAAGATGTGATAGAATACACATGAGAAAGAGTGGAGTTTTGGGTTGCATTAATGACGAGTTCTTCCTCATTGAAACGAAGAGTGATTTTTCTTGCATGCACATCGATAAGTGCTCTCGAGGTATCCAAAAAAGATCGACCTAAAATTAACGGAACTTTAGGATCGATGGGAATGTCAACAACAATAAAGTTTATAGGATAGTAGAACTTTCCAACTTTTACGAAGACGTCCTCGGCTACTCCACAAGCTAGAATCGTAGAATGATCGGCCATTTCGATTGACATCCTTGAAGGAGTGATATTGGGAAGATTGAGCGATTTAAAAATCTCAAGAGGCATCAAATTAATACTAGCACCAAGATCGGCCAAGGCGTAGCATTCTTCCATGTCTTGTATAGCACATGGGATTAAAAACTTTCCAGGATCACCGACTTTTTGAGGTATGCGGCTTAGAAAAACCGAAGAACAACTAGACGATTTTTGCAATTTCTCTTTGTTATTCAACATACTTTTGAAGTTCGTGGCAAATCAAGGCATCATGACTAAGGCGTCGGCAAAACTTATATTGAAATGCAAGTCACGAAACATTTTCATAAAAAGTTCAAATTGATAATTATTTCGTTCTTGTACCTTTTCCTTGTCTCGTCTTGAAGGGTAGGGTAAAGGTGGTGTGGGTTGGGGCATAGGCATAGGCATCGGCCTTGGAATCTCGGGTTCCATGATTGGTGTGGGTTCAACCGTAGGTGTGGTTTGAGCGGTACTTCGTGGGCTTGTAATTTTCTCTTTTTCTACCACAACCTCGGGTTCTTTCTCTTTTTCCTTCTCCATAGAAGTACTTGGACGATAAATGGGTTCTTTGAAAGTTTTACCACTACGAGTAGTAATAACCTTCAATTCTCCTTTCGGGTTCACAATGGTATCACTAGGAAGACCACCCGAAGAAGAGGGCTTACACATGATAGCTTCAAACATTTTAGCCATACGGTCTTCAAACTTAGATTGCCTAGCATCCGCTTTTAACAATAAATGCTTAATCTCATGTTGACCTTGCTCCATTTTTTGTTGATTTTGTTGGAGACGTGTGACATTTCCTTCCATTTTATTAGCATGAGTTTTAAGTTCATTAGCAAGTTTGTTTTTAAGCTCGTTTTTCAACTCGGACCTTAAGCTAACCATTTCACGTTGCATATTGTCAAACTTAGCATCATTAGCCTTAGCATAATTCAAAAACACTCCTTGAAGATTTTTGGTGTGATCATTTTGAAAACCATGAGTAGAAGTTTGAAAATCACGGTTTTGGTTTTGGTTAGAAATTTGCCCATTTCCACTTTGATAATTACCCTTGTTGTAATTCCTTTGATTTCCTTGATAATTACCACCTTGATTGTTGTTTCGATAGTTATTAGCATTTTGATTTTGTGGAGCTTGATTTTGGCGGGAACCTTGACCGTTTTGGTTATAAGTTCCCGTGGCTACATAAGCACTCGAAGTGTTACCATCCGCGGTAATGCACTTAGAAAGATCATGAGCTCCACCACACGACAAACAACTCTTAGAAACCGCTTTAACCAAAGCGGAATTCGAAGCTTCTTGAGCTTTCCAATGGGACATAAGGCTAGCAAATCTATCAAAAAATCGATTTTCTTCATTCGCTTCATCATGTAAAGCATTGATGCTACGAGACGATGATGACGAGCCCAATTTGGCAACACTCGGTGTGTTACGAGGGCTATAAACCTTAGACCTATTCGCAATTATGACCAAATCTTCTTCAACCGTCTACAAAAAAAATTACCACCCGCGGTGGCATTTAAATAATCTCTTTCATGATCGTTAAGTCCATTGTAAAACGTGTCTATTTGGTGCAAGTCAGAAAAACCATGATGAGGACATTCATGTAACATCTCCTTAAACCTATTCCAAGCCGTTGAAAAACTTTCATTTGATTCTTGTGAAAATTTAGAAATCTCATTTTTCAAATGCGTAGTCTTAGAGGGCGGAAAAAATTGGTTCACGAACTTTGAAACGAGATCCTTCCACGTCAATATAGAATTGGGTGGCTCTTTCTCTAACCAAATTTTAGCGGGCCCCGTTAAGGAATATGGAAAAAGCATCATCTTAATCGAGTCATTCGAGACATCCTTGAATTTGCACGTGGCGGTAAGGCGATTAAATTGGAGGATATGGTTGTGGGGATTGTCCTTCTCATCACCATGGAATTTGTTGTTTTGGATCATCGACAACAAACCCGTTTTCACCTCAAAATTATCCGCAAGGATAGCGGGAATTACAATAGCTTCTCCATAACCCTCGGTGGGTGCTTGAAGTAACTCCATCATAGTTCGATTCGCCATGGTTGGTGCTTCTCGTACAATGGGTTCGTCAATAGGAGACTCCTCACTAGAATGAGTTGGAGTGGGAGTTTTGTTCTTTCGTCTACGTGCACATTTTGCTTGATTACGAGTTAGCATAAACGTCACGTACAACGAGGAGTCGAGCAAAGAAGATTCTTTTTGGTATTTTGTATTTTTCAATTTTTTTGTGGTTTTTGATGGTATTAACTTTTTTGGAAATTGGTGAATGTATTAAGTAGAAATAAATCTACAAATCTCCTCCTTAATCAAATCTCTTGATTAAAGAAGCCTCAAGGAATGAAAACGATCACGTGGAGTGAACGCTTTCGATGACTTTAGAACGATGGTGGAACACCAAATCATTCAAGAGGGTTTAATCAATAGAAACCAAGAAAATATATATGATATGTAATAATACTTTGGGCGGCAAAACCCTCGATTCACTCTCAAAATCAAATACGCACAAGCAAGCGGAGGAAACGAGGCGGCGCGAAGCACTTAAGAGCCTTTTTCCTTTAGGTTGTGAAATACAACCGCCTTATACCCACCTTATAGTTTGTATTTTCAAAATCAAGCTTCACGAAAGTATTTATCTATTTTTGCCTTTTTTCTTTGGTTTGAGATTCGAATACAATGATTGGGTAATGACCTCCCAAGTCAAGGTTGTGATTGCTCACGTATTTGGAGTACTTGTGAATTTATTGTTCTACGTATACAATATAGTAATAGTATTCACACAAAAACCGAAAGACGATAATACGTATTAGTAGAGTGCTACTAATACAAATACTATTTATGGCTAGTATAAAAACAACAATGTTCAATCAAAACACAACACGCCTCCCCGGCAGCGGCGCCAAAATGATAGTTGTAGAAATACGTCTTTTAGGAAAAAGAGCGTAAATAGGGTGAGTATTAACGAGCGGTTTAGGAAAACCACAAGTTATGACCCAAGGTGAGTTCGTTCTCGAGGAGGCAAGTGCGTTGTGTAATGAATTGATTTTGATTGATGATTTTATTGAGAAGAAAAGAAAAGAGAAATAAGAAAGAAAATACGGTTACGAAGACGGATTAAACTAAGACGAAAACGTGAACACGTAAAACCGTAAATAGTGCAAAAATTAAAATTTTAACCTAAAAATTCCTAAAAATTACTAAAAATCCACAATAAAATTCTAAGAGTTTACAAAAAATCCAAACTTGCTAAAACCTTTTAATTAATTAAATAATGACTTTTTAATGCTAATTAAAGCCCTAAAAATCACAATTAATTATTAAAAAGCCCTAAACAAGATCTTATAGTTTGTAAACCTCAAAAATAACCTAATTAAGCTAAAAAGTATTTTTTTTTTTTTTTTAAAACCTAATTAAACTATTTTTAAACACTTAAAAACTATTAAAATCTATTAAAACTTAAATTAATTCTAGAAAATAAATGAAAAGTCCTAAAAAGATTTGGAAAATGACAAAACTCCTAATTAAGTGTCTTTAACCTAGAAAAAATGTAAAAACTTAAAAAATCAAACTTTAATTTTTAATAATAAAATAATAATAAAATAATAATAAAATAATCCAAAAAATTAAAAGTTCACTAAATAATTCTAAAAAATTACCAAAAATCTTAAATAATGTAACTAAGACAAAAATGAAATTAAAAGTTTCTAAATCCTATTTAATAATTTTATATTAAATTTTAAAGTTGGTTAAAAACCCTAAAATCAAATAAAATTAAAAATTAGACTTTTTGAAAACTTTTTTAGTTGTAAACCTCAAAAATATAAATCAAAACCTAAAAACTATTTTTCTAAAATTTAAAACCTATTTTTACTATTTTTAAACTAATTATCTAAAAACGGCTAAATAAAAAATGATAAAAAATAAATAAAGAAAGAGAAAAATCCAAACTTAATGCTAAAAAATCCTAAACTAAACAATGATCCTAGGAAAAATGAAAATGAGCTAATAAGCTAAGCCAATAAGCCTGGAATGGCTTATTTAGCTACGGCTTATTTTTGAAAAGCCAACACACAATCCCTTTAAGTTCAATTTGAAATGAAAGCTATCAGTCAAAGACCCTAGGGCAGAGATGGTTAACGCGTTTGTGTGTGGGAGGAGTGGCGCAGGTTCGAGTCCTGGCCACGTCCTTTTTGAACTTAATTTTTTTTTCTTTTTAAACTTTAAAAACCCAAACCTATGACTTACACTTAACTTAAAACAACTTTTTTAATCAAATACAAACAAGAATCAAGCTTCTTAAATCAAAACGTGCCCAGATTAAACTTTTGCTACTGATGAACACAAGTGATTTCTTCACTTGTGAAATGATGAATCAAGAGGACTTGATCCTGAGTTTGATGTTGTTTTGTTGGACAATAGGGGCACTACCACAACCAGTAGGGTTGTGGGAAGTCAAGAACAACACAAATAAGCAAGTATCAAGCACAAAAAATCCAATCAAATGGCATACAAGTTTCTGATAAAGGCTACACTAGACTGATGAGTGTTTGCTGGTTTACTTGGCACACAAGTGGAAATCAATGACCAAGAACTTGCATACAATCCCACTAACTGGTATATAAGCAATAACAATCCCTAAAACAGCATATTATCTAATAGATTATCAAACTAGGGGCACAAATTTACTCAAAAAAATAGACACAACAGGCAGTTTCAGATTTAATGCCAATTTCCAAACTTTTGATCATGCAAATGCTTCAAAACCTTACCAAATTGAAAGCCAATAAGCATACAACCAACCAACTACCTAAGAAGTGTTTTTAACAGGTTTTAACACAAAATCAACCAAGGAAACTCAAATAATGTGCAAATCCAAACACCCCTTTAAATTTATGATAATGAAATTTTTCAAAGTAAATCTTAACAAAACTCAAGCAAATGATTCCTAAACATCTATAACATGCATACAAACTAGAAATAAGTAAACTCAAACACTCAAACTACACATAACAACTTTCATGCATAATCAAGCATATCACATAATGTGCATAAATTTTCAGAAAACTGAAAATTGAAATGGGAATCAAGGAACTACCTTAAGGGACCTACATCCAGGTCCCTTAGTGGTTGCTTGACCACCTCCAAATAGGCTGGGGCCTATGCAGAACCTTTGACAAACAATAGCTCCAAACCTGCTAAGAAAAACAAGAACAAACACAAAAATATCCAATAAACCAATGTTTCTAATTTACTTCCTCTTTTTCAAAAACTTTCTCAAACTTAATCCTTTGAAAAACACTTAAACCAACCAACTTTACTCCTGAAAATCCAAACCTTGAACAAGATTTTCACCAAAAATTTCCCAATTTCAGAAACTTTCTTTCTGAAATTTTCAAAACACAAAATGTTTTGTTAAATGATAATGGAACTCAGCTTAGCTATCAATCACATACCAACTTTTAAAAACAAATAAAAGGAATTAAATTTACTTCAAAAATACCAACTTTATATATTTTGTAAAAAGGAATTACAAATGAGATAGCTAAAACTGGAACAAGAAATAATAGAGGTACAGGCACCTCTATTTATACAAGTGATAGAACTATCTAGAATGCTAAACAAATGCTAAACCCTAATCAAGGAAATTCCTAAAAGCTCTTGTTCTTTTGACTGAAAATTGGTCAATATGGCATCATGTGAAGTAGCCAGCTTGCAAAGTGATCTTGGAGCGTCCATTTGTCCTTGGGGGCCAAGTAGAAGCTAGGAGACGTTGGATTTGTCTGGTTTAGGGTTTTGAGGGAAAGGGACGGGGCAGGGGAGGGTCCCACAAGACACATGGGTGTGTCTTGTGCACGGTTTTGGTGTGGGATGGGGTGAGGGTAAGTTAAATTTGGGATCTGGACAAAATTAGCAAAAAGCCCTTTGAATTAAGTGATGTTCATCCTGGGATTACTAGGGTTTATGGGGGTGATTAGCACCAGTTTAATCCGAAATGGGGTTAAGTATTTTTAAAATACTTGTTTGGGGGGGAAAATAAGTAGGGTTTGACTGGGTATTTGACCAGGTTTATTTATTAAACCTGGTATTGGGTGGGTTACGGGTTTGGTTGGGTAATGGGTAAGGGTTTGGGTAAGTGGGTGGGTATAGCTGAGGTGTCATGATGTGAGTGGATGTGTATGTTTGGCTGTCTGGCAGAATTGGCCCCCAAGCTTTCTTCTTGTCTTCACTTTGTATTTAATAGCTCAAAACTTCATTCCCTTTGTTACAAGTTTGGACAACTTGTCAAATATGGCACAACATGTTTCTAAACTTTTTGCAAGGGCTTCAAATGTAATTCTTGGATTTTTCAAGGACTGAACTTGTAATGTCTTCAAACTTTAGGGACCCTATTCATAATTATGAATATTTGAGGGGTATAAAGTGTTAATCTTCAAAAGTTGAGGGACTAAAGTTGCCAATCTTCAATTCTTCAAGGGCATTTTTGTAAAATCCAAACTTGGGCCCGGTTCATTGTGCGGCTTCGTTTCCCGTGTTCGTTTTTGAATGATTCTTGTGATCTTTTGCCATTTCCTCAATATCCGTACCTAAAAATACACAAGTAACAAACACGAGCATATATTTGGCAGTTTTAATGATATTTTATGCATTTAAAGCCCGATTTGGACGATGAGACTATGTATAAAAGCAGTCTCATCAATTCTCATCAAATATCAAGTATACTAACACATGAAACATGAAATACATTAATCAGGAACACATGAAACACTAAGAAATACATGATAAAACATGAGACAGTAAAACAAGTCAAGAACAAGTAAAACAAGTCAAGAACAAGTAAAACAAGTCAAGAACAAGTAAAACAAGTCAAGAACAAGTAAATTAAACCAAGAATCAGTAAGTGATACATGAACATACAACTCATAAACGTCCTTTATTATGTAGCACTCGTGGAGTCGGAGTAGTAGTTTCCACTTTTCATCTTCATTCGTTACTTGACATAAGGTACGGATATTCCGTCCTTTAGTAAGGATATTCTCTTTCTATGCATGATTAGAATTCCCCGTTTGCTGCCATCTGTTTTCCCCAGTAGTTTACATGTCATAAAACTTTTCAGTATTTGTCATGCTATCATTTTAAATTACTTGAGCTATATACATGCATGACCATGTCCACCTAGTTACGAAGGTACCATAACCATGACAGTTGAGGCACCGGTGTCATGACTCTTCCGTGAGGAGAGTGATTTCTCGCGGCGTCCCTTTCAGTTACTTATTATTATTATAATGTAGGGCGTATGGGTGCATTCTAGTACATGTTTTGTAGGTTTACAAGGTGATTGTGGTGTGTGCTTTACATCCATCATATTAGAGCTGATCCCTCCACCCAGACTTATATAATTAGAGGGCACCCCTCTATGTATTCATGCACGTTGATATATATCATGACCTATATGAGCTCTTTGGCATTTAAATTACATTGCATGTATAAACATAGGACTTTTCAGTTATAAACCAGTTTATAAAACATGTTCCAGGTTTTCTAGGACTTACACATATTCCGCTGCATTTCATGTCTTTTGCTTATATGTTAGTTATTCTTTTCATGTCATTATATCCGTTCACTGAGCATATTGCTCAGCCGTATTTTCTTTCCATATCCCATACGGCAGGTACCCAGGGGCAGACATAAGCTATTGAGAGTACGTGCATAGGATGGAGGATACCTTAGACTTCTTTCCTTTATGCATTTTACATACTTATTCTTGTTTGGACAATGTTTTGTCCCTTTTCCTACTTCATTTACTTTATGCATGTGAGCTTATGTTTTGAAGCCAATGTTTGATTCCATCTTTCCTTTATGGTCATTTATGTTTTAAGACATATTACCTTGCATGCTTTGATGACACGCCATAATTATTATGTAACGGTCTACTTATCAGAGTAGGGTGTTACACATAAAGTGGCCCAAATGTGAGCCCAATATGGGTCAAGTATGGCCTTTATAAGATACAAGTAAGATGAATAAACAATTAAAGAGTTTATTTTGGAAACAAATCTCCCCCTTGTTTCATGTATGATTGGGAGTAGTCTTGAAAAGAGTTAGTTAGTTTGCCTTGATAATGATCAAGGCACATATCATACATGACAATCATATACATTATTTGTACACATTGAAATAAAGAAATTCATTCATCATTTCCGAAAGTAAAATACTGTCAAAAGAACATGTGAAACATTTCGGAAGTGAATGGATAAAAAAGGATAAACGAAAAGAAAATACTTCGACACCAGCCAGACCCACAAACTCATTTGGGTTGCCGGACCCAAGGAGCAATGGGTCCGACGGGGTCCGTAGGAACTGTGGATAGACAGAAAATAGAAAAAGCCGAATAGGAGCCCCAGAGTGTTTGAAGAAGGAGATGTCACTGAGATGGAAGATGTAGGAGTGCATTGACACTCTACAAAATATTGGTGAGAATAAACCTCATTTCATCACGAAGTTCCATAACAATAGTTTGTGTGAAGTTATAATGGTTGCATGTATGAGGGGTGTTTGAGGAAGCTATATTGTGATGAGTGCTAAAGGAGGAGGGATTTTTTTTATCTCGTAAATGCTCTGTCTCATGAAGGTGCATATTTATCATGTCATTAAAGGCACATAGATGATTTAGTTCATGTATGCGTGCTTGCCTTTGTTGAGGTGGCAGGAGCACACTCGTGGATGAGCAAGGCGAGTGAGTAGTGGGAATGAAGGGTTCGAGAGGAGGTGAGTTAAACCATGGTGAGTTTTCCATTCCCATAAAAGAGGAAATGTAAGGAGAATTCCCGGATGGTAGGGATAATCCATCCATTGGTTGGAGATCCAGGGAGTAGGGTGTGTTATCAAAAGTGGGTGAAGGTATGGGAGCGAGAGATCTAGTCGGAACATTTTCTTGTTCATCCAAGAATAGATTTGGGGATGTTGGAGGTGTTGCAAAGATCTCTATTTATTGAAATCTTGTGCTCTTTGGTATGGTAGATATGATGGGAGGTGTATGAGTTGGTGCTGGTGGTGGAGTTGTGGAAATGGGTGTTCTAGTAGGTGGAGGTGTGATGGGAGAGCAAGGTTGTTAAAGTAGTGTGCCTAGTTGTTGATGGACTTCAAGCCTTTGTGGTGACATGATAATGGATACTGAGGTTGGTGATGGTGGTGAAGATGTTTGTGTGTTGATACAACATGGCTTAACACGGAGTCAGATTGTTGTCTTAGATTTAGTGGGTGTGGAGGTTCCTTTTGTCATAGTGATGATGATGGTTAGAAGATTGAGATTGTAATATGTGAGTGAGAAGAGAAAATATGGTCAATGAGATAAAGAAATAGTGAGCTTAAATAAAGATTTGTGAGTTAATGTGGAGATTAATGACTTGATGTTGGATTGGAGAAATGAAAAAGATGAGTAGGTAAGTTTTAATGTGCAGCCAAGATTTTATCAGTCACTAATGAAAGAGGGAGGAGTGTTTTGGGTAAATGAAATAATTAATGAAAGATAATGATGAGGTTTTACACGTTGCTGCAGACATCACGGAACCGGACAGACCCTTTGGAAGGGTCTGACGGGGTCTGACAAAAAACGAGTTAAAATTTGAAAAATTATTTTTGATGGGAACTTGCCGGACCCATTGAGAAAGGGTCCAACGCCTTCCGACACTGTCTATGACCATAATTTTTGTTTGGTGAGGAATGAGACAATATAATCTCATGAGATGGTGTTTTGTGACTGAAATTGATGTAGAACAATGTTCCATGAGTATTTGACTGTATTTGACTTTCAAGGATTAGAGAATGTACCTTTTAATGTTCCAATATGTGTTTTGCCAAACACGAGTTATTACTTCATGCATCATGAAGAAAATCCTAGCATAAATCACCAAAGAAAGTCAGCGTAATAAACGAAATAAACAAGCGTATGTGTTTAAAAGTGGTTTACATAACACCATTGTCTTTGAACTTTGGAACAAAGTTCATGAGTACCCATTCATGCTATCCAACTTCATTTTACTTTTTTCTTCTCCATGTTGGTGAGAAATCTTCCAAATCATTTGAACATTCCCTTGGTTTGTTTAAATTCAACGGATGCATTTTTATTTCGGGCAATTTGCTAAGATATTCTAGAGGCGGTAGTCTAGAACTAGGAAGTCCATCATTGCCACTACCCGAGGAAGAAGAACTTGTGGGTGGTTGAGGACTTTTCCCCTATATTATGTTGCCAAAAGTCTTGTGACCCTTTGATCACTTATTGAGGCCATGACTCGATCTACAAGGTGATAATTTCCTTGACGACCACTAGGGCTAGGAGGAATGGGTGATATTAAGTGATAGAGACGTGTGAGCAACATTCCGTATGGGAGAACAGAAGTAGGTAGATTGCGGATATGAGACATTCGATTTGCAATGTAATAGGCAAGATTAAAAGGTTTTCCAGTCTTGATACAATATAACATGTAAGATTCACATGCATTGATGTGGTCTTTATTTCCTATTAGACACATAACATTGCATAGCAAGATTATTTCCCATTTCTCGTATTTATCCTTAAGTTCTTTGGCTTCCATACCATATGGATCCTTTTGGAGGATTTTTCTTGTGTTTGAAAGACGAGTGTCATCAACACGGCGTTTGAAGAGAGTGGATTTCACTAGATCCTTATCATCTAATCTAGTATTATACCTATGTTGGGCATCCCTAGGTATATTAGTGTTTCAAGAGCAGTAAGTGAGTGAAGGTCAGAGTAGAAACATGCTCCTTGTTTAGTATCATAAGGTTGCGAGCAAATTGGTCTAGTTAGTATGAGTAGTTGGCTCCATTTACTCTAAAATTTACAAATAAGACGTGATTTTCATCAAAGGTTACTCTTACGGACATATAGATTTCTAGGACGAATTCGAGACATATTTGTTCATCCATGTCCAAGAGACAATCAAAGTTGATTTTTAAGAACACTTCACGAATATCGGTGTTATCCGTGAAGGAGTGATGAACAAGGCGACACTCATGAAAAGTGCGATTTTCTAATTCTTTACACAATTCTCTTTGACTAGAGGTGAGATGTTTCGACTTGTGGAACTTAGGGATGTAGCTAACGGTATATTTGTGGTTGTAGGTCCATGCGGAAGGCATTTTTTCCTAAACCAAAATTTTGTCAAGTTAGTCAAATTCTAAGTAATCTTGTACCTAGTGTGCGCCTATATACAACATATGTGGAGGTGCGGTTATCTCGACCCAAAGATCAGTTTTTGATAGTATAAAGAATGCATAGTTTTGAGATAATCCAAATGCTACTTGATTTTACTTTAGCTTCAAATAAACGTACCTGAAAATGCATATTGATTATGCACTTCCTTTAGCGTTCATGAGACTTTTATGCCATGATTAAAACTTGTTTTTAGATATTTGTCATTTGCAATGCATGAGAAACGGATTTAGCATAACCTAATTAGTGAAAGAATTTTTGGAAAATTTCCTTGGGGATTCCTAGCAATTCCTAGTGATTTGTTTACGGGTTTATGCATAAAAAGTATTTTTATGTTGTAATGAAGCAATGCAGTAGCTAATTTCACTATCCTAAGTAAATCCCCAAATTCAATTTTGTGCAATTAAAGAGAACCCTAGACTCAGAATTTGAGATAATGTGATAATAAGAGAGAGTAAAAGATATAGATACACTTACAGTGATAGATTTGCACAAAGAAAATATGTGAAATATCTTTCGGGTTGGTGGAGAGATTCATTTTTGATGATGGTGTTCGTGTTTTTATAGAAATATGAGTTTGTGTTTGTGTTTGTGTTTTGTTTGTGTTTGTTTTGACTGATATACAGAAATTCAAAGCCTTAGACCCACGGACCCAAAGGGAATGGGTCCGACGGGGTCCGGCATGTTTGATGACAAAATGTTTGCTATTTTAGCAAGAAATTTCCATTAAGCCTAAGCTTAGTCTTAAGAGATTAAAGGGATCATGTTTTAGTGGTTTAGTTAGAATGCCAGCTATATTATCTTCCGAAGATACCTTTTCAATAGAGATGTTACCTTTTTTAACGTTGTCGCGTAGAAAGTGGTGTCGAATTTCAATGTGCTTGGTTCGAGCGTGCAAGACGGGATTTTTGCTAAGGTCAATGGCTCCTTTGTTGTCGCACAAGATTGTAACATCTTCCAAATTGATACCGTAATCAACAAGAACTTGTTTCATCCATAATGCTTGTTGACATGCTTTGCCTACCGAAACATATTCGGCCTCGGTTGTTGAGATGGCTAGTGCGGTTTGCTTCTTTGAGAATCATGATGTGAGACAACATCCGATAAATGTACAAACACCACTTGTACTTTTCCTATCAACGTAATCACCGACATGGTCTGAGTCCGCATAGACAATGGTTTCCATACCCGTGCCCTTTGGGTACCATAATCCGAGGGGAGTAGTTTCCTTGATGTATCTAAAGATTCTTTTGACCGCTTCAAGAGATACGTTCGAATTGTCTTGGAAACGTGCACACATACAAACACTAAACATAATATCTGGCCTAGTAGCCGTTAGATAAAGTAAGCTACCAATCGTACCACAACACTTTGTACTATCGACATAAGTATGTACCCCGTCTTTGGTTAATTTAGTATCGGTAGACATTGGTGTGTTGGTCGGCTTAGATTCTTCTAGTTCAAATTTCTTAAGCATTTCTTTTATATATTTGGATTGATTAAAGAAGATCTCGTCCTCCATTTTTTTAATTTGTTAACCCAAGAAAAATTTAAGTTCTTCCATCATGCTCATTTCAAATTCGTCATGCATGATTTTAGAAAATTCGTCACAAAGTTCTTGACATGTAGACCTGAAGACAGTGTCGCCGACATATATTTGAACAATGATTATGTGTGACTCCTTTTTCTTAGTGAACAATTTGTTGTCCACTAGACCCATTGAATAGTTGTGTTCAATTAGAAATGACTTAAGTCGATCATACCATGCTTTGGGTGCTTTCTTAAGACCATAAAGAGCCTTTTTAAGTTTATAAACATGATTAGGTTTTTCATAATCTTCAAAACCGGGAGGTTGTGAAACATACACTTCCTCGTTTATAAACCATTTAGAAATGCACTTTTAACGTCCATTTGAAAAAATTGAAATCATGAGCGCATAAGCAAGTAAAATTCTTATGGACTCAATACGAGAAACTGAGGCATAGGTTTCGTCATAATAAATACCTTCTTGTTGGTTGTAACCTTGAGCAACAAGTCTAGCCTTGTTCCTCGACACAATAACATTTTCATCTAATTTATTTCGAAAGACCCATTTTGTCCCGATTACTGTTTGATTGTTAGGTCTAGGTACTAGGTAACAAACATCGTTTATTACAAACTGATATAATTCTTCTAGTATAGCAAGAACCTAACTTTCATTAATGATAGCTTTATCAACATTTTTAGGTTCCATTTGAGACACGAAGCAAAATAAATTACTTTTATTTTGAGCTTGAAACCTTAAGGTTCGTTCATTTAATTTACCGATAACATTTTCTAAAGTATGTCCTTTTGATTACTTAATGTTTAAAGGTTTAATTTTTTAATGGTTCATTTCCCTTGTCCTTTACAAGGTCAATTGGATGGTCATTGGTTTGGCCTTCAACTAGATCATCATCTACCAAAGGTGATGTCCTAGAGGGAGGTGGTCTTTCATTGAATGTAACATTTAATGATTCCTCGACACACATGGTTTGTTTATTTAACAAAATATAAGCTTTGCTATTTCAAGAAATCCAAGAAATACTCCTTCGTACGATTTTGGGTCAAAATTAGTGAGATAATCTTTTGTGTTAAGAATAAAGCATTTACTTCCAAATACCCTAAAGTATCCAATAGTCGGTTTTCTTTCTTTTAGTATTTCATATGGAGTTTTATTTAGAAGTGGTCTAACTAAAACCCGATTTATATAAAAATTGAGGTATCAACCGCATGAAACCAAAAAATTTTAGGCATATTTGACTCATTTAACATAGTTCTACTCATTTCTTTGAGTGTTCAATTTTTGCGTTCAACTACCCCGTTTGATTGAGGGGTTCTTGGAGCCGAGAAATTGTGAGTGATACCTTTGGTGTCACAAAAGGCTCCGAATTGCACTTCATTGTCAAACTCCCGACCATGATCCGTTCCAATTGACACAATTCGACAATTTAATTGGTTTTCAATTTTCTTGCTTAAAATCTCAAAGTGATCAAATGCTTCATTTTTAGTTTTCAAAAACTTTGTCCAAGTAAATCTCGAATAGTCGTCCACTGTCACCAAGGTGTAAAGATTTCCTCCGAAACTTTGTACGGCGGAAGGACCGAACAAGTCCATATGTAGGATTTCCAAACACTTGGTTGTGGTGACCACATTCTTAGCCTTATGGCTTGCGTGCGTTTGTTTACCAATTTTTACATGCATCACAAAAATGTTGATCATATTTAACTTTTGGTAGATTTCTTGCAAGATCTTTATTAGCCAAATTTTGTAAGAGACCCATGTTTATATGACCAAGTCGTCTATGCCAAAGGGTGGAGGTGTCATCTATATAGTGTCCTTGAAAATAGAATCTTTAGATGAATCAAATTTCATGACTTATATGTTATTGTTCCTAACTCCTTTTCCAATTGTTATTCCATCTTTTAATATTTTACTACCATTTTCTTCAAATAAAACTTTGCATTTGTTACTACAAAGTTGGCTAATGCTAAGTAGGTTAAATCCTAAGTTTTCAACGTGAGAAACATTATCAATGGTAATTTCATCGTTAGACCCACGGACACTTTCACAGGTGCCGGACCCAAAGGGGAAAGGGTCCGACGAGGTCCGTGGCCCCCTATGACTGCATTTTTAGAGATGTCATTTTGCGATGTCGTCTTTGAGCTAGAGGCTAAATTTTTTTATCAAATCCCAATCCTGTTATGGTCTTTGTTGTCTCTTTGATAGTTAAGCATTTCATCTATGCAATTAACACTTTCGCTAAATTTTGTGAATTTTAGTTTTAGCGCTTCATGACTAATTTTCAATGTATCTATTTCACGATTTAGTTCCTTACATTTTTCGCATTTAGACGATTTGCCTTTTTCCAATCTAAGTAACTTACTCTTTAAATTATAAACTTCATTTTCTATGCTTTCATTTTTGGCTTTTAGAGTTGTATTTTTGTTTATAATTTTGAGACTAAGTTCACACATTTTGTTATATTTCGTTTGTAGTGTAACATCATCTAATGACAAAGAATAATAGGATGAGTCGAGATGTACCTCATTTGTTTCATGTGCCATGAGATCTATCTCCTCCTTCTTGGATTCATCGCGTTCATCGTCACTTGCACTCCATGCTGCGCTAACGAAAGCTCTTTGCGTCTTTGGTTTTGCTTTTGGACAATTGCCGATGAAGTGATTGGTATCACCATATTGGAAGCATTTTCTTTCATCCTTCGGTTTCTTGATATCGAATGGCTTTCGAGACACCTTCTTATTGTCGAGTAGTTAGCTTACGAGTCTTCCTCGCCTTTTGAAAAATTTCTTAAAATCACGTACGGCCATGGCATATTCTTCGTCATCGCTGTCCGAATGTTCATCATCACTAGATTCCACACGAGTTTTTAAGGTTAGTGATTTTTGTTTGTCTTTCTTGACTTTAATGATTTCGGAATCTTTTTCCATCACCATTTCGTGCACTTTGAGGTTCCCAATAAGTTCATCTTGTGATAGGCTTGAAAGATCTTTAGATTCTTCGATTGCCGTGACTTTAGCTCGCCATTTTGGATGAAAAGCCCTTATAAATTTCCTAACAAAATTCTTGTTGGAGAAAGATTCTTCAAGTGCTTTAAGTGATGTTATAATAGTATTAAACCGAGCAAATCCTACATCAATTGACTCTTCTTCAAGGATAGAAAATTGTTCATGTTGTTGAATAATAAGTGTGTAAACACTTATCCTTTTGCCACTAAAATCAAGTAAAATCAAGACCTAATCATGTGTTTTACATCTTAAATGTCGGAATTACGCGTGGTTTTGTGTTCTTGTGTTTAAATAGGTACAAATTATCAAAAGAAGAGAAAACACGGGATTTCACGGTTAAAAGTTGAAGAAAAGTCCAAGAAAAGACGAAGACAAAGTCAAAAGACCAAAATGTGCCCAAGTTCACGAAAACCGGCTAAACCAACACGAGCTTAAAGAAAAAGATCGAGAAAGCCGATATCGAGCTCGATTCTATCGGATTAAATCTTTTGAAGATATTCGAGCTAAGAGGGCCCCACATTTGGGTATTGGGCCACAAAGCCCATTAACCAAAATAAGAAGAAAATGAGAATAAGTTATTTACATTTTTTGGGCCCAAGCCCATTTGTGTTATAAGAGACGGATGAAAAAGATTGTTGGAACAAAAAGGCCATAAGCCCATTTACAAAATGAAACAAACGAATGGAAATTTTGTTTTTCAATGTTTGGTCAACCCCCCCCCCCCCCCCCCCCATTCACGTTTCATTTGTGTCAACTTCCCAGAATAAATAAACATTCACTCCACTCAACCTCACCCAATCTTACCGTACACCCTCACTTTACTCCACATTTACCTCACCTATTTTATCCTTACCATACAACTCACTCACACACGATTAAACCTCACCTCACACAACCCACTCTCCTCAGTCACACGTGTCTTATCTTTTCCCCACCCCATTTACCCACTTCATTTTCGATAGAAACAAGATTAAAAAAAAAAAAAAAAACCTTTCACTGTGTTTCTCTCCCACAGCCACCATTTCCATTTTCATTTTACCACAAACCCTAAATTCACATCTAAAAAATTACCCACCAATTAAAAGGGGTTTTTTACATATTGATTAATTCACCCAAGGGGAAATTAAATCCCCATGGTTTTCGGATGAAACACTAATGTGGTCCTCCACTCTCCATCCGACGTGGCCTAATCTCCACTTTTGATTGGGTGGAACAACTCCACATTCGCCATGCTGGCAATCCGGACTCACACATCTTTTCTACCGTTGATTCAAGAGATGAGAGAGAAGAAGATAAAGATGCGGCCAAGATTTCATGCCGTAGGCACCAAGCAGAACCTAGAAGGTTCAGGTTTCTCCTATAAAACCCCCCTCTATCATGTAATTTAGGGCAGCTTTTCTTTAATTTTTTAATATTTCAGTCAAATTAGGTTTAGTTTAAATCTTGTAAATTTTTTTTAATTTCCAGCTCTTGTAATTTTAATTTTAATTAATGAAGAAAGTTATTTAAATTTAATTCCATCTCATTTTTATTTACTGTTTTATTTAATTCGTCTTTTATATATATATTATTGTTCGTGATAATATTATTAAAAAAAATAATAGAAAAAAAATATAAACAATACTGTTCGAAAGCTGTTTGGTGGTTCATCTTGGTTCGAAGCTGTAGATGTTTAAGGTGGTGTTTGGTTTCGATATAAAAGGGGGCTCAGCGCTTCACCCTTCTTCTCAACGGTTTCGTCACCGGGTTTGATCTTCTTTGTTTTTCTTGAGTTTCTAGTTTTTTTTTCTATTCGTATGCTATAGTTTAGATCTGTTATAGTTATTAATCTGCTTTTGTTTTAGTAATTATTTGGATTTAAGTTGGTTTGAATCTGCTTGAGCTTCGGTTTGTCACTGTTTGCTTTTTGTCATTAAGTAGTATTAAGATTTATTTGTTTATTAAGGTATTTAGCTTATTTAGTTATTATAGACTAGTTGTCTATTGCTATTTGATTTTTCAGCTTAATTATTTTTATTTGCTTAGTTTAATTGTTGTTTTGCTTATTTGCTTATATAATTTGCTCTTCTCGATAATCTGCTTACTGCTTATATTTTAGTCTAAATTCTGCTTTTAGGATTTGTTGGGGTTGCTTATTATCTGCTTAGGGTTAGGTTACTTTTTATATGCTTATTTGCTTTTACCTTCCTGATGTTCAGATTTGTTTGGTTTACGTATTATCTTATTATGCTTATTTAGTTTTTTTTATTATTCTAGCTTATTTAGATCTGCTCATTATCGTCTAATCTTTCATGCTTATTAGTTTTTGGAGTAGTGCTGCAACTTATTCTTATCTGCTTATTTAGTTTAAGTATATTATTAGGTTTGCTTATTTATTTTTAGACTCTATTTGCTTATTTGATTTTCAGCTTTTGTGTTTATTTTATATTAAGTCTTATTAGCTTATTTAATGTTATAAATATTTTTCAATCTGATTATTTGCTATTTGCCTGTCTGTTTTTAGCTTTAGGCTTATTTGGTATTAATTTTTTGGTTACTGTAACCAAATTCAGACTTTCTGTCTGATGCCCCAAAAATTCCAACAAAAAAAGAATATAAATAAAATAATAGCAAAAATTTGGTCACGTCAGGGTTTGAACCCGTGACCCCTCGTATCACAGCCAAACGCTCCAACCATCTCATCTAGGATCCTTTCTTGTGTTTGATTTCCTTCGCATTTATTAATATAGGTTAATTGATTTAGGCCAGTTACTTATTTATGTTTAATACAAGTTTTAATTTTATTTAGTTTAAAGTTTAATTAATAGTTTTCAAATTAATTCAGTTTTTGTAAAAATAAAAAAAAAGACAAAAATAATATTTTATTTACTTTCTCTAAACTTTAAAGTAGATTTAATTTACTTTTATTTTCAAAATATTTTTATTTACTTTTATAACTTTTAATTTGTTTTCATTTTATTTACTTTATTTAAAATAGTTTTACTTTAAATTAGCTTTAAAATTACTTTTAAATTAAATAGTTTTATTTTACGTTAAAATTTTAGTTTTACAAAAATAAAAAGATTAGAAAATACTTTAATTTTATTTACTTTAGGAATTTTAAATTAATTTTCGATTTAGTTTGGTCTTAAAATAGTTTTTATAAAATTTCATTTAAAAGTTCTTTTTAGTTTAAATTAATTAGATTTAAATTAGATTTATTTTAAAATAGTTTGTTTATTAAAATTAGTTTAAATTAGATTTATTTTAAAAATCAAAAAAAAAAAATACTTGTCACCAAAAACAAATATAATCTTACGTTAAACCGGAAATCAATTCGAGTCGAGTCGAGGAACGAAAAAGTAAAAATAAAAAGGATAACAAAATCTCTTTATTATTGAACAAGTAAGTCAATTTTATTATCCTTGACTTGTGAGTTTCCCTGATGTGTGACTGTGAGTTAATGCAAAATTACTGTGGCGGTTTGGTACATAAAGATTCTTTCATACTCCTTTTTAGGTATAGCATTATAAAGCATCATTTTGGCTTTGTTATTTTTAGCCAACATTTTCTTTTGATCCTCGGTTTGTTTATCACGGGGAACCGACTCAAATTGATTTGTGGTAATAATTTTCACTGTTAGTGTATAATCACCTTCAATGATTATATACCAAAGATCTATATCTTTAGACTTCACGTAAGTTTCAAAACTATGTTTCCAATAAATAAAACCATCGTTTCAAAGAGTGGTGGTATTTGCATAGATTGCCCTTCTTTGTAATTTTCAGAATCCATGGATCGATTCAAGTTTTAAAGTAAAATATGCTTTAAAGATCTTGAGTACGTCGCTCTTGATGCCAATTGTAGAAAACTAGAAGGGGGTTGAATAGTTTTACAAATTAGTTTTAATTATCTTTATAAACTTTTCGTGAGTGATAAAAGATATAGACGACTTGTTGATAAGCAAAGTAAATGACTTGTAGTAATAAGTAAACAAACCACAATGCACGACTATTTATAGTGGTTCGGCCTAGCAAGATATCACTTATCTTGCCCCTATGTCCACTCCTCGAGTATCCACTCAAGAGTTCTACTTCACTAACAAACGAATCTCCTTTACACCAGCAGAGAAACCTTTACTTTACAAACTTACAATCTTAAACAACACCGAAGTTTAAGATGTCTTGATCTAAAGGCACAACAACAACGCCTTATACTTCTTACAATTGATGGTTATGAGACTAACCACACTTATACAAGTTGATAGATGAATGGGTACAACAATGGTGATAGTGTAGGTAACGCTTAACACTCTCACGCAATGTGAAGCTTTGAAGGATCAAGGCTTAGACTTGAGGTTTTCTCGTGATCGATCTTTTAGATGAACTATGATCTAATCACAAGCAAGAAGAGAATGAAAAATATAGATTAGAGAGATAGTATTACTGAGTTTAGAGAGAAGAGATGATAGAAAGGGGTGGGTATGAGGCTTGGCCAAAGGCTCAATTTATAGGCAAACTGTCAGACCCCGCGGAACCCGTCGGACCCTTTACCTTTGGGTCCTTCGGGGTCCGGCTGAGCTGACTTTTATTGCCTCATAAATGTTTGGCCAAGTCTTCAGGCAATCATTAAAATCTACTTGGTTTGACTTAAAAATCTGACATTGTAAGTCAAATATTGACTTTGTTAAGTCAACATATATCATTTTTATGTTTTATATTTTTTATGATATTTTACAATACACATTTTTATAGAAAACATTTTTATATAAGTTTGAAGAAACTTGTGTGATGCTTATAATTTCTAACATAAAATATGTTTGATGTTTTGTCATTAACAAAACGTTAAGCATGATTAAAACGTAAATATCGTTTTAGTGTGATATTTGCATTTACAATCTCCTTTGATGAGAGTTCATTCTCTACATTACTTTTTAAGGATGATTTTGAATATCAACAAGTTGACGCTCGAGATTGCTTTTTCTTTTTCATCAACTCGGCTAGATAAATAGGACAATTCCTCTTCTAATGTCTAACCTCCTTGCAATGGTGACATGTAAAATCTTTTATCGGATGCTCCTTCTTATAAGGTTGAGGCTTTTTATGTGTAAGATAATAAGATTTTTTAGGACCCTTACCCTTAACTTTGCCTTTAGCCTTACCACTTTGGAGTTTGTACTTCTGGATCCTATGACATTGAATCACCATTACTTGTGGTGTATAAGATGCAACACTTGGCTTCTTTTTCTTCTTAATGCATTTCTCAAATTCAATAAGCAAGAAATGAACTTCACTAATTGTCATCCCCATGGTTTGCATATCATAATTTTGCACAAAGCTCTAAAAATCACTTGAAAGTGAACTGAGAATCAAGTTGACAAAGACAACTTCTAGAAGAACATAGTTGAGAGTTGTCAAACAATCCAAATAGCCTTATCAATAGAAATAAGTGCTAACGGATTGACCCTCGTCTTGTTTACATGAATGGAAAGTGTGTACTAACTCTTCTAGTTCTACACCAGCAGGTTTTCCATACATACTTAGGAGCTCAGTAATCATGTCCTTAGGACTTTTATTTTTAAATTGCTGATAAATTATTGGAGACACAATTCCAAGCATCAAACAAGCAACTTCATTAAGACAATCATAAGGAGCATTCTAATATGCTAACTCTTCAATGGAAGCAACAACCCTAGGATAAGGTGTCATATTAGTGTCAAACACATTATGTAGTTTCTCCACTCGAACTACAAGTTTGAATGCACGAAACCACTCACTGAAATTAGGACCAGTAATATGATGCTTCTTAAGCAATGACCTAAAACCCGAACTATTTTGTTTGGTTTAGGCATTGTGTTAGCCTCAAAATATTGAGTAAAGCAAGAATGTTCGGTCATAGGATTATTATGTATTATTCTTATAACGTTGTAATAGACAGTAGAATAGTCGGGAATCACGGGCTTGATAAAATATCTAATAGTTTATGTTTAAGGTTATTTAGTTAATGGATTCAAGCCCGACCTATTATCATATAGCACATAAGCCACATGTAGGCTTGGCTATAAATACTACCCTCCTAGCATGTTAGGAGGGTGTTGGTTACCATTTCATTTTTCTCTCTCAATCTAATATCATCAAGTTTCTAACCATTCTCTCTCTTTTCTCTCTCTACTTTCTCTCTCTAGAATTCATATACTTTCATCTATTTTTCTTCTATAATTCGTGTATAATCATCACAAAATATGGGACAACATTTGGTATCAATCGCCACGGGGTAGATTTGTGATTGGTTTTGGATATTGTTTTGTAGTCGTGTGTTTTATACATCATCAACCTCACGTCTCAAATTTTTTTGTGTTTTTCGTGCACTAAATCCTCATAGAAATCTCCTACATAGTTGTGGTAGGTATTTGGGATAGTTTTTTTGGTGAAAAACGAAAAAATTTGGTCATTTGGCTTATTTTGGCAATAAAACTCGAAAAACTCTATTTTTCATCCGAGATCCTATTTTCTAGGAATTATTGCGGAATATTGCATTTCGCAAAAGGGTTTAGGAATTATTGCGGAATCTTGCATTTCACAAAAGGGTTTAGGGATATTGCGGAATCTTTGTTATTGCAAAATATGGCTATTGCGAAATCTGGCTATTACGAAATCCAGTTATTGCGAAAACTGGTTATTGCGAAATTTGGTTATTGCGAAATCTGGCTATTGAGAAATTTGGTTATTGCGAAATCTGAATATTCCGGAATCTTGGATATTGCGGAATCTTTGAATATTACGAGATCCCATTATTCCTAAATCTCGTTATTGCGAGATCTTATCAACAGATTATTTCGATATTATTTTTTGCGAGATTTTTGTTCGAGTCATTTTTTGACTTAGCCAGTATCTAGACTAGTTTCGGAATAACGTTTCAAAAAAAAAGAGTTAAAATTTTTAGGTCAAGTAAATTCAAATTTTTTCCACACTAGTTTTTGGCTATTTCTAACTCGATTTTAAAATTTGGCAATTACAAAAATTTTCGGTCTACCGTTATATCGGACTAGAGAATTTATTGTCGGACTGACGAAAAATCGCAATTTAAACCACAACCTAATCACACCATATGTACTTAAGATCCGTATCCAGTTCATCATTTCAGAGATTATTGAGATGGATTATACTCCAGAGTACCGTGTGACAAACAACAACATCATGGTGGCGGGCAACAAAGAGAGACCACCAAAGCTTGTGTCTGGTCGATATGATCAATGGAAATCCCGTTTTCTACGTTATCTTGACACAAAATCTAATGGTGATGCTTTAAGACAATGTATATTTGATGGACCCTATGTGTTTTCAAAGTTCAAAGTTCCTACTGTACTAGCCACATACACAAGTGATGAAGTACCGGCATATGAACGTGATGAAAGAGATCCGACATCACACCTGAGAACCGTGCTTGGTTTGATGCGGAGAAGGAATCAATCTACTTAATTCTTAGTGGAATTGGAAATGACATTTACTCCATGTTGATGCATTCCGTACTGCTAAAGTAATGTTGGCGGTTATTGAAAGATTGCAACAAGGTGAATCACTCAACAAGCAAGATGTGAAAACAAACCTGTTTTGGAACTTTGGTAAGTTTACTTCAAAGGATGGGGAATCAATTGATTCATATTACTCCCGTTTCTACAAAATGATGTCCGATATGACACGAAACAACTTGCAAGTCTCCACTGTTAATGCAATAATGCCTAAAAACGTTCCTTGCATTTTTCGGTCTCGCTTAGTTTTCATTACGACAATATGTAAAAAGAAGCATTTATGAAAACAACGAAAAACGAATTCTTGAGTTCAAGTATTTTTCATTTTCATTTAAGGTATGAATAAACAAGTACTAACCTTAATCAAGTGATCAAGTGATTTAATCTTTTCATAAAACTCACCTTTTATTAAGTGTGACAAGTTTTTAATTAAACTTTCTTTTTAAGAAAATGTTTTATTAAATTAAATATTTGAAAATTTGAAAATGGCATATTCTTTTTTGATTTGGAATATTCTTTCAGGATATTTTATAATCAGATAAGACCTCCACCACTAAAGGACAAAAAGGGAGCGGAGTCTACTCCGGCGGTTCCCTAGTGCCTAGGCAGGTTCCTTATCGATAAGGTACCGCCGGCTGAGATAAGGAACCGCGGGCAGATATAGCCGTTGGTCCTTTGTCCTATAAATAGTGGACCTTTCTCCGATTTTCTCTTCACCTCTTTTGCACATAAATTTCCAGATTCAAACATACTTCTTAAATCACTCAAATCCTTGATCATTTGATTGATTACTACTTGTTTAGAAGTGAATCTATCTCATCCATCCCTTCCTCTTCAAGTACAAAGAGAAGAACACTATCCTTGTGAAGTGTTGAGTCCACCACCAAAGATCCTTTGAAGATCAAATCTTATACATTGGTTGTTGTGTCATAGTTGTGAAGATCCAAGTAGTTGTGTCTGTTTGTAAGTTGTGTATGTACTAAGTATAGTTGTGTAGATTGGTCCTAGCTACGATTGGGGCTCGACTTTTAGCTTAGAGTCCGAAATTGGTTAAGCAATGTGTACGATTTTTTCCACCATAAGGAGCTTGTTGTGTAGTGAACTCTCGAGTAAGGAGTACTTGAGGAGTGGAGTAGTAACGAGGAGTGAGCTTCGTTGCCGAACCACTATAAATTCTTGGTGTTTGGTTTGATCTTTCTTTACCCTTAACTCTTTACATTCTTTATTCTTTGTGCATATACATTAGTTAGTATTAGTTTAGTTACACTATCATTGTTCATATTGTGCATAAGAACATTTCACATATTTCCTTAAGTCTAAGTTTTTGAGAAAAAGGATTTTTGAAAACCATTAATTAACAAGTAAATATAAGAAACTATTCAACCTCCTTCTAGTTTCTACAATTGGTATCAGAGCGGGTTGCTCAAGTATTTTTAAAGTATATTGTATTTTAAAAAGTTGAATCGATCTATGGATTCCAACAAGTACCTAGAAGGGAAATCTATGCAAAGACCACCACTTTTTGAAACCGATAGTTTTATTTATTGGAAAAATAGATTTGAGACTTATGTGAAATCAAAAGATTTAGATCTTTGGCATGTTATTACCAATGGTGATTTTTTACCTTATCAATTTAATAAAGTTTCTAAAACAAAGGAATTGGTCACTTTTGATAAAGCTAATGACGATACTAAAAAGAAACTTTCGAAAAATAATGAGGCTAAAATGGTGATATATAATGCTTTACCTAAGAAAGAGTATGAAAGGATTTTTATGTGTGAAACCGCTAAAGATATCTGGAACACTCTTTTAGTAACCCACACAGGTAATAGCCAAGTCAAAGAAAGCAAAATCGATCTTCTTGTCCAATAATATGAACAATTTGTCATCTTAGAAGATGAAACTATTGATAGTGCTTTTGCTAGATTTAACACTATTATTACTAGTCTAAAAGCACTTGATGAAGGTTTCTCTAGCAAGAACAATGTTAGGAAGTTTCTAAGGGCCTTACATCCAAAGTGGAGAGAAAAAGTCACGACGATCGAAGAATCGAAAGATCTCTCAACTTTATCACTCGATGAACTCATAGGCAACTTGAAGGTTCATGAGATGATAATTTTGAAGGACTCGGAATTGGTGAAAACCAAGAGTGAAAGGAAGTCTCTTTCACTCAAAGCCAAGAAGGCACAAAGCGATCATGATAGTTCCTCGGATAGTGATGACGAGGAGTATGCATTGGCGGTGAGAGATTTCAAGAGATTCTTCAAAAGACGATGTCAACACGTGAGGCAACCCAACAATGACAAGAAAACATTCTCAAAGAATCGGTTCGCCAAGAACAAAAAAGGTGATAGGAATTGCTTTAGATGTGGTGATCCAAATCATTTCATTAGTGAGTGTCCAAAGCCCTCACGCGATAAGAATCACACAGCATTTGTTAGTGGTTCTTGGAGTGATAGCGGTGAAGATGTTGATGACAACCACCAAGAGGAAAAATGTCTTATGGATCACACTTCTAAAGAGGTACATTCCAAAACCGAATATTATAGCAATGATAGCTCCACCTTAGATGATATTGAATTAGAAGGCCAATATGATAATTTACACAAACTTAGCCTTAAATTCATAGAAAAGAACAAAACCTTAAAATCAGCCAAAACTAAGCTTGAAAATGAGATCAATAAACTTAGGGAAAAATTATCCAAGCTTGAGAAAAATAAAGAAGCTGATGTAGGTTGCGTAAGTTGTGAGAAACTTAGATTAGAGAATGAAGATCTCAAGAGCACCTCCATTAAACTGGAAAAGTTCATGAAAGGTACTAGTGCTCTTGATGATATGTTAAACAAACAAATTCATTATAAGGAAAGACTTGGTGTAGGTTTTAACTCAAATGAAGCATCAACCAGTGAATCTAAACAAGTCAGATTTTCAGAAAAACTGTCTGCTGTACGCGGTCCCAGATTATATGGGGCGGTTCCTTATCACTATGGAATTGCCGCCCTAGATAAGGAACCGCGGCCAGAAAGAATTTTTGCTGAAAATCTTGAACTTTCTGAAAAGTCAAATTTAGGTGAACATCCTAAGCATCTTATTGTTAACAAGGTCAAATTACCCATACTTGACGACAATGACATTGATAAGTTCTCTAAGCCTTTGAGTAAACCTCTAATGGGAAATAGAAGTTTATCAAGACCATATTCTACTCCACCAAGAGTACGGAATGAGTCTAGGCCTAGAAGTAGAACGACAACACCTAGAAGAGATAGTCAAAACAATTCACGACCTAGAAGTAAAACTCCAACACCTAGAAGGAATGACCACAACTCTAAACCAAGATCAAATACACCTAGGAGAAATAATGAACAACAAAATGGTTATATGAATTATTATCCTCCTCCCTTTTGTTCCCCATGGGGAACCCCTCCTCTATTCATGCATCCCAACCAAATGCAAGCGATGTTTGGAACTAACAATTTTGGACCCATGAGATATTGGGGACCAAATGTTTGATCGTGTGTGTTGTTACCTAGATATGCTTGGGAATTGATTTGGAACCCGACGAGTGGATTAAGGATAGTGGTTGTTCTAAACACATGACGGGTAATCGAAGTTTGTTCTCGCGCTACAAAGCATATGATGGAGGTAACGTCACATTTGCTAGTAGTCTACGTGGTAATATCATTGGCAAAGGTACGGTTTCTCTTGACTCCATAACCATTGAAAATGTTGAGCACGTAGATAATTTAGGGTTTAACCTTTTAAGCATAGGTCAAATTTGTGACAATAAGTGTAAGGTCATCTTTTCGGAAAATGACAGTGAAATCGTAAAAGATGGAAAGGTCATTGGAAAAGGTGTTAGAAAGCATGGGCTATATGTCATGAAGGTCAATAAGAAGTCAAAAGACAACATATGTCTTGCGACTATAGATGATTGTTCTACTCTTTGGCATAGGAGATTAGGTCACGCTAATATGCGTCTAATTCAATCTTTAGTCTCTAAGGAGTTGGTAAGACACCTCCCCAAGATGAAAATTTGATAGTCACTTTTGTGATGCTTGCAAAGTTGGAAAACAATTTCACTCAAGTCACAAAGCCAAGAACTTAGTTTCAACCTCTCGGTGCTTAGAACTCCTACATATGGATCTCTTTGGACCTTCCGCCATACGGAGTTATGGAGGTAACCTTTATACCCTAGTTATAGTTGACGACTACTCTAGATTCACTTGGACTAGATTATTGGCATCTAAGAATGAAGCTTTCGATCATTTCGAAATATTTAGTCGAAGAATTCAAAATCAACTAGGATGTCCAATTGTCTCTATTAGGACGGATCATGGTAGGGAATTTGATAATGAAGTGCAATTTAGTGCCTTTAGTGAAGCTCATGGTATTACTCATAACTTCTCGGCTCCTCGCACTCCACAATCAAATGGGGTAGTTGAAAGGAAGAATAGGACCATCCAAGAGATGAGTAGGACAATGTTAAACGAGCAATATTTGCCTCAAAAGTTTTGGTGCAATGTCGTGGACACACCGACTTATATTCTCAACCGAATTCTTATTCGACCTTTCCTAGGAAAGACCCCCTATGAGATTCTTAAAGGTAAGAAACCATCATTGGAATACTTTAGGGTGTTTGGAAGCAAGTGCTTTATCCTCAACACCAAAGACTACCTTACCAATTTCGACCCAAAGTCTTACGAACGTATCTTTTTAGGTTATTCCCAAACTAGCAAAGCCTACATAGTCCTCAATAGAACCTCGGGCGTAATTGAAGAATCACTTAACGTGACTTTTGATGAAACCCCTCCTTTAACCAAGACACCACCATTGGTTGATGATGACTTGGATGAAGTAGAAGTAGTTAAAGCCAAAGAGGTTAGAAAAATAGGAGTTGAAGACCTTAGTGTTGAAAAGGAAGTAAACATTAAGAAGTCTAACGATCATACTCTCAATAATATCATTGGTGACTTAAATCAAAGGACCCTAAGATCTCAAGTCCAAAACCAAAGCAACTTCTTTTGTTTCTCTACTTGATTGAACCAAAGAATGTTAAAGAAGCTTTGAAGGATGAGAGTTGGGTCACTGTGATGCAAGAAGAATTGAATCAATTCGTTGCTAATGATGTTTGGGAACTTGTTCATCCACCTAGAAGTTCTACCATTATAGGAACCAAATGGGTATATAGGAATAATCTAGATTAGAATGGTTTTGTGTCTCGTAACAAAGCTAGACTTGTAGCTCAAGGCTATAATCAACAAGAAGGGATTGATTATGACGAAACATATGCACCGGTAGCAAGACTAGAATCCATTAGAATCCTTTTAGCCTACGCTAGTGCCTTAGACTTTAAGCTTCAACAAATGGATGTAAAGATTGCGTTTCTTAACGGTTTGATCAATGAGGAGGTATATGTGGCTCAACCTCCCGGCTTCATTGATTTTGAGAAACCGGGTCATGTTTACAAGCTTAAGAAGGCACTTTATGGTCTTAAACAAGCACCCAAAGCTTGGTATGATAGACTTAAAGCGTTTCTTGTTAAACATGAGTATACCATGGGGATGGTAGACAACACGCTCTTTACAAAGAAGAAAGGTTCTCACCTCATAATCGTGCAAATATATGTTGATGACATTATATTTGGCTCAACTTGTCAAGAATTGTGTGATGACTTTGCCAAAATCATGCATGATGAGTTTGAAATGAGTATGATGGGAGAACTGAACTTCTTTTTAGGACTCCAAATTAAACAAATGGATGATGTTATTTTCTTTAGTCAAACCAAGTATGCTAAAGAAATGCTAAAGAAATTTGGATTAGACGAATCTAGACCAATGAAGACCCCAATGGCCTCGGATACTAAACTCACCGTAGATGATGATTGTGAGTCGGTAGACAACACCAAATATAGAGGTATGATTGGTAGTTTGGTGTACCTAACGGCAAGTCGACCGGATATCATGTTTAGTGTTTGCCTTTGTGCTCGCTTCCAAGAGGCTCTGAAAACCTCTCACCCTGAAGCGGTTAAGCGTATTTTCCGATACATTAAAAGCACTATACATTTAGGATTATGGTATCCTAAAGGGACCGGCGTAGAAACCATTGTCTACGCAGACTCGGATCATGCGGGAGACTATGTGGACTGGAAAAGCACTAGTGGTGTTTGTACCTTCATGGGTTGTTGTTTAACTTCTTGGTTCTCCAAGAAACAAACCGCTCTTACGATATCCACCACGGAAGCCGAGTATGTGAGTACCGGAAAAGCATGCCAACAAGCTCTATGGATGAAGCAAGCGCTGGTTGATTACGGGATTTCTCTTGATGATGTTCCCATCATGTGCGACAATAAAGGTGCTATAGACCTTAGCAAGAATCCCGTGCAACATTCACGAACCAAGTACATAGAAATTCGCCACCATTTCCTTAGGGATAATGTTCAAAAGGGGAACATTTCATTTGAGAAGGTACCCTCTGAGGATAACTTAGCCGACATCTTCACTAAGCCACTTAAGAGGGAACCTTTTAATTACTTGCGTCTAGGTCTAGGATTAATAGAACATATTCCTTAATTGCTTTCCTTTTATTGAGTCTCTTTTTTTCTTTTGAGTCTTTTATCACTTTGAGTCATTGAGTCTCCTAAACTCTTCTTGAAAACCATCTCTTCTCCTTTTTAAAATCCTCAAAGTCTCTTTCGAAAATGGTCAAGAAATGTTTTGACATTGTTAATTCAATCTAAAAACGTTTTTCTTTTATTCTTGCTATTAATCTCGAGCTTACATAATTAATATGTATGATTCACTCAAACATAGCAAGAACAAGATAGAATCATGGAGGATCAATGTGTCATGACCTAAGGTCTTGTCTTACACACCTCCAACATCGATTTTATTTAAAATCCATGCATTTTGGTCAAATCTCTATTTGGTGAGTTAGCATGTGTTCTCTTTGTATATCTTTGCCTTTAAGCATATCCCTATGATAAGTTAGACTAGAAAAATAAGATTAGCTGAAAAATCTTCCTTCACCACCAAAACACATCCTCTGTAGGCGGTTCCATATATGAACCGCGGTCCCTTATCAATAAGGAACCGCCGGAAGCAATAAGGAACCGCGTACAGTGCTTCCTTTTTCGGGTATTACTGAAATTCCAAATTTGTTCCAACACTTTTGGGAATCTTTGTTTCAACCCTTTGACCACCCTAAAAATACCTTGAGCCTTCCCTATTTAACCATAAGCATTTTGCCATACTTCACATCCTAAAATGTCTTACTCTCTGTTAGAAATACGTTTTAACGTATATTAGAAGTATCGGTCACTCCACAATATGATTTATGTTGTAATAGCTCGTAGTTAACAAATAGTTAATTGTTACTTATTAAGTTAAGTAAGAACCGGTCCATGGGCTTGTCATGGACCGGCCCAAGCCCAATGTCGCTTGGAAGTATAAATACCCCTTTCCACCATGGAAAGGGGTTGGTTGTTGTTCACATTTCATGTTTTCATATTAATAAAAGACACATAGTTTCTCTCACTTTCTCTCTCTAGTTTCTCTCACTAGAAAATATCAACCCACTTCATAGATGCATAGGTTATCAATATTCTACATTTGGTATCAAGAGCTATGGGGTGATTTAAGGTAAGGATTGTGTTTCTTTTTTTAGTTTTTGAATCAATTAGTGATCTTTAGAAAAAATCAATCTTGAATCTTGTTGTTTTTGGTGTTTTTTTTATTGGGATTAATTGATAAGGATTGGGTTTAGCTTATTTTGGTAAAAATCATAAAACTTTTTGTGGTTTTGATCAAAAAATCGGATTGAGAAGTGCTGTTCTTGTCTCGAACTATATTCCCAGATTATTCCGAATAGATATTCCGAATAGGAAGGTTTTCAGAATAGCAGGATTATTCCGAATATACATTCTGAATAGGAGAGTTTTCAGAATAGCAGGATTTTTCCGAATAGACATTCCGAATAGCAAAGTATTCCGATTAGCAAAGATTTTCCGAATAGCCAATTCTTTCCGAATAGCAAAGTTTTTCCGAATAGCCAATTCTTTCCGAATAGCAAAACTTTCCAAATAGCCATACTTTCCGAATAGCCAAACTTTCCGAATAGCAATCTTTCCAAATAGCAATCTTTCCGAATAGCAATCTTTCCGAATAGCCAACTTTCCGAATAGCAATCTTTCCGAATAGCCATCTTTCCGAATTGAAGAATTATTCCGCATAAGGATAGGTTTATTCAGCATATGGTTTATTCCGAATAGGGTATTTTCAGAATAGGGTTATTCCGCATAGGGTTATTCCGGATAAGGGTTGTTTTCAGCATAGGGTTATTCCGAATAAGGATTATTCCGAATAGGATTTATTCTTTGTTAGGGTTATTCCGTATAAGCAAGTTCAAGGGGTTTTTGAGTTTTTTCGACGATCTTTAGTGGATTTAATCTTGATTTTAACAACACAACACAAATTCTCAACCTTTCTTCATTGCTCGATCAACCGATAATCTTTGAGTCTTTTAAGTGATCGCAATGAATCCGAGTTCATTAATGCCTCAGATGACATCTCTTACGGATATCTCAATCATAACGAGAACTGATAGTCGTCCACCGATGCTTATTAAAGAGGTGTTTGAGGCATGGCAGGGCCGCATGATGCAATACTTGAAGGGCAAACCAACATACGGAAGGCTTATGGTCAAATCGATTTTGAATGGTCCACTCGACTATGGTACCATTGTGGCAAATAACGTGTCTCGACCAAGAGAATATGAAGAACTCACACCGGCACAACAACTCATTGCTGATGCTGATGAAAAGGCTCTACAGACTCTTCTCCAAGCTCTTCTGCATGATATTTATCGCATGGTAAGTCAATATACGGTTGCCAAGGATTTATGGGAACGTCTAAAGGTGTTGCTACAAGGTACGCCTCTTACCAAACAGGAAAGGGAATGTCAGTTGTATGATCTGTTTGATAGATTCACGTACAGCCCAGGGGAAACGCTACACGACTATTACTTCAGATTCACTACTCTAATGAATGATCTGAATGTATACAATCTCGTGATTGCTCCATTCCAGGTTAACACCAAGTTTTTGAATACTTTACCTCAAGCTGAATGGGGTGAGTATATTACCGATGTTAAGTTAACCCGGGATTTGCATAAGTGCAATTTAGATCAAATTTATGCTTTTCTTCAGCAGCATGAGAAACATGTGATCATGCACCGTTCTCCTCGAGGTATGTACCCTGATTCCTTAGCTTTGATGGCGAATCAACCAAGCTTGTCACACAACAACACACCTTATATCTTGGGACATCAAGCCTATCATCCATCACCTTACATGACACCAACCTTCCCCCAATACTCGATTCTACCACAACCACCCACCTCACATCAGCAACAATATCGGTTTAATGCACCTTCACCACAGTATGCTTCACAACTTCACCCAGCAAACATTGCACCTTATGCTCAGCCTTCATATTCTTCTTATCAAGAGAATGCAGCATATCCAACAAGCTACCCTGATCAAATGAGTATTCCTTCTAGTGATTATGCAGCTCATCAAGACCAAGCAATGTATTGTGACGATGAGGAAGTCCCCATTCCTGTATTCAAACAAGGAGCTGACCCAGTTGAAGTGTTAACCACTATGTCTGCTTATCTCACAAGGACTTTAAGCAAACGAGGATACAGAGGATCAGCTCCAACCAACAATCAGTTGAGGAATTCATCCAATTCTCGCCAACAAGCTACTATTAAGAATGGCAGGGTAATGGTTCAGCCTATTCAACCATATCAGGGGAGACCTACCACATCAACTACCAATGCTCGCACGGTCAATCAGGCTCCAATGGTCAATCCTGCTCCACGGGCTAATTCTACAGGCAAGTTGAGAATGATTACATGCTACAACTGAAAGGAAGAAGGACACATGTCCAGAGATTGCAAGAAACCCAAGAGGAGAAGGGATGGACAATGGTTTGCAGAGAAGATCTATCTGGTGAATGCTCAGGCACAAGGAAGAGAACTTGATGAAGAGGAGCTTGCATTTCTTGCTGATCCAGGGATTGCTGAACAAGACATTGTCACTACACAGAATGCAGCTTACCAAGCCGATGATCTTGATGCGTATGACTCAGACTGTGATGACTTTCAATCTGCAAAGGCTGCTCTCATGGCAACTATCTCCAGCTTAGGGCCAGAAAAGAGATCTGAGGTACTTATTAATACCACTGATAATACTACTGATGCTAGTATTCAACCACATCAAGTTGTGCAAGAGAGTGCTGATTCGAATGATTCTTCGGTGGTGAGTCTTTCAAATGAGGAGACAATCAATGATAGCAATATCAATGTGAGTCCCCAGACTTTGAGTGAATCACAACCGGGAGCCATTTCGCATACGCCTACTCCTGCTCAACAAGATTTGGTCATGGTTCCTGCTACATTACTTAGCCAAATGAATGCTGCTCTCTTAGAAACCCTAGCTAAGAATAAGAATTTGTCTGATGAGCTTGCCTTAAGCAATGAGAAAGTTCAAACCTTGGAATTAGTGCCTTCGTCTAGTGTTCTAACTAATTCCGAATATGATCATTTTAGAAACAAACAAATGGTTCACTTGCAAGAAATCGAAACCTTAAGAGCAAATCTTTCTAAAGAACTTAGCGAAAAGGAGTTAGTGGTCACTAATTTTCAAAAACTTCAAACAGATTTTGAGTCACTCGAGTCTAAGAAGAATGAAATGGAGATTAATGTTGCTAATAAGATTAGAAGTCTAGATTACTTGCTTTTAAGACAATACGCTGCTTCTCAACTAGTGCACTTATTTGATGCTTCATTTAGAGAATTTAACTTATCACGTCAAAAAGGCCTTCCCCCTAATCCAAGGTATGCAAAACAAGCTTTAAGACATAGTCCAAGACTTTATAATGCAACCCAATTAGGATTGGTCTTAGACCCGATTGTTATTTTCGATGATCGAACAAGTAAGGATCTAGTTGATGAGGATCGGTCATACAATTCTGCAAAATATCCTGAGTGTGATTATTTTAAAATGAATAAGGAGCTTGCAAAAACAGATTTTAGAATTCGCTTCCATATGGACAAAGATCTCATCACAGCACCAACCTACATGTTAGATCAAGAAAACCCTAGTACATTTCCTACACTTGTCAATATGGAAGGTCCTAAGGAAATTCCAAAGGATCTTCTACCTGTTAGCACTGTATGGTTAAACTTGCAAGAGATTAATCAATACTTTACTAATTTTGACAAGGTCATTTTGGAATGTACGACTTCAAATAGCCTAAACGCCGGAGAATGGGCTTTCGAACACATGAACGAGGTGTTTAAAACTGAGATCAATCCGTTTGTCGAAAGTCTAAAAGGAAGTAATATTTCGTTTTTAGTATAGTTGTCTTCTCAGCTCGATTCAAATTGATATAACGTTTTCTAGTAAAGACTTAATTGTTTTTGGTAATACAAATTTGTTTGGTATTCTATTTCTACTTGGCATAAAACAAGTAAAAATGTAAAATATTATCGATACTACCTACGTATACGTACTAAGCTAAAACATATTGCAATTACAACATTTTAAATGCACAAATCGTAAAAATGTAAAATACAAATTTATTCTACAAATGAAATTACAAAATACAAAATATAAAACTAATTCAATTTTGATAAAACTAAAAATGCAAGTTTATAAAATCTATTTTTTTTTTTTTAAACTAATCTTTATCAAAACTAAATTCAATTTGAAATCAAAGATTTTTAACTACTAACTGTTTTGAAAATTCGTTTTTAATACAAACATATAAGGAAAAATACAAGGCCCAAAATCAAAACTAAGCCCAATTGAAACCTATCAGTTCTAGCGTTACACTTAACAGAAAAGGTTTAACTTTGGACTGTGGCTGAAATTATCATATACACTATGAGGGACTAAAGTGGGCAATTACCAAACTTGAGATAAAAACTAACATATCATAACTAGGTTCGACTCTTGGCTACAACAACTGAAAAAAGCTATTCCAATATTACCTACTGTAATCTAAACTTGGAAAGTGAATTTGTTCAAAATCTTATAACTCCTAAATCTTCAAAAAGAAAATGTAATCAACTGATTATTTAGGAAATAGCCAAGTCTGCTTATACAACTTTTCCAAACACTGTCTTAGCAATTTAAAGCTAAAAAGGGCAGATTTGATTAACTCGAAATCCAACAACTTAAGGCTGACCAAAACAGATTCTAAAATGCTCCTTATGAACTGACGAACAAAAAATAATAGCAGTGCTCATATTAAACTCACAGTCTGCACTCATCGACAAATTCACTATCTAATCCATTTCAAATTCGGTTAACAAAGGATTAATCTAAAATTTTCAATCAATGAAAATGAATGAAAACGAATAACACTCATGAAACATATAGTCGAATACAACACTTAACAGTCAAGATATTACACTAAAGGAATGCAGAAAATGTAATTTGCTTAACCATGACATCCGTCGTCTAGTCCATTGATGGCGAAGCGGAGCGCTGAGCTCGCTTAAAACCAAACACCACTACGCTCCATCTGCTGATCTGCCTTGGTCAATGGCTTTCAAGTTCGAAGCTCGAAAACTAAAAGCTGCAAAACGTAAAAGTAATCCTGCAAAACCAATTATCCAAACAAAAAGTTCTCGAATTCGGCCAATCCAATCAGTCTAACCATATCACGATAAGCTGAATCCATGAGTTACACTAACTGATTTTCAGAAAACTTTTTAAAACAGAATCACAACATTTGGAATCAAACGGAAAAAGCTAACAAATTTATCTAAACTGATCCAATGTCTAAAAGAACTATAACAACAAAACTGAAAGAACAATCAGTAACTGAAAACATAACACTAATCCCTGAAAGAATTAAACTTCTAAAAGTACCTCTCGAATGGACATTAACTAACAATAACCTACTTAACTATCTAATGTGAACAGTAACAGAATCATATCAAAACAGAGAATTAAAAAAAAACTTTGTTTATCTCGAATCAAAAGCAGAATCATCTCTCGAATGGACAATGAACAGTAATTCCTGAAAAAAAATCAACTACTCAACTAATAGTAAGCAAAAACTCTTGAAGGCATTTATATCACTAAGATCATATCAAAAACTCTCTAAGAAGCTCGAAATCAAGTCAGTAACATGAAATAGAAAGAGAGTTATTGAGAAAGTTATGAATTTCATTAATGGTGAAAAGGAAATCATACGGTTACAACTACTTTAACTAATTCAGTTAAAGATTTTAACAAGAAAAGTAAAAGAAGCTTAACTATCTAACTAACTCTAACCTAACTATGTGTAAACTACTCCTAGCTAACCACGAAAAATGAAGCCTTCCTCTTCCTTTTATAGCCGTCTGGAGAGGGTGTTGTGACGTGTTCAATCCAATGAGGATTGGACACGTGTAAAATACGAGGTTTACTCGTCCATCTTCATCTTCATCTTGAATTTGGGGCTTTCTTCGTCTTTGACTTTGAGTCTAATTGACTTATATCAGCTTGTAGAGGAGAAAAGGATGAATGTTTTTGCTTTTATAAGCTTCGACTGATTCCTCTTGGATCTTCATTTATTCGCGTTTGCAGGTTTGCTGGATGAAAAGATAGAAACCCTTTCTCTCTCTTCGTTGGGAAGAAGAAGATGCGTGTTATGTGTGTAACTTTGACCGGTTATGGTCAATGAACCAAGATATATATGAAAAGTTTAATCAACTTTTCATTTAATTCTCTTTTGGTCCTTCCAATTTTAATTTCTTTCCAAATGTATAAAAGGCTTTTAAGTAATATCTTTTCCATCCTTTATCATTATAGTAATTGCATTTTAAGCCCTTGATCTTTGGAAGTTTGGCAAATAAGGTCCTTGGAGCATCTTTCATCCTTTTCTTCGTCTTTTCTTCAAATAAATCCTTGAAAGCTCGTGTTTTGTCTCAAATGTACCTATATACCTGAAAATACACAAACACCAAATACACGCGTAATTCTGATAATTAACAGTCTAATATAATGTATTTGACAGTGTTTTTAGTGGTTTATGGATCATTATTGATGAGTGTTTTCACACTTATCAACTCCCCTCCACTTGACCATTGCCATGTCCTCATGCAATGCAGCATTTTAAAGCTCTAAATTACACTTTTCTTATAATTAACCCACCTTGGCCATTATGGAATGCACCTACACTACTATACACTATATGATGCATGATTTTGAATATTTACAATGCAATGCAAAGAAAAGCAATTCTATTTACATCTTTTTGATTTTTATTGAAATGGTTTTGATGGAAATAACTCATAAAGAATTCAATGACTTGGATTAGGGCTTGGATACCATGAACATTTATCACCCTCAAGTTTCACTTTCCCCATACCAAGCTAATAAATGGAATCATTGCATTCACAAGTAAAAAGTGCATCAACTTATTCATGACAATTAAATGTGGAACCGGTTATTAATTGAGCAAATTGCTTGTGGGCAAATTTGTCTTTATTTAAAGCGTCAAATATAAGAAATGTAAAATCCAAAAATAAGGAAACACGGTTTTAATCCTAAGTAATCTTCTCATCCATTACTTGAAAAACCGCTCACAATTAATACAAGTCCGTTTCAAGAGTAATAAGTCATTCGCCTTATGTGTAAAATCCTCATGTCATGCTTTCATAAGTAACTACACACTCGCTAAGGAAAGAAAAATAAAACTCACGCAATAATTTACATCCGCATCTTTTTGAGATTTTGGATCTTCAACCCCGCAACCCGTCAAGGTAATATTGGATTGGAGCAATCTATTGAATCCCCGCAACCCGTCAAGGTAATATTGGAACTCAATAGTCACTATAATTAACACCACACTGCCCCTCTTGGGAGTCTTGCATTATTTTTTTTTCTTCTTTTTTTTTTTTTTTTTTTTTTTTTCTAGCCACATTTTTTTCATAAGCCGCTCTTATTTTTCTTTATTCCTCACAAAGAAATTTGAAAAGAAGAAAAGGAAAAACACCCGCTAAATATGGAGCATGACACAAGTCTAGTACACATAAAACGTGCTAACTTAGAATCTTAAGACGTACTCATATCAACCATAAATGATTAGCCAAAAATGCATAAGAGATTACAAACCAATTAAAACCGTACTTGATTATTTATTAACAATTATATACAAGCGAAGAAAATAGAGGACAAGAAGAGAAGGGTTAAGCCACAAGTAATTGCCATGAAGTCTATCTAGCCCTTTTACACTTGCTTCAACTCTATCATTTCCCATTCTCCACAAATTTAAAATTTCAAAGAATGAAATTGGTGGAAGCTTAGCCTAATAGACCAATGAAGGACTACATGGTTAAGGATACTAGCTAGAGAGTGCCAAAATAAGCAAACTCGGGTTGAGTCAAAATATCCATGGCGGGCCTAATATGTCAAAGAAGTCTAAACTTGTTAAAACCATGTTTTATTTTATTTATATTTTTCTTTTTTATATATTTTGATGAAAAATAAAAGAAGAAATATATACAATGCAAATGTGTTATGCAAATGAAAAAAATGATAGATGCAAAAATTATGAATGCATATTTTTGGTGGCCAAAGTAGATCAAAAATTTGAAAAATGTTGAAAAATTAATTTTCCCAATTATCATGAAGTTAAGGCAATGGTCTAGGTAAGGTCACTTCGATAGAAGTCTCCCCTACACTTAAGATAAACATTGTCCTCGATGTTTAAGAGCATGGGAGTGAACTCCCCTACACTTATGACATTGATAACTTTGCTTAACCCAAGTTAAGGAAGAGACAACTAAAGGGTATTCATTTTAAGCACAAGTGTTTTGAATATCACAATAGCAAAAACTAATCGAAGTGAACCAGATACACGGGCCTCCTCCATAAGCTCCAATCATGAAATGAGAGAGAGCAACCCTCGAAACAAACACCAAAAGACGAAGAAAGGCACCCCTCCACTTCAACTCTACTATAACATCCTTTTAATTAAACCTAACCTATTGAAAATCTACTCTACGTTTTCTAACCTAGTTATTCAATGCTTGAGTTTTTTTAACCCTAAGTCGCTAGCTCGACTCGGCCCCGAATTAAGTTGTCCTTGGGGAAACCATCATGGAGAATAAAGAATATCACTTTGAAGCTCGTCTCACATGATACACTCAAACTTAGCACGTTGCCATTTACTATAAGATTTACAAAATCCGCCTCGATAAATGGAACGGTCCAACGTGTCTCAAGTTTGTCCAACATACGAAATCTCTCAAATAGGAAGCACTCCAGGATCAAATACATAATTTCCATCTCGACAAGTGAACAACTCCAAAATAGGTAGTATCACCAAAGTAAGCTCATACAAGAAGTCCATATCAATCGAAGGCACACTCTTAAATGGAGTAGATGAAAACCAATTTTTCCCAAAGATACGTATCCCAGGATCAAAAACCTTTCCCTTCATGGGAAAATAAGAAGATGAGCTCATATCAACCATATAAGATTCCCCCTTAGTGATCAAAGCATCATGAGAATATGAAGGTGTAGGTATCAAAACATTCATAACTATTATGTCCATATTAGGCTCATCATCATCATCAAAAGGTGGGTAATCTTCCATAGAAGGCATAGCGAAAGGAGGATCAAGATCAATAGTGTCTTGTGGAGAAGGTGTAGTCTCTATGTTCCCAAAAAGCAATGTAGTAATAAGACGAACCTCCTCTTCCAAATTAGAAACACTATCGTCGACCTCTATATCAAAATGTGCAAGAGTATCCTCTATGGTGGCATCAATCTCCATAAAAGAGTCCATATCAAAGGTTTTGAGTTCTAAAGGTGCCTTAGATGAAAAAGTATCAATCTCTAAGAGGAAAGGATCTTCATCAATAACCAACTTCAAGGGTGGGAGGGTGGGAACATAAGGCTCAAAAGGAGGTGTATTAATGAGAGAATCACTCTAAGGGATGATATGATCATGAAAATCAATAGGTGTATCCTCAAAAACCAGTGAAGGATGATCAATCAAGGGTTCTTCTTCTATAGACTCATTATTAGGTTCTTCACACTCCTCAAAAAGTGGGTTATCAAAACATGTCTCAAAAAGAGGATTTGAATGTATCACAAAATCACTTAGAGGAATAGGTGAAGGAGTCATAGAAGAAATGGAGTCATCATCATCAGAAGTAAAAGACTCATCACTATCATAAGGATCATCAAAGGTATCATCACAAGAATCATAAAGTGGTAGAGGAGAAGGATCCACTTTTGCTATAGGAGCAAACTCTTCATCCAAATTAGGAATGTTATCTTGACAAGACAAATCATCGGATGATATAGCATAAGATGCGTCACTAGAATCACAAGTTTCATCCTCCATTTGTGTCAAGTCTTTCACAAACTCTTCCTCAATCTCATTATCCCTTTCTTTAAACAATTCATCAAGATCGAAATCACCAAAATCACTAGTAGTAGCATGAAGGTCAATACGTGATAAAATCTCAATGTGATCATGAGGAGAAGAGGTATCAACACAAAGCTCATCACATAGTTCATTGGAAACCCTCTCAAGCTCTCTTTGGATTGGGATAAGGTTCTCAACACTAGAAACGGTTAATTCTTCCAAATCGGTGTTTGTATTAGTGCTAAGAGGCTCGTCCCCCATGGTTAAAGAGTCGGTGGGTTCCTCGTGAGGTAAAGGCGATGAAGGTGTGTCATCATTAAGTGTCATACAACTCGAAGGATAGTAATCATCGTCATATAAGCATTGTTTAAGCAACCGAGCACGATTAGCAATAAATTGTTCTTCTTTTTCCTTTGTAGCAATCTGAAAGAGGAAGTTATCAAAATTTTCCTTGAGGCGACAAAAACCTTTTTTCAACGATTCACGACACATTGCACCGATCTCCTTGTCATAAATATGCCAAGTCATAATTTCCACTTTCTCAAAAAACTTAATTTTTTTCTCGAACAACGGGCATGCGTATTTCATTTCCTCAAGGCTCGTGTCTTGCACACTATCAAGCATCTTATAAAAGTCATCGTTCAACTTGTTCATTTTGTCAAGTGAAGAATAAAACTCGACAGTATCAAGGACATAGGATGGCGGATCCTTCGGTCTACAATCATAACCATAATGGTGTGCGTTTCCACAAAACTCACATGAAAAAGTCGAAGAATATGGTGGAGGTGGATTTCCATAATTAGGTGAATTATAGGTTTGAAAAGAGTCTTGATTATGAAAATTGTCATGATTGTAGCCTTGAAAATTTCCTTCATTTTGAAAACCTCCATTATTGGAAAATCCTTGGTTTTGGTATGGCACATTAAAGGTTTGATCATGAAATGATGGTGGAGGTTGTGATGAAAAACCGGAATATCCCATATAGTCATTACAAGTGTAGTCCATTTGAGTGTTAGGTTGAAAATTAGGGTTCTCGGTTCCATTATAAGCATATCCCTCCCCATAATAACTATTATTTTGATCACATAAATAAGTATCGTGTGGACCACCACAAGTCGGACAAGACGGATAATTAGCGGTGGCGGATTGTTGTTGCAAAATCTCCAACATGGAACGAGTATCCATGTGTAACAAGGTGGCCGAATGTATATACAAGTATAATGACGTTTAAAAACTTCCTCAGGGAAGGAAGTAATACACCAAAGGTGGTATGTTTACACGTGTGCGAGTACACGTGTAAGTAAACACGAGGAATGAGGGAGTAGCCCTCGGTCGACTTTTGAAAAGAATAAGATTATCCTCTTCGAGTTTCGATATGAAATATCCACAAGAAAGTATATATATAATTACTACTTGGGTGCAAGACCTCCAATTAAGCCTTCCTTCTCAAAATACGCACTAGTGAACGGGGGGTTAGGTGGCGCGAAGCACTTAAGTACCTATTAACCCTTAGACGGCATTTTATAGCACGTCGCCTATCTATTCACTTTGTAGTTTGTATTCTTCGAATTATTGCCAATTGGAAGTATTTATCTATTCTTGCTTAATTTTATTTGATCGATACGCGTGTCAAGGACCGGAACGCCCCTCAACACGGTGTAATGCCTCGGCAATACTTATGGAGATAGGTAACTTGGTTGTTTTTATACGTATACTTATCTACATATAATAATATATAAAAAATATTTTTGTATTTATTTGTTTTTTTTTTAAGAAAAATACTATATCTACGTAAAAATCGATAAAAACGAATAATATATATTTTTGGGTGTAATCTTTTAGGAAAAAGATTACTTTTTGGATTTTTTATTTTTTTGGTTCAATTCTTTAGGAAAAGAATTGACTTTGTGATTTTTTTATTTTTTTGTATTTTTATCTTTTTGATTTTTTTTTTTATCTTTTTGATTATAATACGTAAAAAATAACGTTCACAAAGTGAACGGATCCCAAAATCCAATCGTCTCACTCGAAATCGTTAATCTTCACGAAAAGAACCGGCAGCGGCGCCATTTAATATTTCGTTTTTAGTATAGTTGTCTTCTCAGCTCGATTCGAATTGATATAACGTTTTCTAGTAAAGACTTAATTGTTTTTGGTAATACAAATTTGTTTGGTATTCTATTTCTACTTGGCATAAAACAAGTAAAAATGTAAAATATTATCGATACTACCTACGTATACGTACTAAGCTAAAACATATTGCAATTACAACATTTTAAATGCACAAATCGTAAAAATGTAAAATACAAATTTATTCTACAAATGAAATTACAAAATACAAAATATAAAACTAATTCAATTTTGATAAAACTAAAAATGCAAGTTTATAAAATCTATTTTTTTTTTTTTAAACTAATCTTTATCAAAACTAAATTCAATTTGAAATCAAAGATTTTTAACTACTAACTGTTTTGAAAATTCGTTTTTAATACAAACATATAAGGAAAAATACAAGGCCCAAAATCAAAACTAAGCCCAATTGAAACCTATCAGTTCTAGCGTTACACTTAACAGAAAAGGTTTAACTTTGGACTGTGGCTGAAATTATCATATACACTATGAGGGACTAAAGTGGGCAATTACCAAACTTGAGATAAAAACTAACATATCATAACTAGGTTCGACTCTTGGCTACAACAACTGAAAAAAGCTATTCCAATATTACCTACTGTAATCTAAACTTGGAAAGTGAATTTGTTCAAAATCTTATAACTCCTAAATCTTCAAAAAGAAAATGTAATCAACTGATTATTTAGGAAATAGCCAAGTCTGCTTATACAACTTTTCCAAACACTGTCTTAGCAATTTAAAGCTAAAAAGGGCAGATTTGATTAACTCGAAATCCAACAACTTAAGGCTGACCAAAACAGATTCTAAAATGCTCCTTATGAACTGACGAACAAAAAATAATAGCAGTGCTCATATTAAACTCACAGTCTGCACTCATCGACAAATTCACTATCTAATCCATTTCAAATTCGGTTAACAAAGGATTAATCTAAAATTTTCAATCAATGAAAATGAATGAAAACGAATAACACTCATGAAACATATAGTCGAATACAACACTTAACAGTCAAGATATTACACTAAAGGAATGCAGAAAATGTAATTTGCTTAACCATGACATCCGTCGTCTAGTCCATTGATGGCGAAGCGGAGCGCTGAGCTCGCTTAAAACCAAACACCACTACGCTCCATCTGCTGATCTGCCTTGGTCAATGGCTTTCAAGTTCGAAGCTCGAAAACTAAAAGCTGCAAAACGTAAAAGTAATCCTGCAAAACCAATTATCCAAACAAAAAGTTCTCGAATTCGGCCAATCCAATCAGTCTAACCATATCACGATAAGCTGAATCCATGAGTTACACTAACTGATTTTCAGAAAACTTTTTAAAACAGAATCACAACATTTGGAATCAAACGGAAAAAGCTAACAAATTTATCTAAACTGATCCAATGTCTAAAAGAACTATAACAACAAAACTGAAAGAACAATCAGTAACTGAAAACATAACACTAATCCCTGAAAGAATTAAACTTCTAAAAGTACCTCTCGAATGGACATTAACTAACAATAACCTACTTAACTATCTAATGTGAACAGTAACAGAATCATATCAAAACAGAGAATTAAAAAAAAAACTTTGTTTATCTCGAATCAAAAGCAGAATCATCTCTCGAATGGACAATGAACAGTAATTCCTGAAAAAAAATCAACTACTCAACTAATAGTAAGCAAAAACTCTTGAAGGCATTTATATCACTAAGATCATATCAAAAACTCTCTAAGAAGCTCGAAATCAAGTCAGTAACATGAAATAGAAAGAGAGTTATTGAGAAAGTTATGAATTTCATTAATGGTGAAAAGGAAATCATACGGTTACAACTACTTTAACTAATTCAGTTAAAGATTTTAACAAGAAAAGTAAAAGAAGCTTAACTATCTAACTAACTCTAACCTAACTATGTGTAAACTACTCCTAGCTAACCACGAAAAATGAAGCCTTCCTCTTCCTTTTATAGCCGTCTGGAGAGGGTGTTGTGACGTGTTCAATCCAATGAGGATTGGACACGTGTAAAATACGAGGTTTACTCGTCCATCTTCATCTTCATCTTGAATTTGGGGCTTTCTTCGTCTTTGACTTTGAGTCTAATTGACTTATATCAGCTTGTAGAGGAGAAAAGGATGAATGTTTTTGCTTTTATAAGCTTCGACTGATTCCTCTTGGATCTTCATTTATTCGCGTTTGCAGGTTTGCTGGATGAAAAGATAGAAACCCTTTCTCTCTCTTCGTTGGGAAGAAGAAGATGCGTGTTATGTGTGTAACTTTGACCGGTTATGGTCAATGAACCAAGATATATATGAAAAGTTTAATCAACTTTTCATTTAATTCTCTTTTGGTCCTTCCAATTTTAATTTCTTTCCAAATGTATAAAAGGCTTTTAAGTAATATCTTTTCCATCCTTTATCATTATAGTAATTGCATTTTAAGCCCTTGATCTTTGGAAGTTTGGCAAATAAGGTCCTTGGAGCATCTTTCATCCTTTTCTTCGTCTTTTCTTCAAATAAATCCTTGAAAGCTCGTGTTTTGTCTCAAATGTACCTATATACCTGAAAATACACAAACACCAAATACACGCGTAATTCTGATAATTAACAGTCTAATATAATGTATTTGACAGTGTTTTTAGTGGTTTATGGATCATTATTGATGAGTGTTTTCACACTTATCAGGAAGTTTTGCATCTCTTAAGGAAAATCTTGAATTTGAAATTGGAGAAGTTCAAAAAGTGTTTTATGAAATGGACACCGCTTACGAACTACAACTAATTGAAAAAGAAAAGATTTTATCCGAATATGACCGATTCTTGTCCGAAATAATCTCGTGTGATGTGCTTACTACTGTAAATGTTAATTATTCGAATGAGCTTACATCCGCTATGATTAATTGTGATGTTGTGAATATATGTGATGATGTTTGTGATCTCTCTGTAAATGTTGCTGATACTGTAAATGAGGTAGATAATCATTCTTGTCACGAATCTAACGCTGAGTTTTTAAAGCTACAAGATTCTTACAATTTACTGTCAAAACGCTTTAATCAACTAGAACAACATTGTATATCTTTAGAATTAAAACAACAAACTCAAAATGAGGATCTTTTGATAACAAATAGTTGTGAAAACGGTGTTGAGACGAGTGACAAGATGATTGCAATTGTTAAGGCATTAGAGGAAGAGATTATGAGATTGAAGAGAGATGTGTCATCAAATGAAACATTAAAATTGGAACTAGAGGCTGCAGAGTCTCAAAACCAGGTCTTAGAAATTAGACTTTCGTCTGTTCTAGGGGAGATGGATCGGACAAGACAGGGACTATCCGCTCTTTATGGTTCACTAGAAGAACGCTTCGCTTTTAATGCGGCACAGCAACAATCTTATGTTGAACAACTGAACCAAAAGTGTGAGGAAATCTCTGACTTAAACATCCTGCTCATTGACAAAAACATGGTTTTGGCCGAGTTAAAGGAGACACTTCTTCTCACCCGACAAGAAGTTGTTGATAACTTAGCTACCAAATCTGCACCGTCCACTAGTGCTCCAACAACCAAGTCAGTAGTGCTTTATAAGAACCCGCTTCATAAGAGAAACCCGGTTACCTACGATGATTATATGAGGAATGCCATTAAGCATGTAGATCTTGTTGGGGATAACGATCTTTATGCCTTAGATCCCTCAAGTAGCTACTATTATTCGGCTCATGAATATATTAAGCGAGTTCAATATTGCTTAGCATATTTGCAATACATAGGTAAACCAGGCTCTGCACTACTTACTAATAGGCCCATTGCTGTAACTCCATTCAATAAGACTCCAGGAGCAAAACTGTCATTGGCACAATCAAGTAAGGCACCTTTAAAATCTGTTGCTAATATTCCCACTTTGCCTTCTACAGGATTAAAAGAGACTACTATGGCTAAAGGATCGCCACTCAAGAAAGATAAGATCAAGCCCTCCACTAGTAGTGCCAAAAAGAAGAAAGTAGAAGCTCACCATAGGAATGTTAGTTCAGTTTTAAATAAAAAAAATCATGTTAAGACTAAAAGCTCTGCGCCTGTGCAGAAGCCTAAATCATTTGTGAATTCTGATTTGAAGTGTTGGAATTGTAATGAATGTATGTTTTCACAACGTCATGATTTGTGTCTTATTGATCATGTGAATGAAATGAATGCCATTAGGAATAATCTTGAATGGAAGCCAACTGGTAGAACTCGTGCCCAAGTTGGATGGCAATGGCGTCCCACTGGTAGGACCTTTACATTAGATGGAATAATGTGCCCTTTAACTAGGAATGCATCCATTGAGGTTAGGTCTGAGCGTCCTTTAGTTAGGCACACTAGCACTAAAGTATGGAAACAGCGCCCTTTAATTAGGTCTGCCCCCACTATAGTGCCTATCAGTGAAGAAATACCTCAGGATTTAAGCCAACTAGAATCTACACCACCAACTAGGAAGAAGAAGGCTAGGAAATCTAAGAAACCTAGAGTTAGCAAATCTAAGATTATTAAATCTGTACCTGCAAATAACAAGGAACACTCAGATTCCGATACCTCTACATTGTCTTCGTATGGTGATATTTTCAGGTGGTTCAAATCATCCTGTGGTATTTGGACTCCGGTTGTTCAAAACATATGACCAGAGATCGCTCGATGCTCCGAAATTTCGTCAGCAAGTTTCTTGGTACGGTTAAATTCGGTAACGATTATATAGCAAAGATAATGGGGTATGGTGAATATCAGATTGGAAACGTTACGATTTCAAGGGTATACTATGTAGAAGGTCTTGGTCATAACTTATTCTCAGTAGGACAGTTTTGTGATTCCAACCTTGAGGTTGCTTTTCGACAACACACTTGTTTCATCCGCAACTTGGAAGGAAAAGATTTGTTGAAGGGATCTCGTGGTGCAAATCTTTATACGTTGTCTCTACAAGACATGATGGCCACCTCTCCAGTATGTCTTCTCTCTAAAGCATCTAAGACCAAGTCATGGTTATGGCATCGCAGATTATCTCATCTTAACTTTGATGCTATTAATCATCTGGCTAAAAACGAATTAGTTCGTGGTCTTCCAAAGCTCAAATTTCACAAGGACCATTTATGTTCCGCGTGTTCAAGGGGGAAAAGTACCAAGAAATCATACAGGCCCAAAGCTGAAGACACCAATCAAGAAAAACTTCATCTTTTGCATATGGATCTTTGTGGGCCAATGAGAACTAAAGTGTGAGCGGTAAGAAATTCATTCTGGTTATTGTGGATGATTTCTCCAGGTTTACATGGGTTAGATTTCTACGTACAAAGGATGAAGCACCGAAGGCTATCATCACTTTTCTGAAATTTATTCAGGTACGTTTGAATACTACTGTCCGCCGTATTCGTACAGACAATGGAACAGAGTTCGTAAACCAGACTCTTCGTGATTACTATGAAGGAGTTGGTATTTCACATGAAACATCCGCTGCACGTACTCCACAACAAAACGGTGTCGTTGAAAGACGGAATCGTACGCTTATGGAAGCTGCTAGGACTATGCTTATTTATGCGAACGCTCCATTGTTCTTGTGGGCAGAAGCTATATCTACTGCATGTTTCACCCAAAACCGTTCTATCATTCGGAAACGCCATGGAAAAACACCTTATGAGCTTCTACATGACCGCAAACCCGATGTTTCATTTTTTCATGTGTTTGGTGCTCTTTGTTATCCAAACATTAATAGTGAGAACTTGGGCAAGCTTCAACCGAAAGCCGATATAGGTATTTTCATTGGTTACTCACCGTCCAAGAAAGCATACCGAATTTACAACCGTCGTCTTGGCAAGATTGTAGAAACTATGGACGCAGATTTCGATGAGCTGACAGCGATGGCTTCTGAGCAACACAGCTCTGAACCCGCGCTTCATGAGATGGGAACCGGTGCTATTAGTTCCAGATTAGTTCCCAATAATCCTACTTCTACATCATTTTTACCACCAACAAGGCCCGAGTGGGATAAACTGTTTCAACCGTTGTTTGACGAATTCTTTGATCCCCCAAATGATGAAGTTCAAGCACCTGTAGTGATAGCTCCAATCCCTGAAGTTGTTGCTCCTGCAAATGAAGCTTTATCAAATGCATCTTCAACTAACATTGAACCGGATGCACCTTCACCAAGTGATTCTCAAACTACACCTGAATCGTCACCCCTACTTGTGCCTAATGATGTGGAAGAGGATTCTATTGATCACGACTTGGAATATGCTCACCTGCAAGAGCTTCCTTTCTTTGGTGTAGCGATACCTGAAAACCCTTCAGCCGCGTCTACCTCAAAAGAAGCTCCTTCTTTGTTCACTCCAGACCACCTAGGATTGAAAAACATAGCACCAAATGGACAAAAGATCACCCTATTAGGAATGTTATTGGAAATCTAGATCGACCAGTCTCCACACGCCATCAATTACAAGAGAGTGCACTCTATTGCTACTTTGATGCATTTCTCTCCGAAGTTGAACCTAAAAACTGGCAACATGCTATGACTCAATCATCTTGGATTGAAGCTATACAAGAGGAACTAAATGAATTTCAAATACTTGAAGTATGGGAATTAGTTCCTCTCCCTGACAAGGCCAACATCCTTACTTTGTTGTGGGTTTATAAGGTTAAACTTGATGAGATGGGTGCAGTATTAAAGAATAAGGCTAGATTGGTTGCTAGAGGATATAAACAAGCCTTGGGTATAGACTTTGAAGAATCTTTTGCTCCTGTGGCAAGATTGGAGGCAATTAGACTATTCCTTGCGTATGCTGCTCATATGAACATGATCGTCTATCAAATGGATGTGAAGACGGCATTTTTGAACGGTGAACTAAGGGAAGAAGTCTATGTTAGTCAGCCGGATGGGTTCGTTAGCACGGAGTTTCCTAATCATGTGTACAAGCTTAAGAAGGCTCTCTACGGGTTGAAACAAGCTCCACGCGCGTGGTATGATCTCCTCTCAACATATCTCATTTCGGAAGGCTTCTCCAAAGGCAAGGTGGACCCTACTCTATTCACTCTCAAGGAGGGCAACGACATGATTCTGGTACAAATTTATGTTGATGATATAATATTTGCTGCCACTAACATAGAATTGTCAAATCGATTTGAGAAGATCATGTCCACACGCTTTCAGATGTCAATGATGGGAAAAATCTCATTTTTCTTAGGATTACAGATTTCTCAAAATCCCAGAGGCATCTTTATTAATCAATCCAAATATGCTCTAGAATCTTTAAAGAAATATAACTTTGATAATTGTGACCCCGTGGACACTCCAATGGTGGAAAAATCCAAGTTAGATGAAGATAGGAATGGGACTATTGTCGATCCAAAACTTTACCGTAGGATGATCGGCACCCTTCTCTATCTGACTGCTAGCAGGCCTGATTTGCAATTTGTTGTATGCATGTGTGCCCGGTATTAGGCTCGGCCTACCGAAAAGCACCTACATGTTGTGAAAAGGATCTTTCGGTATCTAAAAGGAACACTTCATCGTGGTCTATGGTATCCGAAAGATTCCTCTATTGCTTTAATATCATACGCAGATGCCGATCATGCTGGATGTCAAGACACAAGGCGTAGCACTTCTGGATCTGTGCAACTCCTTAGAGATAGATTGATCAGTTGGTCTTCAAAAAGGCAGAAAAGCGCTGCAATTTCCAGCACGGAGGCTGAATACATCGCCATGTCCGGTTGTTGTGCTCAAGTCCTTTGGATGAGATCACAATTAACTGACTACGGTTTGGGATTCAACAAAATCCCGATGTATTGTGACAACAAGAGCGCCATTGCCCTTTGCTGCAACTATGTTCAACACTCCCGGGCCAAGCACATAGACATTCGCTACCATTTCATTAAAGAGCAGGTGGAGAACGGAGTGATCGAGCTGTATTTTGTCACTACTGAGTACCAGCTGGCGGATATGTTCACCAAAGCCTTAGATCGAGGACGAATCGAGTTTTTGATCGATAAGCTTGGCATGAAATCATTCACTCCAGCGACTCTCAAAGAGTTGGCAGAAGAAACAGCTGAATAGTCGTGGTAAACTATTCAGAGTATCCTTTGTTCGTGATCATGTATATTATAGTAAATATATAAACCACAAAAGAAAAATACAAAAATATAAAACCAAGAAAAATCATAAAAAATATAAAACCTACAAAAAACCATAAAAATTATAAAATCAAGAAAAACCAAAAATATTTTTCGTTTTTTTTAAAATCGGGCATGTCTTTTAGTACGGTAATATTTACGGCCTTAGAAATGTCGATCAATATTGACACGGTGCCATAAATAGAGTCCGTATAAAAGTTGTACATTTTTAAAACATGCCCATTATGGCTTGTAGTTATTTCTGACTGCAACCCGGTTTTCATATTAAAGTCACGTATTTCCTTGGAAAACGTTGGCTCACAACGGGAATTAATTTTCTCGGGCATGATTTACAAACCAAATCATGCAAAGGGATCAAGTTTACTTTACAACTTGGTCTAACACGAGTTAGTGTACGTCTCAGTGCATTAATTTGTCAAAATAAGAGAAATCTTATTGCTACCACGAATCAAACTTTTTAAGATATTACTTGGAAAATGTTTTTCATCATCATGTGCCTCATTAAACAATGACTACAGCTCTTTAAATAGAAAACGGGTCATCGTTTAAGGGGGAGAAAATGTTACATCATCTTTCACATCAAAAAGATCTTCAAAAGTTTTTAAGGAAACTCAAAAAGCTCAATGGTTAATGGTTGGTTTGCTTTGGCATTTGTCTTGTTGTTGCTTATAAGTTTGTCATGAATAGATTTGTGCGTGTGTTAAGATAGGTTAATCACTAAGGCTCGGGAATTTAACATAAGATAGGGTCAAAATGACAAGAATTAAAACTTGGAAAAAACAAAAGAATTTTGATTGAAGAAAGAAGAAAAGTTGAGGGGGTAAATTTGACAATATGTCAAACTTGTGAAAACTTCCCTATCTGCTTGTTTTTCTCCTTTGCCGCCATTAACATACAAGAACACACGAAATCAAACAAAACATCTCAAAATCATTCATCTTCTAGATCAAGATCTTCAAAAGGTATCAATTCGGCTTAATCATTCATGCAAAACAATTTAATTAACTCCTTTTAATTGAAAACAATCGAATTAAGTCACTGCTTAAATTAGGGTTTAATTAATTGGGGGTTTCTGCCTGGGATTGATTCGGAATAGCACAAAATGAACTAATATGGCCTTTAGAACTCTTGAATCAAACGAATTAGTGCCTAAATAGAAAAAATCGTATCTGTTTCAACTTTCCACGTAGGATGATCTTTCCGTGTAAGAGCATTTTCCGAATAGAATGATCTTTCCGCATAAGAGCATTTTCCGAATAGAATGATCTTTCCGCATAAGAGCATAAACATGTTCTATGGCCAAAAATCGATTTCATTTTTACCCAAAGACCGGTTAATCCATTCAATATCCCAAAATATTAATGGTTAACATTTTGGATAAGGGGAGAAAATGGGATTAAGGAGATTTAAATGATACTTGGCTAAAAGATGAAAACGACTTAACGATTATCCAACTTAATATGTGTAAAGCACGTGTTAAGGGGGAGCGTTTTTGATGAACAAAACACCTAAGGTACAAAACTTTTGATTTCAATATCACAAGTACCTTAAGTGATTTTCAATGATTTTTCATGGTGGCAATTCCTTCCCAAAACACGCTTAATTCACGACGAATGTGGTGACAAAAGGGTGGTAGGAATAGGTTTAGTCCAATGATTCATCAGAGCCGATGGAATCTTCCCAAGGACAATTCCCTAGATAGAATTAGAAGTCCTAGGAAAGATGGAGAAAGAATGTGAACGTAGCTGAATGCCGACCAAGTACTTAAGCTAGCACTGGAACAATCACAACAAGGTGCTAGTGATGACGTATTGGTAAGCATTGAAGGGGTTGAAGAATGAAAAAGAATTGTAAAGATAAAGGGTGTAAAGAAAGAAGCCCTCCTTACAACTTTAGGCAGAAACCGGGTCAATACATATGCTATTGAGGTCATTTTTGCTAATGATTCTCGGTATTGAAGAAAGACATCATGGACCCAGTGATGCAATGCACAACCCTTCCCAGCTAACTCAAATATCTCTCAAAAGGTATTTGTTTTAATCACACGGAGATCAACACGTTATCTATTGGTTTATTCACTCCGAATAGACTGGTATTGAAAAGGTGGCACTCCTCTCCAGCCATCGCTCACTAAATCAAAACGCACAATCGAGTCTAGAGCCAAGAGATCATCAAAAGTCTCATTAGGACACTTTCCATTTATTCCTTGCTTTCTCACACACTGTGAAAAGTAAGAGATTTTCATGAGTCCTACGTAGTATTCCTGTAATATTGCCAGAACATCTGAGTAATACGCAAGTATTACAATGAAGATGGAAATCCTGCTTGAGCCAACATCAAACAAGCTCATGGTAGGTTACACGTGCGGTTCTTTTAGAACCAATCTTGTGAAAAACTGGAAAGAAACAGTGGTTTAATTCTTAATTGAACTTAAACTCGTTCCAGGCCTCTACGCATTATCATATGATCTTGCCAGAACACTCAGAGTGACTTTTTATTGATCACAGTGACGAGTGGAAATCCTTCTAGTGTTAACATCAAACAGCACTTGGTAGGTGACGTGCAAGATTCTTTATGAATTGAGCTCGTGACAACTGGAAAGCAACGATGGTGAAAATCTTAATTGAAATTCACTTGTTCCAGGTTTCATGAATTGACGGCTTCAAATCACAAGGATAAATTATCCAAGTGATTCACTCTTTATGTTCGCAGTCAGCTTTGGACGGTCGAATAAAGAGAACGGGTTTACCCGTGAAATCCTGTCAGGAAGTTACTTAATTGAAACTATCCGTCACGGGTACGATATCTAATATCGTCCAACGGTCTTCACCGACCGGAGGTAAAATGCTACCGAATTAGAATAAAATGTTCAAAGCCATTTTATTCGTGTCGTTGCTGTGTACCTGTTAAAGACGGTGGCGTTGTTGTGTACCTGTTGAAGACGGTGGCGTTGCTGTGTACCAGTTAAAGACGGTGGTGTTGCGGTGTACCTGTAGAAGTCGTTCCCACATGCTTATGTCTTTCTGCATCAAAGTTCAGCAAAAATTCAAGAAAGTACAAGATGAAGTCTTCCGCTGTAACAAACTCTGAAACTTTCAAGAATTCAACAAAAAGACATAAGTGTGTGGAACATGGAGTCACGAGGAGGCAAAATTCACAAGTAGGCAAAGATCGCATGTGAAAGGCCAAAAGAACAATGCTCTCAAGCCAAAGCCAAAAAGATCAAACCAACATATTCACAACAAAAGAAAGAAAAGAAGAAAAGACTACGAGCTAAAGAACGAAGACTTAGTATAGTATGCTAGGTTTAGAACTTTGTAACGTGGAGTGACCTCCATTAGGGGGAGATTGTTAGAAATACGTTTTAACGTATATTAGAAGTATCGGTCACTCCACAATATGATTTATGTTGTAATAGCTCGTAGTTAACAAATAGTTAATTGTTACTTATTATGTTAAGTAAGAACCGGTCCATGGGCTTGTCATGGACCGGCCCAAGCCCAATGTCGCTTGGAAGTATAAATACCCCTTTCCACCATGGAAAGGGGTTGGTTGTTGTTCACATTTCATGTTTTCATATTAATAAAAGACACATAGTTTCTCTCACTTTCTCTCTCTAGTTTCTCTCACTAGAAAACATCAACCCACTTCATAGATTCATAGGTTATCAATATTCTACACTCTCCTAATGAAAGCCTTGATTCTCCTCCATTTTCCCCAATTGCTTTCAATCCTAACTCACCCAAGAACACTTTCAATCCAAATTCACCCAAGAACACTCTTAATCACATTTCTCCTACCAAGAATGTTGATTGTGGAACATCTTTTCTTCCACCACCACCCTTTAGTGTTCTTCCTCCTTCTCATGATAATGTCATGCACCATGGGACATATTGTCATTGTTTTCAATATCAACATCTTGCTATGGCACACATCTATGAGGAGTTGAGCTACATCAAGAGTCTCCTAATTAAGCCTCCCCTTCACTTTGATTATGAGATCTCCACCAAGCCACCACCACCTCCTTCCGCCACTACCTTGTCTTTCATATAAGCATTGGTTGCTTATCCACAAGACACCTTATTCAAGCACATCTTAGAATTCTAGATTAACTAGGATTAGATTTATGCTTTTGGCTTGTTTCCTCTTTCATACATCTTTGTATGATTCTTCTTATTTTATATGACTTCACTTGGATCTTAGTCTTTGTGTTTTCTTCTCTTTTTATTTTTTTGTGACCTATAGCTATTTCTTGTTGGTTGTCTCTTTTGTTCAACTAACCCTTCTATGTAGCTTGTTACCATATCTCGATTCCTCGGTGCCCCAAGCAAGGGGGAGTAAGCACCAAGGGGGAGTCTTTGCAAAGTCCGTCTCTTCAACACCGACTTGTGCAACCTTTTTGCTTCGACAAAGGGGGAGAAATGAATAAACTCGTCTTCGAAAATCTTGTTTTTGTGTGATTGAGTTTATGTACTGTCGAAATCAAAAAGGGGGAGATTGTTAATGCAATAATGCCTAAAAACGTTCCTTGCATTTTTCGGCCTCGCTTAGTTTTGATTACGACAATAAGTAAAAACAAGCATTTACGAAAACAACGAAAGGTTCAAGTATTTTTCATGTTCACTTAAGGTATGAATAAACAAGTACTAACCTTAATCAAGTGATCAAGTGATTTAATCTTTTCTTAAAACTCACCTTTTATTAAGTGTGACAAGTTTTAAATTAAACTGTCTTTTTAAGAAAATGTTTTGTTAAATTAAATATTTGAAAATTTGAAAATGACATATTCTTTTTTGATTTGGAATATTCTTTCATGATATTTTATAATCAAATAAGACCTCCACCACTAAAGGACAAAAAGGGAGCGGAGTCTACTCCGGCGGTTCCCTATTGCCTAGGCGGTTCCTTATCGATAAGGTACCACCGTCTGAGATAAGGAACCGCGGGCAGATATAGCCGTTGGCCCTTTGTCCTATAAATAGTAGACCTTTCTCAGATTTTCTCTTCACCTCTTTTGCACATAAATTTCCAGATTCAAACATACTTCTTAAATCACTCAAATCCTTGATCATTTGATTGATTACTACTTGTTTAGAAGTGAATCTATCTCATCCATCCCTTCCTCTTCAAGTGAAAAGAGAAGAACACTATCCTTGTGAAGTGTTGAGTCCACCACCAAAGATCCTTTGAAGATCAAATCTTATACATTTGTTGTTGTGTCATAGTTGTGAAGATCCAAGTAGTTGTGTCTATTTGGAAGTTGTGTATGTACTAAGTATAGTTGTGTAGATTGGTCCTAGCTATGATTAGGGCTCGACTTTTAGCTTAGATTCGGAAATTGGTTAAGCACGTGTACGGTTTTCTCCACCATAAGGAGCTTGTTGTGTAGTGAACTCTCGAGTAAGGAGTACTCGAGGAGTGGAGTAGGAACGAGGAGTGAGCTTCGTTGCCGAACCACTATAAATCCTTGGTGTTTGGTTTGATCTTTCTTTACCCTTAACTCTTTACATTCTTTATTCTTTGTGCATATACATTAGTTATTATTAGTTTAGTTACACTATCATTGTTCATATTGTGCATAAGAAGATTTCACATATTTCCTTAAGTCTAAGTTTTTGAGAAAAAGGATTTTTGAAACCCATTATTTAACAAGTAAATATAAGAAACTATTCAGCCCCCCTTCTAGTTTCTACATCCACCATGCAAGTCAATGTCCAATTTCTACAGCAACTTCAACCAGAGTGGACACGGTTTGTCACCTTGGTGAAACAACATCAAAAGTTAGACGAAGTTTCCTATCACACACTCTTTGACATCTTGAAACAATTTATGAATGAGGCAAACGAACTTCAAGCTGAATGAGTAGCAAAGGTTGCAAATCTACTTGCTTTGGTGTCTACCACTCAACATTGCCCAGATTATCATTCTCGTGCTCCAAAGACCTACTCTACTCAATCATCATCACCACGATCATCCGTTATCTCTAATTCACATACTCTACCAAGATCTTGAGGCAAAGAAGTTGCAAGAGCACCATCACCACCACTTGAGCAATCATCTGAAGAAGACAATGATGAAGAACAAGCTCAAAAGGATAGGGAACTTAAGCAACAAATGGCTTTCATTATGAAGCAATACAAGAAAATCTACAAACCCACCAACAACAACCTTAGAACATCATCAAATACGAGGAACAACTATGCTCAGAGTCCTCCAAGGTATGACACACGAAGGCGTGCTGAGAGTCCTCCAAAGTATGATCGACAAACCGCTATGTATGATAATCATAGGGTTGCTACTGTTGTTGGAAATAGGGAAACTGTTGGTACTCAAGTTGTGCAACAAAGTAGGATTCGGTGTTTTAACTATAGAGGTTTTAGGCATATGGCTAAGGAATGCAAGCAGCCAAAAAGAGTTAAGGATTATAGTTATCATAAGGAAAAGATGCTGCTATGCAAGAAGATGGAAGTTGGGATCAAGTTATCTAATGAGGAAGGAGAAATGCTTGACGACGGATGATGAACTCTCCGACCAAGAACTCGAAGCACATTATTCATACATGGAAAAGATTCATGAGGTCCTCAACGTCACTGAAGATGACAATGGTCCTATCTTTGATACCGAATCAATTGATAAGGTACAACATGATGATGAATATAATGTGTTTGTGATACACATGAGCATAGTGATCTACCAACAACAATTACTGACACATGTATGATGGAAACGGTTGATAGCAATACCACACCTGATTCGTCAAACATGTGCAATAATGAGTTTGAGGATGATCAACATGCAAATGAGTATGATGACGAGGAGCGTGTCATGCTTTCTAATTTAATTGTTAGTTTACAAAAAGATATCAATGAAACTAGAAAGAGTCAAAAGCAATTAAAGAAGGAAAACGCAGTGCTCACTCAAAACTTTGAAGAAACCAAAGCCGCTCTTATAAAACCTAGTGAGACCATTGATACTTATAGCGCTCATATTCTTCAAAGAGACAAAGAGCGTGAGGGGTACAAAGGTCGCTTAATTAACGTTAAAAAGGACGATTTTGAAAATAAATACAACGAAGCTCTTGCTTTATTAGCTAAAGAAAAACGTCAATACAATGTTTTCTTAAGTGGTGAACGTCAAAAAACGTACCTTGCCACAACAAAGTAAACGAACTTGAACAGATGCTTCTATGAATACCACCGATTCTGCTAATATTCTTGAGGAAGAGAAACAAGAGGTTGAAAAGTTAAAACAAGATTTCAAAAATATACAAGGCAAAGATATTGAAAAAGTAACGAAACTAGAAGAACAAGTCGAATTTTTGAAGAAAATTGTCTATAAAACGCATGACTCTATTCAAACCATAAGAATGATAGCACCTTAGTCGTTTTTTAAGGGTAAAACTAGTTTTGAACGTCCTAAGTACCTCGACCAAGCTCAAGCTGCGAACCCCCACTTATATCTTGCTGAGTCCGAATGGACCGATCATGATTGCCCTGTAACAAGGCTCGATAGTGAAGAGACATCCCTTTGGGATGAGAAGAGTAGATCGCCGTTCAATAAAGATTTTGTGAAACCATATAATTATGCTTATGAAAACAGTCTTTATGGTCTTTTCACTCCAAAAAACAAAAGTCTCGTGGGGAATTGTTTCTTGAAAGCAAACAAAGAAGAATTCAATGGAAGAAATTTTATGCCACTAAGAAAACTAACGTTTCTAATTATCTACCTCTTGATGCCTCTAAAAGCAAGAGTAGGAAGACACGTGGTATTCTTAAACATCACGTTGATAATAATCAATCAATCGTTGAAAGATATTGGTAAAAACGTGAAAATGACAAATGGAAAAAAGAAATTCCTCACGATATAATTGTGCTTGTGAAAGAACTTTTAATACCGAATACAAAGATAATAAAAGAAAATGATCTTGAATTTGAAAGATTAATTCGGTCATAAATGTTTGATGATTTGAAATACGTTGAGTCTCTTGAAAAAGAAATTGATGAACTTCAAACTGACAAATTAGAGTTTTCAAACGAATATGATCTATTCTTAGAAGAATGTCTCTCTAAATATATTTTATGTGTTGTTGTTACATCGTGTGATGCTATGGATGAATATTCTGATGTTGCATGTAAATATCTTGCTAAGACCAAAGAGTGTGAACGTCTTGAAACTGAGTTATCGAAACACAAAGAAAATGTTGATAAAAAGGCTTTTAAGTTACTTCAACACAGAACAGATTTCCTTCAAAAACATTGTCATTCTCTTGAACTTGCTTTACAAAAAGACATCGGAAGTTTTCCACATCATAATAAATTGCAAGAAAAACTTCCCTAAATATTTCGAGAAATGAATGAAAATAGTATGGAAATTACATATTTGAAAGCTCAGTTACAAGACACGGAGATAGCGATTGCAGAGTTGAAGAAACTCGTTGCTAAGCTGGGTGGGAAAATTGTGGAACCTAGCGTTAAGAAACCTGTTGTAAGACAACCCAATGCGTATAAAGTGACTAAACCTTCTGTCTTGGGAAAACCATATGCTTTCTCAAATTCTGCATTTGCAAAACCTAGGTTTGCCCCCAAGACGGATGGGAAGGATAGGTTACCACAAATTATTCTTAAAACAGATATTCAAACAGCATTCCCGCACGAAGCACATTGATGTCAGATATCACTTCATAAAGGAACAAGTTGAACGCGATATCATTGAACTATACTTTGTTGGAACGGATTACCAATTACCCGACTTGTTTACAAAAGCTCTGTCGAAAGATAGGTTTGAGTACCTCGTTAGGAAAATTGGTATGAGATGTTTGACTCCAGTAGACCTGGAGATTCTGGCAAAGGTGCCTGCTTGATTCTTCTATCAAACATCTACTTGTAAATATTATTAAAAAGGAAAAATACAAAATATAAAACATATAAAAGCAAAACACAAAGTTAAAAATGTTTGAAAATCCAAAAATATTCTTCTCGACATGTCTTTCAGTATCGATAATATGGACGTACCTAAAAATGTCGCTCAATAACGACACGGGTGTGTACATAAAGCTCGAATGAAATTTGTAAATATTTTTCAAAGCATGTCCTTTCTATTTGTAATAAAGTAAAATTTTTATTTTGGATAATTTTTCCAACAACGGGTAGAGCAATCTATCTTGGGTTGAGCTTGTCACAAAACATTCAACGTTTTGAGCTCAACACGATGGCTTGTAATCACTTTCAGATTGAAACCCGGGTCGATATTCACGGGGGAGTGTACGATTTAGTGGGCTTACCCTCAGCAAAAGAAGAGAAATCTTCTTACACTTGAGTGGATTCGTCAAGACATTCAAAGTCTTTGAACTCGAGTTTATGCTTTAGAAAAACCATGTCGCCAAAAAGAAATGGATTTTTCAAAAAGCGTTGAACACAATTTTTTCAAGATTTTTTCAATGATTATTCAAAATCTTACAAAAATTGTGTGTTTAACAACTCCTACCCTCAAAAAGAGAAGTGTGGATCACATCCTCACAATGACAATTCAATTGGATCAATTTTTGACAGGGAGCTTTCCAAATTCATGCTAAGTTTGACACATTTTTTTCCCTAAGATTTTCAAGACTATTATTATTCAAAATATATTTTAATCAAATTTTGTATCTCTAATATCAAACGATTTTATATATTAGAGATAGGGAAGAAAATGTGATTAAAATGTGATATATAGACTCAAGCACTTTTAACTCTTACCCACATGTGCGAAACACTTTCGATTATCGATGCACATATGAAGGGCAAGCATTTCTGAATTGACAAAACTAGCAAGGTATTAAATGTTTTTTAAACACTTTGTTAGAATTTAAAGTGGTTTATGGTTACGATCAAATACCCACAACATCTTTAATCCATGACGTTATTGGTGAAGGGTGGTTAGGTTTAAGTCCTATGATCCAACCAGAACCGGAGGGATCTTCCCAGGAACAATCCAATAGATTATTAGAAGTCCTTAGGAAAGATGGAGTAGAATGTGAACGTAGTTGAATGCCGACTAAGTACTGATGTTAGCACTGGAACAATCACAACAAGGTGCTAGTGATGATGTCTTGGTAAGCATTGAAGGGGTTGAAGAATGAAAAAGAAATGTAAGAATAAAGGGTGTAAAGAAAGAATCCCTCCATACAATTTAGGCAGAAACCGGGTCAACACATCATGAAGACAACACATCATGGACCCAGTGATGTAATACATAACCCTTCCCTAGCTGACTCAGGCTTCTCTCAAAAGAAGTCTGTTTTATTTTTCATGGAGATCAACACGACTTTTATTGACTTTCTCACTCCGGGATAGTTGATATTGAATAGGTGGCATCTGCTCCAGCCTCCGACCTCTAAAAGTGCACTAATCGAGTCTAGAGCCTAGAGATCAATCAAATCTCGTTAGGACACACGGAATGACGAAGAAGGGAGTCCTACGCTATATCCTTGCGATATTGCTAGAACATCATAGTGATATTAAAGGTTTATTAATATCATAACAATTATATAAAACTCTAAACGAGATCAAAGCACACATAGCGGAATCGATTTAACAAGATCATAATAATAACACAATTATAATTAATCGAATTAGGGTTACATACCTTTACGCTAAAGCAAATCCACAAGACGAAGAACGAATCACCAATTCGGGTTTATACCATAATATACCAAGATATAGTCTAAATTAAGACTATATTACGATCTTGTACACACGTAATACAATGAGCTAACCATGATTCTAGCACGTGAAAACCAAGCTACAACGCTTATAAATAATCTACCCAACAACCCTAGAGAGGGGCTAGGACTAGAATATTATCACAATCGATCAACCAATAAAACCAACCGAAAACCCTTCGTAGGTGTAACCTTGCGATCGGCCAAAGAGGAAGAGAAAAGGAGTGATTCAAGTTATGAATATTATGAGGGATAAGGAGGTGTATTTATAGGCCTAAAATCCAATGTAGCCCAAGTAAACAAAAGGCAACTTTTTCCCCCTCCCATTTGGTGCCCTAACCGACCGACGAACACCCCTCTATGGGGTGTTCCGGAACCTTTCGTCCTTCTTCCTTTTTATTCCTCTTACTATATATTATTTAACACTCGTTAATACTTAACTATTAATTAATTGACGATCGTTAAAGTTATATAGTTATTTGCTTGCTTTAATTTAATAAATATAATAAATATATTTATTAAATAAATTAACTCTTTACATATTGAGTGCAATCCCATAATCTCGAGTTCGATCCTATCACACTACTATTAAATATATGTCCATCAACTTACAGCTCCCACTTGGACATATTTCGAATATCGTGATTTCATTGACCAGCGTCTAGTTACACTTAACAATGTCTCTAGTACAACTCGAGTAAGGTCTCCTGGACAAAACCTTCTAATGGTTCTGCATCGTTATTATTATCCTTTTATTTCTAATACAACGTTAATAAGGATATGGATCTCAGTCATTGATTTCATTAACCATTATGTTTCTCGTTCACATATCAGCAATATTACCAAAATAAATTTGGGTGACAAACATCTTACTAATCCCACGAGGGGCCCAGCTGTATTAAACTCCAAAACAAAATTGGAGGAAATAAATTCCATATTGACTACGAGCAAAACTTATGAATTTTGTAACACTTCCGAAAATAATCCTTAAGCTACCTGTTACGTTTAGCGTTAGATTATTCCACAGAGATGCACTAGATTCACAACAGTTTCCTGGTATGTCAAGTCTAAAGATAACTATTTATGTTTTTCTTAATAACAAAGATCCATAAAGAAAAAACATATAGTTGGGATAAGTCCAATATTCAATTCATTGAATATCATCCAAAATCGATCAATATACTTTCAAGTATACTCTATCGCTATTTTGATTTGTCTTAATTTAATAATATTCCCATATTATTAATCGACAACAACCATTTAGCATAACAATTTATTCATGGATTACAACATGTAAAATAGGATATACCTATTAAATAATATGAATAAACGAAACCCAATCTTTATTTCATTATATAATAATGTCATAACATCCTTTATCCAAATACTAATCACAGATTTATTGCATGAGTTCGCTAGCTAGTTGCAGCCCAAGCGCATTGGCATGCTTAACTACCTTTGGTCTAGGCAAAGACTTAGTTAAAGGATCGGCTACGTTATCATCTGTGTGAACTTTTATCAATTTTATTTCACGAGCTTCAACTTGTTCTTGGACGTAGTAATGTCTACGCATAAAGTGTCTGGCGCCTTTCATGACTCCTGGGTCATTGGCAAATATTATTGTGGCAGATTTGTCACAATACATATCTATAGGTTCTTTAATTGAAGGCATCACTCCAAGATCTTCAATAAACTTCCTAATCCAAACAGCTTCCACTACAGCTTCTGAAGCAGCTATGTACTCAGACTGAGTAGCATGCATTGCAATTGTTGTCTGTTTCTTACTCTTCCAGTCAACTGCTCCTCCATTGATAACAAAAACATAACCCGTCTAAGACTTCGTATCGTCTTTATCACATTGCCAGGACGCATCACAGAAACCTGTAACATTCAGTTCTATGTCTGGTTTCCCTCCATATACCAAAAACATATCTTTCGTACTCCTCAAATACTTTAGAATATGTTTAACAACAGTCTGGTAGAGCTTCTCTAGATTCTGTTGGTATCTATTGACCAAGTTCTGAGCAAACGCCACATCAGGCCTTGTGCATCTAATAGCATACATTATAGATCCTATCCTACAGCCGAAGTGTAAGGAACCTTCTACATGTATGCCTCATCTTCAGGAGTTGATGCATCTATCTCATGACTCATATTATGCTTAACTTCCATAGGTTGAAAACCTTTCTTGGAATTATGCATATTATACTTCTTCAAAATATTATCTATATAAGCATCTTGACATAGACCAATTAACCATTTTTTCCTATCGCGGTAGATCTTAATTCCCATAATGTACGTATCTTCTCCTAAATCCTTCATAGAAAAACATTTACCAAGATAATTCTTAACAGCTTTAAGTCTTGGAATGTTACTTCCCATGATTAATATGTCATCAACATATAGAACTAGAAATACTACATCACTCCCACTAGCTTTGCGATATACACATGGCTCATCATGATTCTGAATAAATCCAAACTTTTTGATTTCTTCATCAAATCTTTTATTCCATTGACGTGAGGCTTGATTCAAACCATAAATGGACCTTTGAAGTTTGCACACATGTCCTAGATTCTTAGGATCAACATACCCTTCTGGTTGCTGCATATAGATGTCTTCATCTAAGCGACCGTTCAAGAAGGCAGTTTTAACATCCATTTTCCATATCTCATAGTCATAGTATGCTGCTATAGCTATGAGAATCCTAATAGCTCTTAAGTCTGCTACAGTAGAAAATATCTCCTCGTAGTCTACGCCAAAAGTTTGAGTGAAACCTTTAGCTACTAAACGAGCTTTATAGGATTGTACTTTTCTGTCCATGTCGGTTTTCTTCTTGTATATCCACTTATGTCTCACTACGTTAGCATTTGGTGGTGGTTCTACAAGAATCCAAATATCATTTACTTTCATGGATTTCTTTTCCTCATCCATAGCAACCATCCACTTATCCTTCTCAGGATCAAGTATGGCGGATTTATAATTAGCGGGTTTACCAAGATCCCCTAACTCATCACCGTCCTCTATGTTAAGACATATATTGCTATTTGCGTTTTTAATCCTTTTGGATCTACGCAGAGGAACTAATTCTGGTGGAACTGCCAGACAATCTGGTTCTACAAGAATTTCATCGCTATTGTTTTCAGAAGGTAATGTATCTATATGACTCTCTTCAAGATCATAATTTCTCCCACTGAACTCTTGATTTACAAGATCAGATTCAAGGAAGTCTCCATACGTGGCAACAATTACTTTGTTCTCAGGTGGATAATAAAAGTAGTAACCCATAGTTTTCTTAGGGTATCCTACAAAGATACATTTTATAGATAGTTGTTGGAGTTTGTCACCCGAGTCACTTTTCACATACGCCTCGCAACCCCAAACCTTTAAATAAGACAAATATGGCTTCTTGCCAAGCCATAGTTCATATGGTGTCTTATTGACCTTCTTTGTGGGAACCATATTTAAAATGCGAACAGCAGACTCTAAAGCATAATCCCAAAAGGATAAAGGTAAAGTTGTAAGATTAAATATAGATCGCACCATATCCAATAATGTACGATTTCTCCTTTCGGATACACCATTTTGTTGTGGAGTATAGGGAGAAGTAAGATGCTGAACAATTCCATTCTCACTTAGATAATCTATAAACTCTTGACTTAAATATTCACCACTTCTATCAGAACGAAGAGCTTTAATCTTCTTCCCTAATTGCAGTTCTACTTTTGCTTTAAACACTTTGAATATTTCAAATACCTCATGTTTATGCTTAAGTAAATAAACATAACAATAATGACTATAATCATCCGTAAATGTTAAGAAGTAGCTAGAACCTTTCCTTGACGTATGTCTAAGTGGTCCACATACATCAGTATGTATAAGTCCAAGTAGATCAGTGGCTCTTTCAATATTGCTATTAAAAGGTTTCTTAGTCATCTTTCCAGAGATACAAGACTCACATTTATCAAATGATTCATCATTGATATTTTCCAAAATACCTTCACGTTGAAGCTTTTGTATACGAGTCTTCCCAAAATGGGCAAGTCTACAATGCCAAAGATAAGAAGAGTTCTTGTCAAACTTTCTCTTCTTACTCATGCTAAAGATAAGTTTATCATTCTTGGATTCATTATCATGCATGTCTAATTCAAACACATCATTCACAGAAATTGCATTAAATAGAAAATACCATTTTTCCAAACAGAAATTCCATTATTATCAATCGTGTGAATGAATCCATTATTTAACAAACAAGAAAAGGAAATAACACCCCTAACAATTGTAGGTGCATTGTCTTTCAACCCCTTTCATAGTCAATGAGCATTGCATGCAAATCATTAGCGGTCTTCCCCGTGCAATGCATATTATAGTTTCTAACGAAATCATTGAAGTCTCTGTTAAGGGACCTATTGATCAGGTTGATAGCCATATTATGATCATAGGGTTGTCCTAGTGCAATGAGCTATTCCATATAACCCCTCATCTCCAAGTAATGGGCACTTACAGACTTTCCTGGAGCTTGCTTGTAGCTATGCAAAGCATCTACCAAGTCGTAGATCTCCACAGCTTGCGGCTTCTCGAACATAGCCTTGAGCTCATCAAGCATTCTCTTAGGTGAAAATAGCTCATACTTCTGTTGAAGTGGAGGAGCCATTTTTCCTAGCATTAAGCAAGCCACCTCAGAGTGCTTCTTAATATTAGCAACGTGTTCAAGCCTTTGCGCATCATATGCTCCTTCAGCAAGATCCTCCGGATAGGGAGTAGTCAAGATATCGATAGTACCCGCTGCTCTCAAGACAATTCTTAGCGAGCGATACCAATCATTAAAGTTTGGGCCAGTAAGTTCAGGACGTTCAAAGAAAGCTTTGAACGCGGAACTTATCGTGTTATTGGTGGGTTGAGCCATTTCTACATAAATAAGTACAAATATTAGTACTTCGATAACAAAATACTTTCAAGAAAATAAAATTACCCCGGTATAAAACCATATTATTTTCCTTGAATTCTAGAACTATATTGACATAAATCCATTACATCAGTTGATCTGCTAGTAATGAATGTACTCAACATAGCGGCTTGCAGAACAATTCAATTGACAAACAATTTTCAATTTCTAGATTTTTAAGAGATATACATTGCCAAAAAAACGTTTTGCATTGTAAACATGTTTCATCCCTTTTGAATGCATTAAGTTTCCATATCTCACTGAGTTACTTAATTAAGTTGTCTAATCTGAGTAACGTAAAACCATCATACGAATTCTCATTCTACAAATGGTTTTCTCTCCATCACAACATCACCCAAAAATCTCATTTGATGACGAAGTAATTTCAAGTGTTCGTCAATTAGGAGCATTCGACTTAAATTTTAAGGGTATAAATTTTGATGTCAAAATTAATGTATGGAGAAGCATGCATACAACTCCATAGCATAAGTTTAATAAAACATTTAGTAAACTCTTTCACGAGATTAAATTTCTTCATAAATTATGTTGCGGTATTGGTTAAACCAATTAAAGAATTTACCCACAACTATTCACAAGTACTTATGTTAGAACTCGGCTACGCACAAAGCAATACTCTTATTCATTGCGTTTCTGATGTGAATTTGTGGTAAATCACCCTTAAGGTATAATTCAGTTAATAATCGTAGGTAATCTCAATTTGACGCACAGGCGAGCCGGGAATTTGGTCAGCGACTAATGGCATAACACCTCCTTCCTTAACCGGGTACATGACCAGCGGTGCGTTAAACTCACTTTATAGTTTGTCAAAAGGAGTAGGCCGTTATATTATTATTACAATTCACCAATCAACGTAATCTTATGTAATTTAAATCTCTAACAAATCATTATTTTAATATGATTTAGTCCATAATTATTTCTTTTCATAAAAAAACCTTGTTTACAACAATTCAACAATTTTAATATAAACAAGAAAAAAAACTAAATCATAAACACATAATAACAATTTATATGTGCAATAAATGAATCAAATAGCCACATGCATACAATTTATTCAATAATCATCAAATCTAGGTCTTTATATTCATATAAAAGTCTTCCCTGATTCTAGATTTATTGAATCAAATAATCACGTAGCACATAAAATCATATAAACATATAATTTTACGATCCATGAAAACATGCACGTTATCATGGATTCCCCACCAATCTTAACAATTAAATCTCTACGGATCGTAACCATACATGACATAACAATTAATCATGCAATTTAATCTAAAATTATCCCACATGTAATTTAGGGTTTCAAAACAATTATTTTTTTTTATTAAAAATTCGGCCAAAACCCTAATTTAAAAAAAACAAAACCCTAATTTTAAGAAAACCTAAAAAACATGTAGTTTTAACTCAAAACAATTATTAGTTGAAAATTTTTTGGATTTTCGATAATTATAACATGTTAAAACGGCTCTCGATGCCACTGAAGGTTTATTAATATCATAACAGTTATATAAAACCCTAAACGAGATCAAAGCACACATAGCGGACGCGATTTAACAAGATCATAATAATAACACAATTATAATTAATCGCATTAGGGTTACATACCTTTACGTTAAAGCAAATCCACAAGACGAAGAACGAATCACCAATTCGGGTTTATACCGTAATATACCAAGATATAGTCTAAAGTAAGACTATATTACGATCTTGTACACACGTAATACAACGAGCTAACTGTGATTATAGCACGTGAAAACCGAGCTACAATGCTTATAAATAATCTACCCAACAACCCTAGAGAGGGGCTAGGACTAGATTATTATCACAATCGATCAATCAAGAAAACCAACCGAAAACCCTTCGTGGGTGTAACCTTGCGATCGACCAATGAGGAAGAGAAGAGGAGTGATTCAAGTTATGAAGATTATGAGGGATAAGGAGGTGTATTTATAGGCCTAAAATCCAATGTAGCCCAAGTAAATAAAAGGCAACTTTTGCCCCCCCCCCCTTTGGTGCCCTAACCGACCGACGAACACCCCTCTATGGGGTGTTCCGGAACCTTCAGTCCTTCTTCCTTTTCATTCCTCTTACTATATATTATTTAACACTCGTTAATACTTAACTATTAATTAATTAACGATCGTTAAAGTTATATAGTTATTTGCTCGGTTTAATTTAATAAATATAATAAATATATTTATAAAAAAAATTAACTCTTTACGTATTGAGTGCAATCCCGTAATCTCGAGTCCGATCCTATCACATGACTATTAAATATTAGTCCATAAACTTACAGATACTACCTAGTATTCACAATGATGAGTGGAAATCCTTCCAGTGTTAACATCAAACAACACTGTGGTAGGTCATGTGTAAGATTCTTTATGAATTGAACATGTGTAAACTGAAAAGCAACAGTGGTTTGATTCTTAATCGGTTCAAACTCGTTTCAGGTTTCTACGCAATATCTTTATGGTCTTGCCAGAAAATTTAAAGTGATATTCATTAATATTCACAGTGACAAATGCAAATCCTTCTAGCGTCAACCTTAAACAGTGCTACGGTAGGTGACTTGCGAGATTCTTTATGAATCAAGCTTGTGTCAACTGGAAAGCAACAATGGTAAGATTCTTTATGAATCAAACTTGTTCCAAGAATTTGAATTGACGACTTTAATCAAGCGGATATTTATCCAATTGATTCACTTTTTATGTTCGCAATCTTGCTTTGAGACGATCGAGTAAAGAGAACGGCTTGTACTGCCGCGAAACCCTGTCAAGGAGGTTCTTAATTGAATCTATCTAATCACAGGTATGGTATTTAATATCGTATAACGGTCTTTACTGACCGGAGGTAAAACGCTACCGATTTAGGACGAATGTCAAAGCCATTCAGTCTGTGTCTATGTTTTGTCTCGAGAAGGTGGCGTTATGGTGTACTCATCAAAGTCAAAGATTAAAGACACAAGATCGCAAGATAGAAATGACAAGTCAAGGATGGTGACCAGCAAGAATGAAGCAGTCATTTTGAAGATCACAATACTAAAGATTAATTATCTCCATAAATACTCGCATGTCGTAGAGGAATGAACTCTCAGTGAATGAGATGTTAGTCTCAAAATACTGTATCATCCAGAATGATTCGGTCACATATTTGAAGATCTTAAGATTAAAGACAAATTCGAAAGACAACGAAAAAGTCTCAAAGATCAGAGCATGAAGGAACAAGACTACTATTACACGTTCCGACTCATTTATGGCGAGATTAGTAATCTCTATAAATATGACCTCTTATTGGGGGAGATTGATAGCCTCAAAATATTGAGTCAAACAAGAATTTTCGGTCATAAGATTATGTGTTATTCTTAGAACGTTGTAATAGATAGTAGAAAAGTCGGGAATCAAGGGCTTGATAAAATAGCTAATAGTCCATGTTTAAGGTTATTTATTTAATGGATTCAAGCCCGACCCATTATCATATAGCCCATAAGCCACATGTAGGCTTGGCTATAAATACTATCCTCCTAGCATGTTAGGATGGCGTTGGTTACCATTTCATTTTTTTTACTTTCAATCTAATATCACCAAGTTTCCAACCATTCTCTCTCTTTTCTCTCTCTACTTTCTCTCTCTAGAATTCATCTACTTTCATCTATTTTTCTTCTATAATTCGTGTATAATCATCACAAAATATGGGACAACACATTGTTTTGTGCCATATACAAATAAAAAAAGTTCAAAGTAGTATTTTCGATAATACTTTCTTATATAAAATTAGATACCCATGTTTATAAATAAACAATTATTTTCTAAACAATAAAATTCACCAAGACATACCACCACCGCATCAATTGACCTGCTAGTGATTATGGTACTCAAGTGGTAATTGCATCTAATACAACTTTTAAAATTATGAGACTTTACTTTATGTACATCACTTGTGACAATTCAAAAGTAAAAAAGTAATCATGTTTATCCCATCATTGACACGAGTTAAGGTCTCACCTATCTTAACTTGTTTAAGTCATCCAACCAAAAGATGTGATTATATAGCACCAATGTCTCACAAGTGAGTGTATTATATCACCTTGGGTCATCACAGTCTCACGTATGATGAAAGAGTAGGTGCAAGTGTTTTTACTAGTTGGGTGTCAAATAATTTATTTCAAACGGTATAATTTTGATAATGTTAGAAGATGTACAAAGAGCATGCAACATATTTGATTCATGAAAATTTAATAAAATTGTACTTAGTTTCATTAATTACTAATAGATTTCACTTATTGAGCTCACAAATCAATTTTATAAATAGTGATATCATAAAAATTGGCGATTCAACATGTTTTCCTTTTAAAGAAGTTTAATTTTATCACGGAAAGAGATTAAATAATGATTAAAATCATTCAAAACTATACCATCCACGTCTCCCTAAATAGTATGCAAGGCCAGATTACTACAAATAGTATGATATTATAAGATAATGGTATCCACAAGACCAAAGCCTTGACGAGTCTCCCCGAACCTTATCCTTGCAAGTAATTAGTACTTTGAAAATGACAGCATTAATAAAATTTTACATATTTAAATAGAAAACACATTATAACTTGATTCTTGCTAGTCTCGGTCGATCAAAAGAAACTGGACAACCCATTGGTTTATTGTCTTTCGTTCGCAAGAAACCGAACAACCCATGGGGTTTGTTTCGGCCGATCGCACAAGATAGAGAGAGGGGAAATACTTGGATTTTTAATTTGTGAATAATAAGCACCTATAGGTCTCCTTATATAGCCCCAATTATTGGTGATCAAGCAAACAACTTCACGTCCTCTTGAGTGGGGATTTAGCCGACTACATCAACAAAGGGAAAGAATTCTCTTGTTTCCTATTTTCCGATTTTCCTTGTCGTGGTTTATCTGTTTAACAATAATTTAAAAATAATTATTTATGACTTAACAAATTACGTTTGCGTCTTTTTAGGCTTTGGGAGGACTTTCAAACATAGATTCTTACATGGACATAATTCTACAAAAATGAGAAGTATTAGTGCCATGTAAAAAATTTATGCATAAAATCTTTTGCAGACATAACACCAACTTTATCACGAATAATTTCTCGTGGTCTATTTGATGAGAGATGATCATTCATCATAAGGTGGTGTTTGTTTATTAAGAGGGTCTGAATCTGAATCTGAATCGCACATCTAAATCCGAGTCTGAGGCGTAAATGTCTGAATCTGAATCTAATAAGACTGTTTGTTTTCTCTTTAAAAAACGTGTGAATGTTGTATTTTAAATGTAAAACAATTTACTTTTCCAAACATAAACACATCCGAACATTTAAAAAAAATATTTGAGTCATAAATTTAACAACTTCGTCAACAACATTATCATGTTGTAAATTACTATTCTCGATCATGTACTTCACGATAATCATATAACACGAAAAAGTCATTGTTTAAGCGTTTAAAAAGACTGATTTTGTCATATGTGAAAGTCGACAAAGATATTTCTATCTAGTATTAGTTGCTCCATCAGCAACCTTTGCAAGAACACAACACACACCTTATATATATTGTTAAATAGAAACTAGTTCATTGTGTTCAAACTATTAAAAAAAATTGAGCAATATACCATTTAAATTGAACTCGACTTGTCTCATATTCCAAGCAGTTAATACGAAAACGAAACATATTTTCTTTTCATGGAGAAATAAACGTGTGTCTTTAATGGAAAGTACAACATATAGAGTAAATATGAGGAAGGAAATATTTTTCTTTTTGTTAATGCCTTGAAGCCCCTTAATGGGAAACTGGATGACTAGCATGGGGTTGATATTCTCTTCGTGAGATGATTCGAACTCGGGTTGAGAGACTTGGTGCCTCGGTGGCACGTAAGATACTCCGCTGCACCAAACTGCCGTTCAAAAAAAAAAGATACCTCTTTCAAGTATAGACCATTAAGACATATAGCATCTAATCAAGTTTGAACGAAAGAGAAAAAATAAACAGTCTGAACACTCAAAATATCTGATTAAAAAGTTTAGCTCATTAAAAGATTATTAAGACATTTTCAGAAACGAACACCTAAATAAGGCCATACCCCAACAAAACAACAGGCCCAAAAGAATCCCAAACATCACGCGCCATAATAGGCTAATATTATAAAAAAGCACTTCAAACAAACATAAAAAAAACACAACCCTAAAACACAATCACAACCTCTCAAATCCCTTACGCACGTGCCAGCTTCTCGAACAATACGGACTCCCTCCACCTCGTCCCACCGTCAGATCATCCCACACGTGTCAAATCAACGGCCAGGATCACACCGACCCCTCCCTAGGGTATAAAAACAAAACACAACATCCACATTGTCACAATAACGAATGAAACAACATAAACAACGATGGAGAAAGAATTGGTCGAATTGTTCGAGTCGGTGAAGAAAGCTGCCGACGGCGGTGAGGAAGAGCGGTGTGTCGACGCCTTGAATTCGTTGAGGAAATTTCCTGTTAATTATCAGTTACTCGTTTCTACACAGGTATTCATCTTTTTTTTAATTTAATTGTGTTATGTTTTGTTTTATATTCAATGAGATTAATGAATTAGCCTTTTTTATAGATGAATTTTGATTCTGCTATAAAATTAGTTTTTTCGATTTTATCATGTTTTACTTGATTTTTTGTGGTATAAATAGTGTCAAAGGATTAATTTTTATAAAAATTCAATTCATAATATAAAAGTTTTGATTTTGATTTTAGCTCGGTTTTGATTTTTTGAGGTATAAATAATATTAAAGTTTTGATTTTTAGTTATTTTTTGATATAATTGTGTGAAATTCAATGTGTTTTAGATGAAATTTGATATTTCTATCAGATTAGCTTTTTCGATTTTATCATGTTTTTTTCTTGAATTTTTGTTATATTAATAATGTTAAAGCTTTTATTTTTATAAAATTACAATTAGTTGATACAGTTTTTTTTTTTTTTTTTAATTTAGTGATGATATATATTTCTGGATTCAATGTGTTTTGATTATAGCTCAGTTTCGCTTATTTTTGAGTTATAATTAATATCAAAGTTTTGATTTTTAAAGTTTTTATATTAGTTCTTGTTATTTAATTAGTTTTTTTTTTTTTTGTGAAATTGAATGTGTTTTAGATTTGATTTTGCTATAAAATTAGGTTTTTTGTTTTATCATTTTTAAATTTCAATTCATCGACACTTATTTTATAATTTAATATGTTATATATTGAACTTGATTAATAAGATTTTTCTGAGATTCAACCTGTTTTTATTTTAGCTCAGTTTTGATTTTTTTGAGGTACAGATAATATCAAAGTTTTGATTTTTATATTGACAATTAAGTTAACGCTTTTCTTTTTAATTATATCAAGTGTTGTTATTGTAGTTGGTTTTTATAATATTACTTGTGGTTGGAGGTTATATGTGTCAACTTTAATGTGATGTGATGTGATTAGAATTTGAGATATAAATAGCATCAAAGTCTAATTTTTAACTCACTTACGTGTTACAATGCCAAGATAGATGTTTGCGAACGCAAGTCGCAAGCTGTAATGAAACTGGATTTGGAGGCAGGTTATTTTGATGAACATGGGAACGCCTAGTGGTAAAAGTAACGTGAAAGTTTTGATCCCTTATATATTATGTGACGTTAATTTGGGTTTTGTGTAACGTTTTTATCTGTGCATAATGGAATGCATGTAATTGTGTTTTGAGTTTTTGGTTAAATTTGACTGATTTTGGAGGTAGGTAGGTTCTCTGATTACGATGTTTTCGTTAAATTTGAGATATAAACAATATGAAAACTTTGATTTGTAATCAATAGATCTTAAAGACAGGCATGTTACTGAAATCACGAAGAAAATAATACGATATAATGTTTATCCAATTCCTGGTTTTTTTTCAAATAGAGAATTTGTGATTTAAAATGTCAAGAATTTGGTTTGTCACTAACTAAATACTAATAACATGTAGAATTTGATTTTTAATTCATTGAAATTCAATGACAGACGCACATAGTAACTAGTAAGTTAGAATAAGGAAAAATAGGCGTAAAAATGAATGTAAGACCTAAGAAAAACTGAGGCTGGCCAAAGTCTTCAATGTTATTAAAATTGAAAATTTGAGGTATAGATGCTATCAAAAGGTTTGACTTTATATGTATTGTTGTTAATCTAGGTTTTGTGTTCTGTTCGAAGTTTAAGGTTAAATTTGATTTGATTTTGGAGGTGGGTTGGGTATCTGATTTTAGGATGTGTTCACAAGTAATATTAAAATATTTACTGTATTTGTTACTAATCGCGAAATAACAAGAAAAAAGCGAAAAAGGAATGTTTATTATCCATTTCTGGATGTTTTATTTTGTGGCTTACAAAGTCTAGTTCGTGACATGTACTGACATGCTTGCTATAGAAACAACGAAAAGAAGGCGTAAAGCCGACTGCAGGTAAGCTGGTTGTCAAGTTTGTGGTTTACATGATATTGTAGATTTTGATTTGTAGTCTATTACGTAGTAACATGCAAGGACAGGCATGCTATAGAAACAACTAAAAGGTGTAAAAAACGGACGAGGATGTGAGATAAATAGAGGCTTGTGAATAAATGAGTTTTTAATTTGGTGGACACGGGCTGTAGAAAACTAGATTCTTTACATCACTTGTTAGTGTGTAGGATTGAAGGCAGTGATATTGGAAAAGTTATGCTATTTTCTTTTGTTCTTTCTTGAAACGTGGCTCACAAATTTATTTCAAAGAAGTTAGCCTTTTTTAGATTGAAATTTGATTCTGCTATAAAATTAGGTTTTTTGATTTTATCATGTTTTTGTTAAATTTCTGTGGTATAAATGATGTCAATTTTTTTTACAAAATTTCAATTCACTGACAGTTTTTTTTTATTAATTAGTTTTTTTGTGAGATTGAATGTGTTCTGATTTTTTGTGGTATAAATAATATCAAAGTTTTGATTTATATTTTTTTTATATTAATTCTTGTTACTTAATTAGCTTTTTTTTGTTGTGAAATTGAATGTGTTTTAGATGAATATTTGCTATAAAATTAGGGTCTTCAGTTTTATCATATTTTTGTGGTATAAATGATGTCAAAGTTATGATTTTTATATAAGTTCAATCCATTGACAGATAAAATAAATTTATAGTAATGTTTCTTTGTGAAAATGGATATGTTTGAATTTCAGGCGAATTTAATCTGATTTATTTTTTGGATGTTTTTTGGTATAGATAATGTGAACGTTTAATTTTATATTGACAAATAAGCTAACACTTTTCTTTTTAATATATCAAGTGTTGTTATTGTAATTTGTTTTTATAATGTTACTTGTGATTGGATGCTATATGTGTCGACTTTAATGTGATTTGAATTTGAGACATGCCAAGATAGATGGCCCCACGCTGTAACGGAACTGGATTTTTGAGGCAGTTTATCCGGTTTTCAGATGTTTTGGTTAATATTGAGAATTTTAGGCTTACATGTATGTCAAAGACGGACATTTAACTGAAATCACGAAGAAAAAAATACATATAGAATGTAGGTCATCCGATTCTTGGCTATTTTTATTCAAATCAAGGATTTATGAGTTAAAATGTTAACTAATATTAAGGTTTTGATTTACAATTGATGGCATATCAAAGATAATCATGTTATTAAGTAACGAGAATTTGTTTTGTAATGAACTAAAATACTAATAACAATCGAATTTGATTCTTACTTCATTGAAATTCAAGGACAGACATGCATAGTAAGTTAGAATAAGAAAGTAGGCGTAAAAACGATTGTAAGACCTAAGAAAAACAGAGGCTAGCCAAGGTCTCGAATGTTATTACAATTGAAATTGAGATATAGTTTATGTGAAAGGTTTGATTTTATATATAATTGTTGTTAATCTAGGCTTTGTGTTATGTTTAATCTGCATGTAATTGAATGCGTGTAGTTCTGTTCGAAGTTTAGGTTAAATTTGATTTGATTCTGGAAGCGGGTTGGATATCTTTTTTTAGGATGGGTACACTAATATTAAGATATTTACCTGTTATTAATTGCGTGTTGTGAAATAAAGGAGAAAGCTTAAAAAGGAATGTCTGTTATCCAATTTCTGGATGTTTCTTTATAAATCGGGAATTTGTGGTATCAATAATATGTAAAAACCGATGGAGAATGTGAGATTAAATGAGTTTTTGATTTCGTGGACACGTGATGTAAGAAACTAGATTTTTTATTGACATCACTTGTTAGTGTAAGATTGAAGGCAGTGATATTGGAAATGTTATGGTATTATATTGAATTTTAGCATCTTTTGTTCTTTCTTGAAAGGTGGCTCACAAGTTTAATTCTGATTTTATTTGCAGTAATGATTGTAGGAATTTTACTGTAAATACAGAAACCCAAGCAAATTTTATACGTGTTGTGGATTTGCAATCTCGTGTACCTACGTATATATACTATCTGAACTGCATAATGCTTGCTGATGGGAAAAGAGTATTATTTGGATTTTTTACTAGGAACATTCTATTTATGACATCGTGAAAGGGAACTATCTAGTTAATATTAGAATAGAATAATACTTGAATCGAGATGTGGCTTGTGCAGTGTTTACCGACCCGGGCCTTATTAATTATGCACTGATGAATATTTATTGATATGTGATTTCTGTAGGTGGGAAAACGTCTTCGGCAGCTAACAAAACATCCAAAGAAGAAGATTCAGTCACTCGCGTCTGAACTAGTTGAGATTTGGAAAGGCATAATTGTTGAAGAAACAATAAAGAATAAGAAAAATGCCAACTTGGACACAATGGAATCTCCAAAATCCAATAATACACCAGTTATGTCCCAAAATAAAGTTCACAGGGCCAATTCTGTCAAGGTTGCAAGGAAGGAGGAAATAAAGGCTATTAAGACGGAGGAAATAAAAGTTGAGAAAAATGGTTATAATAACGCACCAACTTCTGAAATAAAGTTGAATACTGTAAAGGTCGAAAAGAAACCCACAATAAATGGCGTTGCTCCCCCGAAGCTCACATCCCTCGTTTACTGCAAAGATCCCATTCGTGACAGGGTTCGTGAACTTCTTGCAGAAGCATTGTGCAAAGTTTTAGGGGAAGCTGATGATGAATCAAGGGATGAAGTGAATGCGTGTGACCCTTATAGGGTCGCTGTATCAGTTGAGTCAGCAATGTTTGAGAAGTGGGGAAAATCTAACGGGACTCAGAAAAATAAGTACAAATCAGTAATGTTTAATGTTAAGGATCCAAAAAATCCAGATTTCAGAAGGAAATTACTACTTGGGCATGTAAAGCCCGAGAGGATTGTGGAGTTAACAGCCGAAGAAATGGCGAGTACCGAAAGACAAATGCAGATTGCGAAAATAAAGGAGAAAGCTATGTTTGAGTGTGAACGCGGGGGCCCACCAAAGGCTACTACTGATCAGTTTAGATGTGGGCGATGTGGGAAAAGGAAGTGTACTTATTATCAGTTGCAGACTCGGAGTGCTGATGAACCTATGACAACGTTTGTGACGTGTGTCAACTGTGATAATCACTGGAAGTTCTGTTAAAGGATTATCAGACTGTTGGTTAGTTAATAACTTATTTGAGTTAGAAGCTGCAGTTGTGAAAAGTTATGTTATCCATACAGCTTTATCACATCTACACCAGCTGAATATATCAGGTCAGATTAGGTGTCGAGTGACTTCTATTCTTTCGTTTAAGTTTTTTTTATCTTATATTGCTGTAAGATGTAGGAGTTTATTTATGTTTTTTATGCTTCCTGTTAGGTGTAGGAGATTATCCGCGCCTTTATGTGCGTGAGGCCATTATGGTTGTAAGAGAGAGTTTACCTTCTTTGAAAGATTTAGTTTTATCGTTGGGATTATTTTTAGCTTTCCTTATAAATCTATATGCTCTTCTTTATCGGTGGGTCAATTAGGTGAGTAACGGGTCAAATGTGTAAAAATGAGATTTTTTTTTTGCTTGCCTTAAAGGGATCGGTTTGAGTGGGATGAGTAACGGGTCAATTAGGTGATTTTTTTTTTTCGTTCAAGTTTTTTTTATCGGTTTGACCAAGTGACCCATACCAAGTTTACCATTTTAACTTGTTATTGTTTTCATTTTACAAGTTACTGTTTTCAGTTTGCTTTTTGAGTTCTTTCTATATATGGAGAACTTCCCGGGAAAGCCTTTCCAAAAAAAAAAGTGAGTGTTCCATATGGTTGACAAACAAGCAATAAATCGGTCATATTGACTGGATAAAATTGGTTGTAAGATCGGCTATGTTTGGCAAAACTAGCTGTAAGTTGTTTATTAAAAAGCTTTTAATTTTAATAAAAGTGTTTGGTATATTACTTGTTGATTATAAAATTAAAATGTAAAATGATTTAAAACGACACATTTAAAAAAATTATAATAAGGTTAGAGGTTATATCAGTAATTTGCACCTTTAATAGCTCTTGAAAAATTTAAAAGCTGCTTTTATTTAAGAGCTATTTGTTGTTGTAAAAAAATGTTGCCAAACAGAGCTATTAGATTATTTTTTTAACAAAAAAGATAACTCATTTAATAACTGAAATTTTGCTAGGTTAAATTGTTGTTCTCGGTATCTTAACGAATTGATTTCCGGCTTAAAGTACGACTCAGTTGATTTTGGTAAAACAAATATTTTTGGTTGTTTATAAATAAAATGTGCAAAACGATTAAAGTAAATGACGTTAAAGTAAAATGCGTTAAAATAAAATGTGTTTAAATAAAGGGTGCAACATTAAAAACTTTGAAAAGTAAAATAATTAAATGACTTTAAATTAAAGCGTGACAAGAATTAAAATTTGACAAAGTATAAAAATGAGAACTTAAAAATTAAACAAGACAAAATAGTAAAAATAAACCTAATCGGAATATATTCCGATCAGAATGCCCTCACCTTGACCTGATCAGAATGTTGTCGTCGGAATACCAATCGGAATTGCTGTCACCAATGGCCAAATCGGAATAACCAAATAAACACCTCAGATCGGAATAAGGAGTGGTCTCAGATCGGAATACTGTCACTAGACTGATCGGAATAACCAACTACCTTTGATCGGAATGTTACAAGCCTCCCAATCGGAATGTTGAATAGACTCCTGATCGGAATAACTGTCACTTACCCTGATCGGAATGTGCTAGACACCCCCAATCGGAATAACACAAACCCTTTTCCGACCAAGCAATGGAGTGTTGGTCGGAATGTGAAACCCTTTTCCGATCACTATGATCGGAATACGGAGGAAATAACGCGAAATAAGCTAGAATTAATAAGCTATAAACAAATAAGCACACACCTAAAATCCTAAGCAAACACGTATAAGAAAAAGCTACTAAACTGAAATTTAAAGACTTTTGAAAACACAAAATGAAACAAAGTTTACGAAAACAAATTTTATATAAAAATAACTTTTATAAAAACTTAAGAAACTTTAAGATGAAAACAAATAAGCTATAAAATCAATAATCCAAAACAATCAAAAGCATAAAAACATAACCTTTAATCAAATAAGCAAGATAATAAGCATGTAAACAACGATTAAAGCATAGAAAGAAAGGTAGATGAGAGATTAAACAAGTAAAGTAAAGGTGCAATAAAAATAAAAGTAACTTACTTGGAAAATTAAGGTGTAAGACAAGGTAATTAAAGTGCAATAAAGTAAATGTGCAAGTAAATAAAATGGAAGAACTAGTGTCACTCAGCCAACCAGAGTAAAAATGATTATCCTAATGACTATATATAGGGGAGGATTAGGAAGCTTCCTCCCCTCCTTCATTTCTTCTTAATTGCACCATTAAGTCCTTTCTTTCTTAATCTTTTGTTAATCTTGGACTTTAATGACTTCTGGCTCGGGATTTCTTTAAACTCGTCTTTTAATTCTTCAATAAATTAGACTTGAGTTCTTCGGCTTTAAGTAAACTTCCGTCTTTTGACTTTTTCTTCGATAAATCTTCAGAATTGGTCTTGGACTTCCGTTCTTTTTGCACTCTTAACTTCTTGACTTCGTCTTTCGTCTTTTTCTTCGATAAAAGCCCGTGAATGCTCTTGTTTTCTCCACTTTTCACCTTTTCGTCCTAAATCACAACAAAAACACAAACCACGCATAATTCCGACATAAAAGACATAAAATACACGTTTTGGCCCGGTTATTGTTGTAATTAAGTGGTAAAAAGGATGGGTGTTTACACACCTATCAAATCCCCTACACTTGACCATTGCAATGTCCTCATGCAATGAATTAGTTACAAAGCACGTTTACACTTTTCATCATAATCAATCCATAGTGGCCTTTATTAAAGAGATAGAAAACTATAAACATTCAAAGTAAAGAAATCAAAAACATACCTTGGGTTTTGGAAATGTCATGAATAATCATCATCCTCAAGTTTTCACTTTCTCCAAACCAAGCTTAAAAACGAGATCATTGTTATTATAAGTTAGCAAACTAACACGAACTCATGTGGGCCAATTATTCACTTAGACTCCCTTATTCCTAGGGGTATCTCTTATATTTTATTGTTTTCTTGAATGATCACAAGGATGCATTGTTTGACTTATTTCGATAGTTATTTAGGCCGAAAATAAAGTGAACGATTTAATCAATAGTTAGCTAAAGGACAAAATCTTTTAAAACTGCTTCTCGGGACGTTCATATCTTGGCATAACTCGCTTCGCGATTTGAGACCTTTCTCGGACCGATATTTGTCAGCGACTTCATACTTCAAACCTTGAGAGACGTTCTTGAAATAATGGTGTTCTCTTCATAATAGGAATTTCTTCACTTGAAGTTTTGAGAGATTCATACTTGGACCACGACTTCTTCATTTTTCTCCAACCTTTATTTTGGACTTTGATATACAACGATCCGCCTCCTTTTTGACTTGGATCTATTTATCCTCATACCTTGCTAGGGTCTTTTCGGATACACTTCTCCATGACTTTTGGGGAGTTTTTGCTTTTCGTCGTGTGTCTCGATCCTTCATATTAATTTTTGATAAATGATTCTTCACATCACTTGGGATCTTTAGCAACAAAATGTAGCCCTCATGTCTTGTTAGGACCTTTTTGGACTCGCCAATCTTCGCATCCCGCTTCAATAAGTTATGCCTTGGCTATGTACTCTAATCCATACCGAGCAACTTTTAAACGATCTTGGGCTAGAAGCTAAGTAACTTTTCAAATCGTACAACCTTATTTATTGCAGATAAACTTATTAGCAAGCGATGGGAGAATAGGCTTATAATTAACTCACATAAATTCACGAAAGAATACCAAACTTATAATTGACTCTATCATCTCTCGTTCTCCACAGTTTAAAATCTCAAGGAATGAGACTCGTGGATGCTTAGCCTATTAAATCAAAGTTTTGGGTTTTCGAGTCATCTATATGATCTTGCAAACTCTTAGACTTTTTCAAGTTTAGAAACCGCATTTTAAAGTTCCCTTGATAAACGACTCTCTAGGATCAATTATAGGAACTTGCGAAAAGTTCTTGTTCTTAACCCGTGAGAGTTAAGACTTTCGCGTTTTATAGCTCCCTATATAAAAGCCTAGCAAAACTTGATTTAAACGCGTTAAGGATACTAGCTAGAGTAACTTAGATAAGTAAACTCGGGTTGAGTCAAAAGATTCACAACGTTTTGAAAATTAAAACCACATTATTAAAGATTTATTCTAGCAAAGAGAGAAAATAACTATACAAAGGGAAAAACTAATAGGCCAAAATAGATCAAAAATTTTGAAAAATGTCGAAAAATTGATTTTCCGGTTAAAATGAGGACAAATACAAGGAAAAGAGCCACTTAACTTCGATAGAAGTCCCCCTACACTTAACATAAACATTGTCCTCAATGTTTAAGCATATGGGAGTAAACTCCCCTACACTTAGGACATTGTGCACTTTGTTTAAATCTTGCTAAGGAAAAGACAACTAAAGAGATTCCTATTTTAATATTGAGAAAATATAAAATAGGGATCGAAAAGAGTTTAGGATAGAACCGGGAAGATGGAACACGGAATCACGGGTCGTCAAGAATCATCAAGAGTGGATCATTGAGCGCGAATCCCTGATTAGAAGATGAGAGGAAATAGCAAACCAACGGGTCTCCCCTACACTTAGGATAAAGAAAGCTAAAAGATGGATGCATGGGTTGCCTCCCAAGAAGCGCTTGATTTTTGTTTACCGAGTCGTGAGCCTGACTCGACCTTGATCATCATAGGAAGAAGCATGAAACATATCCACCAGGATCAAAGACATAGTTTTCGTCCATTAAATAGCATAAGCTTAAGGCGAACAAGGCAAGCCAAAGAAGAGTAGGCAAGGTTCCCTTAAGCAGCGATGGAGCACGGTGGAAGCAAGGGTGAAGTAGTGCAAGCAGATTTCTATAAGTTCCAAAGATATTTCCTTTTATTTCATCAGGTGGATACTGAGATAGCTGCAGAATATCGATACCGGGGTCGAATACCTTTTCCTTTAAGGGAAAATAGCACTCAGGCTCAGCAGAATGGGAAGAAGATCCGCGAAGAAGCACAACCTCGTCCTCAGAAGGGGGACAAAGAGGTGTTAAATCATATGTGCTGCGGATATTGGTGTCGACCGGTTTCTTCTCCTTTGAAAGAATGTGCTTCAAATCCAAAGTAGGATCAAGACGATAATCTTCAAAATCTAAAGGAGAAGCATCACTCTCATGAGGGAAGTAAGTGTTAAGAAAAGCAGAGAAATATTCCTCAAATGAGTAATCGTCCAAAGTAGGATCGAGTGATGGCGGAGGATCTTCATCATGGGAAGAATCGCTCGAAAGAGTATCGGCCTCATCAAAATCATCATATGTGGGCAGGTCGGGATACTCGGAAGTAAGATCATTAAAATCATCCGAATCTGAGCTAGAATCATCATCATAAGCATCAAAGATCGGTGGAGAATCATAAATGGGAGAAGGTTCCAAATTGGATAGAGAATCATCCACATCATCTTGAAAAAGTGGATTATCAATGCAAGAGTCGAATAGAGGATTGTTGTAGACAACAAAGTCATCAAGGACATTAATCATATTCACGAATTCTCGTCCAAAGGATTTGCTTGTAAGCTTCCCCATTTTGAAAACTTGTGCATCATTCCCGACTCGTAAGATTAACTCACCTTCGGCAACATCAACTAGAGCTCTTCCGGTTCTCAAGAATGGCCGACCAAGTATTAAAGGAATATGAGGGTCCATTTCATAATCAACAACGACGAAGTCGACCGGTAAAGTAAATGTGCCAACTTTAATGAACACGTCTTCGGCAATACCAACAGGGTAAGCGAGAGTGCGATTTGCAAGTTCAAGAGTCATCTTTGTTGGAGTAAGGTCGGGTAATGATAGTGTTTTCCAAACACTCAGAGGCATCAGATTAATACTGGCCCCGAGCTCAGCAAGGGCAGTAAATTCTTCAGTTTTGTTAAAGAGGCAAGGCAACACAAAACGACCGGGATCTCCAAGTTTTTCCGGAAGTTCTTTAAGAATAACTGCAGAGCAGATTTCATTTAAGCGTGTGTTGGCGAGCTCAATCAGCTTCTCCTTCTTGCTCAGCAATTCCTTGAATACTTTCACAAATTTCGGCATGTGGACAAGTGCTTCAACAAGGCTAATGTTGATGTTCACTTGAGAGAGCATCTTCATATAGCTTGACACTTGACAGTCATTCTTGGTTAGCTCGTTGGTCTTGCCTAAGCGAGAAGGATATGGGATATTGGGTTTGGGTGGTGAAGGTGTAGGTGTAGCAGGTAAAGGTTGAGATGTTAAAGGTTCCTTCCTAGGTACATTGTCATGACGAGGCGGAGACGGTAATGGTGCACTAATACTAGGTGTAGGAGAACGTGTAGATGATGGTGGTGGGATAGGTGGTCCTACGATGGTAACTCCACTACGAGTAGTTATAGCACTCACATTCGCTCGCGGATTGGTGACGGTGTTCGAAGGTAGAGAACTCGAAGAAGAGGATTGAGCAGCGGGCAAGAAACTAGCAAGCATATTCTTCAAATCATTTGTTTGATTGCTGAAGGAGGATTGAATATTATCTCGAAGCTCGGATCTTATCTCATTCCCTTGCTTGGTGATATCTCCTTTCAGATTGATAATTTGGCTCTGCAGATTCTTGATTTGCTCACCTTGGGTTCTCATTATGGCTTCAACATCGGGATTAATGGGTGGGGCTTGTTGAGCGGGTGGGTGATAAGGATTAGAATCTCTTGGTGGGATTTGGTTGCTTCTATTGTAGTTGTTGGCGGGGTTTTGGTTTTGAGGAGAAAAACCGGGTGAAAGGTAATTGTTGGACCGGTAACTCAGCAAATTTCTATCCCCTTGTGGTCGAGGTTGGTAATTTTCCGGTGAATAATTACCATAAGCTGCATACACATTTTCCGGATCTCCTTGTGTAGAAGGACAATCGGTGTATGAGTGAGGACCGCCGCATGTTTCACAAGAAGGTGCAACCGCTTTAACTTGTTGTTGTTGGTTTGAAGCGAGAAGCAAGATACTTTTGCTCATTTCAGTCATCATGCGGGTGAGTTCGGTCATATCAGGGCTTGCTGAAGTAGAAGAGACATTGACTCTCGGGTTGTTCCTTGAAGAAGCGGAGGAATCCTAGTTTTTGTGGTGAGTAGTCATGTTCTCAATGAGCTCTCTACACTCCCCGGGTCTCCTTTTCATAAATGTGCCACCGGCTGCTGCATTAATCGTATCACGATCTCGAAAAGTCAAACCGTTGTAGAAAGTATCAATTAAGGTTACGGGAAGCATGTTGTGGTTTGGACAACGATCAATCAAGACGTTATATCTTTCCCAAGCATCAAAAAGAGATTCATCGGGTTCTTGCATGAAACCGCTGATTTGATTGCGAAGGCTCGTGACCATGGATGGTGGAAAGTAGCGCGACAAAAAGCGTTGAGTCATGTCATCCCAAGTGTGAATTGAATTCTTCGGGAGACGATCAAACCATTTCTCGGCGTGATGTGATAAAGTATGTGGAAAGAGTTGTAGGCGAAGAACATCCATTGTGGCACCGGGCAACTTCATGCTTTGGGTGATTGTAATGAACTTGTCGAGGTGTTTGTTGGCATCATCATCAGGCAATCCACGGAATGGGTTAGTTTGCACTTGCTGAATCATGTGGTGCTTCAACGAAAACTCCGGAGCCGTGATTTGCATCGGCGCAATCGGTCCTCCTCGTCCAAACATGGTAGGTTGACAAAGCTCCTCCATTGTCCGAAGATCGGGTTGTGGAAGAACATTGTTGTTGTTGTTGAGGTGCGGTGGATTATTGTTGTTGTTAACACCTGACATACTTAAATCTTCTCGAGTCTCGGGCTCTTGATAATTAGAAGATCTAGTACGCATACACTTACAAAGGCAAAAGAAAATAATACCAAACACAAAGACAATATATATACACAATAAAAATAAAATCTTTTTGGATTTTTAAATTTTTTAATTTTTATGGATTTTTATGGATTTTTAACAATTTTTAATTTTTATGGTTTTTTGAATTTTTTAAGCAAGAAAAATAACGCTCACAAGTGAACGGATCCCAAAAAGCAACGCGTCTCTCACAGAAAACCGTTAATCTTTACGAAAAGAGTCGGCAGCGGCGCCATTTAATAACTGAAATTTTGCTAGGTTAAATTGTTGTTCTCGGTATCTTAACGAATTGATTTCCGGCTTAAAGTACGACTCAGTTGATTTTGGTAAAACAAATATTTTTGGTTGTTTATAAATAAAATGTGCAAAACGATTAAAGTAAATGACGTTAAAGTAAAATGCGTTAAAATAAAAGGTGTTAAAATAAAGGGTGCAACATTAAAAACTTTGAAAAGTAAAATAATTAAATGACTTTAAATTAAAGCATGACAAGAATTAAAATTTGACAAAGTATAAAAATGAGAACTTAAAAATTAAACAAGACAAAATAGTAAAATAAACCTAATCGGAATATATTCCGATCAGAATGCCCTCACCTTGACCTGATCGGAATGTTGTCGTCGGAATACCAATCGGAATTGCTGTCACCAATGGCCAAATCGGAATAACCAAATAAACACCTCAGATCGGAATAAGGAGTGGTCTCAGATCGGAATACTGTCACTAGACTGATCGGAATAACCAACTTACCTTTGATCGGAATGTTACAAGCCTCCCAATCGGAATGTTGAATAGACTCCTGATCGGAATAACTTTCACTTACCCTGATCGGAATGTGCTAGACACCCCCAATCGGAATAACACAAACCCTTTTCCGACCAAGCAATGGAGTGCTGGTCGGAATGTGAAACCCTTTTCCGATCACTATGATCGGAATACGGAGGAAATAACGCGAAATAAGCAAGAATTAATAAGCTATAAACAAATAAGCACACACCTAAAATCCTAAGCAAACACGTATAAGAAAAAGCTACTAAAATGAAATTTAAAGACTTTTGAAAACACAAAATGAAACAAAGTTTACGAAAACAAATTTTATATAAAAATAACTTTTATAAAAACTTAAGAAACTTTAAGATGAAAACAAATAAGCTATAAAATCAATAATCCAAAACAATCAAAAGCATAAAAACATAACCTTTAATCAAATAAGCAAGATAATAAGCATGTAAACAAAGATTAAAGCATAGAAAGAAAGGTAGATGAGAGATTAAACAAGTAAAGTAAAGGTGCAATAAAAATAAAAGTAACTTACTTGGAAAATTAAGGTGCAAGACAAGGTAATTAAAGTGCAATAAAGTAAATGTGCAAGTAAATAAAATGGAAGAACTAGTGTCACTCTAGCCAACCAGAGTAAAAATGATTATCCTAATGACTATATATAGGGGAGGATTAGGAAGCTTCCTCCCCTCCTTCATTTCTTCTTAATTGCACCATTAAGTCCTTTCCTTCTTAATCTTTTGTTAATCTTGGACTTTAATGACTTTTGGCTCGGGATTTCTTTAAACTCGTCTTTTAATTCTTCAATAAATTAGACTTGAGTTCTTCGGCTTTAAGTAAACTTCCGTCTTTTGACTTTTTCTTCGATAAATCTTCAGAATTGGTCTTGGACTTCCGTTCTTTTTGCACTCTTGACTTCTTGACTTCATCGTTCGTCTTTTTCTTCGATAAAAGCCCGTGAATGCTCGTGTTTTTTCCACTTTTCACCTTTTCGTCCTAAATCACAACAAAAACACAAACCACGCATAATTCTGACATAAAAGACATAAAATACACGTTTTGGCCCGGTTATTATTGTAATTAAGTGGTAAAAAGGATGGGTGTTTACACACCTCATTTAATAACTGAAATTTTGCTAGGTTAAATTGTTGTTCTCGGTATCTTAACGAATTGATTTCCGGCTTAAAGTACGACTCAGTTGATTTTGGTAAAACAAATATTTTTGGCTGTTTATAAATAAAATGTGCAAAACGATTAAAGTAAATGACGTTAAAGTAAAATGCGTTAAAATAAAAGGTGTTAAAATAAAGGGTGCAACATTAAAAACTTTGAAAAGTAAAATAATTAAATGACTTTAAATTAAAGCGTGACAAGAATTAAAATTTGACAAAGTATAAAAATGAGAACTTAAAAATTAAACAAGACAAAATAGTAAAATAAACCTAATCGGAATATATTCCGATCAGAATGCCCTCACCTTGACCTGATCGGAATGTTGTCGTCGGAATACCAATCGGAATTGCTGTCACCAATGGCCAAATCGGAATAACCAAATAAACACCTCAGATCGGAATAAGGAGTGGTCTCAGATCGGAATACTATCACTAGACTGATCGGAATAACCAACTTACCTTTGATCGGAATGTTACAAGCCTCCCAATCGGAATGTTGAATAGACTCCTGATCGGAATAACTGTCACTTACCCTGATCGGAATGTGCTAGACACCCCCAATCGGAATAACACAAACCCTTTTCCGACCAAGCAATGGAGTGCTGGTCGGAATGTGAAACCCTTTTCCGATCACTATGATCGGAATACGGAGGAAATAACACGAAATAAGCTAGAATTAATAAGCTATAAACAAATAAGCACACACCTAAAATCCTAAGCAAACACGTATAAGAAAAAGCTACTAAACTGAAATTTAAAAACTTTTGAAAACACAAAATGAAACAAAGTTTACGAAAACAAATTTTATATAAAAATAACTTTTATAAAAACTTAAGAAACTTTAAGATGAAAACAAATAAGCTATAAAATCAATAATCCAAAACAATCAAAAGCATAAAAACATAACCTTTAATCAAATAAGCAAGATAATAAGCATGTAAACAAAGATTAAAGCATAGAAAGAAAGGTAGATGAGAGATTAAACAAGTAAAGTAAAGGTGCAATAAAAATAAAAGTAACTTACTTGGAAAATTAAGGTGCAAGACAAGGTAATTAAAGTGCAATAAAGTAAATGTGCAAGTAAATAAAATGGAAGAACTAGTGTCACTCTAGCCAGCCAGAGTAAAAATGATTATCCTAATGACTATATATAGGGGAGGATTAGGAAGCTTCCTCCCCTCCTTCATTTCTTCTTAATTGCACCATTAAGTCCTTTCCTTCTTAATCTTTTGTTAATCTTGGACTTTAATGACTTTTGGCTCGGGATTTCTTTAAACTCGTCTTTTAATTCTTCAATAAATTAGACTTGAGTTCTTCGGCTTTAAGTAAACTTCCGTCTTTTGACTTTTTCTTCGATAAATCTTCAGAATTGGTCTTGGACTTCCGTTCTTTTTGCACTCTTGACTTCTTGACTTCGTCGTTCGTCTTTTTCTTCGATAAAAGCCCGTGAATGCTCGTGTTTTCTCCACTTTTCACCTTTTCGTCCTAAATCACAACAAAAACACAAACCACGCATAATTCCGACATAAAAGACATAAAATACACGTTTTGGCCCGGTTATTATTGTAATTAAGTGGTAAAAAGGATGGGTGTTTACACACCTCATATAATAACTGAAATTTTGCTAGGTTAAATTGTTGTTCTCGGTATCTTAACGAATTGATTTCCGGCTTAAAGTACGACTCAGTTGATTTTGGTAAAACAAATATTTTTGGTTGTTTATAAATAAAATGTGCAAAACGATTAAAGTAAATGACGTTAAAGTAAAATGCGTTAAAATAAAAGGTGTTAAAATAAAGGGTGCAACATTAAAAACTTTGAAAAGTAAAATAATTAAATGACTTTAAATTAAAGCGTGACAAGAATTAAAATTTGACAAAGTATAAAAATGAGAACTTAAAATTAAACAAGACAAAATAGTAAAATAAACCTAATCGGAATAAATTCCGATCAGAATGCCCTCACATTGACCTGATCGGAATGTTGTCGTCGGAATACCAATCGGAATTGCTGTCACCAATTGCCAAATCGGAATAACCAAATAAACACCTCAGATCGGAATAAGGAGTGGTCTCAGATCGGAATACTGTCACTAGACTGATCGGAATAACCAACTTACCTTTGATCGGAATGTTACAAGCCTCCCAATCGGAATGTTGAATAGACTCCTGATCGGAATAACTGTCACTTACCCTGATCGGAATGTGCTAGACACCCCCAATCGGAATAACACAAACCCTTTTCCGACCAAGCAATGGAGTGCTGGTCGGAATGTGAAACCCTTTTCCGATCACTATGATCGGAATACAGAGGAAATAACGCGAAATAAGCTAGAATTAATAAGCTATAAACAAATAAGCACACACCTAAAATCCTAAGCAAACACGTATAAGAAAAAGCTACTATACTGAAATTTAAAGACTTTTAAAAACACAAAATGAAACAAAGTTTACGAAAACAAATTTTATATAAAAATAACTTTTATAAAAACTTAAGAAACTTTAAGATGAAAACAAATAAGCTATAAAATCAATAATCCAAAACAATCAAAAGCATAAAAACATAACCTTTAATCAAATAAGCAAGATAATAAGCATGTAAACAAAGATTAAAGCATAGAAAGAAAGGTAGATGAGAGATTAAACAAGTAAAGTAAAGGTGCAATAAAAATAAAAGTAACTTACTTGGAAAATTAAGGTGCAAGACAAGGTAATTAAAGTGCAATAAAGTAAATGTGCAAGTAAATAAAATGGAAGAACTAGTGTCACTCTAGCCAACCAGAGTAAAAATGATAATCCTAATGACTATATATAGGGGAGGATTAGGAAGCTTCCTCCCCTCCTTCATTTCTTCTTAATTGCACCATTAAGTCATTTTCTTCTTAATCTTTTGTTAATCTTGGACTTTAATGACTTTTGGCTCGGGATTTCTTTAAACTCGTCTTTTAATTCTTCAATAAATTAGACTTGAGTTCTTCGGCTTTAAGTAAACTTCCGTCTTTTGACTTTTTCTTCGATAAATCTTCAGAATTGGTCTTGGACTTCCGTTCTTTTTGCACTCTTGACTTCTTGACTTCGTCGTTCGTCTTTTTCTTCGATAAAAGCCCGTGAATGCTCGTGTTTTCTCCATTTTTCACCTTTTCGTCCTAAATCACAACAAAAACACAAACCACGCATAATTCCGACATAAAAGACATAAAATACACGTTTTGGCCTGGTTATTATTGTAATTAAGTGGTAAAAAGGATGGGTGTTTACACACCTCATTTAATAACTGAAATTTTGCTAGGTTAAATTGTTGTTCTCGGTATCTTAACGAATTGATTTCCGGCTTAAAGTACGACTCAGTTGATTTTGGTAAAACAAATATTTTTGGTTGTTTATAAATAAAATGTGCAAAACGATTAAAGTAAATGACGTTAAAGTAAAATGCGTTAAAATAAAAGGTGTTAAAATAAAGGGTGCAACATTAAAAACTTTGAAAAGTAAAATAATTAAATGACTTTAAATTAAAGCGTGACAAGAATTAAAATTTGACAAAGTATAAAAATGAGAACTTAAAAATTAAACAACACAAAATAGTAAAATAAACCTAATCGGAATATATTCCGATCAGAATGCCCTCACCTTGACCTGATCGGAATGTTGTCGTCGGAATACCAATCGGAATTGCTGTCACCAATGGCCAAATCGGAATAACCAAATAAACACCCCAGATCGGAATAAGGAGTGGTCTCAGATCGGAATACTGTCACTAGACTGATCGGAATAACCAACTTACATTTGATCGGAATGTTACAAGCCTCCCAATCGGAATGTTGAATAGACTCCTGATCGGAATAACTGTCACTTACCCTGATCGGAATGTGCTAGACACCCCCAATCGGAATAACACAAACCCTTTTCCGACCAAGCAATGGAGTGCTGGTCGGAATGTGAAACCCTTTTCCGATCACTATGATCGGAATACGGAGGAAATAACGCGAAATAAGCTAGAATTAATAAGCTATAAACAAATAAGCACACACCTAAAATCCTAAGCAAACACGTATAAGAAAAAGCTACTAAACTGAAATTTAAATACTTTTGAAAACACAAAATGAAACAAAGTTTACGAAAACAAATTTTATATAAAAATAGCTTTTATAAAAACTTAAGAAACTTTAAGATGAAAACAAATAAGCTATAAAATCAATAATCCAAAACAATCAAAAGCATAAAAACATAACCTTTAATCAAATAAGCAAGATAATAAGCATGTAAACAAAGATTAAAGCATAGAAAGAAAGGTAGATGAGAGATTAAACAAGTAAAGTAAAGGTGCAATAAAAATAAAAGTAACTTACTTGGAAAATTAAGGTGCAAGACAAGGTAATTAAAGTGCAATAAAGTAAATGTGCAAGTAAATAAAATGGAAGAACTAGTGTCACTCTAGCCAACCAGAGTAAAAATGATTATCCTAATGACTATATATAGGGGAGGATTAGGAAGCTTCCTCCCCTCCTTCATTTCTTCTTAATTGCACCATTAAGTCCTTTCCTTCTTAATCTTTTGTTAATCTTGGACTTTAATGACTTTTGGCTCGGGATTTCTTTAAACTCGTCTTTTAATTCTTCAATAAATTAGACTTGAGTTCTTCGGCTTTAAGTAAACTTCCGTCTTTTGACTTTTTCTTCGATAAATCTTCAGAATTGGTCTTGGACTTCAGTTCTTTTTGCACTCTTGACTTCTTGACTTCGTCGTTCGTCTTTTTCTTCGATAAAAGCCCGTGAATGCTCGTGTTTTCTCCACTTTTCACCTTTTCGTCCTAAATCACAACAAAAACACAAACCACGCATAATTCCGACATAAAAGACATAAAATACACGTTTTGACCCGGTTATTATTGTAATTAAGTGGTAAAAAGGATGGGTGTTTACACACCTCATTTAATAACTGAAATTTTGCTAGGTTAAATTGTTGTTCTCGGTATCTTAACGAATTGATTTCCGGCTTAAAGTACGACTCAGTTGATTTTGGTAAAACAAATATTTTTGGTTGTTTATAAATAAAATGTGCAAAACGATTAAAGTAAATGACGTTAAAGTAAAATGCGTTAAAATAAAAGGTGTTAAAATAAAGGGTGCAACATTAAAAACTTTGAAAAGTAAAATAATTAAATGACTTTAAATTAAAGCGTGACAAGAATTAAAATTTGACAAAGTATAAAAATGAGAACTTAAAAATTAAACAAGACAAAATAGTAAAATAAACCTAATCGGAATATATTCCGATCAGAATGCCCTCACCTTGACCTGATCGGAATGTTGTCGTCGGAATACCAATCGGAATTGCTGTCACCAATGGCCAAATCGAAATAACCAAATAAACACCTCAGATCGGAATAAGGAGTGGTCTCAGATCGGAATACTGTCACTAGACTGATCGGAATAACCAACTTACCTTTGATCGGAATGTTACAAGCCTCCCAATCGGAATATTGAATAGACTCCTGATCGGAATAACTATCACTTACCCTGATCGGAATGTGCTAGACACCCCCAATCGGAATAACACAAACCCTTTTCCGACCAAGCAATGGAGTGCTGGTCGGAATGTGAAACCCTTTTCCGATCACTATGATCGGAATACGGAGGAAATAACGCGAAATAAGCTAGAATTAATAAGCTATAAACAAATAAGCACACACCTAAAATCCTAAGCAAACACGTATAAGAAAAAGCTACTAAACTGAAATTTAAAGACTTTTGAAAACACAAAATGAAACAAAGTTTACGAAAACAAATTTTATATAAAAATAACTTTTATAAAAACTTAAGAAACTTTAAGATGAAAACAAATAAGCTATAAAATCAATAATCCAAAACAATCAAAAGCATAAAAACATAACCTTTAATCAAATAAGCAAGATAATAAGCATGTAAACAAAGATTAAAGCATAGAAAGAAAGGTAGATGAGAGATTAAACAAGTAAAGTAAAGGTGCAATAAAAATAAAAGTAACTTACTTGGAAAATTAAGGTGCAAGACAAGGTAATTAAAGTGCAATAAAGTAAATGTGCAAGTAAATAAAATGGAAGAACTAGTATCACTCTAGCCAACCAGAGTAAAAATGATTATCCTAATGACTATATATAGGGGAGGATTAGGAAGCTTCATCCCCTCCTTCATTTCTTCTTAATTGCACCATTAAGTCCTTTCCTTCTTAATCTTTTGTTAATCTTGGACTTTAATGACTTTTGGCTCGGGATTTCTTTAAACTCGTCTTTTAATTCTTTAATAAATTAGACTTGAGTTCTTCGGCTTTAAGTAAACTTCCGTCTTTTGACTTTTTCTTCGATAAACCTTCAGAATTGGTCTTGGACTTCCGTTCTTTTTGCACTCTTGACTTCTTGACTTCGTCTTTCGTCTTTTTCTTCGATAAAAGCCCGTGAATGCTCGTGTTTTCTCCACTTTTCACCTTTTCGTCCTAAATCACAACAAAAACACAAACCACGCATAATTCCGACATAAAAGACATAAAATACACGTTTTGGCCCGGTAATTATTGTAATTAAGTGGTAAAAATGATGGGTGTTTACACACCTATCAAAATCTAAAAAAACTTTTACGAAACATACCATTGTACTTATAAACATAACTATTAATCACGATTTAACTTTTAAAATTTTTCGTTCTTACGATCATATTTAAAAAAAATCAGTAAGATCTTAAACAGGATATTGATCCAATTCGATCCTGCTTTTCTTAAATAAATAAACCACTAAACTATTAATGGATGAGATTAGGTAAAACAATAAACAAACGTAATTTTATTAAACCACATTTGAATACAGAAATCTCACACAAAAGCAAGATTTTTAAACATGTAAATAAAATCTTTTGATCTGGATTCAATTTTGTAAAAGCAAAAATGATCTATAAAGAAAGATCACATTCTTGACAGCTTTACTTATAAACTAAAGTATTCTCTAGCAAGTATCAAATAATTAAAAACAGTAATTAGTGTAAGGTTATTTTCAGAACCAAATAAATATACAGAACTGCGATAACCACCTTTATACTATTAACAATGCATATGTATTTTCATTATTATGTTTAAATTAACATTTAATAATTGTTTTATTGCTTATAAATCCGAGTATGATGAGCGATATGAATAGTACACATATGTTTTCATATTATCTTACGAAAAGATAGTTATAATACATACAAAACAAATACATCTGCATGGTCCTAGGATACATGTTCCTAGTGACCTACGATAATGAAAATTCATGTGTTTCTACCCATGAACTAACCTGATGAATATACGTGTGCATTTTAAGAGTAAAAAGGTGGTTCTCGCAGTTCTGTACATTTATTTGGTTTTGAAAATAACCTCACCCACATTAATTAACAATATATATATATATATATATATATATATATAGAATTTAGTTAAAGTAGTGTAGTGTCTAAAAATTGTTAAAATGAAAAGTATTTTAAGCCTTTGATCTATTAACTAATTTCAGATGATATCAGTTTAGTTAAACAAAAATCAAAATTAAATAACAATTAAGAGCATGAGGGTAATATAACTAAAATTTCTCACCAAAATTAAAACCGCTCTTGTCTCCTACATATACTATTTTTTATTCATTCAATCCACCTTTAGATTAGATATTTTCAAATAGCTATTTCCTTCTCGGGTATTTCACTCAATCTGCTATTTTTCATTCATTCTTTTAAAACTGCTCAAAACTCTATATTTCCAAATAGCTAACTAGCGCCTGATATGGTTTCTGGGTTACTTCTAAATAACCGCAAAAAAAGATGTCGTCGTCATCAATATTTGATCGTCCATGTATATTATTTGGGTGTATGCTTTACTGTGTTGGTGTGATACACTTTCACATCTTTGTTAATTATTAATATGTGATCGTTGTTCTATAACGTTTTTCATTAAAGATTTGATGTGGGTCCATTTTAACTCATGTGTAGCAATTACATATGTGATATGACCTCGTTTTTAGTCATGCGTCATTTTTGTATAGAATGAAAGGCATGAGGATTGCAACAAACATGTATGTCATGTAGTAATCATAATTTGTTAATTGTCATTTTTTCACATTAAGCTCATATTTTTCGGTTATGTACATTTTCATTTAAATTCACTAGTGTACGAGACAGTGGTGCATGATTTGTGGTTTTTAAGTCGTGTGCGGTGAGACTTGAGTTCACTTGGTGTACGAGTTATTGGTGTACGAGTCAGTAATGCACGATTCAGTGGTATAGGAGTCGTGTGTGGCGAGGCTTGAGTTTACTATGGTGTACGAGTTCGTTGTTTACGAGTTGGTGGTATACGAGTTGGTGGTGTACGAGTCGATTGTTTATGGGCCGTGTGTGGTGAGGATGAGGCTCGAGTTCGCTATAGTGTACATTTTCGTGGTGTACGAGTCGGTTGTGTTCAGGCTGTGTGTTGCGATGGTCAAGTTCACCATGGTGTATCAGTCCGTGGTATAGGATTCGCTTGTGTATGATTCGGTTGTGTACTAGTCGTGTGAGGTGATGCTCAAGTTCAACATAGTATACAAGTGGGTAATGTACGAGTCGTGTGTGGCGAAGCTAGAGTTCACCATGGTGTATCAGTTTATTTACGGAAATAAGCCTATGATTGTTTTACGATTTGATAAGTATCGTTTTTCTATTAATTGTCTATCTAAAGTCATGCAAGTTGTATCAGTTCTTTTATATATGTATCAAGTTTATCCATCATATTAGTTGTACTACTAATATTTTTAACATTATAACACAATAAAAAATTAATGTATATCATCATATTATGAATATAAATGAATGTTCATGTTTAGCTTTGTAAATCAACGATGGTCACCACACACATTTATTGGCTACCACTAGTTTTTGTGCAATAAATTCTTTTTGGTACATAAATCCCTTATACGATAATTAATAGTATTAATTATACAAATTCCACTCATTAACTACTAATCTCATCAATCACTAGTTAATAGATCTAATGGTGTATATAACTTTTTACTTTAACAATTTTAACATACTACACCACATTAACCTAACTCTATATATATATATATATATATATATATATATATATATATATATATATATATATATATATATATATATATATATATATATATATATATATATATGAGTTTTAGTTGTTTTTTATAAAAACGTTTGATAACGTAGTTATATGTGTAAATGTAATGTGTAAAACAACCCTTACATGCTTAACGGTCTTGAATGTTAGTTTATGAGTGTAACTGACTAAATGTAATGTGTAAAACAACCCTTACATGCTTAACGCTACTGAATGTTAGTTTATGAAGCGCTAAAAAATTAGCATTAAGCATTAAACATCACAATGCTCGTCACTTTAAAATATTCTTCCAAAACACCTTTTGTAATTTGGTAATATGCTAATTTGAAAATATAGCTATTTTTTTAATCTTTTACTAGTTATAGGTTTTGTTTATGCATGAGTTTTACAAATAAGTTAATTTTTTTAATTTTTTTTTAAGTTTATTTTACGTATTATATTTTTAAAGTATAATATTGACAAAATATAAAATATAAAGAGTATTTGTTTATTAGCTAAAGTTATTAAAAAATACATAAAAAATTAAAATTTTCACTTAACTACATCTAATTAATTTAAATTTAACCACTAAAATTTAGTAACTGCCTTTTTTTTTAAGTTTTTGTTTTTCACAAACTTGACTTTTATATTTAAAAGATTATTTTTATCAAAAAAACATTCTTCTTTTTTTACTAATACAAAAGTTCTATGACCTCATTGTATAAATTTGGACATGACCTCTCCTGTTTAAATTTTACAAGAGAGGATTTTAAACAAATTATAGCAGCAAAAGAACTTAGGATGGTAGGCTCAATGGACTTCTTCCATCTTGCTCTCTAGATCAACATGAGCTTCTCCGTTGCACGCATGTGGACGTCATCATCGGCATTGTCCTCATCAATACTCAAACCAAGCTTCAATAGTCTGTGAATCATGTTTCCAAACGTATTCGGGTCGTCCAAACTGAATCCGGAGGTCAACAATGATGTCTCGGAAGTGTGGATATTCGACTCCAAGTGCATTGTTACTACTTACTAGTATATCACCGTGTTTGAGTTTGGTATCAAAGTTTCATGTTATGATCTTCCAGAAATCAAGATGAAATGAACAATATTAATTTCAACTAACAAGAGCTCAAGAACAAGAATAGAGACTTGAACTAGAAGAAATGATTTGTTCTTGTGGGAATTTGACTTTTTTTATTTGACTTTGCACCTTGACTTTTATTGACGTTGCTAATCACATACAGTATCACTTTCACAACTTTACAAGTATAAGGCAATGTGTAAAAATATGCTTTGGTTTCTACGATGTCCAGGAAGCTTGTTTCAAGTAGTCCCATATGAAACAAAGGGGGTGTTTGGATGGATTAAGAAATACACAGTTTAACAAATTTTTGAATCGGTCATTTTTCTTAAACTTGTTTCAAAAGAGTTTTTCTTTCACATACTTATCATTCTTATCCTGGGGTGAGTTGTGCGAGTAAACCGTTGGGATATCGGCCAACTCCGAGTGCATGGTCACTATAGTAGAATTGTTGCATTATGTTCGATCGTTTGACATGTGTGTTTTTACCTGTTAGTCTCTATGTGTTTCATCCAACCTAGAAGAACAGGTCAGATGCCTTAGCACACAAATTTATAACTATATGGTTTTTTGTTAAATCAAATCTCAACTCAAAACCACGATTAGCTCAATTAGGTCAATTTTGCTTCATTGTACGGTCTAACACATTCTATTACAACGTCTGTTACATTCAATTCAACCAAACACTGGTCTGAATTCGTTGCTAACTCGTTTCAATTTTTTTCTCTATGTGCAAGAATATTCAGAGGTAGGAAAGCCAAAACACCCTTTCCATCTACAAGAACTACATTATGTCCGTGTCTTCAAGGGACAATGAACTACATTTCCATCTACTGTACTAGAAGAAAAAAAAACCAACTTATGGGAGCCAGGTTGTCCTTTCAGTACTCACTAGACTTGGTACAAAGAATTCACAGTCCTAAGGATCATGTTAAAAATCTATCCTTAATCCATCCAAACACCCCCTTTGATTCTTTACACCAATACAGAAAGCCCGATCACAGGCCATGACAGCCTATTTTACACAAATTCGGTAACAATATAGTCCAAGACAAAACTCAGATACTAATAAACATTTAATCACCCTTAAAGACAAACATCTCTGCACATCTGTTAGGGTTCCAGATTACATCGCAATATGTTAACATGTACATTAATAAGTAACCCAGCAGTAACTGCAGGCATATAATTTCTATTGTTCCACATGTTACAGCAATTATAGGCATACAAACTTAACAAAAGAGATTAGGCACCAAAAAGTAGTATTATAGACCTTAGTTCAGAAATTCAGAATCCAAACTACAATGGAAGTGATTCAACATAGCATAGACACGTTTGATAAAACCAAAAACCTACTAACTCATTAAAAACTAAGACATCACAGAAAAGAACCAAAAGCATTGGTGCGCTTAATCGACTTCCTCCATCTTGCTCTCTGCATCAACATCAGCTTCCTCAAGAGCAGGCATGTCGACATCACCATCAGCACTGTCCTCGTCAATGCTCAAACCAAGCTTCAACATTCTGTGAATTCTATTTCCAAATGTATTCGGCTCATCCAAACTGAATCCAGACGTAAGCAATGAAGTCTCGAACAGCAACATCACCAAGTCTTTCACAGACTTGTCGTTCTTGTCTGCGTCAGCCCTCTTCCTAAGTTCTTCCATAATAGAGTTCTCAGGGTTGATCTCCATAGTCTTCTTGCTTGACATGTAACCAGCCATGCTCGAGTCTCTTAAAGCTTGTGCTTTCATAATTCTTTCCATGTTGGCAGTCCACCCGTATTCACCTGTAACCAGACAGCAAGGCGAATCCACCACACGGTCTGAAACAATCACTTTTTCCACTTTGTCGCCAAGAATATCCTTGATCACTTTGCAAAGACCCTCAAATTTTTCCTTCAAAGCTTCCTTCTTTTTCTTCTCATCTTCACTCTCATCGAGTTTTAAGCCTTCCTTTGTAGCAGAAACAAGCTTCTTGCCCTCAAATTCTTTCAACTGCCCGACTGCATACTCATCAATGGCGTCAACCATGTATAAGACTTCATATCCTCTCTTCTTTAGCTTCTCAAGGAAGGGCGAGTTCTCAACAGCTTTCTTGCTTTCACCAGTTATGTAGTAAATGTCCTGTTGACCCTCCTTCATTCTGGTGACATAGTCCTTCAAGCTGGTCAGCTCGTCACCACTCTTGGTTGAATGGTATCGAAGCAACTCTGCTAATTTGGTCTTGTTTTGGGAATCTTCATGGATACCGAGCTTGAGGTTCTTGGAAAAGGCCTCATAGAACTTGTTGTAATCTTCCTTGTTCTCAGCAATCTCTTGAAACATCTCGATGCACTTCTTGACCAAATTCTTGCGGATCACTTTAAGGATTTTGTTCTGTTGCAGCATCTCACGAGAGATGTTAAGAGGAAGATCCTCAGAATCAACGATACCCTTTACAAAACTCAAGTATTCAGGAATGAGTTCTTCACAGTTATCCATGATAAAGACACGGCGGACATAAAGCTTGATGTTGTTGGGCTTCTTCTTTGTGTCAAAGAGGTCGAAGGGTGCCCTCTTGGGAACGAAAAGAACAGCCTTGAATTCAAGCTGACCCTCAACAGAAAAATGCTTCACACTCAAATGATCCTCCCAATCGTTAGTCAAACTCTTGTAGAAAGCAGCATACTCTTCTTTAGTAATCTCTTCAGGTTTCCTCATCCAGATAGGCTTTTGTTTGTTAACCAACGACCACTCGTTAGTCACTTCCTTGATCTTCTTCTTTTTCTTCTCTTCCTTTTCCTTCTCCTCGTCAACTTCCTCAACCTTACCTTCCTCATCCTTCTTCTCCTCCTCGTCCTCGTCATCAGAAATCTCTTTCTCAATAGTTTTCTCAACCCATAGAGAGATAGGATAGCTGATAAACTCAGAATGCTTCTTGATCAAATCCTTAAGCCTCCGCTCCTCAAGGTACTCGAGCTGATCCTCTTTTAAGTAGAGTGTCATCTTAGTCCCCCGACCAAGGTTTTCACCAGAAGTATCCCTAGTGACAGTGAACGACCCTCCAGCTTGTGACTCCCAGACATACTGCTCGTCGTCGTTGTGTTTGGTTGTGACCACAACTTGATCAGCAACCAAATAAGCAGAGTAGAACCCAACACCAAACTGTCCAATCATACTGACATCAGCACCAGCAGCAATAGCTTCCATGAACTCTTTGGTTCCGGATCTTGCAATGGTACCCAAATTGTTCACCAAATCTGCAAATTATATGTACAGTTATAACATGTGCTAATACAAACATTAAAAAGTTTTATCACAATTACAGTAGTAAATTTACTACTTACCAGCCTTGGTCATTCCAACTCCACTGTCAATGATAGTCAACGTGTTGTTGGTCTTGTCAGGAACAATGTGGATGAAAAGCTCAGGTTGTCCATCAAGTTTACTCTTGTCAGTCAAGCTCTCAAAGCGAATTTTGTCCAGAGCCTATAAGGGTATACATATTGTTTCATTAGCACGTTATTTAGCAAATATTGTAATGCAAACTGGTTATAATCATCTTATTTGTCAATCGCATAGCAACAGAACAAGATACCGACATGGAGGATAGATCAAATAAGTATAATTACAACACTGTTCTAATCAGATTTGAAATTTTTTAAATTAAACTATGACCATCTTTTAATGTGATTACTAATGCTATTAGCAACTGTTATAAATGTTCGGTTTTAACCGATTAGTTAATTGCCTGTCTCAAACTCAATAATAGAACATCTAAACGTAAACAAGAAGATCTGACATAACTATAGGCGCTTCTCTTATACATAGGATCTTATTGCTTATAAGTATTTGCACAAAAACAAGTTCGCTAACATTAGTTAATCCTCTACCTTCAGTATGTCATGATCAAATCTTAATTCAACCACACATGTTTGAAAAAAAATGGTATAAAAAAGATAGATTTTTTAGTTTTTACCAAGGACAATTGTTTCAGCTTATTTAGCGGCCTTATTGCTTATTTGGTTTTCAGTATGTTTATAATTCATAAGCACACTTTTTGTGGTTTATTTGAAACTTTTCGGCTTATATGAGTTTGTTATGACATAATAAGCCGAAAATTTTCAAAATAAGCCACAAAAGTGAGGTTATGAAACATAAGCCGAAAACCAAATAAGCACGCTATATATTTGTAAAAAAAAAAAAGATAGCTTAGCATTTAGGGAGATCAAAGGTTATAGAACAAGCTCAATTGCTCAAACCTCAGTTAGAGCAGTGAGAATATGTTATGATCCCACATCGGTCATGTATGGGAATGGTTGATGGTTTATAATGTCCAGGTGTCCTCTCCTCAAACAAGCTAGCTTTTTGAGTGAGTTCTACACTTGGGACTTATGAACCGATTACGAGCCTAGTATGGGATAGGTTCGTATCAATTTGTATCAGAGCTCGGAGTGGTGGCCTATGGAGTGGTGGCTTGGACCCAAAGGGGGTGCGAACCGTGACCAACGAGCTCGGAGTGGTGGCTTGGACCCAAAGGGGGTGCCAACCGTGACCAACGTAGCCGTGACCAACGAGCTCGGAGTGGTGGCCTATGGAGTGGTGGCTTGGACCCAAAGGAGTGCCAACCGTGACCAACATAGCCCTGACCAACATCGGTCATGTATGGGAATGGTTGATGGTTTATAATGTCCAGGTGTCCCCTCCTCGAACAAGCTAGCTTTTTGAGTGAGTTCTACACTTGGGACTTACCGATTACGAGCCTAGTATGGGATAGGTTCGTATCAGAATAGGCCGTTACATGAAGCGTTATAGCCTTATAACGCAACCTATGGCACAATACCATACTAGGGTCAAGGGTGTCCTATATAATAAGCCAATGAATAATTAAAAAAACCTAAAGTAAAAAGCAGCTTACATCAGAAGAGTTGCTGATAAGCTCACGAAGAAAAATCTCCTTATTACTGTAGAAAGTGTTGATAATCAAACTCAACAGCTGATTGATTTCAGCTTGGAATGCAAACGTCTCGACAACATCCGACATTATTATTATAACTTGTGCTTATAAATCAAAAATCGAACAAACAAGATTAAATTGAATGATTAGAATGTAGAATTTTGAGTGAACGTGGGGATATGAGACGATGGTTTATATAATGGATTATTATGGGTTCTAGAGGCTTCTGTAACTAGATCCTTCTATTATGCTTTCCTACTTGACTTGTTCTTGTCTTTAGAAATATGTTTTTATTTTTCTTTATTTATTTTTGGCGTTTATTGATTTGGAAAAACTAATTAAGGATGGAAGAAGGGTCGAGAAGCTATTTTATTACGTACTTTTCCGGTTTATAATGTTTTACAAGGAGCGTCGTGGATTATATGTTTTTATTAATTATTTCGCCTGGCAGACACAGTTTGGTGGGCGCTTAACACACACCAAATATATTAGATGTTCACGTTTACATTTGTCCACTGCTGGCAGCGTACATTGATATACAAGCTCTGGAACGCCTAATTTGTGCACCAGATTCGAACTCACCAAAATTAAGTCAAAATACAAGCCTAGTAACTCGGGTTAGAATCACCAGAAATAAATAAGCTTGGTTCAGTTAACTTGATGACGCTGGTTATTTTTCTCACATTTTTATTTCACAGCTATTTTAGTTCCGATTTATTTTGTTTATGTGTTTTAGTCAAGCAATAAGTTTTTTTATTACAAAAGTCTAGGAGAATGTGGGGTAGCGGTTTCTTTTTTTTCCTCTTTGTTATAAACTGTAAACACAAAGGCAGTTGAAAATTTCCCAAATTTTAATCTCTATGCGTGAGAATATTTCTTCCATTGCTATCCTAGTTTTGGCAACATTAGGAGGTGATCTTGGAAACTAATTTGAATTAGCGTGGTGTGCTTGTAGCGAAAGTTCAAGTTAGATTGCCTAACGAGAGATTCGAGTGGTGTGACTATAACTCGAAAGGACCATTGTTCTAGTATAACTTTTGTGACGGTTTAAAGATCCAAATCAACAAGCTTCTGGTTATCATTTGGTATTAGAGCAAATGGAGACCCGAACTAGTTCTGAATGGAAGAAGATTTTGGAAATTATGGAAGCTGACAAGAGGGATGTGGCACAACAAATGAAAGTGGTGCAAGATAAGATTCAAGAGCTTATTCTTTCCACTAACGAGCGACCTAATGGTGATAGTTCTAGTTATGGTGATTCGGATAACAAAGAAGGACATGGCAACCGTTATGCAAATGACATTAAGGTTGACATACCCGAATACGATGGAATACTAGACTTGGATGAGTTTGTGGAATGGCTCAAGATTGTAGAACTTATTTTCGATTACAAACAGACCACTGAGGTCAACAAGGTTAAATTTCTTGCGTTGAAACTACGCATGTATGCCTCAATGTGGTGGTCTAATGTCTGTTTGAAGCGAGAACGATTGGGGAAGGACAAGATTCGAACATGGCCAAAGATGAAAGAAAAGATGAAGCAGAAATTTCTTCCTTCATATTATATTCAGGCAAGTTTCTCTCATTTACACTCTTTGAAACATGGCTCGGGTCCCGTTGAAGATTACTCACGTGACTTTGAGTATCTATTAATGAAATGTGATATACCTGAAGATGATCGTTCGCTATTTGGGGGGGTTGGAACCACGAGTTACCAATGTTGTGAAACTACACACATACCAAACCCTTGCTGAACTCACTCTTCTAGCCCACAAGGTTGATTCATAACAACGGACTAAAGGCAAACAAGAATTAGGCCTAGTTTCAACCCCAACCCACAACTACACCCACCATCACAACTAAACCTATTAACCCAATAAACATTAAACCATTCATCAATAACAACAAACCATCGAAACCCCTAAAGCTCCTCGAAAATGCTTCCCTTAAAGGATCGGCCATATTGCGTCTGAGTGTCCAAACAAACGGCTTATTACCATCGTTGATTTTGAATTAGTGGGTGGATATGACTTTGGTGTTGAACCCAGTGTTGAACATCAACAACTGCTAATTGATGAATAAGAAGAAGATGTGGTTGGTCCCGATGTTGGTGAGTTACTGGTGGTTCGACGAGCTTTGAACAGTGTACCGGTTCGAGAGGAAAAACTCCAACATAACGTAACAATCGTAAATTTTCTAGATTTGTAAAATGACTATTTTACCCCTTGACTTTTATTTAGCCAACTATGTGCTTGAACTATGTTGAAATCGAGAAGTTATCTCGCGTTTTCTGATAAACCGTCTGAGGACGCGTAATGGGTACTTGACACTATGCTCAATCATCATTCTGTGAATCTGACCAAATTGCTGTGACAGTCAATGAATTGACGATAATCCGCGAGATTATTCGTTAAATGTGAATTATGTGATTAACAGTTTAGTTTTACTTGCGTGATCGAACTTTATGTGAACTATGAAAGTCCGGAAATACGCCTATTGTAATACTATAACTCGAATCCAAAATATAACACTTAGTGATTTTACTTTTCAAACGCGTAATACTTTATTAACTTATAAACAAAGTATTACAAAGTGTTATGGATTACACTTGTTGAATGACAATAAAGAAAGAACCCTTGAACAATAAACTTGATTCAAGACTTAAGTTTACAAGTGAACCTAAGAGTCGTTGGTTAACAGCAGAGGGACTCCAGAGGTTCAATGGGAGAAAAACAAAGATAATGATAATAAGCACAAGGGTTGTTTTTCTCCACATTCTAAACTCCTATTTATAGTTGTACGAGGTTACTTCCTTAGTGGGAGTAGTTGGTACGTGTCAACTTCCAAGTGGAAGTAGTACACTTCATTAAATGCATGTCTATAAGGAGACATACCTTTAACCAACTTTCTGTGAACAGTTCTGCCAACTACTCACTTTTTCCCACTAGGTCGTACTATGCTTCTTCAACTTGAATCTTCACTTTTTCCCACCCAAAGTGCTTTAGAGATTCTCCCGCCTAAACTATAAAGGATGAGGCAAGTCTCTGCTTGCTTGTTCTTCAAAGGGTTGTAAGTGACCTCTAAGCATAGTCATCTCAGAGGTCTTTGGGCACCATCACATTCCTTCTACATACTAGCTTATCCATAACAACTGGTGAGTATGACTTCAGATAATGTTTGACTTCTCTGACATTGTCTTTGACTTGAATGTTTCTGGTGTGCCAGCTAAGGCTTTGCCTTCAGCTGGTCTGGTCTCTATCGCTGGACTCTATCAGCGACCTTCAACACTTAGTCTGGTTTAAAACAAATCTAGACTGGGCCATAGTTAAGACTTTCATTGGCCCAACAATCTCCCCCTATTTGAGCATAAAATATACTAAGTCTAAAACTATTGTAAGTGAGTACACAATTTCTTCTTACACATAATTTGACAAACATACTTGAAATTTTATTTGAAAGACTTACTCTATTACAGATACACCCAGAGGTGATTGATAATAAAATAAAGTAAAATAAAGAGGTTCTTCAAAGGTCAAGATTTTGATCACAGATTCTCTGGGCTTCGACTTTGTTAGCTCTAGAGTTGATGACCACTTCAATCTCATAATCCAAGTATTTTGCAAACTCACAGTTCAGCAATAGAGTTTGTTTGAGTCTTATCAGTTGTACCGTGAAGGCCAGAGTCAACTCACTTTCCCTTTGGAATGCATAAGCACATCCTCTGCTTATGAAGACCATGCCTTTCTCTGGTTCAGTGTAAGCTTGACCATCGACTGGCTTGGTAATCTCTTGGGGAAGCACCAAGTTTCTGTACATCCCATCAACAACTATATCCTTTCTGACTAGTTTTTCAATGAGCTGGCCCATAGGTGTTTTCAGTTTCCTAGTGTTCTAGGTTTGTTCATCAGATAGTTGGTGTGGGAGAGGAAGTTTGAGTTTATGGGCAGTCTCTTTTACCTAGTTAATCTTAGCTTGAATATCCTTCATCAGCTGGGCTGCACCAGGTCCAAATTTCTTCTGTGCAAGAGATAAGAGTTCAAGCCACTCAAAGAGTCCCAGACTCTTTAACTTAAATTCATTTTCGACTTTGTAGTTTGTGGTTTGATCTCCTCTGTAGATGGTCGTTACCACCTTTTTGTTTTATCAACGAAGTTGTTGTATTTAATGATAGGATCTGGATTGGTCCTATCATTTACAATCTCAATGTTGATGAAAAAGTTGGGTGATCCTTGCTAGACCCGAATTAGGCTTAATTCGGGTTGGCTGGGCTCCGGCTCCTGCACCAAGTGAACTGTTTTGGTTGGGATCCTGCACACTAAACAACACGCGTTAGGCTTACCGTGGGAATGTTTCCCACGACTAGACTCCGACGTGAGAGTAAGTAATCGGTTTAGGGTTTTATGTGAGTTAAGAGTACAGAACGTAATACCTTTGTGGAACCCTTCGGGGTTCCTTTTATAGGCAGTGGAACCCTAGTGGGCTGCCACTGATACTTCGGCCCCAAGGAAAGGATAACTATTAGAATTAGAATGATTGTTATCTTCTAACTTTGGTAGTGAATATCCTCCTCCTTTGGAGTGAACCTATTCCTAGACAGAATATGATTCTGTCTAACCCTATGTCGGCCACGCCGGGCCGTGGGCCGCACACATGTGTGCGGTCACTGTTCATCCAAGCCCATAAGCTTGAATGACATTATTCCCACCCATCTGTGATGGGCCGGATACGGGTAGTACCCGTGAGCCGGGTTCCTGACCCGGCTGGGGACTATACGTCATCATGTGCCCCCAGTCTAGTTGTTACAGCCGTAGGCGTAATCTCTAGACTATCAAGGTGCTCTCCGGACATACCAAGAAAGAACTAGGGAACGAGAAATATTGAAAATTTTGTTCTGGCCGCACGTGGCGGCCTGCCTTAGGAATATTTTTTTAGTAGCACCTCAGCCGCACGTAACGGCCGAGACAAATTAAATGTAGCGTTAAATGCGGTCTTACGTAAGAGCCGCATATCCCGACACAAGAATAAAAACATTAATGGTAGTCAACTATCCAGTCGCACGCCTGCAAAAGTGCACCATTAATGCCCACCATTGAGCCACGTAAAACTGCCAAGAAGTGACCCGTGGGCCCCCCTCTGATTTTGCAGAAGTGTCAGAAATCCTATCCGTTGGATAGGCGTGGTGGCCTACACATGTCGAACATCCATGTTACCTCGGAAACCGAGGCAACCCTATATAAGAGTTGGTATGCGTGTTTGTTACACACACAACTCACCCCTTCTTCCGCCATGTTATTCTCAAGCTTCTACCTCCAAAACTTTGCCTTCTTTTCCACGGACTTCCTTCGCCGCAGGTTAGATCATCACGCCCTTAAAAACCTTTTTATAAAACATGGTAAAGGACAACCCACTTATCACGGATGTCCTTAACGTGATGTCGGCGGAAAAATACATCGACTTTCTGTCGAAGTATTATATTCCCGAAAGCGTACATCCCACCTATCCAGGTGAAGGTGAAGCGATTACGGATGCACCAGCGGGGAAAATAGGCGTGTACACGCGCCTGCTTGACTCGGCTAACTACCGTATCCCCCTGTCCAAATTCTTGGTAGACCTACTATTGTACTATGACTTCCACATAACCCAGCTTCAATGCATAGGGGCGTGTAAAATCAACCAGTTTGAAATTACATGCCATACCTGCGGAGTAACCCCAACCGTGAACCTTTTTAGGGCCTTTTATTTTCCCCAACTAGTGAATGGGTGGCTGTCGTTTAAAAAACGACCCGGGAATGCCCCTATGACGTATAGGAAGCCTCTAGACTCCCTTAAGAATTGGTACGACCATTACTTCTTTGTAGATGAGAAGGTATTCCCTACCCCTTTCGTACTCAAAACCAAAGCACCCAAAGACTATCCGCCCAAAGCCAAAGACTATAGCAGCAAAGACTTAAAGACACTAGATACCCACCGCACAGAATTCCATAAAGGGTTGCCGGAACACTTTCTGTGCTTAGTAGGAATAAGCCGCCGCTACTTTGGGAGGGATGACCTATATCCGTGCTTCCTGACGGAACGGGGAGAGGGTAGGTTTAATTTATACTTTGTAAATGCGAAACACCATGCATATTTGTGGAACCTTACTAACCCACATACTCATAAATGTCCGCAGAAATGAATCTACACGGGTTAATACGCCAGGGTGACCCCATGAAGGTGCCCGAAGGGTTCCGGCCACTGAAGGAGAATGAGCTCCCTCTGCTGGAGGTGACCGCTGACCGCACCATGTCGCTCGAAGAAACGTCCGAGCCCAGATCGGATGAAGGAGGGCCCATTATTGAGAAATCCCCATTGGATTTCCATAATGAAGATGGTGAAGAACCACTGTTGGAGGGGGCCGCGACCCATCAGGAAGAGGAGAATGATCATAATGAAGACACCACTCAAGCTTCCGGGTCCGCCCCACCCATATCCAGGAAGAGAAAGACCACCAGGAGGGTGGCAAAGAAGATAGGAGATGAGGCCGGGGCCGCAAATGCCCCCCCCAAAGAAACTGAGGAAAGATCATCCGCAATACCGAGAGGGGAGTGGTACTGCGACTGCTCAGGCCGACCCCACCCCGAACATGGGAGGGCCAGTCTTGCGAGTCACGCCCGTGAGTGTCGTAGCTCCTACCTGCCCAGACCCTGCCATTGATACCTCGTAAGTATCCTTCGAATATTCAGTCATGTCACTATACTTTGTGAAATATATAATGCTTAGGCTAATTTTTCCATGTCAACAATAGGGCTAATCCGTCGGCCGTAGCGCAGGAGGAAGAAGTGGGGAGGAATCCATCCCCCACACCAACTAACAAACCCCCGTCCCCTGCTGCGACACACGCCAAGGAACCACACCCCGAGGGGCCAGAAGAAAGCCTGCGCCTAGCATGGAACTTGTCAAGCTTGACAAGTTTAGAAGCAGAATCTGAGTGTTCAGAATTTATCGAGCACATCACCCCGCCAGTCCTCGCACAAGATTTAGACGAGTTGGATCATGAGGCCCTTCTTGAGCAATTTGACGTGTCGTCCGCACACCAAGTGACAGTGGGAGCCGCTTTGAGACGCCGTTTGATCAAGGCCCTTACAAATGTGAATCGTGCAGATAAGAAGATAGCCCGTCGTGAGGCGATGGTCGTGAAGAACGAGAAGACCATCGCGTCCTTGCAGGCAGCGCTGTTGACAGCCAAAGCGACGGTAAAAGAGCAAGCTCATCACGCCGACACCCGAGAGAAGCGTATTGCCAAGCTCGAAGCCCTTGTTGCCGCATCAAATGAGAAGGTACACTTTCGAAATTTTTGTACATATACTTAAACCTTGGGTACTCATTTGACCCAAAAAAGTATATATCCTTGTAATAACTCAAAATTTTTATATGCAGGTGTCTGCGGCCGAAGCTGCTACCAAGGCCGTGACCGTACAATCCTTCAACATCGCCCAAGAGCGTGATGCGCTGAAGGATGAATTGAGACAGGCGCGGACCACCCTGGAAGAGCAGGCTGCCTCAGCGGATGAGCAGCTAAGCAAGATGGCCGTAAGTTGTGCTGAGAAACTATGTCCTCCCTTACTATCCGCTATAGCTGGACGCAGGTGGATAATCGGGCAAGGACTGCGACTTGCTGTGAGCAGGGCCCTGGAAGCTCCACACCTATTGCAGGCATTTGCCGGGGTCGTATCTGATGGGATCGACCGTGGTAGACATGAGGGTTTGGTCAAAGCTGCAGAACTGATAGGCAAAAATGAAGACATCATGCAGCATCCCTACCACAATCCTTCAGCCGCGGATAATATGACCGCGTCCATGAATGCCTTGGCGGAGATCCAACACCCTCTCCTGGATGAGCTTGAGACCCTTAGAGACGCTCTAAACGAGGCAATAATATCCCGGTTGACTGCGGACCCCATCCCTTTGACCTTGGCCACTTATGATTCCGCCTCCAAAACGATGAAAGGTGAGAAACTGCTTGTAGAAGCATTGGATGCGATTGCGGTCAAAGCCCAGGATGGGAAGGATGCTCGTGGGGAGGTCCTCCGTGCTCTGATTGAAGACGGGAAGAAGGACATAGGGGAATTCATACCCCTTTGTAATTTATCAGTGGTAAACATTTGTAATTTTATTCGTCCGTGTATGTACACGGCTAAGACATATGTAAAATGACTGCCATTTTTATGGAAGTCCGTGATGACCATGGCCATTTTGTTATTTATTTTTGAAACTTGTGTATTTTCATTTTGTTTGAACATTGTATGCCAATACCGCATGATATGTCACGTCTTACACAAAAAGGGAAAATACCTACAAGCCTATAATTTACTAGACATGCGACATGCGACTTTACTATGCGGAGCACTGCGTGAGTACGACATATGAAACTTACCACGTCTTGTGAGTAAGGTGTCTAGTAAGGATACATGATCCGTGCGGCTGGGGTTGCATCCCTCTTATGCGGCAAGTTGAATTAGTAGGTGCACTTAATCCTCTTACCCTGCCTGGAGGCGTATAGTACATGTACAGTAATTTGAATGAATGCTTACGAATGAAACATGACATATTATAATAATAACTAAAATTCATATGACTGACAAAAAATCTAAAAAATGATTTACATGAAACAAGCCGTGGAGCTAGCCAGGCACCACGGCATTTTATTAGAACGTTTACATTTTTTGTTTCAACAATAATGACAAGTCCTAGAAAACAAGAAAGGAAACTAAACAAAACATAAGAAGAAAAACAGATAGACCGCATGGTTGTTCATTAAAGCCACATATAGCGAAGCACCCATGCGGAAGCCGTAGCTTTCAAAGATAGCACCTTTTGAGATTGGAGATGTTCCATGTGCGTTCGAGGTCGCGACCATCCATTTCACGTAACTTGTACGCGCCTCGTCCTAAGGCCTCCGTGACTTCATATGGTCCTTCCCACTTAGGGCCCAGCTTTCCTGTATTCTCCGCTCGACTTGCTTCGTTAGCACGATAGACATAATCTCCCGGTCGAAAAGAAACACCTTTGACCTTGGCGTCATAATAAGCCTTCATTTTAGACTTGGACTTAGCCTCATTGATGGCTGTTATCTCCCTTTTTTCTTCCAACAGATCCAGGTTGATTCGCAGCTGTTCGTCGTTCGTGACGACGTTAACCTCCGCCGTGCGGATGGTAGGCATTCCTATTTCTGCTGGTATAACAGCTTCAGTGCCGTAGGCCAATGCAAATGGAGTGTCTCCGTTGGCTGTTTTGATCATAGTTCTATGCGCCCATAGCACATTAAGTAACTCATCGACCCATTTGGCACTTCGTTCATCCAAACGCGCCTTGATACCATTTCCCAAGCTTCTATTTGCTCGTTCCACGAGGCCATTTGTCTGCGGATGCTTAACAGATGCGAAGCGCCGCTTGATGTTCATTGATGCACACCAGTCTTTGAATGGATTGTCCGTGAACTGTTTACCGTTATCCGAGATGATTTCTCCTGGTAGGCCAAAACGGCACACAATATGCTCCCAAACAAACTTTTTAACTTGTTTGCCTGTGATAGATTTGACTGCCTTGGCCTCTATCCATCGTGTGAAGTAGTCCATCGCGACAATCAAGAATTTAACTCCCCCCGCAGCTACAGGAAATGGTCCTGCAATGTCGATTCCCCACTTATAGAATGGCCATGGGGACGTGATAGGTGTAAGCTCCTGCTGCGGGTGCCGCGGCACTGGCATATGCACTTGGCAATCACTACACTTGCGAATCATGTCGCGCGCGTCCCTGTGCATGGTAGGCCAGTAATATCCTGTCCGTAAGGCTCTAGCTACCACGGATCGTGGACCTGCATGCATGCCGCACAACCCCTCATGTATTTCACTGATTACATAGGTAGCCTGCCGTGGTCCAACACACCGCAACCATGGCTGCAAGAAAGAGCGCTTATAAAGGATACCTTCTCGGAGTTCGAAGTGTTGCGACTTCCTTCTGATGCGCCGTGCTGATTTTTCCTCGTCCGGAAGGGTCTCACTAGTCAAATAGTTGATGAGCGGGGTCATCCATGTAGGTCCATCCTCCTCAACTATAGTAGCGACCTCCCCTTCTGTGATAGATTTCTCCTTGAGTATTTCCACCAGGACTTGTTTGGACAAGTGAGCGAAGCTCGTGGATGCGATCTTGCTAAGAGCGTCCGCCTTCTTGTTCTCGCCTCTTGGCACCTGCTTGATGGAAAACTTACTGAAAGCCGCGATTAGTGACTTGACTTTTTCCAAGTACCTGACCATGTTGTCCTCCTTAGCCACATATCCCTCTAGAATATGGTTCGCGACAAGCCGTGAGTCCACGTAGGCCTCAAGGTTGCGGACTCCCATTCTAGCTGCGATTTTTAAACCCGCAATTAATGCTTCATATTCTGCTTCATTGTTGGTGGCCGTGAACTCAAAACGGAGGGCGTACGTGAATTCCATTCCTTCCGGATTCGTGAGGATGAGACCAGCTCCGGACCCATCCTGTACACGAAGATCCGTCCGTAAATAACACCCATGGTTCTGTTGGAGTCTCGTCTTGTTTAACGATTGGCCCTTCCTCATCCGGCTTCTCAATCAGGAAATCTGCCAAGATCTGGCCTTTCACAGCCGTCCTTGGCCTATAAGATATATTGTCCTCCCCCAATAAGATGCTCCATTTTTGTAGCCTCCCTGCCACATCCGGTCTAGAAAGGACCTGCTTGATTGGTTGGTCCGTAATGACTACAATTGGGTGTGCCTGGAAGTATCAGCGCAACCGCTTTGTAGCAAACACTAGTGCTAACACCAATTTTTCCATAGAGGAGTAATTCATCTCCGGCCCTTGTAATGTTCTACTTATGAAGTAGACCGGAGTTTGCACTGTATCTCTATCTGTCATGAGTACCGCGCTTATTGCGCCATGAGTGGCTAAGAGATACATAATGAGTTCCTCCTTTGGTCGGGGAGCTACTAGCATAGGGAGAAATGCAAGATGTGCTTGAGCTGGCCAAAAGCTTCCTCGGCTTCCTTTGTCCACCGGAAGTCTCCCTTTCTAATGCACTTCTTAAGTGTCTTAAATAGGGTTAATGACTTCTCTGCGGATTTGGATAGGAACCTATTTAGCCCGGCCAGTTTCCCATTTAAGGATTGCACCTCCTTCCGTGTCTGAGGGGATGGCAGCTGTATCACTGCGTTCGTTTTCTCTGGGCAAGGTTTGATGCCGTTTGGATCAATCAAATATCCAAGGAACATTCCCTCCGTTGCCCCAAACGTGCATTTCTTTGGGTTTAGCTTCATGTTAATCCTCCTCAGTGTGTCGAATGTCTCTTGGACATCCCGGAGAAGTGCGTCCTCCGTATGGCTTTTTATGACCAAGTCATCCACATAGAATTCCAAGTTACGGCCTATCTGTGATTCGAAAGCTTTGTCCACAAGCCGCTGGTATGTAGCACCGGCGTTCTTTAGTCCAAACGGCATTTTCGTAAAACAATATACGCCCTGGCTTGTATGGAACGCCGTTTTTTCTGCATCCTCATCCGCCATCTGGATCTGGTGGTATCCTTTATATGCGTCTAAGAAGAATTAAAAGGGATATCCGCATAGGGATTCAACCTTCCAGTCGATTTCCGGTAACGAGTAGCAATCCTGTGGGCAGGCTTTGTTCAGATCCGTAAAATCCACACACATGCGCCAACTTCCGTCATGTTTTTTGACCATGACCGGATTGGATAACCACTCGTGGTAGTATACCTCGCGCATGATACCTGCGTCCACTAGTTTCCGTACTTCCTCCAGTATCACTCGGCTGCGCTCAGGCGCCTGGCCACGCTTCTTTTGCTTGATGGGTTGGTACCCCTGGCGGATCTGGAGCTTATGTTCTGCTATCGCACGTGGCACGCCTGTCATGTGCTTTGGCTCCCATGATAATATATCTAGGTTTGCACTTAAAAGAGAGCACATGGCCCTTTTGCCGTTATCTGAGAGCGCCCCCTATGGATACCTCCTGTTCCGGGTAGTCAGGATGAATTGCCACCTTCCAATTGGGAGGTGGTGATCCATCCTTGGGTGGAACAGGTGGGGCCAGGGTTGTCACGGTATGACACTCGGATGTTGGTACGATTGTGTTGTAAATGGTGACGATTCCTCCCTCAACAGGGAATTTGATCATTCCGTGTGCCGTGGAGGGTACTGCCCGTATAGCCAGAATACCTGGTCTGCCTATGATCCCATTGTAGGGAGAATGTGAGCGTATCACCATGAAGTTTATCCACACCGTAGTGGAGTGTTTCTCATTCCCAATGGTTACAAGCAGACGCAGTTGCCCTATCGGCCAGATAGTGTCTCCACTAAAGCCAGTGAGCGGCGCCGTGGCCGGTACTAATTGGCTTCTTATTTCTGGACACAACTGTACAAAACAGTGTTCATACAGTACCTCTGCTGACGACCCTCCATCCACATACATGCGACGAACATTGTGCGTTCCAATGCTTATCTCAATAGTGAGAGGCGCATCAATCACATCGCTTGCTGTGATGGGAGGGAATGAGATTCCCTGCCACGTGAAAATTTTTGGCCAACTTTCTGCCTCGTGCGGCGTTGTCTGGATTGGATCATGTATATGGTCGAAGGTTTGTCCTTTTGGGGATCCTTCTTATCATACTTCTTGTTGCCTTTTCCATCCTTCCAATCCTTAACTAAGTGCTTGAGTTTACTTGATTTGATCAGTGACTCAATGTGCTTCTTGAGCTGGATACACTCCTCCGTACCATGGCCCTTGTCATTGTGGAACTCGCAGAAGCGATTTACTTGCCTACGGTCCGACGGAGTTGTCATTGGGGGAGGCCTTGGAAAATTTTCCCCCTCCGTCAACAAGATCTCCCGGTAGGACATCTTTAAGGGGGTAAACTTATCGTCCGGTCTCCCTCCTTTGTTCTGGCTCTTGTAGTCTGAGCCCTTGCTATTGTTCTGATTGCCTTGACCGCCCGACTGTCTCCGAGACTGGTCGTTTGACCGGTATCCATTTCCTCTGGATGGGTAAGCCGCGGCAACAACTGTTTCTCCCTCTATGAAATTTCTGAATCTTTCCATGAGGTCATCATATCTCTCTGGACGCTTGTCGTTGAGACGCCTGATCAATTCCCTGTCTGTTATGGCGTGCATGTAGTCAGAGATTTTCAGGAGTTCCGACATTGTTTTTGTGCGCGTGCACTCATCATTGAAGCGTTCAGTGAAGGCTTATGTGGACTCCCCCGGCCGTTGTTTGACAGTTGCCAATGAGACCGGATCCCTATTATACTTCTTCCTTTGAGTATAATTATTCTTGAACGCAATGCGTAGTTCCGTGAAACTATCAATGCTTCGTGGAGGGAGTCCCTCGAACCAGTCACGGGCATTGCCGATTAGGGTTGAATTGAACATTTGGCACCATATAGGCATAGGTCACCGCTCAATTTTAGCCTGCGTGTCGAATATTTTGAGGTGATCATCCGGATCACCAGTTCCATCATAGGTCTTGACACAAGCCGGCATGCGACGTTTGGTGTCCTCGGAGTAGTTCCGTATGCGGAGGGTGAATGGGTCTTCCCTGGGATCCGCCCATGGCACGGTGAGCCTAGGGTCATCCCATGGTTCACACCATGGGCGGGAAAGATCCTCCGCTTCTGCATCTCGATAATAAGGGCCACCATAATACTCATCATTGTTTGGAGGTGGTGGGGGGGGGGGGGGGTACGCCTAGGTCGGCGACACTTGGGCGGATGGTCATCCGAGTCTTCTCCTGACGGATCAGGAGACGGGGGTGGTGCCCCATCCCTCGGGCGAGGTCCGCTCTTTTGAGAAGAGTCGGGAGTCTTTTTCCCGGTGTCCACCCTATCCCACACACTTGTGCGGCGCGTGGCTCTAGTCAGCTCTCGATCTGGTCGCTCGGGTGAACCGTCGGACTTATCTCCCCCTTCTCGAGACTGCATTAGTTCCTGCATGAGGCGATCTCCTATGCGCTCGAACACATTCCTAGGTTGAGGGGTTTTCTCAAAGATGCCCTGGTCCTGAGGCCGGGTTTTCCTTTTCTTCTGATTTTAGGAAGAAGTGATTGGTCCAGTATTGCCAAAGTTGAGCCTAGACTGGAGACTCCTCCCTAGATTCAACCTTGATGCGATCCCCGGGACGATCCTATCAAAGTTCTGCGTGAGAACTCGAGTGAGATCTTCCTCGCTGAGTGGCTGGACTTCAACTTCCTCCTCGGTCGATGGTCTGCGCGGCTCCTTGTTAGGAGGATTGGGCGCACTCCCTGGATCAGGGTTATCCAGGGTTGATGTAGATGGGGGTGTTATGGAGATCGTGCTCGTTACCCCCAAGGGCTGAAAACCACCCCGGTTACCAGGTCCGCCCGCAAGGCGGCTAGGAGATTGATTGGGGATAAGTATCCCTTCCCCTTGGGACTTCCGATTTCCAGGATTCGCGTTCCTGGGATTAGCTTGCGGATGCCCCTTCGTCATTGGAAATTCAAGATGAGGTTTTGCTCTAGCTTAGTGTAATGGGTCCCACGGATGGCGCCAACTTGTTGATGCAAAAGTTGGGTGATCCTTGCTAGACCCGAATTAGGCTTAATTTGGGTTGGCTGGGCTCCGACTCCTGCACCAAGTGAACTGTTTTGGTTGGGATCTTGCACACTAAACAACACGTGTTAGGCTTACCGTGGGAATATTTCCCACGATTAGACTCCGGCGTGAGAGTAAGTAATCGGTTTAGGGTTTTATGTGAGTTAAGAGTACAGAACGTAATACCTTTGTGGAACCCTTGGGGGTTCCTTTTATAGGCAGTGGAACCCTAGTGGGCTGCCACTGATACTTCGGCCCCAAGGAAAGGATAACTATTAGAATTAGAATGATTGTTATCTTCTAACTTTGGTAGTGAATATCCTCCTCCTTTGGAGTGAACCTATTCCTAGACAGAATATGATTCTGTCTAACCCTATGCCGGCCACGCCGGGCCGTGGGCCGCACACATGTGTGCGCTCACTGTTCATCCAAGCCCATAAGCTTGAATGACATTATTCCCACCCATCTGTGATGGGCCGGATACGGGTAGTACCCGTGGGCCGGGTTCCTGACCCGACTGGGGACTATACGTCATCACTCAAGGTACTCCTCCTAATAAGTGTGAAAACACTTATCCTTTTACCATTTATTTCTAATAATAACAAGACTAAAACGTGTATTTAATGTTGTAAAAGGCGGAATTATGCGTGGTTTGTGTTTTTATTGTGTTTTAGGACAAAAATATGAAAAAGGAAGAAAACACGGGTTTTCACGGGCTTTTATCGAAGAAAAATACAAAAGACGAAGTCAAAAGATCAAAAGTGCAAGAAGAACGTAAGTCAAAGGCCTATTCTGAAGATTTATCGAAGAAAAAAGTCTAAAGACGGAAGTTTAACGAAGACGAAGAACCAAGTCTACTAAAAGAAGAAAATTAGAAGACGAGTTAAAGTTATCATTCGACTAATCCCGAGACAAAGTCGAGAAAGACGAGTTATTTAAAAGACGATAAGACAAGAAGAAAGAAGAAAAGAAACAACACCCTCCCTTCCCCTATATATAGTGTCCTAATATGTCATTAGGAGGAGAGTCTTAATTTTTTTAGTTTGGTAGGTAATTAGTGTGTGTTTTTACTTTTTCTCTCTCTAGCTTTTCTTTCAAGCTTATTAATCTTTCATCTTAATCTTGTAATTTTGAATCTTAATCCTCAATCTAATCAAGCTTTTTAGTTAATTATCATTCTAACTTTCTTAATCATAATCTATTGTTTTGCTTTATTAATCATGTAGTTGAGTTAATCTTGTTGATTGTGTGATTGATTTGCTTATTAGATTGTGCTTATTGATTTGGTGTGTTTGAGGTTTTTAGATTAATGTGCTTATTGCTTAATTTTTATGTTTTCTAATTTTTAAATAAGTTGATTTTGGTAGATTAATATTTTTGTAAAAAGTTGATTCTAAATAATTTGATTATTTAGTGTTTTTAAAAGTTTATAAATTGTGTCTTATTAGCTTTTTGTAAAAATCCATTTTGGTTAAGTTTTGGTAAGTGATTATTTGATTTTTGCTTATTTTGGTTTAATTCGGATTTTGAAAACCCTAGTATTCCGAACTGTTCCTGAATTCATTTATTCCGACTTAGGTTGAATTGTCAAGCATTCTGAATTATGAGAAGAATCCTTTATCCCGAATTAAGTAAAGAAATACAACATTCGGAACTAGGTGCCTAAGTATATTCCGGATTACTATCCGGAATACATTCCGGATTGCATACCAGACCAGGATCCTGAATTACTTCAAGAGCAACGGATTCCGGATAAGGTGTAAAACACCATATTCCGGATTGTTTAAACATTGTGGATTCCGAATAGTGTTAGGGATTCGGATTCCGAATAGTGTTAGGGATTTAGATTCCGGATTACGTCTAGGACATGTATTCCGGATTAGGTGCTAGCCGATCTAGGTGCTAGTATCAACTTAATGCCATTAAGCATTTGGAAACAATTATCTCTACCCGAGCTAGTCCCCACACGAATGACATTGGAGTTAGCTAACTGTACGGTTGCTTATCCGGTCGGGATAGCCGAAGATGTCTTCGTCGGTGTCGACAAATTCATCGTTCCGGCGGATTTTGTTGTCGTTGACTCCGAGATGGACCCCCGTGTTCCATTAATCGTTGGACGTCCATTCTTGAGGACCGGTCGCACTCTTATTGATGTAGCCGCGGGCGAATTAATCATGTGAGTTGGTGACGACATAATCGTCTTCAAAATAGGTAAACTTTCTAAGCAACCTTATGAACACGAGAGCGTTAATTTCATTGACGTACTTGATGAGGCTTGTGAAGAACATTTCAAAGACGCTTGTAAAAGTGGTTTTTTTTCTACCCATTGTTGAGACCGTTGCCTCTATTGCTCCCTCATTGACTCCATTTGGAGAAAGTGATTTTCTTTTGAATGAATTTGAAGCAACTTTAGGGGATGTGGACTTAAAATATGACGATTCTCCATCCGATTGGGATGAAGACATTCGTACCATTGAGAAACTTCTTAATGAGGACCATATTTCTCCACCTTCTCCTATGGAAATCATAAATGATGATCCGAATTTGATTAAGCCTTCCATCGACAATCCTCCGGATTTAGAGCTTAAGGATTTACCGTCTCATCTTGAATACGTTTTACTAGAAGACAATAAGAAGTTACCTGTCATCATTGCAAAGGACTTAAAAGAGGATGAAAAATTCCGACTTATCGATGTGCTCAAAAATCATAAGAAAGCAATTGCTTGGAAAATTTCCGACATCCGCGGAATTGATCCTAACTTTTGCACTCATAAAATTCTCATGGAAGATGACTTTAAACCCGCAATCCAAAGCCAAAGAAGGGTTAATCCAAAAATTCATGACGTCATCAAGAAAGAAGTTATCAAACTTCTAGATGCCGGAATGATTTACCCTATTTCGGATTCACCATGGGTTAGTCCCGTCCATTGTGTGCCTAAGAAAGGCGGAATAACCGTTGTTCCCAATGAAAACAACGAGTTGATTCCTACTCGACTTGTCACGGGTTGGCGAGTTTGCATAGATTATCGCAAGCTCAATGATGCCACTCGCAAGGATCATTTTCCTTTTCCTTTCATGGATCAAATGCTCGAGCGTTTAGCGGGTAATGACTACTATTGCTTCTTAGACGGTTTCTCCGGGTATTTTCAAATTCCTATCGATCCAAAAGACCAAGAGAAAACCACATTCACTTGTCCTTATGAAACATTTTCTTATAAAAGAATGCCTTTCGGCTTATGCAATGCTCCTGGGACTTTCAAAAGGTGTATGAGGGCTATATTCCATGACATGGTTGAAGAAACTATGGAAGTCTTTATGGACGATTTCTCGGTCTATGATGATTCTTTCTCTTCTTGTCTTGCCAATTTAGAACGTATGCTTAAACGGTGTGAAGACACTCGTCTTGTTCTTAATTAGGAAAAATGCCATTTCATGGTAAAAGAAGGTATTGTTCTTGGTCATAAAATTTCCAAAGCCGGTATTAAAGTTGACCGTGCTAAATTCGATGTGATTGCTAAATTACCTCCTCCTTCAACCGTGAAGGGTGTGAGAAGTTTTCTTGGTCATGCGGGCTTCTATCGTCGATTCATTCAAGATTTTTCTAAGATAGCTCGCCCGATGACCCACCTCTTCGAAAAAGATACTCCTTTTATCTTTTTTAAAGAGTGTCTCGAATCTTTCCATCTTCTTAAGGATAAATTAACTAAGGCACCCGTCTTAGTTACTCCTAATTGGGAGTTACCTTTTGAATTGATGTGTGATGCTAGCGACTTTGCTATTGGAGCGGTTTTGGGACAAAGAATCAACAAACATTTCCAACCAATCCATTACGCTAGCAAGACAATGACGGGGGCTCAATTGCATTATACCACTACCGAAAAAGAGCTTTTAGCTGTAGTGTATGCTTTTGAGAAATTCTGCCCCTATCTTGTGCTTTCCACCACCATCGTTTACACCGATCATTCCGCCTTGAATTACTTGTTGACCAAGCAAGATGCTAAACCGAGACTCCTTCGTTGGGTTTTGCTCCTACAAGAATTTAAAATCAAAATTCGTGATAACAAAAGAGCAGAAAACCTAGCCGCGGATCATCTTAGTAGAATCGAGGATCCTTATCAAGGGGAACTTCAAAATCAAGAGATTAATGAATCTTTTCCCCTTGAGGCCTTAATGTCTATTAACTCCAATCTTGACGATACCCCATGGTTTGCGGACATTGCAAACTATTTAGCGGGCGGTGTTCTTATGGAAGGGTTAACGTCCCAACAAACGAAAAAGTTCTTCAAGGACATTAAGCACTATTATTGGGACGACCCTTACCTTTTCAAGCAATGTGCGGATCTTGTTATTCGTAGGTGTGTTGATGGGCCGGCAGCTTTACTAATCCTAGAAGCTTGCCACAAAGGACCCACCGGTGGTCACTTTGGTCCTAACTATACCACGAAGAAAGTTTTCGACTCCGGATTTTATTGGCCCACCATTTATCATGACGCTCATGAAATGGTTAAGCATTGTGATGCTTGCCAAAGACAAGGCAAGATGACACATAAAGATGAGATGCCTCAAAATTTCATCCAAGAATGTGAAATCTTTGACGTATGGGGCATCGACTTTATGGGACCATTTCCATCATCCAAAGGGAACAAGTACATCCTCGTAGCCGTTGACTACATATCCAAATGGGTTGAAGCAAAGGCTTTACCTACTAACGATGCGAGGGTGGTTGTGAACTTTCTGAAACAATTATTTGCTCGATTCGGTGTTACTCGTGCTATCATTAGTAATCGCGTGACTCATTTCTGCAATGATAAATTTGCACAAGTCATGGCTAAGTATGGTGTCAATCACCGTCTTTCCACCACACATCATCCACAAACAAATGGTCACGCCGAGATTTCGAACCGTGGCCTTAATAGAATCTTAGAGCGAACTGTGGGAGAGCATCGTGCCTCATGGGCCGATAAGTTAGATGATGCATTGTGAGCTTTCCGTACCGCATATAAGACACCTATTGGTTGCACTCCATATCGTCTTGTGTACGGAAAGGCATGCCACCTCCCCATTGAGTTGGAGCATAAGGCTTATTGGGCCTTGAAATGGGCTAATTTTGATATCAACAAAGCGGGTGATCTTAGGAAGATCCAACTCAATGAACTACATGAACTTAGGAATGAATCTTATGAAAATTCGTTGATTTATAAGGAGAAAACCAAGCTCATTCATGATTCTAAGATCAAAAACCGAGAGTTCAAAATTGGTGATCAAGTTTTACTCTTTAACTCTCGGTTGAAAATCTTTTCGGGCAAGCTTAAGAGCCGTTGGTCTGGTCCATTCATCGTTGCTAAAGTCTTCCCTTATGACACCATTGAGTTATCGCAACCAAATGGGCCAAATTTTAAAGTGAATGGCCAGCGTGTTAAATTGTACTTTGGTGAGGACATCTCTCATGAGATGATTCCATCCCTCACCACGTTTCCCTTGAATTAATTCTGGGTCGAGTCAGACTCGTGACTCGGTTAACAAAAACAAGCGCTTCTCGGGAGACAACCCGATGACCTATCCTTTACCCGCTTTTCATAATAAGTGTAAGGGCTACATAGGTGTTTGTTGTCTTGTTTATTGTGATGTACAGGGATTAAAGCTTCAAAGAGCACTTTTGATGATATTTGACAACCCGTGATCCCGTGTACCCGTCTTCCCGGTTCTATCCTAAATCTTGTGATTCAATATTTCATATCTTAATGTTGACATTGAAATCACTTTATTTGTCCTTTCCTTAGCAAGATTTAAGCAACGTGCACAATGTGCTAAGTGTAGGGGAGTCTACTCCCACATGCTTAAACATTGAGGGCAATGTTTATATCAAGTGTAGGGGGGACTTCTATCAAAGTTAAGTGGGCTTTTCCATTAATTTGTCCTCATTTTAACCGGAAAATCTAATTTTTCGACATTTTTCAAAATTTTTGATCTATTTAGGCCGAGTAGTATTTTTCATTTATTCTCTTTTATGTTCTTTCCTTTTGTTATCGCATCGTATGTATATATTTCATTTCAAAAATAAATTCAAAAGAGAAAATAAAGGAATAAAATAGTTTTAATGAGTTTAGATGTCTTTGATATATTAGGTCCGTCATGAATCTTTCGACTCAACCCGAGTTTACTTATCTAAGTTTACTCTAGCTAGTATACTTAACGTGTTTAAATCAAGTTTTTCTAGGCTTTTATATAGGGAACTTTAAAACGCGAAAGTCTTAACTCATACAGGTTAAGAACAAGAACTTTTCGCAAGTTCCTATAATTGATCCTAGAAAGTCGTTTATCAAGGGAACTTTAAAATACGAATTATAAACTTGAAAAAGTCTAAGAAGTTGCAAGATCCTATAGATGACTTGAAAACCCAAAACTTTGATTTAATAGGCTAAGCCTCCACGAGTCTCACTCCTTGAGATTTTAAATTGTGGAAAACGAAAGATGACAGAGTCAATTATAAGTTTGGTATTCTTTCATGAATTTATGTGAGTTAATTATGAGCTTTTTCTCCCATCGCTTGTTAATAAATAATTGCAATAAATAAGGTCTTACGATTTGAAAAGTTACTTAGCTTCTAGCACAAGATCGTTTAAAAGTTGCTCGGTATTGATTAGAGTTCATAGCCAAGGCATAACTTATTGAAGCGGGATGCGAAGATTGGCGAGTCCGAAAAGGTCCTAACAAGGCATGAGGGCTACATTTTGTTGCTAAAGATCCCAAGTGATGTGAAGAATCATTTATCAAAAATCAATATGAAGGATCGAGACACACGAAGAAAAGTAAATACTCCCCTAAAGATCATGGAGAAGTCTATCCGAAAAGACCCTAGCAAGGTATGAGGATAAATAGATCCAAGTCCTAAAAGGAGGCGGATCGTTGTATATCAAAATCCAAAATAAAGATTGGAGAAAAATGAAGAAGTCGTGGTCCAAGTATGAAGAATCTCTAAAAAACTTCAAGTGAAGAAATTCCTATTATGAAGAGAAGACCATTATTTCAAGAACGTCTCTCAAGATTTGAAGTATGAAGGCAATGACAAATATCGGTCCGAGAAAGGTCTCAAATCATGAAGCGAGTTATGCCAAGATATGAACTTTATGAGGTCCCGAGAAGCAATATTAAAAGATTTTGTCCTTTAGCTAACTATTGAATCGTCCTACTTTATTTTCAGCCTAAATAAACTATCGAAATAAGTCAACAATACATCCTCGTGATCATTCAAGACAATAATGAAATATAAGAGATACACCTAGGAATAAGGGAGTCTAAGTAAATAATTGGGCCATATGAGTGAGTGTTAGCTTACTAAATTATAATAACAATGATCTCGTTTTTAAGCTTGGTTTAGGGAACGTGAAACTTGAGGGTGATAAACATTCATGACAACCAAAGCCCTAATGTAAGTCTTCGATCTCTTTACTTGTTCTTCCTTCAAGCATTTTGTATATATATTTCTATCTTTTTAGTTTCCTTAGTGTTTAGTATTTAATAAAGGCAAAGGTGGGTTAATTATGATGAAAAATGTAAACCATGCTTTGAAATTAATACGTTGCATGAGGGCATTGCAAGGGTCAAGTGTAGGGGATTTAATAAGTGTGAAAACACTTATCCTTTTACCACTTATTTCTAATAATAACAAGACCAAAACGTGTATTTAATGTCGTAAAAGGCAGAATTATGTGTGGTTTGTGTTTTTATTGTGTTTTAGGACAAAAATATGAAAAAGGAAGAAAACACGGGCTTTCACGGGCTTTTATCGAAGAAAAAGACAAAAGACGAAGTCAAAAGATCAAAAGTGCAAGAAGAACGGAAGTCAAAGGCCTATTTTGAAGATTTATCGAAGAAAAAAGTCTAAAGACGGAAGTTAAGGAAGTCGAAGAACCAAGTCTACTAAAAGAAGAAAATTAGAAGACGAGTTCAAGTTATCATTCGACTAATCCCGAGACAAAGTCGAGAAAGACGAGTTATTTTAAAGACGAGAAGACAAGAAGAAAGAAGAAAAGAAACAACACCCTCCCTTCCCCTATATATAGTGTCCTAATATGTCATTAGGAGGAGAGTCTTTATTTTTTTAGTTTGGTAGGTAATTAGTGTGTGTTTTTACTTTTTCTCTCTCTAGCTTTTCTTTCAAGCTTATTAATCTTTCATCTTAATCTTGTAATTTTGAATCTTAATCTTCAATCTAATCAAGCTTTTTATTTAATTCTCATTCTACCTTTCTTAATCATAATCTATTGTTTTGCTTTATTAATCATGTAGTTGAGTTAATCTTGTTGATTGTGTGATTGATTTGCTTATTATATTGTGCTTATTGATTTGGTGTGTTCGAGGTTTTTAGATTAATGTGCTTATTGCTTAATTTTTATGTTTTCTAGTTTTTAAATAAGTTGATTTTGGTAGATTAATATTTTTATAAAAAGTTGATTCTAAATAATTTGATTATTTAGTGTTTTTAAAAGTTTTTAAATTGTGTCTTATTAGCTTTTTCTAAAAATCCATTTTGGTTAAGTTTTGGTCAGTGCTTATTTTATTTTTGCTTATTTTGGTTTAATTCGGATTTTGAAAACCCTAGTATTCCGAACTGTTCTTGAATTCATTTATTCCGACTTAGGCTGAGTTGTCAAGCATTCCGAATTATGAGAAGAATCCTTTATCCCGGATTAAGTAAAGAAATACAACATTCCGAACTAGGTGCCTAAGTATATTCCGGAGGATTATCCGGAATACATTACAGATTGCATACCAGACCAGGATCCCGAATTACTTCAAGAGCAACGGATTCCGGATAAGGTGTAAAACACCATATTCCGGATTGTTTAAACTTTGTGGATTCCGAATAGTGTTAGGGATTCAGATTCCGAATAGTGTTAGGGATTTAGATTCCGGATTACGTCTAGGACACGTATTCCGGATTATGTTCAATTCCTTCTTTCCGAATTGTGTGTTGGACCAGCATTCCGAACTACGTACAAGATTGATATTCTAGATTACGTGTGTAATCCTTATTCCGAATTAGTAGAATCTTCTGGATTCCAGATTAAGTATAGTACGTGGATTCCGAATAAGGTTAAATATTTGGGGATTCTGACTTGTGTTCAAGTTTTGATTTCCCGAATTGTTTTAATTTTCAAACTTTAATTTTTCCCGCCATTTTTCTTAAGTATTATTTTAATTATTTTATCTTAGCTAATTTTCAAGTTTACGTTTTTATAAAGTTTGAATTTTTATAAAGTTTTCACATTTACTTTTTATCGAGTTTTGATCTTTTGTCAATTATTTTAAAAAGTCTTAATTTTTATTTTAATCTTTTCAAGTTTTTAACTTTATTTCTTAAATAGTTAATCACCTTTAGTTTCTTTGACCAAGTTCTACTGTGCATCATTCATTCTAGAAAAGCACTAAAGGTTAGACATCCTTCCTTTATTTTTATGTTTAATAGTTTTAACGTTTATAGACTTAGTTAATCAAGCTCCCCCTTTTAGTGACCAACACCAATAATTCCACCTTAAACCGTGATCAATTCGAATTGATACCGAGAACGAACGAGTACACATATGCAAAATACATTAAATCACCTCCTTAAGTTTGTTTCTTTTAACTTCTATCTCAGAGAGCTTCTTTCTCTGTGTTTCTTTGACAGTGGGAGAGATTTGTTTTAAAGCCTCTTTGCTTTTCTGTTCAGCGATTTTAAGATCAGCAAGTCTCTTGTGTTTAACCATATGAGCACGCGCTTCTTCAAGGGTCATGGCTTCTTCTCCAACACTTCTGAACTTGTTAAGCTTTGGTAGCCTAACAATGGATCCTTCTTCCTCTTGCAGAGAACTCAACATCATACTTTAATCATCAACATTAGCAATGGATTTACCTTTGTCTACTGAAACATCTAGGATAGGAGATGGTGAAAAGGTTTTTTCATAGCTTTTGTTTAGATGTGTAGCAAATCTTTCAAAGTCTTTGGTAAGGTGTAGGATATTGTAAATCTAGCTTATGTTTTAGAGAGAGAAAGAGATAGAAACTTGGTGGATTTCACACACTTCTAGAGAGAGAAATTAAAGAACTATGTGTAATTGAAAATGAAACCACACCCTCACCATCTAAGGAGAGGGTTTATATACACAAGCCCATAAGATGGGCTTGGGCTTACAAGTTGGGCCGGCCTACACAAATTGTAGGCTAGGCTTAGCCTTGTTTGCTTAATATTAGTAAAACTAAACTACGAGCTATAACTTAGACTATTGTTGGAGTGAATGATCCTTTCTAATACGTAAAACGTATTTCCAACAATATCCCCTAAGGGAGGTCACTCCAGACAAGGGCGTTACCCAAGTTACAATAATAAAATAAACCTAGCATACTATGCTTGTCTTGAGCTCGTAGTCTTCGTCTTTCTTTTCTTTTTCTTTTCTGGTGAACATGCTGATGTGATCATTGATATCAATCTTGAGCATTAATCTCTTTCCTTGATCTTGTGCATCAATCACTTGTGATTTTGGCCTCCTCGTGACCGCATGTCCCACATACTTATACCTTCGTAATTCTTGAAATCTTCAGAGTTTGATACAGCGGAAGACTTGACTTTTAGGCTTTCTAGAATTAGATGAAGTATTAAGTGCATAAAGTATAAGCATGCGGGGACGACTTCTTCTCGGATTCCGCAACGCCACCATCTTCAAATGCAGCAACATAAGTAGACACGAATGAAATGGCTTTGAACATTTCATTCTAATTCGGTAGCATTTTACCTCCGGTCGATGAAGACCGTTGGACGATATAAAATATCGTACTTGTGGCAGGTAGATTTAATTAAAAATTTCCTTGACAAGATTTCGCGGGTAAACCTGTTCTCTTTAATCGACCGTCCAAAGCTGACTGCGAACGTAAAGAGTGAATCATTTGGATAAAATTATCCGTATGATTGAATTCGTCAATTCCGATTCCTGGAACAAGTTTGATTCATTAAAGAATCGCACTATCGTTGCTTTCCAGTTTTCACGAGCTTGATTCATATAGAATCTTGCAAGTTACCTACCAAGTGCTGCTTGAAGTTAACACTAGAAGGATTTCCACTCATCACTGTGAACACTATGGAGTGTCACTCTGAGTGTTCTGGCAAGATCATTGAGATATTGCGTAGAGGCCTGGAACGTGTTTAATTTCAGTTAAGAATTAAACCACTGTTGCTTTCTAGTTATCACAAGTTTGATTTTAGAGAATCGTACAAGTCACCTACCATGAGCTTTTTGATATTCGCTCAAGAAGGATTTCCATCTTCATTGTAAATACTTTCGTATTACTCGGATGTTCAGGCAAGATCATGAAGATTTTGCGTAGGACTCTTTAATATCATTCTTACTTTCACAGAGTGTGAAGAAGCAAGGAAATATGGAAATGTGTCCTAATGAGATATTTGATGATCTCAAATGGCTCTAGACTCAATCGTGCATTTTGGATTTTAGTGATCGGAGGCTGGAGAGGAGTGCCACCATTTCAATACCAATTTATTCGGAGTGATTAAATAATGCGTTGTCTCCGTGTGATTAAAACAAATACCTTTTGAGAGATATCTGAGTTAGCTGGGATGGGTTGTTCATTGCATCACTGGGTCCATGATGTCGATCTTCAATATCGAGCATCATTAAAATGATCTCAATAGCGTATGTGTTGACCCGGTTTCTGCCTAAGGTTGTAAGGAGGGCTTCTTTCTTTAGACCCTTTATCTTTACCATTATTTTTCATTCTTCAACCCCTTCAATGCTTACCAATACGTCATAACTAGCACCTTGTTGTGATTGTTCTAGTTCTAACTTAAGTACTTGGTCGGCATTCAGCTACGTTCACAATCTTTCCCCATCTTTCCTAAGGACTACTATTTCTAGCTATGGAATGTCCTTGGTAAGATTCCTCCGGTTTGGGAAGAATCATTGGACTTAACCTATCCCACCATCCTTATGTCACCACAATCTTCATCGTCGTAAAATAAATGGGTTTAGGGTAAGTATATGTCACAATGAATTCCATTTTGATATAGCAAATCCACTTTGCTCCCCCTTAACATATGCCACGATATTCGAAAACATTTCGCACATGTCGGGATGAGCCATCACGTTAAGTCAAACCATTTGTGATAATTTCCCATATTAAATCACATTTTCTCCCCCATATTAAAAATATAAACTCAATCGATGTTTTTAATATCAATTGATTTAATGAAGTTTTAGCAAATATTTTGGGAAGAAAAATGCAAGTCCTTTTAATCTTCATGAGACCAATTTGTGAGATATGATACCGATTTGTAACATGATCACATATTCACCATATAAGAATGAATTGACAAGGTTGGACCTGATTGATGAGAACATCATATGATAAGATCAAATGGTTCTTGTTCATGAATGTTGGTCGCCTCGTCACGTCTGAATTCGTATCTTGACACCACATATACGATTGGTATTGTTGTCTTGACACCAATTTGTGAACTTGGCACGTTCGGCATCGAAGATTCTGAATGCTTGACAATTGCTCCCCCTCAATTGTTGACCCGTGTTCTATTGAAAGAGTTGTAGTCATCGTTTGAGTAGTCGCATCGTCGAGTATGTAAATACCAAATGTAGATAGCTATGGTTGTAGAGATTATAACTTTATAAAAACAAGACTTCTCTTGTTTTAACAAATAAATGCACTGATGCGTACATAGATTTGTGTTAGACCAAGTTATAAAGTAAACTTGATCCCTTACAAGGTTTTAAAGTAAACCTTGCCTGAGAAAATTAATTCCCGTTGTGAGCCAAAGCTTTCATAAGAAATACTTGACTTTAATGTGAAAACTGGGTTGCAGTCTGAAATAACTACAAGCCATTTGGGCATGTTTTATGAAATATTTACAACTTTTGTACGAACTCTAATTATGGCGCCGTGTCAATATTAATCGACATTTCTAATGCCGTAAATATTATCGTACCAAAAGACATGCCTTTGAAAAATAAAGTAAAAATATTTTTGGATTTTTCTAGATTTTTTAATTTTTATGGTTTTTATATGGTTTTATATTTTTGTATTTTGCTTTTGTGGATAAAAATATAAACAGTATATACAGATGATCACCAGGGATACAGAGAATAGTTTACCACCACTATTCTTTCGCTTCATCTGCCAGTTCCTTTAGAGTCTCAGGCGAGAAGGTTCTCAAACCTAGCTTGTCGGCCAAAAATTCCATTCGAGCGCGATCTAAAGCCTTCGTGAAAATATCCACCAATTGTTACTCAGATCGGAAAAAGTAAAGCTCGATCACTCCATTTTCCACTTGCTCCTTGATAAAGTGGTAGCGAATGTCAATATGCTTCGACCGGGAGAATTGAACATTGTTGCAACATAAGGCAATTGCACTCTTGTTGTCACAGTACATCGGAATCTTGTTAAAACCTAGACCATAGTCGGTTAATTGTGATCTCATCCAAAGAATCTGAGCACAACAACCGGACATAGCTATGTATTCTGGTTCCGTACTTGAAATTGCAGCGCTTTTCTGCCTTTTTGATGCCCAACTGATTAGTCGATCTCCTAATAGTTGCAAAGTTCCACTCGTGCTACGCCTTGTATCTTGACAACCCGCGTGATCCGCATCTGCATATGCCATAAGTGCAATCGAAGAGTCCTTCGAAATACCAAAGTCCCCGATTAATGGTTCCTTTAAGATATCGAAAGATCCGTTTAACAGTAGCTAAGTGTAACTTAGTAGGCCGAGTTTGATACCAAGCACACATACAGATAGCAAACTGAAGATCAGGTCGACTAGCTGTGATATACAAAAGGGTACCGATCATTCCACGATAAAGTGTCGGATCAACGACAACTCCATGTGGATCTGCATCAAGCTTAGTTCGTTCCACCATTGGAGTATCCACGGGGTCGCAAGATTCTATCTTATATTTCTTAAGCGAATCACGGGCATACTTGGGTTGATTGATAAAGATGCCTCTATGACTCTGAGATATCTGAAGACCTAAGAAGAATGATACCTTGCCCATCATTTACATCTTAAACTTGGAAGACATGAGTGTCCCAAACTCATCGGATAATGTTTGGGTCGAGGCTACAAATATAATATCATCAACATATATTTTTACCATAATCATATCTTTACCTCGTTTCTGAATGACCAGCGTGGGATCCACCTTGCATTTAGTGAAGCCTTGCGTAATAAGGAATTGTGACAATAGATCATACTATACGCGTGGATCTTGCTTCAACCCCTAGAGAGCCTTCTTAAGCTTGTACACATGATTAGGATATTTAGGATTCACAAAACCATCCGGGTGTTGAACATAGACCTCTTCCTTGATTTCACCATTAAGAAATGTCGTCTTCACATCCATCTGATAGACGATCATATTCATGTGGGCTGCATAAGCGAGGAATAGTCTAATAGCTTCCAAACGGGCAACAGGTTCAAAGGATTCCATAAAGTCGATGCCTAATAATTGCTTGTATCCACGAGCTACTAGTCGAGCTTTGTTCTTCAATATTCCTCCTAACTCATCGAGTTTCACCTTGTAAACCCATTTCAAAGTGAGTAACTGCACTTGATCCGGGCATGGGACAAGTTCCCATACTTCAAGACGTATAAATTCATTAAGTTCTTCTTGCATAGCTTCTATCTAACAGGACTGAGTAAAAGCTTCTTGCCATGTCTTAGGTTCAACTTCAGTGAGAAAAGCATCAAAATGACAAAACATTGCATTTTCTTGTAACTGACTTCGTGTGGATACCGGACGATTAGGGTCACCAATAATAGAATCTATAGGATGATCCTTTGTCCACTTGCTTTCATGTTCACGAATCCGTAGATTGGAACCATAACTATTTGTCTAGTTGTGTTTATTCTTAATACTCATAACTATTTGTCACAACTCTTTGTCACGTTTACATCAAATCTGTCCATCAAAACAGTTACATTTTTGTCTCACTGGTTATTATATCCTGGTCAAATGGTTCTCTCATGGTCAAATGTTTACTTATCTAGTTTTAACAGCATTTTCTGAATTTTGTTCTGGTAATTTTCATGCACATGAAGATGAAGATGAGCCCAGAAAGTCAGATTCAGAAAAGGCAAGTTCCTAAAATCCAGGAAAAATTACTTTTTGATCCCGATGGCAACGATCGCACTGATTGCGATGGATGACTTGTGATGGAGCCATTACGATGGCTCACCGCGATGGTCTGTTGCGATGGTGCCATTCCGATGGCCCATTGCGACGGAACCATTGTGATGGGTACCATCGCGATGGCTTCCATCATGTTGTGATGGATGTGGTACTAGACTGCGATGGGACTGCGATGGACTCATTTTTCTTTACATTACGATAGGACTGTGATGGTGTCCATCAGTTTGCGATGGAACCATCGAGATGATGTGCAATATGACTGCAATGGCAAAATGAATACGATGCAGTTTGACAAAAACTTTGTGACCAGTTTATCAAAAAACGAGACCATGTAGTTCAAAACTTGCCGAGACCAAAACTGATCATTACACTCCAACCTTTTTACTCCTCAACACCAAGCACTAACCTAATGCCCATCGTCACCTAATTCCCTCTATACATCAAGACTCGAAACAAAATGAAATACTTAATCTCAGATTCTTCAAACTTTCAATGATCCTAAAGATCATGTAAGTTTGATATGTATCATCCCTGATCTGTGTTCATATTCGAATAAAAAATATAAGAAACCAAACTAGAAAGTTTGTTCTTTTATGTTTCGATTCAAGTAGACTCCCATCACATCCAACAAAAACGACATGCAACAACAACACCTACCTGAGATCTTAATTCTTAAGATCATGATGAATTGAAAAATCCATCTTCTTTTCGAAATCTTATGTAATTCGAAGATATAGGATCGTCAGTTTGTTTGATGTCTAAGTCGAAGGAGAACCCATGGAGGCGTTTGACTTGTGGCTTATTTCGTATCATAGAAAGATGTGACTGATTGAATACTCGGATGAGTATGCATGATGAAATGATGGGACTTTGTTTGCAGTCATATGGATTAGATGGTATTTTTTTGTGGCTGACTGTAGATGAAGTAAGGGCTGTCAAAATTTGGAGATCGTTAAGATTGAGAGATGATAGAAAAAATGGGGCAGAGTAAAATGAGATTAGGGTTAACAGATTTTTTGTGTGGCTGAGAGAAAATGGTGGAGATGGGGGCGGATGTTTCTAGGTGTATGTTTAGGGATGTGATTTGGTTAAGTGATACCAAATCTCAAGGGTTTGGTGTTATATCCTAATATCAATTGGACCGGGTTGTAGCTTTATCAAGTGGACCGAGTATCACTTTTCTAGCAGTGTGGGATGCAAATGTTTTTTTGTATCTTTAAACTTTTAGCAAGTGTGGGCTGTGTCTCTTGAAAAGTAATATGGGCCGAATATGATATAATCACTTTCTTGCCATATTAGATGTAAACTTATGGTTTACTGACAAAGTGAGAAATTTAAAAAATAAAATAAAAATTGTTATATCAAAATTTTATTTATTATTTCATATGATAAATGTTAAATATTTTGATTAACGGTTTTGAATGTGACGTGGCAAAGAGACAATACAAAGTGAAAATTTTATTTTGACGAGACCGAAAAAATGGCTATATTTTTAGTGGCTACGGATGTTTTGATCGGGTATTATTATTTGAAGATGAAGACGGATTTTTCGAAGGCGTGTACTTATTTTATCTTTGAAAGATAACTTGTTCGTGCTTAATCTTAGAATCAAGACTTGTTTATCTGGTTTCCGGGTTCGGGGTGGTTCGTTGATGACCCGGATAACTATCACTTAAAGGGGTTACATTGTTGTACTCAGTGTCACGCGCATAGTCGACGTGGATAATTTCAAGAGGTGTTGTGCTTATATACTTCTTCAGTAACGTATTGGGTACTTACAGATTTCTCCACCGCTCCTCATTCAACAATAGTGAAAGCTTAAGTCACAAGATCGAGGGATTCTTATTTTGTTTCACGTTTGGTATATCTGATTCATTCCATCAGTGGTCACTTCAAATTGCCTACAAGGGGGTTGGTAAAGATATCCATGGAGAGTTTATGAGTAGAGAATTTTGATCAACAGTTGATCCTCACAAAATATGTAATTCACCTTATTTATTATTCTCACGAGATTTCAGGTACATGTGCGTACGATTTATTGCTGGTTCCGAGGATTCGAAACCATCAAGGGGAAGAAGAAGACACATTGAACGCACAACGATTACACGTGATGAACTTCATACCTTCTTTTGATTTGAAGACATTCCGGAAAGACATTTGTCATAACCGCAGAGAAAATCAGTGTTTTAACTCGTGGCGTTATCGATCTCTAAACGGTACACTACTGATTCGATGTTTAATTGTTTTGATGTTGCAATTATTCATCATCATTATCCTATATGGAGAGATATGCATTCCCGGGACTTAATTGACTCTGGTGCATCTCCGGAAGAAGATATGTGCATTTCTGGGACTTAATTGACTTTGGTGTTACGATGTCAACTTCATGAATGGGATAAAGTGTCTACTTTAGTATTTGAGCTTCATACTTGGCATTGGTTTACTTTCTTCAACTACGTGGGGGAAGAAATGTCTTGATTCTTTCTAGTATGCATAACTTGAACTCTCAGGGGGAAGAAAAATTCAGAAGAATTATTCAAGCGTGAGAAGAAAAGTTGTTGATCTACTTGGTGTGCCCCAAACTTTCAATCCCTTATAGCAACATTATCATTTTATATGATGGGGTTTGCTTGTTAAATTCCGATGTGCGCTTAATCATTCTAAGCTTTATTGAAAGCTTTGAAGTTGCTTATGAGGATTGCCGGTTTGGGGGAAAGCTATTAATGCTTCTACATCAAGAAGATGTGGCATGAATTAGGGGGAAGTTAATTCAGAAGCTTCTCCTTAACCAGAAGTATATGGATTACTTAGCTCGTGCCGTTACAGTATTTCTACTACAAGTTACTTTAAAGATGAGTCGTTTTGAAGTGAAGACTTGAAGTCAAAGACCTTAGAAGACTTCATCAGCATTGGACGCTTCATGGAAGCTTTTGTTCTTAATCATTATGTACTTGTTAGGAAGAATATTGTAAGGAATTCTACACGTCGTCCCATGGGGGAAGATTGTTGGAAATTCACTTTGTGTGACGACATTTAAGAATTCCCATTAGTTATCATAGTCACACACGCATAGACTAGACTAGGTAACGATGTATAGTTTAGGTTTCGTGTGACTATATATACCCCTCCAAGGCTTCCAAGGAGGGGGTTGTTGTTTGTTTTTCCATTATTCACTTTGAATACATTTTCCTTTTCTTTCACACACAACCTTCTCTACTTCAGGTCTCTGATGAGATGATCCACACATCAGATGTCTCTCCAACTGTTAGTGGTTCACCACCAAACAGGACATCCAATGTGATGGACATTAATGCATTAACTGCTTTGTGTAGTACTTTGGCTAAACATGTTAAAGAGTTACAAGATGCCAAGGCTTATCAAGAAAAGCAGATTGAAAAGCTTGATAGCAAGATCAAGAAGCTCGGGAGAAGAGAAAATCCATGGATCAGGCATCACAAATCTATCCATAGAGCTCAGCTACGGGAGCAGAAGAAAAAGCTCGAGGATTTCAGAAGGGAACAACTAAAAGCATCCAAATAGAGGAGGAAATCAAGTGAAGCTGGTCCTTCTTCTGGTATTGGATCAAGACATAGGGAAGATGCTGACAATGAGGTGAGGAATATTTCTGATGAGGAAGAAAGGAATGATGGAGTTAAGCATTTTATGGATACTAACGCTCAATAACAACCACCATCATACCATCAAGAAGTGGTTACTACACATGTACCATCTGCACAACTAGATGAAGCTACGGAGACTGCTACATAATAACCACAACAACAATCACCACCACCATAAGAAGCTCAAGAGACAGACTTGGATAGGTTTGGAGAAGAGCTTCAGGCTATTGATGTAACTTTTGGAATCAACAAGCCTCAATAACAACAGCCAACTCAATCACTAGAGAAAGAAGTAGTGAGAGAAGGTGATGAGTCAAACAACACTGAGGAGATACATGCTGAAGAATCAGTCTCAGTTGAACTGAAAGTATCAGGTGATACAATGGTAGTAAGTGATAAAGGCAGCAATGTGTCAACTACAGGTGAAAGTACTTGTAACACCCCACTTTGATAAGTGGACCATTACGCGTAATTATGGCGTGTCATCAAAGCATGCAAGGTAATATGTAGTAAAACATACATGACCATAGGGTAAACCGGAATCAAACATCGGTTACCAAACATAAGCCCAAAACAAAATAAAGTGAATGAAGTGAATGAAAGAGTTAAACAAGCATAAGTATATGAAGGCAAAAGGAGAAGAAGTCTATGGCAGCTTCCATCCTATGCATGTCCTCCAAAATGCTCGAGTCTGTCCTTGGGTACCTGCCGTTTTGGGACATGGATAGGAAAGTAACGGCTGAACATAACGCTCAATGCACGGATATACAAGCATGAAATGAATAATATAAGCATGAATAACATATAGCAGCGGAAATGTATATGTCCTGGAAAACCTGGTTATATCTTAGTAAAACTGGTTTTATAGTTTGAAAAGCCTTATGTTTATCTTGTAAAATCTGTTTAACATGTTTACCATTAGCCAATATAGGTCATGAAAATATCAACGTGCATGAATACTTGGAGGGGTGACCTCGTCATGCAAATTAGAGGGGCTGCCTCTAATTTAATATACTGTTTGGGTAGGAGGGGTCAACTCCTTGTGAAGGATGCAAGGCACACACCATATTCACCTGAATAATCTGTTGAAAACATGTAAAATAGGATGCACCCATACGCCCCACCTGATAATAATAAATGTCCAAAAGCTAAAAGGGACGCCACGAGCTATCACTCTGTCGTGGTGAAGTCATAACACTGGTGCCTCCAGTGTTATGGTTATGGTACCTCCATAACTAGGTGAATCTGGTCATGCATGTATATGGCTTTAGGTATTCTAATTAAACATAAGCAATTCAAAAACATATAAACATATACTGGGGAAAACAGTTGGCTGCATACGAGAAATCCTAATAAGGAAGAATGTCCATACTGAAAGGACAGAGAATCCGTACCTTGTGTCCAGTGAACGAAGAAGACGAACAGAAGAGAGTCCTACTTCATTCTCACTAATGCTACATAGATAATATAAGTGTATAAGTATTCTGATTACTAAGTACGTAACCGGTTTTATATCATGTCTTAGCTTGTTTTATATGTTCATGTCATGTTTTACTGATTTTAACGTTATGCTGTGTTTATCATGTATTCTGGATATTCTGATTAAGTATTACTTGTATTTCTTGTATTATTATTCTTGTTGTATAATAATAAGTAACTTTCTAAAAATAGAAGGTTTCTTAAAATAGAAAAAGTTTCCAAAAATAGAAAGTTTCCAAAAATAGAAAGTTTCCAAAAATAGATTTACTGCTTAAAATAGATAGGTTTCTAAAAATAGAAAGTTTTCATAAATAGATTAACTGCTTAAAATAAATGAGTTTCTAAAAATAGATAGTTTCCATAAATAGAAATAAGCTGGATTTATAAGCTTAGTTTTACTGATTAATTGTACTAAGTCATGTCATTAATAGTATAGTTTATTAATTATAACATGTAAATTACATAAACTATAGGTTATAAGATTTAATTAAATATAAACATGATTTAATTAAATTACGTGTATAGTATACTTAGGTTAAAACATGTATTAATATTAATATTAATATAACCTAAGTCATGATAATTAATTAATTCCATGTCATGTTTAATAATTAATTAATATTATAGTGTACAATAAATAATTAAATACTTAGGTTAAAAACATGTATTATTAAATAATAATAATAAACATAAGTCCATGTTAATTAATTAAGTATATGTCATGCTTAAATAATTAATTAATACTATAGTCTAATTTAAATAAAACAAATACTTAGGTTAAACATGTATTCTTGTCTAAATAATAATAACCTAAGGCATGTTAAATTAAATTAATTAATAGCCATGGTTTAATTAATTTAATTCCATGTTAAAATAATATAACTTGTGATGTAACATGTAGAAAACATGACTTGTTAAAAAAACATTCCCATGACAAACCCGTGTTTTATATTTAAGCCGAACCAAACAACCCCTTAATAGCCCTCGAACTGCCAACCAAACACTCCCTTAACTGTTTATAAAATCAGAAACCAAACACCCCCTTACTGCCAGTTTTTCCCACTGGTAGTTATATTGTTGCCGCCGGCAGTAGCCGGTTACCCCTGCTTGTATTAAATTCCTATCGAGACCACTAGTGTCTCGGTTCCCACCGATTGGCCAAAAACACCACTGGCCGCAGCTAGTGGTTTTCCCCTGCTTGGCTTGTGTTACCCCCGTCTGAACAAAACCAAGCCAACACCCAATTAGGGTTGCGGCTGGTGGCATTCTTTTACCACCGAGACCATGAATCGTCTCGGTTTGTGTGCAAACTGGCCAAAACGAAAAACCCTCATTAATCTAACATTAATATTACGTGTTTTTAACATGTTCTAGACCTGGATTCGTGATTCATTACTCAAAGAAAGAAAATTAAAAAAACGAGATTATGGTTTTTCTTACACTTGTTTAGGGTTTATAAATCAACACGAATTATACTCTTGTACTTGATCGAGCCACGATCTCTCCTGATTCTTGGAAGGTAGATGACGGCAGCAAGGAGACTCCACAAGAAAACAAACCGGCGGCCATTCTTGTTATTTAGGGTTTCATAAGTTTTGTTTTGTTGTCCAAAATATGTACTCCCTCCCTGTCTTTTGTTTACACGGCCAAACTAAACACACTTGGGCCTTGAGCCCAAGTCCTACTTCTTTTCTTATTTGTCTAAACGACCCTTATACCTTTTTAGATAATTCATGTATTATTAAACGATACGCATAGTCGTGTTTTAAACTGTCGTGAATTTTCCCATGGTTATCTTTATACATTTAAACGTAACTATTACGTTCGTAATGACTTACCGTGTTTGATTTAACATACGTGAAAGTAATCGTGTTCATTATTCGTGTTTACGTGCTACACAATTATTAATCATCCATGTTATTATTATTACTTGTACGTAACGACATTTATCATATTAATAATTACGTAAGTACATAATTATCTGTTCGTGATTTTATGTTCATGATTTTATGTTCGTGATTATAATTATTATTGTTAATAATTATTGTGTACTAACACGTATTTAATACTTATCATGTAATAACACGTACGTAACACTTGAAATTAATATTCGTGATACGTGTTCATGTTAAATAAGGAAAGTTTTAATCATGTACGTACGATCATAAGTGTAATGTTCATGGTAAAAGCATGCGGGTTTTACAACTCTTCCCCCCTAAAAAGAATAATTCGTCCCCGAACGTAACTGGAAGCAAAACATACCCGAATCAAACTGAGAGGGTATGTAAGATAAAAGGATCTGAATGTGACATGGTAGAAAGGAACGTGGAACGTGACATGTCTTGAAAAGAACATGGAACGTAACGTGACTGAAAGAACATACCTAATCGATAAGAGAAAAACGGATAAGAAGTCCATATGAACTTGTCCGTATCCAAGTGGCTTCCCTCTTGGAACGATTCCTTCTCACGATCTTGACACAACGTTCAATCTTGGTCCTGCTGACCTTGACTTGAAAACTCTACTAGTTCATTGCCATCTATGTAAGATAGATCCACTGAATTCGATAGAGGGAAAAGATTTAACGTGCAAGGGTAACTGAAACGTTATGGTGCAAAACAATCTAACTTAACTGATAATTAGCAACGATGCGTGAGACATATAGAAACGTAGTACGTGAAAAATTTTGAACGTGATACGTGAAAAATTTTGAACGTGATACGTGGAGATATAGTAAGTGTAGTATGAGCAAACATATCGTGATCCCTGATACGTGTAACATATCGTGAACGTGATATGAGGAACGTGGAATAAACATGACATGTGAAACATATCGTGAACATGGAATACGGCGGTGGTATCGCCAAATGCCATTAGGTGAGACGTGGACTGTAACGTGAAACGTCTATCTGAGGATAGGGAGTTATACTAAACTTGAGTCTGGTCTCTCTAGTTCTTGCAAAACTTTTCGGAACGAAGATGAACGTAAAATCGTAAGCCAAGATACGATCATGAACGTGAATAATGTCATGAACGTGAGCGTGAAAGCAAGTCGTGAAATTAGAATAAGGACGTGGACGTAAATAAGGAGCATAACTGCGAACCCTTGTCTGACCCGATAGCTGACGGATTACGAAGTGATCGGATGAGCCTTGGCTGGAACATGTCCGATCAATCTGTTGGTTCTGAAATCCTTGCGGATGTAAGGATTCCGAAGACTTGATCAACTGTTGGCAATAACCCAGATAGCATCATGCTTCTTCTAAGTCTGCGTTAATCTGGTAACCAAAATCCATGGAGATCTTGTCCCATTTTTGTTCACAATTCTGATGATGGAAAAGCATCCTAGTCCGTTGGTGTTCTACCTTAGCCTATTGGTATCTGATAGTAAGATTTTGCTCGTTAAAAAGTTCTATTTCTCGGTGTCTAATCGAATTGATCTCCGGTTAAATGTGTGACTCAATCGTTTTTGGTTAACAAAAAGGGAAGTTTGCTTATCTATTCTACTTAAAAGGTAAATGCGCAAAAAAATAACAATAAGCTAAAAGAAATTAACTAATAAAAACAAAACAATATAAATAATAAAACGTGAATTTAAAACGAAACAATTAATAAAAATACAATTAAAAGACGAAATTAACTATCGACTCGAAAATAAAGTTTACTTAATGAAAAAGGATAGAATAAAACTAAGATGGTACTTTAAAGCTAAACGAGGCAAAACCTAAAGCGGGTACTAAATAAAACATAAAACTTGAACTTTACGAAAAATATTAATTTTAAAATTAGACGAAAAATTCAACTAAAAATATGTAACTTTCAAAATTAAAATCAGAACAACTTTCAGATTAAACTAAACGATTACGGAGCAAAATAATAAACAACCAAGCACCCTACCTAGCTGCTCAATTAGGCGGCAAATAAGTTAGCTAGTAGGCCGCCAAGCTGCTCAAAACTATAATGATTGGTTTGGGATTTCTTTCATTCGGTAAGTTTGGAAAAAAGCATGATTGGTTCGGGATTTCTTTTTTTTTTCTTTCGTTCGGTAAAACTTGTAGTTGGTTCGGTATTATGTGTTTGTTCGGGAAACTTTTTTGTTCGGTATTTAAAAAAAAAAAAAAAACCTTCGTTCGGAATATTTTGGAAAAGGCTTGGTTCGGGAAAAATTAACTGGTTCGGTATTTCATTTGGTTCGGGAAAAATGGTTTGGTCGGGAAAAATTGCTCATTCGGAAAAATCTACTCGTTCGGGAAAAACTGGGAAAAATAAACACTTACGAAATATAAGATCCTATTTTCTAGGGAACACGAATTTAACCAAAATCAACCATAATCAATCTAAAAATTATACTAAACTAATCACTAATTATCAACTAACAACAATCAATCAAACCAAATCAATAAAACTAACAATAAAAACCAAATCAATCAAAACCCACTTAATTAATTAAAACTTAAATCAACAAAAAACAATAAAACTAAAAACAATAAATCACTAATTAAGATCTACCAAGTACTAAAACATCTAAATCAATGAACTTTATGGAATAAAAATCAATAAAACTATGAAACCCACTTGATTAATCAACCAAAAACTCAAGAACACAACCAAATCAAATCAAACAAGAAAGGAATGATGAGATTTAATTAAAAACTAGATTAAAGTATAAGATTCAACAATTAAAACATAAAGATTAAAGATTCTACATATTAATCTAGAGAGAGAAAGTGAAAACTAGAGAGAGAAAGTAAAATTACACTACTCCTAATGTAAACTAACTAACCCCCCCTAATGACACATTAGGAGGGTATTTATAGGAGGAGTAAAATGTTGGTGCTTTCTTCCTTCTTTCTTCTTGTCTCGACTCGATTTAAATTTTTTGTCTTTCTTGACGTCGTCTCGGGATTTGTCGATATAATTTGAACTCGTCTTATATCTTTCTTCTTTAATTAGACTTGGTTCTTCGACTTCATTAAACTTCCGTCTTTAGACTTTTTCTTTGACAAATCTTCAAAATAGGCCTTGGACTTCCGTTCTTTTTTGCACTCTTGATCTTTTGACTTCGTCTTTTCTCGTTTTCTTCGATAAAAGCCCGTGAAAGCCCGTGTTTTCTTCCTTTTTCATCTTTTGGTCCTAAAACACAATAAAAACACAAACCACGCATAATTCCGACATTTACCACATAAAATACACGTTTTGGCTTGGTTATTATTATAATTAAGTGGTAAAAGGATGGGTGTTTTCATACCTATCAAATCCCCTACACTTGACCATTGCAATGCCCTCATGCAATACATTAATTACAAAGCACGTTTTACATTTTTCATCATAATTAACCTACCTTGCCTTTATTAAACATAATTAAAGGAAGAAAAACAAATAAATAGATTAAAGACTTACATTGAGGCTTTGGATTGTCATGAATGTTTATCATCCTCAAGTTTCACGTTCCCCAAACCAATCTTAAAAACGAGATCATTGTTATTATAAGTTAGCAAACTAACACAAACTTATGTGGCCCAATTATTCACTTAGACTCCCTTATTCCTAGTTGTATCTCTTATATTTTATTGTTGTCTTAAATGATCACGAGGATGCATGTTGACTTATTACGATAGTTATTAGGCTGAAAATAAAGTAGGACGATTTAATCAATAGTTAGCTAAAGGACAAAATCTTTTAAAACTGCTTCTCGGGACCTCATAAAGTTCATATCTTGGCCTAACTTGCTTCACGATTTGAGACCTTTCTCTGATCGATATTTGGTAGTGACTTCATACTTCAAATCTTGAGAGACGTTCTTGAAATTATGGTCTTCTCTTCATAATAGGAATTTCTTCACTTGAAGTTTTTGAGAGATTCTTCATACTAGGACCACGACTTCTTCATTTTTCTCCAATCTTTATTTTGGATTTTGATATACAACGATCCGCCTCCTTTTAGGACTTGGATCTATATATCCTCATACCTTGATAAGGTTTTTTTGGATAGACTTCTCCATTATCTTTTGGGGAGTATTTGCTTTTCGTCGTGTGTCTCGATCCTTCATATTTATTTTTGATAAACGATTCTTCACATCACTTTTGGATCTTTAGCAACAAAATGTAGCCCTCATGCCTTGTTAGGGCCTTTTCGGACTCGCCAATCTTCGCATCTCGCTTCAATAAGTTATGCCTTGGCTATGAACTCTAATTAATACCGAGCAACTTTTAAACGATCTTGGGCTAAAAGCTAAGTAACTTTTCAAATCGTACAACCTTATTTATTGAAATTAAATTTATAAACAAGCGATGGGAGAAAAAGCTTATAATCAACTCACATAAATTCATGAAAGAATACCAAACTTATAATTGACTCTATCATCTCTCGTTCTCCACAATTTAAAATCTCAAGGAATGAGACTCGTGGATGCTTAGCCTATTAAATCAAAGTTTTGGGTTTTCAAGTAATCTATAGGATCTTGCAACTTCTTAGACTTTTTCAAGTTTAGAATTCGCATTTTAAAGTTCCCTTGATAAACGACTTTCTAGGATCAATTATAGGAACTTGCGAAAAGTTCTTGTTCTTAACCCGTAAGAGTTAAGACTTTCGCGTTTTAAAGTTCCCTATATAAAGGCCTAGCAAAACTTGACTTAAACACGTTAAGGATACTAGCTAGAGTAAACTTAGATAAGAAAACTCGGGTTGAGTCAAAAAATTCACAACGTTGAAAAATTAAAACCACTTTATTAAAATTTATTCTGATAAAGAAAGAAAATAACTATAACAAAGGTAAAACTACTAGGCCAAAATAGATCAAAAATGTCGAAAAATCAATTTTTCGGTTAAAATGAGGACAAATACAAGGAAAACCCCACTTAACTTCGATAGAAGTCTCCCCTACACTTAATATAAACATTGTCCTTAATGTTTAAGCATGTGGAAGTAACCTCCCCTACACTTATTATAAAAACAGATAAAGATAGATAAATAATCAGGTTGCCTCCCGAGAAGCACTTGTTTTTGTTAACCGAGTCACGAGCCTGACTCGTCCTCGAATTAAATGGTCCATGGGGAAACCTCAAATGTAATACCGGGATCAAAGACCTTGTCCTCGTTCCCCGAGGAGAATACAACAGGAGAGGCCGGAGGATAAGTCTTGAAGGGTAGAAAAGTCCTCTCAACATACAAAAAATATGTGAGGTTGTGATCCACGGGAGGTGGGGTGGGTAAAGGAAGCACATTGTCATCCCCCAAAGACAATGGATGTTGACCAAGCGGCAAAGCCGTAAAGGTGTCAATCAAGGAATGGTCAATGTCACCCCCCGGGTCAAAGCACTCATCCTCGGTAATGGTTTCTAAAGGCTGGGATAAAAGGTGCTCGGGAGGGGGACTTGGGACAATATCTTCATGCAGCAAATTATCAAAAAGAATATCCCCCTTCGTGTCATCATCATCAATACCCAGAGGTATTGAGAGAATGTCGATTTCCTCAATAGCTGTATCATTATTCTCAACTGAAGTAATAGCCGAAGGTAAAGACTCAGAAATAGGAGCAGAATTCAACGCTTCAATTTTAGCAATAAGAAGATGAACTTTCAGTAATTTGTCGTGAAGAATAACGTCTTCCACCTCATCTACAAGATCAAGTTCAGTGGTGAACTTCTCGTAAGTCGGAGAGAATAAATCAACATCGCCTTCATCGCCCGGAGGAGAAGGAGAAAATTTCAAAAGTGAAATTCTCATAGCATGGAGAAAAATCATCATCATTAAGAGAGACCTCTTCCGTAAGCTCCTCAAAAGTCTTCACATCACAAACCTCATCAAAGAATTTGTCGAGACCAAAATCACTAATCTCACTCGATGTATCACTATCCTTAGACGCATTAGGGATATCAAGAGTAGGAGTAGTAATCTCAGAAGATGGGTTGAGATTATAGATATCATCCTCGTCATCATCATAATAGTAGTATGGACGCACAAGAGGAGGAGTATAATCACTAAGATTAGATACTTGTTCTTGTTGCTATCGCTTTTCCTCCTCCCTTGCTTTGCGTATGCTAGCTAATTCTTGTTGAACGTATTGAAGTGTATTCAAAAAATGGCTCGTTCTTCTTCACACATTCCAATAGAAGGTTGATGATCGAGGGAGTAATGTGGGGGCTCAAAATTATAAAAACCGGAATCATAGCACGGATTTGGTTCAAAGTAATTCATCGCTTGACAATAAAAAGTATCGTGAGGGCCCCCACAATTATTGCAACACGGGTATTGAGAAAAACCCGGTGCATTTTGTTGATATGGATTGTCATATATGGGAGAGGGTGAAATAGTGTCATTAGAAGAGAAGAATGAATTGAAATATGAATTGATCGAATTGCACGATAGACAACGGCCAAATTCGTCATTAGGGATATCCATTCCACACCGTTCGCATGAACACCATTGACAGGATTGACTATCAGAATATGGTCTTCCACACCCTACACAGTCAACAAACGAATCCATTAAACACAGTAGATAAGCAAGAAGAATATTTTTGATGCAAAACTTTCGAAAAAGAAATGCTTTTTATGATTTTTCAAATGTTTTTGGGAGTTTTGAAAAAAATATTATTTTTTAGATTTTTGAAAATTTTTTGGCAAGAAAAATAACGTTCAAAAGTGAACAGATCCCAAAATCCAACGCGTCTCTCACAATAAACCGTTAATCTTCACGAAAAGAGCCGGCAGCGGCGCCATTTGATAGTAAGATTTTGCTCGTTAAAAAGTTCTATTTCTCGGTGTCTAATCGAATTGATCTCCGGTTAAATGTGTGACTCAATCGTTTTTGGTTAACAAAAAGGGAAGTTTGGTTATCTATTATACTTAAAAGGTAAATGCGCAAAATAATAACAATAAGCTAAAAGAAAGTAACTAATAAAAACAAAACAATATAAATAATAAAACGTGAATTTAAAACGAAACAATTAATAAAAATACAATTAAAAGACGAAATTAACTATCGACTCGAAAATAAAGTTTACTTAATGAAAAAAGATAGAATAAAACTAAGATGGTACTTTAAAGCTAAACGAGGCAAAACCTAAAGTGGGTACTAAATAAAAGATAAAACTTGAACTTTACGAAATATTATTAATTTTAAAATTAGACGAAAATTCAACTAAAAATACGTAACTTTTAAAATTAAAATCGGAACAACTTTCAGATTAAACTAAACGATTACGGAGCAAAATAATAAACAACCAAGCACCCTACCTAGCTGCTCAATTCGGCGGCAAATAAGTAAGCTAGTAGGCTGCCAAGCTGCTCAAAACTATCATGATTGGTTCGGGATTTCTTTCATTCGGTAGTTAGGAAAAAAGCATGATTGGTTCGGGATTTCTTTTTTTTTTTCTTTCGTTCGGTGAAACTTGTAGTTGGTTCGGTATTATGTGTTTGTTCGGGAAACTTTTTTTGTTCGGTTTTTTAAACCTTCGTTCGGAATATTTTGGAAAAGGCTTGGTTCGGGAAAAATTAACTGGTTCGGTATTTCATTTGGTTCGGGAAAAATGGTTTGGTCGGGAAAAATTGCTCATTCGGAAAAATCTACTCGTTCGGTAAAAACTGGGAAAAATAAACACTTACGAAACTAATAAGATCCTATTTTCTAGGGAACACGAATTTAACCAAAATCAACCATAATCAATCTAAAAATTATACTAAACTAATCACTAATTATCAACTAACAACAATCAATCAAACCAAATCAATAAAACTAACAATAAAAACCAAATCAATCAAAACCCAGTTAATTAATTAAAACTTAAATCAACCAAAAACAATAAAACTAAAAACAATAAATCACTAATTAAGATCTACCAAGTACTAAAACATCTAAATCAATGAACTTTATGGAATAAAAATCAATAAAATTATGAAACCCACTTGATTAATCAACCAAAATCTCAAGAACAAAACTGTTAATCATAAGATTCAAAGCTATATAGGGGTGATCTAGAGGTCGGGGAGGATAAAACAAGTATTTAGACATTTTAGAGAGAGAAAGATAAACTTGAAATGAGTGTGTGTATTTAGAGAGAGAAAGCGAAATACACAAATGGAAAAACCTCACCCCTCCATGGAAGTATGGAGGGGTATATATAGACTAGACATGGAGTTACTTTGACAATTTAGCAAAAGTAGTCCCTCCATGTTTTGCCCATATCAAACTAATGTAATTCCGTAAATGGCGCTCACATTTTAGGGCAAACAATCTTCCTCCAATGTGGAGACATACGGAATTACTTACAATGTTCCTAACAAGTAAAAATACAACAAAATAAAGTCTTCCAAGGCGCTTCCAATGCTGAGGATGTCTTTTAATTCTTCTTGTCTTCATAACTTGTACCTCAGCTTGAATCCTCTTTGTCTTTGCTTGTTGTGGAACAATTGTAATATGCATGATTTAGATTAACTTCCCCCCAATTCATGCAGCATGTATTAAAAAACTTTCTTCATAGACTTGTTTTTGACGAAGTTTCTGAATCAGCTTCCCCCAAACCAATATCTGTATCTTAAGCAGATTCTGACACTTTGATGTCGTTTGAACAATCTTCTAGCTCATCGGTTTAAGTGCACAGTGGAAATTTGTAGAAGAACCACGCCAAATAACACTGCTTCTATACTGTTTTATGTCGTTTAGGTTTTTGGTGATAATCTGTTTGGGGTAACATGCAGGAAATCAGCAACAATTCTTCTCACGCCTGTAGAATACTTCATAAAAATCATATAAAGTAAGTAGATACCATTCCATGTACACTACTTCCCCCTAGAAGTTGATCCGATTACTTCAAAATACACGATCTTCCCCCATGATGATTTCGAACTCTCGGAAGCATCATTATCGTAGACATCCATATACTCGAGATGTTCTTAGTCTTAAGCAAATGTCTTGAAAAGTTTTGAAAGTCATTAAGAAACTTTGAAAATTTTTGCTTAGACTTATGAAGTACCATTGTCGTTGTGTAGCTCATAAATATCCCGTGAGAATGGATTGCTGATTCCATCTCTCTCTGTCTAACTTACCAACCTTGAATTCTTTCGGCTATTTGTTGTGACCACATGTGAAGTAAACCCGATATTCCAAACTTGAAACTGAAGTACAATCCCTCAAATTTGTTACTTAATCTTGCACTTATGTCGACTGAAGAATGGTGCAGAAACAAGTCTCTTATACCTCTTGAAGTTATCCACACGAGAAACTGCGTCTGACACCCAAAAATGATAGTAATCCATGTCGTCGACCATCCACCCCTTGACAGTGGAAACTAGATAATTCAAGTCTCAATCATAAATTTTATCGCCCAAGCAAGTCATCAATCGATAGACTGGGTTTGAAGAAAAGGGGTAGAAAAATAGAAGGAAGGCTCGATGATGAAATAAGTAGACGCCTTCATGAAATCCCACTTCAACTTCAAATAAAGAATACCAAATCCACTTCGTGATCACTTGTCTTTGTAGAATCAAAACTAGCCGTTGTCGTTTAAAGTGAATCTTATATCAGATCGTTTTAGCGTTAAGTGTTTTGTTTGCTTTGGTGTTATGTTTGAGAATGTCGTTATCTAGAACAAATGATAGAATATCATTAAAGGATAATTTGTCTAGATAACTTGTCGTTAAAGCCCAAGGTCAATCACATGGCCAACTGAAAGATAACGGATACCCGGATCATGTATAATATCATTGTTGCTCAAATAATACTAGCCGGTGTATCACATTGTAGTCTCAGCCTAAAATTACAATAACAAAATCCAAACTCTTTTAGCCCACATCTATTATCTGGTATTGACGTTAGATGGCCCAATTCCATTTCTATTGTAAAGTCCAAAATCTTGTCATTGCAGCCCATCTCACATTCTACCCTAATCTTTAGGGATATATAAGATCTACTTTCCCTAAACAACTCATTACCCTAATCCAATTCACCTAGTTACCTCCGCCCCATCTCATCCATCACTCGCATCAATCTCTCACAAACTCATAATACAAATCTGCTATACCCATTCATCATATCATCAATCTTTGATACCTCACATCATACATACTCTAATATCACCAATCCTTCTTACAAATCGATCAGATCATCAACTCGTCCATATCTCTGACTCAAATCAGTATACATCAAATATGAGTTACCACTAATTATCAAATAACATACGAAACGTAAATCTACCAGATAAATACAAACCCAAAGACCATTATAATTACAAATTATTGCAAGAACCATGACTTCAAAGCTTCAGGATCTTTTGTAAATCAAAGGTCTCGGGTAGGTGATGTTGAATTATATGATTTCGTATGTCTTGAATCGAAGCAAGGATGAATCAGAACCTTTTTGTTCATGATTTTTTACCTTTAATTTTCGAATATCAAATAATGGATCAATCCATTACACGGATCTATGATGAACCTGATTTTTCGTGTTTGGTCTATATTGATCTAGGCTTGCATGTTTATACACGAATGGGATCTGAGAACTTTAATAATTTTTTTTAATGTATTCGAGTCCTAGTTGTGATGAGTTTTAGGTGTCGATGGGATAAGATAGACATGGATATGTTGATTATTGGATGTGACGAAGAGTAATAGATGGAGTCGGTTTGATTGTTGGTGTGAGTTTGATTGTTTGATGAGTCGGTATTGGTTTAGTAAGTCATGGTCTCTGAGTGGTTTTTTTTCATAAGTCAGTCTTGGTTCTAATAAGTCATGGTCTCAGGTTTTTTCTTGTTTGACCATGATCGGAATGTTTTTTTATACTCCATCAGAATAAATCAAACACCCCGTCGGAATAACTATCCGAATAATCCATCGGAATAAGTCCATCTGAAAACCATCGGAATGACTATCAGAAAACCAATCGGAATAAGTCCATCTAAAAACCCATCGGAATGACTATCGGAAAACCCATCGGAATAAGCTGTCGGAAAAGGGTTTTGACTTTTTTCTACATACCACCGAAAATGTTGGATCTGGTGATTTTATTAGATCTGACACTGTTAGAAAATAGATTAATAGAGAGAAAGTAGAGATGACACGTAAATAATGATAAAACCACCAACACCATTAACAAAATGAGACTTTTGGACTGTTATCAGATTCGTGAATTATAAACAATACCAAATGAAATTCGTGACTTATAGCAACTTAAAGAATAAGCCAAAAAAGCCACAAATCAGCAAACACAAAACACAAAACACCCCCAGTTAGCTCTGATACCAATTGTTAATCATAAGATTCAAAGCTATATAGGGGTGATCCGGAGTTCGGGGAGGATAAAACAAGTATTTAGACATTTTAGAGAGAGAAAGATAAACTTGAAATGAGTGTGTGTATTTACAGAGAGAAAGTGAAATACACAAATGGAAAAACCTCACCCCTCCATGGAAGTATGGAGGGGTATATATAGGCTAGACATGGAGTGACTTTGACAACTTAGCAAAAGTAGTCCCTCCATGTTTTGCCCATATCAAACAAATGTAATTCCGTAAATGGCGCTCACATTTTAGGGCTAACAACAACCAAATCAAATCAAACAAGAAAGGAAGGATGAGATTTAATAAAAAATAGATTAAAAGTATAAGATTCAACAATTAAAACATAAAGATTAAAGATTCTACATATTAATCTAGAGAGAGAAAGTGAAAACTAGAGAGAGAAAGTAAAATTACACTACTCCTAATCTAAACTAACTAACCCCCCTAATGACATATTAGGAGGGTATTAATAGGAGGAGTAAAATGTTGGTGCTTTCTTCCTTCTTTCTTCTTGTCTCGACTCGATTTAAATTCTTTGTCTTTCTTGACGTCGTCTCGGGATTTGTCGATATAATTTGAACCCGTCTTATAATTTTCTTGTTTAATTAGACTTGGTTCTTCGACTTTATTAAACTTCCGTCTTTAGACTTTTTCTTCGATAAATCTTCATAATAGGCCTTGGACTTCCGTTCTTTTTTGCACTCTTGATCTTTTGACTTCGTTTTTTCTCGTTTTCTTCGATAAAAGGCCGTGAAAGCCCGTGTTTTCTTCCTTTTTCATCTTTTGCTCCTAAAACACAATAAAAACACAAACCACACATAATTCCAACATTTACAACATAAAATACACGTTTTGGCTTGGTTATTATTATAATTAAGTGGTAAAAGGATAGGTATTTTCACACCTATCAGTATCACAGGTATGTAGATATGAACGTAACTGTACCTTGCTTTATAGAACTTGATACATAGGAGTTTGCGAAACTCTGAGTCTCTAAATCTAGACTTCTCCTAGCGTAGGATTTTCTAGAACACCTAATGTAGTGTAGGGTTCTCTCTTTTACGCATAAGCTGAGTCATGGTAAGATTAATCGGGAGAATCCATGTGATTCAGCGTGTTACTGTAATCAACCGGAATTTATATTGAAAAATTTCAGGGTGAAATTTCTCTAGTCATAGAATTTGCAACATAGTGCAAATATTGGCTTACTGCTCTTCTCTGGACTTAGAGGAAATCAGGTTGTCTTTGATGAAAACACTGATGAATTGGTTTATGAATTCATGGAAACTCATTTTATTAAGTCCAAAATGCTGCTAGAGCATTTATAAGGCTAATACAAAATCATGAATCTAGCATGACCGAATCGTGTACGAATAGCAGTCATGGACATGTCTTGCTCTTTCACTCGTCACTATTGGCAGCATAATCATGAATCCGATCTTGGAAAAATGCTTAACACCCTAAAGTCGATTGGTCATGTTGTCAATACGTGGAGGAGAACAACGGTTATGGATGGTGATTTGTTTTAAATCGACGGTAGTCGACACATAATCTCATGTTACCGCCCTTCTCCTAGAAGGTTCTTCTGAAATGTTTGATTATGGAATAATCAGCTGGTTATGCGAAAAAGGAACTTCTGTAGTCGTGTCTTAACTAACAGCTAAAAATTTAGCAGTCATGGCTAACAAAGCACGTGCTTGGAAAGCATAGATAATTTGTACAGATTTTCCTGATGGTAAACCATGCTGAGTGTATTCAGGAGCCTGAATATTACTGTACAAAATCATGAATCATAGCAGGGTGTGCTGCTTGTAGTCCATGATTAGGATTAAATTCAACTCGCATCTGTCCGAGGTAATGTATTAGAAGCTTGTATCTCATCCTTAGGATGTATACATGAGGAATACGAATGGCATCCTTTATGGTCATAAAGATATGAAATATGGGTGCAAGAGTGAAAGTTTCAACAAGCAAATGTGACAGATCTCACAGATACGCCGGTGATGGTACTGAATTTCTTGTGGCCTGATTAATACATGGCACAACAAAATGGATATACCCTTTGGAGGATACCCTGAAATTCTTAAGTATGTTCCAGAATTAGACGTGAGTCATGTGTCTTGCCTCGTGTCTTGGGAAATTAAGCGTGACATGTGTCTTGACTGGTGTCTTAACATGAGTCTTCAGAGAGTATACGTGAGACATGTATCTTAACTGATGTCTTGACATGTGTCTCGAGATGTGAAACGAATAGAACTACAAATATTAGGTTATTATGCCAGAATTGGCGGATCTGTTGGACTAATGATCCTTTGTATTTCTGATCACGTCTGTGGCCGGAGCTTCGATTGCGATTGCTAGGATAGTTGTTGTCATACTAATGGTTACTATCGTCTTGTCTGTCAGTTCCATGACGGTCATTCTCATGACTGTGATTCATGTAACTATTCAGCTGAGTGACCGGTTGGTACCGGTTCGCACTCATATGACTGAAAAAACAACTGAATGACGTGTGACATGTAACTAAGAACTAGGGACAATGATTGATGAAAATCGTCTGATGGTGAAGCATCTTTTCGTCCAATCGCTTTGCTCTGACGCCTTTGTCTTCGTCTTGTAGGATCTCCAGGTTGTGAACATTTTTAGCATCTCGTAGCGTCTCCAACTAATTAGCAGCATCAACCTTTAGTAACAACTCCAAGTTATGAGCGGCATCAGCATCTTGTAGAACATCAGCAAGTGGAATATGCACATAGGATACGGTACATGGAGTACACATGGAATGTACATGAAATGATCGGTATGGGGTCGATCATTTGACATGATTCTAAAGGTAAATAAATGATTAAACGGTTAGAAAAGACCATCATGATAACCTGGCAATACCAGTATATACCTCATTCTGGTTGCAAAGAGAAACGCTAACGTGTGGTTAAACGAATTTCAACGATGATTTTTCCTGAAAGCATGATTAATGAAAACCAACCATGACTATCATGAAAGCAGAATTTACATGAATTCCAACAGTGTCTTGCATGAAAGCAAAATAAACAACAAAAGAGACGTAAGTCATAATCACGTGAAGACGGAATTATCATGGAGAAACATGAAACAACTTAACATGAAGGATGAAACTGAAGTTGTATAACATAATCAGCATGAAACTGAAGTTAACCATGGTAGCATGAAAACATACTTGACATAAAAACATAATAACTTATGAGGGGACATGAAAACATACTTGACATAAAAAAATAAAAAAATATAAAAAAAAATAAAATTTATGCCAATAAATCATGAGAAAAATTTTATGCATGGAAACAGTGCATGAATACATGATGCAGTTTATAAAAACCTTTATATGCGCGAAGGGAAGCCTATGGGTCGGTCCCAAAACAAAAGACATGGCGAGGGGACGCCTATGGGTCGGTCCCAAAGTTAAAAGTTTCGATAAAAGCACATGCGACTAAATAGGGCCAGTCCTGTACCAACCATTACTTAGTCAAAATTCTTGCAACAATGATACATGAAACATAAATAAGTAAAAATCATCTATCAAAACTTATCAGAAGAAATTTTATGTGACCATTTATGAACTACTGGGGTTCAGTCCACATAGTCACAGTTCACGAGGAACGGCATGCATGAAACAGTGACACATAACTAACTATGAATGACGGTTGTCCATCCATATTAGTAAAACAATATAGATGAAAACATCAAGGTTAAAACATCAAGGTGCTGAAAACATCATGGTTAAAACAACGATGTGTTGAAAACATCAATTCGTGGAATAACAAGCGTTGGCTTAGGAAGCTCCTGGTGACTACCCACTAGTCACAAGTCAAGTTTTAGAGCCTACAGGTCGAAGCCTTGTTTCTAATACCATAATTGTAACACCCCACTTTGATAAGTGGACCGTTACACGTAATTATGGCGTGTCATCAAAGCATGCAAGGTAATATGTAGTAAAACATACATGACCATAGGGTAAACCGGAATCAAACATCGGTTCCCAAACATAAGCCCAAAACATAATAAAGTGAATGAAATGAATGAAAGACTTAAACAAGCATAAGTATATGAAGGCAAAAGGAGAAGAAGTCTATGGCAGCTTCCATCCTATGCATGTCCTCCAAAATGCTCGAGTCTGTCCTTGGGTACCTGCCGTTTTGGGACATGGAAAGGAAAGTAATGGCTGAGCATAACGCTCAATGCACGGATATACAAGCATGAAACGAATACTATAAGCATGAATAACATATAACGGCGGAAATGTATATGTCCTGGAAAACCTGGTTATATCTTAGTAAAACTGGTTTTATAGTTTGAAAAGCCTTATGTTTATCTTTTAAAATCTGTTTAACATGTTTACCATTAGCTAATATAGGTCATGAAAATATCAACGTGCATGAATACTTAGAGGGGTGACCTCGTCATGCAAATTAGAGGGGCTGCCTCTAATTTAATATACTATTTGGGTAGGAGGGATCAACTCCCTGTGAAGGATGCAAGGCACACACCACATTCACCTGAATAATCTGCTGAAAACATGTAAACTAGGATGCACCCATACGCCCCACCTGATAATAATAAATGGCCAAAAGCTGAAAGGACGCCACGAGCTATCACTCCGCCGTGGTGAAGTAATAACACTGGTGCCTCCAGTGTTATGGTTATGGTACCTCCATAAATAGGTGAAACTGGTCATGCATGTATATGGCTTTAGGTATTCTAATTAAAATAAGCAATTCAAAAACATATAAACATATACTGGGGAAAACAGTTGGCGACATACGGGAAATCCTAATAAGGAAGAATGTCCATACTGAAAGGACGGAGAATCCGTACCTTGTGTCCAGTGAACGAAGAAGACGAACGGAAGAGAGTCCTACTTCGATCTCACTAATGCTACAGAGATAATATACGTGTATAAGTATTCTGATTACTGAGTACGTAACTGGTTTTATATCATGTCTTAGCTTGTTTTATATGTTCATGTCATGTTTTACTGATTTTAACGTTATGCTGTGTTTATCATGTATTCTGGATATTCTGATTAAGAATTACTTGTATTTCTTGTATTATTATTCTTGTTGTATAATAATAAGTAACTTTCTAAAAATAGCAGGTTTCTTAAAATAGAAAGTTTCCAAAAATAGAAAGTTTCCAAAAATAGAATGCTTCCAAAAATAGATTACTGCTTAAAATAGATAAGTTTCTAAAAATAGAAAGTTTCCATAAATAGATTAGCTGCTTAAAATAAATGAGTTTCTAAAAGTAGATAGTTTCCATAAATAGAAATAAGCTGGATTTATAAGCTTAGGTTTACTGATTAATTCATGTGATTAATAGTATAGTTTATTAATTATAACATGTAAATTACATAAAAGTAATAAGATTTAATTAAATATAAACATGATTTAATTAAATTACGTGTATAGTATACTTAGGTTAAAACACGTATTAATATTAATACTAATATAACCTAAGTCATGATAATTAATTAATTCCATGTCATGTTTAATAATTAATTAATATTATAGTGTATAATAAATAATTAAATACTTAGGTTAAAAAATGTATTATTAAATAATAATAATAAACTTGAGTCCATGTTAATTAATTAATTATATGTCATGCTTAAATAATTAATTAATACTATAGTCTAATTTAAATAAAACAAATACTTAGGTTAAACATGTATTCTTTTCTAAATAATAATAATCTAAGGCATGTTAAATTAAATTAATTAATAGCCATGGTTTAATTAATTTAATTCCATGTTAAAATAATATAACTTGTGATGTAACATGTAGAAAACATGACTTGTTAACAAAAAACATTCCCATGACAAACCCGTGTTTTATATTTAAGCCGAACCAAACAACCCCTTAATAGCCCTCGAACTGCCAACCAAACACTCCCTTAACTGTTCATAAAATCAGAAACCAACACCCCTTTACTGCCAGCTTTTCCCACTGGCAGTTGTATTGTTGCCGCCGGTAGTAGCCGGTTACCCCTGCTTGTATTAAATTTCCACCGAGACCACTAGGGTCTCGGTTCCCACTGATTGGCCAAAAACACCACTGGCCGCAGCCAGTGGTTTTCCCCTGCTTGGCTTGTGTTACCCCCGTCTGAACAAAACCAAGCCAACACCCAATTAGGGTTGCGACTGGTGGCATTCTTTTACCACCGAGACCATGAATGGTCTCGGTTTGTGTGCAAACTGGCCAAAATGAAAAACCCCCATTAATCTAACATTAATATTACGTGTTTTCAACATGTTCTAGACCTGGATTCGTGATTCATTACTCAAAGAAAGAAAATAAAAAAAACGAGATTAGGGTTTTTCTTACACTTGTTTAGGGTTTAGAAATCAACACGAATTATACTCTTGTACTTGATCGAGCCACGATCACTCTTGATTCTTGGAAGGAAGATGACGGCAGCAAAGAGACTCCACAAGAAAACAAACCGGGGCCATTCTTGTTATTTAGGGTTTTATAAGATTTGTTTTGTTGTCCAAAATATGTACTCCCTCCCCGTCTTTTGTTTACACGGTTAAACTAAACACACTTGGGCCTTGAGCCCAAGTCCTACTTCTTTTCTTATTTGTCTAAACGGCCTTTATACCTTTTTAGATAATTCGCGTATTATTAAACGATACGCGTAGTCGTGTTTTAAACTATCGTGAATTTTCCCATGGTTATCTTTATACGTTTAAATGTAACTATTACGTTCGTAATGACTTACCGTGTTTGATTATTCGTGTTTACGTACTATACAATAATTAATCATCCATGTTATAGTTATTACTTGTACGTAACGAACATTTATCATATTAATAATTACATAAGTACATAATTATCTGTTCGTGATTTCATGTTCATGATTTTATGTTCGTGATTATAATTATTATTGTTAATAATTATCGTGTACTAACACGTATTTAATACTTATCGTGTAATAACACGTACGTAACTCTTGAAATTAATATTCATGATACGTGTTCATGTTAAATAAGGAAAGTTTTAATCATGTACGTACGATCATAAGTGTACTGTTCATGGTAAAAGCATGCGGGTTTTACAGTACTACTAGGCCAAGTACTGTCAAGCCAAATGCAAGTACCGCTCCAGGTACAAGTACTGCTGGTCTAGAGTCTTCTAAACATGTATCAGAAGATAGTGCAACTCCATCCTTTAGAGAGGATGAGACTCTAGCCAACCTACTGCTTGGATTAAGAGAGAAGACTTCAGCTGAGAAGGCTAAACAAGCAGAAGTAATGAGGAAGACACAAGCTGATGAAAATGTGACTCCAGAAACTGTTGAAGATTCACTATTAGGACCATTAGAATAGTTAATTGTAATAGGTAGACTAGGAGGTATGTAGTTCCTCCTGGTCCTAGTAGTAGTAGGAGCAAGTCGTGCTCCTGGTCCTAGTTAAAGTCAAACTTTATTATTTATTTATTATTCTGTTAGGATATGCATGAGATATGTTAGGAAAGGATATGCATATCAGTTCTACACGTTTTGTTTAATGATGTATTAGGGTTTCCTTGTAGTATAAAAGGAACCTTAGGCAGAAGGGTTAGACACACCTTTATCAAACGTAGTTCTAGTCATTATCAATATTAGAAATCCTTAGAAAGGATCAAGTCTTTATAGTTATTCTGTTCTTCTTTATAGTATTTGTATTTCACATTTATATTGTGTATAGAGTCTCTCTGTGAATAGACTTGTGATTACAGAAGTCGTTCACCGTTCATGACAGGCTGCAAGATCCACATCTAGTGGACCCAACAAGTGGTATCAGAGCCTAGGAGAGTCTCTGTACAAGAAGAATCAATTTTTTTTTATTACTAACATTTTTGTTTTATCATGTCTGCCTCAAGTTCTACTCAAACAGGAGAAGATAGCACTCCTAAAACTGTGCAACCTCAACAGATCGTTGCTATGGTTTCTAACACAAATGGGAAATTCCCTCTTCTCAAAAAGGACGAGTATGATAGTTGGGCAATGAAGATGGAATGGTGGATCACTAACACTGATCAAGACCTTTGGAAGGTTATTCTAAATGGGAACAGCAGGAAGCTGACTAGAAGAGACAAGAATGGTAATATTACTCTTCTTGACCCTAAAACTCATGAAGAAATCATAGCCATTCAGAAGGAGGTCAAAGCAAAAACTATTTTGCTTCAATCTCTTCCTGATGATCACATGGGCGACTTCTACCATTTGGATGATGCTAGAGAGATCTGGAATAGAATAAAAGCAAGGTTTGGTGGGAATGAGGAATCAAAGAAAATGCGAAGATCCATGCTGAGAGATGAATTTACAGAATTCAAAATCTCAGAAACTGAAGGTATTCATCAAGGGTATGACAGGTTCCAAAAGATATTGAGCCAATTGAATCAACTTCGGTCAAAACCTGACGATGGTGATATTAATGCAAGATTTCATAGAGCCTTACCATACTCATTGAATCAAGTGGTAATCTCTCTAAAAGCAAAAGGTGGGCTTGACTATCTCAACTTTGATGATTTATTTCATAAGCTCAAAACTTTTGAACCTCATGTGAGAGGATATTCAAGTGATTCTTTTCCCACTCCTGCTAATTCTGCCTTTGTGAGTTCTATGGCATCCAGTCCCATGTCTTATGCTAGTAGCCCAAGCAATACTGTGTCTTCTCAACATACTTTTCAGCATACTTCTGCTCCTGATCCTACAGCCAAGTCTGGTAGCATGGTAGAAGCCGTTCTTCATTCTTTTGTGGCTGATGTTGATGCTCAACAACAACTTTCTTTTGATGACTTCAAACAGGTCGATAAACTTGACCTGGATGAAATGGATCTTAAATGGCAAATGGCCATGCTCACTCTTAGGGTTCACAAGTTTGAAAAGAAAGCTGGTCGAAAATTCAATTATAACCCAAGGGAGCCAGCAAGGTTCGACAGAAGCAAGGTTTGATGCTATAACTGCCAGCAGCAAGGTCACTTTGCAAGGGAATGCCCTAGCAAAAATGACCAGGAGAAGAGCAGATACTCAGCTTTTAAGGTTCAGGAGGTAAAAGATGACAAGAAGGCATTGGTATCTGTTGACTCTATGGTCAACTGGAATGATCATCAGACTACCACTTTGGAATCAGCTGAGTCCTCGACTGACGTGTTTGCAATGATTGCTGGGAATCTATCCGATGCAGAAGAAGCAGACGAGTTTGCTCTTATGGGCATCTCACCTCAGGTACAACATTGTCCTCTTGGTTGTCATGATAAATATTCAGAATTGTTGTCTCAATATAATGACGTAAATGATCAGAATGATAAGTATTTTTTAGAAGTTCAAGACTATAAGGCCTCTTTAAACACATTGGAACAACAAAAGAGGTGGCTTCAGGATACTCACCGTGAGTATGAGGATAAAATTAGGATACTGAGCATCGATTTAGAAAACACAACAAATATGCTTAAATATACAGAAAAGGTAAAAGATGACAGTATCAAAGAAAAACAGGAGATGCAAGAAAGATTAGATGCTACAATGTTGAGATTTGATAAATGGCAAAAGGCACCTAAAAATCTTTCAAAATTAATCAATAGTAGCATGTCTGGTAGGACTAAAAGAGGGTTAGGATTTGATAAATATATTGATTCAGAAGATGTGTTTGATTTATCTTTTACGAGTGTATTTGATGCCGACAAAGAGGAAGGGGGAGAACCTAGTTACAATAGGTTTAAACCAGCAGCAGAAATGCATGCTGTCCATCCACCTCTTACTGGAACTTTCATGCCCACTTCTAGGCATATTGACTTGGATGGATCACAGATGCATGAGTCCCCAAAAAGTTCTACTAATACTAATGACTTTGTCTCGTGTACTTTCAGTGACAAAGCCAGTGACTCTGCATCAAGTGGTTCAAGTGAAGAGTCGAGACCTACAAGTTCCAAGTCGAATGATCATGCTGCTACTGGTGCTAGGAAGTGTGAAGAGAGAGTTACTTTTAATTCAACTGTGTCTAGTTCTGGTTTATTGAGTCCTAGGAAGATTGATTCTCCTAGAATTGTGTGTAATAAAGTTAGCAGTATGAAACAATGTCATTCTAATAAAAGGTCGATTAAAACATGTTTTGTTTGTGGAAGTGCATTTCATTTGATTAAAGATTGTGTTGAAGTGCTTCCACATAATAGACCTACTCAAAATTAAGATTGGGTGTCTGAATTGTTCCTTTGCCAGTGATCCTGCCTTCACCTCCACCAAAATTGACCTTGCCGCCTTGAAATGGTACAAAGTTAGAGAGAAGACTTTTATTTCCGTATGAACTTTAAGAACCTATATCAACCTCTTCTCATTGTCATCCCGTATAAAATGGTGCCGAATTTCAATATGCTTTGTACGTTGATGAAAAACAAGATTCTTCACAATGCAGATAGTGCTTTGATTGTCAATGAAAATTTTGGTGTTCATAAAATTGAACCCATAATCCAACATCTGATTTTGGATCCACAATACTTGTCCACAACAGCTAGCAGCAGCAACGTATTCAACTTCTGTTGAAGAAGTAGCTACGATCGTCTGTTTCTTGCATTGCCATGAAATAAGTCTTCGACCCAAAAATTTACAACCACCAGTAGTAGATTTTCTGTCATTATTAGCACCTGCATAGTCACTATCACTATATGCTTCAAGAACAAAAGGTGATTCTTTAGGATACCACAAGCCAAGCTTGGGTTGAGCCTTGATATACTTGAAAATCTTCTTGACTGCATTCAAGTTAGAAACCGTTGGAACCACCTGATGTCTAGAACAAGCACTTACTGAAAACATGATATCCGGACGTGATGCAGTCAAATACACGAGTGAGCCAATCATAGACCTATACATGTGAACATTTACCGGGGGATCTGGCTCATTCTTGAGTTTGACTTTAGCAACTTCATAAGGAGTTGCTGCTGGTCTAAGAGGATCTATGTCGAACTTCTGAAGGATCTCATGAACATATTTATCTTGACTGATGAAAATCCCATCCGACTGTTGCTTGACTTGAAGACCAAGGAAGAAGGAAACCTCTCCCATAGCACTCATCTGAAATTCGCCTTTCATCAGTTGTTCAAACTCATCACACCATTCCTTCTTAGTAGAACCAAAGATAATATCGTCCACATAAACCTGAACAAGGATAATGTCCTTGGTGTTCCTCTTAAGAAATAGTGTCTTATCAATTGTACCTCTTCTATAGCCATTCTTTAACAAGAAAGTTGAAAGACGCTCATCCCAAGCTCTAGGAGCCTGATGTAGTCCATAAAGAGCCTTGACCACCTTGTAAACTTTCTTGGGATGTAGTGGATCTACAAAGCCCTTAGGTTGAGTGACATAAACTTCCTCATCAATCTTGCCATAGAGAAATGCACTCTTGACATCCATCTGAAAAACTGTAAAACCCACATAAGAAGCAAAAGCCAAAAACAGACGAATAGCCTCAATCCTAGCAACCGGAGCAAAAACTTCAGTGTAGTCAATGCCTTCAATTTGAGTGTGGCCCTGTGCGACAAGCCTAGCTTTATTCCTTACTACAATTCCCCGTGCATCTTTCTTGTTCTTGAGAATCCATTTGGAATTGATTGCTGTCTTTCCATCTGGTAAGTCAACTAGAATCCAAACATTCAGAAACAAGAATTGCTGCATTTCCTCCTGCATAGCCTCCACCAACTTTGATCCTCAAGAGCATGAGTGACTGATCTAGATTCCACCTGTGAAAGAAAACAAGCAAACAAACAGTGTTGAAAGTCCGTATGATTATTACGCTTTTGATCTTCAATATAGCTCACAAGAGCATGATGATCAGACGAGGCCTTCTTATGCATTCTGCGTGTCTTGACAGTAGAACCAGGATCTCCAATGATTTGAGTAGTAGGGTGATCTTTGTGTGATTGCAACACTGGATTGGAAGCTACCTCCACTTCTAGTGCCAAGTTATTGAGATCCCCAACAAAGTCAGCATCATATGAAGCAGCGTTAAAAATGCCATCTATTGGTTGTTTATGAATATCATCCAGCTTGGTAGAAGACTTCTTTTGATGGTTCCCCAAATTAGAAGGACTGGAGAATCGAGTATGAGAAGCAGACTCACTAGCCGGACTACCAATAGGTGTTAAACTAACACTAGGAGTAGTAGCTGGGGTACTAGGAGCAGCTTTGTCAGTAGGCGTATGTAAGGGAAACTCAAAGCCACCTTGAGCAGCTGCTGTAGTAGCTTCTTGTTGTTGTTTGAGTAGGGTGTCAAGAGCTACTTGTGAATCCAATACATCTAATGGAGTTGCATCACTAGGATGAGTAGGAGGGACTGAGGTGGAGTAGGATGGAACCACAAAAATATCATCCTCGTCATCTGAGTCGGAAAGACTAGAGTGAGCACCTGTACTAGAAGTTGCAAACACTTGTGGACCTGCATCATGGTTAGTTTTGAAACGAAAATATCCTAATGAATCACTAAGATAATCAAGATCAAAATACCATTCAGGACCCTTGCCTTGGATGTTTGACTTCTCTTCAAAATACCTGAGATTTATAGTTTCAATTACTCGCTTAGCTTGGAGATTGTAGACACGATAAGCCCGAGAGTGAGCTGAATATCCCACAATGTATCCTTCATCTGCCTTGCCATCAAACTTCCCCAAATAGTCACTAGTATTCAAAATGGTGACAGGACACCCAAATGGATTTAAATGAGCAATATTTGGAACTTTGGCTGTTAGGAGCTCATAAGGAGTCTTCTTGTGAGGATTTGTAATAGAAACTCTATTCAAAACATAACTTGCCGTATTAACAGCCTCTGTCCAGAACATGGTTGGAAGCTTGGAATCGGCAAGCATTGTTCTTGTTGCTTCTATTAGAGTCCTGTTCTTTCTTTCTGCCACGCCATTCTGTTGAGGAGTTCTTGCTGCACTATAATCTCTTTTGATGCCTTTAGAATTACAAAGTGCTATGAGGTCTTTATTTTTGAACTCAGTTCCATTATCACAACGAATACCTTTAACCTTCTTGGACAACTGGTTCTCTATAAGGGTAAGAAAATATTTAAGAATTGAGTTGGTCTCACTCTTGGCAGCCATGAAGAACACCCACGTAAACCTGCTATATCCATCAGTTACCACCAGACAAAATTGTTTGTGGTCAATGCTCCTAATAGAGGTAGGACCAAATAAATCCATGTGTAGTAGCTGCAATGGTTCAGTTATAAGGCTGAGAGCAGTAATGGCCTTGAAGGATGCTTTATGTTGTTTGCCTTTGCTGCAAGCAACATAATTAATATCATTTCTAAATGACTTGGGAGGTAAACCAGAGACCAGGTTCATATTCGCTAGTTTGTGAATGGTCTTGAAGTTCACATGCCCCATCCTTCTGTGCCATTGAGTGGCTTCATCTTCTAAGGCTTTAGCAACCAAACATGCTAGTTGACCAGTAGGGTTGACTTCATTCAGCTTGATGCTATAGAGATTGTGTCTTCTAGGGATTCTAAGCAGAACCTGTGAGTCATCCGGAAGTTTAAAGTCTTTGGATAGCACAAGTGCATCAGTATCCGTAAAGAGAACAAACTGCTTCTTGTCACAAATCTGAGAGACAGATATCAAGTTGAAGTGTTGAAGTGCTTCCACATAATAGACCTGCTCAAAATTAAGATTGGGTGTCTGAATTGTTCCTTTGCCAGTGATCCTGCCTTCACCTCCACCAAAATAGACCTTGCCGCCTTGAAATAGTACAAAGTTAGAGAGAAGACTTTTATTTCCTGTCATGCTCCTAGAGCAACCACTATCAACAATTCCTAGAGTAGGATCTTGGTATGGAGTAACCTACAACAACAAGATAATAAAGATGCAAAAGTTAGTGTCTTAAGGGGACCCAAACCTTTTCAGGTTTGAGCCTGCCTTGTGGATCTTTAATAGAGAGCCAAGAAGATTGATGAGATCCACCATTATTCTTTGGTTGCCTATGCATCATATTGGTATTATTGTTTGACCAAGAACAACCTGCTGAGGGCTTAACAACAGTTCCCAAATGTCCCAAACCAAAATACATGTGGTCAAAATTATGTGGATAAATTTGATTAAAATTCTGAAAATAGTTACTAGTGGTTCTATTTGTTGTTAATCCAATGTTTCTCCAATGATCAGAAGCTAATGGAGAGGTTCTTCTAGAAGAAGAAAACGATTGAGCACTAGGATTGAGTCTTCTAGAAGAATATGGAGCAACTCCTGGTGGACCAGGAGCAGGAAATGCTTGATGAAGAAAAGAATGTTTGTCATAAAAATCACAATCTTTAATCAAATGAAATGCAATTCCACAAATAAAACATGTTTTAATCGACCTTTTATTAGAATGACATTGTTTCATACTGCTAACTTTATTACACACAATTCTAGGAGAATCAATCTTCCTAGGACTCAATAAAACAGAACTAGACACAGTTGAATTAAAAGTAACTCTCTCTTCACACTTCCTAGCACCAGTAGCAGCATGATCATTCGACTTGGAACTTGTAGGTCTCGACTCTTCACTTGAACCACTTGATGCAGAGTCACTGGCTTTGTCACTGAAAGTACACGAGACAAAGTCATTAGTATTAGTAGAACTTTTTGGGGACTCATGCATCTGTGATCCATCCAAGTCAATATGCCTAGAAGTGGGCATGAAAGTTCTAGTAAGATGTGGAGGGACAGCATGCATTTCTGCTGCTGGTTTAAACCTATTGTAACTAGGTTCTCCCTCTTCCTCTTTGTCGGCATCAAAGACACTCGTAAAAGATAAATCAAACACATCTTCTGAATCAATATATTTATCAAATCCTAACCCTCTTTTAGTCCTACCAGACATGCTACTATTGATTAATTTTGAAAGAATTTTAGGTGCCTTTTGGCATTTATCAAATCTCAACATTGTAGCATCTAATCTTTCTTGCATCTCCTGTTTTTCTTTGATACTGTCATCTTTTACCTTTTCTGTATATTTAAGCATATTTGTTGTGTTTTCTAAATCGATGCTCAGGATCCTAATTTTATCCTCATACTCACGTTGAGTATCCTGAAGCCACCTCTTTTGTTGTTCCAATGTGTTTAAAGAGGCCTTATAGGCTTGAACTTCTAAAAAATACTTATCATTCTGATCATTTACGTCATTATATTGAGACAACAATTCTGAATATTTTTCATGACAACCAAGAGGACAATGTTGTACCTGAGGTGAGATGCCCATAAGAGCAAACTCGTCTGCTTCTTCTGCATCAGATAGATTCCCAGCAATCATTGCAAACACGTCAGTCGAGGACTCAGCTGATTCCAAAGTGGTAGTCTGATGATCATTCCAGTTGACCATAGAGTCAACAGATACCAATGCCTTCTTGTCATCTTTTACCTCCTGAACCTTAAAAGCTGAGTATCTACTCTTCTCCTGGTCATTTTTGCTAGGGCATTCCCTTGCAAAGTGGCATTGCTGGTGGCAGTTATAGCATCAAACCTTGCTTCTGTCGAACCTTGTTGGCTCCCTTGGGTTATAATTGAATTTTCGACCAGCTTTCTTTTCAAACTTGTGAACCCTAAGAGTGAGCATGGCCATTTTCCATTTAAGATCCATTTCATCCAGGTCAAGTTTATCGACCTGTTTGAAGTCATCAAAAGCAAGTTGTTGTTGAGCATCAACATCAGCCATAAAAGAATGAAGAACGGCTTCTACCATGCTACCAGACTTGGCTGTAGGATCAGGAGCAGAAGTATGCTGAAAAGTATGTTGAGAAGACACAGTATTGCTTGGGCTACTAGCATAAGACATGGGACTGGATGCCATAGAACTCACAAAGGCAGAATTAGCAGGAGTGGGAAAAGAATCACTTGAATATCCTCTCACATGAGGTTCAAAAGTTTTGAGCTTATGAAATAAATCATCAAAGTTGAGATAGTCAAGCCCACCTTTTGCTTTTAGAGAGATTACCACTTGATTCCATGAGTATGGTAAGGCTCTAAGAAATCTTGCATTAATATCACCATCATCAGGTTTTGACCGAAGTTGATTCAATTGGCTCAATATCTTTTGGAACCTGTCATACCCTTGATGAATACCTTCAGTTTCTGAGATTTTGAATTCTATGAATTCATCTCTCAGCATGGATCTTCGCATTTTCTTTGATTCCTCATTCCCACCAAACCTTGCTTTTATTCCATTCCAGATCTCTCTAGCATCATCCAAATGGTAGAAGTCACCCAAGTGATCATCAGGAAGAGATTGAAGCAAAATAGTTTTTGCTTTGACCTCCTTCTGAATGGCTATGATCTCTTCATGAGTTTTCGGGTCAAGAAGAGTAATATTACCATTCTTGTCTCTTCTAGTCAGCTTCCTGCTGTTCCCATTTAGAATAACCTTCCAAAGGTCTTGATCAGTGTTTGTGATCCACCATTCCATCTTCATTGCCCAACTATCATACTCGTCCTTTTTGAGAAGAGGGAATTTCCCATTTGTGTTGGAAACCGTAGCAACGATCTGCTGAGGTTGCAAAGTTTTAGGAGTGCTATCTTCTCCTGTTTGAGTAGAACTTGAGGCAGACATGATAAAACAAAAACGTTAGTAATAAAAAAAATTGATTCTTCTTGTACAGAGACTCTCCCAGGCTCTGATACCACTTGTTGGGTCCACTAGATGTGGATCTTGCAGCCTGTCAGGAACGGTGAACGACTTCTGTAACAACAGGTTGATGAACAAAAATACAGTCTGAACAACTAGTGGGAAAACCTACAACTATTGCCAGTAAAGTCCAAGACAAAGGAAAGCAAGTGCAGACTTCACAGCCTGCTACAAAAGGTATTGTTATACCTGGTTAACAACCTCAAGAAAGTTAAGAAGAGAGACCTTTCAAAGTTGCAAGAAGGTTGCCAAAGATTGACCCATATGACGAGGGCAAGAAGAAGCTGGAATCTGAATCTGAATCTGAAGATAATGATTCCGATAGTGTAGAGAATGCTTTGAATAGATTTCATCTACTTGAGCGTGATGAAGAAGGAGCTGTGTGGCTACAAACTCAGATTCTGGATGAGCTAGAACAAGAATCACTTGCAGCTCAACAAGAACTACTTGAAGTTCAAAGGTTGCAGCAAGAATGGAATATTGAAGAGTATGATAGGATTTAAGCTGAACTTATGGCAAGTGAGATTCTAGCCGAGTCTTTAATAGCTGAGGAAAGGGATGCTCATGATGAGGAAACTAAATCAAAGTTGATTAATTATTTGGTCAGAGAACAAGCTAGGTTCTTTGCAGAGAAAAGGAGACTGAGAAGGATCAAGCCTCCTACTACAAATCAACTAAGAAATCAGATGATTGTTTATCTGAAAAAGGTTAAGCATTTCACACATGCTCAGCTAGTAAGGAAGAATTTTGATGAAATAAAAGCTCTCTATGAACAACACAAAAGAGGTGTCTGAAATTTTGTTGCTATTGGTTCTGAAGAAGACAGAAGAGCCAGTGAAGAAGCTAAGAAGCACATGCAACAACAAAGACAATTTGGAAGTACACTCAGACTTGGTGAAGCAAGTACTGCTAGACCTGAAGGAAGTTCTCCACCAATCAAGACAACTTATTTGAGAAAGAATAAGAAATCAAAGGAGACTCCAATGGGAGGTGAGACACAAGGACTGGATGAGGGTAATCAACCTCAGAGTGTTGCATAGACTGAAAATATACAGGCGGTACATACTTAGTCAAGGGTACATAGACAGACAGTACATGAAGAACATATGCCAAAGGAAGGTATTGTTCCTGATGAATAAGTACCTAAGGAAGGAACCTCAAGAGGTACTAAAAGGAAGAAATCAACTAAGAAGAAATATCCAGCAAGAAAGAAATTAAAGATGGTTATAGATGAAGAAAGTGACACAGATGAAAACAACAAGAAATATCTAAAGGTTATTGACTTTGAAGATAGGTATATCAACACAGAAGTGATGGGTAAGAAGTCCTATATTACTCAATGGTTGAGTGTTACTGCTTAAGGACTAGAAGCTCATGTGATATACATATCAGATGGATCATACAAGATATTAAGATTGTTGGAAGATGTACTTCATATTCTTGACAAACTGGATATGCAAGATTTATACAGGTTTGTCTTAGAAATACATAATGAAGGGAAAGAAAGATCTTTGTTGCTAAATGAGTTGGAATTAATGTATGAGCCAAATACATACAACACAGAGATTTGGGCTGATTTTGAAAAACAAGTTTCTTCATACTAGATATATTACAGATCCTGTAGAGTACATACAATAGATGTGAATGATGTTACTTACTTCATGTTACAAGAAAGAAGATATCCTTTTGGAAGAAGGATGCTGGAAAGGATGTTGAATCTTCACCTGCAAGTATCAGAAGAATCCACTGGAGCTTATGAGTTGATAAGGATGATTAAACAACACATCAAGGATTTGGAAAAAGAAAAGGAAGCTAAAAAAGAGCTCAAGATAGCTTAAGTGTTTGGCTTTTAGCCACACTTCTTAGATGGTCATCAGTTTACCATGTCAAACCCACATAAGAACTGGAAAGTCCATAAGCAAACGGTTTATGGTAAAGACTTCTCAAATCCGTTGATAGCTGGTAGTTTGCTAAAAACTATATGGTACTAGCTCACCATGTTCCGAGACAAAGAGTTGGCTAGTCCTAGGGCAAACGGTTCTAGGTAAAGACATTATCAAATTCGTTGATGGTTGACAGATTACCAAAAGTTGTAGGGTTATTAGTACACTTTGTTCTAAGGAACATAGGTACGATGAGTTGTAATGTACCAAACCACAATCGATAATAGAGAATCGAATAGTTAGAGTATACTGTTGTTCTTCTTTTCTTTTATAAGTTAGATTCCACATAACTTATTAGAGTTTAGTAAGAGTGTCTCACGTGCTCTAGTTTGTTTACAAGCTATTGTGCAATCCTTAACAGGATCTCGATCTATTCAAAGGGATCAACAATTTTAATTAAATATTTCACCATGCCATACACCCTAAGGATCTAATGACAAGGCTAGTGCTACATGTCCCACACCTGAAGGCTCATTGAGATCATGTTTTTATTATTCTTTATTTATGATACATATAGTAGGCTAAATTCCGTAATCCCATGGTCAAGAAGTCCATGACACTGACACCCTCAATGTGTTCTTGCTTTAATTACAAGGGAAATAAAAGGGTCGGTTAAGAGCTAAGATATTGAACCTAAACTGCTAAAAACTTTATTTATTAAGAAATTAAATATAAAAAATATGAAAAATATGAAAAAATAAATTATGAGAGAAAGAGCCACAAAAACTTATATAAGGAAGAATTAACTTTAGAACTTATGATCAACTCTATCATTTCTTATTCTTCATATTGTAAAGTCTCAAAGATATGAGACTAATGGATGCTTAGCCTTACAAGTCAAAAATAGCATATTTAAAATCTAGATGAGATTAGCTTAATTATGACTATATTAGATCAAGTTTCATATTTTAAAGTCAATTATAGAAACTTACAAAATTTTGACTTTTTCAAGCTAGAGTTTGTGTTTTAAAGCTCCCTTTATAAAATACCAACTAGAATCAGTTATAGGAACTTGAAAATGCTTGACTTTTTCAAGCTAGAATTCGCATTTTAAAGCTCCCTATATAAAAGTCTAGCAAAACTTGGTCTAAGCGGTTAAGGAATGAGCTAAGTTAAAACCGATCGAGTCAAAACCTATTCTTATTTTCTCCAACTAAAAGCCTACATTTGTGTCAAAACACTTATTTTCTTTATTACTAAACTCACAAAATTACACTAAAAATTTAAAAATGTTATTATTTTTGAGAAAAACGATTACGTAAGAACACGACAAAAGCAAGTGCAAGTGATTATATCGATTGACCCCCATGCTAAAACCAAACATTATCCTCAATGTATCCTAACACAAGAATAACACCCAATGCTAGCACACGAAGAGTCAAATGCAATAGTCATAACATGGTAAGGGTATGTAAATCTATAAGCCGGTTATCAATTATGTTTTAAGATAAAACGTTAGTCGATAAAAATCAATGGATATCGAATTCCCTAAATGGAAATAAAAAAATATGTTGGAAATATGTTTTTACGTATTTAGAAAGGATCGGTCACTCCAACGAGATACATCTAGTATGGGCTCGTGATATAGTAAGTTAACAATATAACCCATCAAGCCCACATGTAGGGTGGGCTACATATACACTCTCCTAGCATGTTAGGAGGGGTTGGTTCTCACATTTCATTAATCAAGCTTACACTTTCTCTTATTCTCTCCTTTCTCTCTCTACTTTCTCTCTCTAGTTCTTCATCTATCTCTCTCTCTTTCTATCATCTCAATATTATAGGAACTTACAAATTTTTGAATTTTTCAAAGCTCCATTTATAAAGCTCTCCTTATAAAAGACCAATAGAATCAATTATAGGAACTTGCAAATTCTCGACTTTTTCAAGATCATATTCAAGAGCTTATTCTTTCCACTAACCAGTGACCAAATGGTGATAGTTCTAGTTCTGGTGATTCCGTTAACAAGGAAGGATATGACAACCGTTATGCAAATGACATTAAGGTTGACTGTTGACATACCCGAATACGATGGAAAACTATATTCGGGTGAGTTTATGGAATGGCTCCGGATTGTAGAACTTATTTTCGATTACAAACATACCACTGAAGATAACAAGGTTAAAATTTTTGCGTTGAAACTACGCAAGTATGCCTCAACATGGTGGTCTAATGTCTTTTTGAAGCGAGAACGATTGGGAAGGACAAGGTTCGAACATGGCCAAAGATGAAATAAAAGACGAAGGAGAAGTTTATTCCTTCATATTTTTAGGCAAGTTTCTCTCGATTACATTCTTTGAGACAAGACTTGTCCCGTTGAAGATTACTCATGTGACTCTGAGTATTTATTAATGAAATATTTAATCATCCTGATTGAAATAAATTTATTTAATTTTTTTTCAGGAAAAAAAGTTTAATCTTTTACGAAAAAAAGAAGTGCCATTTTTTCGATACCAAAAATTTAAATTACATTTTCTTAGAAAAAAATTAATTTTAAAATAAAATCTTTTTACATTTCTTTTCGAATTTTTTATGAAAAAGTTAAGAGTAATAAACTTTTATTTTTCAAAAATAAATAATGAAGTTTTCTTTAAAACAAATTTACGTTTTCTTAGAGCAAAAGGAATGGTAACGGCGTGGGTAGGCGTTGGCCTGCGTGACCACACCGTCGTTAACGGTGTGGAGGACGACGTCCCCCCACCCACGGCCGTGAAAGACTTATAATATTTTCATTTTATCCCCCTTTTAAATTTTACAAACCCCCTCTCAATTTAACCCAACCAAATTAACCCTAAAACTTTTAAATTTTGGAGCAAAAAATTTTTTGATTTTTTTTAAAAATTATTCTAGCCAACGGCTAGTTTTTTTTTAAAAAAAACAATAACTGCCCAAACGGCTAGTTTTTTTTAATCCCAGTTAAAAAAAAACCTATATATACATAACAATATCCCTTCCAATAGGTTTTTGTAATTCTCGTATTTTTTTTAGCCAAATGTTTTTTTTCGAATGTTTTTTTTAGAATGTAATTTTTTTATTTAAATGAATAAAGTAAATTAGGATTTGAATAAATTTACTTGTTGAGGGTAGTTTTTGAAAAAAAGTGAAAAATGGTTAAATTGGTGTGAAAATTGTGTAATGATAAGATGGTTGTTTTTTGTGTGGATGTGGTGTGGATGTGGAAGTGAAAAAGCTGACGTGGGGGGATGTTTTTTTAGTGTGGTGGTGTGACCACTCCTTTTGCTCGGTAAATATAAAGAAAAGAAGTAAAAGTAATAACGTTGGGCTGGGCCGAAAAAGAAAACCAAACCAAACCGTGTGAATGTGGGATGAGTTTGATTTTGAATTTTCCCGCACTGTTTTTATCCCGCGTGGAAGGAAGGAAGGACCGACACCGACCTAAATCATGTACTTACCATAAACGGATAGGATAGGTGGTTATATATACAGACACTAATAATAAATCCTCCTCTTGTAAATCAATCAATCATAATATCTCCTCCTCCTCCTCATTCAATCACTTTTAGTTATTGAAATCACCAAAATCATCCTCATCATCTGTTCTTGGATCTCTGTCCACTAAATAAAAACATTCATTCAAGATTCAAGATTTTATCTGATTGCTTCCATCTCATTATCTCGCATCTTTCTTTCGTTCTTTCTTTCTTTCTTTCGTTCTTTCTTTCTTTCTTTTTATTTCATCAATTGATCATCGATTATGGTTTCCATTTTAATTTCATCCATTATCTTCCCTTTCTTTAATTTCATTCATTCATTATTTCATCGATTGATATGGAGGATTCTTCCTCTTCTAGAAACAAGCGTAAATCAACCTCCTCGGATTCCTCCTCATCCTCTAAAAAGCAACGTACAACTACAAATAGGGTTGCTCAAACACTTGCTAAGTGGGAAGAGATCAACTCCACTAACCCACCTCGAAAACTCCCAGCTAAAGGTTCAAAGAAGGGATGCATGAAGGGTAAAGGCGGCCCTCAGAACTCCACTTGCAAGTTTCGGGGCGTCCGTCAACGCACATGAGGAAAATGGGTGGCTGAGATTCGAGAACCAAAAAGGGGGTCGAATGTGGTTGGGTACTTTTGCTTCTGCTGTTGAGGCGGCTTTGGCTTATGACGATGCCGCCCGTGTTCTCTTTGGCTCATGTTCCCGCCTAAATCTACCTACTTGTAAGTCCATGGATGACTATAATAATAGGAGTCACATCATGATGATGCCTGCTGGTGCTACTTCCAGCTGCTGCGACTCTTCTGTCACCTTTTCTCATGATTCTGAGGCGTCTTCTAGTACTACTGTTGTTTTATCAATCTACCAAAGGGTGCACTTAACTTTGGTATTGTGTTATATTTTTTGGCTTGTGCTTGTTATTTTCAGGTTTCTTGTATTTGGGATTGAGCTTTACTTTTGGGCCTTGGGCTTATTTCTTGGTGGGCTTTGAAGCCGTTGTGATCCTTTGACCAAGAGGCGTATATCACCCTAGTCATTGACTAGGGTTTAACATCATCATAAACACAACACACATATCTGTGTGTGTGCGCAGCTCTCTTTCTTTCTCTCATCTCATCCATGGAGGTTTGACCTAGGAGTTTGATGTTTCATCTTGTATAGCTGAGTGTTCGAGTGATCTCTTGTATTGTGAGGGAGAACGGATCAACCTAGTTGGGACGTTCTCACTATTTCTATTGTAATCGTTCGATTAGCACCCGTTTGGGGACTAATCTTTATCTTTCTATTTTTGAACCTTGATTTATAATAAATTACACCAAGGGCTGGTTGGTTGGGTGTAAAGATCTGCTTTGTCTGTGATATTATATTTCTTAACATGGTATCAGAGCTATGGTTATAGATCTTTCAGCCATCAAAGCTCTCTCGGTTCTTTTTATTATAATCAACTTTGTGATTTTTCGAAACCCTAATTAATTTTTTAGGGTTTTATACTTTGGGTGGTGATTCTTGCTCTCTTGTCGCTTTTGGAAGCTTGTTTTGGTGGTTCCGTTAGTTTTCTTGGAAAATATTATTAGGGTTTTCACAAACCCTAATTTAGTTTTTGGGGGTTTTGATTCTGAGGTGCCCAGGAAGCTTTATTAGGTGTTGTCGTTGATTTATTCGGTGGTGCCGTTGAAAATCTTGAAGATTGGATTAGGGTTTCTTGAAACCCTAATTTAATTTTTGGGGGTTTTCTCTATTATCTGTATCCTGGTATCACCTTGGTGGTGCCGTTACCATTTTTTGCTAATTTACACAGGTACACTTGTTAGGGTTTGCTAACCCTAACTTCTTACTATTTTGGGGGTTTCTGATTGGTGGTTCATCCATCCTCTAGACTAAGTGAATCTAGAGATTGGGTGTCTTTTTTGTTGTTTCCGCTGTAAGTATTCTTTCATTTTTCCTTTCTTGCCTCCTTATTGGTTACTTTTGTGGGTCACGGTTGTCTTGTGTGTGGGTGCAAACTGATTCGGTTAACATCTTGACCCTCCAGCCTTGACTTGTGTAGATACCTGCTCTGGCCAATCCCAGTCCACAACTTGACATTTCTGGTGCTCACCTTCTGAGTGTTTTTTGTGGCTATATTTGTCTTGTTCTATCTGCTTTATTTTACCTGCCTTGCTTTATCTATTTGGTTTGCTTTCTACTTATTGCTTTGTGTGTTTTTTCTTGCTCTCTCTGTGTGTGAGCTATGAGTGCTAGTGGTGCTCCTCCTCCACCACCCAATGGTGGTGGAGGAAATGGTGGTGGTGGGGGATTCCCTGAGACCACTAATAAGTGTGTAAACACTTATCCTTTTGCCACTAAAATCAAGGAAAAACAAGACCTAATCATGTGTTTGACATCGGAAAAGTCGGAATTACGCGTGGTTTTGTGTTTTTGTGTGAAATAGGTACAAATAATCGAAAGGAAAGAAAACACGGGATTTCACGGTCAAATGTTGAAGAAAAGTCCATGAAAGAGACGAAGACAAAGTCAAAGAACCAAAAGTGTGCCTAAAATCACGAAAACCGGCAAATTCGACACAACTTTGAAGAAATGATCAACAAAGCCGAAATCGAGCTCGTTTTTAGCGGATTTAATCTTTTTCAAGATAATTGAGCTTTGTGGGTCCCACATTTGGTTAATGGGTCCACAAGCCTATTTAAGAAAATGGTTACAGTTCTTGAAACGGATCATGAAGCCCAAAAACACTTTACATATAAAAAAGAAGGGGCGGATTAAAATTGGGCCAAGCCCAATGGTTTACACAAAGAATGGACGATATGGAATATTTAACCTTGGTCAATATCCCTGGTCAACACAAACACCCCACACACACGTATTTACCAACCCCCACTCACCCCAATCGTTATTAATAAAACTTTTTCATTTACCCACCCCATTAATTTTCGTTACAAACGAAGTAAACTCATCTCTTCCACTTTTATCTCTCTCTCCAAACGCAGTCACCATTTTTACTGTACCACAAAAACCCTAATCAAATATTACCTAGATAAATTGGGGGTTTTATTTGGATCATGCGATTCACACACTTGGGGATTAAATCCCCAAGTTTTTCGGAGAAGAACACCACTAGTGGTCCTCATCTCTATCCAACATGGCTTTTTCCCCTGATTTTATTGGATGTGACAACCAATATTCACAAATCCACCAATCCTTGATGGCCAGCTCGACTCCAAACAAACACAACAAGCACAATTTTTGCCATGCTGTTGATCCATGTGACCTAAGTGATTTTCAACCGCAATATCAAGCAAAAGAGAGAGAAATGATGGATTAAACGGCTCAGATTAATTGCTTACTCTTTAAGCCATGAAGAGGGTTTCCAGGGTTTACCTATAAAAACCCCCATCAAATCTGTAATAGGGTGCCTTCTTTTTATTTTTAATTTTTATTTCTGCAAAATAGATGTTAGGATTAATGTAATTTTCCTTTTTTAAAGTATTGTAATTCTTTTTAATGATTAATGAAAAGTTCGATTTAAATTAATTCGTGTCTTACTTGTTAAAGTTAATTGCATTATTTTTTCTATTAATCTGTTTTGGATTAATTAAAGTTATTAATAAAAAGGTAGAAATAATTTCCCCTAATGGGAAATTATAAAAAAATATTGGTTCGATTTGTTTCAGTTTTCATGGTTCGATTATTGATGATGATGGTGTTTTGGTAACAAGGAGGTGTTTGTTCGGTTTCGGTTTTGTTCACAAGGGGGTTCAGCGCCCACCTTCTTCCCAACGGAAATCATCACTAGGTTTGTTTTTCTATTTTAATTCTTAAGTTTGTTTAATTTTTAGATAATATTTATATTTGTTAAGTTTGAATCTGCTTAATTTTTTTAGTTAATGTTATTGTTTAGATTTTGTTTACTGTTTTTTTATCTGTTTGAATTTGTGTATGTTAATGAGACTGGATTGAGTTTGTTCGTTGAGTTTATCTGATTGTTTAAGTTTCAGTATCTGTTTGAATCTGCTTTGTTTAATTGTTTTGGATTTAAGTTTTTTTTTAGTTTGTGTAGATTTTAGATTGCTTATTTTGGGTATTTGAATTTGGATCTGTTAGTTTGCTGATTAGATTTGTTTAGCTGCTTATTTGGTCTTCTAGCTTTTCTAGTAAAAGTTGTTATGTTTAGATCTTCTTATATGGTATTTGTTATTTGCGATTTGCTTATTTTTGTTTCAGCTTATTATTCGTTTAATCTGCTTATTTGGTTCCTGTTATAGCTTATTTAGGTTTTTAATATTTGTTGTTATTATCTGATCTCATACAACAGATACAATTGATCTGTATGTAAGTTTGATTGTCCAAAATACCAAAAAAATAATATAGCAAAAATTCGTCTGTCAGGGGACTCGAACCCCTGACCTCCAGCTTAACAGTCAAACGACATAACCAGTTGTGCTTGCACCTTATTTGTGTTTCATAAGGCAACATTTAATTAATGTAGGTTTTTAATTCTTAGCTGCCAGATTTAGTTAATTTGTTTAATACAAGTTTTTAGTTTAATTAAATTAATTAAAAAGTTTTTAAAAGTTTTTCTTTTATTCAGTTTTAAGAAAATAAAAAGATAAAAAAAATATTTTATTTAAATTACTTTTATAATTTTAAATTAGTTCTCAATTTAGTTTGTTTTAAAAATAGATTTCATTTAAAAAGTGTTAGTTTAAGAAAAAAATAAAAAATAGTTTAAGTAGGTTTTATTTAAAAATAGTTTCAATTATAGTCAAATTAGATTTAAATTTCAAAATGTTCAATTTGTTTTCAAAATAGTTTTTATTTAAATTAGTTTAAATTAGATTTTTAAATTAGATTAAATAGTTTTTAATTATATAAATTTTAGTTTTAAAAATACCAAAAAGAGTAATTTCACCAAGAACAATTAGTTTTACGTTTAATCGGAAATCGATTCGAGTGATTCGAGGAAAAACGAACATAAAAAGAATTTGCACAAAAATTCTATACATTAAATTGGCGCCGCTGCCGCTTCGCTCGTTACGATTGAAGATTTCCTGAGACGTTTGGATTTTAGGATCCGTTCATTTTGAACGTTACTTTTTCGTTAACAAAATCAAAAATACAAAAAATTAAAAAATCACAAAAGCAAATTCTTTCCTAAGATTTGCAACAAAAAAAGTTAAAAAATCAAAAAGTAATACTTTTTCCTAAAATTATTACACCAAAAATATTACGTATTAGTGTTATTTTTCTTAGTTCGATTTCTTTCGTTTTAATTGTGAATATATATTTTTCTAAAAAATACAAAAAGATTTTTCTTTTACTATATTATATTACGTAGCACAATTAATTTACCTACTTTTCAAATAAGGCCTTGGTTGGGATTTCATCACCTAACTATTGTATTCGAATCCTAAACGAAATAAAAGGGCAAAATAGATAAATACTAGTAAGACGTTTGAACTCGATATATACAAACTATAAGGTGGGTATAAGGCGACGCGCTATAAAAGGCCGTCTAAGGAAAAAGGTTTTTAAGTGCTTTGTGCCACCTCGTTTCCCCGCTTGCTTGTGCGTATATTGAGAGGGACGACCGATTATTGGTTTGCCAATTCAAGTAGTAATTAAGTATATATTTTTGTAGCTTTTTCATATTGCACCTCGAGAGGGATAATCCCTTTCCTCTCAAAGTCGACCGAGGTCACCTACCTCATTCCAAAGTTTTAATTGTATGCGCACTCGCGCGCGTACATACATACCGATTGGTGTACCAAATACTTCTAATTCTTCCAAAAAGAAGAAGAAGAAAAACAAAAAAACCGTCATTCAAGCCGATCCCGAGAATCGAGCTTTGAACAACACGATGGCAACGGATAATCTACCAATGATTGAGATTCTCCAATCTCACGTTGAAGGAAACGATGATGCGATTTTGGTGCCAGATATTGGAGCTAATAATTTTGAACTTAAATCGGGTTTTATTCAAATGTTTTCCGCTACACCATTTTTAGGCCGTACTAATGATGACCCACACGCTCATATCAAACGTTTCATACAATTAGCCAACACCGTCAAATACAATGGGGTGCCACTAGAGGCCATTCGTTTACAACTCTTTCCTTTTTCCCTCGAGGGACAAGCCCGGATTTGGCTTGATAAGGAACCACCCCAAAGTATTACCACATGGATCAACTTAGAGACCAAGTTCATAAACTACTTTTTCCCACCATCACGGACCACTTCTTTAAGGAATGAGATCATCACCTTTGAACAACAATATGGGGAAACGTTTAGTGAGTCTTGGGATCGATTTAAAGAGCTTTTAAGAAAAGGTCCACAACACGGTTTCACTAAAGTGCATCAAATTAATACGTTTTACAATGGTTTAACTCTAAATGACCAAGACTCACTTAATAGTGCCGCGGGGGGGGGGGGGGGGGGGTAATATTCTTGTGAAATACATGAACGAGGCTTGGGCCATAATTGTAAACAAGGCTAAAGTACAAACCAAGAGTGTTAGGGCTACTATGGCAAGTGCTAGTTCTAGTGAGAGTGATAAGAGAATTGATAAGCTTACGTCGCTTGTTGAATCAATTGCTCTAAAAACCCAAGCCCTCAATGGTCAAGTTAATGCCATGAAAGAAACTTGTGAAACGTGTGAGACTTGTGGTGGACCACATTCATATTTTAATTGTGACAAGGTTTACAATAATCAACAAGAAGTGTATGCTTATAACAACAATGAAAATGAGCGGGTTCATTTCAAACCAAATGTTGATGTTAACCATTTGTCTTATAAGTCTAATAACTATTTGGCTCCCCCGGGTTTTGTAGCACCACAAAGACCACGCCCACCCACCCAAAATAGGAACCAAGGTCCTCAACGGGGTAATTTTCAAGGAAATTCTAATCAACGGGGTTTTAATAAAAATCAAGGGAATTTTCAAGGGCAAAACCAAGGGTTCAATAATCAAAATCAAGGATTTAATAACCAAGGTTTTCAAAATCAAGGATTTAATCAAGGTTATAATCAATATCAAAACCAAGGTTTTCCTAATCAAGGTTTTCCTAATCAAGGGTATAATCAAATGAACATGCATAATCCTAAAATGGACTTGGTTCTACAAAAATTGACCGACCATGAGAGAATTATGAGAGAGATGCAAGAATCGACCAATAAGAAATTTTTTACTATGATTCAAACCCTTCGTCCCCAAGGTGTCCTCCCTTTGAACACCGTGACCAATCCTAGAGCTAATGTTAATGCTATCACTACTAGGAGCGGTAAGACCACCGTAGAACCTTCCTATCCCCCACCTAACCAAGGACCCGATATACCTTCTTCTTCTACCCACCCTACTTCTCCTTCTATTTGTGACATACCACCCGTTATGCCTTCGTCTACACCTTATGTTCCACCAATACCTAAATTTTCTACCACACCTTCAGTTCCCAAACCGATTCCTTCACCTTCCATTTCTACTCCTCCTCCACCAAAGGATGTGAGTGAGCAATCCACTCCAAAGCCTTCATCTCAACCCAATATACCTTATCCCTCAAGGTTGCGGAAAGAGAAATTGAAGAATAAGGATGATATTCATGTTTCGAACTTCCTAAAAATGTTCAAACAATTGAATTTTAATATCACCTTTGCCGAGGCGCTCGCTCACATGCCTAAGTACGCTAAGATGTTTAAGGACCTTTTAAGTGACAAGGAAAAGTTGCTCGATATTGCCAATACCCAATTGAATGAGAATTGTTCCGCGGTTCTTTTGAGAAAATTACCGGTTTAAGTTAGGAGATCTCGGTCGATTCCTTATTCCTTGCAATTTTTCGGGTGTTGAGAATTGTATGGCCTTGGCGGATCTCGGAGCAAGTATCAATCTTATGCCATTGTCCGTGTGGAAACAATTATCTTTACCCGAGCTAGTCCCCACTCGTACGACCTTGGAATTAGCTAACCGTACGGTTGCTTATCCGGTGGGGATAGCCGAGGATGTTTTTGTAGGATTCGACAAATTCACTTTTCCCGCCGACTTCGTTGTAGTCGACTATGAGATGGATCCCCGTGTTCCCTTAATTGTGGGATGACCCTTCTTGAGAACCAGGCGTACATTGATTGATGTAGCCGCGGGTGAACTTATCATGAGGGTCGGGGATGATAAAATCGTCTTTAACATGGGTAAACTTTCCAAACTTCCCGATGAGCCCGAAACCCTGAATTACATCGATGTGCTCGACGAAGCATGTGAAGAACATTTTCACGAGGCTTGTAAGAGCGGGATTTCTCCTTTACCTCATGTTGAGACCGTAGCTTCTATTCCTCCTTCATTGACTCCATTTGGAGAAAGTGACTTTCTTTTACAAGAATTTGAAGCGAGTTTAGGGGATGTGGATTTAAAATATGACGATTCTCCCACCGATTGGGAAGAAGACAATCGTACCATTGAGAGACTTCTCAATGAGGACCATATTTCTCCACCTACTCCTAAGAAAGTTACAAACGATGATCCAAGTTTCACTAAGCCTTCCATCGACAATCCACCGGATTTAGAGCTTAAGGATTTACCGTCTCATTTAGAGTACGTTTTCTTAGAGGAGGATAATAAGTTACCCGTCATTATTGCTAAGGACTTAAAAGAAGATGAAAAATCTTGACTTATTGATGTGCTTAAGAATCATAAGAAAGAAATTGCTTGGAAAATCTCTGACATCCGCGGAATTGATCCTAATTTTTGTACTCATAAAATTCTCATGGAAGATGACTTTAAACCCGCAATCCAAAATCAAAGAAGGATTAATCCAAAAATTCATGAAGTCATTAAGAAAGAAGTTATCAAACTTCTAGAAAGGCAGAATCACCGTTGTGTGTAAACACTTATCCTTTTGCCACTAAAATCAAATCATGTGTTTGACATCGTAAAAGTCAGAATTACGCGTGGTTTTGTGTTTTTGTGTGAAATAGGTACAAATAATTGAAAGGAAAGAAAACACGGGATTTCACGGTCAAATGTTGAAGAAAAGCCCATGAAAGAGACGAAGACAAAGTCAAAGAACCAAACGTGTGCCTAAAATCACGAAAACCGGCAAATTCGACACAACTTTGAAGAAATGATCAACAAAGCCGAAATCAAGCTCGTTTTTAGCGGATTTAATCTTTTTGAAGATAATTGAGCTTTCTGGGTCCCACATTTGGTTAATGGGCCCACAAGCCTATTTAAGAAAATGGTTACAATTCTGGAAACGGATCATGAAGCCCAAAAACACTTTACATATAAAAAAGAAGGGGCGGATTAAAATTGGGCGAAGCCCAATGGTTTACACAAATAATGGACGAGATAGATTATTTAACCTTGGTCAATATCCCTGGTCAACACAAACACCCCACACACACGTATTTACCAACCCCCACTCACCCCAATCGTTATTAATAAAACGTTTTCATTTACCCACCCTATTACTTTTTGTTACAAACGAAGTAAACTCACCTCTTCCACTTTTATCTCTCTCTCCAAACGCAACCACCATTTTTACTGTACCCCCAAAACCCTAATCAAATATTACCTAGATAAATTGGGGGTTTTATTTGGATCATGCGATTCACACACTTGGGGATTAAATCCCCAAGTTTTTCGGAGAAGAACACTACTAGTGGTCCTCATCTCTATCCAACGTGGCTTTTTCCCCTGATTTTATTGGATGTGACAACCAATATTCACAAATCCACCAATCCTTGATGGCCAGCTCGAATCCAAACAAACACAACAAGCACAATTTTTACCATGTTGTTGATCCATGTGACCTAAGTGATTTTCAACCGCAAGATCAAGCAAAAGAGAGAGAAATGATGGATTAAACGGCTCAGGTTAATTGCTTACTCTTTAAGCCTTGAAGAGGGTTTCCAGGGGTTTGCCTATAAAAACCCCCATCAAATCTATAATAGGGTGTCTTCTTTTTATTTTTAATTTTTATTTTTGCAAAATAGATGTTAGGATTAATGTAATTTTCCTTTTTAAAAGTATTGTAATTCTTTTTAATGATTAATGAAAAGTTCGATTTAAATTAATTCGTGTCTTACTTGTTAAAGTTAATTGCATTATTTTTCTATTAATCTGTTTTGGATTAGTTAAAGTTATTAATAAAAAGGTAGAAATAATTTCCCCTACTGGGAAATTATAAAAAAATATTGGTTCGATTTGTTTCACTTTGCATGGTTCGATTATTGATGATGATGGTGTTTGGGTAATAAGGAGGTGTTTGTTCGGTTTCGGTTTTGTTCACAAGGGGGTTCAGCGCCCACCTTCTTCCCAACGGAAATCATCACTAGGTTTGTTTTTCTATTTTAATTCTTAAGTTTGTTTACTTTTTAGATAATATTTACATTTGTTAAGTTTGAATCTGCTTAATTTTTTTAGTTAATGTTACTGTTTAGATTTTGTTTACTGTTTTTTTATCTGCTTGAATTTGTTTATGTTAATGTTACTGGATTGAGTTTGTTTGTTGAGTTTATCTGATTGTTTAAGTTTCAGTATCTGTTTGAATCTGCTTTGTTTAATTGTTTTGGATTTAAGTTTTTTTTAGTTTGTGTAGATTTCAGATTGCTTATTTTGGGTATTTCAATTTGGATCTGTTAGTTTGCTGATTAGATTTGTTTAGCTGCTTATTTGGTCTTCTAGCTTTTCTAGTAAAACTGTTATGTTTAGATCTGCTTATTTGGTATTTGTTATTTGCGATTTGCTTATTTTTGTTTCAGCTTATTATTCGTTTAATCTGCTTATTTGGTTCCTGTTATAGCTTATTTAGGTTTTTAATATTTGTTGTTATTATCTGATCTCATACAACAGATACAATTGATCTGTATGTAAGTTTGATTGTCCAAAATACCAAAAAAATAATATAGCAAAAATTCGTCTGTCAGGGGACTCGAACCCCTGACCTCCAGCTTAACAGTCAAACGACATAACCAGTTGTGCTTGCACCTTATTTGTGTTTCATAAGGAAACATTTAATTAATGTAGGTTTTTAATTCTTAGCCGCCAGATTTAGTTAATTTGTTTAATACAAATTTTTATTTTAATTAAATTTAATTAAAAAGTTTTAAAAGTTTTTCTTTTATTCAGTTTTAAAAAAGTAAAAAGATAAAAACAAATATTTTATTTAAATTACTTTTATAATTTTTAATTAGTTCTCAATTTAGTTTTATTTAAAAATAGATTTCATTTAAAAAGTGTTAGTTTAAGAAAAAAAAAAAAAATAGTTTAAGTAGGTTTTATTTAAAAATAGTTTCAGTTATAGTCAAATTAGATTTAAATTTCAAAATGTTCAATTTGTTTTCAAAATAGTTTTTATTTAAATTTGTTTAAATTAGATTTTTAAACTAGATTAAATAGTTTTTAATTATATAAATTTTAGTTTTAAAAATACCAAAAAGAGTAATTTCACCAAGAACAATTAGTTTTACGTTTAATCGAAAATCAATTCGAGTGAGTCGAGGAAAAACGAACATAAAAAGAATTTGCACAAAAATTCTATACATTAACCACCACCAATCCTGTTGCTCTCATCAGCAACTTGGATGTTGGAAACCCACTTCACATTCATAATAGTGATAATAGCAGCTATGTCCTTGTCCCTTTCAAGCTGTTGGGGACTGAGAACTATAGGATGTGGAACAATGCTATGAGACTTGCTTTACAAGCTAGGAACAAATTTGCTTTTGTTGATGGGTCTTGCTTAAGAGAGTCTTATACTGATGAAGTGTTGTGTGCTCAATGGGATAGATGCAATGCTATGGTTCTTACTTGGATTATGAATGTGGTTTCCAGTGATGTTTATATGGGTCTTGTTTATTCTGAAAAATGCTGCTAATGTCTGGAAAGAGCTTAATGAAACTTATGACAAGGTTGATGGTTCCATTGTTTATAATTTGCTTCAAAAAATTGGGTCTGTCAAACAAGGGGGTAGTTATATATCTGATTATTATCATAGGTTAAACTCTCTATAAAGAGAGTTTGATGCCGTGTCTAAGATTCCTAAATGTGTTTGTGCTGTTAAATGTTCTTGTTCTGCTAGCACTGAATTAGCTTTGCATCAGCAAATCATGAGGCTTATGCAGTTTCTTATGGGGCTTGATGACTGTTATCAGTCTGTTAGGACTGCTCGTCTCACCAGGGATCCACTCCCTGATGTTAAGGAAGCTTATGTCACTGTTTCTAGAGAGGAATCCCATAGGGGTGTTCCTGATAACTCTGATCATGCAGAGGCAAAATTGAATGCTACTTCCTTTGCTGCTAAGATCTTTAATCAAAATAGGAGAAACACTTCCAATGTTTCTAATAAAAACCCCTAACAAGGGCAATGGGTCTAAAAGCTTTAGGGGTCCTAACCCTAATCTTTTGTGCACTCATTGCAATAAAATTGGTCATACTGTTGATAGATGCTTTGAATTGATTGGTTATCCTGCTGGTTATGTTAAAAAGGGGGGTAATAATCAAAGGCAAACTGTTTTTAAACCCAACTTTAATGCAAATTGTGATATCAAAACTGGAGAAAAACAAGCTTCCGCTTGTAATTCTCCAAACTCTTTCACCACTGAACAAATGCAGAAGCTTCTCAACTTGATCAATGATTCCTCTGGCAACACTCAGTCTAACATGGCAGGTAGAATTTCCTTCTTTAATGCTAATGTTTGGTTCAATGTGAATTTTTCTAAGTTCTTTTGTGAGAACTCTAAATTTCTTGTTAAAACTATTACTTTGGGGTGGATTATTAATTTTGGGGCTAACCAACATCTTACCACTTCCACAGTCGGTATGTTCAATGTTGTTGATATTTCCAACCTCAACATCTCTGTTGGTCACCCCAATGGCACTGTTGCCAATATCAGTCACATTGGTGACCTCAAACTTTCTAACAATGTTGTTCTTCATGATGTGTTGGTTGTTCCTGTTTATTGTGTTAGCTTGATGTCTGTTAACAAACTTATTAAGGATAGTAAATTGTTTGTTGGTTTTGATGAGGATAAATGTTACATTCAGGACTTGGCCAAGGGGACTACTCTAGGGACTGGTAGTGAATTTGGGGGGCTCTACTTATTTGATGACCTTAAGACTAAAAGCCTTGGTACTGTTAATACTGCTATGACTTTTAATACCTCTAAGGATATCTGGCATTGTAGACTTGGTCATCCCTCTGACCAAGTTCTCAATGCCCTCAAAATTGACCTCAAACTTTCTAAAAACACCTCCATATCTGTTTGTGAGACTTTTCACATGGCTAAACAAACAAGGGAACCCTTTCCCTTGAGTGATCATAAGTCCAGTAAACTTGGTGACCTTGTTCACTTGGACTTGTGGGGTGTCACACCCCACCATGGCGGAATATATGGGGCGCGACGTATGGATATCATCACAATAATAGTGTGTCTATAGAGTTAACTAAATGAAATAGAAATGTCATAAAAAGGTGACATAACGCCATGACAATATCTCAAACAATGCAGGCGCCTAGGTAAGTAGGTAACACGCCTACCTCTTACCAAAGACATACAAATAAACAAACATCAAACATATAGGTGTCTAAAAAGTATCACTTATTCAAACATTAAATAAAAACTAAGAGGAAAGGGATTCCTCCTAATGCAGTCTTAGTAGCCTCTAAACTCTTGCCACTTCTAACCTCATCCTCCTCAACTACCTCACCTGAAAATGACACTAAAATCTGTCAACATAAAGTTGGTGAGAACATAGGTTTAAGTTATCTAGAACATCATAAGAAACCTTTACATCCGCTGCAAATAAATTGAAGGAAAACAATTTATAGTAATGGACCATAATGTGTGATAGGTGTGTAAACACCCATCTTTTCTACCACTTAATTACAATAATAACCGGACCAAAACGTGTATTTTATGTCTTTTATGTCGGAATTATGCGTGGTTTGTGTTTTTGTTGTGATTTAGGACGAAAAGGTGAAAAGTGGAGAAAACACGGACATTCACGGGCATTTACGGACTTTTATTGAAGAAAAAGATGAAAGACGAAGTCAAGAAGTCAAGAGTGCAAAAAGAACGGAAGTCCAAGACCAATTCTGAAGATTTATCGAAGAAAAAGTCCAAAGACAGAAGTTTATCAAAAGCCGAAGAATTCAAGTCTATTTTATTGAAGAATTTAAAGACGAGTTCAAAGAAATCCCAAGCCAAAAAGTCATTAAAGTCCAAGTTTAAAGAAGATTAGAAGAATAAAGGACTAATGATGCAATTAATGAAGATTAAAAGAAGGAGGGACTTAATCTCGCAATTAAGAAGAAATGAAGGAGGGGAGGAAGCTTCCTTAATCCTCCCCTATAAATAGTCATTAGTTGTTAATCATTTTCCTTGTTGGCTAAATTGACAAATTAGCTCTTCCACCATTTACTTACCTTGCACCTTTAATTTCCTTGTCATTTAAATACTTGTCAATTTAATTACCTTGTCTTGCACATTAAATTCCTTTAATTTCAAGTAAGTTTTCATTTAATCTTTGTCAATCTTTACTTTATCTTGTTAATCTCTCATCTACCTTTCTTAATCTTTGATTTTTATGCTTATGTTTGTGTTCATGTTCATGTTCTTATTTTGATCAAATGGGTTTTTGATTATTGTGGTTAAAATTTGTTTTGTTGATTTAAATTGTTTGTTTATGACTAATTGATGTTTTGTTATTAGTTAAATTAAATCGTTTGTTTGATTCTGTTTAATCTGTGGTATCTTCCTTGTTTCTGTGATCCCTTGTTCTTCGGGGGAGTTTGTTTGTGTTTCTGATCTTTCTAGGTGAAATCTTCCGAGCCAAGAGTTCTTTCATTCGGAACTTCAAAGTTCAGGATCAAGGGCTTCATCCGGAACATTCAAAGTTCCGAACGAAGGACAACTTCCGACTCAAGCATTACTCATTCGGAAGTCTCAAACTTCCGAACGAAGGGAAAGTTCCGGATCAGCAAGTGCTCATTCGGAAGTCTCAGAAGTTCCGGATCAAGAAGGTTCACTCGGAACTTTAAAAGTTCCGAGTCAAGCTAAAACTTCCGAACGAACTTCCGAACGAAGTTCCGAACGAAAGTTCCGGACAAACTTCCGAACGAAGTTCCGAACGAAACTTCCGAACGAAACTTCCGAACGAAGTTCCGAACGAAGGATAAGTTCCGAATCAGACGAAACTTCCGAACCAAGTTCCGACTCAAGCTTATTCATCCGGAAGTCTTCCGAACGAAAGTTCCGGATCAAGACTTCCGTATCAAGGAGTTCCAACTCAAGAGCTAGGTTCATTCGGAACTTAAAACTTCCGAATCAAGGATTTTTGTCAGGTTCTTCTTAGTGTTCCTTTTTAATTTTCTGTCTTTCATTCTCAATCTTTATTTTTCCCGCCTTTTTATTTAACTGCACTTTAAAAATATTTGTCTTAGCTTTATTTTAGTTTTGCCTTAGTTTAAGTTTTAGTTGCGTTTTAAGATTGCCTTAGATAGATTTAAGTTTGCGTTATTTACTTTAGTGCCCTTTAATTTTAGTCACGCTTTTAAATACTTGCACCATTATTTTAATTAGTCTTAGATTTACTTTAGGAGCACTTTTACCTTAATTGTTCTGCACTTTTATTTTAAAACAACGACACAACTATTTGTTTCACCAAAATAAAACTGAGTCACATAGAGAACCTAGATCAATTCGTTGAGATACCGAGAACAACAACTGAACCTAGCAAAATCTTAGTCATTAAAATGGCGCCGCTGCCGGCTCTTTTCGTAAAGATTAACGGTTTTCTGTGAGAGACGCGTTGCTTTTTGGGAACCGTTCACTTGTGAGCGTTATTTTTCTTGCATAAAAAATTCAAAAAATCATTAAAATTAAAAAATTGATAAAAATCCATAAAAATTAAAATTTTCAAAAATCTAAAAAGATTTTATCTTTCTTGTGTATATATATTGTTTTTGTGTTTGGTTTCTTTTTCTTTTGTCTTTGTAGGTGCATGCGTACTAGATCTTCTAATTATCAAGAGCCCGAGCCTCAAGAAGATTTAGCTATGTCTAGTGTTAACAACAATAATCCACCGTACCCTAATAATAACAACAATGTTCTTCCACAGCCCGATCTTCGAACCATGGAGGAGCTTTGTCAACCAACAATGTTTGGACGAGGAGGACCGATTGCGCCGATGCAAATCAACGCTCCTGAGTTTTCGTTGAAGCACCACATGATTCAGCAAGTACAAACAAACCCATTCCGTGGATTGCCTCATGATGATGCCAACAAACACCTCGACAAGTTCATTACAATCACCCAAAGCATGAAGTTGGCCGGTGCCACAATGGATGAACTTCGCCTACAACTCTTTCCACACACTTTATTACATCATGCCGAGAAATGGTTTGATCATCTCCCGAAGAATTCTATTCACACTTGGGACGACATGACTCAACGCTTTTTATCGCGCTACTTTCCACCATCCATGGTCACGAGCCTTCGCAATCAAATCAGCGGTTTCATGCAAGACTCTGATGAATCTCTTTTTGATGTTTGGGAGCGATATAATGTCTTGATCGATAGATGTCCAAACCACAACATGCTCCCTGTGACCTTAATCGATACTTTCTACAACGGATTGACTTTTCGTGATCGTGATACGATTAATGCAGCCGCCGGTGGCACATTCATGAAAAGTAGACCCGAGGAGTGTAGAGAGCTAATTGAGAACATGACTACTCACCACAAAAACTGGGATTCCTCTGCTTCTTCAAGGAACAACCCGAGAGTCAATGTTTCCTCCACCTCAGCAAACCCTGATATGACCGAACTCACCCGCATGATGACTGAAATGAGCAAAGTATTACGCTTCTCGCTTCAAACCAACAACAACAACAAGTTAAAGCGGTTGCTAATCCTTGTGAAACATGCGGCGGTCCTCACTCATACACCGATTGTCCTTCGACACAAGGAAATCCGGAAAATGTGTATGCAGCTTATGGTAATTATTCACCGGAAAATTACCAAGCTAGACAACAAGGGGATAGAAATCTGCTGAGTTACCGATCCAACAATTACCTTTCACCCGGTTTTTCTTCTCAAAACCAAAACCCCGCCAACAACTACAATAGAAGCAACCAAATCCCACCAAGAGCTTCTAATCCTTATCACCCACTCGCTCAACAAACCCCACCCATAAACACCGATTTTGAAGCTACAATGAGAACCCAAGGTGAGCAAATCAAGAATCTGCAAAGCCAAATTCTCAATCTTAGAGGAGATATCACGAAGCAAGGAAATGAGATTAGAACCAAGGTTCGTGATAATATTCAATCCTCCTTCAGCACTCAAACGACTGAATTAAAGATTCTGTTGGCTAGTTTCTTGCCCACCACTCAACCTTCTACTTCGAGTTCTCTACCTTCAAACACCGTCACCAATCCGCGAGCCAATGTGAGTGCTATTACTACCCGTCGTGGAGTCACCATCGTAGGACCACCAATCCCACCCCCATCATCTACACCTCCTCCACCACCATGTGTCCCTACTCCTCCTACACCTAGTATTAGTGCACCATTACCGTCTCCGCCTCGTCATGACGATGTCTCTCGGAAGGACCCTTCAACATCCCAACCTTTACCGACTACACCTTTACCTTCCACCTATAAACCCAAAATCCCATACCCTTCTCGCATAGGCAAGACCAACGATCTAACAAAGGAGGACTCTCAAGTGACAAAATATATCAATATGATTTCTCAAATGGGCTTCAGCATTAGTTTTCTTGAAGCACTTGTCCACATGCCCAAATTTGTTAAAGCATTTAAGGAATTGCTTAACAAGAAGGAGAAGCTGATTGAACTCGCCAACACACGCTTAAATGAAAACTGCTCTGCAGTTCTTCTTAGAGAACTTCCGGAAAAGCTTGGAGATCCCGGTCGTTTTGTGTTGCCTTGCGTGTTCAACAAAACTGAAGAATTTACTGCCCTTGCTGATCTCGGGGCTAGTATTAATCTTATGCCTTTGAGTGTTTGGAAAACACTATCATTACCCGACCTCACTCCAACAAAGATGACTCTTGAACTTGCAAATCGCACTCTCGCTTACCCTGTTGGTATAGCCGAAGACGTGTTCATTAGAGTTGGCGCATTTACTTTCCCGGTCGATTTTGTCGTAGTTGATTATGAAATGGACCCTCGTATTCCTTTAATACTTGGTCGGACATTCTTGAGAACCGGACGTGCTTTAGTGGATGTTGCCGAAGGTGAGTTAATCTTAAGAGTCGAGAATGATTCACAAATTTTTAAAATGGGGAAGCTTACAGGCAAATACTATGGACGAGAATCAGTGAATATGATTAATGTGCTCGATGACTTTACCGTCTATGACAATCCTCTATTCGATTCTTCCATCGATAATCCACTCTTTGAAGATAATGTGGATGATTCTCGCTCCACTTTGGAAGCTTCTCCCATTTATGATTCTCCACCGGTCTTTGATGCTTATGATGTTGATTCTAGCTCAGATTCGGATGATTATGATGACCTTACTTCTGAGTATCCCGAGCTGCCCACATTCGATGATTTTGATGAGGCCGATACTCTTTCGAGCGATTCTTCCCATGATGAAGATCCTCCGCCATCACTCGATCCTACTTTGGACGATTACTCATTTGAGGAAGATTTGTCTGAATTTCTCAACACTTACTTCCCTCATGAGAGTGATGCTCCTCCTTATGACTTTGAAGATTATCGTCTTGATCCTACTTTGGATTTGAAGCACATTCTATCAAAGGAGAAGAAACCAGTTGACACCAATATCCGTTGCACATATGATTTGACACCTCTTTGTCCCCCTTCTGAGGACGAGGTTGTGCTTCTTTGCTGATCTTCTTCACACTCTGCTGAGCCTGAGTGCTATTTTCCCTTAAAGGAAAAGGTGTTCGACCCCGGTATTGAAATTTTTAAGCCATCTCAGTATCCACCTGATGAAATAAAAGGAAAAATCTTTGGAAATTTTGAAAACATGCTTGCACCACTTCATCCTTGCTTCCACCGTGCTCCATCACTGCTTAAGGGAACCTTGCCTACTCTTCTTTGGCTTGCCTTGTTCGCCTTAAGCTTGTGTTATTTGCTCGACGAAAACCATGTCTTTGATCCTGGTGGATATGTTTCACGCTTCGTCCGTTGATGATTAAGGTCGAGTCAGGCTCACGACTCGGTTAACAAAAACCAAGCGCTTCTTGGGAGGCAACCCATGCATCTATCTTTTCGCTTTCTTTATCATATGTGTAGGGGGAGACCCGTTGGTTTGCTATTTCCTCTCCTCACTTCTTAATCAGGGATTCGAGCTTCATTGGTCCACTCTTGATGATTCTTGACGACCCGTGATTCCATGTTCTACTTCTTCTCGGTTCTATCCTAAACTCTTTTCGATTCACTATTTTATATTTTCTCAATATTAAAATAGGAATCTCTTTAGTTGTCTTTTCCTTAGCAAGATTTAAACAACGTGCACAATGTCCTAAGTGTAGGGGAGTTTACTCCCACATGCTTAAACATTGAGGACAATGTTTATCTTAAGTGTAGGGGGGACTTCTATCGAAGTTAAGTGGTCTTTTCCTTGTATTTGTCCTCATTTTAACCGGAAAATCAATTTTTCGACATTTTTCAAAATTTTTGATCTATTTTGGCCTATTAGTTTTTCCCTTTGTATAGTTATTTTCTTTCCTTATTAGAATAAATGTTTAATAAAGTGGTTTTAATTTTAAAACGTTGTGAATCTTTTGACTCAACCCGAGTTTACTTATCTAAGTTACTCTAGCTAGTATCCTTAACGTGTTTAAGTCGAGTTTTGCTAGGCTTTTATATAGGGAGCTATAAAACGCGAAAGTCTTAACTCTCACGGGTTAAGAACAAGAACTTTTCGCAAGTTCCTATAATTGATCCTAGAGAGTCGTTTATCAAGGGAAGTTTAAAATGTGATTTCTAAAACTTGAAAAAGTCTAAGAATTTGCAAGATCCTATAGGCGACTCGAAAACCCAAAACTTTGATTTAATAGGCTAAGTATCCACGAGTCTCATTACTTGAGATTTTAAACTGTGGAGAACGAGAGATGATAGAGCCAATTATAAGTTCGGTATTCTTTCGTGAATTTATGTGAGTTAATTATGAGCCTATTCTCCCATCGCTTGCTAATAATTTATCTGCTAATAAATAAGGTTGTACGATTTGAAAAGTTACTTAGCTTCTAGCCCAAGATCGTTTAAAAGTTGCTCGGTATGGATTAGAGTTCATAGCCAAGGCATAACTTATTGAAGCGGGACGCAAAGATTGGCGAGTCCGAAAAGGCCCTAACAAGGCATGAGGGCTATATTTGGTTGCTAAAGATCCAAAAGTGATGTGAAGAATCATTTATCAAAAATCAATATGAAGGATCGAGACACACCACGAAAAGCAAATACTCCCCAAAAGTCATGAAGAAGTGTATCCGAAAAGACCCTAACAAGGTATGAGGATAAATAGATCCAAGTCATAAAAGGAGGCGGATCGTTGTATATCAAAGTCCAAAATAAAGATTGGAGAAAAATGAAGAAGTCGTGGTCCAAGTATGAATCTCTCAAAACTTCAAGTGAAGAAATTCCATTATGAAGAGAAGACCATAATTTCATGAACGTCTCTCAAGGTTTGAAGTATGAAGTCGCTGCCAAATATCGGTCCGAGAAAGGTCTCAAATCGCGAAGCGAGTTATGCCAAGATATGAACTTTATGAGGTCCCGAGAAGCAGTTTTAAAAGATTTTGTCCTTTAGCTAACTATTGATTAAATCGTTCACTTTATTTTCAGACTTAATAACTATCTAAATAAGTGAAAAATGCATCCTCGTGATCATTCAAGACAATAATAAAATATAAGAGATACACCTAGGAATAAGGGAGTCTAAGTGAGTAATTGGCCCACATGAGTTCGTGATAGTTTACTAACTTATAATAACAATGATCTCGTTTTTAAGCTTGGTTTGGAGAAAGTGAAAACTTGAGAATGATGATTATTCATGACATTTCCAAAACCCAAGGTATGCTTTTGATTTCTTTATTTTGAATGTTTATAATTTTCTATCTCTTTAACAAAGGCCAACGTGGATTGATTATGATGAAAAGTGTAAACGTGCTTTGTAACTAATGCATTGCATGAGGACATTGCAATGGTCAAGTGTAGGGGATTTGATAGGTGTGTAAACACCCATCTTTTCTACCACTTAATTACAATAATAACCGGACCAAAACGTGTATTTTATGTCTTTTATGTCGGAATTATGCGTGGTTTGTGTTTTTGTTGTGATTTAGGACGAAAAGGTGAAAAGTGGAGAAAACACGGACATTCACGGGCATTTACGGACTTATATTGAAGAAAAAGATGAAAGACGAAGTCAAGAAGTCAAGAGTGAAAAAAGAACGGAAGTCCAAGACCAATTCTAAAGATTTATCAAAGAAAAAGTCAAAAGACGGAAGTTTATCAAAAGCCGAAGAATTCAAGTCTATTTTATTGAAGAATTTAAAGACGAGTTCAAAGAAATCCCAAGCCAAAAAGTCCTTAAAGTCCAAGTTTAAAGAAGATTAGAATAATAAAGGACTAATGATGCAATTAATGAAGATTAAAAGAAGGAGGGACTTAATCTCGCAATTAAGAAGAAATGAAGGAGGGGAGGAAGCTTCCTTAATCCTCCCCTATAAATAGTCATTAGTTGTTAATCATTTTCCTTGTTGGCTAAATTGACAAATTAGCTCTTCCACCATTTACTTACCTTGCACCTTTAATTTCCTTGTCATTTAAATACTTGTCAATTTAATTACCTTGTCTTGCACATTAAATTCCTTTAATTTCAAGTAAGTTTTCATTTAATCTTTGTCAATCTTTACTTTATCTTGTTAATCTCTCATCTACCTTTCTTAATCTTTGATTTTTATGCTTATGTTTGTGTTCATGTTCATGTTCTTATTTTGATCAAATGGGTTTTTGATTATTATGGTTAAAATTTGTTTGTTTTGTTGATTTAAATTGTTTGTTTATGATTATTAGTTGTTTCGTTATTAGTTTTAGTTAAATCGTGTGTTTGATTTTGGTTAAATTTGTGTTTAGATCATTGTTACTGTTATCCCTTGTTCTTCGGGGAGTTTGTTCTGTTTCTTTGTTCCCAGGAAGACTTCCGAACCAAGAGAAGAGAAAGTTGTTCATTCGGAACTCCAAAGTTCCGGATCAAGAGTTGTTCATTCGGAACTCCAAAGTTCCGAACCAAGGGGCTTCATCCGGAAGTCTAGAAGTTCCGGATCAACACCAAAAGTTCCGGACGAAGGAAAAGTTCCGGATCAAGCAATTCATTCGGAACTTTAAAAGTTCCGGATCAATACTTCCGGACGAACTTCCGACTCAATTCTTCCGAACGAACTTCCGGATCAACACCAAACTTCCGACTCAAGGTAGCTTTATTCAGAACTTTAAAAGTTCCGAATCAAGGCTTTTGGGGTTTGGGAACTTCCGAGTCAAGCCAGTTCATTCGGAAGTTTTGAACTTCCGAATCAAGGTTTCTTTCAGGTTTTTGTTATTATCTGTTTTTAAATTTCTGTCCTTTATTTTCAAGCTTTATTTTTCCCGCTTTTATTTTAATTGCGTTTTAAGTTTGCCTTAGTTAGACTTAAGTTTGCGTCATTTACTTTAGTGCCCTTTAATTTCAGTCACGTTTTAAATACTTGCACCATTATTTTAATTAGACTTAGATTTACTTTAAGAGCACCTTTACCTTAATTGTTTTGCACATTTATTTAAAAACAACCACAACTATTTGTTTCACCAAAGAACGACTGAGTCACATAGAGAACCTAGATCAATTCATTAAGATACCGAGAATACGAACTTTAATTTTTATACGGGCAAAAGCCTAGTTATCAATGTGATAATCATGTTACATGCATCCACAACAAAACATAAACCAAGTACCGATCACATACACAATTCACAAAGCACACTATAACAATCAAGAAGTATCCCGTCACACACACAAGAACACACACCACACTATCCGGATCTTTCCCACACCAACTGTGGAAGATGAACTATATCCCCGTCGAGATATCTTGCCTCCGAAGAGACGATGCACAAGTACTCAGAACGGATCGTGCCCCACGAACCAAGAACTCAGGACGGATCGTGTCCCACGAACCAAGAACTCAGAACCAAGAACTCAGGACGGATCGTGCCCCACGCTCCACACATATCACAACTGGTCCTATAGACGCCCATACATCTACGTACCAATCCCAATCATAACCCAATCAAGATTCACATATCAGAACACATATCAAAGCACATATGAGAACACATAAGCACGCAAGTCACACAATATCACATGTATGTCCACACATTTTAAAACATAGTACTAAATCATGTTAAAAAACATTGCAAGTGTCATCTCCATCCCATACTGGAAAAACATTTAAAAACGTAGTAAAATGGGACTATGAACTCACCTGATAGCACAGCAAGCTAGCACTCCTGCAAACCTATAAAATCATACACGACACCCTTAGCTCAGGTCTTAACACCCAAGTTAAGTAACAATCAAGGAGATGAATCTAATCCCCCAATCCCCACTATCTAGTTCTCCCACTACAAGCTATTCTATACGTAAAATTCCAGTTTTTCCCCGGTACGGTTTACTAGTCACTAAACGATCACATGAAGTGAACTTAACACCACACTTGACTCCTACCCTACTGGAGTTATGTTGTTATATGATCTAAGAACTTCAAAAACCAATTTTACTTTCTAATTACACGTTTAACCCTTTCGTTTAGTCTCTACGCTAAAAGTCGTTTTCACCAAAACTGATTTTCCGTACATGCTAAATGTTTGACACCAAAACCCCGACCTAAACACCATAAATTTTATTTAAAACCTCCAGTCCTTTTATATACATTATAAAGAGTTCCCAAATCAAAAATATTTGGCTATCTCATCCGTTTGGTTAGGTTTTGACTCAAATCCCCAAAATCAAAATTTATTCCTGAACAGCGCACTGTTTTTGTAAAAATTATTTGACGACCTTCCCGAACTCCATTTTTGACCAACATTACATTTTTTAAAAGTAGACTCCCTGAAATTAATTTTAAAAAAAGGAAACTAGACCAAAGGTGCTACCTACAGCCCGGAACAGTCGACACAAGACAGCCTTAAAAATCAGACTGTTTTACGCCTTTATGCACTAACCCTCTAAACATCATTAATTATCCCTAAATTTATAACACAAACCCTAAAATCATTAATGGATCTTAATTAATATATTTTTCCAGAAAATTAATAAAACCCTAATCATCTCAATGATGGTTAATTAACAATACAATTATGATTAATTAATAAAAACATAAATTATATTAAGGTTTAATTGATCACCTACCTTGAAACAAGAAAAATTAATGAACCCTAATCATAATTTCGACTTATCTTGATATACATGGAAGATTTAGACTGATTTTAGGTTTATTTAGGGTTATTAGTCGTTTTTAGGGGTCTAGGGGTGTTTATATAGGCCTTGGTAACCTTCTGGACAAGTTTAGGCCCAATTAGGACTTTTAAATGGTAATTATCCTATTTTTATTAATTTTATTATTAAAATTAAGGCTATGGGACCCACAAATTTGACTCCTCTCTGTGTTTTATCATATTTACACTCTCCCCTTCTATTTTATGTTTACTTATACTCCTATACACTTTCGGGACCAAACCGGGTACCCTTTTGCTAATTTTTCGACTTTTTACGCGATTTTTGAACTAGCCTTTATTTCTAAAAGTTTCTATATATAGAAAGTAAATATAAAACTTATCCTAACTATATTATATATACTTAATACATACATACAAAATACGATACGTACACGAAACCTTATCAAAACGATACCCGAACTTTTCTGCAGTTCATTTCTGAACTCATTTCATTTCATTTCATTTCGTTTCATTTCCAACTTATACCATGATTTATACATTCATGTGAACTCATGGGCACGAACCAACCCCATCACATCATCATATAACGTACCATGTACTACGTAAACAATGTCTAACATCATGATAAAGTCTCAAATATGAGCACATAACACATAAACGCACATCAAGCACATGATCAACATCAAACAGTCAAAAGTGAAAAATCCAAAATCTAGGGTTATCACATCACTCCCTCCTAATAGAAATCTCGTCCCGAGATTTACTCCATAAGCTCAAAAAACTTCATTTCACAACCAACTCGCTATCTCTCTCATAAGAACGTAACCGGATCATCCGTATGACTACAACAACGCCCTCAATGAATATAAGCTCAAGACAAATTTTAGGACCCCCAACCTCGGATAAACGATCAAGCCCATGGACAACTAACGGACGTTTACGTGAAAGAATTTAAAAATATGAACCAAAACCTGAGACTCAAAAAGATACTCAACATAAAACATGTATCGACTCCCAACGAACCATGAAAACGGACCAATGACACAAGAAGCACCCAGCGACAACCGAAACGTATTACGACCGGTGACATACTATCAAAACCTTGTGCAAGACCAAATTTTACCCCAGAATGGATTTTGTACCTTAATGTATATTAGTTGTTCTAAAACCATGGTATCATATTAGTAATTTATGTAATCATTTGACGAAAAAAATCTATAGTCTCTTCACGAACGATCAATTGTCTAAAGCACACAACACATTATCACGCGTCAACATTGACTCCGGAACCCACATTCTTCATTAATGTAACAATCTCTATGATGGATACATCTAAAATCCTATCCCAAAGCAGCCCTATGTTAGTCTGAAGGTCTACGCAATCTTAGGATTTGGTAATCTAAGATTGATCTATTGATAAGATGGAGATGGAGGGTGAAGAAGATGATTAACTAGAGAGAGAAAGAGGAGAGAAGAAGGAGGTAGAGAGAGAAAGTAAAGATTTAATTAAAATGAAAAGTATGAAAATGAAAAGAACCACCCCTCCTAACATGCTAGGAGGGGGTATATATAGCCCACCCTACATGCGGGCTATATGGACTATATTGTTTACAAACTGAATCACGAGCCTATTACTTGAATATATTATTGGAGTGACCGATCCTTTCTAAATACGTAAAAACGTATTTCCAACAATCTCCCCCTAAGGGAGGTCACTCCAAGTTACAAATTCTAAATAGTCTATAGCTCGTGATCTATGCTAATAATGATGTGACCGAGACTTTCTTTGGGAAAACGCATTTCCAACAATCTCCCCCTAAGCGAGGTCACGCCATTTTACAAAATCTTAAACCTAGCATACTATGCTTGAGTCTTCGATCTTGTTCTTGTGAATATGCTTGATGTGATCTTTGACTTTAGTCTTGAGCATGTTTCCTTGCCTTGACCTTGTGCATTCATCACTTGTGAAATTTGCCTCTTCGTGACTTCATGTTCCACATACTTATACCTTTAAATTCTTGAAAGCTTCAGAGTTTGATACAGCGGAATACTTGACCTTCAGACTTTCTTGAATTTGTTGAAGTACTAAGTGTATGTTGTACAAGCATGTGGTGACGACTTCTTCTGGATTATACACCGCAATGCCACCTTCTTGTTACGCTGCATAAGACAGTTAGCAACAAACCATATACACGGATGAAATGGCCTTGAACATTTCATTCTAATTCGGTAGCATTTTACCTCCGGTCGGTGAAGACCGTTGGATGATATTAAATATCATACTTGTGGCAGGTAGTTTCAATAAAGAACCTCCTTGACAAGATTTCGCGGGTAACCCCGTTCTCTTTACTCGACCGTCCAAAGCTGACTGCGAACGTAAAGAGTGAATCATTTGGATAATACTATCTACATGATTTGAAGCCGTCAATTCATGTTCCTGGAACAAGTGAAGTTCAATTAAGAACCGCACCATCGTTGCTTTCCAGTTGTCACGAGCTTGATTCGTATAGAATCTTGCAAGTTACCTACCAAGTGCTGTTTGATGTTAACACTAGAAGGATTTCCATTCGTCACTGTAAATACTTAATAGTATTACTCTGAATGTTCTGGCAAGATCACTACGATATTGCGTAGAGGCCTGGAACGTGTTTAAATTCATTTAAGAGTTTAAACCACTGTTGCTTTCCAGTTATCACAAGTTTGATTCATAAAGAATCGCACAAGCACCTACCATGAGCTTTTTGACGTTCACTCAAGAAGGATTTCCATTTTCATTGTTAATACTTTCGTATTACTCGGATGTTCAGGCAAGATCATGAAGATTTTGCGTAGGACTCTTAATATCTTTCTTACTTTTCACATTGTGTGAACAAGCAAGGAATAATGAAAATGTGTCCTAATGAGATATTTGATGATCTCAAATGGCTCTAGACTCGATCGTGCATTTTGGATTTTAGTGATCGGAGGCTGGAGAGGAGTGCCACCTTTTCAATACCAATTTATTCGGAGTGAATAAATCAATAGATAATGTGTTGTCTCCGTGTGATTAAAACAAATATCTTTTGAGAGATATCTGAGTTAGCTGGGATGGGTTGTTCCTTGCATCACTGGGTCCATGATGTCTATCTTCAATATCGAGAATCATTAAAAATGATCTCAATAGCATATGAATTGACCCGGTTTCTGCCTAAGGTTGTAAGGAGGGCTTCTTTCTTTACACCCTTTATCTTTACAATTCTTTTTCATTCTTCAACCCCTTCAATGCTTACCAATACGTCATCACTAGCACCTTGTTGTGATTGTTCCAGTGCTAAGTTAAGTACTTGGTCGGCATTCAGCTACGCTCACAATCTTTCTCCATCTTTCCTAAGGACTACTATTTCTAGCTATGGAATGTCCTTGGGAAGATTCCTCCGGTTCTAGAGGAATCATTAGACTTTAACCTATCCTATCATCCTTATGTCACCACAATCTTCATCGTCGTGAAATAAATGGGTTGCGGGTAAGTATAAATCACCATGAAATCCATTTTTATATCCAAATCCATTTTGCTCCCCCTTAACATATGCCATGATATTCGAAAACATTTCTCACATGTCGGGATGAGCCAGCACATTAAGTCAAATAGATCTCAATATTAAATCACATTTTCTCCCCCATATTAAAAATATTAACCCAATCGATGTTTTTAATATCAATTGATTTAATAGTATTTTAAGAGAATTTGGGAAGAAAAATGCAAATCCAATTATCTTCATGAATTACACAAGCTCCCCCTCAAATTAATGAGGGTGTGCTGAAACGTAAATTAAATACCTTTTAAACACAAGTGTAAGGTATTTATCACGTGCAAAGATCATATATGATAATGAATTCACAAGATTAGCGATTTATGAGGTTGGACCTGAATGATGGAGAACATCATATGAAAGAAGCACATGGTTCTTGTTCATGAATGTTGGTCGCCTCATCATGTCTGAAGTTATCTCTTGACTCCATGTGTGTGATAGATATCGTTGTCTTGACACCAATATGTGAACTTGGCACTTTCGGCATCAAGGATTCTGAGTGCTAGACAATTGCTCCCCCTCAATTGTTGACCCGTGTTCTATTGAAAGAGCTGTAGTCGCCGTTTGAGTAGTCGCATCGTCGAGTATGTAGATATTAATTGCAACGAACTTCGGATTGTGGAGTTGATAACTTCGGATTTTGGAGTCAAAGCTTTCCGGTGAAATGCTTGACTTCAATGTGAAAAGCGGGTTACTATTGGAAATAATAGCAAACCATATGGAGCATGCTCGTTTTATCAAACCGTGTCATTATTGAATGACATTTCTAGGTTCGTAAATATTATCGATTCCAGAAGACATGCTCGTTTTATCAAAACATTTTTGAACACACAATTTTGAAAGATTTAGAAAAACCTTTTGAGAAATTCTTGAAAAATTGTGTTCAAAGTTTTGAAAACCAATTACTTGAGCTTAAGATTTGGAATATCTTGGGAAAGCTCAAGTCCGAGAAGTTGTAAACTTCTCGTTGTAAGGATAAGTTATCATCGGCGATAAACTTTCCTTTTATCTGAAGGACGAGTCCTAAGCTGACATTTACTTAGAAGTCGTTTTCATGAGCTTGAAAACTTTGACTGTTTTAACGGAAAGCTCATGACCGAGAAAGGTTAATTTCTCGTTATGAGGAAAAGTTCTCTTATTTAAAAGATACACTTTCCTTTCTGAGCTTAAAACTTCGAATGTTTTAATACAAGCTCATGACCGAGAAATGTGAATTTATCGTTAAGAGGATAAGTTATCATAAAAGATAAACTTTCCTTTATTTTAAGTTCGAGTTACAGTCTGACATTTAACTGTAAGTCATTGTGCATGAGCTTAAAAACTTGGAATGTTTTTAATATAAGCTCATGCCCGAGAAAAATTAATTTCTCGTTGTTAGGATAAGTTTATCATCGGCGATAAACTTTCCTTTCTTTGATGAACGAGTTACAGTCTGTGATGTGACTGTAAGTCCTTTATTAAGCTTAACCATGAATCCCCTGAGACACTTGTTTCTCCGATATCTGCTTCTTCAGCAACCAAACTCTAAGAGTATCCTTAGTTGAACTGTATACAATGATTGGACCGCTTCGTTCTTTTGGAACATCAACTTTGGTACCTGCATTCTCATTAGGAGTTTGTATACTTTGACATGGGTTAGCGATATCTATCTTAGAAGCATGTGGGGGTTCACAGTTGGTTTTACTTGTGTCAAAGGCGACTTGAGTAGATGATTCACTTATCTTAGCTGGCAAACGTTTCCTTTTATAGAAAACCTTAAGTTTAGGCTTAAGTGATGTATCATCTTTATCAATTTCCTCCCTAGGATTCTTAGTAGAATCGGAGACTATCCTAGTTAAAGGGCACTCGTTTCCTACAAGAGTGAAAGTTCTACCAGTGGGGCGCCAAACTTTACCAAAGGGTTTGATTTTAGCTATCCACTAGGACTTAATTCTAGCATGGGAGTTCACCTCATCAAGTAATTTCTTGACACAAGAATCATGATTTACCGTAAAGACACATTTTCTACATGTTTTACAAGTAGCATATTTAATGTCCGAGTATTTCCTAGATGATTGATCGATGCTCCTAGGAGATGACATGCTACGGTTAGCAGTGTTGGGTAATCTAGAAGGCATCTGACTAGGTTGGACATTGCTATCTCTTACATGTGTCTTTTGAATAGCTTCCCTTAGACCAGATTTATGGCAAACGTCATTTGAACTAGTTCTAGACGTGGTCTTGGTATTTTTAGGGAAACTAGAGGCAATCATGTGATTAGGTCTTGCTAAAGCTGTTTTGGTCACATAGGGCCTAGTTGCTGGAGTGACTGGTCTAGAAAGATGAACCAAATCAACTTGGGAGGCAAACCGCGGTCTCGAGGATTGTGGTCGCTCGGATCTAAATGCAGTAGGTTGTCTGACAGTCAGTTGTCTAACGAACTGATTCGTAGGCGGTTTCCCCAAGATTGATGGTTTTTCAAGCTTAGTGTCCACACTAGGTCCTCTATTTTTCCTTAACTCGTTTTTCAACGCAGCTATAGCAAACACCTTTTCCTGGACTTGAGCTTTTAAAGTCTCATTCTCTTTGAGCAATCTATCCTGGGATGCCAATTTAGACTCTAGTAACTGAATTTGTTTCAAAAGATTATCCTTTTCAGCTTTCGAATCTAAAACATTTTGATCCAATTTTCTTTCAAGAACAACGTTTGACTTTTCAAGTTTTTCAAAGTATGCTTCAAATTTGTCCGTTTTCTTAGAAATTCAAGTTTGGCATCCTCAAGATCTTTTGATTGCTGAGCTACGATCGTTTCGAGCTCTTTAATCTTGGAATCAGAATCAGTTAACGAAGCAGTCAAAAAGCATTTATCATGATGTACTATAGCATTCTGAACATTCTCTCCCCCATTATGACTTACATCGGATGAATCGGAAGTGGTATTGATATCACTTTTTTTCATCCCATGTTTGTCATAATTAAGTTCGGAATGCTCAATATGCGGCATGTCATTAGCATATACATCATAAACAACATTACATTGTACCATGTTTGCAGGCTTTTCGTCATAAACGGGTAAGGTGTCATCAAGAAAGATCTCGTGAACATTCCCTGACGTGCCACTGGTATCATGTTGTCCTCCTGATTCCGTGCTCTTGCCATTGTTAGGCTCCAAGTTATCAACCGTGTGACCATTCTCCTTTTGCATCTACATCATAGATTCTTTCACTCCATTTTCATACATTTGCTGAAGTCGAGATCTTTCTTAAATCGAAGACGAGACCGATGTCATGAGTTTCAATATTGTATCACGGAAAACTCGAAGCTCGGTATGTGTATCTCGAAGAAATGATTGGCAAATCACTGAGCTTTCAGACTTGATGATATTGAATTGGAGGAAAGGCGTGAGTTGTGTCACAAGAGTCTTATATGCAAGAGCCGATGCAGAGTGATTAAAGTTTTCATTGTTGAGTTGCTCGACGAGTTGGGTCAAAGTAGTGAATATTGAGTCGATGAATATATGACGATCTTGACCAAAGATTGTCATAAATTCGCTCCCGCCTTGAATCCATGAAAGCGTGACAAGATGGGACTGAAGCATTCGAAATGAAGTGATGCCACTTTCTCTGCCTTTGTCTTGCAAATTATGCGATTCTCCCTCGTTTGATGTCGAATTCAAAAAATCCATTGAAAGTCGAAGAAAGATAATCGTGTTAATTGTCGAAAGACCAATACGATACTTGACAAATCGTGGATAAACCAAGAAAATGAAATTCACAGGATTTGACAGAGCCAACGAAGGATCCGTAAATAACTCTTAAATAATCGTCGTTTGGTGATATAATCGATGAACAAATCTGTTTTCACTTTCAAGTAATAACACTCAGGCAAAAATCCGTAGCCACTAAAAATAAATCCCGTCACTTTAGCTCGTGACTTTTGTCTTCAAATCCGGCCAAATATTTTATCACTCTGGTTCTCTCAGAATACCCGCCTCAACACGATGTAACAAATCCAAATATATCAATTTGACAATTTTGCCTTTAGGTGGATAAATAATTCTGCCTTCAGTGTAGAAAGTCTCAGTCAAATTAATCCACCACAAAAACAAAAATAAAGCACCACTCAAAATCGAGGCCCAAAATACTCTTAACAGCTATTTAAGAATATTAACAAACGTGGGATGAAACAGAAAAATCTTTCACACACGTGGCAGTCAAACGAAAAGTCTAAGCCTTGTTATATCCGCCTGACTTTATGCACTCCTTCTCAATTATACTCCCAAAAACCTAGTCTCATCTTATTTCTCTCTCTCTCTCTCACTCACAGATAAACACAAACGTATTCTCCCCTTATCTCAAAAACTCTCTCTCAACTTAACAAAACTAATCTCAAGACTATCGCCTCTCAAATCTTCTCAAACATATACCGAAAATCCTAATCGGTCATATACCAACAAAATCATACTGAAATATTTCTTTGTTTTGTAACAAACCCACTGTTTTCTCGTATCCTCCGCCTCCCAAAAATCCGAATCGATCTATGAGTGAATGAGTATGAAGTTGCTTCAAGATCTTATATTGGGTCTCGGGTAGGTATTTTCTTTCTTTGATTTTGACGAGAGTTTTGATTGAGTCTTTCTATCATCTGTAAGAGTCTTTCTATCATCTGTAAGAGTCTTTCTGTCTAGTGTCTAGATTGAGTGTGTGAGAAAGAGTGTGAGTCTTTGTTGGTTCTTTTGGTGTCAGTCGAGAGATGAGTGGATGAGTAAAGTTTTTGTGTGCGTGAGACGAGATAGTGTCTGGTGTCGAAGGTGGGTGGGTGATGTTTGTTTTAGACGAGAGTGTGAGGGTTGTGAGGTTGTTTGGGTCGATGTGGTGTCGAGGGATTGCTTGTTTGTCAGTCGAGAGTGAGGGTGAGGGAGGGTCTCGGGTAGGTTTAGTTAAGATTGGATTCAGTGTTTTTTAAAGCGAAACAAAGTTTGATTGCAACATGTTTGTTGTAAATCTTTCTTTAATTTCATAAATAAAACAAGATGCTAAGCATCATATAGATCTGTGATTGCATGACGGTATTTGATTGAATGAATCGAAACAAATAAAGATAATAACAAGATTGTTATTAATTTTTATTTAATTTCGTATACAGAACTGGGTTTAAAAAATCAAAACACGGGTCTATGATGATTAAAATTTTCGTGTAAGAATCTAAAAAGATCTTGGCTTGCATGTGTATAGATCACGAAAAAGAATCTGAGACTTTGTATTTTATGAGTTGGTTTTGATAATGATTATAGACGAAGGGAATATAGATCGAGTCTGAGGGAGTCTTGTTTCGAGTCTGTTCTAGTTTCCCGTTTTGTTTGAATCACTCCTATACGGAATAAATCCTATACGGAATAAGTCCTATACGGAATAAGTCCTATACGGAATAAGTCCTATACGGAATAGATCCTATACGGAATAAATCCTATACGAAATAAATCCTATACGGAATAAATCCTATACGGAATAAATCCTATGCGGAATAAATCCTATGCGGAATAAATCCTACGCGGAATAACGCCTACGCGGAATATTTTTGAAGGAACTTTTCATTCGAAAGATTGAATGTTTGGACAGATTGGAGACATTTGACTAGTTGGACCAAGTTGGACAGAAACCAAGAACAACAGTGGTTACAGATCTGAAATTTGAGACTTTTGATTATTTAAAAAAATTTAACAAAAATAGATGATTTAGAAATTGATAAAATTGATAGATTAAAAAAACTGATTAATTTAAAATTTGATAAAAACTGATTATAAAAACACTAATTATAAAACACGGAAAAATAAAACTGATAATAAGAAATAAAAATTGATAAAACTGAAATGGATAGAAAGAAAATTGAAAACTTTATAAAATTGATACAACTTTATAAAATTGATAAAATTGATAGAAAGAAAATAGATAACTTTATAAAATTGATAAACAAAAAGATGATAAAATATGAGAAAAAATTAGAAAAGAAAAGATTTTTACCACCAAATCAAAAGATAAAAATATGCAAATCCTAAGATTTAACCATGGCTCTGATACCAATTGAAGGTCTACGCAATCTTAGGATTTGGTAATCTAAGATTGATCTATTGATAAGATGGAGATGGAGGGTGAAGAAGATGATTAACTAGAGAGAGAAAGAGGAGAGAAGAAGGAGGTAGTGAGAGAAAGTAAAGATTTAATTAAAATGAAAAGTATGAAAATAAAAAGAACCACCCCTCCTAACATGCTAGGAGGGGGTATATATAGCCCACCCAACATGCGGGCTATATGGACTATATTGTTTACAAACTGGATCACGAGCCTATTACTTGAATATATTATTGGAGTGACCGATCCTTTCTAAATACGTAAAAACATATTTCCAACATAGCCTTCTAAGTGTCCACTATCCCAAAATACCCAAAACACGAGTTTAAACCATGTTGTCCGAAAATTAATCTTGAACTCGACAGTTGTACAATTAATTCGACCAAGGTACTGACTTCCATTGACAATATGTTCTAAATATTTGAAAAGTACGCTCCGAGTACATAACTTTAGGCTTTTGAATCACCCAAAAATCTTTAAAAACGAATAAGTTATAACCAAAACGATTTTTACCTAGAATCTGCGCAGACATTAGCGACAGTTTCTGACAGTTTAACGATGAATTCTTACAATTTAGCGACAGTTTCTGCCTACTCCGATTTATAACAAAAAAAACGATTTGAAACCCTAAAACCCCTCATTAATTACCAAATTCAAGACCTAATTTATTTTAATTCCAGAAAATTAGAAACCCTTACCCATCATATGAGTAATTACATGATTTTAACATATTTAATTAAATAAGAACAAGAATTTAACTAAAGATCATTAGCTTTAGGTGATCAAAACCAATTTTAGTTTTTTTTTTTAAAAATAATAATAAACAAGCCATACTTATATGTTAAAAAAATATATATCCCATCTTATTTCAAACACGCTTACAACACTTAACCCTTATTTCACCGACTACCAACAACTATTTTAACTATTTACAAATTCCATTTCTTTTACCACATAAGATACAAACTAAAAGATACCGTGATCCCCAAAAAAGAATTCTCCACCCTCTCAATAGCCTCTACACCAAAAGTACCGTACAAACAAATACGTGAAATGAGGACTCGATAAATGCGCTACTACAGAAGTTGAACATCCCAAAGAATGAAGAGCTATAAAACCATCCAAAGAATACAACCGATAAGTAGAAGGGATATACACATATATAGGCATAGGCGTACATACACTCAAATCCATACAACATATACAATACAAGCATGTATTAACCCTCTTTCATGCAACCATACTTAGGAATCCATTGATGTTGTGGTACTTGTATAACTATGTTGGCCACCATACTTATACCAGTCCCCTTTCACTAATGCACTCCCTCCTATTGACACTTATAAGAATTAATACTACACATAACACATCAGTCTACCAACTCAAATAATTACATAGATCCTACAACTCATATAAGCACAAACATAACATAAGGTCCAAAATCACATGTATTAAAATAACATAGCCAATGCATGAAACAAATAAACTCGTAGTCCAGCTGAACCAGCGTAGACTAAATTCAAAATGTATAAAGAACATGAAAACGTAATTAAACAAAATCCAACAATGACTAGCGTATACGACTATAGTTCTACCCGCACTAGTCAAAACTCGTAAAGAAAATACAATGTAGCTAAGTATGAACTTACTATGGTTCAATTCATACTAGTCAAAACATCGCAATAAATAACATCCAAACACATCAATTAATATAAAATGCACACATACTCCTATGACGCCTATATGCAGGGACCCTTAAGCTATAGATTAGGCTACGTGACTAAGCAACCTAATTCTCTATAACCATTGTCTCTGATACCATTTTGTCACACCCCACCATGGCGGAATATATGGGGCGCGACGTATGGATATCATCACAACAATAGCGTGTCTATAGAGTTAACTAAATGAAATAGAAATGTCATAAAAAGGTGACACAATGCCATGACAATATCTCAAACAATGCAGGCGCCTAGGTAAGTAGGTAACACGCCTACCTCTTACCAAAGACATACAAATAAACAAACATCAAACATATAGGTGTCTAAAAAGTATCACTTATTCACACATTGAATAAAAACTAAGAGGAAAGGGATTCCTCCTAATACAGTCTTAGTAGCCTCTAAACTCTAGCCACTTCTAACCTCATCCTCCTCAACTACCTCACCTGAAAATGACACTAAAATCTGTCAACATAAAGTTGGTGAGAACATAGGTTTAAGTTATCTAGAAAATCATAAGAAACCTTTACATCTGCTGCAAATAAGTTGAAGGAAAACAATTTATAGTAATAGACCATAATGTGATAACCATGTTACATGCATCCACAACAAAACATAAACCAAGTACCGATCACATCTACAATTCACAAAGCACACTATAACAATCAAGAAGTATCCCGTCACACACACAAGAACACACACCACACTATCCGGATCTTTCCCACACCACATGTGGAAGATGAACTATATCCCCGTCGAGATATCTTGCCTCCGAAGAGACGATGCACAAGTACTCAGGACGGATCGTGCCCCACGAACCAAGAACTCAGGACGGATCGTGTTCCACGAACCAAGAACTCAGAACCAAGAACTCAGGACGGATCATGCCCCACGTTCCACACACATCACAACTGGTCCCATAGACGCCCATACATCTACGTACCAATCCCAATCATAACCCAATCAAGATTCACATATCAGAACACATATCAAAGCACATATGAGAACACATAAGCACACAAGTCACACAATATCACATGTATGTCCACACATTTTAAAACATAGTACTAAATAATGTTAAAGAACATTGCAAGTGTCATCTCCATCCCATACTGGAAAAACATTTAAAAACGTAGTAAAATGGGACTATGAACTCACCTGATAACACAGCAAGCTAGCACTCCTGCAAACCTATAAAATCATACACGGCACCCTTAGCTCAGGTCTTAACACCCAAGTTAAGTAACAATCAAGGAGATGAATCTAATCCCCTAATACCCACTATCTAGTTCTCCCACTACAAGCTATTCTATACGTAAAATTCTAGTTTTTCCCCGGTACGGTTTACTAGTCACTAAACGATCACATGAAGTGAACTTAACACCACACTTGACTCCTACCCTACTGGAGTTATGTTGTTATATGATCTAAGAACTTCAAAAACCAATTTTACTTTCTAATTACACGTTTAACCCTTTCGTTTAGTCTCTACGCCAAAAGTCGTTTTCACCAAACCTAATTTTCCGTACATGCTAAATGTTTGACACCAAAACCCCGACCTAAACACCATAAATTTTATTGAAAACCTCCAGTCCTTTTATATACATTATAAAGAGTTCCCAAATCAAAAATATTTGTCTATCTCATCCGTTTGGTTAGGTTTTGACTCAAATCCCCGAAATCAAAATTTATTCCTGAACAGCGCACTGCTTTTGTAAAAATTATTTGACGACCTTCCCGAACTCCATTTTCGACCAACCTTACATTTTTGAAAAGTAGACTCCCTGAACTTAATTTTAAAAAAAAAAAGAAACTAGACCAAAGGTGCTACCTACAGCCCGGAACAGTCGACACAAGACAGCCTTAATAATCAGACTGTTTTACGCCTTTATGCACTAACCCTCTAAACATCATTAATTATCCCTAAATTTATAGCACAAACCCTAAAATCATTAATGGATCTTAATTAATATATTTTTCCAGAAATTTAATAAAACCCTAATCATCTCAATGATGGTTAATTAACAATACAATTATGATTAATTAATAAAAACATAAATTATATTAAGGTTTAATTGATCACTTACCTTGAAACAAGAAAAATTAATAAACCCTAATCATAATTTTGACTTCTCTTGATATCCATGGAAGATTTAGACTGATTTTAGGTTTATTTAGGGTTATTAGTCATTTTTAGGGGTCTAGGGGTGTTTATATAGGCCTTGGTAACCTTCTGGACAAGTTTAGGCCCAATTAGGACTTTTAAATGGTAATTATCCTATTTTTATTAATTTTATTATTAAAATTAAGGCTATGGGACCCACAAATTCGACTTCTCTCTGTGTTTTATCATATTTACACTCTCCCCCTTCTATTTTATGTTTACTTATACTCCTATACACTTTCGGGACCAAACCGGGTACCCTTTTGCTAATTTTTCGACTTTTTACGCGATTTTTGAACTAGCCTTTATTTCTAAAAGTTTCTAAATATAGAAAGTAACTATAAAACTTATGCTAACCATATTATATATACTTAATACATACATACAACATACGATACGTACACGAAACCTTATCAAAACGATACCCGAACTTTTCTGCAGTTCATTTCTGAACTCATTTCATTTCATTTCATTTCGTTTCATTTCCAACTTATACCATGATTTATACATTCATGTGAACTCATGGGCACGAACCAACCCCATAACATCATCATATAACGTACCATGTACTACGTAAACAATGTCTAACATCATGATAAAGTCTCAAATATGAGCACATAACACATAAACGCACATCAAGCACATGATCAACATCAAATAGTCAAAAGTGAAAAATCCAAAATCTAGGGTTGTCACATGGGGCCCTTACAAGGTTCCTAGTAAGGAAGGGTATAGATACTTCCTCACTATTGTGGATGATTACTCTAGAGTTGTGTGGACCTACCTTTTGAAATCTAAGGATGAAGTGTTTGAATGGTTAACTCAATTTATTAATCTTGTTAGAACTCAGTTTGATACCAAAGTTAAAATTTTCAGATCTGATAATGAGACTGAATTTGTCAATAACAAAGTTCACACTATGCTCTCTTCTTTGGGTATCATCCATCAGACCTCTTGTGCTCATACCCCTCAGCAAAATGGGATTGTTGAAAGGAAACATAGACACCTACTCAATGTTGCTAGGAGTCTTATGTTTCAGGGTGGGATTCCTATCATTTTTTGGTCTGGATGTATTTTAACTGCTGTTTATTTGATCAACAAGCTCCCCTCTTTTGTCTTAAATAGTAGGCCCCCCTATGAATTGCTTTTTAGCAAAAAACCAAATCTCTCTCATTTGAAATGTTTTGGATGTCTGTGTTTTTCTACTTGTCTGAATAACAGTGACAAACTCACACCTAGGTCTGAGAAATGTGTTCTCATTGGTTATTCTTCTGTTAAAAAGGCTTATAAATTGTTTAGCTTGGATAATAGAAGAATTCTTTTCTCTAGGGATGTGAAATTCTATGAAACTGTTTTTCCTTTCAAAATGAAAAACAATAGTGAAAAGGACTCAACTGATGTAGTTGTTACAAGTGATGTTGATCTCTTAACATTTTTTGATAACCAAACAAATACAAGTCCCAATGATGATAAGAGAGCATCACCTGGTTTGGATGGTAGGGTTCACCCCACTACTGATGATGCCTTTGAGGATCATCAAGAGGAGAATCCTACAACCACCATAGGTGAGAATGTGTAAACCTGCTCTAAGGGTAATCTTGAAAATGAAAACTCTTCTAGTTATTTCATTGATCATAGTGGGGACCATTCTATAGAAGAGGAGCAACCTGTTAGAAAGTCTAGTAGACCTACTAAGCTGCCTGCTAAGCTTAATGATTTTGTCCTTGATAGCAAACTTAAGTATGGTATTGAGAAGCATGTTAATTACTCTAGGTTGAATACCACCAACTTTTGCTTTGCTACCACTCTTAACAAATCTGTTGAGCCATCCACCTACTATGAAGCTGTGAAAGATAGTAGGTGGGTTGAGGCTATGAACAATGAAATTGAAGCCCTTTTAAGGAACAATACTTGGAACTTAGTTGATCTTCCTGCTAATAGAAAGGCTATTAACAATAAATGGATCTATAAGATCAAATACAAGTCTTCTGGTCTTGTTGACAAGTTTAAAGCTAGGGTTGTTATTAAAGGTTATAGTCAAAGGGAAGGCATTGATTTTGATGAGACTTTCAGTCCTGTTGTTAAAATGGTTACTGTTAGGTGTCTTGTTAGTATTGCTGTCTCTAATGATTGGCCTCTTTTTCAACTTGATGTTAACAATGCTTTCTTGTATGGTGATCTTGATGATGACATTTACATGACTCTTCCTTTGGGGTTCAATTGCAAGGATAAAGGTAAGGTGTGTAAGCTTAATAAAGCTTTGTATGGTCTTAAGCAAGACCCAAGGCAGTGGAATGCAAAACTTACCACTGTCTTGGTTGAGCATGGCTTTTGCCAAAGTAAATTTGATTACTCTCTTTACACTAAACAGAATGGTAACATGTCTATTGCTCTTCTTGTTTATGTTGATGATTTTATCATTACTGGTAACTGCATTGAGGAAATTGAATCATTTAAATGCTTTCTTAAAACAAAATTCATGATTAAAGACCTTGGCATTATGAGGTATTTCTTAGGTATTGAGGTTCTTGAAAACTCCAATGGGATCTGCATGACCCAAAGGAAGTATTGTCTAGAGCTCTTACATGAGTTTGGTTTGCTTGCAGCTAAACCTGTTGCTACCCCTTTACCTGAAAATTGTGTTTTGGTTGTTGATGAAAGCAAGGATGATAAATTTCTGTTAAATATTTTTTAGTATCAAAGATTACTTGGGAGACTTATTTACCTAACCCATACCAGACCTGATATATCTTATGTTGTTCATTGCCTTAGCCAACACATGCATGCACCCCTTCAGTCTCATCTTAAAATAGCCTTAAGGGTTATTAGATATCTCAAGATCTCCTGGTATTGGTATTCAGTTCTATAAGGATACATCTTTAAAGGTGTCTTGTTTCACTGATGCTGATTGGGCTAAATGCCTTAAAACCAGGAAGTCTGTGTCTGGATACTGTGTATTTCTTGGAAGGTCTCTTGTCTCTTGGAAGAGCAAGAAGCAACCCACAGTATCCAGATCCTCAGCTGAGGCTGAGTATAGGTGTATGGCCAGTGCCACTTGTGAGGTTATTTGGATCACTGATCTAAAGTTGAAATCCTTATTCCCTGTTGATCTTTATTGTGATAGCAGTGCAGCTATTCAAATTGCTGCCAATCCTGTTTTTCATGAGAGGACTAAACATTTTGAAGTTGATGTTCATTTGGTAAGGGAAAAGGTTCAGGATGGTGTTATCAACACCATCAAGGTTGCCTCTCTTGATCAAACTGCTGACATTTTTACTAAGGCTCATGGGATTCATCAGCACCTGAAACTATGTGAACAGCTGAGGCTTGTGAACATGTTTGGTAAATGATGTTTTCTGCTCTCTCTACTTTGTCAGATTGAGGGAGGGTGTTGTTTTATCAATCTACCAAAGGGTGCACTTAACTTTGGTATTGTGTTATATTTTTTGGCTTGTGCTTGTTATTTTCAGGTTTCTTGTATTTGGGCTTCAACTTTATTTTTGGGCCTTAGGCTTATTTCTTGGTGGGCTTTGAAGCCGTTGTGATCCTTTAACCAAGATGCGTATATCACCCTAGTCATTGACTAGGGTTTCACATCATCACAAAAATAACACACATATCTGTGTGTGTGCGCAGCTCTATTTCTTTCTCTCATCTCATCCATGGAGGTTTGACTTGGGAGTTTGATGTTTCATCTTGTATAGCTGAGTGTTTGAGTGATCTCTTGTATTGTGAGGGAGAACGGATCAACCTAGTTGGGACGTTCTCACTATTTCTATTGTAATCATTCGATTAGCACCCGTTTGGGGACTAATCTTTATCTTTCTGTTTTTGAACCTTGATTTATAATAAATTACACCAAGGGGTGGTTGGTTAGGTGTAAAGATCTGATTTGTCTGTGATATTATGTTTCTTAACAACTACACAAGCCACCACTAAACAGGATGAAACCGGCTCGATAATAGTAGTTTCTGATGAGGAGGATGACATCGATAATCTCGTGCTCGAAATTGAGGGCCTAATTGACCAGAGCAACACCACCCAAAATACAGGATATGGAATGGCTCAAACCGGGTTTGATGATGAGATAAACAACACTGATGATAATTTGATGTTCAATATCGAGGATTTACTTGAAACCATCAACCAGAGCGATGGAATGGGTCAAGCCGGGTTTGATGAGCCCAATGAGGCACAAACAAATAATCAGCCAGATACTTATGGGGCCGGAGGTCATTTTGGGTCTGCTTTTTCGGTGCCACAGGAGCCTGTTATGGATCAGGACATGGGTTCGTCCGATCCGGAACATATGAAATCATATACACCCACATGGGATGCAAGTCGGGATCTTGTTACAGGTACTGATCTTTGTTTTGATTTTGTAATGCCGGGAGGTCTTGAAGATGGCAATCTTACCTTCGAAGACTTATTGGGAGCTGATTTTGGCGTGTAAGAAAATGAGCCGATTACTTTTATGTACAGAAAGCTGATTTTGGCGTGATTGTAAATTAACTGAATTTTGTGCTTCATTGTTATAATCACTTTTTTTAACACATTAATGGAGTATATATTAAGATCCTGTGTTCTGTTATATAATAGGTTACTGCAAACTGAAAGTTGGTGTACACGCCAACCAAATCTAACTTTTTATACAGGCCATCTGTTTGTATAGACTGAATGATTAGTCTTAAAAGAATGACTTGGGACATAAGCAAACGTCCTTATTATCATGTATTTCGCTTACACTTTTTGACACTAAGACCCCTAGACTTAACAACAGTCTAAAAACATAACACAGTGTTTTTCAAACGTAGACATCTATAAATTATATTGTATGGCTGGGGCTATACTGTATTTTGATGGATATGTTTGTTGTTTGATCTACTAATGGGATCTGCAGAGGTGAATCCGAGTGTTGAACAACCAGATGAGAGTGTCTGTCGTTCATATAATACATACTAATTCCTTCAATCATATATTCATGCTGATATAATTTTAGGTATTTGAGACTTGTATTTGGATCTTCCTTGCCCATATCTGATTTTTAAGTATTCCCGCCAAACAAGGATATATTGTAACGAGTTCTTATGCTATTGTTTTATTGCTTATTGACATTAGTATAAACCAATTGCGTGTTTTTCAGAGGGCGTTAGTGGTTGCTTATATATATCACGTCTATCTTTGTAAGCCGTCTTTTTACTTTATTGCACATGTAAAACCCGCATGCTTTTACCATGAATAGTACCCTTAAGATCGTACGTATATGATTAGAACTTTCCTTTTATAACATGTTTACGTTTCACGTATAAGATTTACGAGTATTACGTACGTGTTAGAACACGATAAGTATTTGTTACGTATGAACACACGATAATTATTCCAACAATAATTATAAACACGAACATGCGATCATGAAATCTTGAACGAAATTTAATCACGAACTAATATTAAGTATGTATATATATGTATTACGAACACGAATAACTATATTAAGTCACGATCTATAACTAATTAAAACACGTAAAACACGAACACGAGAACACACTTATTAATTAGACACGGAAAATGTTTGGGTTACCCCATGTGGGCCCCATAACCACGAAATTAGGAAGAAGAAATGGGCTTAGCCCATGCAAAATTAGCTAACTAGAAAAAAGGGGTAAAACATGTTCATTATTCACAAAATATTGAAAATAAGTAAAACCCTAATTCTCCTTCTTCCTCTCCTTTTAGCCGCCACCTTAAATCACCATAAAGGGGTGTTCGGGTTGATTTTGATCTTGGATATTTTGTAAGGATTCGTGTGTGTTCATCCTCATTTGTTTCACATATTCGGTATAACTTTTAACCCTTTTCTTTTATGTTTTGATTTAATGAATCACATAAAATCATGGTGTTTTTAAAAACTAATTAAAAACAATTATTAAAACATGTCTATGATCATGGGGTAAATCAAAACAAGGGTTTTTAGGGGTGTTTGTGTTGGCCGACGCCTAACCGAGCCCAAGGTGGGGTCTCGGCTTGGCTTATTAACCATCACCGAGACCATATGGTCTTGGTATGGTGATGGTGGTCCCACGGCAGCAGCAAACAAGGGGAACCCCGACCTTGGTTCGGGGTATGGTGTTGATTACGGGTCTGGTTCATGGTTTCTAGTCACGGGTCCAGTTCACATATTATTTAAGGTTTATAATTTTAATAGTTATGGGTCAAAAATTAAATTAATAAAATATGACATGATTAATTTAATTAACCTGACTTAGGGTATAAATTTAAATATTAGATCATGAATTTTAACCTAAGTATTTATATTTAACTAGACTTTATAATTAATTAATTATTAAAAACCATGACTATAATTAATTAATTAACATGACTTAGGTTATATTATTAATAATTAATAATACATGTTTTAACCTAAGTATTTTACTTTATTTAATTAAAAACATGATATATTTAATTAAATACTTTTAACCTATAGTTTATTTAATTTACATATAATAATTAATAAACTTTACTTTATAACAACATGACTTAGAATAATAATCAGAAAACACTTAAGCTTATATAATTAGCTTATTTAACCAGCTTATATCTAAATATGGAAACTTTCTATTTTTAGAAACTTATTTAATTAAGGCAGCTAATCTATTTATGGAAAATTTCTATTTTTAGAAACTTATCTATTTTAAGCAGTAATTCTATTTTTGGAAACTTTCTATTTTTGGAAACTTTCTATTTTTGGAAACTTTCTATTTTTGGTAACTTTCTATTTTTGGAAACTTTCTATTTTAGGAAACCTGCTATTTTTAGAAAGTTACTTATTATTACACAGCAAGTATAATAATACATGAAATACAAGTAATACTTAATCAGAATAGACAGAATATAGGATAAATTCAGTATAAAGCTTAAAACAGTAAAACATGACATGAACGTATAAAATAAGCTAAGACATGACATAAAGCCAGTTACGTATGTAGTAATCAGATACTTATACACGTATGTATTTATGTATCATTAGTGATACCGAAGTAGGACTCTCTTCCGTTCGTCTTCTTCGTTCACTAGACATAAGGTACGGATTCCCGTCCTTTCAGTATGGACATTCTTTCCTTATTAGGATTCTCCGTATGCAGCCAAATATTTTCCCATAGTATAAGATTATATGTTTGATTGCTTATTGATATGAGCAAAAACTCATATCAATTTATCAACAAATCACCCTAATACACAATAAAAATACCTAAACTTTGTACTATAAAGCGGAATTATGTGGTATGTTTTGTGTTTGTGCTCAAATAGGTAAGAAGGATACATTTTCAAGCAAACAAAGGAAAATCAAGCTTAATTTGATGAAAAAGACAAAGAAGGATCAAAAGTGACAAGACTTTGAAGACAAAGGACCTATCTTGAAAATCTACCAAAGATGAAGGACCAAAAGTGTAAATATGATAAAGTCAAGATCAAAGTCAAATCTGGTCAACTCTCAAGTCAACTCAGTCAAAGGATCAAATTTGTTCAAGAATGAAGTTTGAAGGACCAAATATGCCAAAGAAATGAAGTTACTAGCTCAAATTTACAAACTGCCAAAGTCAAGGGACTAAATCTGCCAAGTTTGGAAGTTTATACAAGTTAAATCCGTGTGATATGTTCTTGTCCAATGAGAATGCAAGAAACTTATACTTTGGATTGCCATGTCATGGCCAGCGGCCACTAACAGCTGCAGCATTAAATGAAAGAATCCCAACAGTAACTTCCACTATATCTCTTTTCAGCCAATAGCACTTCGCCATTCAATAATAAATTATCCACTTTTGGATAATGATCTGTGTGACCAAAGGAGAACAAATCAAAAGCTGCCACGTGTATCTTCAAACTCAAAACGCGCCCAGGAGTGGAAATTCACTACACTTCATATCAAGAGATGATATAAACATCAATCTTGCTCAAAATCACAAGACGAACTCAATGGTCACAACCAATTAAGCTGAAATCAAATCAATAGAAAAGCCCCAAATCTGTTCTTCATCAGCAAAATTCATTTAGCAGATTTTTGACACGTGGAAGCCTGGGATTGGTTCCAACACGTCACCAACCCCAACTGCTCTACTCCTGAAGTCTATAAATACCATGTTTAGTTCTCATTTCTGGTAGTTGTAGAAAGTGTGAAATTACACACACTTAGTTTTCCTCTCAATTCATTTCTTAGTATTAGCTTAACAACTCAAGAGCTTGACACACTCTTGAGTCTGTTATAGTTAGTTGTAACAGCTTAAATACCCTTGTAACTACTTTCCTTATTCAATAAAATTCAAATTTCATTTTCCCTCCAAAAGTTCTCATACCTTTCTACTATTCATCCTTACTTCATTGATCATTCTTGTTGCTGAATTTGGTTTGTTATGATCATAACTTGATCATAACTGACTAAGTGTGAAGATTGTAGCTGTTTTTGATCATCCAGTTCAGATATAGCAGATTTTGATGAGTTCCAGTCCAGTTATGATGATTCTTGATGGTTGTAGCTGTTGAATTGATTGTTGATTGTTGTGATCTAGTGCTAAGGTGATGGTTAGCACTAGAATAGAGAGCTCAGCGCTCCTCTACTCCCAAAGGAGGCCTTTGCTTAAGGTTTTGAGTTTCTGATTTTTCAGTTCCTCTAAATTGTTGATGCCTGCTCAATTCTTAGATAATCCTGCTTGATTTCATGATAAAATGTGTTAAAGTCTTTAATTTATCTGATCTTAGTGATTGTGTAGCTTCATTGTAGCTTAATCTGCTTGTTAGTTTTGTTACTTGACCTGTTTTCAGCTTATTTCAGTCACTTTAGCTTTGCTATCCATTTCGAGTCCTAGTTGTTATCACTGCTTGTTACTTGTTCTCACATACTTCATTTTGGCTACTAAACTTAGCTTGATAAAGATCTTTTCTCAGTTTAACCTTTTGATCAACAAGACTTCACAAAAATTCCAAAAAAATCAGTAAAGTAGTGTATGGTTCTAGCTTAAAAGTGATTTCAAGTGTTAGAAATTGGTAAACTTTGCTTAAATTTCAGTTAACTAGTCATACAAATAGCTTTTAGTCACTTTTAAGTCAAGCTCTTGGTCAAAAAGGCAATTGGTAATACAAAAAGTCTGGGTCAGTTTTCTTCAAGTTTTGTTTCAGGAAGTTGTGATTTTAATCTGGTTTGTATTTATTTGTTAGTTGAAGAAATTACACCAAACTAGCTCTCAAATCTCACTCAATATATGAAGTTTCAAAGTCTATAAGGAATTTGTACAGTTTCAAGTATTCAAGAAGAAATAAGCAAAAGTTTAAGACATTAAGCAAATGCAAGTTACTATAACTTGACCAACTGCTTTTCCATATCTCTATTTCCACTTCATTAACTGGTCAATTTTCTTTCACATAATCAATCCATTAGTGTTCCTGGTTGAATTTTGAGAATTTGGGCTTATTGAAAATTCTTGGTCAACAAAAGTCAACATAAGCACTCTTTTTGCTTATTTTAAGTTTCTGAGGTTATTACTGGATGCTTTTTCATGAGACTTAATTTCCCATCCTTATTTTGAGCTTATTAACAAGAATCTTCATAAAAATCTAGTTGTGCAAGTCTGAATTAGCTTATAGCTTATTTTGTGCTTATTGAATTCAGCTTATCAGCTTTTTAGTCACTTTTAGCCACCTTGGACAGGTCTAGTTTAAATCTGATTTTAAGTAGTTTGCAATTTGTTTGAACAAATTTGGTTGAGAAATAAGCTCAAACGAGCTTATTGAAGGTTGTAACCCGTTTTTGGATAAAAGTTTTCAAAAATTGCACTTAAGTCCTTGAAGAGTTAATCTGTTTGTAAACATTGTTAATCTTTCAAATTTTTTAGGGTTTGCTAATAATCAGTCCCTATAATTTCTAGTTTCTTCAAATTCAGTTAGGAAGTTTTAAATTTGTTGAGAATTGGTTACTTGTTTAGATAGTTTTCATTTTCAGTCCTCATAGTTAACTGATTTTGCACATCTAGTCCTTGTACTTTTCAGCTTTACATTTTGAGCATTTAAATTTCATAGAATTTACATTTCTAGTCCTTATAGTTTGTAAAATTCACATTTTGCATTTTAATTGAATAAAAACTTGGTATTTGCACTGTGTTTTACATATAAGTAGACGATATTTTTCATTTTTTTCAAGGCTTGTTTGAATTAGCAATAGAATATCCAAAAAACATTACCAACCAAGAACAATTAAAAACCCGATATTGTTAGGACTTTCAATTTGTTAAGAACTGAGAAAAACGAACTTCAACTATACACATTTCTAATGGCGCCGCTGCCGGTTCTTTGACTTTACGAGAGACCATCGATTGACGGTTTTCATTGGCTTTTGGGATCCGTTCACCTAGTGAACGTTATTTTTTACGTATCATAAAACAAATAAAAAATCAAAAATATAAAAATATATAAAAACTAAAAAATTAACAAAACAACTCTTTTCCTAAAGAATTGACCAAACAAATTAAAAAATCCAAAAAGCAATCTTTTTCCTAAGAGATTGCACCCAAAAATATATATTATTGGATTCTCTCGGTTTTTATGTACATATAGTATTTTCTCTTAAAAACTCATAAATACAAAAATATTTTCCATATATTATTATAAGTTAATACGTATACGTATAAGAACAACCAATCTACATATCTTCCATAAGTATTGCCAAGGCAATACACCATGTTGAGGGTGTTCCGGTCCTTGACACGTGTATCGATCAAACAAAATAAAGCAAGAATAGATAGATACTCTCAATAAGCAACAATTCGAAGAATACAAACAATTAAGTGAATAGAAAGGCGATGTGCTATAAAATGCCATCTAAGGGTCAATAGGTACTTAAGTGCTTCGCGCCACCTAACCCCCCGTTCACTTGTGAGTATTCTAAGAAGGAAGGCTTCATTGGGGGTCTTGCACCCAAGTAGTACATATATATATATATATATATATATTATTTTCTTGTGGATATTTCATATTGAAACTCGAAGAGGATAATCCTTTTCTCTTCAAAGTCACACGAGAGCTTCTCTCTCATTCCTCGTATTGAGTTGCATGCTCACTCGCGGGCATGCACAAATACCGATTGGTGTACAACCTCTTCCTCCGAAAAGGAAGAAAAAGAGAAAGAGTAAGACCACCACCGTTCATCAAGCCGATCACGAGAATCGTGCTTTGATTCATCCACAACAAGAAGCCATGGCTGTTGATAATCGTTCTTTGATGGAACGTTTGCAATCCAATGTTCATGGATATGCTAATGCTATTAGGATTCCTGACATTCCCGCAAATTCATTTGAGCTAAAAACGGCTATGATTACCTTGGTTTCAAACACACCTTTCTATGGTCACAAGAATGATAATCCTCATGATCACCTTAAGATATTCCTTGCTCTTTGCAATACCCTTAAGTACAATGGAGTTACACATGATGCTATTAAGTTGATATTGGTGTCATTTTCACTAGAGGGAGCCGCTAAGCATTGGTTAGAAACCCAACCACCCGATAGTATCACCACATGGGATGGTTTCACTACTAAGTTTTTGAACAAGTTCTTTCCCCCATCTAAGATCACGGCTTTGAGGAACTTAATTATAGGCTTTCAACAAAAACCTAGTCAATCCTTTAGTGATGCTTGGGAGGAGTTTAGAGAGTTATTGAGGAGATGCCCTAACCATGGATTGGATGAAGTTCACCAAATTAAGACTTTCTATGATGGCCTTAAACCTCATCACCAAGATTCACTCAATGCTTCCGCGGGAGGGAATATTCTTCTTAAATCCATGCAAGAGGCCTTGGACATCATTGAGACAAAAGCAATGGTTCAAACAAATTCTCAATTTGAAGAAAGGGTTCATGTTATCCAAAACGATTCTCAAACACCTTGTGATAACCAATTCCTCAAGTATCAACAAGAAATTATTCAAAAGATGGATAGAGGACATGAGATGACTCTTAAGTCACAACAAGAAATGATTCAAGCTATTAAGAGCATTTCATTGAACAATTCTTCAAATGATGTAACTGCCATTACTCTTTCTTGTGTAACTTGTAGAGGTCCCCATTCTTATGAACAATGTGATAAGGTGCAAGGTTATCAAGGGGAATGTTATGCTTACCAAGAGGAACATCGTGAACACTTCAAGCCAAATATCAATCCAAATAACCTTTCTTACAAGTCCCAAAATTACCTTACTCCACCGGGATTCCCACCCCAACCACCCACCCAACTTCAACAAAATCCTCCTCAAGTTTTACAAAGGAATCAAGGGCAAAGACCACCTTACCAAGTAAATAACTACAAGGCACCCAACAATGTTCAACATCAAGGAAATACCTTTTATCCATCACATCAAGGATTTAATCAACCACTTCCACCTTTCCCAAATCAAGGATATTCTCAAATACCAAATCAAGCTTACCCTCAATTTCAAAATCAAGGATATGGGATGCAAGAGACTCATGAGTATGTTGACAAGAAAATGCGTGAAATTGAGAAGAGAATGAATGACCAAATGAAACGTATATCGGAGGAACAAACCAATAGGCTTTTAATGGCATTCAATCAAAGACCACAAGGGGCTTTACCTTCCAACACACAAACAAATCCAAGGGCAAATGTCAATGCTATTACAACAAGAAGTGGAAAACAACAAAGGATCCTTCACCTTCTAAACCTCCTATTGTTCCACCCACTTTTGTTCCTACTTGTGACAAACCTTCCACCTCTACTTCACCACCTCAAAAAGCTCCCATTCAATCAAACACACCTTCTCAACCTATTCTTACTTCTCCTCTACCTTCTACACCTTCCAATGAAGAAGCTAACAAAGACAAATCATCTACTACAACACCTATTCCACCTACACCAAAACTAACTCTTCCATATCCTTCAAGGTTGAAAAAGGACAAGTTAAAGAACAAGGATGACATCCAAGTCTCAAATTTCTTAAGGATGTTCAAGCAACTCAACATCAATATATCCTTTGCGGAAGCTCTTGCTTATATGCCAAAGTTTGCTAAGATGTTCAAGGATTTACTCTCAAACAAAGAAAAATTGGTTGATTTGCCCAACACATCCCTTAATGAAAATTGTTCCGCCGTGCTACTTAAAACCTTACCAACAAAACTTGGAGATCCGGGGCGCTTCTTGATACCTTGTAATTTTCCCGGTGTAGAAAATTGCATGGCTTTGGCGGATCTAGGGGCAAGCATTAACCTCATGCCTTTATCGGTTTGGAAAAAACTCTCTCTTCCCGAGCTCACTCCCACTAGGATGACCCTTGATATAGCCAACCGAACCATAGCTTACCCCGTAGGTATAGCGGAGGATGTGTTTGTAGGTGGGGATAAGTTTACATTTCCGGCCGACTTTGTAGTGGTTGATTATGACATGTATCCTAGAGTTCCTTTGATTGTTGGTAGACCGTTTTTGAGGACGGGTCGTACTTTGATAGATGTGGCGGAAGGAGAACTAATTATGAGAGTAGAGGATGAGAGAGTGGTGTTTAAGTTAGGGAAAGTTTGTGATATGAAAGAGGTTAAGGAGTCTAGACCTTGTGAGACTATTAACATAGTTGATGTGCTAGATGAGGTGTGTGATGAACACTTTCATGATGCTTGCAAGAGTACTAGTGATGAGATGCCCCATGTTGAAACCGTGGCCTCAATTGCTCCCTCTTTAACACCTTTTGGAGAGAGTGATTTCCTCTTGGAGGAATTTGAGTCAAACTTTCTTGGTGATGATGATTCTCCCATTAATTGGGAAAAAGATATTCTTACTATCCAAAAGTTGCTCAATGAGGACCCTATTCCTTCTCCTATTCCACAAGAAGTTACCAATGAGGATCCTTCCATAGTAAAACCTTCCATAGAGAGTCCACCTCCAATTGAACTTAAGGACCTTCCATCCCACTTAGAGTATGCTTTCTTAAAGGTTAAAGACCAACTACCCGTGATCATTGCTAAAGAGTTAAAAGAGGATGAGAAGGAGCAACTTATTCAAGTCCTTAAGAAACACAAGAAAGCTTTAGCATGGAAAATATCCGACATAAGGGGAATTGATCCACATTTTTGTACACACAAAATCCTTATGGAGGATGACTACAAACCCGCCATTCAAAGTCAACAAAGAGTTAACCCAAAAATCCATGAGGTCATTAAGAAGGAAGTGATTAAACTCCTTGATGCGGGTATGATTTACCCCATTTCCGACTCTCCATGGGTTAGCCCGGTACATTGTGTTCCAAAAAAGGGTGGAATCACCGTAGTGCCTAATGAGAACAATGAGCTTATTCCTACGAGACTTGTCACCGGTTGGAGAGTTTGTATTGACTATAGAAAACTCAATGAGGCTACTAGGAAAGACCATTTCCCATTACCTTTTATGGATCAAATGCTTGAACGCTTAGCGGGAAATGAGTACTATTGCTTTCTTGATGGCTTTTCGGGTTATTTCCAAATACCCATTGACCCTAAGGATCAAGAAAAGATCACATTCACTTGTCCCTACGGTACATTTGCTTACAAGAGGATGCCTTTTGGCTTATGTAATGCACCGGGGACATTTCAAAGGTGCATGATGGCGATTTTCCATGACATGATAGAGCAAACCATGGAGGTTTTTATGGATGATTTTTCCGTCTTTGGAAATTCATTTACCTCATGTCTCACCAATCTAGAGAGAATGCTTAAGCATTGTGAGGAAACTCTTTTAGTGCTTAATTGGGAGAAATGTCACTTTATGGTGAAAGAGAGAATTGTTTTAGGACACAAAATATCCAACAAGGGATTAGAAGTGGATCGAGCTAAAATTGATGTGATTTCTAAGCTTCCCCCACCCACCTTGGTTAAAGGTGTGAGGAGTTTCTTAGGTCATGCGGGATTTTATTGGCGCTTTATACAAGACTTTTCTAAGATAGCTAGACCGATGACTCATCTCTTGGAAAAAGAGGCTCCTTTCATTTTTAACCAAGATTGTTTGGACTCTTTTGAGACTCTTAAGGAGAAATTGACAAAGGCTCCTGTTTTGGTTTCTCCAAATTGGGAATTACCTTTTGAGCTTATGTGTGACGCTAGTGATTATGCGGTGGGGGCCGTCTTAGGACAAAGAGTTAATAAGAATTTTGAACCTATACACTATGCGAGTAAAACCATGACAGGTGCCCAACTTCATTACACTACCACGGAAAAAGAGTTGCTTGCTATAGTCTATGCTTTTGAGAAATTTAGACCATACCTTGTGCTATCCAAAACCATAGTGTATACAGATCATTCCGCTCTCAAGTATCTCATGACAAAACAAGATGCTAAGCCTAGGCTTTTGAGACGGGTTTTGTTGCTTCAAGAGTTTAAGATAGAAATTCGTGATAAAAAAGGGGCCGAGAATTTAGCGGCGGATCACTTGAGTAGACTTGAGCATCCTTTTCAAGGAGATTTTCCACATCAAGAAATCAATGAATCCTTTCCATTATAGGAGCTCATGTTTATCTCTTCCCAAGAGGATGCCACTCCTTGGTTTGTGGATATAGCAAACTATCTTGTGGGCAATGTGCTTATTGAGGGTCTTACTTATCAACAAAAGAAGAAATTTCTTAAGGAAGTTAAGTATTACTTTTGGGATGATCCTTATCTTTTTAGGCAATATGCGGACCAAATCATTAGACGGTGTGTAGATGGGCCCGAGGTACGGGTGGACATTTTGGGCCCAACTATACCGCCAAGAAAGTCTTTGATTCGGGTTACTATTGGCCTTCCATTTACAAAGATGCCCATGAAATGGTGAAATTTTGTGATGTGTGTCAAAGACAAGGAAAAATTACGCAACGTGATGAGATGCCACAAAATTTTATTCAAGAGTGTGAGATATTTAATGTATGGGCCATTGATTTCATGGGACCTTTTCCATCCTCTAAGGGAAACAAGTATATACTTGTGGCGGTGGATTATGTGTCCAAATGGGTGGAGGCTAAAGCATTACCTACCAATGATGCTAGAGTTGTTGTGAAGTTCTTAAAGCAATTGTTTGCTAGATTTGGTGTACCTCGGGCCATCATAAGTGATCGTGGTACGTACTTTTGTAATGATCAATTCACGAGAGTTATGAAGAAATATGGAGTTAATCATAGACTTTCTACCGCGTATCACCCTCAAACTAATGGTCAAACCAAGGTCACAAATTGTGGTTTAAAGAGAATTATAGAGAGAACGGTGGGAGAGCATCGAGCTTCTTGGTCGGATAAGCTTGATGATGCTTTGTGGGCTTTTATGACGGCTTTTAAAACACCAATTGGTTGTACTCCTTATAGGCTTGTCTATGGTAAAAGCGTGCCACCTCCCATTTGAGTTAGAACACAAGGCATCTTGGGCTCTCAAGTGGGCTAACTTTGATTTAAACCAAGCCGGTTCACATAGGAAAGATCAACTTAATGAGATGGATGAATTGAGAGCCAATGCCTATGAAAATTCTTTGCTTTACAAGGAAAAGACTAAGAAATTGCATGATGCTAAGATCAAGAACCGTGAGTTCAAAGTTGGAGAGCCGGTTCTCCTCTTTAACTCAAGGTTGAAACTTTTTGCGGGCAAGCTTAAGTCGAGATGGTCCGGTCCATTCACTATTGCTCAAGTGTTTCCATATGGAACTATTGAGTTGTCACAACCCGATGGTCCAAATTTTAAAGTGAATGGTCACCGTGTGAAACATTATTTTGAGGAGGACATTTCCGTTGAAATAGTCCAAGAGATCCCCATTTTCCCCATGAATTAATTCATTGAGGGACGAGTCGAGCTAGAGACTCATTAACTCACGCATCGTATAACTAGGTTTAGAGTGTTGTAGGTTAGCAATAAAGGTATAGACTTGGAGATAAGTGTAGGGGAGACCTTCTTTTGTCTTCATGATTGTTTGTAGGGTTGCTCACTCATTTCATGCTTTGGAACTTATGGAGGAGGCCCTTGTATCCGGTTCATTTCGTTACTATTGTGATCTTTTCATTGACACCTTGTGCTTAAACATGAATTCACTAATAGTTGTCCTTTCCTTAACTTGGGTTAAGCAAAGTTTATTCATTGTCATAAGTGTAGGGGAAGTTTTTATACTTCCATGCTCTTAAACATTGAGGACAATGTTTAGCTTAAGTGTAGGGGGTCTTCTATCGAAGTGACCATACCTAGAACTTGTCATTGTCTTTCATGATAACTTGGAAAATTGATGTTTCAAACATTTTTCAATTTCTTGATCTACTTTGGCCACCAAAAATATGCATTCATAATTTTTGCATTAATCATTTTACAATTGCATAACACATTTGCATTGTATATATTTCTTCTTTTATTTTTCATCAAAAATATATAAAAGAGATAAAATATAATAAAACATGGTTTAACAAATTTAGATTTTTTTGACATATTAGGCCCGCCATGGATATTTTGACTCAACCCGAGTTTGCTTATCCAAGCATTCTCTAGCTAGTATCCTTAACCATGTAGTCCTTCGTTGGTCTATTAGGCTAAGCATCCACTAATCTCATTATTTGAGATTTTAAATTTGTGGAGGATGGGAAATGATAGAGTTGAAGCAAGTGTAAAAGGGCTAGATAAACTTCATGATAATTACTTGTGGCTAAACCCTTCTCTTCTTTACCTCTATTTTTCTCGCATGTATATATGTTAATGAATAATCAAGAACGGTTTTAATCGGTTTGTAATCTCTTATGCATTTTTGTCTAATCATTCATGGTTGATATAAGTACGTCTTAAGATTTTAAGTTAGAACGTTTTATGTGTACAAGACTTATGTCATGCTCAACATTTAGCGGGTGTTTTTCCTTTTATTCTTTTCAAATTTCTTAGTGAGGAATAAAGAAAAATAAGAGCGGCTTATGAAAAAAATGAGTGGCTTGAAAAAAAAAAGAAATATATATATATATATATATATATATATATATATATATATATATATATATATATATATACAAGACTCCCAAGAGGGGCAGTGAAGTGTTAATTATAGTAACTATTAGATTCCAATATTACCTTGATGGGTTGCGGGGATTTAATAGTTGCTCCAATCCAATATTACCTTGACGGGTTGCGGGGTTGAAGATCCAAAGTCTCAAAAAGATGGCAGATGTAAATTATTGCGTGAGTTTTATTTTTCTTTCCTTAGCGAGTGTGTAGCTACTTATGAAAGCATGACATGAGGAATTTACACATAAGGCGAATGACTTATTATTCTTGAAACGGACTTATATTAATTGTGAGCGGTTTTTCAAGTAATGGATGAGAGGATTACTTAGGATTAAAACCGTGCTTCCTTATTTTTGGATTTTACACTTCTTATACTTCACACTTGAAATAATGACAAATTTGCCCACAAGCAATTTGCTCAAATAATAACCAGTTCCACATTTAATTGTCATGAATAAGTTGATGCACTTTTTACTTGTGAATACAATGATCCCATTTTTAAGCTTGGTATGGGGAAAGTGAAACTTGAGGGTGATAAATGTCCATGGTACCCAAGCCCTAATCAAAGTCATTGAATTCTTTATGAGTTATTTCCATTAAAACCATTTCAAGAAAAATAAAAAAGATATAGATAGAATTGTATTTTGTACATTGCATTGTTAGAAATCAAAATCATGCATCATTTAGTTTAGAGTAGTGTAGATGCCTTCCATATTGGCCAAGGTGGATTAATTATGAGGAGAATGTAAATTTTTGCTTAAATATATAGCATTGCATGAGGACATGACAATGTTCAAGTGTAGGGGATTTGATATGAGCAAAAACTCATATCAATTTATCAACAAATCACCCTAAAACACAATAAAAATACCTAAACTTTGTACTATAAAGCGGAATTATGTGGTATGTTTTGTGTTTGTGCTCAAATAGGTAAGAAGGATACATTTTCAAGCAAACAAAGGAAAATCAAGCTTAATTTGATGAAAAAGACAAAGAAGGATCAAAAGTGACAAGACTTTGAAGACAAAGGACCTATCTTGACAATCTGCCAAAGATGAAGGACCAAAAGTGTAAATATGATAAAGTCAAGATCAAAGTCAAATCTGGTCAACTCTCAAGTCAACTCAGTCAAAGGATCAAATTTGTTCAAGAATGAAGTTTGAAGGACCAAATATGCCAAAGAAATGAAGTTACTAGCTCAAATTTACAAACTGCCAAAGTCAAGGGACTAAATCTGCCATGTTTGGAAGTTTATACAAGTTAAATCCGTGTGATATGTTCTTGTCCAATGAGAATGCAAGAAACTTATACTTTGGATTGCCATGTCATGGCCAGCTGGCCACTAACAGCCGCAACATTAAATGAAAGAATCCCAACAGTAACTTCCACTATATCTCTTTTCAGCCAATAGCACTTCGCCATTCAATAATCAATTATCCACTTTTGGATAATGATCTGTGTGACCAAAGGAGAACAAATCAAAAGCTGCCACGTGTATCTTCAAACTCAAAACGCGCCCAGGAGTGGAAATTCACTACACTTCATATCAAGAGATGATATAAACATCAATCTTGCTCAAAATCACAAGACGAACTCAATGATCACAACCAATTAAGCTGAAATCAAATCAATAGAAAAGCCCCAAATCTGTTCTTCATCAGCAAAATTCATTTAGTAGATTTTTGACACGTGGAAGCCTGGGATTGGTTCCAACACGTCACCAACCCCAACTGCTCTACTCCTGAAATCTATAAATACCATGTCTAGTTCTCATTTCTGGTAGTTGTAGAAAGTGTGAAATTACACACACTTAGTTTTCCTCTCAATTCATTTCTTAGCTTAACAACTCAAGAGCTTGACACACTCTTGAGTCTGTTATAGTTAGTTGTAACAGCTTAACTACCCTTGTAACTACTTTCCTTATTCAATAAAATTCAAATTTCATTTTCCCTCCAAAAGTTCTCATACCTTTCTACTGTTAATCCTTACTTCATTGATCATTCTTGTTGCTGAATTTTGTTTGTTATGATCATAACTTGATCATAACTGACTAAGTGTGAAGATTGTAGCTGTTTTTGATCATCCAGTTCAGATATAGCAGATTTTGATGAGTTCCAGTCCAGTTATGATGATTCTTGATGGTTGTAGCTGTTGAATTAATTGTTGATTGTTGTGATCTAGTGCTAAGGTGGTGGTTAGCACTAGAATAGAGAGCTCAGCGCTCCTCTACTCCCCAAAAGAGGCCTTTGCTTAAGGTTTTGAGTTTCTGATTTTTCAGTTCCTCTAAATTGTTGATGCCTGCTCAATTCTTAGATAATCCTGCTTGATTTCATGATAAAATGTGTTAAAGTCTTTAATTGATCTTATCTTAGTGATTGTGTAGCTTCATTGTAGCTTAATCTGCTTGTTAGTTTTGTTGCTTGACCTGTTTTCAGCTTATTTCAGTCACTTTAGCTTTGCTATCCATTTTGAGTCCTAGTTGTTATCACTGCTTGTTACTTGTTCTCACATACTTCATTTTGGCTACTAAACTTAGCTTGATAAAGATCTTTTCTCAGTTTAACCTTTTGATCAACAAGACTTCACAAAAATTCCAAAAAAATCAGTAAAGTAGTGTTTGGTTCTAGCTTAAAAGTGATTTTCAAGTGTTAGAAATTGGTAAACTTTGCTTAAATTTCAGTTAACCAGTCATAACAAATAGCTTTTAGTCACTTTTAAGTCAAGCTCTTGGTCAAAAAGGCAATTGGTAATACAAAAAGTCTGGGTCAGTTTTCTTCAAGTTTTGTTTCCGGAAGTTGTGATTTTAATCTGCTTTCCATTTTTTTGTTAGTCGATGAACTTATACCAAACCAGCTCTCAAATCTCACTCAATATATGAAGTTTCAAAGTCTATAAGGAATTTGTACAGTTTCAAGTATTCAAGAAGAAATAAGCAAAAGTTTAAGACATTAAGCAAATGCAAGTTACTGTAACTTGACCAACTGCTTTTCCATATCTCTATTTCCACTTCATTAACTGGTCAATTTTCTTTCACATAATCAATCCATTAGTGTTCCTGGTTGAATTTTGAGAATTTGGGCTTATTGAAAATTCTTGGTCAACAAAAGTCAACATAAGCACTCTTTTTGCTTATTTTAAGTTTCTGAGCTTATTACTGGATGCTTTTTCATGAGACTTAATTTCCCATCCTTATTTTGAGCTTATTATCAAGAATCTTCATAAAAATCTAGTTGTGCAAGTCTGAATTAGCTTATAGCTTATTTTGTGCTTATTGAATTCAGCTTATCAGCTTTTTAGTCACTTTTAGCCAATTTCCTTGGACAGGTCTAGTTTAAATCTGATTTTAAGTAGTTTGCAATTTGTTTGAACAAATTTGGTTGAGAAATAAGCTCAAACGAGCTTATTGAAGGTTGCAACCTGTTTTTGGATAAACGTTTTCAAAAATTGCACTTAAGTCCTTGAAGAGTTAATCTGTTTGTAAACATTGCTAATCTTTCAAATTTTTTAGGGTTTGCTAATAATCAGTCCCTATAATTTCTAGTTTCTTCAAATTCAGTTAGGAAGTTTTAAATTTGTTGAGAATTGGTCACTTGTTTAGATAGTTTTCATTTTCAGTCCTCATAGTTAACTGATTTTGCACATCTAGTCCTTGTACTTTTCAGCTTTACATTTTGAGCATTTAAATTTCAAAGAATTTACATTTCTAGTCCTTATAGTTTGTAAAATTCACATTTTGCATTTTAATTGAATAAAAACTTGGTATTTGCACTGTGTTTTACATATAAGTAGACTATATTTTTCATTTTTTTCAAGGCTTGTTTGAATTAGCAATAGAATATCCAAAAAACATTACCAACCAAGAACAATTAAAAAACCGATATTGTTAGGACTTTCAATTTGTTAAGAAATGAGAGAAACGAACTTCAACTATACACATTTCACTTATGTTTAATTAGAATACCTATAGTCATATACATGCATGACAAGTTTCACCTAGTTATGGAGGTACCATAACCATAACACTAGGGGCACTGGTGTTATGACTTCCCCACGGCGGAGTGATTGCTCGTGGCTTCTGATAGGTGTGTAAACACCCATCCTTTTACCACTTAATTCTGGCTAAAACAAGACCAAAACACGTGTTTAATATCATTTGTTTGGAATTATGCGTGGTTTTTGTGTTTATTGTGTTTTCAGAGCTAACCAGATGAATATTAAAGAAAACATGGGATTGCACGGGATTTATCAAGGAAAAAGACTCAAGATAAAGTCTATTGTCCAAGAGATGCAAAAGATTTGAAGTCACTGGGCCTATTCGAAGATTTATCAAAGAAAAGGACTAAAGACGGAAGATTTTCATAAATCAAAGAAACTCGAGTCTATTTAACGAAGAAATTAAAAGACGAGTTGGATTTAATCGACGACAAATCCCGAATCAGAATCGAAAACGTCAACTTTTCTGAAAAGACGAGAAGACAAGAAGAAAGGGAGAAAGCCCACTCACCAACCAACCACTAGGAGTATAAATAGTTTTTCCCTTCACACAATTAGGGAGTTAGTTCATTTTTCTTTTCCAGTTCTTGTTGGTTCGTTCCTTAACCAACTCCATTAGGGAGTTTGGTGATTTTTCTTCTTTCTTTCAATCTTGTAAGTTTGATTCAATACTCTTGTTACTTTTCAATTAATCATTCCATTCATCTTTTCATTCATCTTGTTCATCTCCATTTTTATTGCAAGTTTTTAAGTTTCTTATTTGATTCAAGTTTGATTTCAAAAAGTTGTTGATTTAGTGTTTTTATTAGTGGAATTTGTTTCTTATGGTATTTAAATGATTTGTGTTTAATTTGGTAAAACCTTTTTGAGTATTCAAGTCGATTTGGATTTAATTTCGTGTCCCTGTTTTACTGCTACTGTTCTGTTCTTCGCTTCCCAGGACTTTCCGAATTGAGCCTTTATTCCGAATAGGGATTCTCATTTTTCTTTTACTCGGAATATTTTCAATATTCCGCATGATAGCTTCTTCATTTCCTTATTCGGAATATTTTTCCGAATAGACCATATTTTCCGAATAGCCCTGCTTTTCCGCATAAGCTTGTTTTTCCGCATAGGAGTTCATCTTTCCGCATAGACCCGATTTTCCGATTAGAGTGATTTTTCCGCATAAGCAATTTTTTCCGAATAGCATCATTTTTCCGAGTAGACATTATTTTCCGCATAGGATTCTATTTTCAGCATAGCCTTACTTTCCGCATAGGTGTTCTTATTCCGCATAGCATTATTTTCCGAATAGACCATATATTCCGCATAGTACTCTTTTTCCGCATAGGACTTTTTATTCCGCGTAGGGATTTATTCCGAATAGGGAGATTTTCCGCATAGTGATTTTTCCGCATAAGGGTGATTTTCAGCATAGAGCATTTTTCAGTAAGAGTATTTTTCTTCTTTATTATTTGATTGCTTTTATCTACTGTTTCCGGCTTTAATCTTTATTCATTTCATTTATTTATTTATTTAGAATAGAAGACCAAATCCACTTTTTATCACCAAGAACAAATCATTCCACTTTAAACTGAGATCAATTCGAGAGGATACCGAGAATCGAACTTTTGAACCTAGAAAATCTCTTGTATCAAATGGCGCCGCTGCCGGCTCCTCTCGTTAAGATCAAAAGTTTTTTGTGAGAATTTGGATTTTGGGATCCGTTCCCCGTGAACGTTACTTTTTCATAAAAATTTTCAAAAATCCTAAAAAGTAAAAAACATAAAAACCAAAAATATTTTTGCCTTGTTTCTCTTTGTTCGTTCTTTTGTAGGTGTATGCGCACTCGATCCACGTCTTATCAAGAGCCCGAGCCTCTCGATAACTTAGACATGGCAGGTGTACAAAACAACAATAACATACCACCTCCGAACAACAATAATAACAACAACAACCCACCTTTCAACAACATGAATAACAACAACAATGAGCCCCTTCCGGATAATCGCCCGATGATTAAATTGCTGCAAGCTCACGTTGATGGCAACACGGATCCAATTGTCATCCCTCCAATTGCCGCCAACAATTTCGAGCTAAAGTCAGGCTTTATCCAGATGGTCTCCGCTCAGCCATTCTTGGGACGAACCATTGATGATCCACACGACCACATCAAGAGATTTCTACAACTCACCAACACGGTCAAGTTGAATGGAGTTCCACAAGAAGTGATAAGGTTACAACTTTTTCCCTTTTCTTTAGAGGGACAAGCCCGGCATTGGCTTGCTAAGGAACCGCCACAGAGTATTCTCTCGTGGACGGATTTGGAAACAAAGTTCATCAATTACTTTTTTCCACCCTCTCGTACTACCGCTTTGCGGAATGAGATTATAAACTTTGAACAAAAGTACGATGAGTCATTCAGTGAATCTTGGGATCGCTTTAAAGATCTTTTAAGAAAATGCCCACAACATGGTTTTACCAAAGTACATCAAATTAATACTTTTTACAATGGTTTAAGCATGAGTGACCAAGATTCACTGAATAGTGCCTCGGGGGGTAATTTATTGGCTAAGACTTCCAATGCTGCTTGGGATATCATTGAGAACAAATCTCGTGTGCAAGCCAAGAGTGTTAGGACCAATGTTGCTAATGCTAGCACTAATGACAGCGACAAGCGACTTGACAAAATCACCACGCTTCTTGAATCGCTTGTCACCCACACCGTCAGCAACAACAACAGCAACAACGCCAAAAATGCACAAGTGAACGCAGTCAGCCAACCTTGTGAGATATGCGGTGGTCCCCACTCTTACACAACTTGTACCGCCACCCAAGATTACCCTGCTGAGAATGTGAATGCGGCATATGGCACCTATCCTCAACCCGCTTATCAAGCAAAACCCCAAGGTGACCGTAACTTGCTTAGCTACCGCAGCAACAACTATCTTTCACCACCTGGTTTCCCTCCTACCAACCCAAACCAACAACAAAACCTTAATCGCCCTCCTCAACAACAACAACAACCTCGACAACCATACATCCCACCTCACAAGCAGCAACAACCACCTCAACGCAACAATCAAGTCTACCAACAACCTGCTTACCAACCACCTGCATACACTGCTCCTCCCAACCAACCCACCGCTCTTCACCAAGAAGTAGAAACTTATATGAGGACTAATGATGCTATAGTGGGAAATCTTTAGAGAGAGGTGCTCAACTTGAAGGCAGACTTGGTCAAGCAAGGAAATGCTTTGAGAGCTGACATGAGAAACACGTTGGATAGCCAGACTAATGATCTGAGGAACATGATGGATAGTTTTTTCCAAAGTAGTCAACCCTCTTCTTCGGGTACTCTTCCGAGTAACACCGTTGCAAATCCAAGAGGGGAGATGAAAGCAATCACCACTCGAAGTGGTAAAGGTACCAAGGAACCCGAGCTTCCTATACCTCCACCGGTGGTTGTGACTAAGGAGAACGAGTCGGCTGCTCCTATTCCTCCTCCTTCTCCTTCCCCAATTTCTCCACCTCTTCTTTCTACCCCTCCTCCACCCGTGGTTGTGAGTGACCCTATTCCCCTAAAGCCTTCCTCTTCTTCCAATATACCTTATCCTTCAAGTTGAGGAAAGAGAAGCAAAAGAGCAAGGATGATATTCAGGTTTCGAATTTCCTTAAAATGTTCAAACAACTGAATTTCAATATCTCCTTCGCTGAGGCTCTCGCTCACATGCCCAAATACGCCAAAATGTTTAAAGATCTTCTGAGCGACAAGGAAAAGCTCCTCGATATTGCCAACACCCAACTTAATGAGAATTGCTCTGCAGTGCTCTTAAGGAAATTGCCAACCAAGCTTGGTGATCCGGGTCGTTTTCTTATCCCTTGCAATTTCCCGGGAGTAGAGAATTGCATGGCCCTAGCCGATCTAGGTGCCAGTATTAATCTCATGCCTCTAAGTGTTTGGAAGCAATTATCTCTCCCAGAGCTAGTCCCCACCAAGATGACTTTGGAATTGGCCAACCGTACGGTTGCTTATCCAGTGGGGATAGCCGAAGACGTCATTGTAGGAGTCGACAAATTCACCTTTCCTGCTGATTTTGTTGTCGTCGACTACGAGATGGACCCCCGTGTGCCACTTACTGTTGGTCGTCCATTCTTAAGGACCGGTCGCACTCTTATTGATGTTGAAGCCGGAGAGCTTATCATGAGAGTGGGTGACGACAAAGTAGTCTTCAACATGGGAAAGTTGTCTAAACAACCTTATTCATATGAGAGCGTTAATTGTATTGACGTTCTTGATGAGGCTTGTGAAGTACACTTTAATGATGCTTGCAAAAGTATTCCTACCTCTCTTCCCACTGTTGAGACCGTGTCCTCTATTGATTCATCGTTGTCTCTAGTTGGAGATAGTGATTTATTCTGGAACAATCTTGAAGCTACCATGGGAGATGCGAATTTAGCTACTAATGATTCTCCCACCGAGGGGGATGAAGACATGAGTTTCTTTGACAATCTTCTCACCGAAGACAATCCTTCGCCTCCATCTCCCACGGTTATTGCTATCGATGCCACGACTTTGAAAACGCCTCCCGTCGAAAATCCTCCGGATTTGGAACTTAAGGAGTTGCCGCCTCATCTCGAGTACGTGTTCCTTGATGACAAAAAGAAGTCGCCCGTCATTATTGCGAAGGATTTGAAAGATGAAGAGAAGACTCGCCTCGTTGCCGTGCTGAAAGCTCATAAGAAGGCTATTGCTTGGAAAATCTCGGATATTCGTGGAATTGATCCTCACTTCTGCATGCACAAAATTCTCATGGAGGACGACTTTAAACCCACAATTCAAAGCCAACGAAGGGTGAATCCAAAAATACATGAAGTCATCAAAACTGAGGTTCTCAAACTTCTTGATGCGGGTATGATTTACCCTATTTCGGATTCACCATGGGTTAGTCCAATCCATTGTGTGCCCAAGAAGGGCGGAATAACCGTTGTTCCCAATGAACACAACGAGTTGATTCCCACTCGTCTCGTTACTGGGTGGAGAGTTTGTATAGACTACCGCAAACTCAATGATGCCACGAGAAAGGATCATTTCCCTCTACCTTTCATGGACCAAATGCTTGAACGATTAGCCGGTAATGAATATTACTGCTTTCTGGATGGTTTCTCGGGTTATTTTCAAATACCCATCGATCCCCAAGATCAAGAGAAGACTACATTCACTTGTCCCTATGGCACTTTCGCTTACAAAAGAATGCCTTTTGGCTTATGTAATGCGCCCGGGACTTTCCAAAGGTGTATGTTAGCTATCTTCCATGACATGGTTGAACAAACCATGGAAGTCTTCATGGATGATTTCTCGGTCTTCGGGGATTCTTTCTCTTCTTGCCTTGCCAATTTAGAACGTATGCTAAAGAGGTGCGAAGACACTCGTCTGGTTCTAAATTGGGAAAAATGCCATTGCATGGTAAAAGAAGGCGTCGTGCTTGGACATAAAATTTCGAAAGCCGGTCTTGAAGTTGACCGTGCTAAAGTCGATGTCATCGCTAAGTTGCCCCCACCTTCAACCGTGAAGGGTGTGAGAAGTTTCTTGGGTCATGCGGGCTTCTATCGTCGATTCATCAAAGATTTTTCTCAAATCGCTCGCCCGATGACCCACCTCTTGGAAAAAGATACTCCTTTTATCTTTTCCAAAGAGTGCCTTGAAGCCTTCAACTTGCTTAAGGATAAGCTTACTAAGGCACCCGTCTTGGTTACCCCTAATTGGGAGCTTCCCTTTGAGTTGATGTGCGATGCTAGTGATTTTGCTATTGGAGCGGTTCTTGGACAAAGAGTGAACAAACACTTCCAACCAATCCATTACGCTAGCAAGACAATGACGGGGGCACAATTGCATTATACGACAACCGAAAAAGAGCTTTTAGCTGTTGTCTATGCCTTTGAAAAGTTTCGCCCCTATCTTGTCCTTTCCACCACCATCGTGTATACCGATCATTCCGCGCTGAAGTACTTGTTGACAAAGCAAGATTCCAAACCAAGACTTCTTCGCTGGGTTTTGCTGCTCCAGGAATTTAAAATCGAAATTCGTGATAAAAAAGGAGCAGAAAAACTAGCCGCGAATCATCTCAGCAGACTTGAGGATCCATACCAAGGGGATCATCCGACCAAAGAAATCAATGATTCTTTTCCCTTGGAGACCTTAATGTCTATAAACTCGAAGCCGAATGAAACCCCGTGGTTTGCGGACTTTGCAAACTACTTAGCGGGTGGAATTCTCAAGGAAGGGTTGACGTCCCAGCAAAAGAAGAAGTTCTTCACCGACATTAAGACTTACTTTTGGGACGACCCTTACCTATTCAAACAATGTGCCGACCTGATTATCCGTCGATGTGTTGATGGACCGGCAGCGTCTGAAATCCTTAATGCTTGCCACAAAGGACCCACCGGTGGTCACTTTGGTCCCAACTACACCGCTAAAAAAGTGTTTGATTCGGGATTTTATTGGCCCTCCATATACCGTGACGCTCACGATATGGTCAAACGATGTGATGTTTGCCAAAAGCAAGGCAAAATCACACATAAAGACGAGATGCCTCAGACTTTCATACAAGAATGTGAAATTTTTGATGTGTGGGGTATCGACTTTATGGGGCCCTTCCCTTCATCTAAAGGAAACAAATACATCCTTGTAGCCGTTGACTACGTTTCAAAGTGGGTTGAAGCCAAAGCTTTGCCTACTAATGACGCAAGGGTGGTTTGTAACTTTTTGAAAGCTCTTTTCGCTAGATTCGGTGTGCCTCGTGCCATTATTAGTGATCGTGGGACTCATTTCTGCAATGACCAATTTGCTAGAGTCATGGCTAAGTACGGTGTAAATCATCGTCTTTCCACAGCCTACCACCCACAAACTAATGGCCAGGCTGAAATATCCAACCGAGGGCTTAAGCGAATTCTTGAAAGAACCGTGGGAGAGCATCGTGCCTCATGGGCTGATAAACTTGATGATGCTTTGTGGGCTTTCCGTACTGCTTACAAGACCCCGATCGGCTGTACGCCTTATCGTCTTGTGTACAGGAAAGCGTGCCACCTCCCCATTGAGTTGGAGCACAAGGCCTATTGGGCCTTGAAGTGGGCTAATTTTGATATAAACAAAGCCGGTGACCTACGCAAGATCCAACTCAATGAGCTGAATGAACTTCGGAATGAGGCTTATGAAAATTCTTTGATCTATAAGGAACGAACTAAGATCATTCACGACTCCAAGATCAAAAACCGAGAGTTCCATGTTGGAGACAAAGTCTTACTTTTTAACTCTCGGTTGAAAATCTTCTCGGGCAAGCTCAAATCTCGTTGGTCCGGCCCATTCACCATCGCCCAAATTTTTCCATATGGTACTCTCGAGCTCGCTCAACCTAATGGACCAAATTTTAAGGTGAATGGCCAACGAGTGAAGTTGTACTTTGGTGAGGACACCTCTCAGGAGGTGATTCCATCCCTCACCACGTTCCCCATGAACTAATTTTGGGTCGAGTCAGGCTCGTGACTCGGTTATCAAAAACAAGCGCTCCTCGGGAGGCAGCCCGAGTATCTATCCCTTTAACCCCCTAAGTGTAGGGGAGGACCTATTTTGGTCGTTTGTGTTTGTGTGGTGATGTGCTTACAGGGATAACTGCAATCTTGGAAATCTTTGAAGAACCGTGCTCCCGTGTTATCCGAAATCCGGTTCTATCTCTCAACTATCGTGATTCAATTTTCTTCATACTCACATTTGAAATTGATCACTTTAGTAGTCTCTTCCTTAACTTGAGTTAACCAACGTGCACAATGTCATAAGTGTAGGGGAGACTTTTCCCACATGCTTAAACATTGAGGACAATGTTTATCTTAAGTGTAGGGGAGACTTCTATCGAAGTTTTAAGTGGACTTTTCCATGAAAATGCCTTCATTTAACCGGAAAATCATATTTTTCAACATTTTTCAAAATTTTTTATTAACTTTGGCCATTTAGTCGTAATTTTTAAATTTTTATCATTGCTTTCATATGTATATATCCCGCAATAAAGTCAAAAATATCAATAAAGTGGTGTAGCTAGTTTAGAAGTCTTTGATCTATTAGGCCCGTTGCGTTTATTTTGACTCAACCCGAATGGACTTATCCAAGTTTATTCTAGCTAGTATCCTTAACCATGTAGACCTTAATCGGTTTATTAGGCTAAGTATCCATGAGTCTCATTATTTGAGATTTTAAATTGTGGAGGACGAGAAATGATAGAGTCAATTATAAGTCGGTATTCTTGCGCAAGCTCACTTGGTGTAATTATTTGCCTATTCTCCCATCACTTGCTAATAATTTATCTGCAATAAGTAAGGTCTTACGATTTGAAAAGTTACTTAGCTTCTAGCCCAAGATCGTTTAAAAGTTGCTCGGTAATGATAAGAGTTCATAGCCAAGGCATAACTTATGAAGCGGGGCGCAAAGATTGGCGAGTCCGAAAAGGCCCTAACAAGGCATGAGGATTCAATTTTATTGCTGAAGATCCAAAGTGATGTGAAAAGCATTATTCCTGAAGTCAATAGGAAGGATCAAGACTCACGACGAAAAGCAATCAACTCCCATAAAGATCATGGAGAAGTCTATCCGAAAAGACCCTAACAAGGTATGAGGATAAATAGATCCAAGTCCGAAAAGGAGGCGGATCGTTGTATCTAAAAATCCCAATTAGAGATTGAAGAAATAATCATGAAGTCGTGGTCAACAAAGTTGGAGTACCCCTCAAAAGTCTCCAAGTGAAGAAACTCTATTATGATGCGAAGACCATTATCTCAAGAACGTCTCTCAAAGATATGAAGTATGAAGTACATGCCAAATATCGGCCCGAGAAAGGTCTCAAATCGTGAACCAAGTTATGCCAAGATATGAACTTTTTGATATCCCGAGAAGCAGTTTTAAGAGATTTTGTCCTTTAGCTAACTATTGATCAAATCGTCCTACTTTGCTTTCAGCCTTAATAAACTATCGAAATAAGTCCAAAAATGCATCTTCATGATCATTCTAAGACAAAAATAAAATATAAGAGATACAATTAGGAATAAGGGAGTTTAAGCATTTAATTAAGCCATGTGTGTAAGTGTCTGATTTACTAACTTATAATAACAATGATCTCGTTTTCAAGCTTAGTTTGGGGAACGTGAAACTTGAGGGTGATAAATCTTCGCAACACCAAAGCCCTAATGTAAGTCCTTGATTTCTTTGCAAGTTATTTCCATCCTTTTGTTTATTTTAAAGTTTTAAGTTCTCTTAGTATTTAAATTGTTGTTTAGTAGAATTTAAATAAGGCCAAGGTTGATTGATCATGAGAAAAATGTAAGATTGCTTTATCACTAAGCATTGCATGAGGGCATGGCAATGGTTAAGTGTAGGGGATTTGATAGGTGTGTAAACACCCATCCTTTTACCACTTAATTCTGGCTAAAACAAGACCAAAACACGTGTTTAATATCATTTGTTTGGAATTATGCGTGGTTTTTGTGTTTATTGTGTTTTCAGAGCTAACCAGATGAATATTAAAGAAAACATGGGATTGCACGGGATTTATCAAGGAAAAAGACTCAAGATAAAGTCTATTGTCCAAGAGATGCAAAAGATTTGAAGTCACTGGGCCTATTCGAAGATTTATCGAAGAAAAGGACTAAAGACGGAAGATTTTCATAAATCGAAGAAACTCGAGTCTATTTAACGAAGAAATTAAAAGACGAGTTGGATTTAATCGACGACAAATCCCGAATCAGAGTCAAAAACGTCAACTTTTCTGAAAAGACGAGAAGACAAGAAGAAAGGGAGAAAGCCCACTCACCAACCAACCACTAGAAGTATAAATAGTTTTTCCCTTCACACAATTAGGGAGTTAGTTCATTTTTCTTTTCCAGTTCTTGTTGGTTCGTTCCTTAACCAACTCCATTAGGGAGTTTGGTGATTTTTCTTCTTTCTTTCAATCTCGTAAGTTTGATTCAATACTCTTGTTACTTTTCAATTAATCAATCCATTCATCTTTTCATTCATCTTGTTCGTCTCCATTTTTATTGCAAGTTTTTAAGTTTCTTATTTGATTCAAGTTTGATTTCAAAAAGTTGTTGATTTAGTGTTTTTATTAGTGGAATTTGTTTCTTATGGTATTTAAATGATTTGTGTTTAATTTGGTAAAACCTTTTTGAGTATTCAAGTCGATTTGGATTTAATTTCGTGTCCCTGTTTTACTGCTACTGTTCTGTTCTTCGCTTCCCAGGACTTTCCGAATTGAGCCTTTATTCCGAATAGGGATTCTCATTTTTCTTTTACTCGGAATATTTTCAATATTCCGCATGATAGCTTCTTCATTTCCTTATTCGGAATATTTTTCCGAATAGACCATATTTTCCGAATAGCCCTGCTTTTCCGCATAAGCTTGTTTTTCCGCATAGGAGTTCATCTTTCCGCATAGACCCGATTTTCCGATTAGAGTGATTTTTCCGCATAAGCAATTTTTTCCGAATAGCATCATTTTTCCGAGTAGACATTATTTTCCGCATAGGATTCTATTTTCAGCATAGCCTTACTTTCCGCATAGGTGTTCTTATTCCGCATAGCATTATTTTCCGAATAGACCATATATTCCGCATAGTACTCTTTTTCCGCATAGGACTTTTTATTCCGCGTAGGGATTTATTCCGAATAGGGAGATTTTCCGCATAGTGATTTTTCCGCATAAGGGTGATTTTCAGCATAGAGCATTTTTCAGTAAGAGTATTTTTCTGCTTTATTATTTGATTGCTTTTATCTACTGTTTCCGGCTTTAATCTTTATTCATTTCATTTATTTATTTATTTAGAATAGAAGACCAAATCCACTTTTTATTACCAAGAACAAATCATTCCACTTTAAACTGAGATCAATTCGAGAGGATACCGAGAATCGAACTTTTGAACCTAGAAAATCTCTTGTATCAGCTTCCCTTCAGCTTTTGGCCATATTATTATATTTATCATGTGGGGCGTATGGGTGCATCCTAGTTACATGTTTTCAGCAGATTACTCAGTGTGAATGTGGTGTGTGCCTTGCATCCTTCACAAGGAGCTGATCCCTCCTACCCAAAACCAGTATATTAAATTAGAGGCAGCCCCTCTAATTTGCATGATGAGGTCACCCCTCCAAGTATTCATGCACGGTGGATTTTCATGACCTATATTGGCTAATGGTAAAATATGTTAAACAGTTTTTATAAGATAAACATAAGGCTTTTCAAACTATAAAACCAGTTTTACTAAGACTTAACCGGGTTATCCAGGACTTAGTTTCTTCCGCTGTTTCATGCTTATATGCTTATATTATTCATGCTTTACTTGTACATCCGTGCACTGAGCGTTTTGCTCAGCCGTTACTTTCCTTTCCATGTCCCAAAAAGGCAGGTACCCAAGGACAGACTTGAGCATTTGGAGGACGTGCATAGGAGGGAAGCTGTCATAGACTTCTTTTCCTTCTGCCTTCACATATTTATGCTTGTTTAAGTCTTTCATTCATTTCATTTACTTTATTATATTTTGGGCTTATGTTTGGGAACCGATGTTTGATTCCGGTTTACCCTATGGTCATGTAATGTTTTAGACATTTATCCTTGTATGCTTTGATCACACGCCATAATTACGCGTGACATTCCATTTATCAAAATGAGGTGTTATAATTATGGTATCAGAGCCAAGGCTTCGACCTATAGGCTCTAAAACTCGACCTGTGACTAGTGGGTAGTCACAAGGAGCTTCCTAAGCCAACGTTTGTTATTCCACGTATTGATGTTTTCAGCGTATTGTTGTTTTAACCATGATGTTTTCAGCACCTTGAGGTTTTAACCTTGATGTTTTCATCAATATTGTTTTACTAATATGGATGGACAACCTTCATTCATATTTAGTTATGTGTCATTGTTTCATGCATGATGTTCCTAGTGAACTGTGGCTATGTGGACTGAACCCAGTAGTTCATAATTAGTCACATAAATTTTTTTTCTGATAAGTTTTGACATATGAGTTTCATTTATTTATGTTTCATGTATCATTGTTGCAGGAATTATGACTAAGTAATGGTTGGTACAGGACTGGCCCTATTTAGTCGCATGTGCTTTCATCGAAACTTTTAACTTTGGGACCGACCCATAGGCGTCCCCTCGCCATGTCTTTTGTTTTGGGACCGACCCATAGGCGTCCCCTCGCACATATAAAAGTTTTTATAAACTACATCATGCATTCATGCACTGTTTTCATGCATAAAATTTTTCTCATGATTTATTGGTATAATTTTTTTTTCATGTCCCCTCATAAATTTGTTTTATGTCAAGTATGTTTTCATGCTACCATGGTTAACTTCATTTTCATGCTGATTATGTTCATACTCCTTCCTGATTAATTTCATTCCAAGATTTTTATGTTGATTTCATATTCATGTTAAGTATGTCTTAAGTCTCCTTATGTTGATTATGTTCTCATCATGTCGATCATGCCCTCATGCTAGACATTGAAAGATTCCAGTAAATCCTGCTTTCATGATAGTCATGGTTGGTTTTCATTGATCATGCTTTCAAGCAAATCATCTTGAATTTTGTGTAATCACACTTTAACGTTTCTCTATGTAACCAGAATGAGGTATATACTGGCATTGCCAGGTTATCATAATGGTTTTTCTAAACGTTTAACCGATTATAGTTCCGTTAAAATCATGACAAATGATCGACCCCATACCGATCATTTCATGTGGGCGCCATGTACCGTATTCCATGTGTATTACACGTACTTTGATCTAGGTGTATTTTACTTGCAATACATCACACGAGTATTCGCTAGTCGATTCTAAATCATCTCAGGCGTGTGTTCACTTGCTGATATTCTACAAGACTGCTGATGCCGTTTATAACCTTGAGATGTTACTAAAGGTTGATGCTGCTGATGTTTGGAGACGCTACGAGATGCAGATGTTGTTCACAACCTAGAGATCATACAAGACGAAGACAAAGGCGTTAGATCAAAGCGATCGGACGAGAAGATGCTTCACCACCAGACGATCTCCATCTATCATTGTCCCAAATTCTTAGTTACATGTCACACGTGATTCAATTGTCGTTTCAGTCATATGAGTGGAGAACCGGTACCAGCCGGCCACTCAGCTGAATAGTTACATGAATCATAGTCATGAGAATGACCGTCATGGAACTCACAGACAAGACGATAGTAACCACTACTATGACAGCAACTATCCTAGCAATCGCAACCGAAGCTCCGGCCGCGGATGTGATCAGAAGTACGAATGATCAGTATTCTAACCGATCCGTCAATTCTGGCATAATAACCTAATATCTGTAGTTCTATTTGTTTCACACCTCAAGACACATGTCAAGACATTAGTCAAGACACATGTCTCATGTATGCTTTCCGAAGACACATGTCAAGACCAGTCAAGACACATGTCATGCTTACATTTCTCAAGACACGAGTCAAGACACATGACTCACGTCTAATTATGGATCATTTCTAAGAAATTCAGGGTACCCCCCAAGGGTATATCCATTTTGTTGTGCCATGTATTAATCAGGCCACAATAATTTCAGTACCATTACCGGCGCATCAGTGGGAACTATCACGTTTCCCGAACACACTTTCATTTCTTGTAAGCATAACTCATAGATTCATAACCATGAAGGACGCCTTTCGTATTCCCACGTATACGAAGGTTTTCCTTCAGCTTAATGATGAGATCCAAGCTGCTAACGCATTTCCTCGGACATACACGAGTTGAATTTTATCCTAATTATGGACTATGAACAGCACACCATGCTACGATTCATAATTATGTACAGTAATGTTCAGGCTCCTGAATACATTCAGCTTGATTTTCCATCAGGAAAATCTGTATAAATTATCTATGCTTACAAGCATGTGCGTTGTTAGCCATGGTCGCTAAAATTTTCTAGCTGATAGTAAGACACGACTACTGAAGTCCTTTTACGCATAGCCATTTGATTATTCCAAGATCGTCTCATACATTTAGGAAGAACCTACAAGGATAAGGACGGTGCATGAGATTATGTGTCGACTACCGTCGATTTAAAACAAATCACCATACATAACCGTTATTCTCCTCCACGTATTGTCAACATGTCCAATCGACCTTATAGTGTTAATCACTTTTCCAAGATCGAACTCATGATCATGATGCCAACAGTGATGAGTGAAAGAGCAGGACATGTCCATGACTACCATTCGTACACGACTCGGTCATGCTAGATTTATGATTTTGAATTAGTCTCATCAATGCTCCAGCAACATTATAAGAATGAGTTTCCATGAACTCATAAGCAAATTCATCAGTGTTTTCGTTGAGGACAACCTGATTTCCCTCTAAGCCTAGAGAAGAACAGGAAGACTATATCTGCACTATGTTGCAAATTCTATGACAAGCGAAATTTCACCCTGGAAATTTCCAATATCAATTCGGGTTGATTACAGTGACACGTTGAATCACATGGGTTTCTACGGTTAATCTTACCATGACTCAGCTTAGGCGCAAAGACGAGAACCCTACACTACATTAGGTGCCCAGAAAATCCTACGCTAAGAGAAGTCTAAATTTGGAGACTCATAGTTCCGCAAATTTCTATGTATCAAGTTCCTACGAAGCAAGATACAGTTACGTTCATCTCTAGGTACCTGACATACCAACAGGTTAAGATAGGACACCAACAACTGAGATGTTTTCACCATCTGAAATGGTGAATTGAAATGGGACAAGATCTCCATGGATTTTGGTTACCAGATTAACGCAAACTCAGAAGAAGCATGATGCTATCTGGGTTATTGCAAACAGTTTGATCAAGTCTGCAGAATCCTTTCATCCGCAAGGATTTCAGAACCAACAGATTGATCGGACATGTTCCAAACAAGGCTCATCCGATCATTTGGCAATCCCTCAGTTATCGGGTCAGACAAAGATTCGCTATTGTGCTCCCTATTTACTTCACGTCTTCATTATAAACACACGACTTGCTTTCACACTCGCGTTCATGACACTATTCACATTCATGATGGTATCTTGGCTTACGATTTTACGTTCATTTTTTTTCTCATTCTGGGAAGTTTTGCAAGAACTTGAGAGACCAGACCCAAGTTTAGTATAACTCTCTATCCTCGGATGGACGTTTCACGTCATATTCCACGTCTCACCTTGTAGCGTTTGGCGTTACCGCAATTATATTCTATGTTCACGATATGTTTCACATGTCATGTTCATTCCACGTTCCTCATATCATGATCAAGATATGTTACACGTATCATGGATCACGATATGTTTACTCATACTACACTCACCATATCTCCACGTATCACATTCAAAAATTTTCTACGTATTACGTTCAAAATTTTTCATGTATCACGTTCAAAAAATTTCACGTACTACGTTTCTTTATGTCTCGTGCATCGTTGCTAATTATCAGTTAACTTAGAGTGTTTTGCACGATAACATTTTAGTTGCCCTTACACGTTAATTCTTATTCCCTCGATCAAATTTAGGGGATCTACCTTGCGTTGACAACCAAGAACTTCTTCGTATTTCAAGTCAAGGTCAGGAGGACCAAGATTTATCATTTGTGTCAAGATCTGTGAAGGAACAGTTCCAAGAGGGAAGCCAATTGGAAACGGACAAGTTCATCCGGACTTCTTATCCATTTTCTCTTATCAATTAGATATGTCCTTTCAGTCACGTCACGTTCCATGTCTTTTCAAGACATGTCACGTTCCACGTTCCTTCTACCATGTCACCTGCACGTTCATTTATCTTACATACCCCCTCAGTTTGATTCGGGTATGTTTCTCTTTCAGTTTACGTTATCTATAATTCGGGGACGAATTATTCTTTTAGGGGGGAAGAGTTGTAAAACCCGCATGCTTTTACCATGAATAGTACCCTTAAGATCGTAAGTATATGATTAGAACTTTCCTTTTATAACATGTTTACGTTTCACGTATAAGATTTACGAGTATTACGTACGTGTTGAACACGATAAGTATTTATTACGTATGAACACACGATAATTATTCCAATAATAATTATAAACACGAACATGCGATCATGAAATCATGAACGTAATTTAATCACGAACTAATATTAAGTATGTATATATATTTATTACGAACACGAATAAATATATTAAGTCACGATCTATAACTAATTAAAACACGTAAAACACGAACACGAGAACACACTTATTAATTAGACACGGAAAATGTGCGGGTTACCCCATGTGGGCCCCATAACCACGAAATTAGGAAGAAGAAATGGGCTTAGCCCATGCAAAATTAGCTAACTAGGAAAAAGGGGTAAAACATGTTCATTATTCACAAAATATTGAAAATAAGTAAAACCCTAATTCTCCTTCTTCCTCTCCTTTTAGCCGCCACCTTAAATCACCATAAAGGGGTGTTCGGGTTGATTTTGATCTTGGATATTTTGCAAGGATTCGTGTGTGTTCATCCTCATTTGTTTCACGTATTCGGTATAACTTTTAACCCTTTTCTTTTATGTTTTGATTTAATGAATCACATAAAATCATGATGTTTTTAAAAACTAATTAAAAACAATTATTAAAACATGTCTATGATCATGGGGTAAATCAAAACAAGGGTTTTTAGGGGTGTTTGTGTTGGCCGACGCCTAACCGAGCCCAAGGTGGGGTCTCGGCTTGGCTTATTAACCATCACCGAGACCATATGGTCTCGGTATGGTGATGGTGGTCCCATGGCAACAGCAAACAAGGGGAACCCCGACCTTGGTTCGGGGTATGGTGTTGATTATGGGTCCGGTTCATGTTTTCTAGTCACGAATCCGGTTCACATATTATTTAAGGTTTATGATTTTAATAGTTATGGGTTAAAAATTAAATTAATAAAACATGACATGATTAATTTAATTAACATGACTTAGGGTATAAATTTAATTATTAGATCATGAATTTTAACCTAAGTATTTATATTTAACTAGACTTTATAATTAATTAATTATTAAAAACCATGACTATAATTAATTAATTACCATGACTTAGGTTATATTATTAATAATTAATAATACATGTTTTAACCTAAGTATTTTACTTTATATAATTAAAAACATGATATATTTAATTAAATACTTTTAACATATAGTTTATTTATTTTATATGTAATAATTAATAAACTATACTTTATAACAACATGACTTAGAATAATAATCAGTAAAAACACTTAAGCTTATATAATTAGCTTATTTAACCAGCTTATATCTAAATATGGAAACTTTCTATTTTTAGAAACTTATTTAATTAAGGCAGCTAATCTATTTATGGAAAATTTCTATTTTTAGAAACTTATCTATTTTAAGCAGTAATTCTATTTTTGGAAACTTTCTATTTTTGGAAACTTTCTATTTTTGGAAACTTTCTATTTTTTGGAAACTTTCTATTTTTGGTAACTTTCTATTTTTGGAAACTTTTTTTTAGGAAACCTGCTATTTTTAGAAAGTTACTTATTATTACACAGCAAGTATAATAATACATGAAATACAAGTAATACTTAATCAGAATAGACAGAATATAGGATAAATACAGTATAAAGCTTAAAACAGTAAAACATGACATGAACGTATAAAATAAGCTAAGACATGACATAAAGCCAGTTACGTATGTAGTAATCAAATACTTATTGTCACACCCCACCATAGCGGAATATGGGGCGTGACGTATGGATATCATCACAACAACAGCGTGTCTATAGAGAGATCTATATGAATTAAAAATGTCATAAAACGTGACACAAATGTCATGACAATATCTCATCAATGCAGGAGTCTAGGTAAGTAGGTAATAAAGAGATTTTGTATACCCTTTTTTTATTTCTATTTTCGTTCCTCGGATCGACTCGAATTGATTTCCAATTAATCGTTTCGACTAAACTTTGTTTTTGGTAAATAATATTTTTGGAATTTTAAAACTAATTTAAAAACTATTTAAAATAAAAGCTATTTAAAATTTAAATCTAAAAATAAAATTAACTTTTAAATATAATAAATTTAAAACTAATACTTTAATTGAAATCTATTTTTTTTTAAAATGACACTTAAACTAATGTAAAAAGACTATTTTTAAAAATAAAACTCTAAATCTAAACTTGAAAACAAATCTAATTTTAAACTAAATACTTTTATATAAAAACAATAAAACTTAATTCTAAATTTAAAAACTATATTAATCTATAAAACAAAACTATTCATGAATTAAAACTAAAACGAAAAATAGTTTAAAATTCCTAAAGTAAATAAAATCAAAATATTTTTTTTTATTTTTAAACATTTTATATTTTTCGAAAGAAACTAGATTAAAATGAAATAAAACCTTTTATATAAAATTTAAATTAAACTTAAAAACTTGGTTTAAACTATATTGAATAAAACTGCCTAACTAAAATACCTATATTAGTTTAAAGCTGGAGAGTAAATCACAAAAAAGAGTCTAGAGGAGATGGTTGGGATGTTTGGTTAATATGCGAGAGGTCACGGGTTCAATACCTAGCGGTGACATAATTTTATAGCTAACTAATTTTTTTTTTTATATTTTGGAAAGACTATAAATCAAACAGCAGTATAAGCAAATATAGAAACACAAAAATAAGCCAAATAGCAGTAAAATAAGCAACAAGAAGACTAGCCAAATAAGCAGTTAAAACAAATACTATATAAGCTAAGGGATAAGAAAAATAAACTAGAAGACGAGCAAAAGCGATTAAAACTATCTAAATAAGCAACTCGGCAAATAAGCTAATAATAAGCTAAAACAAATAAAAATAAACAAATGATAAGCAAATCTTCATAACTCTAAACCCAAACAGAACTTAATCCTAGATTTAAACTAATAAGCAGACAAAAAGAAGAGTGGAAAAGCTGTAACTTAATAAGCTAAAAAGGCAGAATAAAGAACCAAACCAACAACTTTAATAATCAATCCATCAGCCTAAACAGTTATATTTAAACAAAAACTATATCAATTAAAATCAGATAAAAAAAACTTAACCAATTAAAACAGAATCAAACAGATAATAAATAATCTAAAAACAAACTTAACAAAATAAAAATGAGAAGAGAATAGAACCTTTTTGTCGAAATCCGTTGCGACGTAGTAACGTGCTGAACGTACTATTGAACCGAAAACTACACCAACATCAAACCTCGAACCTCGAACAGGGATGAACCGAACGAACCAAAAGGTATCCAAATCAACTTAAACAAACAGTAGCTTTTATATTTCCCAGTGGGGGAAAATATATATTCCACTTTCCTTTATTATCATTATTTTTTTTTTATTATTATTTTTTTCGAATAATAAGAACTCACGAACAGTAATCAAACAGGCTTTTATTTTAAAAAAAAATGAAATTAAAATTTGAACAGTAAATAGAGACGAAAATTAAAATGATATGAATTAAACAAAAATCCACTTTTCATTAATTAATCAAAAAAATTACATCGACTGAAATTTAAAAGTACAATATTAATCCTAATCTATTTTGCTGAAAATTAAATCTAAATTATCCTACTCCTAAATTAATTTTAAAAAACTGAAAAATAAAGTAAAAGCTTGATGGATATATTTTACACAATGATTTGGGGGGTTTTAAAGGAGAAACCCTCAAACCCTTCTTCTTAGCTTCCAAAGTAAGAAAATAATCCTAGCCCTTCAATCTTCTCTTCTCTCCAAATCTTCGGCTGAGATTGTTTTGAGTTTCGGATTGCCAACATGGTGTGATATAATTGGAGGGATTGGTATTGTGGAGGTGTTTTGGCCAATCAAAACCAAGTATATAGCCACATCGGATTCGGAGATAGGACCACAGTTGGTGTTCTTCCCCGAAAATGGGGGGATTTAATCACACTCGTGTGAATCACACGTATAAGATAAAAGCCCCAAAATTTATTTGTTTATACTGGTTAGGGTTTTAGGATGGTGGCTGTAAGTTTTTGAGAGAGATGAAAGGAAAAGTGAGGGTGTTTTACTTTGTTTGTTGGGGTGAGTAAACACAAGTTTTAATGTGTGAGTTGAAAATAATGGGGGTTGGGAATAATAAAAAAACGTTTTAATAAGGTGAGGTGAGTGATTGGGGAGGGACGTGTATGGTGATACCCGTGTGTGAGTCGTCTGGTTATTAGTAACTTGGGCTTTTGAGGTGAACTAAGTTTTTTGGGGAATTTGTTTGAGAGAGAAGAAAAAAATTAGTGAATGAACCTTGGTTATATCGAAAGAATAGGTGGGTAAAAAATAATTGTTTTATAAAAGGAGCGTGGGTAACGTTTGTATACACGTGTGTGGTATTGGTGTAGGATTGGGTGTTGACCGAGTGAGAATTTACCAGCAATTGAAGTAAACTTTTCATGTTTAAAAAGAGTGTAACCGTCCCTTTTGTAATGGGCTTGTGGCCCATACATTTTTTTATTCCGTTTGTTTGTAAATAATTTGGGCTTTGATTACTTTTTGGACTCAAATCATAAACATAACAATCCGTCCTTCTTTTTGTCAAATTGGGCCGTGATTTGGGCTTTGTCCCAAAACTTTATCCAGTATTGGGCTTTCAGGCCCAATAAGCAACTGTGGGTCCCACTTGGCCCATTAATTTCATAAAAGATTAATTCCACTAAAAACGAGCTCGATTTCGGCTTCATTGGTCATTTCTTCAAAATCGTGTCGATTTTTCCGGTTATCGTGATCTTAGGCACACTTTTGGTCTTTGACTTTGTCTTTGTCTCTTTCTTGGATTTTTCTTCAACATTTGACCATGAAATCCCGTGTTTTCTTTCCTTTTGATCATTTGTACTTATTTAACACACAAAAAACACAAAACCGCGCGTAATTCTGACTTTTACGATATAAAACACATGATTAGGTCTTATTTTTCCTTGATTTTAGTGGCAAAAGGATAAGTGTTTACACACTTATTAAATCCCCTACACTTGACCATTGCAATGACCCCATGCAATGCATTATTTTAAAGCATAAGTTACATTTTTCTCATAATTAATCCATCTCGGCCTTTATTACTATTACCACTATTAATACAATGAAAAGATAAAAACTTAAAAGAGACAAAAGTTATAACCATTTATTACCTTTGAAATTATTTGATGGAAGAAACTCGTAAAGAAATCTAAGACTTAGATTAGGGCTTTGGTGTCATGAATATTAATCACCCTCAAGTTTCACGTTCCCCATACTAAGCTTAAAAATGAGATCATTGTTTACCATAAGTTAGCACAACTAACACTTACTCATGTGGTTTAATTAATCACTTAGACCCCCTTATTCCTACGGTGTATCTCTGGTATTTTATTTTTGTCTTGAATGATCACGAGGATACATTTTTTACTTATTTCGATAATTTATTAAGGCCGAAAATAAAGTGGGACGATTTAATCAATAGTTAGCTAAAGGACAAAATCTTTTAAAACTGCTTCTCGAAACCTCATAAAGTTCATATCTTGGCATAACTCGTTTCACGATTCGAGACCTTTCTCGGACCGATATTTGGCTTGTACTTCAAACTTCAAATCTTGAGAGACGATCTTGAAATTATGGTCTTCTCTTCATTTTGGTATGCATCTTCATTAGGAGTGAAAGATGCTTCAAATGTTGACCACGACTTCTTCATTTATCCTCTTCTTTATTTAGGATTTTGATATACAATGATCCGCCTCCTTTTCGGACTTGGATCTATTTATCCTCATACCTTGTTAGGGTCTTTTTGGATAGACTTCTCCATGATCTTTAGGGGAGTAATTGCTTCTCGTCGTGTGTCTTGATCCATCATATTGATTTGGATTAATGATCTTCACAATCTCTTAGGTTTTTAGCAAAAAAAAAGTGAATCCTCATGCCTTGTTAGGGCCTTTTTGGATAAGCCAATCTTCGCGTCCCGCTTCAATAAGTTATGCCTTGGCTATGAACTCTAATTAATACCGAGCAACTTTTAAACGATCTTGTGCTAGAAGCTAAGTAACTTTTCAAATCGTACAACCTTATTTATTGCAAATATATATTTACAAGTGATGGGAGAAAAAGCTCATAATTAACTCACATAAGTTAATGAAGGAATACCAAACTTATAATTAACTCTATCATCTCTCGTTCTCCACAATTTAAAATCTCAAGGAATGAGACTCGTGGATGCTTAGCCTAATAAACCAATTAAGGTCCATATGGTTAAGGATACTAGCTAGAGTAAACTTGGTTAAGTAAAATCGGGTTGAGTCAAAATATTCACGACGGGCCTAATATATCAAAGACATCTAAACTTGTTAAAACCATTTTATTTATTTATTTATTTTTGACTTTATTCTTGAAATGGAAAATATTAATACGAAAAATAAAAGGAAAGAAAATAAATGAAAATACTACAAGGCCAAAATAGATCAAAAATTTGAAAAACGTTGAAAAATTTTTAAAAATTTTCCGGTTAAAATGGGGTCAAATTCATGGAAAAGGCCACTAAAATTTCGATAGAAATCCCCCCTACACTTAATATAAACATTGTCCTCAATGTTTAAGCATGTGGGAGAATAAACTCCCCTACACTTAGGACATTGAGTACGTTGTTTAAAATCGAGCTAAGGAAAGGACAACTAAAGTGATTACATTTTTTCGTCTTATTTATATACAAGATTAAATCACAATAGCAAAAACTTATCGAAGGAACCGGGTACACGGGAAACACGGGAACACGGGTCTTGTCAAAAGCACCAAAAGTGGATCATTTAAGCACATGTCCCTGCACACAACATCACAACATACAAACAAACAACCTACACGGCTCCCCCTACACTTATTGTAGAAAATAGATAGAAAAATAGATAATAGATAGATCATCGGGTTGTCTCCCGAGAAGCGCTTGTTTTTGTTAACCGAGTCACGAGCCTGACTCGACCCCGAATTAAATGATCCATGGGGAAGCCTTGAATGTAATACCGGGATCAAAGATCTTGTCCTCGGTCCCAGATGAACATAATAAATGAGAGGCAGGAGGATAAGTCATAGAAGGTAAAAAGGTCCGCTCAACATACGAGAAGTATGTGAGGTCGTGATCCACGGGAGGTGGTGTGGGTAAAGGAGACAAATTGTCATCCCCCAAAGATAATGGTTGGTCACTATTCGGCAAAGCCGTAAAGGTGTCTATCATAGAATGGTCAATATCACCTCCCGGGTTAAAACATTCATCCTCATGAACGTGAATCTCTTCAATTTCTTCATCATAGATAGGCTCGTCAAACAAAGGTTTGTCGTTCCCCTCATTGAGGATTTTAGAAATTCTCTCGAAAAGATCATGATCAAGTACGAAACCATCATTCATTTGTGGGATTTGTTGATAAGTTAAATCCTCACGAATGTGGTAAACGTAATTCTCATTAGAGGAGTGTTGATTAGGTAACTCTTCGAGAATTGGATGAGAATTGATGGTAGAATCAAAAGTAATTGGCGAAGAGGCAAATGTGAATTTATCAAAATCCGAGTTCTCAAAATCAATATCAATATCAAGTTTTAAAACACCATTTGCCTTCTCATCAATACCATGATCACAATTAAGCTCATGCGAGAAATCCAATAACACGCGATCATAAAAAGCATCCTCGTGATGGAATTTCTCAATACTCGGGGTATAAAAGTCATCACTAAGGAGTAAAGAATCCGATAAATCATTAGTATCATGGTTTTCAAAAGTCGGTCTTGGTAAAATAGGTGAATCATCCTCATCCGATCCCAAGGAATAATTAAAAATGTAGTCGGAATCACAAGATAATTCATCCCTAGGAGAGCTAATAGTATCCGTGGGTGTCAACACCGGAGGGTGAGTAAAACTCATGATAATCTCCGGGCCTTGTCTCTCCTTTATTGGCGGAGAAATGGAAGGATCCACAGTGGGAACATCACTACTAGTAGTGGTGTTAGCCTCAATATCATCACTCAAAGACGGCTCAATATCAAATTGATCTCGATAGGTTTCTAAAATGAGCATGAATTTCCTATCGTTGGACTCTTGCATTTGTCTAGTAGATTCTTGCATCGCTTCCATGATTTTCTCATGTTCGGTCAATTTGTCTAGAATCAAGTCCATTTGAGGGTTGTGCATGTCCATTTGATTAAAGTTTTGAAAATTGTCGTCATTTGGAGAATCTTCATTATTTAAAAACCCTTGATTTTGAAATTCCCCATAAAACCGTTGATCATATTGTGGTGGGTCACTATTTGTAGGAAAACTAGGGGAGCCAAAATAAGTATTAGTATCATAACACATACTTTCCTCATTATTATAAACCTCCTCATAAGTTTTGTCACAATTAAAATAAGCATGAGGCCCACCACAAGTCGAACACTCCTCGGACATAATCTTATAACGCTCTTCTTGCAAGATTTCCCAAATTGGACGATTATCCATGGTAGTGTCGAAAGAAATCGAAATAACAATAATTATTAAGCTACGTAATATATATAATAAAAGAAAAATCTTTTTGTATTTTTTTTAGAAAAATATATATATATATAAGAAAAATCGAAAGAAATCGAACTAAAAATTAACACTAATACGTAATATTTTTGGTGTAATACTTTTAGGAAAAAGTATTACTTTTAGATTTTTTAATTTTTTTGGTGCAATTCTTAGGAAAGAAATTGCTTTTGTGATTTTTTAATTTTTTTGTATTTTTAAGTTTTTTATTTTTTTGTGTTTTTGATTTTGTTGCAAGAAACGTAACGTTCAAAAAGAACGGATCCCAAAATCCAAACGTCTTCACGAAAAATCGTCAATCGTACGAGCGAAGCGGCAGCGGCGCCATTTTAACAAAGAGATTTTGTATACCCTTTTTTTTATTTCTATTTTCGTTCCTCGGATCGACTCGAATTGATTTCCAATTAATCGTTTCGACTAAACTTTGTTTTTGGTAAATAATATTTTTGGAATTTTAAAACTAATTTAAAAACTATTTAAAATAAAAGCTATTTAAAATTTAAATCTAAAAATAAAATTAACTTTTAAATATAATAAATTTAAAACTAATACTTTAATTGAAATCTATTTTTTTTTAAAATGAAACTTAAACTTATGTAAAAAGACTATTTTTAAAAATAAAACTCTAAATCAAAACTTGAAAACAAATCTAATTTTAAACTAAACACTTTTATATAAAAATAATAAAACTTAATTCTAAATTTAAAAACTATATTAATCTATAAAACAAAACTATTCATGAATTTAAACTAAAACGAAAAATAGTTTAAAATTCCTAAAGTAAATAAAATCAAAATATTTTTTTTTTTAAACATTTTATATTTTTCGAAAGAAACTGGATTAAAATGAAATAAAACCTTTTATATAAAATTTAAATTAAACTTAAAAACTTGGTTTAAACTATATTGAATAAAACTGCCTAACTAAAATACCTATATTAATTTAAAGCTGGAGAGTAAATCACAAAAAAGAGTCTAGAGGAGATGGTTGGGGTGTTTGGTTGATATGCGAGAGGTCACGGGTTCAATACCTAGCAGTGACATAATTTTATAGCTAATTAAAAAAAAATTATATTTTGGAAAGACTGTAAATCAAACAGCAGTATAAGCAAATATAGAAACACAAAAATAAGCCAAACAGCAGTAAAATAAGCAACAAGAAGACTAGCCAAATAAGCAGTTAAAACAAATACTATATAAGCTAAGGGATAAGAAAAATAAACTAGAAGACGAGCAAAAGCGATTAAAACTATCTAAATAAGCAACTAGGCAAATAAGCTAAAACAAATAAAAATAAACAAATGATAAGCAAATCTACATAACTCTAAACCCAAACAGAACTTAATCCTAGATTTAAACTAATAAGCAGACAAAAAGAAGAGTGAAAAAACTGTAACTTAATAAGCTAAAAAGGCAGAATAAAGAACCAAACCAACAACTTTAATAATCAATCCATCAGCCTAAACAGTTATATTTAAACAAAAACTATATCAATTAAAATCAGATAAAAAAAACTTAACCAATTAAAACAGAATCAAACAGATAATAAATAATCTAAAAACAAACTTAACAAAATAAAAATGAGAAGAGAATAGAACCTTTTTGTCGAAATCCGTTGCGACGTAGTAACGTGCTGAACGTACTATTGAACCGAAAACTGCACCAACATCGAACCTCGAACCTCGAACAGGGATGAACCGAACGAACCAAAAGGTATCCAAATCAACTTAAACAAACAGTAGCTTTTATATTTCCCAGTGGGGGAAAATATATATTCCACTTTCCTTTATTATCATTATTTTTTTTTTGTTTTTTTTTTCTTTCGAATAATAAGAACTCACGAACAGTAATCAAACAGGCTGTTTTTTTAAAAAAATGAAATTAAAATTTGAACAGTAAATAGAGACGAAAATTAAAATGATATGAATTAAACAAAAATCAACTTTTCATTAATTAATCAAAAAAATTACATCGACTGAAATTTAAAAGTACAATATTAATCCTAATCTATTTTGCTGAAAATTAAATCTAAATTATCCTACTCCTAAATTAATTTAAAAAAACTGAAAAATAAAGTAAAAGCTTGATGGATATATTTTACACAATGATTTGGGGGTTTTTATAGGAGAAACCCTCAAACCCTACTTCTTAGCTTCCAAAGTAAGCAAATAATCCTAGCCCTTCAATCTTCTCTTATCTTCAAATCTTCGGCTGAGATTGTTTTGAGTTTCAGATTGCCAACATGGTGTGATATAATTGGAGGGATTGGTATTGTGGAGGTGTTTTGGCCAATCAAAACCAAGTATATAGCCACATCGGATTCGGAGATAGGACCACAGTTGGTGTTCTTCCCCGAAAATGGGGGGGATTTAATCACACTCGTGTGAATCACACGTATAAGATAAAAGCCCCAAAATTTATTTGTTTTTACTGATTAGGGTTTTGGGATGGTGGCTGTAAGTTTTTGAGAGAGATGAAAGGAAAAGTGAGGGTGTTTTACTTTGTTTGTTGGGGTGAGTAAACACAAGTTTTAATGTGTGAGTTGAAAATAATGGGGGTTGGGAATAATAAAAAAACGTTTTAATAAGGTGAGGTGAGTGATTGGGGAGGGACGTGTATGGTGATACCCGTGTGTGAGTCGTCTGGTTATTAGTAACTTGGGCTTTTGAGGTGAACTGAGTTTTTTTTTTGGGAATTTGTTTGAGAGAGAAGAAAAAAATTGGTGAATGAACCTTGGTTATATCGAAAGAATAGGTGGGTAAAAAATAATTGTTTTATAAAAGGAGAGTGGGTAACGTTTGTATACACGTGTGTGGTGTTGGTGTAGGATTGGGTGTTGACCGAGTGAGAATTTACCAGCAATTGAAGTAAACTTTTCATGTTTAAAAAGAGTGTAACCGTCCCTTTTGTAATGGGCTTGTGGCCCATACATTTTTTTCTTCCGTTTGTTTGTAAATAATTTGGGCTTTGATTACTTTTTGGACTCAAATCATAAACATAACAATCCGTCCTTCTTTTTGTCAAATTGGGCCGTGATTTGGGCTTTGTCCAAAAACTTTATCCAGTATTGGGCTTTCAGGCCCAATAAGCAACTGTGGGTCCCACTTGGCCCATTAATTTCATAAAAGATTAATTCCACTAAAAACGAGCTCGATTTCGGCTTCGTTGGTCATTTCTTCAAAATCGTGTCGATTTTTCCGGTTATCGTGATCTTAGGCACACTTTTGGTCTTTGACTTTGTCTTTGTCTCTTTCTTGGATTTTTCTTCAACATTTGACCGTGAAATCCCGTGTTTTCTTTCCTTTTGATCATTTGTACCTATTTAACACACAAAAAACACAAAAGCACGCGTAATTCCGACTTTTACGTTATAAAACACATGATTAGGTCTTGTTTTTCCTTGATTTTAGTGGCAAAAGGATAAGTGTTTACACACTTATTAGTAGGTAACAGTCCTACCTCTTATCCAAGACAAACAAATAACACAAACAAATCAACATATAGGTTCATAGTATCACTTATTGAAACAAACAGAAAAATAAACTAAGAAGGAACAAAGATCTCCTTCTAAATGCATTCCTACGCGACTCCAATCCTAGCCACATATGTTCTCACGCTTAACCACTTTATCACCTGAAAGAGACACTAAAACACGTCAACATAATGTTGGTGAGAGTCATAGGTTTAGACTCCAACCTAAAACAGATTAAATTAAGCTGTGAACCACCATAAACCACTAAACATATGGACAATGTGCTACAAATATGCATTAACAACTAACATTCAAGATCAATCCCAAGGCTCCCAGCCTTACCAAACACCATGGTACAATAGGCGCCCATACACCTATGTACCAATCCCAAGGCCCCGCCTTGTCATTATCCATTGGTCCCATAGATGCTCACACATCTATGTACCTCCCCAAGGCCCCGCCTTGTTAACATCCCCTTGGTACCAAGTCAAATCACAAAACAATCATGAATCAATTAGCAGTTAATCACATAAGTACACACAAGTCCATCACCAATCATGAAACATTCATAGCAAAAATTTACAAAACCATAACGAGTGTCTCTTCCATCCCATTTGGAAGTCAAAATTATTAAAAGATATGGGACTAAGAAACTCACCTGATTGAGCTTCTCCAAAAGTCCGCGCACTAGCAAAAAGCTAACAAACAAAAGCACACAATCAAAACATGAACCAAATACTAAGATGGCTCATCAACCTATGATGGACATCTAACCTTCTCCCATATATACCTCATTTATATGCTCTAAGCATCTCATTACACCCCTCTATAAAGCCCTTAACTCAGTTTACTTCATAACCCGTCCTGTTAACATTTTACCCAAAACAGTCCCGGTTTTTAGGTCTCGAAACTATAAGCCAAACGCCCACCTAAACATACCCATGATCTCTGTAAAGGAAACCCTATTCCCTTACATATGATAGCTAACTCTTCCCTTTTGCCCCAACATTAAAGCTACTGTTAAGGCTCCGATATATATATATATATATATATATATATATATATATATATATATATATATATATATATATATATATATATATATATATATATATATATATATATATATATATATATATATATATATATATATATATATATATATATATATATATATATATATATATATATATATATATATATATATATATATATATATATATATATATATATATATATATATATATATATATATATATATATATATATATATATATATATATATATACTTCTGCCTATCCGCATTTTACCGATTTTGAACATACAAAAAGTTTGTTATGATTAGGGGGTCTTACCCTAACCCATTTGCTTAGCCACCCTTCAGGTCTCTTATTTAATATATAAACCAACACCCATGCTCATTAGAGGGCTCAAGTGTACTCCTAAGTACCCCAATCACCTTAAAACGTTAAATTAAACCCGACTGATTTCAAAACTGTTTTGACCTTCGACTGTTGTAACCTGTTTTTGACCCACCTCCCGACCTCAAATTTAGTTCTCGTTTCTTTCATTTGAAAGCCACTTCAATTACCTATTCAGGGATGCTTGGATCGCAAAATAAGAGTTTGTAGAACTCCAGATATGATCAAAACAAGTGACTCAAAAATCTGCCCAGTTTTTAAAAACGAATTTAAACATGATTAAACCCTAATTAACATCACTAATAATCACCAATCATTATCCTAATCATGTTAATTGTTATAAAACCCCTAATTACAGATCTATTAAGAACTCTAATCCATCATATAAATTTATTACATAAAAGTTGAAGCCTTAATGCTATAAAACAAGAAAACTATAAGAATTAAATCAAGATTTTTACCTCAAATCTTCAAGAAAATTATTTTTGATGAATCCCTAAATTAGGGCTTGTAAAAATTCGGCCAAAAGGGGAGAAAATTAATGAAAAACTGATTTTTGTGATATAAACATGGTATTTATATGTTTTATTAAAAAGGCTTTTCCAAATTGGGCTCAAGTTGGGTCTTTTGGCCCATTATCCTTTCTTTTTCTTTTCTAGTCGGTTTAAAACCCGATTCATATATTTTTTTTATTTTTTTTCTTTTTAAGACTTATTAATATATTATTAATAATACCTTAAGTTACCTTTATTTATTTCAGCTTCTAAAACCTCAAAACTGTAAAACTAGTCAATTTACGCGTATACCATAAAAAAACGTAAAATATACAGTTTTAAAAAAACTCTTGAATTTTGAAATAAACTTTGAAACTAAGTCCTACATAACTTAAAACCATCCCTAAAAATACTCCCATGACTAAACACCTTACCTTAGACCTCTAAATGCTAAACCCCAAATCGTAAAAAAAATACGATTTACTATAATACTTATACGTATACGTAAACACCCAAAATTACACCATTTCATTTCATAGTCACCAATTTGTGACCTCATGAACATGAAATAACCCTTCCTCGATTTACTTATGAGTACCATATACCCATAAACGATGTCCACACCAACTTCGTTCACGCAAAATAAACATGTAAACACACAAAACACATAGTCACCCATAAAATAACCTAAAAATAAGACCGAGTGACGAACCTAAAAACCACGGTTGTCACATCACTCCCTCCTAATAGAAAGCTCGTCCCGAGATTTACTCCTTAGGATCGTCATTATCAAATAGCTGAGGATACTTGCTCCTCATAAATCCTTCCCGTTCCTACGTGAACTCTAGTCCACGTTCCAAATTCCATCTTACCATAACTACGGTATATTACCCTTTTTTCCAACGTCTTAGCTTCACGACCCAAAATCTCTACCGGCTCTTCGATGAAACGAAGACTCGTATCGATACTAATATCATCTAACGATACTTGCAAGTCGGTTCTTGCTAAGCATTTCCTCAAGTTTGATACATGAAATACATCATGCACACTATTCAATTCCTTCGGTAATCTCAACCTATACGCCACTAGCCCAATCCTTTCAAGGATTTTAAATGGACCCACAAATCTAGGTGCTAACTTCCCTTTCTTTCCAAACCACATTACTCCTTTCCATGGTGAAACCTCTAGCATAACCTTACCTCCAATCTTAAATCCGAACGGCTTATGCCTCTCGTCCGCACAGCTCTCTTGTCGGTTCTTTGCCATTTTCAACCTCTACTTAAGCACTGCCACCACCTCCATAGTTTTCCGATTCACCTCCGGTCCAATACGTTGGCTGCTTCTAACTTCATCCCACTATAACGGTGATCCACCTCATCTCCTATAAATTAACTCCAACTGTTTCTACTACAATTCCTATCACCAGACCTAATGGCTTCTATCCTCTACGGATTTTCCATCATTCAGAAGTTCTCCCAACCTTTATCACATCCAATGGTATATGCAGGATTGCATAACCAAAAGCTTCCCATAACATTCACATGAAACATGTCATAACCACCACCTCATCCTTGCTTTCCCATGCTCGGAACCAAGTAACTAACAATCCTTCATACTAACAGGTGTTACACCTTTTCTCTAGGTGAACGTTCCATTGTTCGTGACTACTAACCTATTGCTATAACGGTTTTCCCTTCAATATCACCCCACCATCTTGACAACCTCTTGCTCCCTCTAATCATTCTTCCTCCATACTACTTTTCGCTTGTATTTCCACAATCTTAATTTCCATACCATCTTATATCCCGTCTTCAGCCTATAATTTAGGCGTTTCCTCCTTTATTCCCTACATCCTCATCAATGGGTAACATGCCCCTATCACCGGTGACTCTCTCTTTGTAGGAGAATTCTTCCTAATATAATGCGTTCTCCAACTATCTCCAAATCTCACGCCAATGCTCTAGGCGTCTTTCTCAATTACCTCTATAGTATGCTCCTACCAACCATTAGTCTATCAACGATATACTACGCTTGCTTCGCATCGTTTCTTCCCTTGCCATAATCCTTCATAAGGCATTCCATACCTATTAGGTTAACTTTTACACAAAACCTCCCATTCCATCGCATTTGTGCGCAATCCTTCCAACTTCTCAACTATGTGACTTCTCATCCTCTTGAAATATGAGATGAATTAGTCCGTCTATTGACTATCACCCAACTCTCATCGTACATATTCCTCCACCGCATTATGTATCCCTTTCACCAAATTCGTCCTTACATTGCCCTTTCTAAGCCACTCCTATCTATGTAGGAAGTATAGTCTACGTCCCTTTTCTCCATATGATTGTCCAAGCCACGCAACATAAATGTTAGCGCGTTCTCTGCTTTAGACAACTCAACTCGTGCAACCTACATCCTGCATCCAAACCACCTTAATACGTCATCCATATAGTTCAAGTTCGTCTCAGCTTCATTTCATTCTTTTTATTCCATGTCTCATCAACCATGCTTGCCTTTCCCAGATGGTACTTAGCCTTGCAATTGTCTTTCATCACTTAACTCCACCCATCACCTTTGCCAAATGTTCAATCAAAATGATTGAATATGTGTTAGAGACATTCATGATCCGTATAGATCATTCTCTACGTCTAGTACCCCAAACGCCTCTAGCATTCTAGGCAGATATAACAGTCTAAATCCACTGACTAAGTCTTATCTAGTTCTTCCAAATCTTCAGTTCCTGCATCGTATAAGCAATCGCCTTTCTTTGTCGTTCTCGTACACCTCCAAATCCTTGCTCCACGTATCGTCATGCTTCGCGAATTCATCCAGTCCTTCCGATAATGCCAAGACCGGATCATTATCCAATCACCTCTTCAGCCTCCAAAACGCTTCCTCATCCCTCTTTACTTCGCCCCTTGCTGGTTCCATGATATACCATCATCTCTAACTACTCATCCTGGTCAACTTAATCCTAAATCTCACACTTGAAAATCTCACGTATAATTCCCTAGCCTAACAACTCCAAAACCAACTCGGAATTCGCCTCACTCTCCTTTTTAGACTTTGAGTAGATCAAGATGTCGTCGATACTCCCGATGACAACTCGTTTATATACGTTCATGCACAGTCGATTCATTGACTCCATAAAAACCGCTAGTGCTCTGGCGAAGCTAAATGCATAACCGTAACCCAAAGCATTCATACAACATCCTTAGCAGTTTTCAACTACGTCCTACTTGCACCCTCTCTTAGTGGCAATACGAATAAATTCTTACCTCGTTCTACTCGCAAAATTCTACACGCATTCTAAAAGACCAATACTTCCTCTTATCAAACTATTCAACCGCTTTCCACATCAAATCTACTACTAAGCAACTCAACTTTTATCTTGCATTCCTTGCAATTTCTAACAACTCCTGTTTTTAAATCATTCCATCAACAATTGCCTTGGAAAGGCACTAACTACAACTCCTCTCACTTCTCCTACTTGATCTATTCATGGTTCTACCTCAAAGTAATAGGCAAACCTACTAAATCTCAGGAAATTTTCAGAAAACTTACATGCCTTACGAACAATAATAAATACCTTTGAGGTATTATATCCCCTTCCAACACTCTCTATGGCGCGTTACTTGTGCCAATATCCATACATTATACAAATCTCTATTCATCTCCCTTGGCACTCTAATGTATAGATTTTACTAGTTGAAAAAGTTCGTTTCTCGGAATCTCTTCGAATTGATCTCTGGTTAATTGTGCGACTCAGTTGTTCTTGGTGAATCAAATAAAAGAGTTGTCGTTGTCTAAAACTAATTAAAAATAAAGACTTGAAACAATTAAAAATAAAGTAAAGACGGTAAAAAGAAACAACAATGAAAGATTAAAACTTGACGGGAAATAAATGACGAGAAATTAAGGGCAATAAAAGTAAGTAACACAAACTAAAACTTAAACTAAAAGGAAAGCAAATAAAAATGCAAATAAATAAAAAGGCGGGAAAATAAAGCTTGAAACTTAAAAACATAAAATTACAAAAAACTGGAAACTCATTCGGAATAAACCAATTGATGCGGAATAAAGCTTGATGCGGAATAAATAAAGGAAAAATGGTTGATCCGGAATATTTGAACATTCCGAATAAGGGTCTCTATCCGGAATAATCAGATATTCCGAATAAGGGTCTCTATCCGGAATAATCAGATATTCCGAATAAGGGACTCTATCAGGAATAATCAGATATTCCGAATAAGGGTCTCTATCCGGAATAATCAGATATTCCGAATAAGGAACTCTATCCGGAATAATCAGATATTCCGAATAAGGGTCTCTACCCGGAATAATCAGATATTCCGAATAAGGGACTCTATCCGGAATAATCAGATATTCCCAATAAGGATCTCTATCTGGAATAATCAGATATTCCGAATAAGGGACTCCTATCCGGAATAAACAGATATTCCGAATAGAAGACTAAGTAAGCAGACTATCCGGAATAACTGGACAAGATACAGTAAGCAGGAACATAAGAACAGTAGGATGAAAACCAAACACGGATTTAATCAAATCTAACCAAAACACACCAAAAGATTAATCCAAAACAACCACAAATGATCTACTAACAATAATTAATCAAAACAAATCATCAAAACTAACAAACAAAGCCAAATCAATCAAAACCCACTTGATCAAAACCATAAAAACTCAAGAACATGAACACAAAGATTAAGAACAAATCAAACAAGAAAGGTAGATGAGAGACTGAACAAGAAAAGTAAAGATTCAACAATAATTAAATGTAAACTTACTTGGAATTAAAAGGAATTTAAATGTGCATAACATGAAATTAAGGTGCATCAAAATTAAAGTACAGGAAATGAAAATGGGGGATGGATGGGTTGTCAAGCCACCAACAACTACATATGAAGGAGATCTATTCTATATGTAGGGGGATTAGGGAGGAGCTTAGGAAGCTTCCTCCCTTTTTCTTCTTTTCCTTAATTGCAAGCTTAGGTCCTTGATCTTCTTAAGCCTTTGTTAATCTTCTTAATACTTGGACTTAAATGACTTTGTCTCGGGATTTCTTTGAACTCGTCTTGAATTTTCTTCATAAACAAGACTCGAGTTCTTTGGCTTTTAGTAAACTTCCGTCTTTTGACTTTTTCTTCGATAAATCTTCAGAACTGGTCTTGGACTTCCGTTCTTTTTCCACTCTTGATCTTTCGACTTCATCTTTCGTCTTTTTCTTCGATAAAAGCCCGTGAAATCCCGTGTTTTCTCCACTTTTCACCTTTTCGTCCTAAATCACAACAAAAACACAAACCACGCATAATTCCGACATAAATGACATAAAATACACGTTTTGGCTCGGTTATATTGTAATTAAGTGGTAAAAAGGATGGGTGTTTTCACACTTATCAAATCTCCTACACTTAACCATTGCAATGTCCTCATGCAATGCATTAGTTACAAAGCACGTTTACATTTTTCATCACAATCAATCCACGTTGGCCTTTATTAAAGAGATAGAAATTTACGAAACAAGTAAAGAAATAAAAATCATACCTTAGGGTTTTGGAAATGTTGTGAATGATCATCATCCTCAAGTTTTCACTTTCTCCAAACTAAGCTTAAAAACGAGATCATTGTTATTATAAGTTAGCAAACTAACACGAACTCATGTGGGCCCATTATTCACTTAGACTCCCTTATTCCTAGGTGTATCTCTTATATTTTATTATTGTCTTGAATGATCACGAGGATGCATTGTTTGACTTATTTCGATAGTTATTAAGTCTGAAAATAAAGTGAACGATTTAATCAATAGTTAGCTAAGGGACAAAATCTTTTAAAACTGCTTCTCGGGACCTCATAAAGTTCATATCTTGGCATAACTCGCTTCACGATTTGAGACCTTTCTCGGACCGATATTTGGTAGCGACTTCATACTTCAAATCTTTGAGAGACGCTCATGAAATAATGGTCTTCTCTTCATAATAGGAATTTCTTCACTTGAAGTTTTGAGAGATTCTTCATATTTGGACCACGACTTCTTCATTTTTCTCCAATCGTTATTTTGGACTTTGATATACAACGATCCGCCTCCTTTTTGGACTTGGATCTATTTATCCTCATACCTTGTTAGGGCCTTTTTGGATAGACTTCTCCATGACTTTTGGGGAGTTTTTGCTTTTCGTCGTGTGTCTCGATCCTTCATATTGATTTTCGATAAATGATTCTTCACATCACTTTTGGATCTTTAGCAACAAAATTTAGCCCTCGTGCCTTGTTAGGACCTTTTCGGACTCGCCAATCTTCGCATCCCGCTTCAATAAGTTATGCCTTGGCTATGAACTCTAATCCATACCGAGCAACTTTTAAACGATCTTGGGCTAGAAGCTAAGTAACTTTTCAAATCGTACAACCTTATTTATTGCAGATAAATTTATTAGCAAGCGATGGGAGAATAGGCTTATAATTAACTCACATAAATTCACGGAAGAATACCAAACTTATAATTGACTCTATCATCTCTCGTTCTCCACAGTTTAAAATCTCAAGGAATGAGACTCGTGGATGCTAAATCAAAGTTTTGGGTTTTCGAGTCGCCTATAGGATCTTGAAATTCTTAGACTTTTTCAAGTTTAGAAATCGCATTTTAAAGTTCCCTTGATAAACGACTCTCTAGGATCAATTATAGGAGCTTGCAAAAAGTTCTTGTTCTTAACCCGTGAGAGTTAAGACTTTCGCGTTTTATAGCTCACTATATAAAAGCCTAGCAAAACTTGACTTAAACACGTTAAGGATACTAGCTAGAGTAAACTTAGACAAGTAAACTCGGGTTGAGTCAAAAGATTCACAACGTTTGAAAATTAAAACCACTTTATTCAAAATTTATTCTAATAAGGAAAGAAAATAACTATACAAAGGTAAAAACAACTATACAACTAGGCCAAAATATATTAAAAATTTTGAAAAATGTCGAAAAATCAAATTTTCCGGTTAAAATGAGGACAAATACAAGGAAAAGGCCACTTAACTTCGATAGAAGTCCCCCCTACACTTAATATAAACATCGTCCTCAATATTTAAGCATGTGGGAGTAAACTCCCCTACACTTAGGACATTGTGCACTTTGTTTAAATCTCGCTAAGGAAGAGACAACTAAAGAGATTCCTATTTTAATATTGAGAAATATAAAATAGTGAAACGAAAAGAGTTTAGGATAGAACCGGGAAGAAGGGAGCACGGAATCACGGTTCGTCAAAAGTCATCAAGAGTGTGTCTTTGAAGCTCTAATCCCTGCACATGATAAGAAAGAAAACAAGAAACACCAACGGGGCTCCCCCTACACTTATGGTAAAGATAGATAGATAATTGGGTTGCCTCCCAAAAAGCGCTTGTTTTTGTTAACCGAGTCACGAGCCTGACTCGTCCCCGAATTAAATAGTCCATGGGGAAGCCTCGAATGTGATACCGGGATCAAAGACCTTGTCCTCGTTCCCGGAGGACATTAACAAAGGAGGGGCGGGGGAATAAGTCTTATATGGGAGAAAGGTCCTGTCAACATACGAAAAGTATGTGAAATCAAGGTCTACGGGAGGTGGGGTGGGTAAAGTAAGCACATTGTCCTCCACCAAAGACAATAGATGTTGAGCAAGCGGCAAAGCCGTATTGTTATCAATCATAGCATAATCAATGTCACCTCCCGGGTCAAAGCACTCATCCTCCGTGATAGTGGCTAAAGGGGAGGATGAAAGGTGCTCGGGAGGGGGACTTGGGTCAATACTTTCCTGCAGCAAATTATCAAAAATAATGTCCCCCTCCGTGTCATAATCATCAATACCTGGAGGGATGGAGTGGATATCGATTTCTTCCAGCAATGGGTCATTATCTTCAACGGGAGGAATAGATGGAGGTAAAGACTTGGAAAGAGAAGGAGAAGTCAACTCTTCGATTTGAGCAATAAGAAGGTGCACTTTTCGTAATCTATCGCGAAGAAGCACGTCTTCCACCTCATCCACAAGATCAAGTTCATCGGTGAACTTCTCGTAAGACGGATAGAATAAATCGTCATCAACCGCATCTCCTGGTGGAGATTGAGAAATTTCAAAAGTGAAATTCTCATAGCGGAGAGAAGAATCGTCATCACTAGGATCGACCTCTTCCGTAAGAGCAACGTCGTCCTCAGGCTCCATAGCAGGTAAGTCACAAACCTCATCATCCAATACTTTGTCGAGACCAACATCACTAAGCTCATTCAACGAATCAAGATCCTTAGACGCAGTAGGAACATCGAGAGTAGGAGCAGCAACTTCAGAAGATGTGTTGAAAGTGCATATAGCATCGTCGTCATCATCATCATAATAGTATTGACGCACAAGAGGAGGGGTATAATCACTAAGATTAGATACTTGCTCTTGTTGCAGTCGCTTTTCCTCCGCCCATGCTTCTTTAAACTGAACAAAGGCTTCTTGAATTTCCAAAATAATGGCGTGCCTTTCTTCATTCAGAGTGGTGAGTTGTTGATCAATACGAATTCCCTGAGAAGATTGATGATTGAGGGTGTGATGTGGGGGCTCATAGTTATGAAAACCAGAATTATAGCACGGATGTGGCTCATAGTCAGTCATCGGTTGAGAAGAATTATAACACGGATTTGGTTCATAATAATCCATCAGTGAAGAAAATTGAGGACACGGATCTGGCACATAATAATTCATTGGTTGACAATAAGAGGTATTGTGAGGACCCCCACAGTTGTTGCAAAACGGGTAAGGAGAAAGACTGGGTGCGTCTTGTGGATAGCTATTATCAATGTCATAATTGTACCCCGGTTCTTGCCCGTGACCATACGGGTATTGAACCGGGCACGAAACATGCCAATGAGAATCGCTTCCACAATAGATGCACGAGGGAACAGGAGGTGGGTTCAAAAAGGACGAATTAGTCGAGTTGCACAAAGGACAAAATCTGAATTGTGTGTTGTCGATATCGTTTCCGCACCGCTCACATGTACACCATTGACAAGAGTCGTTCCCGTACAATCGTCTCCCACATCCGTCGCAATGGACATAAAAATCCATAAAGAAAAATAGATAAGCAAGAAGAATATTTTTGGTGCAAAACTTTGAAAAAGAAATGCTTTTTATGATTTTTCAAATGTTTTTGGATTTTTGAAAATTTTTGATACGAAAAATAACGTTCACACGTGAACGGATCCCAAAAGCCAACACGTCTCTCACAAAAAACCTTTAATCCTCACGAAAAGAGCCGGCAGCGGCGCCATTTTAATGTATAGATTTTACTAGTTGAAAAGTTCGTTTCTCGGAATCTCTTCGAATTGATCTCTGGTTAATTGTGCGACTCAGTTGTTCTTGGTGAATCAAATAAAAGAGTTGTCGTTGTCTAAAACTAATTAAAAATAAAGATTTGAAACAATTAAAAATAAAGTAAAGACGGTAAAAAGAAACAACAATGAAAGATTAAATCTTGACGGGATATAAGTGACGAGAAATTAAGGGCAATAAAAGTAAGTAACACAAACTAAAACTTAAACTAAAAGGAAAGCAAATAAAAATGCAAATAAAGAAAAAGGCGGGAAAAATAAAGCTTGAAACTTAAAAAACATAAAATTACAAACAACTGGAAACTCATTCGGAATAAACCAATTGATGCGGAATAAAGCTTGATGCGGAATAACTAAAGGAAAAACGGTTGATCCGGAATATTTGAACATTCCGAATAAGGGTCTCTATCCGGAATAATCAGATATTCCGAATAAGGGTCTCTATCCGGGATAATCAGATATTCCGAATAAGGGACTCTATCCGGAATAATCAGATATTCCGAATAAGGTTCTCTATCCGGAATAATCAGATATTCCGAATAAGGAACTCTATCCGGAATAATCAGATATTCCGAATAAGGGTCTCTACCCGGAATAATCAGATATTCCGAATAAGGGACTCTATCCGGAATAATCAGATATTCCGAATAAGGATCTCTATCTGGAATAATCAGATATTCCGAATAAGGGACTCCTATCCGGAATAAACAGATATTCCGAATAGAAGACTAAGTAAGCAGACTATCCGGAATAACTGGACAAGATACAGTAAGCAGGAACATAAGAACAGTAAGATGAAAACCAAACACGAATTTAATCAAATCTAACCAAAACACACCAAAAGATTAATCCAAAACAACCACAAATGATCTACTAACAATAATTAATCAAAACAAATCATCAAAACTAACAAACAAAGCCAAATCAATCAAAACCCACTTGATCAAAACCATAAAAGCTCAAGAACATGAACACAAAGATTAAGAACAAATCAAACAAGAAAGGTAGATGAGAGACTGAACAAGAAAAGTAAAGATTCAACAATAATTAAATGTAAACTTACTTGGAATTAAAAGGAATTTAAAGGTGCATAACATGAAATTAAGGTGCATCAAAATTAAAGTACAGGAAATGAAAATGGGGGAAGGATGGGTTGTTAAGCCACCAACAACTACATATGAAGGAGATATATTCTATATATAGGGGGATTAGGGAGGAGCTTAGGAAGCTTCCTCCCTTTTTCTTCTTTTCCTTAATTGCAAGCTTAGGTCCTTGATCTTCTTAAGCCTTTGTTAATCTTCTTAATACTTGGACTTAAATGACTTTGTCTCGGGATTTCTTTGAACTCGTCTTGAATTTTCTTCATAAACAAGACTCGAGTTCTTTGGCTTTTAGTAAACTTCCGTCTTTTGACTTTTTCTTCGATAAATCTTCAGAATTGGTCTTGGACTTCCGTTCTTTTTCCACTCTTGATCTTTCGACTTCATCTTTCGTCTTTTTCTTCGATAAAAGCCCGTGAAATCCCGTGTTTTCTCCACTTTTCACCTTTTCGTCCTAAATCACAATAAAAACACAAACCACGCATAATTCCGACATAAATGACATAAAATACACGTTTTGGCTCGGTTATTATTGTAATTAAGTGGTAAAAAGGATGGGTGTTTTCAAACCTATCACACTCCTAATAGACCTCATGACCACATTAGTTCGTCTACGAACTTCTAACTCTTTCCTCCCCACTAAGGGCATTCCGACCATTCTCTCATGTTCACCTACTTAATCGTGTAGGCGCGACCAAGTCTTTCATATGGCTACCTCAACGCTCCCAATCAATACGCAACCAAAACTACATCCTGAATCCACTAGATACGATCGACGAATCAAACCCACGGATAACTAACGACATTTCACGTGCACGAGTTAAAACAGACCAAAACCACGAAAACTCAAAAGGAAAACTCAAACAGGTACCAATTCAAATGACTCATGAAAAAGAAAAATGATCCAAGAAACACTTAATGGCAACCAAAACATCTTACGCCCCGCGACATATTATTTAAACCGTTCACAAGATCGACTTTTCCAAAAGATTTTTTTTTCTTTACCTCCCCACATCTATGTGACTCAAACAATCTACAAACAACCCTCTTGACGAACTCAAAACTAAACTCAAAGACTAGGTATCCCGTGCATCCCAAATCATAAAAATAAACTACTATTCAAAACTCAACCTTTAACCCGACACTTGTACAATAATTTCGACCAGGATACTGACCTCCCATGACTATACATTTTGAATATTTGAAAAGTACGTTCCGAGTACATAATTTTAGGCTTTTGAATCACCCAAAAAGCTTTAAAAACGAACAAGTTACGACCAAAACAATTTTATACTAGCTGTTTTAAAAACTAAAGAATAAACTTAGTGATTAATGCAATCCTTTTAAATGAAAGAAATAATTGTATGTGAAATTTTCATGAACTCAATTTAACCTTGTATAAATAATTATAAATGACGTAAATCGGTTAAACTCAATTATATAAACTATGTAAGTAGAAAGAAATTTTATTTCGCTTTATTGTTTTTAAAAAAAAGTCTTTTAGAATTTTGAAATAAATAATTGTTGATTAAGAATTATTATGTTACATCTTGTTTCAAACACGATTCCAACACCTTACCCTTATGTTACCGTATACAACCAACTATCCAACCCTATAGTAGATTTCCAAGTCTATTCAATATATACCGACAAAAAGGAATGTAAGACTCAACACAAAAGATTTCATTATCCCAAAAGGAATCTCAATTTATTTCAATATACTTAACACCAAGGACACCATTTTAAAACGGACACATGAAATAGGAAACTCGAAGAATACGCCACAACGGAGGTTGAATATCTAAAAAGAAGCGAGCTAGCCACCCTCCTAATGATACAATCGATTATTATAGGGGATCATACGTATATAGGCATATCGGGATACATATACTTAAATCCGTCTAACATCTACTATACAAGCATGTATTAACCCTCTTTCATGCAATCATACTTAGGAATCCATTGGAGTTATGGTACTTGTATACCTATGTTTGCCATCATACTTATACAATTACTCTTTCCCCAATGCACTCCCTCCTATTATGACACTTATAAGAATTAATACAACACATAACACATATATCCATCTACTCACATAAGCTCGTAACCACATAAACAATAAAGTCCAAAACTCCATCCACTAAAAAAATATAATCAAACTATTGGAATACATAAATCCATAGTCTAGCTAAAATAGCATAGACTAAATCCAAAACGAAAACATAATCAGTTATAGTTCATGTCGCCCATAAGAGTGGAAACAGCTTAAAATTCTTCATATCCACCTACTCCTAATAACTTGAACCACCACATGATTCTTAGGGACATGACTTAAACATCAAAAGAAAAACTACTATACCTCAGGTACATAAAATAACTCAACAAAAGACAGAAACTACCATGTACCAAATTATGTACTATAATGTACAATTTAAGCAAAATACAACAATGACTAGCGTGGATGATTATGGTTCAACCTTCACTAGTCACAACCCGAAAAGAAAATAACATGTGGCTAAGTATGAACTACTATGGTTCAACCCATACTAGTCAAAACTTAACAAACATCGCAAGTAAAAACCAATAACATCCAGAAAACTTTAATTAATATAAAATGCACACATACTCCTATGACGCCTATATGCAGGGACCCTTAAGTTATAGACTAGGCTGCTAGACTAGGCAACCTAATTCTCTATAACCATTGTCTCTGATACCATTCTGTCACACCCCACCATTGCGAATATAGGGCGCGACGTATGGATATCATCACAACAACAGAGTGTCTATAGAGATGAATTAAAAATGTCATAAAAGGTGACACAAATGTCATGACAATATCTCATCAATGCAGGAGTCTAGGTAAGTAGGTAACAGTCCTACCTCTTACCCAAGACAAACAAATAACACAAACAAATCAACATATAAATTCATAGTATCACTTATTGAAACAAACAGAAAAATAAACTAAGAAGGAACATGGATCTCCTTCTAAATGCATTCCTACGCGACTCCCATCCTAGCCACATATGTTCTCACGCTTAACCACTTTATCACCTGAAAGAGACACTAAAACACGCCAACATAATGTTGGTGAGAGTCATAGGTTTAGACTCCAACCGAAAACAGATTAAAATAAGTTGTGAACCACCATAAACCACTAAACATATGGACAATGTGCTACAAATATGCATTAACAACTAACATTCAAGATCAATCATTCCAAACAAAATCCAAGGCTCCCAGCCTTACCAAACACCATGGTACCATAGGCGCCCATACACCTATGTACCAATCCCAAGGCCCCGCCTTGTCATTATCCATTGGTCCCGTAGATGCTAACACATCTATGTACCTCCCCAAGGCCCCGCCTTGTCAACATCCCCTTGGTACCAAGTCAAATCACAAAACAATCATGAATCAATTGGCAGTTAATCACATAAGTACACACAAGTCCATCACCAATCATGAAACATTCACAACAACAATTTACAAAACCATAACGAGTGTCTCTTCCATCCATCTGGAAGTCAAAATCATTAAAAGATATGGGACTATGAAACTCACCTGATTGAGCTTCTCCAAAAGTCCGCACACTAGCAAAAAGCTAACAAACAAAAGCACACAATCAAAACATGAACCAAACACTAAGATGGCTCATCAACCTATTATGGACATCTAACCTTCTCCCATATATATACCTCATTTATATGCTCTAAGCATCTCATTACACCCCTCTATAAAGCCCTTAACTCAGTTTACTTCATAACCCGTCCCGTTAACATTTTACCCAAAACAGTCCCGGTTTTTAGGTCTCCAAACTATAAGCCAAACGCCCACCTAAACATACCCATGATCTCTGTAAAGAAAACCCTATGCCCTTACATATGTTAGCTAACTCTTACCTTTTTCCCCAACCTTAAAGCTACTGTTAAGGCCCCGATATATATATATATACACTTCTGCCTATCCGCATTTTACCGATTTTGAACATACAAAAAGTTTGTTATGATTAGGGGGTCTTACCCTAACCCATTTGCTTAGCCACCCTTCAGGTATCTTATTTAATATATAAACCAACACCCATGCTCATTAGAGGGCTCAAGTGTACTCCTAAGTACCCCAATCACCTTAAAACGTTAAATTAAACCCGACTGATTTCAAAACTGTTTTGACCTCCGACTGTTGTAACCTGTTTTTGACCCACCTCCCGACCTCCAATTTAGTTCTCGTTTCTTGCATTTGAAAGCCACTTCAATTACCTATTAATGGATGCTTGGATCGCAAAATAAGATTTTGTATAACTCTAGATATGATAAAAACAAGTGACTTAAAAATCTGCCCAGTTTTTAAAAACGAATTTAAACATGATTAAACTCTAATTAACATCACTAATAATCACCAATCATTATCCTAATCATGTTAATTGTTATAAAACCCCAAATTACAGATTTATTAAGAACTCTAATCCATCATATAAATTGATTACATAAAACTTAAAGCCTTAATGCTATAAAACAAGAAAACTATAAGAATTAAATCAAGATTTTTACCTCAAATCTTCAAGAAAATTATTTTTGATGAATCCCTAAATTAGGGCTTGTAAAAATTCGGCCAAAAGGGGATAAAATTAATGAAAAACTGATTTTTGTGATATAAACATGGTATTTATATGTTTTATTAAAAAGGCTTTTCCAAATTGGCCTTAAGTTGGGTCTTTTGGCCCATTATCCTTTCTTTTTCTTTTCTAGTCGGTTTAAAACCTGATTAATATATATTTTTTTGATTTTTTTTCTTTTTAAGACTTATTAATATATTATTAATAATACCTTAAGGTACCTTAATTTATTTCAGCTCCTAAAACCTCAAAACCGTAAAACTAGTCAATTTACGCGTATACCGTAATAAAAACGTAAAATATACAGTTTTAAAAAAACTCTTGAATTTTGAAATAAACTTTGAAATTAAGTCCTAAATGACTTAAAACCATCCCGAAAAATACTCCCATGACTAAACACCTTACCCGAGACCTCTAAATGCTAAACCCCAAATCTTAAAAAAAAATACGATTTACTATAATACTTATACGTATACGTAAAAACCCAAAATAACACCATTTCATTTCATAGTCACCAATTTGTGACCTCATGAACATGAAATAACCGTTCCTCGATTTACTTATGAGTACCATATACCCATAAACGATGTCCACACCAACTTCGTTCACGCAAAATAAACATGTAAACACACAAAACACATAGTCACACATAAAATAACCTAAAAATAAGACCGAGTGACGAACCTCAAAACCACGGTTGTCACACTTATACACGTATGTATTTATGTAGCATTAGTGATACCGAAGTAAGACTCTCTTCCGTTCGTCTTCTTCGTTCACTGGACATAAGGTACGGATTCCCGTCCTTTCAGTATGGACATTCTTTCCTTATTAGGATTCCCCGTATGCAGCCAACTGTTTTCCCATAGTATAAGTTTTTATGTTTGATTGCTTATGTTTAATTAGAATACCTATAGCCATATACATGCATGACTAGTTTCACCTAGTTATGGAGGTACCATAACCATAACACTAGGGGCACTGGTGGTATGACTTCCCCACGGCGGAGTGATTGCTCGTGGAGTCCCTTCAGCTTTTGGCCATATTATTATATTTATCATGTGGGGCGTATGGGTGCATCCTAGTTACATGTTTTCAGCAGATTACTCAGTGTGAATGTGGTGTGTGCCTTGCATCCTTCACAAGGAGCTGATCCCTCCTACCCAAAACCAGTATATTAAATTAGAGGCAGCCCCTCTAATTTGCATGATGAGGTCACCCCTCCAAGTATTCATGCACGGTGGATTTTTATGACCTATATTGGCTAATGGTAAAATATGTTAAACAGTTTTTATAAGATAAACATAAGGCTTTTCAAACTATAAAACCAGTTTTACTAAGACTTAACCGGGTTATCCGGGACTTAGTTTCTTCCGCTGTTTCATGCTTATATGCTTATATGCTTATATTATTCATGCTTTACTTGTACATCCGTGCACTGAGCGTTTTGCTCAACCGTTACTTTCCTTTCCATGTCCCAAAACGGCAGGTACCCAAGGACAGACTCGAGCATTTGGAGGACGTGCATAGGAGGGAAGCTGCCATAGACTTCTTTTCCTTCTGCCTTCACATATTTATTCTTGTTTAAGTCTTTCATTCATTTCATTTACTTTCTTATGTTTTGGGCTTATGTTTGGGAACCGATGTTTGATTCCGGTTTACCCTATGGTCATGTAATGTTTTAGACATTTATCCTTGTATGCTTTGATGACACGCCATAATTACGCGTGACATTCCATTTATCAAAATGGGGTGTTACAGCACAAAACAACACGTTTCCTGTATAAGACAAAAACATAGTTGTAATTCGACATAAGTCACCCATGGTGTGTCATCCTAGTAAACGGTTAACCTTTTTTGGATTTGATGTTGATAAAACCATCTCGTTTCGCTCTTTCAAAATAGTCTTTTCCCCAACGTTCCTTGATGCCTGAAATTAGGAGTTTTGCAATCCTATTTTTGTTCGATTAATGTTCGTTTTTCCTCGACTCACTCGAATTGATTTCCGGTTAACGTAAGACAAACTTTGTTTTTGGTGTCTAAAAACTTTTGGGTAATTTAAACTAAAACTATTTAAGAATAAAAACTAATTTTGAAAAATCTAATTTAAACCAATTTTAATTAAACTAATTTTAAAACTTAAATCTAAATTTTAAATCTAATTCTTTTAATGAAAACTAATTAAACAAGACAAAACTAATGTTTAAACTAAAAATATATTAAAATAACTAAAATGAAGACTTTTAAATAAAAAGTATTTTTAAATAAACAAAATAAAATGAAAACAAATTTAAATTTTATAAAAGTAAATAAAATAAAAATATTTTTTTTTATAAAAACTGAATTAGAGAAATAAAAACTTTTTAATTAAATTTAAACAAACTTAAAATCTTAATATTAAAACTAGATGAATAAAAACTGACAAAGTAAACAATCATATATTAATTTAATGTAGCAAAAAGAAACACAAGAGAGTGCCTAGATCAAGTGGTTGGGGTGTTGGTTTGCTAAGCGAGGGGTCTGGGGGTCGAATCCCACCCCAGACGAAATTAGGCTATTAATTTTTACTTGAAATTTTGTTTGTTTTTGGACTTTTTAAACATACAGATCAAGTATGTCTGTAGTATTATTATGCAGAAAATAAAAAAACTCATAAGAAGAAACCAAATAAGCTATGACAGAATATCTCAAATAAGCAAATAACTAATAAGCAGAAACCAAATAAGCTAAAAAAACAGTAACAAAAATTATAAAACTAAGCAATCTAACTTAAATCTAATAAGCAGTAGTAATCACAAAGTAAACAAAGTAACAAAAAACTAATAAACCTACTAATCAAAAAGCAGAATAACAACCTATCAATAATAAGCAGATTTATATGACTGAAAATTAACATAAGCAATAAATCTAAACACAAATAATCTAAAATTAAAACTTAACAGTGAAATAAGGATTAGAACCTTTGTCGAAATCCGTTGAGGAGAAAGGTGGTGCTGAACCCCCTTTGTCACCGAATACAAACACCACCTCTAATCATCACCATCATTGCGAACCAAACTCAAAACCTCTCGATCCAAATTAAGCTTCGAACAGTAACAGTAGCCTCAAACAGATTATATATATATATATATATTTTTTTTTTCTTTTTTTCTTTTTTTTAATAATAATAATAACTTGCCTCGAACAGTAATAAAAATTAAACTGAGACTAATTTAAAACGTGAACAGTAATAAGATAAAAGGGACAGATTAAAGATGACAGAATTTAAATAGAAAATTAAAGGAGACGGAAATAATTAAAATCAACTTTTCATTAATTAAAATCAAAATTACAATTACTGGAAATTTAAAGAAATACAAAATTAAACCTAAATCTAATTTACTGAAAATTAAATCTAATTTAAATCCTACTCCTAATTTTAAAAAAAACAGTAAATAAAAATAAAGAAAAAAAATGGAACATCCTTTTACATGTTGGGGAGTGGGGTTTTATAGGAAAACCCAAATGCCTTCTCATGAACTTGGTGCCCACGAAATAAGATCTTGGCCGCTCTTCTCCCTTTTCTTTCCTTCTCTCTTCAATCAACGGATGATAATAATCCTTGTGAGACGGATTGCCAGCGTGGAAAATGATTGGAGGACCACCTTATTTTTACTCCGGTTTTGATGGTGATTTTATATGGGATGTGTGATTCACGCGCCATAGATCATAAAAATGTAAAAACCCCTAATTTAAACTGAGTAATTTTTATGGGTGAATTAGGTTTTAGGGTAAACATTGTTGGTGGCTGCGTTGTTTTTGAGAGAGAAACAAGGAGTGGGTGTTTTTTTCTTGTTTGTATCGAAGGGAATGGGAAGTGGGTAAAAAAATAAAAGCGTTTTTATTTATGAGTGGGTGAGAGTGTGGGTACGTGTGATTGGGAGAAGAGAGTTGACGGGGTCATAACCATTGACTGGGAACAAGTGAGTCAAAAAAAACAATTGAAATAATCTTTTCCCTTTTAAGAATCGTTTAGGGTTTAAGGTAATTGGGCTTTTAGCCCAAAAACATTTTAATCCATCCGTTTCATTATATCATAAATGGGCTTGGGCCCAATCCGTTTATTTGATAAAAGATAATGGTAATTGGGCTTTTAGGCCCAATACCCAAATGTGGGACCCACAAGCTCGAATATCTTCAAAAAGATTAAATCCGCTTAAAACGAACTCGATTTCGGATTTTTTGTTCATTTCTTCAAAATCGTGTTTGAATTGCCTGTTTTCGTGAACTTGGGCACAATTTTGGTCTTTTGACTTTGTCTTCGTCTCTTTTTGGACTTTTCTTCAATATTTGACCGTGAAATCCCGTGTTTTCTTTTCTTTTGATCTTTTATACCTATTTAACACACAAAACACAAAACCACGCGTAATTCCGACTTTTATGATATAAAACACATGATTAGGTCTTGTTTTTTCCTTGATTTCAGTGGCAAAAAGGATAAGTGTTTACACACTTATTAAATCCCCTACACTTGACCATTGCAATGACCCCATGCAATGCATTATTTCAAAGCATATAGTTACATTTTTCTCATAATTAATCCATCTCTGCCTTTATTAAGATATACTAATACTACTACGATGAAAAGATAAAAAAAAATAAAAAGGAGACAAAAGTTATAATCATTTATTAACTTGAAATTATTTGATGGAAGAAACTTGTAAAGAAATCTAAGACTTAAATTAGGGCTTTGGTGTCATGAATATTAATCACCCTCAAGTTTCACGTTCCCCATACCAAGCTTAAAAACGAGATCATTGAAACTACAAGTTAGCACAACTAACACTTACTCATGTGGTTTAATTAATCACTTAGACCCCCTTATTCCTACGGTGTATCTCTTGTATTTTATTTTTGTCTTGAATGATCACGAGGATGCATTTTTGACTTATTTCGATAATTTATTAAGGCCGAAAATAAAGTAGGACGATTTAATCAATATTTAGCTAAAGGACAAAATCTTTTAAAACGGCTTCTCGAAACCTCATAAAGTTCATATCTTGGCATAACTCGTTTCACGATTTGAGACCTTTCTCGGACCGATATTTGGCTTGTACTTCAAACTTCAAATCTTGAGAGACGATCTTGAAATTGTGGTCTTCTCTTCATTTTGGGATACATCTTCATTAGGAGTGAAAGATGCTTCAAATGTTGACCACGACTTCTTCATTTATCCTCTTCTTTATTTAGGATTTTTGATATACAACGATCCGCCTCCTTTTCGGACTTGGATCTATTTATCCTCATACCTTGTTAGGGTCTTTTTGGATAGACTTCTCCATGATCTTTAGGGGAGTAATTGCTTCTCGTCGTATGTCTTGATCCATCATATTGATTTGGATTAATGATCTTCACGATCTCTTAGGATCTTTAGAAAAAAGTGAATCCTCATGCCTTGTGATGGCCTTTTTGGACTCGGGTATCCTCATGCCTTGTGAGGGCCTTTTTGGATATGTCAATCTTCGCGTCCCGCTTCAATAAGTTATGCCTTGGCTATGAACTCTAATTAACCCCGAGCAACTTTTAAACGATCTTGGGCTAGAAGCTAAGTAATTTTTCAAATCGTACGACCTTACTTATTGCAGTTATTTATTTATAAGTGATGGGAGAAAAAGCTCATAACTAACTCACATAAGTAAATGAAAGAATACCAAACTTATAATTAACTCTATCATCTCTCGTTCTCCATAATTTAAAATCTCAAGGAATGAGACTCGTGAATGCTTAGCCTAATAAACCAATTAAGGTCCATATGGTTAAGGATACTAGCTAGAGTAAACTTGGATAAGTAAACTCGGGTTGAGTCAAAATATTCATGACGGGCCTAATATATCAAAGATATCTAAACTTGTTAAAACCATTTTATTTATTTATTTAATTTTTGACTTTATTCTTGAAGTGAAAAATATAAATACGATGCGATGACAAAAGGAAGGAAAATAAAAGAAAATACTACTAGGCCAAAATAGATCAAAAATTTGAAAAACGTTGAAAATTTTTTAAATTTTCCGGTTAAATGGGATCAAATTCATGGAAAGGTCCACTAAAATTTCGATAGAAATCCCCCCTACACTTAATATAAACATTGTCCTCAATGTTTAAGCATGTGGGAGAATAAACTCCCCTACACTTAGGACATTGAGTACATTGTTTAAAATCGAGCTAAGGAAAGGACAACTAAAGTGATTACATTTATTTGTTTTATTTATATACAAGATTGAATCACAATAGCAAAAACTTATCGAAGGAACCGGGTACACGGAAAACACGGGAACACGGGTCTCGTCAAAAGTACCAAAAGTGGATCATTAAGCACATGTCCCTGCACAATCACAACACACAAAACAAACAACCAACATGGCCTCCCTACACTTATTGTAGAAAATAGATAGAAAATAGATCATCGGGTTGCCTCCCGAGAAGCGCTTGTTTTTGTTAACCGAGGCACGAGCCTGACTCGACCCCGAATTAAATGGTCCATGGGGAAACCTCGAATGTTATACCGGGATCAAAAATCTTATCCTCGGTCCCGGAGGAACATAATAAATGAGAGGCGGGAGGATAAGTCATGAAAGGTAGAAAAGTCCTCTCAACATACGTGAAATATGTGAGGTCGTGATCCACGGGAGGTGGGATGGGTAAAGGAGACAAATTGTCATTCCCCAAATACATAGGATGGTCACTATTCGGCAAAGCCGTAAAGGTGACAATCATAGAACGGTCAATGTCACCTCCCGGGTCAAAGCACTCATCCTCATTTCCCGGTATGAAACGAGGAGAGTAAAAGCGATACATCACCCGCTTGGGTGTGCACACGGTAGGACGAGGTGGCAACATAATATGAGAAATATCAGAAGACATATCTACCACCCGCGTCACCTCTCCAGACCGAATCAAACGGAAGGTAGGGTCAAATCTCTTCAGCTCCTCTATGATGGGAGGTGGCATGGCTAACAAAGGATGCTCATCAATAGCAATAGAGTCGGAGCTATCAATGTCCTCAATCCCCTCTTCAAAGAGAGGATTCACCTTACTAGAGATGTAGGCGTCATCAAAATCAAATAAAGGGTTCGAATAAATCTTGAAATTTTCCTTCTGAACGTCTTCATCGGATAGTGACTCGTCATCACTAGAAGTAAAATCATCATCTAGATCAAAAAGAGGATTAGAGAAAGCCAAAGAATCGTCTCCCAAGATGTCGGTGGGAGGTAATGAGTCATCACTAGAAAGAGATTCACACTCATCGTCACTATCGGAAGCAACCGTAGGCTCACTTTGGATTGGAATAAGAATCTCATCACAAGGAATAGTGATAATACCCTCATCCCCCATGATGAGAGAGGCATCGGTCTCCGTAGTGGAAGAATCGAGAATAGGAGTGGTAGTCTCACATGATGGATTGAGATCATAAATATTATCCTCGTCATCATCATAATAAAAAGAACGCACAAGAGGCGAAGTATAATCACTAAGATTAGATACTTGCTCTTGTCGTTGTCGTTGTTGCTCCTCCAATGTCTCGGTCAGTCGAATTAAGCCGTCATGAAGTTTCAAAAGAAGGGCTTGTCTTTCGTCATTCAAAGCATTGAGTAGTTGAATTCTCTGAGAGGATTGATGATTGAGGGTGGGATGTGGGGGTTCAAAATTTTGAAAACCGGAATTATAGCACGGATGTGGCTCATAATTCATCGGTTGACAATAAGAAGTATCGTGAGGGCCCCCATAATGATTACAACACGGGTATTGAGAAAAACCCGGTGCATGTTGTGGATAGGGATTGTCATAGACGGGAGGGGGTGAGAAAGTATTGTAAGAGGAGAAGTGCGAATTTGTTGAATTGCAAAATGGACAAAATCCAAATTATGTATTGTCGATATCAAAACCGCACCGCTCACAAGTACACCATTGACATGTTTGAAAACCATGCCATGGTCTCCCACACCGTACGCAAGACGAATCCATGAAGAATTATAAATAAGAGGGGTGGAGAAAAGAATTAAACACAATAGAGGATAAAGAAGAATATTTTTGGTGTAATACTTTAGGAAAAGTATTACTTTTAGATTTTTTTAATTTTTTTGTGCAAATCTTAGGAAAGAATTTGCTTTGTGATTTTTTTAATTTTTTTGTATTTTTATATTTTTGATTTTTTTGTATTTTTCATTTTTTTGTGCGAGAAAATTAACGTTCAAAAAGAACGGATCCCAAAATCCAAGCGTCTTCACGAAAAATCGTCAATCGTACGAGCGAAGCGGCAGCGGTGCCATTTGAAATTAGGAGTTTTGCAATCCTATTTTTGTTCGATTAATGTTCGTTTTTCCTCGACTCACTCGAATTGATTTCCGGTTAACGTAAAACAAACTTTGTTTTTGGTGTCTAAAAACTTTTGGGTAATTTAAACTAAAACTATTTAAGAATAAAAACTAATTTTGAAAAATCTAATTTAAACTAATTTTAATTAAACTAATTAAAATAAAACTAAATTTAAAACTTAAATCTAAATTTTAAATCTAATTCTTTTAATGAAAACTAATTAAACAAGACAAAACTAATTTTTAAACTAAAAATATATTAAAATGACTAAAATGAAGACTTTTAAATAAAAACTATTTTTAAATAAACAAAATAAAATGAAAACAAATTTAAAATTTATAAAAGTAAATAAAATAAAAATATTTTTTTTATAAAAACTGAATTAGAGAAATAAAAACTTTTTAATTAAATTTAAACAAACTTAAAACTAGATGAATAAAAACTGCCAAAGTAAACAATCCTATATTAATTTAATGTAGCGAAAAGAAACACAAGAGAGTGCCTAGATCAAGTGGTTGGGGTGTTGGTTTGCTAAGCGAGGGGTCTGGGGACCCCATAAGAAATTAGGCTATTATTTTTTTACTTGAAATTTTGTTTGTTTTTGGACTTTTTAAACATACAGATCAAGTATGTCTGTAGTATTATTATGCAGAAAATAAAAAAACTCATAAGAAGAAACCAAATAAGCTATGACAGAATATCTCAAATAAGCAAATAACTAATAAGCAGAAACCAAATAAGCTAAAAAAAACAGTAACAAAAATTATAAAACTAAGCAATCTAACTTAAATCTAATAAGCAGTAGTAATCACAAAGTAAACAAAGTAACAAAAAACTAATAAACCTACTAATCAAAAAGCAGAATAACAACCTATCAATAATAAGCAGATTTATATGACTGAAAATTAACATAAGCAATAAATCTAAACACAAATAATCTAAAATTAAAACTTAATAGTGAAATAAGGATTAGAACCTTTGTCGAAATCCGTTGAGGAGAAGGGTGGTGTTGAACCCCCTTTGTCACCGAATACAAACACCACCTCTAATCATCACCATCATTGCGAACCAAACTCAAAACCTCTCGATCCGAATTAAGCTTCGAACAGTAACAGTAGCCTCGAACAGATTATATATATATTTTTTTTTCTTTTTTTTTAATAATAATAATAACTTGCTCGAACAGTAATAAAAATTAAACTGAGACTAATTTAAAACGTGAACAGTGATAAGATAAAAGGGACAGATTAAAGATGACAGAATTTAAATAGAAAATTAAAGGAGACGGAAATAATTAAAATCAACTTTTCATTAATTAAAATCAAAATTACAATTACTGGAAATTTAAAGAAATACAAAATTAAACCTAAATCTAATTTACTGAAAATTAAATCTAATTTAAATCCTACTCCTAATTTTAAAAAAAACAGTAAATAAAAATAAAGAAAAAAAATGGAACATCCTTTTACATGTTGTGGAGTGGGGTTTTATAGGAAAACCCAAATGCCTTCTCATGAACTTGGTGCCCACGAAATAAGATCTTGGCCGCTCTTCTCCCTTTTCTTTCCTTCTCTCTTCAATCAACGGATGATAATAATCCTTGTGAGACGGATTGCCAGTGTGGAAAATGATTGGAGGACCACCTTCTTTTTACTCCGGTTTTGATGGTGATTTTATATGGGATGTGTGATTCACGCGCCATAGATCATAAAAATGTAAAAACCCCTAATTTAAACTGAGTAATTTTTATGGGTGAATTAAGTTTTAGGGTAAACATTGTTGGTGGCTGCGTTGTTTTTGAGAGATAAACAAGGAGTGGGTGTTTTTTTTCTTGTTTGTATCGAAGGGAATGGGAAGTGGGTAAAAAAATAAAAGCGTTTTTATTTATGAGTAGGTGAGAGTGTGGGTACGTGTGATTGGGAGAAGAGAGTTGACTGGTCATAACCACTGACTGGGAACAAGTGAGTAAAAAAAACAATTGAAATAATCTTTTTCCTTTTAAGAATCATTTACGGTTTAAGGTAATTGGGCTTTTAGCCCAAAAATATTTTAATCCATCCGTCTCATTATATCATAAATGGGCTTGGGCCCAATCCGTTTATTTGATAAAAGATAATGGTAATTGGGCTTTTAGGCCCAATACCCAAATGTGGGACCTACAAGCTCGAATATCTTCAAAAAGATTAAATCCGCTTAAAACGAACTCGATTTTGGCTTTATGTTCATTTCTTCAAAATCGTGTTTGAATTGCCGGTTTTCGTGAACTTGGACATACTTTTGGTCTTTTGACTTTGTCTTCGTCTCTTTTTGGACTTTTCTTCAATATTTGACCGTGAAATCTCGTGTTTTCTTTTCTTTTGATCTTTTGTAGAAACACAAAACCACGCGTAATTCCGACTTTTATGATATAAAACACATGATTAGGTCTTGTTTTTCCTTGATTTTAGTGGCAAAAAGGATAAGTGTTTACACACTTATTAATACTCATATCGATCTTATAACGACCAAACACATTGACAACTAAGAATATTGCAAGTTGCTCATTCCTGTTTATGTTTATGTTCATGCAATTTTACTAAAACATAGTTTCGCTTAGCAGATAAGAAATTTGATACGCACTATATGGTAAGATTAGCATAGTTTTCTTAAGTGGGGTAATCTAGTGCCATTTGACAGTTGACATGAATATTAGAAATCTTGAATACTTATGATAGCATAGTAGATTTAGGAAGTGCGCTAGTCATGCGTATGCTTCACAACTCCCACAACAATACTGAACACATTGGTAAATGATCAACTTGTTTACTACATATCAAAGCTAGTTCAGTGAGTTCTAAAAGCAGCCATAGGTATATATTAAGATCCTGCGTTCTGTTATATAATAGGTTACTACTAACTAAAAGTTGATGAACAAGCCAACCAAATTTAACGCTCTCTTCAGTTTTAATCTACCAGCTCTATATGTATCATACTTATAACCCATAATCCATAGATCCAGCACTGTGCATACCATACTACAGCTTCATTAGTTATCTACTTCTCTTTGCAAACCAAAGTATATATGTCTCTCCCTGTGGGATATGCACCATATTATTTAACTCATTGGTCACAATACCCACAGGTCTATTATGAAAGTAATACATATGAGTAGGATGAGAAAAATCAACCAAAAACCAAACCGAATCGATAAACCGAGCCGGGTCGAACCGAACGACCTTATTTGGTTTGGTTTTATATGATTATGGTTTTCTCTTCTGCTTGGTTCGGGTCAAAGCCAAGAAAAATACACATAATCTATCTAAACCGGTTTCGCTAGGTTAACTTCGGTTCGGTTTCAGTTTCGCTAGGTTTACTTCGGTTCACGTTTACCTCAAAATCGGTTTTTTTGTCGGGTTACTGTTTATCAAGTTTCTGACAACCTTGTTCGACAACCTTAGTTGCTCATAAGAGGTGTTATTTTATTTAGGGTAGCAGACTTGAGTTAGGGTGATAAATTAAGAAGTCAGGAGAGTATGCTAGTTTGGGCAAAATTTACACTCTTTCATTGTTCGGCTTATTCGTAATGCTTTTATTATTTTCCTTTTTCGAAGAAAAACAACAGGTGATGCTTTGGACTTGAAAGAAATGCATATGGGGGGATAGAGTTGGCAAAATAGGTGGGTACCCTGTTAACCTAGTCGGCTGATTTGGTCGATTTGGCACGCTTTAGGCGGATGTTTGACCGCCTTTTGATTTTTACGCGTAATTTGGCTGATTACTTTCCCATCAAGTACTCGAAGCCTTAACCAGCTCTGGTTTTCAATATTGCACACATGTTCAAGCTGCAACTATTCCTCTACTTTGCCGCTAAAAAATGTTGTTGTTCATACTGCTACTGGCTATGGTAAAACCTTGCTTTTAGTTGTTCCATTAGTTGAGATCTTAAGGTGTACCAACAATGCTAAATCTCATTAGATATTATGTCTTTTTTTATTCTTTTAAAGGGTGTCTGTATTAGCTTAATTTGTCGGTCCATGGGCTTATTTGAATTTGGAAAAACTCATAAGCTCTCTTTTTTGGCTTATTTGTTTGTTAAGAATAGCTTATGGCTGTATGAAAGTTTATGGACATAAAATTAATAGTCGTGTGATAGGATCGAACTCGGAATTACGGGATTGAACACAATACGTAAAGGGTTAATTTTATTTATTAAATATATCTTATATATATTTATTAAATGAAACCAAACTTAACAAAACAATGGTTAATTAAATTAAAAGTTAAGTTAAATAATTATTAAGGAATTGTATGAGAAAAGGAAAGTCGGAAAAGTTTCGGAACATCCTTTGGGGTGTGGTTCGACCGGCAGCCAATGGGGGAGGGGAAAGGAAACAATTTTGTTTCTTTATTCTTCTGTTTTACTTGGTGATCAAGTTTTGTTGAGCCTATATAAACACATTAATCCCCTCATAATTTTTGTCTCTCCTCCTTTCTAGCTTTCTCTCCTGCGATCGCAATGTGGAAACCTTGGTTTCCGGATCTTTAAAGCTACTAGGAATGCATCATGTTCATATGATTAGATAATCAAAGCGGAATTAGAACATGACACATTAACAAGGTGTTTAGACACAAAGAACATGAATTAAAACAAATGGATTGCTAATTATATTAATAATCAACAATCACTAGACGTGTATACATTGAATCCCACGTCTAGTCGACACACGTTTTAGGTTTACATTGTGAATGAACTTATGAAAAACCTAATAACCCTTGGTTCCTTTTATAGTGTAAGGACTAGGGTTTTACAAGAGATAATAATGAATAAACAAGTAAATCTTCTATTTAGATAAACATATACATAATATATCCTGCATATATATCCAAATAGAAGCTTCTAAAGGCTTCTTGTCTACGTTTCTGTCAACTCTTGAATTGCATGTGACAATGCTTAGATTGCACATGACAACTCTTGACCCATCAACGCTTAGTTTGCTCTTGACAACACTTAGACAATATCTTCATGTTTTCTTCGTTTTTGAGTTTCTGCCACATCAACTTTTTGACCCAACAATCTTCCCCTAGTTGATGTCGGCAAAACTCTTTGTGTATCTCTTGTAAGTTGTACATCATCTTCAAATTGCTTCCCCTCAATTGTAGCATGTATGTCTTCCCCTTTTTGTCACATCAACAGGGAAGTAAACAATGTATGCAATCTTGAAGATTCTCCAAATGTAGCTCTAAGTAATGATCTTGAAGAAAAATAACTATAATATTCTTGATGTAGAAGTAGAATAACCCAAACCTATGTTCCATATCTTGTACGATGTGATGAAGTGTGTAGCAGATACAAAAATCCTCATCCTTTGTGAGACACTGAGCACGATATTGTAACTCCTTCAAGTGATAGAAAATATGTGCATAGAGAACCATAAGAAAAATTACATATTCCTAGATCTTGTATCACTTCATCAGTAACAATGTAGGCACAAACAAGTTACATTAAAAGTCAGTGGCTGGAAAGTGCATGACTTTAAGATATGATAGAACACAAACTCGCGAAAATCTTCTTCAATCATCAAACTTACCATAAGAATTCTTCCCCTTAAGCCAACACCTCTTCATGACGATTTTAATGGAATAACGTCTTCATACCATATGTAAAAGCCAAATTGGATAACTCTTTCGCAAGGCTATCCCGATTACATAGTTTAAAATATCCATCAAATTCCCACAAATAGTTGCTAACTCGCATTAAGATCATTAATCCCTTTTTTAAAAATATCCGAGCCATAAATATCAACATGATATTCTATATAAAAACGGAGATTCCATGTACCTTCGTGTGTAAATTCTACCTTTTTGTGTGCTAAAAGCGTACCAATTTTCTCAACAGCAGTCATTCTTTTGTTGTCCAACATCCTCTCTTATCCAAGATCATTATCAGATGTATTGTCTGATATCGGACAATACTTATCAGTGTTTGGATTCACATTTATCGGACAACTCATGTCAACGCGTATCCTGTCAGCGTTAACTTATTTCTTGTCAGCGTCAAAATAACAAACGTCAGCGTCTTCTAGGGCTATAAACTTTCTGACAGCGGCTTTGCCTCCCTTCCACCAAAGCTTGTACACCCATGTTAGAACATGTAATAGATCATTTCTACTGATATAGAAAGCCCAACCTATCCAGCCCATTACTTTGTGATACACGTTTAGCATCTATGAAAGAGTATTATGCATGTCCTAAGATTTTGGCAAAGTTCATGCATCAGAAAATCTGTTTGAATTCGTCCAATATAATGATCCATTGTCTTCACGTATCCATAAATATTATTTTCATCAAAAACGTATCCCACAAAATCAGGACTAGATATTCATCACGTGATCCATTTTCTTTTCTGACTTTTTCTTCTGTTGTGAACACACGTCCCTTTTTATACTCCCAATATTCACGCATATATATCTTTGAAACATCTCGAGAACTCAAAAGAATCTTTAAACAATCCCTACGAGACATCCCTTTTGTAGCAGCAGCTTTAACAAAACAATCCAATCCCACATCTTTATTGTTAACGATGAACAAACTGCCAATGTTTTCCCTCTTCAGAAATCGAACAGTAAGCACAACGTGGATTAGCAACATCATGAATAGATCTAGGGTTTTGTAAAACCCTTTTCTTGCTGCTACTCATTAAATAACACTGCTGCAAATCGTCCCTTTCTCTGGTATAGAAACGATCTAGGGTTTTTAGAAACCCTAAATCATTATTTTATGCAAAATCAGAAAAGTGAAAATCATCATTACAGCCAACTTCGACGCTTAATAACTTTTTCTTGGGGATAAAACTCGACAATCCCTCCGGTGGATGTTTAAATATATGTGTATAGAACACACACAAGAAATTTCGTGACGATCCAATGGTTCAATCAAAAGTTATGACCTTCTGAATACTGCTGCGCACACAAAAACGTCCAGAAAAACCCTAGACGAATTTTTCTTCTTTTCACCATACACGAACACCTTGTTGGTCCTAGCATCACGAGCCACGAGGCTCTGATACCAATTGTGGAAACCTTGGTTTCCGGATCTTTGAAGCTACTAGGAATGCATCATGTTCATATGATTAGATAATCAAAGCGGAATTAGAACATGACACATTAACAAGGTGTTTGGACACAAAGAACATGAATTAAAACAAATGGATTGCTAATTATATTAATAATCAACAATCACTAGACGTGTATACATTGAATCCTACGTCTAGTCGACACACGCTTTAGGTTTACATTATGAATGAACTTATGAAAAACCTAATAACCTTGGTTCCTTTTATAGTGTAAGGACTAGGGTTTTACAAGAGATAATAATGAATAAACAAGTAAATCTTCTATTTCGATAAACATATACAGAATATATCCTGCATATATATCCAAATAGAAGCTTCTAAAGGATTCTTGTCTACGTTTCTGTCAACTCTTGAATTGCATGTGACAATGCTTAGATTGCACATGACAACTCTTGAGCCATCAACGCTTAGTTTGCTCTTGACAACGCTTAGACAATATCTTCATGTTTTCTTCGTTCTTGAGTTTCTACCACATCAACTTTTTGACCCAACACGCAAGCCACAAAACCATAGGGGTTTTCGTTGGTTTTCGATTTAGCTAAAATTCTACAAGAGTTGAAGTTCCGGTTTGCAAGTGCTAGACTCACGGTTATCCCGTTGCATTACGTGTGTACAAGAGCGTAATATAGTTTTGCTTTAAACTATATCTTGGTATTGTTCTTCACAAACCCTAATTGATGATTCGTCGGTGTTCTTGTGGATCTACGCTAGGATAAAGGTATGTAACCCTAATCGATTAATTATAATTGTGTTATTAATGATCTTGTTATGCTATAATGTGCTTTGATCTTTGTTATGATTATATAATTGTTATGAACGTCATAAACAATCAGTGGCATCGAGAGCCGTTTTAACATGTTATAATTATCGAAATCTAAAGGTTTTTTAACTAATAGTGATTTGAGTTAAAATTACATGTTGTTTTTAGGTTTTAACAAAAAATTAGGGTTTTGTTTTTTTGTTTTTTTAAAAATCGGCCTAGCCGAATTTTATATATTAAAAAAAAGTTTTTTTTTGTAAACTCTAAAATTACATGGTATGAATCTTTAGATGTTTTGCATAAATTAATTGTTATGTCATGTATGGTTACGATCCGTAGTGTTTTAGTTGTTAAGAATATGTGAGAGGTCCGTGATGAACGTGCATGTTTTTTCACGGATCAATGGGATTTTATATGCTATTTCCCTTATTTGATTCAAAAGTTTTAAAATTAGGGAAGTCTTTTATATTTATGAAAACCCTAGATTTTATGTTTTGAATAAATTGTTATGCATGTGGCTATTTGATTTAGTTTTTTTTGTACATACTTGTTTTCATACGTTTTATATTGATTGTATGTTGTAAACAAGGGTAATTTTTTCCAAGAAAAATTAATATCGACTAAATCATATAAAAACTAATGAATTGTTTTGAGATCTAATTTACATATGATTTGCGTTGATTGAAATTGCAATGATAACTTAACGGCCTACTCAATTTTGACAAACTATAAAGTGGGTATAACGCACCGCTGGTCTTGTACCCGGTTAAGGAAGGAGGTGTTATGCTTCAGCGCTGACCAAATTCCCGGCTTGCCTATACGTCAATGTTGGAATTACCTACGGTTATTATTCTTTAGCCTCAACTTGAAAATATATTAGGAAATTTTATTCTCACCAAAAGGTTTACTAAAAGTTTTATTAAACTAATGTTATAGAGATGTATGCATGCTTCTCCATACATGATTTTGACACCAAAATCAATACCCTTGAATTTAAGTCGTATGCCATCTAATTGACAAACACTTGAAGTTACAATTGTCGTCATATGAGATTTTGGACGATGTTGTAATGGAAAGAAAACTTCATGAATGAATAAGATTACACATGAAGGTTTTACGTTCTTTAGATTAGTCGACTTGATTAAGTTACTCAGTGAGATCTGGAAACTTAAGGCATGAAGTAGGGATGAAACATGTTTACGATGCAAAGAGACTTTTGGCAACGTAATTCACTAAAAATCTAGAAATCGCAAATTTGTTCAATTATTGTTCGACAAGTTACCGTGTTGAATACATTTGTCACTAGCAGATCAACTGATGTGATAAGTTTATGTCAATATGAATTCTAGTTTCAAAGAAAATACTATGGTTTTATTACCGGGGTAATTTTATTTTCTTGAATGGTATTATCAAAAATACTAATGTTTGAACTTATTTCTTTAGAATGGCTCAACCCGAACACAATATGACTATGAGTTCTGCGTTCAAAGGTTTCTTTGAGCGTCCCGAACTTACTGGCCCTAACTTCATGATTGGTATCGCTCACTAAGAATAGTTCTGAGAGCAGCGGGTACTATCGATATCTTGACTACTCCTTATCCGGAGGATCTTGCTGAAGGAGCATCTGATGCGCAAAGGCTCGAACACGCTGCTAACGTAAAGAAGCACTCTGAGGTGGCTGCTTTAATGTTAGGAAGAATGGCTTTTCCACTTCAACAGAAGTATGAGCTATGTTCTCCTAAGCGAATGCTTGATGAGCTCAAGGCTATGTTCGAAAAGCCGCAAGCTGTGGAAATCTACGACTTGGTAGATGCTCTCCATAGTTACAAGCAAGCTCCTGGAAAGTCTGTAAGTGTCTATTATTTGGAGATGAGGGGTTATGTGGAACAGCTCATTGCACTAGGACAACCCTATGATCATAATATGGCTATCAACTTGATCGATAGGTCCCTTAACAAGGACTTCAATGATTTTGTTCGTAACTATAATATGCATTGCACGGGGAAGACACTGAATGATTTGCAAGCAATGATCATTGACTACGAAAAGGGGTTAAAGGACAAGGCATCTACTTCTACTCCTCCTGTGCTTTATGTACAAAAGGGTGGAGTGAGTAAGGCAAAACCGAACAAGAACAACAAGAAAGGCAAGGACAAAGGCAAGGGTGATAAAACAAGTTGCGACTTACTCTAAACCCAAGCAAAACTTTGTCAAGAAGAATCAATCTCAGAAGGATGAGACTTGTTTCCATTGCAACACAAGTGGACATAGGAAGAGGAATTGCCCTCTTTATCTCGAGGAGTTGCGAGAAATAAAGAAGAAGACTGAGCTTGGTGCTGCAGCGTCTTCAGGTAACTTATATTTGATAGAGTTATTTAATCTTACATACAAATCAAATTCCTGGGTATATGATATGGGGTGTGGTATTAACATTTGTAATACTATGAAGGGATTTGAGTTGGAGGGGAAGCTTACCTATGGGGAACGATTTCTGCATGTGGAAAATGGCACAAGTAGCGGTTGAAGCTATAGGAACATTTAATCTAGTTTTACCTTCGGGTTTAATACTGAGATTAAATAACTGTCATTTTGCACCTAATATTGTTAGGGGTGTTATTTCCTTTTCATGTATGTTGGATCTTGGATTTATTCACACTACTGATAATAATAGATTTTTTGTTTTCAAAGATGGTTTATTCTATTTTGATGCAATTTTTGTGAATGGTGTTTTTGAAATTAACATGCATGATAATAATTCCAAGAGAAAGATTAATTCTGTTTTTAGCATGAATAAGAAGAGAAAGTTAGACAAGAACTCTTCTTATCTTTGGCATTGTAGGCTTGCCCATTTTGGGAAGACTCGCATACAAAAGCTTCAACGTGATGGTCTTTTGGAAAATATCAATGATGAATCATTTGATAAATGTGAGTCTTGTATCTCTGGAAAGATGACCAAGAAACCTTTTAGTAGCAATATTGAAAGGGCTACTGATTTACTTGGACTAATACATACTGATGTGTGTGGACCACTTAGACATGTGTCAAGGAAAGGTGCTAGCTAATTCTTAACATTTACAAATGATTATAGTCGTTATGGTTATGTTTATTTACTTAAGCATAAACATGAGGTATTTGAAACATTCAAAGTGTTTAAGGCAGAAGTAGAACTGCAACTAGGAAAGAAGATTAAAGCTCTTCGTTCTGATCGAGGTGGTGAATATTAAAGTCAAGAGTTTAAAGATTATTTAAGTGAAAATGGAATTGTTCAGAAACTCACTTCTCCATATACTCCACAACAAAATGGTGTATCCGAAAGGAGAAATCGTACATTATTAGATATGGTGCGATCTATGTTTAATCTTACAACTTTACCTTTATCCTTTTGGGATTATGCTTTAGAATCTGATGTTCGTATTCTGAATATGTTTCCCACAAAGAAGGTTGATAAGACACCATATGAACTATGGCATGGCAAAAAGCCATATTTGTCTTATTTAAAGATTTGGGGTTGTGAGGCGTATGTGAAACGTGACTCTAGAGATAAACTCTAACAACGCTCTGTAAAATGTATATTTGTAGGTTACCCTAAGGAAACTATGGGTTACTAATTTTATTATCCGGCTGAGAACAAAGTTGTTGTGGCTCGGTATGGAGACTTCCTTAAAAGTGATCTTGTAAATCAAGAATTCAGTGGGAGAGATTATGATCTTGAAGAAATTCAAGAAGATACATTGCCTTCTGAAAATACTAGCAAAGAAATTCCGATAGAGCCAGAAAGTCTGGGAGCTCCACCGGAATTAATTCCTCTACGTAGGTCTGCAAGGACTATACGTGCGCCAAGCAAACTATGTCTTAACATAGATGATGATGAGGAGGAAGTAGGGGATCTTGGTGAACCTGCTAACTATTGATCCGCAATGCTTGATCCAAAAAAGATAAAATGGACAGTTGCGATGAATGAGGAAATGAAATCCATGAAAGTCAAAGATGTTTGGATTCTTGTTGATGCACCTAAAAATGCTAAAGTAGTGAAAAATAGGTGGATTTTCAAGAAGAAAACTGACATGGATGGTGAAGTAAAATCCTATAAAGCACGTTTAGTAGCTAAAGGTTTTACTCAAACTTTTGGCGTAGACTACAAGGAGACATTTTCTCCTGTAGCAGACTTACGAGCTATTAGGATTCTCATAGCTATAGCAGCATAGTATGACTATGAGATATGGTAAATGGATGTTAAAACTGCCTTCTTGAACGGTCGCTTAGATGAGGAAATCTATATGCAACAACCGGAAGGGTATGTTGATCTTAAATATCCAAAATGCGTGTGCAAACTTCAAAGATCTATTTATGGTTTGAAGCAAGCATCACGTCAATGGAATAAACGATTTGATGAAGAAATCAAAAAGTTTAGATTTATTCAAAATCGTGATGAGATATTGAAGAAGTATAGTATGCATAATTCCAAGAAAGGTTTTCAACCTATGGAAGTTAAGCATGAATTAAGTCATGAGTTAGATGCATCAACACCTGAAGAGGTGGCTTACATGCGGAAGGTGTCTTATGCTTCAGCTGTAGGATCTATTATGTATGCTGTAAGATATACAAGGCCTGATGTGGCGTTTGCTCAAAACTTGGTCAGTAGATACCAACAGAATCCAGGGAAGCTCCACTGGACTGCTGTTAAACATATTCTAAAGTATCTGAGGAATACGAAAGATATGTTTTTGGTATTTGGGGGTAAACCAGATACATAAATGAAAGTTACAAGTTTCTGTGATGTGTCCTGGCAATGTGATAAAGACGATACGAAGTCTCAGACGGGTTACGTGCTTGTCATCAATGAAGGAGCGGTAGACTGGAAGAGCAAGAAGCAGACAACCATTGCTATGCATGCGACTCAATCTGAGTACATGTCTGCTTCAGAAGCTGCAATGGAAGTTGTTTGGATTAGGAAGTTTATTGAAGATCTTGGAGTGATGCCTTCAATTAAAGAACCTATTGATATGTATTGTGACAATTCTACGGCAATTATATTCGCCAATGATCCTAGAGTCATGAAAGGCGCCAGACACTTTAAACGTAGATATCACTACGTACGAGAACAAGTGGAAGCTCGTGAAATAAAATTAATTAAAGTTCACACAGATGATAACGTAGTAGATCCTTTTACTAAGGTTTTGCCTAGACCAAAGGTAGTTAAGCATGCCAAAGCGATTGGGCTGCAACTAGCTAGCGAATTTATGCAATAAATCTGTTGATTAGTATTTGGATAAAGGATGTTAGACATTATTAAATTGATGAAATAAAGATAAAGTTTCGTCTATTTTCTGTTATTTGATTTTGTATCCTATTTTACATGTTTTATATCCATAAATAATTGTTATGTTCTAAACGTCCGTTGTCGATTAATAATATGGGAATATTATTAAACTAAGACAATTCAAAATAGTGTCAGAGTATACTTGAAAATATATTGGTCAATTTTAAATGATATTTGATGGATCAAATATTGGACTTATTCCAACTATGTGATTTTACTTTATGGATCTTCGTCTTAAGTAAATCATAAATAGTTACCCTTAGACCTGAGATACCAAGAAACTGAATAGAATGTAGTGCATTTTCGTGAGATAACCTAACGCTAAACGTAACTGGTAGCCATAAGGGTTATTTTCAGAAGTGTTGCAAAGTTCGTAAGTTTCGCTTGTAGTCAAATAGAGATTTGTTTCCTTCAAATTATTTTGAAGTATAAATACAGCTGGACCCCTCGTGGGAGAAGTAAGATGTTTGTACGGCCGTACCGAAATGTGTTTTGGTAATCTTGCTATATCCGTAAACGAGAAACAGAATGGTTAATGAAGGAATGACTGAGATCCATATCCTATTAACGTTGTATCTGAAATGAAAGGATAATAATTAATGATAAATCATTTAAAAGGTTTTGCCAGGAGACCTTACTCGAGTTGTACTAGTGACATTGCTAGTGTAACTAGACGCTAGTCAATGTAATCACGATATTCAATTTTGTCCAAGTGGGAGCTGAAAGATTATGGACATAAAATTAATAGTCGTGTGATAGGATCGAACTCGGGATTACGGGATTGCACACAATACATAAAGGGATAATTTTATTTATTATATATATTCTATATATATTTATTAAATCAAACTAAACTTAACTAAACAATGGTTAATTAAATTAAAAGTTAAGTTAAATAATCATTAAGGAATTGTATGAGAAAAGGAAAGTCGAAAAAGTTCCGGAACATCCTTTGGGGTGTGGTTCGACCGGCGGCCAAAGGGGGAAGGGGAAAGGAAACAATTTTGTTTCCTTATTCTTGTGTTTTACTTGGTGATCAAGTTTTGTTAAACCTATATAAACACATTAATCCTCTCATAATTTTTGTCCCTCCTCCCTTCTTTCTCTCCTGCGATCGCAAGCCACAAAACCATAGGGGTTTCGTTGGTTTTCGATTTAGTTAAAATTCTACAAGAGTTGAAGTTACGGTTTGCAAGTGCTAGACTCACGGTTAGCCCGTTGCATTACGTGTGTACAAGAGCGTAATATAGTTTTGCTTTAAACTATATGTTGGTATTGTTCTTCACAAACCCTAATTGGTGATTCGTCGGTGTTCTTGTGGATCTACGCTAGGATAAAGGTATGTAACCCTAATCGATTAATTATAATTGTGTTATTAATGATCTTGTTAAATCGCTTCCGCTATAACGTGCTTTGATCTTTGTTATGATTATATAATTGTTATGAATGTCATAAACGATCATGTTAAAGTTTCTAGGGTGATAAGCCGAAAAGTGAGCTTGTGAGATTTTCCAAATTCAAATAACGCCCATAAGCTGACAAAACAAACTAATCCAAACAACCTTATGTGATTTGTAATGAATAGTGTGTTTATAAAATTAACTTGGCTGATGCTTGTAATTGGTAACCTAATGTGTTGAGTTATGTTGTACTGTAGTACTTTATCGGTAAGGTGATTTAAAGATATTCTCTAATCCGAAGCAGTGTCTAGATTTGCTTTTGTAATTTGAGCTTTTGAGGTTGGAATGATTTGAACTTTGAGTGGTTGAGAAGCTTAGGTGCATAAGGAATTTATACGTAAATTGAATCAATGAATAACTTAGTGAAAAGACATTGTGATAATTAAGAGTAAGTCTCACCGGTAGATTAGAAAAGAAGGGTGTTTGGATTAGCTTATTTTGCCCGTTTATGGACTTAATTGAATTTGAAAATACTCATAAGCTCATTTTTACCGGCTTCTTAGGTTCTTAACATGGGTTATTACATAAACCATAAGTTAGTTTATAGGCTGATAAGCGAATAAAGGTAAGCTTATGAGTTTTCCAAATTCAAATATGTCCATTAGCTTGACAATAAGTTTATAAAAGGGTTGTAAATGAGAATGCCATTTTTTATGAGTTGCGGTTTTAAGATATTGTGTTTAATAGTGAGTAGCCGAGTAATGATACTTAAATTTGTGTTTCACTTGGAAACTAACCACGTTGCTGTGTTTCCCCCTTTAATCATATACAAAGGTGTTTGTTACTTTGTCCCATTTTTATAGCAGTTTATCAGAATATTAATATGTAAAACGCATTGGGATGTGGAAAAAATCTAAACCAGTTCGGAAATGGCACGTGATATGGATATGTAGGCTAAAAAGAAACTCTAATTTCTTTGTCCTCTGTGTTAATAGTAATAGATGGTATCCGGTTTCATTCACTCTACTCACATGACCTGCATTGCTATCATTTTCCTAGCCACATCTGTCTAGGTCGGGAGGTTATTTGGTGATAGAATGTCCTCTCTCTGCCCTTAGTAGTCCGGTCTGGATAAATATGCACAGCTGAGCCCAATTAGCTATCAGTTTTATCACCCACAACTCGGGAAAGTAATACTCAGGCTACATGTATAACATTATACTAACGAAAATAATCATTTTCATTCATGACAATACTAATACAAAGCCTCTAAATAATTTGTGATTCATTTGCGACAAGTTATGCTTATTTACCACTTTATCAGGAAGGAAACATTAAGAAAGAAGGAAACATTAAGAAAATAACATCATGCATTCGTGCCTAAGATTAGATTAGGAACCATAGCTAAAAGCATAAGACATTTGATTTTTGGAAAATTGGACGTCTGAGGAACAAAGGCAGATAGTCTGAAAGAAGTTCAAAGGGATCATTGAAATGTGAATGTTGTTTCGCATTGATTAAATAGTACTCTAAGGATCATGTTATGATATGAACCTACACGTTGAAATTCTAGCATATCAGAGCATGTTCTGTCCCAGAGATACAAAAGATCTTTCAATGTACACACAATATTTTCTATGTTTTTTTGTACATCGAAAAGGAAAAAGTATTAAATCATTTTAGCAATGCAATGTGAATGTTGTTTCGTCAAAATTAAATAAGAACAAGACAACCTCAATGTAACAATTTCTTACGATAGGATAGAACAAGACAACGTTATATCATTGAGATATACGTGCTGATAGTGTTGATCGTTTTAATATAGCTATCCAAATCGTTTACGAGAAACCCATGAAGGATTAGTAGAGTTGAATCACGAAAACATGCACGAATATTATTTCATAAACGCCAATTTGAAGGCGGCACAATTGGCTGAGATAACAAACATTTGAAGAATATGGTTGTTGGTTGTTTTTCCCTCCACAAAAGAGAAATGGAGAGAAATGGCAAAGATGCTGAATAAAATATATGAAGGTGCTGTTTGGGATTCAATGATATTGGAAATGTTACCTTGATTGCTTTATTTGTTTGTTCAATCGGCATAAATCGGCTCTAAAAACCACTGCCAAACATCCCTTAAGTACCTATGATTTATAAGTGTTGTACAAATTATGTGGGTAGATCATGAGACAGAGATAATAAACATAAATACATAACTATTGTTTACAAAAGAATACCTAAAGCATATAAAACATGGTAGAAATTAGTGAATCATAATACTGATATATTATAAACCAACCCCAATTCAGAATAAAAAGAAAATTTCTAGTACTATAACAAAGCATTCTCGTATTGAAGCTTTTTGTAGTCTTAATAAGATGCACATGAAAATGCAATGCAAGGTTTTCTTGAAATCTTTCTTCAAATCACTTTGAAGAACATATGAAACAAAAACAATCAAGGCGTCACCACATTAGACCTGTTATCTTCAGAAGATGGTCGATAATCAGAAGAATCGGAAGGTCTTAAATCAACAATCATCTTAACAATGTCCTCCATCGATGGTCTATTATCAGGAACTCTAGTCACACAAGCAAGCCCAATTTGAAGCATCTGCACCATCTCTTCTTCGACATGATGTTGTTTCATTAATTCTGCATCAAAAACTTCAGCAGTCCATTCTTCACGGACAACAGACCGGACCCACCGAGGCAAGTCAACCACCTCCTCTTGACCCAATGCCGGTAAAGGAGCTTTGCCAGTCAAAATTTCGAGGAGAAGGACTCCAAAGCTGTAAACATCTGACTTATGAGAGAATTTTCGGGTTTCAATCACTTCAGGTGCGTAGTATCCTATACATCGGGGTTTTGCAGGGAGGACGGTCACTAATGGGGCTAAACCCAGATCTGATATGCACCCGTCGAGGTCTCGGGTGAGAAGAATGTTTGAAGACTTGATGTTACCATGAGTAAACTTAGGACCTCCTTCTGAGTGAATATGAGCAATTCCTTTTGCAACTTCAAGTGATATCTTTACTCGTGCATCCCAATCTAATGGAGTTCTTCCTAAGCCTCGGTTACCTGTAAGTAAAGAATATCAAAAGCAAGCTATGTTTGTATAAATCTATTGATTTAGGATATTTATCTTTATACTAATGGGTTGAATTGGTCAAATTCCAAGAGTTGACTTAATAAGAATTGAGTCAAACGGTTCAAAAGTAGCCATGAGATTCATAAGTTAACACCTCCTATGATGGTTTCTTTTGAAAAAATTGGATCATTATAAAAGGTAGCAAAATGAAAGGGTCAAACGCGGATTTTGGTATGGGTTGAAACGGGACGGGTTGGGTTGACCCTAAACACTTCTATTTACGCGCAGAACTTTAGCCTTTTGTTAACTTGTGTATAAGATGAGTTAAAAGGTTTTATGCATTGAAAATGCAATCTAGATGACTTACACCATTCCGTAATAAAGCTAACCTTTTCTATTTTACCCGTTTTAGCTGTTATAAATTGTCAAACTACATTACCGCAATTATAATTAAAATCGTATTTATTTTGGAAAGGCATAACAGTACTTGATATGGATTTTTAAAACTTTTGTATCGGATACGAAATAACAAAATTCAATTAAACCAAATTAATACATAGGGATTAATTCAGTACCATGCAAGAGTGACGAGAGGCTGCCGGTATGCATGTACTCATACACAAGAAGCTTTTCATCCTTGGAATAATAGTAAGCGCATAGTGGCACGATGTTAGGGTGCCTACCTAACCTCCCTACAAACTCCATTTGCTGATCGAAGTCTTTCTTAGGAACCCCAACTTCACGTATCCGTTTGACCACCACAGCAGTTTCCTCATCCAATATAGCCTTATAAGCTGTCCCATAACTACCTTTTCCAAGAACCTCAGCTGATGCCCTCAACAAATCTTCAAGATCAAAATTATACACACTTCCTTCCAAAAATACCAGCTTATTTTTCTCAGCTGCTTGGACGCCACTTCCAAAATCATCGGATTTTTCATTTTTACCGGGAGCAACAGCTTGGACTTTTAACTCGCTTACTGTATCTTCCTTTTTGTTCTTCAAGCAACAAAATAAGAATGATGCAAGTAAAAGTAGGACCAAAAAACCTCCGACAACAATCGCCACGATAACACCAGTGCTGAGTGTCTTATGTTTCTTTGAGTGACCAGGTACCGATGGGAGATCAATAGAAGGTGGGGTGGTCAAAGATGAACATTGACTCAAAGGGGGCCCACATAACAAAGAATTCCCTTCGAATGAAGAAACTGGGAATTTTTCCAGGGAACTGGGAATTGAACCGTTTAGCATGTTATGACTAACATTTAGTACACGGAGGTTAGTGAGGTTAAGCTCGGGAACAGATCCCGAAAATGAGTTGAACTGGAGGGACAATGAGGTGATTCGGGTCAAATTAATTATTGTTTCCGGAATATTGCCAGAGAATGAGTTAAAAGAGAGGTCTAATACAGTCATTTGGGGGGAAATAATAAGAGGAATATCACCGGAAAAGTTATTGTTTTGAAGGTAAAGTGATTGAAGTGAAGTAATAGATAGAATATCAGAGGGAAGATTCCCACTCAGAAAATTGGATCTTAGGCTAAGAATTTTTAGAGCATCTAACTTTCCAATGGTGCCAAGGGGAATTTGACCGTAAAGTCCAACTCCGGGGAGATGGATACCTACGACTCGTGTTTTCTCATCGTTGCATTTGATACCAACCCAAGAAGTGCAAACAGTGATAGTGGGATTCCAGTTTAGTTTTCTAAGGTGTGGTACTGATGAAGCGAAAGTAAGCAGGGCTTGAGCATCAGAATTTAGATCAGCAGCTGTGACATAAAGATTGTGCAGTAAAAGAATGAAAGTGGTTACTGATAATAATCGAAGCTTCACTGCATTTTCCATTGTGATTTTGTATGCACAATTACATAAATAACCTTGAGCTCGTCACTCTGATGGATCTCTCTTGATCAGGCACCTAAATGAAGAAGAAAAGATAGAAACTTATTAACATAATCGAAGATAGTGCTGTTAACGAAGAACTAACAAACAGTAAAAAAAAGACAAATAAGATTTAAATCATCACAAGAACCCTTTTCATGATGTCTAACATACGGTTAAGCAACAAGAAGATACTATAGTTCAATCGATGTAAAGAACCTAAAATGCATGTAACTGAAGACTAATGGGCGCAGATTTAAAATTGACGAGAGAATGGCTTGTTACCTTGCAAGATCTGCATAGTGGAAGAAGAGATGAAGCAAAGAAATGAATTCGGTAAAGTCTAAACTTTCCTAAAGACAAGTATGATTATCTTGACCTCCTCAACTTTTATTTCCATATGAGAAAAAGCAGAGAATAACTATTTGAACTTTAGTTTTTTCGGTATAAAGTACGTGCTTAAATGTTTAGCAGGAAGTATAAAGAACTATTTCCTGATTATAAGAATAAAGGAACCATTTTTTTTTCATATATTCATTTAATTACACTAACCAAAGATTTGGTCTGTATATAAAGAACCACAAGCAATATTTCAGATATGTTCCGCATTAACTAGTGGAAGCCAGGAGTCATTTTCGGTGTTGATAGAGAACAAAAATATTATACAAAATACAAAAAAAGGAGGTTAGTGACAAGGAGAATCCAACCTAAAAGAAAAAGATGGAACACTAATAAAAAGAAAAAGCTAAAGTACACTCCATTGTTCTGCATAAAGCAAAGAAAATTGTGACTATAAAGTAAAATGCATAATTCCAATCATACAATATAAACTGTAAGACGAGTTGGCTTCACTATATTAGTGTGTATTGTCTGCGTACATGCAGGGAACAAAAGTTAGGCATGGGACGCTGAATGGGGCCAACCTGCATGATTGATCATAATATGCTTTTTAAACTAATTGTAGAGCTGTGGTTACTGTGAGGTTAATATCAGAATAGCTACTAAGTTTTGGTATTGTGATAGGTACTAATGATATAGAAAGTCCAAAATGTTCCCAGTTTATGGACCACCCAAGCACTCAAGTAGTACAGCTTTTGTTAACTAAAACATAACCAAATAAAGTATTTGTAGTTTCTAAAAATAATTGAATTCCTAGTTTTTGTTATCATTTCCTGGAGTGTACTTATTTTTGTTTAACTTTGCAGATGGTCTTCTCTGTTAGCAAAACTAAATTAGTAAGATTTATCAAAAAGTTACAGCATATGCCTGCTAGTTGCTACTTAGTGTTATTTTGAGTTTTTTCCCATTTCTGAACCCATTACTTATATATCGGATTGTCGAAATGTAATTCAAGATAAATAAATAGAATTACTTCACAAACTAATGTAATCACATACTGAAGACTGAAGAGAAGTCAAGGGTAATGTAAACGTAACTAATTATTGAACTGTTTAGAACTAGACGCTTGATCAACACTTAATTGATTTATCATTAAAGGACATTCATCACACTGTTTTGGGATTTGAAGAGGATAACAGCTAAAACGTAAAGCAAATTCTGTTTTTCCATCATGGCTTTATATCTTACACAGAAAGCAAGAGACTGATTAGTGAAAGTACTTTCCCAAAAGAATCTATTGACTTATCCCAAATTTAACACCGCTAAGGAATATCGTGTCGTTTCTATAGCCAACAATGGTCACAATGGTCCTTAAAGGTTTTATCTTTTTCATGTAGATTCCCGTTATAAAAGGAACTGGAGTACATAGTTCTCTAATCCTTACAAATATACGCATATTACTGCATCGTATCGAGGCTGTAATACTATACGGTCTAAAGTCTAGCTGCACGAGGTGCATTGTTTTGAAGCCTGGTAACCTAAGACTGTATAGAGCTTCACTATATAAAGTCATAAACAAAAATCTGAATATTGCATCTTCGGTTTATCGTCTCCTATGATATTATCGTATATACGTAACAGCAATCGTCGATCTCAAATCCTCATTGTAAGCTTTTACTAAAGAACTCGAGAAAAAAGCCACATGTTGGAAGGAAAAAAAGGTGACCTAAAATGAAACAATAAATATGAACTGATACAAACTACAGATCTAAGTATCTAACAGAAGTATTTAATTCTTATTAAACTAGAGAATAAAATATATATTTTAACAGAGTATCCAAACAAAATTTGTTCTCAGGGTTAAATACTTAAATTAAACAAAAAAGAATAAAATTTGACCTACAAACTCCAATCTTAATTATATACTAATCCACATGTTTCTCCAAATCTTCCTAGAATTAATTAATTAAAAAAAATACAGTACCTAATTACAATACAAAATCCACCTTTCCAGATTTACTTACGGATTATATTTCATAAGCTCACTTTTTTCGACTTACAACTTATATAAGCCCACAAGTTTCAAAATAAGCAGAAAACAGATAACCTCATAAGCCTAGCTTAAACAAAAACAACCTAAGGGGGTGTTTGTTTCCGCTTATATAGCGGGCTTGTGGCTTATTTGGTTTTCGGCTTATGTTTCATAAGCTCACTTTTGTGGCTTGTTTTTTAAACTTTTCAGCCGGAATAAGTTTATTATGCCATAATAACCTTATAAAATCCTAAAAGTTTCTAAACAAGCCACAACAAGCGAGCAAATGAAACATAAGCCGAAAACCAAATAAGCCATAAGTCTGCTATATAAGCCTAAATAAACACCCCCGAAACAAACTACTAGAGCATATTTGTAATAAGAAAAAAACGGATGCGGTTTTCGTGTTTAGATAACCCGAGAACAGAGAGTTCCCAACTCAAATGTACGCGGCCTGACCTATACACCCAAGAATTAATATATATAGATAATTAGCATAAACTATCACATCAGCAGCATAAATTACAAATAAAGTATTAATTTACAAACATATATAATTCAAAACTCAATTAACATAAACTAGTAAAAAAATATTTAAATTTACCTATAATCAAAGTGATGAAAATGAGCAGCAAAACCTCACAATGACAACTGAAGATAATGAAAATATATAAAAAATAAAAACTTTATAAAATGTGGGTTTAATTTATGTAACGAATGAAATGTAGTTTAAATTTAGTGTTTAATTTGCAACGGTAATACTACTTACTTGAAAATTGTTTTCAAAGAAAAAATAAATTTTGGATTTAATTTTAAATCGGAAATAGCGGTGCTGCATTTAATTAAATGGTGTTTTAATTTAGTTTACCGTTAGGTTGAATTATGGTACTTTGAGGTTTAATTATTTCTTGAAAAATAAATTGTTTTTTGTAAGTTAATTTTGGGAGGTTTGTTGGCCCAGGAATTAAATGCTGTTACAAATGTAACATGTTCTTCTTTTTATTTATCTCAAGGGATGTGTTTGTTGTGAGGGTATAGGGATAGGGGTATGGGTTTAAGAATGAAACTTTGTGTTTGCTTTGATGATATGAGTTTAGCACAAGCATGTGTATGTCACGTAGTTATAAATAGTGTGAGACGTGATATGATTGTATGTTTAAGTTACATAACGAAAATTAATTATAGAAAATTTTTCATATTTTTTTTTCGAATTTCTAGAAAAGATGGGAGTTTTCTTTTTCTAGAAAAGGGTTAGAAAATTTAGAAAAGGGTAATATAAGGTTTTCCACTTTTCTATATAAATTTGGAAAATGAAAATTTTGAAATTTTGGAAAATTTTCGGAAAATGATGCTACGAAACAGCTTTTACTATTTTTTAGTTTTCAAATGAAAAATTTCCTGAAAAAATGGAAAAATTTTCACTAACTAAACAGGGCGTTAACTTTTTTAAAGTGTGGCTTATGTCGACACAACATATAAAATATTTATTAGTTTTATTATATTTTTAATATTATATTTATATTAAGTTCTCAATAAGTGTTATACATAATAATTAAAGTTATAAAACTCTCCTTACATGTAATAATATTCATTTTTTAGAGTTGAATTCAAAAAATTGCCGCACCTCATGTCATAACACATTTTAACCTATTGTGTAACGTGGAGGCCGTGTTTTAAGCTTTAACGGGCCTTAATGAGCTATTCCTAAATTGTTGGGTTTAATGATATTTATGTATTACTATTTATTAGTATAAAAAAAATCATCAAATTAAGGAGAAAAATGACAGTTTATAATATATTATTTTATTATGTATTTAATGAAAGTGAAAAATAATTTTCTAAAAACTAGTTAAATCTTATTTTTAAAATAACATAAATCTTTTAAATAAATAATCCATTTATTCATTTTATTACGTTCTCAAACTATATCTGTAAACTATATTTATAGTAACTCACTCAAGCAAATCAAATGACCCTTTAGGGCTTGTTTGGTACAAAGCACTTATAATTGCGTAGATTAATATTAGTCTTTGGGATATCAAAATCATGTTTGTTTTAATCAGATCTAATACTTTATCTTTAGTTTTGGGTCCTATTTTATCATAAAAAGACAATAGCATTTAAGAAGAAAATATACAAAAAACAGAAAACTAGTAGTTGAAATTTTGTTGACAGTAAAGACATGTTAAACCCCAGGGTCCTCATTAGGATTTAGTAAACGCTATTTTTTTAGGGTCTAACTCCTTTTTTAAACCCATGTGCATAACAAATAAAGTTTTTTTACTTTGAGCCCATCACTACTAACTAAAAACCTCATAACAAACACACTCTTAGATTTTTTAATTTCGGTTTCTTTTGCCACATTCTTTTGTTCTTTCTTTTATACCGCACACAACAAAAACTTGAACGGTACCAACTCCTAATACACGATACAAAACAGATATCATGAAGCAAACAAAAAAATATGATACCACCAATACGGTACCGTTATTAAAACAGGATTGGTCAAACATGTAGTTGCTATAAGTTTTGGCCAAAGACGGGCAAAGAAAGTGATTTTTTGTCGTGTAGCGTACCTATAGCGACGAAATCCCTTAATCACTATAGGATTTTTTTCATGAGAATTCGGATTTGGTGTAGTACTTGTTCCTTCCATTACAACATATAACTAGTAACAATTTCATTTTTTTCATTTGGCGTCATTATAGGTGGAAAGCAATGTTTACGGATATATAATCTTTTTCAAACTTTAAAGAAAAAAAACATCATCACTCTCATTCTTACATAATGGATAGGTGTTTGGGGGATGAAGATGAAAATCACTTCTACAACTACAAGTTGTTTCCAACAATATATTAAGTTTGCCGATAAGATTTTCAAGATGTATCTATTACAATGTTGTTTTTTAAATTTTATTTCAAGAGTTCATGTCGAGAAAGAAAAGAAGTGACACGTATAACCATTACCGCTTATCAATAATCGAAACGCTTAATGGCGCTAGTTATTTTCCCTTTTTGACATAAACTTTCAATGAAAACTAAATTAGCCATTAACCACCTAAGTTTTAGTTATAAGAATGAGGGATGTTAGTTTCACTTTTTTATTATGAGTTTTTTTTTAAAGAATGGAAGTTGAGGGGAAGAGAAATCACAATATTTTTGTGTTCTCGAGGTTTTTTTTAGGAAGGGAAGGCAGAAGACGGGAAAGGGGAGAGGAATGGAAGGTATGAGTTTTTATGTGTATTATTGATATTTACAAATTTAAAATAATTAGAAACGAAAGCAAGTAATTAACAACATGGGCTTTTGTTAAATTACATTTATACTCCAATTTATTATATATGCTCCATCATTTTAGAAAAATATTCTGACGTCAACTCCACATATGCAGGATTATTGTTTGTTACAACGGCTTATTATTTCTTTACATCAGAAGTTCTCTATGACGGATTTGGGTTCTCTTAATTATTTTTTGGGCATTTCTGTTACGCGTGAATCTACAAGGATGTTTTTATCACAACGTAAGTATGCTACTGAAATTCTTCAAGAGGCTCATATAGTTGGTTGTAACTTGAGTTGAACTCCTGTTGATACTGGGTCCAAATTGGGTGATAATGGTGATCCATTTTCTGATCCAACATTATATAGGAGTCTTGCGGGTTCTCTTAAATATCTTACTTTTACTCGCCTTGATACTATTAGAATTATGATTGTTGATCGTCTGCTTACCAATGATCATTACAATATATAATCCTTATAGGATTATTCTAGAAACCCTAGTACAAATGGGCTAGGCCTAATCAACAAAATAATAAAGCCCGAAGGCAAACTACTCGTCTAACACTCCCCCGCAGTTTGAGCGGGAGGGGACCGGACACTCAGACTGGAGCGAAATTCTTCAAACAAAGTAGAAGGCAAACCTTTGGTGAAAATATCAGCGTATTGGTAACGCGAGGGCACATGGAGAACACGAACCTGTCCTTGAGCAACCATGTCACGAACAAAATGTATATCAATCTCAATGTGTTTGGTCCGTTGATGTTGTATAGGATTAGCCGTCAAATAAATAGCACTAACATTGTCACAATAAACCAGAGTAGCAGACAAGAGTGGTGTATGCAGTTCACGAAGAAGATTACGAAGCCATGCAGTTTCTGCCACTGCATTTGCAACACCTCGGTACTCAGCCTCGGTACTAGATCGAGAGAAGGTGTGTTGCCGCTTTGATGACCATGAAAGAAGATTATCCCCCCAAAAACACACAATAACCCGAAGTAGAACGCCTCGTAGTGGGGCAACCAGCCCAATCAGCATCAGAATAAGCTACAAGAGAACCCGTAGAAGATGCATAAAGTTGAAGTCCAAAGTTCAACGTGCCACGCACATACCGTAAAATGCGCTTAAGGGCTAAAAAATGAGGCTCGCGAGGATCGTGCATATAAAGACAAACCTGCTGGACAGCATATGAAATATCAGGACGATTAAACGTCAAATATTGTAAACCACCTGCAAGACTACGATATAATGTAGGATCAGATATAGGATCCCCATCAGCACCAAGCTTGGATTATGTGTCAACTGGAGTCCGAGTAGGATTACAAGAAGCCATATGTGCCCTATCTAAAAGCTCCATTGCATACTTCTTCTGAGAAAGAAACATGCCTGTAGAGTCACGAGTAACCGAAATACCCAAAAAATAATTAAGAGCCCCTAAATCAGTCATATCAAACTCCTTATGCAGAGAAGAAATAATACGATGGAGTAAATATGTAGATGAAGCTGTCCGTATAATGTCGTCCATGTATATTAATAAATATGCAACCTCAGAACCATGCCGATATATAAATAGAGACGAGTCACATCGGCTCGAAGAGAAACCAACCCGGAGAGCATATCCTGCAAAACGTTGAAACCAAGCACGATGTGCCTGTTTCAACCCGTATAAGGACCGCTGCAACTGACAAACATGGCATGGAAACCTAGAATCCACAAACCCTGGTGGCTGATACATATAAACAGTCTCAGAAAGATCCCCATTAAGAAATGAATTCTTAACATCAAGCTGATGGACATGCCAATTCCGAGATAAAGCAAGGCTGAGAACAGTACGAATAGTAGCGGCTTAACAACCGGACTAAAGGTCTCATCACAATCAATACCAAGTTGTTGGCTTCGCCCGTTAGCCACGAGACAAGCCTTATACCTGCTTAATGAGCCATCGGCTTGATATTTATGCCGAAACAACCACATAGACCGAACCACATTAACATTAGGTGGTTTTGGAACAAGAATCCAAGTACTATTTAGGATCAACGCATTATATTCATCGTACATAGCATCTCGCCAATTAGTCAGATAAGGCAACAAAAGGAGACTTTGGAAGAGGAGAAATATGAGAGGTATGGCCATGAAAACGAGGATTGGGCTTGACGATGCCAACTTGAGCACGTGTGATCATAGGATGAGTTCGAGTGGGTTGCGTTGGTTGCGAAAGTGAGTTTTGGATTGGAGTAGTTTGGGTCGTAGGGGTTTGGGTCGTAGGGGTTTGGGTCGTAGGGGTTTGGCTCATAGGAGTTTGGCTCGTAGGAGTTTGGCTCGTAGGAGTTGTTTGAAACGTAGAAGTTTGGGATGAATGGGTAGTGTATTGGGCGGGAGAGGTATGAGCCGGTGTGGGAGTAACCGGTTCAGCCATGACCCGAGGGGTGGAATGGGTCGTGTTGTCTTGGGAGTGATTAAGGATAACGTGACGTGCAATAGGTGACGGTTCATGTTCAAGGAAGGTGTATGATGTTGGATTAATAGGTGCAATGGAGCCATATGGAAATTGAAGTTCATCAAACGTAACATGGCGGGAAAGAATAATTTTGTTTGTGGAAAGGTCAAGACATCGATATCCACGATGATAAGCGGGATATCCCAAAAAAATGCAAGGGGTAGCGCGAGGTCCAAGTTTGTGCGGCGGGTAAATATGTGGGTAGCAAAGGCATCCAAAAGTACGTAAGCGGGAGTAGTCGGGTTGTTTGTTGAAGAGTTTGGTGCAGGGTATTTTATTTTGAATGGTAGTAGGGGGAAGTAGGTTTAGTAAGTAGACAGCCATATGTAGTGCTTCGACCCAAAAGGTTGGTGGAAGGTGTGCTTGGAAAAGAAGAGTACGGATCATATTATTCATGGTGCGTATCATCCGTTCCGATTTTCCATTTTGTTGTGAAGTTTTTGGGCAAGAGAATCTAAACTGAATTCCATGTTGAGTGATGTGATCGTGATAGTATATGTGATAATTAGATACGTTATAAGGGTAGATTAGAAAATTACCTTTAGGAAAAAGTAATAGACTAAAATTACCAAAGACGGATTTAATTAAACACGTTGATGAACCAAGTTCGTTGTACACGAAGATCGAGTGAATTTGAGACATTTTGTTTTGATTTGGACAATCGAGTTTTCGGTTTTTAAACTAAAATTACTCCTACGATTTTTAATGAAAGTCCTAAAGTGCATGAACCGTACCCCGTTTAATCTAAAAACATTTACTAAAAATTATTTAAACTATTTAAATATTTAGACTATTTAAAAGTAATAAAAACTTAACTATTTAATTAAATTTACCTTTACACTATTTAAAAACTTTGTTTAAACTAATTTAAAAAGTTATTTAAAAATTATTAATTAATTAAATCTATTAAAAATTAACTTTTACTTTTTACTAACCAAATCTATTTTAAAAAACTAAATTACTTAAAACCTAATTAATTTCAAAACTAATGATTATAACTAATTTAATTTCAAAAATTAATAAAACATTTTTTATTTGTTTTTATTTATAATTCGAAAACTTTATTTATTTAATTTAAATTTAAAAGTAATGTAATTAGACTTTTAGACATTTTATTTGAAAATGATAAAAAAAATAAACAAAGTAAACGTCTATATAAAATACAGCTTTAACAAATCGTCTATAAGCTAAATTCAGAATTACTTTAACAAATAAGAGTAGCCAGCCCAGTGGTTAAGGCATTGGACCTTGAACTGTGAGGTCACGAGTTCGAGACCCACAAGGTCCATATTTTTGGTTAATTTTTTTTTTGAACAGGAAAATGAAACAAGTCACTGGAGTGACTTTTCTTGCTGAACTTTTATGGAAGCTGCTTAATAAACAGCTTTTTAGCTATCAGATTAGGGAATCTGATAACTGAATATACATTACTAAATATATAGAACAAAATGAACTCAAATAATGCAAAAAAAAATAACTTATAATCAGCAAAACAAATGATATCACCAAACTAGATCCATATCAGCAACATGACAATTACAAGACAGATTTGAGACTACAAACTAACACAGATAGATTCAAAATCAGTTAACCTTATCAATCATAAGAAACTCAATTAATCCATTAACAAAACTAGTAACACTCACCCAGATCTCTAAAACCAGCAGTAAATAAAAAGATCAATAAAGTTATGCAGACACAGCCTATGAATACAGTAAATAAGCAGACTAAAAACAGGAACAAATCTCAACTAGCAGGTTGCACTTAAACAGATTCATAAACGAGTAAAAGCAACAATAATATTCAACAATTTAAACTGACAGCTTTAAAAGAAAACTCAGCATCTAATACAATCGATAATCAACATTTACTCAGCTAACCATGGCAGATTTAAGAAAAACGTTCTATAAATTTAACTCACTTAAATATAAGCTTCTAAAAAGAACAAATCAGTAAATCAAACTTAAACTTCAACACGGATCAATAACATAGAAGCAAAGTAATATAAGCAAATGTAACAGACTCAACCAAAGATCTATGTTAACATCAAAGCAGTATATCAAACATAGAGCATTATTCTCACCTAATAGCCATTCAGTTATACTGTAACATCAAGTAATCAATGTAATAAAAACTAATAGCAAACAGATTAACAGTAACATCAAATTACAAGCAAACTCTAATATAAAATAACTAAAAAGGATTTAGAACCTTTTGTAGAACCCTTTGAGTAGAAGGAAGGCGCTGAGCCTCCTTAACTGAACGAATCAACACCATCTTTTAACCACCATTAATCATCATTTGAGACCTCCATTAAACATCAATCCATGAACCATTTGCAATAATTCGGACCAGTTTTTTTATGAACTTTCTAGTGGGGAAAGTTTCCCCAAATTTATTCTTAGTTATTTAACTCAATCTATTAAACAGTTTGGTTAAACAACTTTACTATCATTATAGTTAAACAGTTTATAGAATAAATTGCAGAATTAAATTTAGACAGTATAGTAAAACACGAATTTGATTAAATAGAAATTAACTTTTATTAATAACCAGAATGATTACAAAACTCGAATAAAGAAATTACAACTATCCTAAAACTAATTTAACATAATAACATTAAAAATAAAAATGGGATAAAAAATACAGAGATATTGGAGGGTTTTTATAGGCTAACCCCCAACCTTCTTGGTGAGGTTGTTGAAGGAGAATCTTCAATCTTGGCCATCGATTTCTCTAATCTTCTCTCTCATCTTGATCAAACGGTTGAAGTAAGTCCATAGTCACATGGATTGCCAACGTGGCAATCCGTTGTGCTACTTGTCCTAGTTGATAGCTGATGTGGAGAGTGCTTATTGGTGGATTGGTAGTTTTAGTGCTGGCACAACCAATCAGAATAGGGAAAATGGCCACGTCAACTGGTTGAGAGCATCTTCAATCTCTGGTTTAAGGGGATAATTAATTAAGGGCGCGTGTGTTATCACGCGCCTTAATTAATAAAAGCCCCAATTTTATTAATAAGCTAGGGTTAAGGGAATGGTGGTGTCTGGTTTTGGTGAAGTGAGAGAAGGAAGATGGTAAAACTTTGTTTATATCGAAAGTTAAATAAAGGTGAAAATGTGTGTGTGAGTCATGTTTAAGTTTGACAGGATAAAGTAACTTTCTTTCCATCCGTTTCATTCTTTATTATGGGCCTTGGATGGACCTTCCAAGTTTTTTAAACTCCTTCAAGTCTTTGTTACAAACATGGGCTTGAATTTGGACTCCAAGTGTTATAAACTTCCAACCGTCCATTATAGTTTTGGGCCTTAATTGGGCTTTTAACTCCAATTTGCAATCATTAATTCCACAAATGGGCTTTTAGGCCCATTTAGCTCATGTGGGACCCACTTGGCCAAAAACTTCCATAATTATCAAATCCGCTAAAATCGAGCTCGTATTTGGCTTTGTCAATCTTTTTCTTCAAACTCGTGCCGGTTTTGCCGGTTTTTGCGATCTTTGGTACCTACACACATGAAACAACAAAAACACGTATACAATGCCATTTTCATGATATTTATGCATTTTAAGCTCGTTTTAAGATACAAATGATATGAGTAATTACACTCATATCATTGAGCAAATAATTACGATGGTTGGTGTTATCAAACTCACCACCATGGTCACACTAAAAAGCCGCAATGTCACATTTAAACTGATTGTTTACATAGGAACGAATATTTAAGAATTTTTGAAAGACTTCAGATTTGGTACGTAAAGGACAAATCCACAAATAATGTGAATAATGATCTAGAAACAACACATAATATTTAAATCCACCCGGACTAACAATAGGAGAAGTCCAAATATCAGAATGTATAATCTCAAAACAACGAGTTACAATAGCGTTTGAACTGGAAAAAGGAAGTCTCACATGTTTGCCCAATTGACATGCGTGACAAATATGAGGAGACTTCTCTTTATTACACGAAATAAACTGACTAGAGACAAGGGAACGTAGCACATCCTCCCCGGGGTGCCCGAGGCGTTGATGCCACGTGGTCGGACTGACAGAAATCAAGGCTTGGGGGATGGGAGAAAGAGGAGTGACAGGGTAGAGATCCCCAGAGCTATCACATCTTAAGAGGATGTGACGAGTCAAGAAATCTCTTACAGAGAAATCGAAAGCATCAAATTCAACAGTACAATTGTTATCTCTAGTGAATTGATGAACAGAAATAAGATTTTTAATTATATTGGGGGTGACAAGAACATTATGTAAATACAAGGGACGATTAAGAGCCGGTAAGATGCTATGACCAGTATTAGTGACGGGTATTAATTTGCCATCACCAACACAAACAGAAGGATATAAACGTGTATTCAAAATTGTATTTAGATTACTTGAATGTGAGTTGAGATGAGAAGATGCACCTGTATCCATTTTCCAAATTGGATCGTGTGACGCGATAGTGTGAAAGGCATTTGGTGGCAAAGTCTCGTGTGTCTGGACAAAATATGGTGCGGATCCAAGAATACCAGAAGTGGGAAAAGACTGGACCGGGCTTCCTTGTTGGGCCTGTTGGACCTGTTGGACCTGAGGAGAAAGATTAAATAGTTTACTATTGGATTGGTCCAACTTGCAAGACATCCGCCATTTGTTCATGTTGTTGCTACGAAGAAAGAGCAGAGGGTGATGGGAGAGAAGGTAAAAATTGATTAGTAGGGGATCAATTTAGCTTGTGATACCATATTAGAATTATGATTGTTGATCGTCTGCTTACCAATGATCATTACAATATATAATCCTTATAGGATTATTCTAGAAACCCTAGTACAAATGGGCTAGGCCTAATCAAAAAAATAATAAAGCCCGAAGGCAAACTACTCGTCTAACAGATACCTCTTATGCAGTTCAACAGGTTTGTCTTCATATGCATGATCCTCGGGAGCCTCATTTCTTGGCTCTTAATAGGATCTTGAAGTATTTCGGGGTACTTTAGATTATTGGTTGCGGTTGTTCTCATCCTCTGCTACGTCATTGGTTGCTTACTAAGATGTCGATTGGGCTGGTTGCCCTACTACTCATAGATTTACTTCTTGATATTGTGTATTTCTTGGCAACAACTTACTCTCATGGTCCTCTAAGCGTCAACCAGCATTTTTTCGCTCTAGTGCAGAGGCAGAGTATCGTGGTGTTGCTAGTGCTGTTGTTAAGACTTGTTGGTTAAGGAATCTTTTACGAGAGATGCATACTCTATTGTCTTCCGACACACTTGTTTATTGTGATAATGTGAGTACCGCTTATTTATCCACTAATCCGGTCCAACATCACCGGACGAAGCATATCGAGATTAATATACATTTTGTTCTAGATTTTGTTGCTGTTTAGACACGTTCGAGTTCTACATGTTCATTCACGTTATCAATATGTGGATATCTTTACCAAAACATTGTCTTCAGCATTGTTTGCGTTCGGGTCATCCGCTCCAATTCCGGGGAAGTGTTAGCTGTCATATACTCATATTACCTATGTAAAGAACGTGTTAGTTGTGATCTTGTGCGTATCCTTTGTATGAGAGGTAGTTTAGTTGTCTTGGGCTCAAACCCAACCCCGTTGTAATTTATATTTACCGACATCTTGTTTGTGGAATAGACGGAAAACATTCTTACTCCGTACCTTGTATACTTACATATGTTTCTCTACTGTGCAAAAGTGGCTTCAGATGTTCACAAGAATACGTACTGTTTATATATACGATATGATATTTGATATACATCTTCTAAAATAGTTATAACCCTGAATAAGTAAATAGTGAAATGTCAAATGTATTTGGTTTTATAGGTTCAGATCGATCACTTTTCTGCGCAAAATGTAAACTTGTAAAGCTAATCCACACCAATTCTTTCCCATTGCTAATAATGTGCATGTCAATTACATCTTTGAATGATTTCATTTTGTTGAAAAATAAGGATAATGCGGATAATAACTTATATTGCGTGGTTAGAACTCAACAATTAGCCGTAATTCACGTGGTCTGTTTAGTTGTTGCGTATCTCGCACGTAGGCGATCTTGAAAACGAAAACGTGTTAATTACTAGTGTGGCAATAAAAATGGTCAGCTATTTTCAGACTATGTAATGATTTGGGTGAAAGTTTATGGACATAAAATTAATAGTCGTGTGATAGGATCGAACTCGGGATTACGGGATTGCAAACAATACGTAAAGGGTTAATTTATTTATTAAATATATTTTATATATTTATTAAATCAAAACCAAACTTAACTAAACAATCGTTAATTAAATTAAGAGTTAAGTTAAATAACTGTTATGGAATTATAGTAGAAAAGGAAAGCGGAAAAGTTCCGGAACACCCCTTGGGGGTATAACCGACCGTCGGCCAAAGGAGGGGGGGGGGGTCAAAGGAAACTTTGTGTTTCCTAATTTGTGTTTTACTTGGAGAACAAGGTTTTGCCAAGCATATATAAACACATTAATCCCCTTCATAATTTTTGTCCCTCCTCCATTTCCTCTCCTTGTGATCGCCGAACAAACACACCCTTAGGGTTGTTTGATTTTCGATTTTGCTCAAATTGTACAAGAGTTGAAGTTCCGGTTTGCAAGTGCTAGACTCACGGTTAGCCCGTTGCATTACGTGTGTACAAGAGCGTAATATAGTTTTACTTTAAACTATATCTTGGTATAATTCTTCACAAACCGTAATTGGTGATTCGTCGGTGTTCTTGTGGATCTACGCTAGGATAAAGGTATGTAACCCTAATCGATTAATTATAATTGTGTTATTAATGATCTTGTTAAATCGCTTCCGCTATAACGTGCTTTGATCTTTGTTATGATTATATAATTGTTACGAATGTCATAAACCATCAGTGGCATCGAGAGCCCATTTAACATGTTATAATTATCGAAATATAAAGGTTTTTTAACTAATGGTGATTTGAGTTAAAATTACATGTTGTTTTTTAGGTTTTAACAAAAATTAGGGTTTTGTTTTATTTTATTGTTTTTAAATCGGTTTGGCCGAATTTTTTTTATAAAAAAAAAGTTTTTTTGTAAACCCTTAAATTACATGGTATGAATCTTTAGATGTTTGCATGAATTTATTGTTATGTCATGTTTGGTTACGATTCGTAGTGTTTTAATTGTTAAGAATATGTAGGAGATCCGTGATCAACGTGCATGTTTTTCACGGATCATGGGATTTTATATGCTATTTATTTTATTTGATTCAAAGTTTTAGAATTAGGGAAGACTTTTTATGTTCATAAAAACCCTAGATTTTATGTTCTTTGAATAAATTGTTATGCATGTGGCTATTTGATTTAGTTTTTTTTTTGTACCTACTTGTTTTCATACGTTTTGTTTTGATTGTATGTTGTAAACAAGGGTAATTGTTTTTCCAAGAAAAATTAATATGGACTAAATCATATAAAAAATAATGAATTGTTTTGAGATCTAATTTACATATGATTTGCGTTGATTGGAATTGCGATAATAACTTAACGGCCTACTCAATTTTGAGAAACTATAAAGTGGGTATAACGCACCGCTGGTCATGTACCCGGTTAAGGAAGGAGGTGTTATGCTTCAGCGCTGACCAAATTCCCGGCTTGCCTGTGCGTCAAAGTTAGAATTACCTACGGTTATTATTATTTAACCTCAACTTGCAAATATATGAGAACGTTTTAGTCTCACCAAAAGGTTTACTAAAAGTTTTATTAAACTGATGCTATGGATACGTATGCATGCTTCTCCATACATGATTTTGACACCAAAATTAATACCCTTAAATTAGAGTCTTATGCCATCTAATTGACGAACACTTGAAGTTACAATTATCGTTAAATGAGATTTTGGACGATGTTGTAATGGAGAGAAAACTTCATGACTGAATAAGGTTGCACATGAAGGTTTTACTTTCTTTAGATTAGTCGACTTGATTGAGTTACTCAGTGAGATCTGGAAACTTAAGGAATAAAGTAGGGATGAAACATGCTTACGATGCAAAGAGACTTTTGGCAACGTAAATCCCTAAAATATCTAGAAATGGCAAATTTGTTTGTCAATTATTGTTCGACAAGTTACCGTGTTGAATACATTTGTCACTAGCAGATCAACTGATGTGATAAGTTTATGTCAATATGGATTCTAGTTTCAAGGAAAATATTATGGTTTTGTTACTGGGGTAATTTTATTTTCTTGAATGGTATTATCAAAAATACTAATGTTTGAACTTATTTCTATAGAAATGGCTCAACACGAACACAATATGACTATGAGTTATGTGTTCAAAGGTTTCTTTGAACGTCCTGAACTTACTGGCCCTAACTTCAATGATTGGTATCGCTCACTAAGAATAGTTCTGAGAGCAGCGGGTACTATCGATATCGTGACTACTCCTTATCCGGAGGATCTTGCTAGAGGAGCATCTGATGCGCAAAGGCTTGAACACGCTGCTAACGTTAAGAAGCACTCTGAGGTGGCTGCTTTAATGTTAGGAAGAATGGCTTCACCACTTCAACAGAAGTATGAGCTATGTTCTCCTAAGCGAATGCTTGATGAGCTCAAGGCTATGTTCGAAAAGCCGGAAGCTGTGGAAATCTACGACTTGGTAGATGCTTTGCATAGTTGCAATCAAGCTCCTGGAAAGTCTGTAAGTGCCCATTATTTGGAGATGAGGGGTTATATGGAACAGTTCATTGCACTAGGACAACCCTATGATCATAATATGGCTATCAACTTGATCAATAGGTCCCTTAACAAGGACTTCAATGATTTTGTGCGTAACTATAATATGCATTGCACGGGGAAGACAATTAATGATTTGCATGCAATTCTCATTGACTACGAAAAGGGGTTAAAGGACAAGGCATCTACTTCTACTCCTCCTGTGCTTTATGTACAAAAGGGTGGAGTGAGTAAGGCAAAACTACACAAGAACAACAAGAAAGGCAAAGGCAAAGGCAAGGGTGATAAGGGCAAACAAGTTACGACTTATTCTAAACCCACGCAAAACTTTGTCAAGAAGAATCAATCTCAGAAGGATGAGACTTGTTTCCATTGCAAGGCAAGTGGACACGGGAAGAGGAACTGCCCTCTTTATCTCGAGCAGTTGCGAGAAATAAAGAAGAAGGCTGAGCTTGGTGCTGCAGCATCTTCAGGTAGCTTATATTTGATAGAGTTATTTAATCTTACATACAAATCAAATTCCTTGGTATATGATACGGGGTGTGGTATTAACATTTTTAATACTATGCAGGGATTTGAGTTGGAGAGAAAGCTTACCTATGGGGAATAATTTCTGCATGTGGGTAATGGCGCACAAGTAGCGGTTGAAGTTATAGGAACATTTAATCTAGTTTTACCTTCGGGTTTAGTACTGAGATTAATTAATTGTCATTTTTCACCTAATATTGTTAGGGGTGTTATTTCCTTTTCATGTATGTTGGATCTTGGATTTATTCACACTATTGATAGTAATAGAATTTCTGTTTTTAAAGATGATTTATTCTATTTTGATGCAATTTCTGTGAATGGTGTTTTTGAAATTAACATGCATGATAATAATTCCAAGAGAAAGATTAATTCTGTGTTTAGCATGAATAAGCAGAGAAAGTTAGACAAGAACTCTTCTTATCTTTGGCATTGTATACTTGCCCATATTGGGAAGACTCGCATACAAAAGCTTCAACGTGATGGTCTTTTGGAAAATATCAATGATGAATCATTTGATAAATGTGAGTCTTGTATCTCTGGAAAGATGACCAAGAAACCTTTTAATAGCAATATTAAAAGGACTACTGAACTACTTGGTTTAATACACACTGATGTGTGTGGACCACTTAGACATGTGTAAAGGAAAGGTGCTAACTACTTCTTAACATTTACGGATGATTATAGCCGTTATGGATATGTTTATTTACTTAAGCATAAACATGAGATATTTGAAACATTCAAAGTGTTTAAAGCGGAAGTAGAATTGCAACTAGGAAAGAAGATTAAAGCTCTTCGTTCTGATCGATGTGGTGAATATTTAAGTCAAGAGTTTAAAGATTATTTAAGTGAGAATGGAATTGTTCATAAACTTACTTCTCTATATACTCCACAAAAAATGGTGTATCCGAAAGGAGAAATCGTACATTATTAGATATGGTGCGATCTATGTTTAATGTTACAACTTTACCTTTATTATTTTGGGATTATGCTTTAGAATCTGTTGTTCGTATTCTGAATATGGTTCCCACAAAGAAGGTTGATAAGACACCATATGAACTATGGCATGGCAAAAAGCCATATTTGTCTTATTTAAAGATTTGGGGCTGTGAGGCGTATGTGAAACGTGACTCTAGAGATAAACTCCAACAACGCTCTGTAAAATGTATCTTTGTAGGTTACCCTAAGGAAACTATAGGTTACTACTTTTATTATCCGACTGAGAACAAAGTTGTTGTGGCTCGATATGAGACTTCCTTGAAAGTGATCTTGTAAATCAAGAATTCAGTGGGAGAACTTAGGATCTTGAAGAAATTCAAGAAGATACATTACCTTCTGAAAATACTAGCGAAGAAATTCCAATAGATCCAAAAAGTCTGGGAGCTCCACCAGAATTAATTCCTCCACGTAGGTCTAAGAGAACCGTATGTGCGCCAAGCAAACTATGTCTTGACATAGAGGATGATGTGGAGGAGGTAGGGGATCTTGGTGAACCTGCTAACTATCGATCCACAATGCTTGATCCAGAAAAGTTAAAATGGATAGTTGCGATAAATGAGGAAATGAAATCCATGAAAGTCAACGATGTTTGGATTCTTGTTGACGCACCTAAAAATGCTAAAGTAGTGAAAAATAGGTGGATTTTCAAGAAGAAAACTGACATGGATGGTGAAATACAATCCTACAAAGCACGTTTAGTAGCTAAAGGTTTTACTCAAACTTTTGGCGTAGACTATGAGGAGACATTTTCTCCTGTAGCAGACTTACGAGCTATTAGGATTCTCATAGCTATAGCAGAATACTATGACTATGAGATATGGAAAATGGATGTTAAAACTTCCTTCTTGAACGATCGCTTAGACGAGGAAATCTATATGCAACAACCGGAAGGGTACGTTGATCCTAAATATCCAAAACGCTTGTACAAACTTCAAAGATCTATTTATGGTTTGAAGCAAGCATCACGTCAATGGAATAAACGATTTGATAAAGAAATCAAAAAGTTCGGATTTATTCAGCCATGTGTATATCGCAAACCTAGTGGGAGTGATGTAGTGTTCCTAATTTTATATGTCGATGACTTATTAATCATGGGAAGTAACATTCCAAGACTTAAGGAAGTTAAGGATTATCTTGGTAAATGTTTTTCTATGAAGGATTCGGGAGATGCTACATATATTCTGGGAATTAAAATCTATCGAGATAGGAAAAGACGGTTAATTGGTCTAAGTCAAGATGCTTATATTGATAAGATATTGAAGAAGTATAGCATGCATAATTCCAAGAAAGGTTTTCAACCTATGGAAGTTAAGCATGAATTAAGTCATGAGTTAGATGCATCAACACCCGAAGAGGTGGCTTACATGCGGAAGGTACCTTATGCTTCGGCTGTAGGATCTATTATGTATGATGTAAGATGCACAAGGCCTGATGTGGCGTTTGCTCAAAACTTGGTCAGTAGATACCAACAGAATCCAGGGAAGCTCTACTGGACTGCTGTTAGACATATTCTAAAGTATCTTAGGAATACGAAAGATATGTTTTTGGTATTTGGGGGTAAACCAGACACAGAACTGAAAGTTACAGGTTTCTGTGATGCATCCTGGCAATGTGATAAAGACGATACGAAGTCTCAGACAGGTTACGTATTTGTCATCAATGGAGGAGCAGTTGACTGGGAGAGCAAGAAGCAGACAACCATTTCTATGCATGCGACTCAATCTGAGTACATGGCTGCTTCAGAAGCTGCAATGAAAGCTGTTTGGATTAGGAAGTTTATTGAGGATCTTGGAGTGATGCCTTCAATTAAAGAACCTATTGATATATATTGCGAAAATTCTGCGGAAATTATATTCGCCAATGATCCTAGAGTCATGAAAGGCGCCAGACACTTTAAACGTAGATATCACTACGTACGAGAACAAGTGGAAGCTCGTGAAATAAAATTAATAAAAGTTCACACAGATGATAACGTAGCTGATCCTTTTACTAAGGCTTTGCCTAGACCAAAGGTAGTTAAGTATGCCAAAGCAATTGGGCTGCAACTAGCTAGCGAATTCATGCAATAAATCTGTTGATTAGTATTTGGATAAAGGATGTTAGACATTATTGAATTGATGAAATAAAGATAAAGTTTCATTTATTTTCTGTTATTTGATTTTGTATCCTATTTTACATGTTTTATATCCATGAATAATTGTTATGTTCTAAACATCCATTGTCGATTAATAATATGAGAATATTATTAAACTAAGACAATTCAAAATAGTGACGGAGTATACTTGAAAGTATATTGGTCAATTTTGGATGATATTTGATGGATCAAATATTGGACTTATCCCAACTATATGATTTTACTTTATCGATCTTCATCTTAAGTTAATTGTAAATAGTTATCCTTAGACGTGAGATACCAGGAAACTGAATAGAATGTAGTGTATTTCTGTGAGATAACCTAACGCTAAACGTAACTGGTAGCCATAAGGGTTATTTTCAGAAGTGTTGCAAAGTTTGTAATTTTCGCTTGTAGTCAAAATGGGATTTGTTTCCTTCAAATTATTTTGAAGTATAAATACAGCTGGGCCCCTCGTGGGAGAAGTAAGATGTTTGTGAGGCCGCACCCAAATGTGTTTTGGTAATCTTTCTATATCCGTAAACGAGAAAAAGAATGGTTAATGAAGGAATGACTGAGATCCATATCCTATTAACGTTGTATTTGAAATGAAAGGATAATAATAAATGATGAATCATTTAAAAGGTTTTATCAGGAGACCTTACTCGAGTTGTGCTAGTGACATTGCTAGTGTAACTAGAGGCTAGTCAATGCAATCACGATATTCATTTTTGTCCAAGTGGGAGCTGAAAGTTTATGGACATAAAATTAATAGTCGTGTGATACGATCGAACTCGGGATTACGGGATTGCACACAATACGTAAATGGTTAATTTTATTTATTAAATATATTTAATATATTTATTAAATCAAACCAAACTTAACTAAATAATGGTTAATTAAATTAAGGGTTAAGTTAAATAACCGTTATAGAATTATAGTAGAAAAGGAAAGCGGAAAAGTTCTGGAACACCCCTTGGGGGTATAACCGACTGTCGGCCAAAGGGGGGGGGGGGGGGGGGGGGGGGGTCAAAGGAAACTTTGTGTTTCCTAATTTGTGTTTTACTTGTAGAACAAGGTTTTGCCAAGCCTATATAAACACATTAATCCCCTTCATAATTTTTGTCCCTCCTCCCTTTTCTCTCCTTGAGATCGCCGAACAAACACACCCTTAGGGTTGTTTGATTTTCGATTTCGCTCAAATTCTACAAGAGTTGAAGTTCCGGTTTGCAAGTGCTAGACTCACGGTTAGCCCGTTGCATTACGTGTGTATAAGAGCGTAATATAGTTTTACTTTAAACTATGTCTTAGTATAATTCTTCACAAACCCTAACTGGTGATTCGTCGGTGTTCTTATGGATCTACGCTAGGATAAAGGTATGTAACCCTAATCGATTAATTATAATTGTGTTATTAATGATCTTGTTAAATCGTTTCCGCTATAACGTGTTTTGATCTTTGTTATGATTATATAATTGTTATGAATGTCATAAACCATCATTTGGTACATCATTGGTATGTTTTACAAGTATTCCTACAATATAATGTTGTACGTATTCTTTTTTGTCTTAATTCTGTATTTCTTTTGGCATAGATGAGGTAAAACAAGGCAAAACGGCAAATGCAATATCATGTTACATGCACGAGAAAGCCCAAGTAGCTTGCGGGATATGGAGTATTACTTTGGGTTAATCTAGTAACTATGTTAGGTTTTTTTTTCTCCAAGTAAAAATATAGACTCAAAAACATGAATTATTACATTTGTTTTCTTTGTTTTTTTTTAATATGACCCTTTTCCCTTCATCTTCCTATCTCCTTTCTAATTTTTAAACAGAGTGCGTCTAGATAAACAGAGGTTGCATAATTGAAAACGCTTTTGTAATAACATATTCTCGTGTTCTGAGAGATAAAGTAATAAAGTTAGGGTTTTAAGAATATAATGTTAAAAAAGATAAGAGAACAAAAAGAAGAATTAACTACATACTCGTATATAATGTTAGAGAAAAAGTATGCATGGTGTAATTTTAAAAAAACTACTTGTGTATTAGAAAGATAGCTAAAGACCAAGACATGTTCATCTAGCATGGAATCGGGAGGCACAAATAACTATCGAGTACACTAAAAAGTCAAAAAAATGGTGCATGGTGTATCTAAAAATCATGCCATGTTAACTAGTTATGCCCACAAGGTTTTAAAATACGTAAAACTTTTGTAATATATATTTGTATGAGAATATTGCAGCTAATCTAAATACCCAATCTCTTCCATTACGACTATAAGTAGTAACTCCGGTTTGGTTAAAAGGGTCACTGTCTATCACTTTCCTAATTCGTCTAGATTGTAAAAAAAAAACAATAATGATGATGAACATCGAAACACAATCAAGCAAACTTGTAAAACCTTTCGTTCCAACTCCTTCGACACTCCGCCACTATAGAATAGGCCTCGTCGACGAGCTTATGCCCTTCATAAATATAGGTGTTGTTCTATATTTCTCCCCAAATAGCAATCACGACATAGAGTCTGTACTTACACAGCTAGAAAAATCGCTTGAGAAAACATTAACGCGATTCTACCCTCTTGCCGGTAGATTTGTCAATGAAAATTTCACAATTGATTGCAACGATCAAGGTGTGGAGTTTATACATGCAAAAATTAGCATCAAACTGCAAGATATTCTTGCTCCTAATCTGAACGTTAAATTTGTTGATGATTTCATTCCATCCAACAAATTTGCCATTGATCAATTCCATGAACCACTACTTACGGTCCAAGTGACCATGTTCGAGTGTGGAGGTGTAGCACTTGGCGTAAATGCTTCGCACAAGATTGTTGATGCCTCAACTCTATCTACGTTCCTAACGGAATGGGCTGCTATGAACCGAAATGAAAAAGAGATTTCATTCGCAGGGCCTAGTTTCAACTCGTCCACTTTATTTCCTGGACGATGTTTTAGTTCCCTTCCGTTACCACTTACAACAGAAGATATGTCAAGCAAGTATATCAAAATGATACTTTCATTCAACGAGAGTGCAATATCGAAATTGAAAGCAAATGCCATGGCTAAGGGAAATAGTTGCACCAAATATTATTCAAAGGTACAACTCGTATTATCCATTATTTGGAAGGCGTTCATCGATGTTGATCGTGCAACAAACAATATTCCGAAAAACTACATACTCCTGCAGCCAGTAAGCCTAAGAGGAAAGACGGCATCCTTAATACCCAAAAATTCATGTGGTAATATGTTATCGTTTTGTGCCACGGAAACTGAAAATGCGGAAACAAGCGAAGAATTGGCAGATCTCCTAACTAGCAATGTCAAGAAAACTATAAATAGCTTCTCAAATGTGTGGCATGATAGTGAAGATGGCCAAACGACGATTCTAAATTCTATCACGTTAAAGGACGTTAATATTCAGGAATCAGCACATATGCTGATGGTAACTAGTTGGAGTAAGCTCCCCTTTTACGAAGCTGACTTTGGTTTCGGAAAACCCACCTGGGCAGCCCCTGGGAGTATGGCTTTCCAAAGTGGAACATGTTTGATGGATGATGCACAAGGCAATGGAGTTGATGCACATATTATGGTGGAAGTAAAACACGTTCCCTGCTTCGAACAAGCTCTAGAAAAAAATTTGTTTGCTGATTGAGAAGATCATAGTTTCTATGTGTTTGTATGTGTACGTATTTAATTGTATGCTTATTTCGTTTCGAGTTGTTGGTTGATGTCAGACATAATCGTGTAGTTTATTTTTTTCCAGAATAAAAAAGTTAATTCATTGGTCCATTCTTCCAATCTATTTTTTGTTTTTTCCCGCAAAATTACAAAGAATAAACCACTAATGGGTTTTGAATCCAATTATTCCAAGATATGGAAGACAAATTACTTCTAGTGGAATACCATCTAAAAGAAAAATCTACAATATTATCAAAAAGCATGCATCGTTTAAGCTCATTAGTACCAAAGATCATCTCGTTACGGAATCTCCATAAAAACCAAAGGGTAACACTGCAAACAACGTCCAAGATGATTTTTTTTCTCGCGGTAAGATGAAGGCCATCAATCCAACCATATAGACCAGACAAATTAGGTGTAATAGGAGGAGAGATGTCCAACCAGTTAAAAACACGTGACCAGGCTGTAGAAGCTAACGTGCAATCCCATAGAGTATGATAAGCATAATCAACGCCATGATCGCAAATCGGACAAGTAATAGAAGCCACTTCAATTTCTTTACGACTGAGATTTCACCTGGATGGAAGGCGATCGCGAAGAGATCTCCAAATAAAGATGTTAATCTTTTTTGGAAGGAGGTTATTCCATCTAGTGCGAGGCCCATCTGGAAGATAACCCCTATCAATTTTATGACGAGCACTTTTAACAGTGAAAGCGGTAGTACCAATAGTCCAAGCCCAAGTATCTTCTCCAGAGAGATTATTTTGAAGTGTATCCAACTGATTAGCGGTAGTACCTCGAGAGACATCACGCGTCCAATCAAAATGCCAGCCATTATCCCAACAGTCTCTAACCAAGCAGTCTTTGTGCATAGATAAACAAAAGAGGCGAGGAAACTGAAATTTAAGAGGAGATGTACCCGTCCAAGTGTCATGCCAAAATTTAGTTACAACCCCATTATTTACTCGTCTCTGCATAGAAGAGAGGGGGATAAAGTCTTTCTCGTGCATGCTGTTAATGGAGCCAACGATTCTATACCAAACACCTTTGCTTTTAATGTGGTTGAAAAAAGTAGAGGAATCTTCATTCAGACCATGAATAGCCACTATCAAACGAGCCCAAAGAGCATGAGGGTTGTTAATGAATCTCCAACGCCATTTTTGAAGAAGGGCATGATTCAATGAGAAGAGGCTGCCAATCCCTATACCCCCTTTGTCCTTCGAAGCAAGAGCTATCTTCCAAGAAATCCATGATATCTCTTTGTTTTTTCATCACTTCCCCAAAAGAAATTAGATCGAAGTGTGTAGAACCTTATTAATCTATGATCTAACAAGAGGGTTGATGATTCTAGTGAGAGAAAGTAGAGAGAGATGAAAGAAATATGTGAAATATATTAAGTAAAATGAAACAACCAACACCCCTTTCCATGAAGGAAAGGGGTTTATATACCCAAGTCCCTTAGTGGACTTGGGCCTCCGGCCCATGAACATGCTCATGGGTCGGGTTAACATAAAATATAACTAAACTATACTACGAGCCCTTAACTATATTGTTGGAGTGACCGAGACTTTCTAAATATGAAAAAAAACGTATTTCCAACAATCTCCCCCTAAAGGGAGGTCACTCCAAATTACAAAGTCCTAATCTAGCATGTTAGATCTTCGTTCTCGTGCTCGTAGTCCACTTTCTCTTTACTTCTTTTTCTTTTCTTCACTCTTGTGAATATGTGTTGATCACCATCAGGCTTTGACTTAGAGCATGTTCTTTTGGCCTTTCACGTGCAGTCTTTGCCTTCTTGTGATGTTCACCTCTTCGTGACTTCATGTCCCACATACCTATCCTTTGTTGAATTACTGAAAGTTTCAGAGTCAATACAGTGGAAGACTTTTAGGTTGAACTTTCTTGAATTCTGCTGAAATATTTGATGCTGAAGGAATAAGTATGTGAGGACGACTTCATCTGGTACCCCGCAACGCCACCGTCTTTAAATGCAGCAATATAATAAAACAAGAATAAAACGGCTTTTACATTTTATTCTGATTTGGTAGTATTTTACCTCTGGTCGCTGAAGACCGTTGGACGATAATAAATATCGTACTTGTGACAGGTAGCTCTAATTAAAGATCTCCTTGACAAGATTTCGCGGGTAAAACCGTTCTCTTTATTCGACCGTCCAAAGCGGACTGTGAGCATAAAGAGTGAATCATTTAGATAATAAATATCCTTATGATTGAACCGTCAATTCATGAACCTGGAACAAGTGAATTTCAATTAATATTTTCACCATTGTTGCTTTCTAGTTGTCACGAGCTCGATTCTAATAGCTCTTGCTTGTCACCTACCACAGTCTTGTTTGATGTTAACACTGGAAGGATTTCCACTCTTCACTGTTAACACGAAAGAGTGCCACTCTGAGTGTTCTGGCAAGATCACTTGGATTTTGCGTAGAGGCCCTAGAACAAGTTTAATCTCAGCTAAGAGTCAAACCATCGTTTCTTTCCAGTTATCACAAGATTAGTTCTTAAAGAACCGCACGTGTCACCTACCTTGAGCTTGTTTGATGTTGGCTCAAGCAGGATTTCCATCTTCATTGTAATACTTTGGTATCACTCAGATGTTCTGGCAATATTACAAGAATATTGCGTAGGACTAAAAAAAATCTTTCTTGTTTTAAAAATTGTGTCCTAATGAGACTTTTGATGATCTCGTGGCTCTAGACTCAATAGTGCATTTTGTTTTGGTGAGCGGAGGCTGGAGAGGATTGCCACCTTTTCAATATCAATTTATTCGGAGTGAATAAACCAATAGATAACGTGTTAAACTCCGTGACATTAAAACAAATATCTTTTGAGAGATATTTGAGTTGGCTGGGAGGGGTTGTGCATCGCATCACTGGGTCCATGATGCTTTCGTCTTCAAGATGAGTTGACCCGGTTTCTGCCTAAGTTGTAAGGAGGGCTTCTTTCTTTACACCCTTTATCTTTACATTTCTTTTTCATTCTTCAACCCCTTCAATGCTTACCAATACATCATCACTAGCACCTTATTATGATTGTTCCAGTGCTAGCATCAGTACTTGGTCGGCATTCAGCTACGTTCATAATCCAATCCCCATCTTTCCTAAGGACTTCTATTTTCTAACTATGGAATTGTCCTTGGGAAGATTCCTCCGGTTCTGGAAGAATCATTGGACTAGTACCTAATCCTACCACTCTTTTGTCACCACAACCGTCGTGAGTTAAGTGTGTTTTGGGTAAGTATTTATCTCCATGAAAATTCCTTAAAATCACTAAGGTACTTGTGATATAAATATCAAGAGTTTTTATACCTTCAGCGTTTTTGACAACAAAATGCTCCCCCTTAACATATTCATAGCACATATCAAGTTGGATTTTCTATTAAGCTTTTTTTTCCATTTTTAGCTACGTGTATTTACAAGTCTCCTTAATCCCATTTTCTCCCCTTATCCAAGATGTTAATAATCAATATTTTGGATATTAATGGATTAACCGGTCTTTGGGTAACAAAATGAAATTGGTTGATGGCCATAGAACATGTTAATGCTCCCCCCAATTTAATGAGAGTTAGTTGTAGTGCTTGAGTACAATATATGTTGAAAGATTTAAAATCTCGTGAGAAATTTTAAAAAATATCATACTTTCACACTACAACAAGCCACAAAAGCCTAATGCACATATTATATACATATTCACAAGTGAGTGTATGGAGTTGACCTGATGTAGTACGATCACCATGTTTAAATGGATCGTTCCATAAGCCTATGGTGAAATCCATATGGCCTGCCACCCACGAATCATTCCAGACTGCGGATCAACCGTCGTTCCCTTAACTTCTCCTCAATCTTCTGGATGGTGTAGTTGGCACTCTTGATAAACCTGCTTGTCCATTGATACTTTACTTCTGGAAGGCCTTGGTTGGAATTGAGCATCAGCAGCTTGTCACGAACATGCTTAAGGGTACCATCGCTGAATTTGTGTAGTTTTGATATTCTCATATATTGCTTCACCTCTGCTTCATTCAGGTAGAAGATGCCCATTTCCGGTTTAAGTGTACCCATGTATGGCTTCTTATCTTGGTGATAATGACTCAAAGGCGTTGTGTGAGGACGTTGCAGATTTAGCCTGGATTGATAACTCTCCACACCAAGTTGTAAGTCTTCAACCCGACGCTTGATCACAACTCTTCGAGTATATTGGCGAATGTTGGAGCTTAAGGCAATGACATCTTCAGATTCTAGGTGAGGGACCTTGCCTTGAGCCAAGATAAGTAGAAAATCTTCAATATCTTCAAGACATTGAAATTGGAGATCCCCTTCACTTACACCATAAATCTTACCGTCATCTCATTTGAATCTGATCTCTTGCAAGTATGCATATCCGAATATCTGTAGAATAGTAACTCCATGTATGCTTATAATTTGACGGTTTGAAGTGATGAGTTTACCTTTTTTCTCATGATTAAATAAGTTGTAAGCCAACCTCTTCTTTCCATACCAATAAGAGATACCTAGTTCCGCATATGGATCGTATGCTTTAACAAGCTTTCTACTCCATAGGGTTGGAACCTTATCTTCAATCCAAGAAACATTCTCCAAGTTTACTGCCTTGCCCATGGTTAATGATGTAGCGTACTAATTCGCACCGTTTTCTAAGTAATCAAGGTCACGGTTGACAAAGTACTGCATTAGGAGGTGCTTGGTTGCAGTAATGGCAGAAGCTATTAATGGAAGAAGTACTGGAGCTTGTTCACCTGAAACTCTTGATTTCATTGCTTTCATGAGCTCATTGGTGTGATATGCTCCCTTATCTTTGGCAATCTTCATAGTATCCCAAAAGCTTTTATATTAAAGCATGGTTTGAAGTACATTTGGATCCATGGTAGGTACTCCATATTTGTCCACAAGGAATCCAGAGAAGTCGATTCGATTATTAAGAAATTGTGTAAGATCCTCCTTTTCATGGTTAGAGATTGTACGTACAGTTGCTGCTTGTGTGAGCCAGAGCTGCTCTGGAATAGTCTCGTCAACATTGAACATATAAGTAAAATCAGGATCTGGTTGAGTTGTATCTTCAATATCCATATCGGTGAAGTGTTGAACAGGTGTTGGAAGTGGAGAGCGATGTTCCACAGACGATATCGATTCGTCTTCATACATTGGTTCGTCTTCGTGTACTGGTTCTACAGGTTCTATTGGTGAAAAATTAGTAAGAACCGGTTCAGTGGACTTACTTGTGTCTTTAGATGAAGATTCTCTGGAGATGAATTTGCCATAGAGATTCTTTTGACGTTTTCTCTATTGCCATCATCACTGGTTAGTGATACGCACGGTGAATCCTCCTTGTTGTTGTCATTAGTTTCATCATCCCCGTCATCGTCTTTGTTTTCACTATCCTTTTGTGCTTTATCACCAACCTTTTCTTTGGTACCGACATCACTTTCTTCCTCATCATCTTCACCCTTCTCTTACTCTTCGCCATTTTTACCCGTATCCTCACCATTATCACCCTTTCCAATACCATTCCCATCACCATTATCACCATCATTATCCTCATCGCTATCACTATCATCATCCTCATCCTCCCCGTCATCCTCATCCTCTTCATCCACTTCCTCTTCTTCCTCATCCTCTACGTCATCCTCACCCTCTTCTTCATTCTTATCAGAAGTGTCTTTCTCCTCCTCATCATCCTCTTCCTATTCTTCATCATTGACTTCCTCATCCTCATTTTCAGGCTCTTGACGTTTCCTTTTCTTTGAGGATTGAGTAACTTCAGTGTCTTCCAATGGTGATGTGTTAGAAGCTTCCAATATTGCTTTAGCAAGAGCTCTCTGCAGCTTGTGTTGAGCCTTTGTTTTTTGTAACTCAATCGTGGTTAATCGAGTCTCCAAAGTCTTAATTAACACAAGGTTGGTAAGGCCTTTTGTTAGTAATGCTGGAAGCTCCTGATGAGCACATGACTTGACTTCACTTTGGATGATGTGAGTCATAGTGTCATTAATGGAGTCGATGAAGGCAAGATTTTCTTTGTCACGTTCTTCTTTTTCGGCAATAAACTCCTCATGCTGCTTTGTAAGTTTTTGACGATGACATATATCTCCTGAAGTTTGGAATTGTCAAGTTGTTGTGCTCTGAGGGCTCGTGTAGCAGAATTAGCGATCGATGCATTCATCTTTTCAATCTGTTTAGCCTGAACCTCCAAGTGTTTTTGAAGGTTCTGAATGATTGCATCATTGGCAGTGAGAAATGGATTGGAGGTAGATGATACTTGTTGTACTGTTGATGGTGGAGGAGTTACCACGAGTGTTAGAGGGGTTGTGGATGGTACAAGTTGTGGGGTGGTGGTTAGTACAGGTTGTTGGATGATTGGTGGCGGTGTCAGGACAGTCATTTGGGCGGTGGTTGGTACTGGTTGTGGGGTGGTGGTTGATACTGGTTGTAGGGTTTCGATTGTGGGTTCAATCAGGGGAACGGTTGTCACAACGGTGCTAAACAATGGTGGCAGAGGAAGTGTTTGTTGTGTTGTGGGAGTCAACGTCATGTGAGAGTCGTCTGATGTGATCATTGTTGATGGAGTGGGAAGTGGTTTGCTGAGGTTGACGTCCCTGTACAAAGTAGTTTCCATATCATCTTCTCCCCCACCTTCTAGAGTTTGTTCTTCATAATCATAGTTGAAAAGATTCTCTATGTCTTCCTCATCTTGGATTTCTTCATCGGTAGAACTGTCTGGATTTCCAAAAGCTGCACGGGCTATTTCTTCAGGAGTCTTTGATCTAGAACCACTACCTTTTTTCTTAGCAAGTAATTCCAACAGACTCTAGTGAAGTGTTATTCTTATCCTTTTGTCTTCAGACATTGATGCTGTAGTATCTTCTTCCTCTTCATGTTCATCATGGAGTTGCTCTTTCCCTTTAGCCTTGCCTTTAGCTTTGGGTGAAGAAGTCTTTTGGCGCTTGGCTATGATTTTCTTCCTTTTACTATTTTGCTTAGCAGATGGATATTCGTTTGATCTTTTTTATCTGTGCCTCAATATCCCTGAGCAACTCTTTGTATGGATCACTCTCCTTGATCCCTTCATTGATCATAACATCGGGCACGAGAGCTGGACGTAGTAAGTACTTTATGGAAAGACCGTCAACATTCATATGATCCATCACATAATCTTTATCTGGTGTATGGTAGAAAAAGTTCCTACGAGTATCAATAGATGGGTTACTCTTCATGAAATGATTGATGATGAGCTTTGTGAACCATGGAAATGGAATATGCATAGACTTCTTCTTGGTACTAGTGAACTGGTAGCAAAATTCATCCCAAAGTAGTAGGGCATAATCCACTTTAGCTCCAGTGTAGAAACCCCAAAATATATGAGCCTGAGGGGGTCTCATTGTGTCTAATCCACGAGACTTTAAAGTGAAGCATTGGACAATGATGGTGAAGATTGCTTTCCACGGTTGCCCGATGTGTGAAGTGTGAAACTGAGAAAAATTACGAATCTATCCCTCATAGTTCAGAAGTCGAATTACTCTAAGTATCTCTATAGTATCTGGGTTAGGCACATGCTGTTCTCCTTTTGCTAACCTAGTGAACTTGAAAAATTTCCTAAATTGACTCACGTCAAGCATCATTTTCTTCTTATTGAGCATGAAGGTGATAATCTTCTTTGATAATTGTTTTTCCTGTGAGATTGACGTTGTTGCCCAAAACTCGTGCATATAGACTTCAGGAACTGATGCAATGGCTCTTAGGGCATCCTTCAGGGGTGACATGTCCAGGATATCCATTGCGACTTTGAAGGCTGCAAAAGTTGGGTCAAAGTTATCTTTTAGACGAAAGCTGTACTCTATAGGTGGCAGCCTGTCACTGAGTGGAACGAGTGAAAGATCGAGTTGTAGTTGTTGTTCTTCGATGATCGACATTTTCCTGCTTAAAAAACAACATATGCAAATGATAGATAAAGAATTATATATATCATACATCATGTAGTCATTTTGCATGGAGAAACGTGTCAAGTCACATAAATTTGCTTGATGACGTTTTCTAAGAATAAATCCTAAGTCATTTTATACTTAGCATATCAAATGTTGTCGGATTAAACTTAGAGTAACATGCATTATGTCAAATTTGAGAAGAATCAACACTTAGCAATTTTTATGTTTAAAACTCTTAGTGTCGCAATGTTCATATTTAAACATCTCTCAATGTCTATGAGTCCACTTATCGCAATGTGGTCATATGATACTTATCGCAATGATGCATAGTTGTCACAACGTCAAAACATAGACATATCGCAATGTAAACACATGTATCGCAAAGTCAGTCTGTCGGAATGTCAATCCTGTCGCAATGTCTATATATATCTCATGTATCGCAATGTTTATCATTCAAACATTTTGCAATGACAGTCAAACATTTCCATCGCAATAACATTCAAACATTTCCATCGCAATAACAATACAATATCCATCGCAATAACAATACAATATCCATCGCCATACCAAAATCCATCGTAATACAATATCCATACCAAATCCATCGCAATGTCACTAGTGACATGTCGCAATGTGCAACGCAATGCAATGACACATCGCAATATCTTTGCAATGTTCATCGCAATACATGACGGAAATTACGAGGCAAAGATGTTGGATTCGATTACGAGTTCGATACTATGATTTAAGCAAAACCATTCAAAACCTTTGTTTATATAAGCTATATAAACGAATCCCCTCAATCAATTTCATCTTTCATAACACTGTAAAATTCGAAACCCTAATCTTACTAGAATCAAGATATGTGGTTCGTTTGAATGAATGACACAAGTGATAAACATAGATAATTATATATGACAAATACCTATATTTGGAAGAAAGATCACAACAGATAAGCAAGGAGATATCAAAGCTTGGGAGTATGACTATGGCGGCAATGATAGAGAGATAATGTGTTTGTGTTTTTGCGATAAAGGAGAAAGGGAACCAGGGGAGGGTGTTTTGACTTTGGTCAACACAAAAGCTTTTTGCAAAATTTGCATTTTGGCCCCCCCCCCCCCCCCCATTTTGAACCAAGTGAAAACATGGAACAAAACTCCCGTTACTTCTTAACTTTCTTGATAAAACGAACACATCACTAACGCACCTACCTTTATGACTTAAGGCATATGAGATATAACCTAAGGCCAATTCAGTTCCACATACATAAGGCACACATAGCACATAAGGCACACATAAGGCACACATAAGGCATTTTTCTGAAAATACATTTTGAAGACCAATTTGAAATCCAAGATGAAAAGGCATTTTCTCCCCCCTTAAACTCTGACCCGTTTTCTATTTAAAGAGATGTAGTTATTGTTTAAAGAGTCAAACAAAATGAAGACATTTTCCGTCAAGTGATTTTAAGAAACGATTCTGGTGGCAATAAGATTTCTCTTATTTTAACAAAAAAGTGCACTGAAGCATACACAAGTTTGTGTTAGACCAAGTTATAAAGTAAACTTGATCCTTTACAAGGTTTTAAAGTAAACCTTGCCCGACAAAATTAATTCCCGTTGTGAGCCAAGGTTTTCAAAAGAAATTTGTGACTTTAATGCGAAAAGCGGGTTGCAGTCAGAAATAACTACAAGCCATATGGGCATTTTTAAAATATGTACAACTTTCAATGGACTCTATTTATGGCATCGTGTCAATTTTAATCGACATTTCTAAGGTCGTAAATATTACCGTACTAAAAGACATGCCCAATTTAAAATGAAAAATATTTTTGCATTTTCTTGATTTTATATTTTATGGTTTTGTAGGTTTTATATTTTTTGTAGTTTCTTTTTGATGGTTTTTATATATATATATATACGACAATATACATGATCACGATAAAAGGATACTCGAGAATAGTTTACCACCACTATTATGCATATTCTTCTGCCAACTCCTGAAGAGTCACCGGTGAGAATGATTTCATGCCCAACTTGTCGATCAAAAACTCGATACGTCCTCGATCTAAAGCCTTTGTGAACATGTCAGCCAGCTGATACTCAGTGTTGACAAAATACAGCTCGATCACTCCATTCTCCACTTGCTCTTTGATAAAATGGTAGCGTATGTCAATATGCTTCGCTCGGGAGTGTTGAACGTATTTGCAACAAAGGTCAATGGCGCTTTTATTGTCATAGTACATCGTAATTTTGTTGAATCCAAGTCCGTAGTCAGTCAATTGTGATCTCATCCATAGGACTTGAGCACAAAAACCGGACATGGCAATGTATTCCGACTCTGTACTTGATATCGCAACACGTTTCTGCCTTTTAGATGCCCAACTAATCAGTCTATCTCCAAGAAGTTACACACTGCCTGAAGTGCTATGTCTAGTATCTTGAAACCCAGCATGATCCGCATCTGCATATGATATTAGAGCAATAGAGGAGTCCTTCGGATACTAGAGACCACGATGAAGTGTTCCTTTAAGGCACCGAAAGATCCTTTTCATAACATGTAAGTGATTTTCGGTAGGCCGAGCTTGATACCGGGCACATATGCATATAGCAAATTGCAAATCAGGCCTGCTAGCAGTCAGATAGAGAAGGGTGCCGATCATTTCACGATAAAGTTTAGGATCGACAGCAATCCCATCCCTATCTTCATTCAACTTGGATCTCTCCACCATTGGAGTATCCTCGGGGTCACAGTTTTTAAAGTGATACTTTTTCAAAGATTCAAGAGCATATTTGGACTGATTTATGAAGATGCCTCTGGGATTTTGAGAATTTTGTAACCCTAAGAAAAATGAAATTTTTCCCATCATTAACATCTTAAAGCGTGTGGACATGATTTTCTCAAAATGGTCAGACAATCTTTGAGTAGTGGCAGCAAATATTATATCATCAACATAAATTTGTACCAATATCATGTCGTTGTCCTCCCTGAGAATGAACAATGTCGGGTCCACTTTGCCTTTGGAGAAGCCTTCTGAGATGAGATAAGACGATAGGATATCGTACTACGCGCGTGGAGCTTGTTTCAACCCATAAAGAGCCTTCTTGAGCTTATACACGTGATTAGGATACTCCGAGTTGAAGAATCCATTCGGCTGGCTTACATAGACATCTTCCCTTAATTCGCCATTGACAAATGTCGTCTTAACATCCATTTGGTAGACGATCATATTCATGTGGGCAGCATAAGCGAGGAATAGTCTAATCGCCTCCAATCTTACAACAGGAGCAAAAGATTCTTCAAAGTCAATACCCAATGCTTGTTTATAACCTCACGCAACCAATCTAGCCTTGTTCTTTAACACACCACCCAACTCATCGAGTTTAACCTTAAAAACCCACAACAAAGTAACAATGTCAACTTTGTCGGGTAGAGGAACTAATTCGCATACTTCAAGTCGCTGAAATTTATTAAGTTCCTCTTGCAGAGATTCAATCCAAGATGATTGTGTCATGGCTTGTTGCTAAGTTTTAGGTTCAACCTCGGAGAGAAATGCATCAAAATAGCAGTATAATGCATGTTCTTGTAGTTGATAGCGTGTGGAAAGTGGTCGATCGACGTCACCAATAATATTCCGTATTGGGTGATCCTTTGTCCATTTGGTGTTGTGATTTTCAATCCGTGGTGGTCTGGAGTGAACGATTGCAGGAGCTTCCTCTGAGGTAGACGCATTGTTAGGGTTTTCGAGTATTTGTAAACCAAAAAAAGGAAGCTCTTGTAGGTGAGCAATTTCCAAATCGTGATTATCATAATCCTCTTCAACATCATCAGGAGCGAGTGGAGGTGTTTGATTTGGGTGTAGTTTGAGAATTTTTGGGGGATGGTGCATCCATTTCAGTAGTAACTATAGATGCATCAGATTGATTTCCATTATCTTGAGAAACAACTTCGGGAATTGGAGCTACTACTGCAGGTTCTAGAGAATCATCACGTGGAGGATCAAAGAATTCATCAAGAATAGGTTGAAATAACTCATCCCACTCGAGCCTTTTAGGTGGTGTAAATGATGGAGAAGTAGGATTGTTGGGAATTAATCCGGAACTAATAGTACCGGTTCCCATCTCATGAAGTGCGGGTTCAGAGCTGCGTTGCTCAGAAGCCATCGCTGTCAGCTCATCAAAATCGACATCAATAGTTTCTATTATCTTTCCAAGATGACGATTATAAATCCGGTAAGCTTTCTTTGCGGGTGAATAACCAATGAAAATTCCTATATCAGCCTTCGGTTGAAGTTTGCCCATATTCTTTGTAAAACCCGCATTAAAAACCTATGAACAGTACATGTGAACAGTAACTTACGAAAACACGGTAAAATTTAAACTTTCCATTTATAATATTAATACACGTGTCACGACAATAAATAACGAACAATCATGAATATTATAAATGTGACACGATCACGAATACCAAAATCACGAATAATAAATCATGAACACACACGTTAATTATTTAACACACGGAAAATTACAGGTTTACCCCATGGTGGGCCCTATGCCGCGGGTAGACAAAGAGAGGATGCCAAGTGGGCCTCTTTGGCCCAAAATTGTTTTTAATAAAAACATCTAGAGGAAACCTTTTTCATTATTTTAGGTTTACAGAAAAATTAATCTCTCTCTCTCTCTCTCTCTTCGACCTTGTGTCGCCGGCCACATCAAGAAAAAAGGCAAACCCGAACGATTTTTGTGTTTGTATAATTATTCGTGATCACCTCGTCATTCTACACGCATTGGTATATTCAAAAATCTTTTCTTTTCATTTTTATTTTCTTATGATTTCATGTTTAAAATTAATTAATCACATGAACATGTAAAGGAATAACCTAGGATTAATTAATTTTGCCAAGGGTGCGTTTGGTTTGTGGTTTGGACCTGCCGAGACACCGAGACCCCAAGGAGGGTGCTCGGATTGTCTTATTTCACCACCACCGAGACCATAAAGGTCTCGGCTTGGTTTGGTTTTGGGTCGGCGCAACAAGGAAGCCCCGATCATGGGTCGGGATGTGTTTGTGTGTTCGGTTTGTGTGCACTGAGGCACCACCGAGACCCATTAGGGGGCTCAGTGGGTTTTTGTTATTCGGACCCGAGACCAAGAAACCCCGACACTAGGTCGGGGTATGTTTTGCATAGTTGGTTGATTTGTTTAGTGTCAATCGAGACCCCTCCAAGGTCTTGGTGGGACTTTGTTTATAGCTCATTTGGTTCGGCTTAATTAGAGCACGGGCTCGGGATTCGAGTATTTTTTTAAAAACTATTTTTATAAATCATGTCATATTAAACTTTAGGTTAATTAATTTATTAAATTAATTCATGTATAACCTAAGGTATTTATACTTAGTCATTTTAATTAAAACATGTATTTTAATTAAAATCATATAACGTATAGTTTAATTAAATTAACCAGTTATTTAATTATTAAGCTATAACCATGACTTGTATTGTACTCATTTAACTTCACTTATTATTTATAATTCAGCTTAATTCTTTATGGAAACTTACTGTTTTTGGGAACTTTCTATTTTTGGAAACTTACTATTTATGGAAACCTGCTATTTTTAGAAAGTTACTTAGTATCACAATAAAAGTATTATAATACACTAATACATGAATAATACACAATAGAACATCAGAATAACAACAGTTAACACAGTAAACAGTAAAACATGACAGAATACGTATAACAAGCTAATAACACATGGAACCAGTAAAAACACATGTAATTCAGACAACTCATACACGTCCATATTTCTTATGTAGTGTTATCCGACAAGGCGGATTAGTCTTCATCGTTTCCGTTAGCTTCTACTGGATATAAGGTATGGATTTCCCGTCCTTCAGTAAGGACAATCTCTTCCTTTATTAGGATTTCCCGTATGCAGCCAACTGTTTTCCCCAATAGTTACAGATTAAATGCTTATGTTTATTAGTTACGTTAGCCATATACATGCATGACCAGTTTCACCTAGTTATAAAGGTACCATAACCATAACACTAGAGGAACTAGTGTTATGACTTCACCACGGCGGAGTGATAGCTCGTGGCGTCCCTTTTCAGTTATTTGGCCATTTTATTATTATATTATCATGTGGGGCGTATGGGTGCATCCTAGTTACATGTTTCAGTCAGGATTTCATGATGAATGTGGTGTATGCCTTGCATCCTTCACAAGGATTTGATCCCTCATACCCACTTACCAGTTAATTAGAGGCAACCCCTCTAATTGCATGATGAGGTCTCCCTTCCAAGTATTCATGCACGTTGTTGACCTCATGACCTATATTGGCTATTATGGTACATTAACTAATACAAATTTTCATAAGTAACATAAGCTATGTTTTCAGAACTAAAACCAGTTAACATGACAGACAACTAGGTTTTCTAGGACTTATTCATTTCCGCTACCATTCATGCGTAGTATTCTTTATATGCTTCCATATTCTATGTTTTTTTCCATGCTTTATGGTATATCCGTGCACTGAGCGTTATGCTCAGCCGTCTACTTTTCCATGTTCTCAAACGGCAGGTACCCAAGGACGCAAGTAGGAACTTCAAAGTATGTGCATTCGGAAGCTATCCGGCCTCTTTTACCTTATGCATTTATTCCTACTTTATCATACTTTACTTCTTTCGGACATTGTTTAGTCCTTTCCATTTACAGTACTTATATTGCTTGTGTGTGAGTTACTAGACTACCGATGTTTGATTCCGGTATTTCTATTTATGGTCATGAATGTTTAGATATTTACCTTGCATGCTTTGATGATACGCCATAATTTACTGTAGCACTCTATCCTAATAAACGGGGTGTTACAATTATGGTATTAGAGCCAAGGTTTCGACCTATAGCTCTATAAAAATGACCTGTGACTTACGGGTAGTCACCAGAACTGACAACTGGTTTTCATGCATTCATTCATTTTCATTTTTATTTCATGCATTCATATCATTGTAGCAGGTTTATGACTAAGTAATGGTTGGTACAGGACTGGCCCTATTTAGTCGCAGGTGCTTTTATCGAAACTTTTAACTTTGGGACCGACCCATTGGCGTCCCCGCGCCGTGTCTTTTGTTTTGTGTGAACTGACCATAGGCGTTCACTCCCGTTCATATAAAAGTTTTATAAATTGCATCATGCATTTTTACATTGTTTCATGCATTATAAGCTGCTTCTTTGATTCATACATTGTTCATGCATTCTTATGTTATCTCATTTCAGATTTATGATTTATGTTGCATTATGTTGTTTAAACTGTCAGATGGTGAACAATCGTAATACTCCAGATTTGACAGCAACTGTCAATGCAGCTCTATAAGCCCTCCTTCCCCAACTTCGCAATGAAACCAGAGATGAACTTCAGGCGGAATTCCAGGCTCATGGTAATCACAACAACCCTCTCCTCCTCCACCGGTTACTCTTATGACTTGGTTGGCGAGATTCAACAAACAGCGACCCCGTTCGTTTGATCAGACTGACAGCCCCAACGAGGCTGAAGCTTGGATTTCTCACATCGAGAAGATTTTCGATGCAATGGGTTGTGATAGTTTTTTCAAGGCAAGACTGGCTTGTTATAAGTTTGAAGGTGATGTGCTGCAGTGGTGGAAATCGGTCAAGTAGTCCAACGGTGGTGACAATTGGGTTGCACAACTGACATGGGACCGGTTTAAGGAGCTCTTCCTTAATCAGTACTTTCCACATGCTGAACAAGAGAAGCTCAAGAGAGACTACCATAGCATTCAGCAGATTGCTGGTGAAAACAACAATGAATTCATGCAAAGGTTTCTCCGGTTAGCAGGTTTTCTGGGTCCAGCCGCAGGAACTGCTGCGGAGCAGGCTGAGAAGTTCCGCTGGGCACTTCGCACTTCGGCTGCCAACAACTTGGTATGTGCTACTTTCAATACAGTGGCACAGGTGGCCGATGCAGCCCGTAAGATCGAGATGCTTCAGGAACGAGAGGAGTTCGGTGATGACAGAGCAGTGAAGAGGTATCGTCAATCACCAATTGTAAACAATTCATTTCCATCAGTATTATTCATTTCATATAAACCTCTGTTAAACAATATATATATTCTAGGTAGAAGACTGACGACCGTAAGCCTGCGGCCGCTCAGCAGTAAGCATCCAAGGGAAACGGTCAGACTAATGACCGTTCTGGTTCGGAGAGGCGTGGCGGTAACGATAGTTACCGTAACAACTCGAACAACAACAGGTCTCTACATTAACCTTCTTTCATGTTGAACTATCTTATGTTATGGTATTCTGACACTCCAACAATTGTTAATTCAGGAACAATGGTAACGGCAGGGATCAGGACCGTTGGGGTTCACAGCCTAACCGTTCTACCTCATCTGGTAAATTTTACACCTTCTATGTAATCATGTTTATGTTCCATGATCATGTCTCACATGAAATCCTTAACCAGGCTCTCAGCTAACTAGGACGTCTGCTAGAGGATTCACGCATCCTATATGTCCTACTTGTTCGCGCAGGAACTCTGGTATTGTCGCCGAGGTACTAGTGGTTGTTTCAAGTGTGGCCAACAAGGCCATCAGCAGAAGGACTGTCACTAAGGTGAGATAGAAGGCACCTCTGGACACGCCGACACTAAGCCACCTCCTACTTCTGGTCGCGTGTTTACTACTACTCGAGATTAGGCGAATAAGACTTCAGTTACCATCACCAAAAATCTCTTTATTAATGGTTTGGCAGCATGTGTTCTATTTGATACTAGAGCGACGCATTTAGTCGTGTCCACTACTTTTTCTGTACGTGTTAGGATTTCCCCGATGCCATTAGATAACGCCTTATGCATTTCCATGCCACTTAGGGACTCTGTACGAATCACTCAAGTGTACAGATATCTTCCCCTAGAATTTGATGACAAGATCCGTAGAGTTGACGCACTTCCTTTGGACATGTGCGATTTTGACTTGATTTTGGGCATGGACTGGTTATCCAAACACCAGGCCACGATTGACTGCCACACTTATCGGGTTATCTTCGGTGATGTTAAATCTCCAGAGTACATACACCATGATTTTCTACCAGGGAGGTCAGTACAAATTATTTCATCCATAGAGGCATGTGCATTGCTATCACACTGCTGTCAGGGCTTCATAGCCAATATTCATGACATTACTACCGAGTCTCCATTGATCCAAGATCAGCCTATTGTGTCAGAGTTTCCTGACGTATTTCCAGATGAACTTCCGGGCATACCACCTGTTCGCGAAGTCGAGTTTGGAATCGAGCTCATACAGGTGCAGAGCCAATTTCCAAAGCTCCTTACCATATGGATCCTATAGAGCTTAAGGAACTAAAAGATCAGCTGCAGAAACTTCTGGAACGAGGTTTCATCCGTTCCAGTGCATCGCCATGGGGTGCAGCGGTACTGTTCGTGAGGAAGAAAGACGGCAACATGCGTTTATGTATAGACTATAGTGAGCTGAACAAGATCACGATCATGAATCGTTATCCTTTGCCGCGAATTGATGACCTATTCTATCAACTTCAAGGCGCCATGCATTTCCCTAATATCGATCTGAGGTCCGGCTACCATCAGTTATGGGTTAAAGAGCAGGATATCTCCAAGACTGCTTTCCGTACACGTTATGGGTACTACGAGTTCGTAGTCATGCCATTCGGACTCACTAATGCTCCAGCTGTCTTCATGGATTTGATGAAACATGTCTTCTATGAGTTTCTGGACAAGTTCGTTATTGTGTTCATTGATGAGATCCTGATATCTCCAAATCCAGGGAGGAACATGAGGAACACCTTCGTACAGTCTTACAGATTCTTCGTCAGAAGCAGCTGTACACCAAGTTCTCTAAGTGTGAGTTCTGGTTAACCAAGGTGGCATTTCTGGGCCATATTGTATCTGCAGAGGGGATCACCATGAATCCTACCAAGGCTGAAGCTATCACTAAATGGCCGAGACCTACATCTGCAACAGAAGTTAGAAGTTTTCTGGGTTTAGCTGGCTACTACCGCAGATTTGTAGAGAACTTTTCACGGTTAGCCTTACCTTTGACTAAGCTGATGAGGAAAGGAGAGAAATTCGTCTGGACGGAAGAGCGAGAGAAGAGCTTTGAAGATCTTAAGCAGAAGTTAGTGATTGTACCTATTCTTACTTTCCTATCTGGCTCAGGTGGATTTCAGATATATAGTGACGCTTCAGGAAAGGGTTTAGGCTGCGTTCTCATGCAACATGGGAAGGTTATTGCATACGCATCACGACAGCTGAAACCTTATGAAGAAAACTATCCTACTCACGATTTAGAGCTTGCAGTAGTTGTTTTCGTGTTGAAGATCTAGAGACATTATTTGTATGGTGAATCATGTGACATATTCACCGACCACAAGAGTCTCAAGTACATCTTCACCCAAAAGGAACTAAACATGAAACAGAGGAGATGGTTAGAGCTATTGAAAGACTACGACACCAACACTCAGTACCATCCTGGTAAGGCGAATGTGGTGGCAAATGCTCTAAGCAGAAGGTCGGGTATGATTGCTGGAATTTGGATTACAAAGGAGATCATTCGTGAACTAGACATGATAACATCGAGTTTTGTGTACGAGGACAGCACGGTTACTGGGCTAATCTTAGAGTGGAACCAGACTTACTTTCTAGGATCAAGGAAGCTCAGAAGGACGATGGTGAGATTTAGGCTATCATTCAAAACCTTGATCAGCAGACGGAGTTTTGTGTTAACGACGACGGTATCTTATGGCAGGGCACTAGACTAGTGGTTCCTGATGACTCTACCCTCAGGGAAGCTGTGTTGACTGAGGCTCACAGTTCTCCGTTTACCATACATCCTGGTTCTACCAAGATGTACCACGACATCAAGCAACACTTTTAGTGGAGTGGTATGAAGCAGGATGTTGCCACCTTCGTTTCTAAGTGTTTGATCTGCCAGCAGTTAAAGATCGAGCATCATCGAGCTAGTGGTTTACTACAACCATTAGATATTCCAGCATGGAAGTGGGACAAAATCTCCATGGATTTTGTTACTGGTCTTCCGGTTACACAGAAGAAGAATGACGCTATCTGGGTCATTGTGGATAGGTTGACTAAATCTGCTCATTTTCTGCTGATTCACAAGGAGCATCCAGTCAGCAAATTAGCAGACACATTCCAGAGGGAGATCATGAGACTGCATGGCACTCCATCAGAAATCATCTCTGACAAAGATCCCCATTTCACATCACGTTTCTGGCAAAGTCTGTAGAAAGCTTAGGGCACCAGACTTAAGCTCAGCACTGCCTTTCATCCTTGGACCGACGGACATTCGGAACGTACCATTTAGACATTGGAGGACATGTTGCGATCGTGTGCTCTAGAATGGTCAGGAAGCTGGGATGATTATATATTCCTAGTAGAATTCGCATACAACAACAGCTGGCACGCTAGCATCAAGTGTGCTCCCTTTGAGATGTTGTATGGCAGAAAGTGTCGCGCTCCAATCTGCTGGGATCAAGTGGGCGAACGACTGCTTGAAGGTCCATAGATGATTGAAGTGACCAATGAGAAGGTCATTGTCGCCAAGTCAACACTTCAGGAAGCTCGTGCTCGTCAGAAGAGCTATGCTGATAAACGTCGTAGAGATGTGTCTTTCAACGTGGGTGATCACGTTTTCCTCAAGGTATCACCTGCACGAGGAGTTAGATGTTTTGGAATCAGATGGAAGCTCATTCCTCGCTTCATCGGACCGTTCGACATCATAGAACGCGTTGGTGAAGGGTCATACCGTTTAGCGTTACCGCCTCAGCTATCACACGTTCACAACGTGTTCCATGTGTCCTTACTCAGAGGATACAACTATTATCCAGTTCATGTTATCCAGTATCCACTTGATCAGATTCGAGAGGATCTTTCATATGTCGAAGAACCTGAGAAAGTTCTTGAGCGACAAGATCGTGTCATGCGGAGGAAGACGATCCCTTTCGTCAAAATCCTCTGGAGGGATCATCCTGAGCGGGAAGCCACTTGGGAGACGGAGGAGTCTATACGGACTTCTTACCCTCATTTCCAGTTCTAATCCGGGTATGTTTTCTTTCAGTTTACGTTTCTCCAATTCGAGGACGAATTATTCTTTTGGAGGGGAAGAGTTGTAAAACCCGCATTAAAAACCTATGAACAGTACACGTGAACAGTAACTTACGAAAACACGGTAAAATTTAAACTTTCCATTTATAATATTAATACACGTGTCACGACAATAAATAACGAACAATCATGAATATTATAAATGTGACACGATCACGAATACCAAAATCACGAATAATAAATCACGAACACACACGTTAATTATTTAACACACGAAAAACTATGGGTTTACCCCATGGTGTGCCCTATGCCGCGGCTAGATAAAGAGAGGAGGCCAAGTGGGCCTTTTTGGCCCAAAACCAATTTTAATAAAAACATCTGGAGGAAACCTTTTTCGTTATTTTATGTTTACAGAAAAATAATATCTCTCTCTCTTGGACCTTGTGCCGCCGGCCACATCAAGAAAAAGGGCAAACCCGGACGATTTTCGTGTTTGTTTAATTATTCGTGATCACCTCGTCAATCTACACGCATTGGGTATATTCAAAAATCTTTTCTTTTCATTTTTATTTTCTTATGATTTCATGTTTAAAATTAATTAATCACATGAACATGTAAAGGAATAACCTAGGATTAATTAATTTTGTCAAGGGTGCGTTTGGTTTGTGGCTTGGACCGGCCGAGACACCGAGACCCCAAGGGGGTGCTCGGCTTGTCTTATTTCACCACTACCGAGACCATAAAGATCTCGGCTTGGTTTGGTGTTGGGTCGGAGCAGCAAGGAAACCCCGACCATGGGTCGGGGTGTGTTTGTGTTTTCGGTTAGTGTGCACCGAGGCACCACCGATACCCATTAGGGGCTCGGTGGGTTTTTGTTGTTAGGACCCGAGACCAAGAAACCCTACACTAGGTCGGGGTATGTTTTGCATGGTTGGTTGATTTGTTTAGTGTCAACCGAGACCCCTCCAAGGTCTCGGTGGGACTTTGTTTATAGCTTATTTGGTTCGGCTTAATTAGAACACGGGCTCGGGATTCGGGTTTTTTTATAAAAACTATTTTTATAAATCATGTCATATTAAACTTTAGGTTAATTAATTTATTAAATTAATTCATGTATAACCTAAGGTATTTATACTTAGTCATTTTAATTAAAACATGTATTTTAATTAAAATCATATAATATATAGTTTAATTAAATTAACCAATTATTTAATTATTAAGCTATAACCATGACTTGTATTGTACTAATTTAACTTCACTTATTATTTATAATTCAGCTTAATTCTAATTATGGAAACTTAATATTTTTGGGAACTTTCTATTTTTGGAAACTTCTATTTTTGGAAACTTACTATTTATAGAAACCTGCTATTTTTAGAAAGTTACTTAGTATTACAATACAAGTATTATAATACACTAATACATGAATAATACACAAAAGAACATCAGAATAACAACAGTTAACACAGTAAACAATAAAACATGACAGAATACGTATAACAAGCTAATAACACACGGAACCAGTAAAAACACATGTAATTCAGACAACTCATACACGTCCAAATTTCTTATGTAGTGTTATCTGTCAAGGCGGATTAGTCTTCATTGTTTCCGTTAACTTCTACTGGATATAAGGTACGGATTTCCCGTCCTTCAGTAAGGACAATCTCTTCCTTCATTTGGATTTCCCGTATGCAGCCAACTATTTTCCCCAGTAGTTACAGATTAAATGCTTATGAGTATTAGTTACCTTAGCCATATGCATGCATGACCAGTTTCACCTAGTTATGGATGTACCATAACCATAACACTAGAGGCACTAGTGTTATGACTTCACCACGGCGGAGTGATAGCTCGTGGCGTCCCTTTTCAGTTATTTGGCCATTTTATTAATATATTATCATGTGGGGCGTATGGGTGCATCCTAGTTACATGTTTTAGTCAAGATTTCATGGTGAATGTGGTGTGTGCCTTGCATCCTTCACAAGAAGCTGATCCCTCCTACCCACTTACCCGTTAATTAAAGGCAACCCCTCTAATTGCATGATGAGGTCTCTCCTCCAAGTATTCATGCACGTTGTTGAACTCATGACCTATATTGGCTATTATGGTACATTAACTAATACAGATTTTCATAAGTAACATAAGCTATGTTTTCAGAACTAAAACTAGTTAACATGACAAACAACTAGGTTTTCCAGTACTTATTCATTTCGGTTGCTATTCATGCTTAGTATTCTTTATATGCTCCCATATTCTATGTTTTTTTCCATGCTTTATGGTATATCCGTGCACTGAGCGTTATGCTCAGCCGTCTACTTTTCTATGTTCCCAAACGGCAGGTACCCAAGGACGCAAGTAGGAACTCCAGAGTATGTGTATTCGGATTGGAAGCTATCCGGCCTCTTTTACCTTATGCATTTATTCCTACTTTAACATACTTTACTTCTTTCGGACATTGTTTAGTCCTTTCCATTTACAGTACTTATATTGCTTGTGTGTGAGTTACTAGACTACCGATGTTTGATTCGGTATTTCTATTTATGGTCATGAATGTTTAGACATTTACCTTGCATGCTTTGATGATACGCCATAATTTAATGTAGCACTCTATCCTATTAAATGGGGTGTTACATTCTCACTATTTGTATTTGGATAACAAAGTGAACCAAACTCATGAAGAAATGATATATCGGGTTTACGTCCACGAAGAAGCTCATACGGTGTTTTTCCATGGCGCTTACGAATGATAGAGCGGTTTTGGGTATAACATGTTGTTGCCACTGCTTCAGCCCATAAGAATAAAGGAGCATTCGCATAAATCAACATAGTTCTAGCAACTTCCATAAGTGTACGATTACGTCTTTTCACGACACCGTTTTGTTGTGGAGTACGAGCAACTGAAGTTTCATGTGAAATACCGACCTCGTCATAGTAGTCTCGTAGAGTCTGATTAACGAACTCAGTGCCATTATCAGTTCGAATACGGCGAACAGTAGCATTAAGACGTATTTGGATCACCTTAAGAAATTTGATAATAAATTCTGGTGCTTGATCCTTTGTTGTTAAGAACTTTACCCATGTAAACTTGGAAAAATCATCCACCATGACGAGGATGTATTTCCTACCACTCACACTAGCCGTACGCATTGGCCCGCAAAGATCCATGTTCAAAAGATGTAGAATTTCCTGATTGGTGTCTTCAGCTTTAGGTTTGTAAGACTTCTTGGTGCTTTTCCCCAATGAACACGCGGAACATAAATGATCCTTGTTAAACTTGAGCTTTGGAAGACCACAAACAAGTTTGTTTTTAGCCAAATGGCTGATTGCATCAAAGTTAAGATGAGATAATCGTCGATGTCACAACCATGACTTGTGTAAAACCTCTGATTTTATCTTATTTACTTTGTCAACTGTTGTACTCACTATTTTTGGAATCTATGAAATTCCACTTTTATATGACTTATTAATAATCATATCCTTTTTGTCATACTATTATTTCATATTTATTTGTACATTTATAGGAACCTTTAGTCTTTACTGACTACATTGGCAATTGACTGGCCACATGATTGGACAATGACTCACCACCTCAGTACACACTTTTGATAAATTGTAACATTACTTACTTAATTTATTAAGTACCTGGATTTATATTTATATGTATATATTTACATATACCTCATACTATGAACAAACACCTATCACTTTAAAACAATGTCTATTATTACACGTTGTCATTTATTTATTTTGTTCAAGTAAAATAAATATAATGATATACTCATTATATACTTTCACCAAGTGATCTAAAGGTTTAACCAAAATACCTAGAAACTTTACAAATATCTACACTATAATACATGGACTATTATTAACTCCCAATTTTTATACAAGTCAACACATTTTTCCCAAAAATGCATGTGTAGCCGTGTATGTGTGCACATACACATCCATAATGGTTAGTAAACTTACAAGCAATCTCAAACATTAAGCATATGTACACTATGCTAAGTACTATGCTACTTACTTACCCCATACTCATTCCATACTTCACCATACATAATACACTATGCTTGTCATACTTTTGTCCCCCTTTGACCTTCACAAACACACGGCTAAACACAACATTGAAAGGGAAAACAAGTTGTTATTTTTGGCATGTGCATGAATATCTCAACATATCTCCAACACATCTTACAAGTATCTCACATAATCCTCCTAAGATTCATAGTACTACACTTGGATACTCATTGGATCTTCCTTTCCTAGTTATATCCGAATATAACTTGGATCTACAAAACACACAAACATAAAACACTTGAACTATCCTCACATCTCTCTCTCAAAACCCACGGCTATTTATTCTCTTCACCAAAAATATTTCAACACTCATTTACTCCTTCATTTACTAGCAAATCTATGTCTCCTTCATCTTCAATTCCAATCATTGTTACTCCTACAACAAGCTTGATCTCCAAGACAACTCCAAGGGTATTTACAAGGCTTAAAGGTCACGGCTAGGTTTTGAAATAGGCAACCACCATTGTTGAAAACAAGTCCAAGCTACTACTAGTTCACTTATTCACTCCTAGAACTATCTAACAAGTAAGTATCATGAAACCTACCTTTTTCTATATACCTTCATTAGCATACACTTGAACATATATACATATCTCTAGTAAAAACATAACCTAAAAACAAATATAAGAAACCCTAGACCATAGTAGGTCACGACATAAAATGATGTACCACTTTATGGGATGAAAAATCTTGTTAACTATGGTAACCACAACCTCATGAACATGATAAACTAGAAAATCACAAAACCTATGCATGTATATAAATTCTAGACGTGGGGTTTACCCAAATTTTTTGTTTGATGAATAACTTTGAAATATGGTTATAAGCCTAGAAATCATTAGATCTAGGTTACTACTAAACATGTTAACTAGTTTATCTTAATGGATTATAAGGCCCAATGAATAGTGTTTAATATAGTTAGGCCCATTAAGCCCACTATGTAAGCCCTATAGAATCTAGGAGCCCATAAAGCCCACTAGGATAATCAAACTAAAAAAAAACTTTATTTATGTTAAATAATTATATTATAAAACTTTTTGTATGAAAAATGTAATTTGATAAACTTTCAGATTAAAAGTGTGATTTTATAAAGTTTCGGACTAAAAGTGTAAATTATAAACTTTCGGATTGATTTTGTAATTTAAATAAGTCTAGGGACTTAAATGGTCATGTTTGGAAACTCATTTAAACAAAAGTTAGCACATAAGGACCTACTTTGTAAATTGCCGAGAGTCTAGGGGTGGTTTATACACCATTCGAGACTTAAAACCAACGTAGGAGGACCATTTTGTAATTATTGTTAGTTGTGTGTATTTTTGTAACTTGATTAGAATCTTAGGGACTCCTTTTGCCACTAACCGAAACACATAGGAGCCCTAGGGGCCTTTCTTGCCAAGTAGGGTAAGTTAGAAAAACCATAAGTAAACCTTAGTGACCATTTTGGCCTTTACCAAAACTTGTTTGGAGCCCTAGGGGGCGTTTATGAAACTATTCCTAACCCTAATCCTAACCGAATAATACAAGGACTAAAAGTGGCAACATTTGGAACTTTTATAAGCCCTAGTTACACGTGTAACTAGGGAGGGATTTGTTTTGCAATTACTTGAAAGTTAAACAAACCCTAGGGGTATTCTAGTAATTAACCGCGGGTAAATATATAATTGAGGGACTAAAATGTAATTTTCATAAACTATAACAAACCCTAATTTATTATATATATATATATACCCAATACTATAAACGTAAAACTTAAATAAATACAACACTCGTTATTTTTCCCAAACTTATAATTTAATAATTATACAAACTTCGGGAACGTTGAATTAAATTAAATTAAAATGCTATACATTTTGTAAACGTTATTTATATATGTTATATAAATTAAATATGATTAACTTATAAAAATAAATATATTAATTATATTTATTTCTTTTCACCTTTAAATATATATAAAACTTAATATTTGAATTACTTTATAAACGATACAAGTACGAGTATATTAGTTAAACAAATTAACTAATTAAACGATAATACTTAAAAATAAATACTTCTATTACTTGTACAACAATAAACTAAATTACAGTATCGTAATAAAATGCTAAAAACCAGTATAAGCATGCACAGACTTGTTCAGAAACTTTATGCATTATGTTATGCATTTACCGAGACCGTATAAATATTTAGGTTGTTGACTGTATCGTGAGCATCACATCAGATTTTCTTTGACTTATTGTTGTACTACTAAGGTGAGTTCATGGTCCCACTTTGTATATTGACAAACTTTTAAATCCTTTTATGGGGAAGGAAACATGCAACATATTTTATTTGATGGACATAAACTGAACTACGAAACCTTTGATTACATTTGCCTATTGTAGATGAACCCGCATGACCCCTGCATATGAAACTGTTAAAATTGTTGAATTGCCTGAATGTATAAATAGATCTATTTGGGATTGACCATCCCCATCTGGGTGAGTAGCGCTCACTGTGCCTAGGCCAGGACAACAGATGTTTAACATGTCGGAACGGAATATTGGGTGCATTTTTATTAATGCGAAGGGTCCTCATTTGTTGTGGACTTAACGTGTCAAGTATCAGTTTCAGGCAATAGGGAATGTAATTACCTTTAAGTATTGATGCTATGTACATTACTACTTCAGTGAATGTTTATTGTCAAAACTTATTTTATTAAACCTGTGAATTCACCAACTTTATGTTGACTCTCTAAGCATGTTTTCTCAGGAAACTGAAGCAGGTATTGACGTGCATGGAGTCAAGCATCATGATAGGCTGTATTTATAGAGCTCATTTGGGGTTTTATAGACAGGGGAATGATTTCAACTACTGAATAATGTTTAAGACAATTTTAATAATATTTGCACTTTTATTCATGTAATAAATGTAATGATAATCTTTTATCTGTTGCTCTGCATACTATCTGCTGTTGATCCACCCACGTGACACCCAAATATTATTTCCGCTGCATTTGACCAATTTGGAGGTGTCACATAAATGGTATAGAGCGATAGTTATAGAGAACCAGACCAAAAATTAAAATAAATATATAAATAAATTTTTTATATAAACTGGACTATAAATGCTTTAGAAATCTTTTGGGATTTTCGGGACTAGAATAGTTAAGCATATAGAGTGTAGAGCATACATTTTTATGTGGCTAACTGTGCATTGATTATTAACATCCGGTTGATTAACTTATAAGTATTAACGTAAAAATTAACTGGCGTTGTTAAACGGCACTATTATATTATTTGATCATATTTCCTAAAAACTTTTAACTTGAGTAAGTTTATACTTACGTCAATTAAAACGATATTATTTTCAGATTCATTATGACATCTCCAGCTGCTACTCCTACTGCTTTATCACCGACATCCATCTTACATGGGTGGATATCCGCTAGCGAGTCTGACGATAGTCACACTTCTGGTGACGCCGCACTCATCGATGCTCTCATCACTACTCCACCTGCTACACCTGTATCTCCCGTTGGGGATGAGGTTCAGCCGACTGCTGCCTTCCCACCTTTATCCCCAGCTTCCTCACTATTGGGCTACACACCCGAGTCTCTGCCACTTCGTAAGAGGAGGTACGAGTCACATGTCGACTCTACTTTTGAGGTTGGCGAGGGTTCCGGGGCGAGACGTCTGGACACCGTTCAGGCGCAGATTATTGCATTGGCCGCACGCCAGGCACAGGACATAGCAGAGATTCATACTCTGCTATCAGCTGGACAGCTTGGACGCACTACTCTGCAGGAGCGTCAGGACCTTTTGTGCTGGACTGTTAGTGCCGAGGCGCACGCTGCTCGAGGAGCGTGGTCTACGACTTATCATTCTCTACACTAATGAGTCTCTCCGTGAGCAGATCTACACCCTACAGAGTCAGCAGTATGAGACTCACACCGCTCTTATGACCATGGAGCAGACACTTTCTATCTTCTTCGATCTCTAGGACGTTCGTCATCAGTGATTGACTGCAAAGACTGCTCATCTCAGAGGAGCCCACGAGACATTCAGAGCTCAGTTCCTAGAGGCACTACGACTCCTTAAGGAGACCCGAGCTGCCTTGACCTCGATGCAGGATGCTATGCAGGCACCAACTGTCTCATCACCACCATCAGCACCGGCCATCTCGGACAAGTCTGTCAGATAGGAGTAGACTAGATGTGCTAGATCTTTTGTACATCATGATGAGATTTTGGGTTGCATCCTAGTTATCATGATATATGACCTCATGTATTTGTATTTCCTTTATCAGTTGTATCATTGTACTATACAATTTAGGATAGGTATTCATAGACGATGTACTCTAGATTATGTGTACCACCATCCCAGACAGGCGGGTTGTGCTCTGTCTTGGATTGGTTGTACATTTTGTATTGTATTTCTACTTTAGAAATGGCATGTACTCATCATCTTTTGTTATATCCGGTGCTGTATTATATTATGAACTTTTAACAGGTGATCCAATTTGTTGTGAAGTCTATGCATGAATTTCTTTTCGTGTATTTATATATATAAAACTATGCTAACACCTTAAACTAATGATTTCATTTTTGTGTATGATTATAGACAAATGGTAATCACTAGAACGAACCCTAACAATGCCGACGCTACCTAAAATGTCTGTGACAATCCGTCAATTTATGGTTTATATTTTATTCTCAAATATTATTTAAAAACATTATTTTAATGTTATATTATGAAGTCACTTATTTTTGTGAAGAAATTTGGGTTTATGTCTTGAAGTAGCATCGACTACGTCTAAATCGGAGGATTCTACGTTACGTGCTTACGTTTACATACACCGTCTTTGGTGACAGTCCGACATTTCAGGAAATAAATTTATCCGTGAATATTATTTTGGAGTTTTAAATTTGTGTTGGTTCATAAACTCACAAATTTACGAGAAGAGATTAGGACTTACTTTCATAATTTAACGTCCTTTACGACTAAACCGGAAACCCTAGGTTTACGTATTTACATTTTTAAACTCTGTTTTTGACGAGACAATTTTTATTAGATTCGTTTTGTGCCGTTGCTTCATAATTTATAAAAACGTTTTTCGTAAAACGACCCGAGGGCACGCAAATCAAGGAAACTAGAATCGAGAAATACCTGTAAATTAATGGGGATGGAACAAGTACATACTTGTCCCACCCCCACACATGGCTAAACAAAGCTAACAACACCATGTGGTGTCAAGCTTACAAGATAAGCTAAGACACATGTCTTAGTTTACTTGTAAACTAGCAACCAACATCAAAACCACCACCTCAAACCATTTTCATTCATTTCAACACATGAAAACCACTAAACACTCTCCTCCCTCTCTCTAAAATTCGTCCCAAACTCATCCAAAACAACCCCCATTTGATCTTGATTCAACCATAAATCTTATGTATAATTTACATATGATGAAAACCCATTGAAGTTATGAAGATTGGAGGTGATCTTAACATGTAAAAAGAAGTTTTCAAGGGAGTTTGGGGCTGATTTCTCAAGGAGTTTTCATGAAGAACAAGGGCTGATTTTTGGAGGAATCTACAAATACTTGGTGATCCTAGAAGTGGTGTTGATATCTCATAAGATTGGTTACCCAAAACCATGTCTTGTTCATCCAAAAGCTCATCATTTCATCACTTTGGTGGTATAAAGATTGTTCTCCCCATCCTCTTGTTATTTTGATTATGTAATCATGTATTTTATTTCCTATTGTATATGTATATGATGATTATATGATGATAAAAATATTATGTGGGAATTTGGTGTTGATAATCATGGGTAAAAAGATGAAAAACTATATGTAAAAAGGTTAAAATCATGCTTAAAATGATGGCTGTATAAAACAGTAAAGAACCATGTGATGAACTGATAAAATGACATATATTAATGGATATACAGTAAGTAATATGTCTTGTACACATGTGAGAGTTGGCCATGCAATGGAATCATTATTATGAGTGAGATATGACCAAAACAAGTTTAGAGTACAAATCTGAGTTCACTGTTTTGGACGATTTTTAGAAAATACTTAGAAGCTGATTCAACAGTAGATATAGAAGAGTTAAATGGAACACATATCATGTAGTTTATGTCATAAAAATTTGAGCTTCTATCTCCATATAGAACTCTAGATATGGCTGTTTTGGTGAACATGAAAGTAAAAATCAGATTTTGGAAATTAAAGTATAATAGTATTATATAAGCACTCAAATAAAAATAGTATAAAATGTGAATTAAAACCCACTAACTTATATAATACATTTATATAAATATGTATAGGGATAAATAAATAGACATGTTATAAAAATGGTAGTTTGATAAGTTTTATAAGTTATAAAACTATAAACATGATTTTTACGACTTTTTCGGCTATTACCGTAAAATTAACGTTTTTGCTAAATAAAACTTAGACGGTTGGACCCGTCTAATGTGAACTTTATAAAACTCATATAATGATATATAAACATATATAACAAGTAAAAACCGATAAAACCCGAACTATATAACAAACGGACATTAACGGGCTAAGTTAACGTTATTGGACTAATAATACAACAAAATAGACTAAAACACTTATAAACTTATTTATTGGGCTTAACCCATTTGGGCCCAACATGTAAAGTATAAATACTGATAATACAAGTATGAAATGGATTAATACAAGTTAATAAACTTATAATAGGCTTATTGGACCTAAAACACGTAAATGGATAAAACTAGTAAACTAGTAAGAAGTTACCAATACATAAACACAAAAATGAGTGAATGAGAATATATAAACCCACTTGATCATCATATATATATATAATCATCATATGTATACATAATTGTTATTTTAATAAAGTCATTGGACAAGAGTCTAAGACGAGTATTAATTGTCTAGGTTTCCGTGATTGAAGCACGTACCGTACATCCGAATTGCCGATAACCCGCCTTCCCACATCAACGTGAGTTCATAGCCTCGCACTCTTTTAAATGTTTTTATGAAATGTTTTATAAACCCGCGAGGGAGATAACATGTTAGTTTTTATGAAATAGGACACAAATTGTCCCGATTGTTTGTTTATTGATTTGGACCCGAATGATTGTATGACCCGATGAATGATTAAATGACCCGATAGATGAAATAAAATGGATTATTAAAGTTAGGTTATGTCACTAAAAGTCCCATTAGCATGAATTGTGAACTACCGGTATTTGGTAGACGCTTATGCATATAATAGTACTATTTGGGGACGATCACCCCAGTTCGCGCCATGACGGTTGATCCCCGTCCTGCCACATTGATTGGTAAGCGAATTTATGTATGAGAAGATTTACATAGCGTGACCTTTGTGACGACACGCTAATTTAGATGGGCAAATGAGTTTCGGGCTAGCTACCCGTTGTTTGTTGTAGTAAGGTAACAATGTCATGCGGCTTATAATAATCCAGTTAACGAAATACTACTAAACGCACCGAATTACGATGTATTGCCTGACTAGCAATACGGGGTCATACTATTGATATTATGTTCGTGTTTTGGTTTTACATAACCATATTCATGTAACGGTTTTTATTTAACTTTATACAACGTCATAAGACGTATTGTATGATGTTTTTACGACATTGGCTCGTATAATGATTTTTAAGGCAAATGCCTATATTATGATTTTCGATAAGGATTTGTATAAAAATGACTTTGGCTATATTATGGCCTATTACAATGATTTGTACACAATGATTTTTGGTAATACTTTTGTACCGATGATATATTGATGGTTTTATTAAACTCTATGAATTCACTCGGCGTTATCGCTGACCTTTTTTTTAACATGTTTTATCTCAGGTACTTGAAGGTAATTTTCGGGAAGACAACAAGAAATCATGGCCCACACCTAAATTCTTATTTCCATTCAAATGCTTTGTAAAACTTTGTATGAAATAATATGACTTGGGACCTATGTAAAATTGATATTTATGAATGGAATTGCTTTATTATTAAACGACGCGATTTTTAAGCGTTGTCTATGATGTGAGTAATGTGCTATCTCGTAACACCAACGAGTCTTCCGCTGTATTGAATTGTGTAAATTTGGGGGTGTTACAATGTCACTGCCGCCCAACTATGGGAAATGATTGATCAAGGCATCGCAAATGCGATGGCTGCCAGCAGAAACATGGATGATAGCCAAAACTCCAATAACCGCATGAATAATCAGACCACTAGGGGTTTCTCTTATCCCGACTTTCTGAAGGGTAAGCCTTCGTACTACAAAGGCAGAGAGGGTGTTGTGGACCTGATGCAGTGGTTTGAAATTTTGGAGACTGTGTTCCGCATCAGTGATTGTGTAGATGAGAACAAAGTCAAGTTTGCCACCTGCACGTTGCTTGAGAGTGCTCTTACTTGGTGGAACTCTGTAGTTGCCACTCTTGGAGACAATGCTGCCTATGCTCTCAACTGGACTGATCTGAAAGAGAGGATGACAGAGAAGTACTGTCCAAGGGGTGAGATGAAGAAGCTTGATATTGAATTATGGGATCTCAGATGCAAGAACAATGACATCATTGCATATAACCAAAGATTCCAAGAGTTGACTCTAATGTGTACCAGAATGTTTGTTGAGGTGGAAGAAAAGATTGAAATGTATGTTGGTAGACTCCCATACGCCATTCATAACAGTGTACTTGCATATCAACCCACTACTGTCGAGAATGCCATTGAGTTCGCTACTGAATTGATCAACAAAAGAGTCCGTACCCAAATAGGGCTTAAAATGCATTAAATATCATCAAAATACCTAAATATATGCTTGTGTTTGTTGCTTGTGTATTTTAGGTACGGATATTGAGAAAATGACAAAAGATCACAAGAATCATGCAAAAACGAACACGGGAAACGAAGCCGCACGATGAACCAAGCCCTAATGAAGAATTTTCCAAAGAAAACCCTTGAAGATTTGAAGAATTATGAAGATTGGTCCTCTAACTTTGAAGAATTGACACTTTATACCCTTGTATCTTCATAATTACAAGTTTGGTCCCTAAAGTTTGTCAAAATTACAAAAAGGACCCTTGACTTTGAAGAATTGGCAAATTTAGTCCCTCAACAAAACTAAATTGTCAATAATGGTCCTCCAAGAAGTCAACAAACAAGTCAAAGCCTTAAAGAATGAAGACATGTCAAAAACAGCCCTTGAATATTGAAGAATTTACATGTTTAGTCCTTGTTTCAAGCTTATTAAGTTTTTGTGCCAAAATTGCCAAATGATGAAACTTGTTTACAAAGGGAAAAGAAGTTTGTGCCATTTTATACAACATGAAGAAACAAAGGAAGTATAGGGACAAAGCTGCCCAGACAAACAAACCACTCACTACCACTCACCTTCTGCCACGTCACCCACCCAACTCCCTCCACCAATCAACTTTCCCCATTACTCCACGTCAGATCCCACCAGCCTATTAAACTATTAAACGAGTTTAATAAAACCTTCCCTCCTAAACACTTTTTAAATTAATCCCAACTCCTTAATCAGATTAAAACCCCTCCTAAACTACCCTATAAACCCTAATTTTTCCAGTCCTGATTAACTCAAAAACAAAGGGTTTTTCACCCAATTTTTCCAGATCATAAATTAAACCTTCCTTAACCCAATCCCAACTCCCAAAAACCCATCACCCTCAATATGGAACCCACCCCAATGGTCCCCTGCTACTCCAAGACAAACTCACAGCAGAAAATCAACAACTCACAAGAATTTCGTGCTCCCAAAGGATACACCAACGGCTGGGATCATCTTTTTACAACTGGCATCTCAGCTACAAGCCAAGATCATCACATGGGTTCTTGGAGAAATTCAAAATTTGGCATCTTTATGGCATCTTCAAAGAATATCCAAGGGCAATGAAGGAAGTTTACATACTAGGGTTTAAAGTTTCTTTCAGTTTTCTAGAACAAATGTAAGCCTATATAAAGGCATTATAGGACTTAGCATTAGTTTGTTCTTGATTTTTTCTCCTTTTTCACAAGCCTTGTAAATCCAGTTTATGAAGGAATATAAATGGTATTGAGTTTGTTGATGAGAAAGATTGAGTTCCTTTTACATTTCATGTTGAGTTTGGTTTAAGTTTCAGCAAAGGTTTTCAAATTTCCAAGTTTCTGTTTTCTTTTCAAGTTTTTTTCTCAAATCTTAAATTTCATTCAGAACCTGATAAAACGGTGATTAAGTGTGTTGGTGTGATGGTATTTGAGCTTGTGTATGTCCAAGACACCATGGCTTGTTCTGGTGTAGTGGGTACCCAAGTTTAAATAAGCCATTGGTTTGGTCATTTCTTTTTTTAGTTTATCATAATCTTACCCATAAGCTAAGGTTTCCTTCTAGCTTAATCTATAAGCTAGGGGCAAGCTCTTAAGCTTTTACACAAGCTTTTCTCCCTTTTCTCTTAGCAGATTCAAAGAGGAACCAATCTTATTCATTTTTGTTAAGCAAAACTTCATCAGAATCTCAACCAAGTTCAGCACAAGCCCGGGCTTGTTTGGAGGTGACTATTCAGTCACTGTTGGGCCTGGATGTAGGCCCAACAAGGTAGCTTCCTAGTTCCTTTTTCAGTTCCCAAAAACTTTAACTTGTATGACTTATATGAAATTTGGTGAATCTGTATGATATTTGTTTAAGTGTTGGTTTAAGTGTTTGGTTGTGCTCAATTTATGATTGTATGCATGTTAGAGGTATCTTGATTCAGTTTAAATTAGATTTGAGTAGGATTGCTTTGTTAAATTTGATTTCAGCAATATAAAGGGGTGTTTGGATCAGTGTTTTAAATGGTTTAGATTGTTTAGAATCTTCTTGTAGACTTGTTATACACACTCTTTGGGTTGTCAATACGTTTTAGGCTAGCTTGGTTTTCAATTTGAGTAGGTTTTAAACCATATGCATGCTTGAAAATTGGTTTAAGTGGTAAAAATCAGAAAGTCATTATTGTATATGATTTTGTTGGAATTTGTGCATCATATCTGAATCAGTGCTAGATTATAGGTTTGTTTAGGACTGTGTATGGTTTTCGTGTGATCTGGTACACTTGTATGAAAGATTTTGAGGGTTGAATTTCATTATTATGCTAAGTGCATCAACATAATACTCATCAGAAACATAAGCTACATCAGTAACTTGTTATTGTCATTTGTGTTTGATTTGGTGTAATACTTGTGTTTTTTTTGTGCATTCTATTGACTCCCTACACTCCAACTGAGTGTAGGGGTGCCCCATTTGTCCATCAAACATCATCAAAACGCCAACAAATCAAGTCCTCTTGACAATCTTCACAAGTGAAGTTAACACTCTAAGTGTTCATCAGAAACATTGCCTTAACTGGGCACGTTTTGGTTTCAACCTTGCTTCAATCTTGTTAAAATTGGATTTGAGTTGTGTTTTTGAGCTTAACAAGGTCACTGGATTGTGTCTTTAGAAAAGAAAAAAAAAATAATAGCAAAAACTCACCTGGCCTGGGCTCGAACACGCGACCTCCCGTTTGGAGGAGTAACGTGTTTACCAGTGATCCGGATGGTTTTTTACGTTTAAGTTTCATTTCATTACTTACTTAAGGGTTATTTGTTTTATAGCTTATTTGACCATCAGCTTTTAAATAAGCTATTTCTAGCTTATTTCTTTTAGCTTTTTCTTGTTTAGCATTTTTCCTAGGATTATATTAGGGTTTTTGACTTTTCTGAGCAAAAAGTATATTTTTCCCTTTATTAATTATTTTATTAGGATTATTTTAAGTTTTTATTTTAGAAAGTCATTAAAAAATAGTAAAAGGTATATTAAAAATCTGAAAAAATAGTTTTTAGGTTTTTAATCATATTTTTGAGGTTTACAGCTATTTGGGTTTTCAATTTAGCTTATTTTTGATTTTATAGGATTTTAGGGTTTTTAAGCAACTTTAAAATTTAATATAAAACTATCAAATAAGTTTCAGAAAATTGGGATTGCATTTTTGTTTTAGTTGCATTATTTAGGATTTTTGTAATTTTTTAGAATTTATTTATAAACTTTTTATTTTTTTGAATATTTTAATATTATTTTAATTATTAAAAATTGAAGTTTGATTTTTTTTAGTTTTTACATTTTTCCTAGGTTAAGGACATTTAATTAGGAGTTTTGTCACTTTCCAAAAATTTTTAAGACTTTTCAATTAATTTCTAGAATTAATTTAAGATTTAATAGATTTTAATAGTTTTTAAGTGTTTAAAAATAGTTTAATTTGGTTTTAAAATTGTTAAAAATAGTTTTTAGCTTAATTAGGATATTTTTGAGGTTTACAAACTATAAGATCTTGCTTAAGGCTTTTTAATAATTAAAAGTGATTTTTAGGGCTTTAATTAGCATTAAAAAGTCATTATCTAATTAATTAAAAGGTTTTAGCAAGTTTGGATTTTTGTTTAAACTCTTAGAATATTATTGGGGATTTTTAGTAATTTTTAGGAATTTTTAGGTTAAAATTTTAATTTTGGCACTATTTACGGTTTTGCGTAATCGCCTTTTTCGTCTTAGTTTAATTCGTCTTTGTAACCGTCTTTCTCTTCTAATCCCACTTCTTTCTCAATCATATAATCACAAATCAATATCAATTCAATACACAACGCACTTGCCTCCTCGAGAACGAACTCACTTTTAGGGTCTTACACACACGGTTTTCCTAAATCGTCGTGCTCACTTGCCCTATTTATTGCTCTTTTCCTAAAGAGTGGTAAAAACTTCAACTATCATTTTGGCGCCGCTGTCGGGGAGGCGTGTTGTGTTTTGGTTGAACCATTGTTGTTTTTATATAGACATAAATAGCTAATTGTATTAGTAGCACTTTACTAATACGTATTATCGGTTTTTCGTTTTTTGTGAATACTATTACTATATTGTATACGTAGAACAATAAATTTACAAGTACTCCAAATACGTGAGAAATCACAACCTTGACTTGGGAGGTCATTACCGAATCATTGTATTCGAATCTCAAACCAAAGAAAAAGGAAAAAATAGATAAATACTTTCGTGAAGCTCGATTTTGAGAAATACAAACTATAAGGTGGGTATAAGGCGGTTGTATTTCACGACCTAAAGGAAAAAGGCTCTTAAGTGCTTCGCGCCGCCTCGTTTCCTCCGCTTGCTTGTGCGTATTTTGATTTTGAAAGCTAATCGAGGGTTTTGCCGCCCAAAGTATTACTTAAGTATCATATATATTTTCTTGGTTTCTATTGATTAAACCCTCTTGAACGATTTGGTGTTCCACCATCGTTCTAAAGTCATCGAAGGCGTTCACTTCACGTGATCGTTTTCATTCCTTGAGGCTTCTTTAATCGAGAGATTTGATTAAGGAGGAGATTTGTAGATTTGTGTCTACCTAATACATTCCAAAAATCCAAAAAAGTAAAAACAATCAAAAACCACAAAAAAATTGAAAAAGTAAAAACACCAAAAAGAATCTTCTTTGCTCGCCTTCTCGTTGTACGTGACGTTTATGCAAACTCTCTCTAAAGCAAGACGTGCTCGTAAACGAAGAAACAAATCAATCACTCCTTCTAGTGAGGAGTCTCCTATTGACGAACCCATTGTAGTGAAAGAAGCACCCATGGCTAATCGAACTATGATGGAGTTGCTTCAAGCACCCACCGAGGGTTATGGAGAAGCGATTGTGATTCCCGCTATCCTTGCGGAGAATTTTGAGGTTAAGACGGGTTTATTGTCCATGATTCAAAATAACAAGTTTCGAGGTGACGAAAAGGACAACCCTCATAACCACATTCGCCAATTTAATGGTCTCACCGCCACTTGCAAGTTTAAGGACGTCTCAAACGACTCGATTAAGATGATGCTTTTTCCGTATTCCTTAGCGGGGCCCGCAAAAATTTGGTTAGAGAAAGAGCCACCCAATTCTATATTGACGTGGAAGGATCTCGTTTCAAAATTCGTGAACCAATTTTTTCCGCCCTCTAAGACTACGCACTTGAAAAACGAGATTTCAAAGTTTTCACAAGAGTATAATGAGAGTTTTTCAACGGCTTGGAATAGGTTTAAGGAAATGTTGCACGAATGTCCTCATCATGGTTTTTCCGACTTGCATCAAATTGACACGTTTTAGAATGGCTTGAACGATCATGAGCGTGATTATCTTAATGCCGCCGCGGGTGGTAATTTTTTGTGTAAAACGGGCGAGGAAGCCTTGTTAATCATTGAGAATAGGTCTAAGGTCTATAGTCCTCGTAGCACGTCGAGTGTTCGTAAGACTTCGTCTTCGTCTTCGCCTTCATTGTCACACACCGTTGATGCTTGCCAAATCGAGGCTAATTTGGAGAACAAAATTTCTGATAAGTTGAAAGGATTGTTAATTGAGTTTAAAGTTGGTGAACAACCCGCTCCCGCTACGATTAAAGCGGTTGAGGTTTCTTGTATGTATTGTGGTGGAGCTCACGATTATTCCGAGTGCATTACCAACAGTGGTAACACTTCGAGTGCCTTCGCGGCCGCGGGAACTTATAACTAAAACGGTCAAGTTCCTCGCACTAATCAATTGACTCCACCGGGTTTTCCACCAAATCAAAATGCTAACAATTATCGAAACAATCAAGTTGGTTACCAAAGCAATCAAAGGAACAATTTTAAGGGTAATAACAACTATGGGAATCAAGGAACTAGTAGCCAATTGCAAAATCAAAATCAAAACCGTAATTTTCAAAACACAAGTCAAGGTTTTCAAAATGTTTACACTAAAGAACTTCCAATGTACTTTTTGAATTACGCCACGGCAAATGATAAGATTTTGGAAAACATTCAAGAGCAATTGGCTAGTCAAGCTAGGGACACGGCTAAAAACACCAAGGAGTTAGCAAATTTTGTGAAAGAAAATCTTAACATGAGAAATGAGTTGAAAAATGATTTTGCTAATCAAATTCGAGGTCAAAACAATAAGATTGAACAAAGTCATGCTAGGCTTGAACAAAGAATTGACCAAAAAGCCGCTAGTCAAGATTTGAAGTTTAATAGTCAAGATGCTAAGCTTAATGCAATTTTAGAAGCCGTCATGGGGAACAAAGCCTCTACTTCGAGTGGTCTACCTAGTAACACCGTTTCAAACCCGAAGGGAGAGATGAAAGTGATTACCACACGAAGTGGTAAAACACTTAAAGAACCGACTCCTCAACCAATTACTCCAACGGTGGAGGAAATTGAGGAAGAACCCGAGGTGGTGGTCGAAAAGGAGCATATTTCAATCCCACAAAGTACCGCTCATGCCACACCTACGGTCGACCCTTTACCAACATTGGAACCCGAGATTCCAAAGGCTATGCCTACGCCCCAACCCACACCACCCTTGCCTTACCCATCGAGACTTAGGAAGGAGAAACGGCAAGAGCGCGACAACTACCAATTTGAGCTTTTTATGAAAATGTTTCGTGAGTTGCACCTTAATGTGAGTTTCGCCGATGCTTTGGTCATGATGCCTCGATTTGCCGCTAACTTTAAGAGTATGTTGAACAACAAGGAGAAATTGCACCAAATGTCTAGTTGTTCGTCGGTTTATCTTAATTGCATACCTCAAAAAGTCGGTGATCCCGGTAAATTTTTGATCCCTTGTGCAATTCAAGATATGGAAGAATGCTATGCCTTGGCCGATCTTGGTGCTAGCATTAATTTGATGCCACTTGCAATCTTCAAGTCGCTCAATCTTCCTAATCTTACTCCTTCACGAATGACTATTGAGTTGGCCGACCATTCCACGATTCTCGCATGTGGTTTGGCGGAAGAGGTTTTTGTGAAAGTGGGGAAGTTCTACTATCCCGTAGACTTTATCGTTGTTGATATCCCCACGGATCCTCAAGTTCCTCTTATTTTAGGTCGTTCGTTTTTAGATACGTCTATGGCTTTAATTGACGTGCATGCTAGAAAGATCACCTTACGTTTCAACGACGAGGAACTTGTTATAAACGCAACTCAAAATTCTCAACTTTCTCATGTTTATTCCGTTGCAACCATAAACCTCGTTGATATGATCGACGTGGTTTGCGAGGAATTTTCACAAGAAGTTTTAGGGTTTGGTGATGAAGAAACTAGTGGCAATCCCACTATGTTAGATCCAGTTCTTGATAATTCGACACCAACCTTCACTCCTTTTGAAGGTGGTGGTTTTACGTTGGAAGAATGTAATGTTCCACGTACTTGTGACGAAGACCTCGATAACGATGAGGACTTCTCGATTATCAAGGATTTTCTCAACGATTTCCCATTTCCTCCACCCGAGGAGGTTATGAGTATCGAGCCCAAATCTTCACTTGAGGAACCACCTATTCTCGAGTTAAAAGATTTACCTCCTCACCTCGAATATGTCTATTTGGAGGAGGACGACAAGTTGCTGGTTATTATTGCAAAGGATCTTTCGAATGATGAAAAAACCGCACTTGTCGATGTTCTAAAGGATCACAAAAGGGCGATTGCGTGGAAGTTATCCGACATTAAGGGAATCGATCCCAAGTTTTGTACCCACAAAATCTTAATGGAGGAGGATTTCAAGCCCACAATCCAAAGTCAAAGGTGGGTGAACCCCAAAATTCACGACGTCATCAAAAATGAGGTCCTTAAACTCCTTGACGCGGGAATGATTTACCCTATTTCCGATAGCCCTTGGGTGAGTCCTATTCATTGTGTCCCTAAAAAGGGAGGGATGACCGTTGTGCCAAACGATGCCAACGAGTTGATTCCCACTAGACTCGTGACCGGATGGAGAGTGTGCATTGACTATCGAAAGTTGAATGAAGCCACTCGAAAAGACCATTTTCCCTTGCCCTTCATGGACCAAATGTTGGAGCGTCTTGCGGGAAACGATTTCTATTGCTTTTTAGATGGTTTTTCCGGTTACTTCCAAATTCCCATCGATCCTCGTGATCAAGAAAAAACTACGTTTACGTGTCCATATGGAACGTTTGCCTATCGTAGAATGCCATTCGGACATTGCAATGCACCGGGAACTTTTCAACGATGCATGATGGCTATTTTTCATGATATGATCGAGAAGACGATGGAATTCTTCATGGATGACTTTTCCGTGTTTGGTGATTCTTTCACTTCGTGTTTGTCTAATCTAGAGAGAATGTTAAAACGTTGTGAGGAAACCAACCTTGTGCTCAATTGGGAAAAATGTCATTTTATGGTTAAGAGTGGAATCGTCTTAGGGCACAAGGTCTCGAAAGCGGGGATTGAGGTAGATCAAGCTAAGGTAGACGTCATCGCCAAATTACCTCATCCCAAAACCGTCAAAGGAGTTAGGAGTTTCCTAGGCCACGCGGGCTTTTATCGTCGATTCATCAAGGATTTTTCAAAGATTTCTCGACCCATTACACATCTTCTTGAAAAAGAGGCACGTTTTGTCTTTGACGAAGATTGTGTACGAGCCTTTGAAATCCTTAAGAGGAAACTTACCGAAGCTCCCATTCTTGTTGCTCCAAATTGGAACCTCCCCTTTGAGCTTATGTGTGATGCTAGTGATTACGCTATTGGGGCCGTTTTGGGGCAACGTCATGATAAGCACTTCTTGCCTATTCACTATGCTAGCAAGACGATGACCGAGGCTCAACTTAAATACACTACAACAGAAAAGGAGTTCCTTGCCGTGGTGTATGCATTTGAGAAATTCCGACCTTATCTCGTCTTGACGAAATGCATAGTGTATACGGACCATTCGGCTATTAAGTATCTCATGGAAAAGCAAGATGCTAAGCCGAGATTACTTCGTTGGATTCTCCTCCTTCAAGAATTTGATCACAAAATCGTTGATAAAAAAGGAGCCGAGAATCTAGCGGCCGATCATCTCTCTCGTTTGGAAGATCCTCACCAAAGTGTTTACGAGCCCAAGGAAATCACCGAAACATTTCCGCTCGAGACACTTGGTGTAGTGAATTCTAAGCTTGATCCTTCCACCCCATGGTTTGCGGATTTTGCAAATTACCATGCGGGCAACTTCATCATTAAGGGTATGACGACTCAAGAAAAACGAAAACTCTTTCGTGACGTCAAGTTCTACTTTTGGAACGACCCTTACTTGTTTCGAACTTGTGCGGATCAAATCATCCGACGTTGTGTATTTGCACCGAAGCTTCTAACATCCTTAGAGCTTGCCATGAGGGACCCACGGGTGGTCACCACGGTGCTAATCTCACGGCTAAGAAGGTGTTTGATGTCGGCTTCTTTTGGCCTACTATTTACCGAGATGCACAAGATCTTGTGAAGTCGTGTGATGCATGCCAACGACAAGGAAAAGCCTCACAAAAAGATGAAATGCCACAAAATATCATTCAAGTATGTGAGATCTTTGACGTTTGGGGCATAGACTTTATGGGGCCGTTCCCATCATCTCGTGGTAATAAGTACATTCTCGTTGCGGTTGACTACCTTTCTAAGTGGGTGGAGGCAAAGGCCTTGCCCACCAATGATGCTCGTGTGGTAGTCAAGTTTTTGAAGCAATTGTTTTCTCGGTTTGGAACCCCTCGTGCTATCATAAGCGATCGTGGAACCCATTTTTGTAACGACCAATTTGAAAGGGTTCTAATGAAATATGGGGTTACACATCGGCTTTCTACGGCTTATCACCCACAAACGAGTGGGCAAGTCGAGATTTCAAACCGAGCTTTGAAGAGGATCTTGGAGAGATCCGTTGGGGAAAACCGACAATCTTGGTCGGATAAGTTAGACGATGCTTTATGGGCCTTTAGGACCGCTCATAAGACGCCCATTGGGTGCACTCCCTATAAGCTTGTGTATGGAAAGAATTGTCATTTGCCTATCGAGTTAGAACACAAGGCTTATTGGGCCCTAAAGCATTGTAATGATGATATGGAGACCGCAGGAAAACACCGGAAAATGCAATTGAATGAATTAGATGAATTGAGAGACATTGCTTATGAAAATTCATTGATTTATAAGGAAAAAACTAAAAAGTTGCATGATTCTAAAATTAAAGACCGGGTTTTTAACATTGGGGATCAAGTTTTGCTTTTTAATTCAAGATTGAAAATCTTTTCCGGTAAATTGAAATCCCGTTGGTCCGGTCCATTCACCATGACTCAAGTGTTTCCGTATGGGACCATCGAGCTAGCTCAAGATGATGGTCCTAACTTCAAGGTGAATGGACATAGGTTGAAGCACTACTTTGGCGGGGAAGTTACATCCTTGAACTACCTCGACCAAGTCACCTTCCCCAATGATAATTAGTATTGAGGGGATCAAGTCGAGCTCATGACTCGGTAATAAAAAACGAGGTGCCTCGTGGGGGAGTCCCATGCTTATCCTATGTACATATTATCGCTATCTAATGTAGCTTACGTGTGGGGATTTGTGCCCTTCCAACCTTTGTTCCGTGGTTGTTTGTGCATTGTGGTTTTTAGATCATGATCTTCACGATTGGAGCCTCTCGTGTTCGTTTTATGGGAGCACTCGATCGTTTGCTTTGGAGACATTTTTCAATATCCATGATATATCCTTAATTGTTCTAACCTTAGGTTTTTAGCACACTTGATAAACGGCTATTAATTTATTGGTTACACCCTTTCCATGCTAGATTAGGCATTCGACTACGTCTCTAGTAGGGGTGTGATTCGGGTTGACCCGGTCGGGTTCGGGTCAACTCGGGTCGGGTCAAGTCGGGTCAAAGGTGAAAAATATATAACCCGAACCCGAGCCTAATTAGAACTCGGGTCACTCGGGTTCGGGTCAATTCGGGTCGGGTCAACTCGGGTCGGGTCAACTCGGGTTCGGGTCAACCCGAGTTTGAGGAAAAAGTGTAAAAAGTGGTCTAATTTTGTACTAAAACAATGTAAAAAGTCTAATTTTAGTCGGGTCAAGCCGGGTTGGTCGGGTTCGGGTCAACTCGGGTCGGGTCAAGTCGGGTCAAGGGTAAAAATATATAACCCGAACCCGAGCCTAATTAAAACTCGGGTCAATTCGGGTCAACCCGAATTGACCCGAATACGCTTTTAGACCCGAGTGACCCGACCCGAATATGATTATTCGGGTTCGGGTTCGGGTCGGGTTCAGGTCGGGTCAACTTTTTTGACACCCCTAGTCTCTAGTATGGGGGTGTTTGCACCCCTAGACTCGAAACATTGAGGACAATGTTTAACTTTAGTATGGGGGGTGAATAGATACTTGCCTTGCCAAACCTTCACGCTTTCCAAAGTTTATGTTTTGTTTATCGTTTTGTTGCAAAATAAGGCTAAAAATGGCCAAATTTTAATTTTTTTCTCATGTTCTATAAGTGTTTGAAGACACGAATGTAGATCTTCCGATGGCGAGAATAAGAGTAATTTTTGACTCGACCGTGCGTGTTGAGCACTTAGCTTTGATTCCTTAACTACACATTAGGCTAAGTCTCTTAAATGAGGACGAGAAATGATAGAGTTAATTATAAGTTACTATGCTAAACGTAGAGTACTCGTATTCTTTCAAAAACTCATGTGTTCTCGTTATTTGCTTATTCTCCCTTCGCATGTAAATATTTTTTTCTTAATAAATATTGACTTAGCGGTTTAGTTAGGATTGTTGGGTTTCTAGTCCTTTCTAGTAGCTTCCGTGTAATTAAATTGGGAAGACATTAAGGTATCGCCAGCGTCACGGTTTTGAAGTATTGGCACCCCAATAATTGAAAGCTTCACCCAATAATAAGATTTCAAGTGCTCACCTAAATCTAGCAAACAATTTGAAGCCCCACAAGGCCTAAAATCTATGCAAAAATTGAAAGTGAATTAAGCCTTAATCTTCGAAGCTTTAAAGATCCAAAATTCGCTTTAGCGTGAGGATATACGTCTTTGGCTAATAAAACCACCGATGAGGCGGATAATAAAAGGCAAGGCAAGACCGAAGTCATAATAAAAGCTTCATGGCGAAGTTGAATAAAAGATGGAGGTAAACCAAAGATAATAAGGCCTTTCCGTTAGGGGGCGTATAAAAGTCTTGGTAATAAGTCTCATGTTCAAAACCGTTATAAAACCGTGTTTATCGATTCTTCTTGTCAACTTAATTTTTAACATCGTTGTCTATTAGGAGGGGTTATTGATTTGGTGGTCTTAGTTACACCGTTAGGACTCTATTTTTAGACCTAAATCTCTATTATCGCATAAGTCAAAAATGTATCCTCGTGAAACATTCTAGACATAATAAAATATAAGAGATACAACTTAGGAATAATGGGAGGATAAGTACGTGATTAGGGCATATGAGTAGTGTTAGCATTACTAACTTATAATGACAATGATCTTGTTGCACGCTTGGCATGGAATTAGGGTGAAAATCGAGGACGACGAAATTATTTCTAACGAAGCATTCACGTGTTCTTATTCTATGAAGCTAAACGTCCCAATTTGCGATGAAAATCATACATTATGTCTAAAACGCAAGTAGTAGCAATAGTAGTAGTATAGCTAGTTTATCATTCCAATAAAGTGAATAAAAATGAATTTTGGAGATGCTACGATACTTTATTCTAGCATTGCGTGAGGGCACGGCAATGGTTTAGTATGGGGGAGTGATGAGACTGCTTTTATACATAGTCTCATCGTCCAAATAGGGCTTAAAATGCATTAAATATCATCAAAATACCCAAATATATGCTTGTGTTTGTTGCTTGTGTATTTTAGGTACGGATATTGAGAAAATGATAAAAGATCACAAGAATCATGCAAAAACGAACACGGGAAACGAAGCCGCACGATGAACCAAGCCCTAATGAAGAATTTTCCAAAGAAAACCCTTGAAGATTTGAAGAATTATGAAGATTGGTCCTCTAACTTTGAAGAATTGACACTTTATACCCTTGTATCTTCATAATTACAAGTTTGGTCCCTAAAGTTTGTCAAAATTACAAAAAGGACCCTTAACTTTGAAGAATTGGGAAATTTAGTCCCTCAACAAAACTAAATTGTCAATAATGGTCCTCCAAGAAGTCAACAAACAAGTCAAAGCCTTAAAGAATGAAGAAATGTCAAAAACAGCCCTTGAATATTGAAGAATTTACATGTTTAGTCCTTGTTTCAAGCTTATTAAGTTTTTGTGCCAAAATTGCCAAACGATGAAACTTGTTTACAAAGGGAAAAGAAGTTTGTGCCATTTTATACAACATGAAGAAACAAAGGAAGTATAGGGACCAAAGCTGCCCAGACAAACAAACCACTCACCACCACTCACCTTCTGCCACGTCACCCACCCAACTCCCTCCACCAATCAACTTTCCCCATTACTCCACGTCAGATCCCACCAGCCTATTAAACTATTAAACGAGTTTAATAAAACCTTCCCTCCTAAACACTTTTTAAATTAATCCCAACTCCTTAATCAGATTAAAACCCCTCCTAAACTACCCTATAAACCCTAATTTTTCCAGTCCTGATTAACTCAAAAACAAATGGTTTTTCACCCAATTTTTCCAGATCATAAATTAAACCTTCCTTAACCCAATCCCAACTCCCAAAAACCCATCACCCTCAACATGGAACCCACCCCAATGGTCCCTTGCTACTCCAAGATAAACTCACAGTAGAAAATCAACAACTCACAAGAATTTCGTGCTCCCAAAGGATACACCAACGGCTGGGATCATCTTTTTACAACTGGCATCTCAGCTACAAGCCAAGATCATCACATGGGTTCTTGGAGAAATTCAAAATTTGGCATCTTTATGGCATCTTCAAAGAATCTCCAAGGGCAATGAAGGAAGTTTACATACTAGGGTTTTAAGTTTCTTTCAGCTTTCTAGAACAAATGTAAGCCTATATAAAGGCATTATAGGACTTAGCATTAGTTTGTTCTTGATTTTTTCTCCTTTTTCACAAGCCTTGTAAATCTAGTTTATGAAGGAATATAAATGGTATTGAGTTTGTTGATGAGAAAGATTGAGTTCCTTTTACATTTCATGTTGAGTTTGGTTTAAGTTTCAGCAAAGGTTTTCAAATTTCCAAGTTTCTGTTTTCTTTTCAAGTTTTTTTCTCAACTCTTAAATTTCATTCAGAACCTGATAAAATGGTGATTAAGTGTGTTGGTGTGATGGTATTTGAGCTTGTGTATGTCCAAGACACCATGGCTTGTTCTGGTGTAGTGGGTACCCAAGTTTAAATAAGCCATTGGTTTGGTCATTTCTTTTTTTAGTTTATCATAATCTTACCCATAAGCTAAGGTTTCCTTCTAGCTTAATCTATAAGCTAGGGGCAAGCTCTTAAGCTTTTACACAAGCTTTTTTCCCTTTTCTCTTAGCAGATTCAGAGAGGAACCAATCTTATTCATTTTTGTTAAGCAAAACTTAATCAGAATCTCAACCAAGTTCAGCACAAGCTCGGGCTTGTTTGGAGGTGACTATTCAGTCACTGTTGGGCCTGGATGTAGGCCCAACAAGGTAGCTTCCTAGTTCCTTTTTCAGTTCCCAAAAATTTTAACTTGTATGACTTATATGAAATTTGGTGAATCTGTATGATATTTGTTTAAGTGTTGGTTTAAGTGTTTGGTTGTGCTCAATTTATGATTGTATGCATGTTAGAGGTATCTTGATTCAGTTTGAATTAGATTTGAGTAGGATTGCTTTGTTAAATTTGATTTCAGCAATATAAAGGGGTGTTTGGATCAGTGTTTTAAATGGTTTAGATTGTTTAGAATCTGCTTGTAGACTTGTTATACACACTCTTTGGGTTGTCAATAGGTTTTAGGCTAGCTTGGTTTTCAATTTGAGTAGGTTTTAAACCATATGCATGCTTGAAAATTGGTTTAAGTGGTAAAAATCAGAAAGTCATTATTGTATATGATTTTGTTGGAATTTGTGCATCATATCTGAATCAGTGCTAGATTATAGGTTTGTTTAGGACTGTGTATGGTTTTTGTGTGATCTCGTACACTTGTATGAAAGATTTTGAGGGTTGAATTTCATTATTATGCTAAGTGCATCAGCATAATACTCATCAGAAACATAAGCTACATCAGTAACTTGTTATTGTCATTTGTGTTTGATTTGGTGTAATACTTGTGTTTTTTTTGTGCATTCTATTGACTCCCTACACTCCAACTGAGTGTAGGGGTGCCCCATTTGTCCATCAAACATCATCATAACGCCAACAAATCAAGTCCTCTTGACAATCTTCACAAGTGAAGTTAACACTCTAAGTGTTCATCAGAAACATTGCCTTAACTGGGCACGTTTTGGTTTCAATCTTGCTTGAATCTTGTTAAAATTGGATTTGAGTTGTGTTTTTGAGCTTAACAAGGTCACTGGATTGTGTCTTAAAAGAAAAAAAAATAACAGCAAAAACTCACCTGGCCTGGGCTCGAACACGCGACCTCCCGTTTGGAGGAGTAACGTGTTTACCAGTGATCCGGATGGTTTTTTACGTTTAAGTTTCATTTCATTACTTACTTAAGGGTTATTTGTTTTATAGCTTATTTGACCATCAGCTTTTAAATAAGCTATTTCTAGCTTATTTCTTTTAGCTTTTTCCTGTTTAGCATTTTTCCTAGGATTATATTAGGGTTTTTGACTTTTCTGAGCAAAAATTATATTTTTCCCTTTATTAATTAATTTATTAGGATTATTTTAACTTTTTATTTTAGAAAGTCATTAAAAAATAGTAAAAGGTATATTAAAAATCTGAAAAAATAGTTTTTAGGTTTTTAATCATATTTTTGAGGTTTACAGCTATTTGGGTTTTCAATTTAGCTTATTTTTTATTTTATAGGATTTTAGGGTTTTTAAGCAACTTTAAAATTTAATATAAAATTATTAAATAAGTTTCAGAAAATTTGGATTGCATTTTTGTTTTAGTTACATTATTTAAGATTTTTGGTAATTTTTTAGAATTTATTTATAAACTTTTTATTTTTTTGAATATTTTAATATTATTTTAATTATTAAAAATTGAAGTTTGATTTTTTTTTAGTTTTTACATTTTTCCTAGGTTAAGGACATTTAATTAGGAGTTTTGTCACTTTCCAAATATTTTTAAGACTTTTCAATTAATTTCTAGAATTAATTTAAGATTTAATAGATTTTAATAGTTTTAAGTGTTTAAAAATAGTTTAATTTGGTTTTAAAATTTAAAAATAGTTTTTAGCTTAATTAGAATATTTTTGAGGTTTACAAACTATAAGATCTTGTTTAAGGCTTTTTAATAATTAAAAGTGATTTTTAGGGCTTTAATTAGCATTAAAAAGTCATTATCTAATTAATTAAAAGGTTTTAGCAAGTTTGGATTTTTTGTAAACTCTTAGAATATTATTGGGGATTTTTAGTAATTTTTAGGAATTTTTAGGTTAAAATTTTAATTTTGGCACTATTTACGGTTTTGCGTAATCGCCTTTTTCGTCTTAGTTTAATTCGTCTTTGTAACCGTCTTTCTCTTCTAATCCCACTTCTTTCTCAATCATATAATCACAAATCAATATCAATTCAATACACAACGCACTTGCCTCCTCGAGAACGAACTCACTTTTAGGGTCTTACACACACGGTTTTCCTAAATCGTCGTGCTCACTTGCCCTATTTATTGCTCTTTTCCTAAAGAGTGGTAAAAACTTCAACTATCACTATCCTAGATCTAAACCAAGTTGTGGATGTTTATGATCCCAACAAATGGTTGATATTCATAGAAATGTTGATAGTAGTTGATTATGATATTGAAGAAGAATTGGCTAGATTAAAACTGATATCGATGTCATGACGATCTTTCCTTATAGAGTGGAGTTTGACAAAACGTTACCACCTAGAAAGATGTCATCTGATTCGTTGTCATCCAATTCTTAATTTGAAATCGAAAGGGTGAATGTTGCACTTGAGGCTGTCATTGGAACCATTACCCAAAAGCCTCATGCCACTAGTACCTTTCCGAGAAGTCTAGTTGAATGATCGAGTCATTTCATACTAGCGACTTATTTGATAATTGTTTTTGTAAGAGCTATAGGATTGGAAATTAAAGTGTTGATCATATCGAGCTTTTATTGCCCTTTTAAGGTTTAAGAATAAGGTTGAAAGTAATGGAAAATGAGGTAGGACATCGAATTGAGTATAAAATTGGTTGAAACTTGAATGAAGTAAAAATTTAACTTGTATGGAATAAGAAATTGTTAAGAGGAAGTCGTTAAGTCCTGTGATTTAATTATAAGGTTTTAAATGATTGTTGATTCGTGATTAAGGGTTGTTCCTAGGCCATTGTCCAATAATGAGGATGCCCAGTGTCCAGGAAATAAATTGAAGAAATCTTCTTCTGAATAGGGACCGATGGATCTTTCGGGACATGTGGAACACCTAATGACTCTTGTAGATTAGTATTCATTATGGTATCTTTTAAAAATCCCCAACTTAACTGAGACATCAGTTGGTAGGATAAGTTCTTGGAATTGTATGACATAGTGACACGTAATGTGTTACGGTACAATTTTGACTTGTTTGAGATTAATGAAAAGACTACCTTTGATTACTAAATTCTACATGTATCGATGTTATCTATCTTTTATTGCATCATCCTAATGTTCGCATTAGTGATGCAACCATTGAACAAGTATTCATCTTGAATTGAGTTACGTTGTGAATTATTGTTCGTGAGTGCCATCGAGGTCATAAACCTCATGATTAATTGGCTAAGCTCATTTCCTATTATATTGTGGTTAGTTCTTGGTAAACAACTCTTCATCACTCTTTTGCAGATCACTCATTGTTTTTATAAGTTAAAACAGTATCCCTTGAGGAAAATTGGGTTTTCATCACCATATGGATTATTTAAAGTGAGACTTATAAATAATCGTTATCGACATGAAGTTGTTTATAAAACACCTTGGAAAACTTGATTGTTTTTAGAACACAGAAAATCTTTGTAAATTTATTATAGATTCTTATTTAAGAATTAAGCATGAAAATATTTTTATTATAAACATGATGATAAAATTTTGACGAACTGAGTATTGCATCGTTAATCTTGAAATTGTATATAGTTGCGCGCCTACATACAATTTGGAATGGACCATGCAAGGCTGATTAGTAGTCACCATAAAACTGATTAATAAACACTAAATTTTCTTTGAAGATTGTGAAAGATTAAAATTTATGAGATCTGCAAGAAGTGAAGAATAAGGACATAGTGTTAGGGACACCTACATATGTGCCTGTAGCATCTATTCTTCTGAGTCGAATTTACTCATCTGTGGAAATTGTCTTATTTGACAATTGACAATTCTTTCTTGTCCAATTCTCCCGTAGTGAGATTCTTAGGAAAAGTATCTGATTACCGAGTTTTGATACCCGACTGGATGTATTGATGTTCTTATCATTTCTTATGATTTGATTTCATTTGAATGACCTGGGTAACTATCCGAGGAGCTTTCGAATGCGTACTCAAATTATGAAAACATGGGATATATTCATATTCGTTAAATGTTTTCGTCTGTACCTGATTTAAAATTCTCTCATGTAGATTATGCGTTGAACTTACTCTTTTAAGGTTAGTTATGTCTCCAGATATCCTTGAATTTGTGAAGGATTATGAGTTATTATTAGTCTTTTGAGAAGTTCACATCTTATCGACGACAATAAAGCTGAAAAGTTGGTAATGCCAGTAGAATGGATTGATTGATTATGACATGACGACATTGTCTTAATTGATGGGAACTCGAGTAGAATTCCCCTAAAAGATAAGATGTTGATTATCAAAAGTGATCTAAATAATTCTTGAAGGATGACCAATCCTGCATTTAGACTTGAAATTATACCATGAATGGTTGTGAATTAATCATAGATATTATAATCTAGAAAGAACCTAATATGAAATTATTAAAAGATGTTTCCGTTATCTAAAACTTTAGGAGATATTTATTGATGAATTACCTAGACTTTCGCCATTAAGGCAAGTTGAATTTGGTATTGATTATATTCTCGGTGCTGCACCTGTGGCTTGTGCACTGCACGTCAGCACCATCTGAATTAAAGGAATTACCGTACAACTGAGAGAGTTGTCGGAGAAAGATTTTATTCTACCGAGCTCGTCATCATGAAGAGCTATGGTGTTATCATTCCTTATATTTATAGATTACTGTGAACTGAGTAAATTGACAATCGGAAACGATATCCATGACTCGAAATGGAAGATTTGTTCGATCATTTACAAGGTTCTAGCGTATGTTTTAAAGATTTGATCCATGGCATGGTTATTATCAATTTCGCGTCCGCGAAGGAGATTATCTATTCCAATCACTACATCCGGTACTTGTAATAAACATTATGAGTTTCACGTGATGACGTTTGGATTGACTAATACACATGTAGCATCCATAAAATTTGGTGAATCACGTGTATAGGCTGTAATTTGATGAATTCATGCTCGTGATCATTAAGGACCATTTGTTTGTTTATAAGTATAAGAAGGAGTTAGTAATTATTTATAGATTGCCCTAAATTGGCCGAACAATGAAAACCTGTACCTTGAATAATTAACATGTGATTTAAGATTTAATCTTTTACATTATTTGATCGTGTGATTAATAAGATAATGAAATATATTGACTCTTCAAAAATTAAGAGCCCTTTTAAGACTTTGGATTTTTACCAAAAAGAAAGTGCAAATATGTTTTGACAAATGTTTTATCGAAAAGAACTTTTGAGGGATTATTCCCTTATACACAAATCATTTAACTAAACTCCTGTTTAGGGGTAAATGTTTGTGTATACCTCAAGACAACCTAAGAGGGATTGAGGAAACCATTTAAACCATGACTTGAAATAACGATAATTTACGCTTTTTCAACTAAGAAAATTTTGACCAAAACATAAACAAAGATTTTTTTTTCGAACATTTACGAATCCTATTAATTATTATCGATAAATCAACAAAAATCGTGTTAATTAAATTTAAAATTATTTTGAACATTTTCATATAATTAAACAGACTAAGAAATTTAAAATCTTTACGTTCACGTTTCATAAAAATTGAATATTTAATATTTAATTAGTTGTAATAACTATCGACGCTTTAAACGTCGGATTGAGTAAAACAGATAAAAATAATAGTTGAGATAGAACTAGAACTTAGAAAATATGAAGAACGAAATTTTGAATGAATACGGTCATGTTATATATATTTCATCAGGAGGAAGGTGAACGTAATTACTGACACATTATGTAAAAAAAAAAAATATAAAGAATCAATTAGGACATGTTCCTTAATAATGAATGTGCAAAATAAACTGCCGAACAATATAGAAATAAACAATATTTGTAAAAAGGAAAATATAGATAATAAAAAGGGGTTCGCAGCTAATGTGAACCATCAAAATTGAGAAGCCGATGCCGTTGAATGTATAACAGGCCACTTGAGGTTGCCTAAAAATAGAGATTGTGAGATATAGTTATATTGGAATCTTGTAAGTATAAGTATTCTATTCATGCCATTTCTGGTTTAGTGTAATTTTTATCTGAAGAAGTTGTACTGATGGCAAATTATGAAGGCAGACACCGCCTCATACATTAGTAAACGTCTAGCTATCGCAAAGGTCATCATCTGAATTTGATTCGATTTAGGTCATCATCGACAGACTGACCAAATCTGCTAATATCATTCTCGTTAATGATAAATTCTTGATGAAGAAATTGACTCTTTTGTATTTAAAGGAGTTATGAAAACATAGTGTGCCGTATCAATCATCTCTATCAAGATCCTCGCTTCGCATCGAATTTCTAGAGATTTGCTCAGAAGTCATTGGGAACGAACCTTGATGAGAGTGCTGTTTACCATCCCAATCGAAGGGACGAGGTACAGTAACGATACAAAATACTAGAAGTTTTGTTTTATGTTTGAATGATTGACCTTTGGTAATGAACCGTATAATCTTTTTCCTTTGGAGAGATTATCATTGATAATTATAGTGTTAGGATCAAGATCGAATCTTGTTAAGATTTAAAAATTAGAGCATCTATAAGCAGGAGTTGAGATGAAGACACCCGACATACACCCATTGTGAGTTGGACATGTCTTTTAGGTTTAAGGTTTCCTATGATGGCGAACCTAACCTTACAAAATACTCGACCCGCGAGACCTGAAATGATTGTTGAAATTAGGATGTGATTATTGACTGCCGGTAGTGGGCAGGAGGTTATATGAATATGAAATGTAGATCTTGAAGTGCCAGATGGGTAGCGAAGTTATGCCAAAAATATTAACCATGGAAAAATGAATTGATGATCTGAAAGATCATGGGATATAGTCCCCGTAGTATGGGACCATTGAGATGATGTAAAAAGTTGGTTGAAAGGCATATAAGCTGGATCTACCCTAGGACTTCAAGGGATGCGTGAATTATGATTCGTATATCTGACTTGATAAAATGTCTATCAAGTGAAAATCTAACTATTCCTTAATAAAGTTTAGATCGGCGAAAAGTTGCATTCATCAACAACCCGTGAACATCATGGATAGAGAAAGTAAGTCAACATTAAGCCTGATCTTATTCCCGTAGTCATGTTTGATGAAACTCGCGTATTGTAATGAATTTCACTTGTAAGAAAAGACCGAATGTGGAGGAAATACCCACATGTCTCTACCTCTATAAGAAGCGAGTAGTAAGATAAGATGATCTTTGAGGACAAAGATCCTGTTTAGGGGTAAATGCTGTGACAATCCGTCAATTTATGGTTTATATTTTATTCTCAAATATTATTTAAAAACATTTTTTTAATGTTATATTATGAAGTCACTTATTTTTGTGAAGAAATTTGGGTTTACGTCTTGAAGTAGCATCGACTACGTCTAAACCGGAGGATTCTACGTTACGTGCTTACGTTTACATACACCGTCTTTGGTGACAGTCCGACATTTCAGGAAATAAATTTATCCGTGAATATTATTTTGGAGTTTTAAATTTGTGTTGGTTCATAAACTCACAAATTTACGAGAAGAGATTAGGACTTACTTTCATAATTTAACGTCCTTTACGACTAAACCGGAAACCCTAGGTTTACGTATTTACATTTTTAAACTCTGTTTTTGACGAGACAATTTTTATTAGATTCGTTTTGTGCCGTTGCTTCATAATTTATAAAAACGTTTTTCGTAAAACGACCCGAGGGCACGCAAATCAAGGAAACTAGAATCGAGAAATACCCGTAAATTAATGGGGATGGAACAAGTACATACTTGTCCCACCCCCACACATGGCTAAACAAAGCTAACAACACCATGTGGTGTCAAGCTTACAAGATAAGCTAAGACACATGTCTTAGTTTACTTGTAAACTAGCAACCAACATCAAAACCACCACCTCAAACCATTTTCATTCATTTCAACACATGAAAACCACTAAACACTCTCCTCCCTCTCTCTAAAATTCGTCCCAAACTCATCCAAAACAACCCCCATTTGATCTTATTCAACCATAAATCATATGTATAATTTACATATGATGAAAACCCATTGAAGTTATGAAGATTGGAGGTGATCTTAACATGTAAAAAGAAGTTTTCAAGGGAGTTTGGGGCTGATTTCTCAAAGAGTTTTTATGAAGAACAAGGGCTGATTTTTGGAGGAATCTACAAATACTTGGTGATCCTAGAAGTGGTGTTGATATCTCATAAGATTGGTTACCCAAAACCATGTCTTGTTCATCCAAAAGCTCATCATTTCATCACTTTGGTGGTATAAAGTTTGTTCTCCCCATCCTCTTGTTATTTTGATTATGTAATAATGTATTTTATTTCCTATTGTATATGTATATGATGATTATATGATGATAAAAATATTATGTGGGGATTTGGTGTTGATAATCATGGGTAAAAAGATGAAAAACTATATGTAAAAAGGTTAAAATCATGCTTAAAATGATGGCTGTATAAAACAGTAAAGAACCATGTGATGAACTGATAAAATGACATATATTATGGATATACAGTAAGTAATATGTCTTGTACACATGTGAGAGTTGGCCATGCAATGGAATCATTATTATGAGTGAGATATGACCAAAACAAGTTTAGAGTACAAATCTGAGTTCACTGTTTTGGACGATTTTTAGAAAATACTTAGAAGCTGATTCAACAGTAGATATAGAAGAGTTAAATGGAACACATATCATTTAGTTTATGTCATAAAAATTTGAGCTTCTATCTCCATATAGAACTCTAGATATGGCTGTTTTGGTGAACATGAAAGTAAAAATCAGATTTTGGAAATTAAAGTATAATAGTATTATATAAGCACTCAAATAAAAATAGTATAAAATGTGAATTAAAACCCACTAACTTATATAATACATTTATATAAATATGTATAGGGATAAATAAATGGACATGTTATAGAAATGGTAGTTTGATAAGTTTTATAAGTTATAAAACTATAAACATGATTTTTACGACTTTTTCGGCTATTACCGTAAAATTAACGTTTTTGCTAAATAAAACTTAGACGGTTGGACCCGTCTAATGTGAACTTTAGAAAACTCATATACTGATATATAAACATATATAACAAGTAAAAACCGATAAAACCCGAACTATATAACAAACGGACATTAACGGGCTAAGTTAACGTTATTGGACTAATAATACAACAAAATAGACTAACACACTTATAAACTTATTTATTGGGCTTAACCCATTTGGGCCCAACATGTAAAGTATAAATACTGATAATACAAGTATGAAATGGATTAATACAGGTTAATAAACTTATAATAGGCTTATTGGACCTAAAACACGTAAATAGGTAAAACTAGTAAACTAGTAAGAAGTTACCAATACATAAACACAAAAATGAGTGAATGAATATAAACCCACTTGATCATCATATATATATAATCATAATATGTATACATAATTGTTATTTTAATAAAGTCATTGGACAAGAGTCTAAGACGAGTATTAATTGTCTAGGTTTCCGTGATTGAAGCACGTACCGTACATCCGAATTGCCGATAACCCGCCTTCCCACATCAACGCGAGTTCATAGCCTCGCACTCTTTTAAATGTTTTTATGAAATGTTTTATAAACCCGCGAGGGAGATAACATGTTAGTTTTTATGAAATAGGACACAAATTGTCCCGATTGTTTGTTTATTGATTTGGACCCGAATGATTGTATGACCCGATGAATGATTAAATGACCCGATAGATGAAATAAAATGGATTATTAAAGTTAGGTTATGTCACTAAAAGTCCCATTAGCATGAATTGTGAACTACCGGGATTTGGTAGACGCTTATGCATATAATAGTACTATTTGGGGACGATCACCCCAGTTCGCGCCATGACGGTTGATCCCCGTCCTGCCACATTGATTGGTAAGCGAATTTATGTATGAGAAGATTTACATAGCGTGACCTTTGTGACGACACGCTAATTTAGATGGGCAAATGAGTTTCGGGCTAGCTACCCGTTGTTTGTTGTCGTAAAGTAACAATGTCATGCGGCTTATAATAATCCAGTTAACGAAATACTACTAAACGCACCGAATTACGATGTATTGCCTGACTAGCAATACGGGGTCATACTATTGATATTATGTTCGTGTTTTGGTTTTACATAACCATATTCATATAACGGTTTTTATTTAACTTTATACAACGTCATAAGACGTATTGTATGATGTTTTTACGACATTGGCTCGTATAATGATTTTTAAGGCAAATGCCTATATTATGATTTTCGATAAGGATTTGTATAAAAATGACTTTGGCTATATTATGCCCTATTACAATGATTTGTACAAAATGATTTTTGGTAATACTTTTGTACCGATGATATATTGATGGTTTTATTAAACTCTATGAATTCACTCGGCGTTATCGCTGACCTTTTTTTTAACATGTTTTATCTCAGGTACTTGAAGGTAATTCTCGGGAAGACAACAAGAAATCATGGCCCACACCTAAATTCTTATTTCCATTCAAATGCTTTGTAAAACTTTGTATGAAATAATATGACTTGGGACCTATGTAAAATTGATATTTATGAATGGAATTGCTTTATTATTAAACGACGCGATTTTTAAGCGTTGTCTATGATGTGAGTAATGTGCTATCCCGTAACACTAACGAGTCTGCCACTGTATTGAATTGTGTAAATTTGGGGGTGTTACAATGTCACTGCCGCCCAACTATGGGAAATGATTGATCAAGGCATCGCAAATGCGATGGCTGCCAGCAGAAACATGGACGATAGCCAAAACTCCAATAATCGCATGAATAATCAGACCACTAGGGGTTTCTCTTATCCTGACTTTCTGAAGGGTAATCCTTCGTACTACAAAGGCAGAGAGGGTGTTGTGGACCTGATGCAGTGGTTTGAAATTTTGGAGACTGTGTTCCGCATCAGTGATTGTGTAGATGAGAACAAAGTCAAGTTTGCCACCTGCACGTTGCTTGAGAGTGCTCTTACTTGGTGGAACTCTGTAGTTGCCACTCTTGGAGACAATGCTGCCTATGCTCTCAACTGGACTGATCTGAAAGAGAGGATGACAGAGAAGTACTGTCCAAGGGGTGAGATGAAGAAGCTTGATATTGAATTATGGGATCTCATATGCAAGAACAATGACATCATTGCATATAACCAAAGATTCCAAGAGTTGACTCTAATGTGTACCAGAATGTTTGTTGAGGTGGAAGAAAAGATTGAAATGTATGTTGGTAGACTCCCAGACGCCATTCATAACAGTGTACTTGCATATCAACCCACTACTGTCGAGAATGCCATTGAGTTCGCTACTGAATTGATCAACAAAAGAGTCCGTACCATGTCTGAAAGGAACACTGAAACAAGCGGAAGGCAGATGAAAATTTCCGTAGTCAGCACCAGCAGCCTCCAAAAAGGCAAAATGCTGGACAGGTTTAAAATGCTACCACCGTAGGAACTAGGCCGTGTGTGGGTGCAAAACCCTTCTGCTCAAGATGCAACTATCATCATACCATTGATAGTACATGTCAGTCCTGCCACAAGTGTGGACAAGTTGGTCATTTTGCCAAAACATGTCGAGTCAATGCTGTCACTCAGGTCCGACCCAACCAGAACACCGGGAACTACAACAACAGGGGCGGATACAATGCCCGTGGGAACGGGAACGGACAGTAGGGAAACCGAAATACTGCCGGAGGGAATGGCAATGGACCTAAGAAGGGAGTTGTGTGCTATGAGTGTGGAGCACCGGGACATGTGAGACCAGGTTGTCCCAAGTTGGCCAACCAGAACAAGAACAGTGAAGGAGCTTCGTCAAGAGTGTACGTGGTCGGCAATGCAAAAGTCAACCCCGATTCTAATGTCGTTATAGGTACGTTCCTACTAAACAATCGTTATGCATCTGTTTTGTTTGATATTGGAGCAGACCGAAGTTTTGTATCCACTGAATTTAACAATGTACTAGAAGTCGTCCCATCAATTTTAGATCACCGTTACTCCGTAGAATTAGCTGACGGTAAAACTGTAGATGCTGACACTATCATTAGAGCTTGTACCCTAAATCTTTCAAAACATCCATTCAACATTAACCTTATCCCCATAAGCGTTGGTAGTTTTGACGTTATTATTGGCATGGACTGGTTAGCAAGATACCGCGCAGTCATTGTTTGTGATGAAAAACTAGTCCGTATTCCATGGGGAAACGAAACTTTAATCATTCGAGGAGACGGTAACACCGACCTTACTGGCACTAGACTTAGTGTTATCTCTTGTACTAAAGCCCAAAAATATTTTTCGAGAGAATGTCCTATCTTCTTAGCCCATATTTCTCAAACAAATGAGGAGGACAAACCCGAGAAGAAACAAATCAAGGACGTATCTATCGTCTGAGATTTTCCCGAGGTCTTTCATGATGAGTTTCCAGGCTTACCACCAACCCGACAAGTGGAATTTCAAATCGATTTGATTCCCGGAGCTGCACCTGTAGCTAAAGCTCCATACCGGTTGGCACCATCAGAAATGAAAGAGCTAGCTGAATAACTTCAGGAACTATCTGACAAAGGATTTATCCGACCCAGTTCCTCTCCATAGGGAGCTCCTGTGTTATTTGTCAAAAAGAAAGATGGTTCTTTCCGAATGTGCATCGACTACAGGGAACTGAATAAGTTAACTGTGAAGAATCGTTATCCGCTTCCTCGCATTGACGACCTATTTGATCAACTGCAAGGGTCAAGTTTGTATTCTAAGACTGACTTGAGATCTGGATACCATCAACTAAGGGTCAGGGAGGAAGATATTCCAAAACCAGCTTTCAGAACCCGTTAGGGTCATTACGAATTCCAGGTTATGCCATTTGGGTTGACCAATGCACCAGCCATTTTCATTGATGTTATGAATCGTGTGTGTAGACCCTACCTGGATAAATTCGTGATAGTCTTCATTGACGATATACTCATTTATTCCAAGAACGAACAAGAACACGGGGAACACCTTGTACAAGTACTAAAGGTACTCAAGGAGGAACAACTCTATGCTAAATTCTCCAAATGTGAATTCTGGATTCCCAGAGTGCAATTCCTCGGTCATGTCATCGATTGTGACGGTATTCACGTAGATCCAGTAAAGGTCGAATCTGTCAAAGATTGGGTATCACCTAAGTCGCCGACAGAGATCTGCCAATTTCTAGGCCTTGTCGGGTATTACCGTAGATTTAACGAAGATTTCTCCAAAATAGCCAAGCCAATGACCAAACTCACCCAGAAAGGAATAAAGTTCGATTGGGGAGAGAAGGATCAGCTTTTCAGCTGATCAAGCAAAAGTTGTGTAGTGCACCTATATTAGCCTTGCCTGAAGGCAACGATGATTTCATTGTATATTGTGACGCTTCACACAAAGGTTTAGGTGCGGTACTAATGCAGCGAATGAAAGTGATCGCCTATGCTTCAAGACAACTGAAGAAGCATGAGAAGAACTACACCACTCACGATCTAGAACTTAGATCCGTAGTATTTGCTCTCAAAATATGGAGACATTACCTATACGGAACGAAGTGCACAGTGCATACTGACCACAAAAGTTTGCAACACATATTGGATCAGAAGGAGCTGAACATGAGACAATGCCGTTGGATTGAGATGTTGAGTGACTACGATTGCGAGATCAAATACCACCCCGGTAAAGCAAACGTGGTTGTTGATTCTCTAAGTCGTAAGGAACCGGGCCCTCCTATGAGAGTTCGGGCATTAGTTATGACAATCAGTTTGGATCTACCCAAACAAATTTCTGAAGCTCAGACTCAAGCTCAATTACCTGAAAACCTCGTGAAGGAAGACGTCGGGGGAATGCTCAGAACCGACCTCACTAAGGAGAAGCTAGAGCCAAGAGCAGATGGAACCCTATGCCTTCACGGAAGGAGTTGGTTACCTTGCTATGAAGATTTGAGAAACGTGATCATGCACAAATCTCATAAGTCTAAATATTCTATACATCCTGAATCTGAGAAGATGTATCAGGATATGAAGAAATTATATTGGTGGCCAAATATGAAAGCTGACATCGCCACCTATGTGTAGAAGTGTTTGACATGTTCACGTGTCAAAACTGAACACCAGAGACCATCGGGTTTACTTGTACAGCCCGAGATACCGAAATGGAAGTGGGACAACATCACCATGGATTTTGTCACCAAACTCCCGAAGTCATCTTACGGTTACGATACTATCTGGGTAATCGTCGACCGACTCACCAAGTCTTCTCATTTCCTACAAATTAGGGAAAATGATTCCCTAACAAAACTCGCAAAGACGTACCTGAAGGAGATAGTGACCAAACATGGAATACCAGTCTCAATAACCTATGATCGAGACGGTAGGTTCACATCAAACTCTTGGAAGGTTTTCCAACGAGCCTTAGGTACCAATTTGGACATGAGCACCGCTCATCATCCGCAGACTGACGGTCAGAGTGAACGAACCATCCAGACTCTAGAAGACATGCTACGAGCATGTGTGATTGACTTTGGAAATGGATGGGTTGACCACATTCCTTTAGTGGAATTCTCCTACAACAACAATTATCATGCCAGTATTAAGGCTGCCCCTTTTGAAGCACTATATGGTCGAAAGTGCCGTTCACCTGTGTGCTGGGCAGAAGTAGGGGAATTTCAGCTCACTAGACCAGAGTTAATCCAGGAGACTACAGATAAGATCGTGTTCATAAAGCAAATAATTCAAGATGCTCGCGATCGACAAAAGAGCTACGCGGACCGGAAACGCAAACCTATGAAATTTGAAGTAGGTGACCGTGTCATGCTCAAGGTATCACTTGGAAGGGTGTTGTATGCTTTGGTAAACATGGAAAACTGAATCCACGTTATTTTAGCCCTTTCAAAGTATTAGCCAGGATCAGGGAGGTAGCTTATCGTTTAGAGTTTCCCCAGCAACTGAGCCGGGTACACTCTACTTTCCATGTGTCTAGTATGAAGAAGTGCTATGCTGAAGAACCATTGGCTATGCCATTGGAAGGAGTTCAGTTTGACGACAAAGTCCAGTTCATAGAAGAACCAGTAGAAATCATGGAGAGGACGGTCAAGAAACTGAAACGTAGTCGCATCCCGCTGATTAAAGTACATTGGAACTCGAGGAGAGGTCCTGAGTTCACTTAGGAACAAGAAGACTCATTCAAAACCAAGTACCCACATTTTTTCACCTGACCGATGACTTCATCTTAAGCTTTCAGGACAAAGCTAAAATAACAGGATGGTGCTGTAAAACCTCTGATTTTATCTTATTGACTTTGTCAACTATTGTACTCACTATTTTTGGAATCTATAAATTCCACTTTTATATGACTTATTAATAATCATATCCTTTTTGTCATACTATTATTTCATATTTATTTGTACATTTATATGAATCTTTAGTCTTTACTGACTACGTTGGCAATTGACTGGCCACATGATTGGACAATGACTCACCACCTCAGTACACACTTTTGATAAACTGTAACATTATTTACTTAATTTATTAAGTAACCGGATTTATATTTATATGTATATATTTACATATACCTCATACTATGAACAAACACCTATCACTTTAAAACAATGTCTATTATTATACATTGTCATTTATTTATTTTGTTCAAGTAAAATAATTATAATGATATACTCATTATATACTTTCACCAAGTGATCTAAAGGTTTAACCAAAATACCTAGAAACTTTACAATTATCTACACTATAATACATGGACTATTATTAACTCCCAATTTTTATACAGGTCAACACATTTTTCCCAAAAATGCATGTGTAGCCGTGTATGTGTGCACATACACATCCATAATGGTTAGTAAACTTACAAGCAATCTCAAACATTAAGCATATGTACACTATGCTAAGTACTATGCTACTTACTTACCCCATACTCACTCCATACTTTACCATACACAATACACTATGCTTGTCATACTTTTGTCCCCCTTTTACCTTCACAAACACACGGCTAAACACAACATTAAAAGGGAAAACAAGTTACTATTTTTAGCATGTGCATGAATATCTCAACATATCTCCAAAAAATCTTACAAGTATCTCACATAATCCTCCCAAATTTATAGTACTACACTTGGATACTCATTGGATCTTCCTTTCCTATTTATATCTGAATATAACTTGGATCTACAAAACACACAAACATAAAACACTTGAACTATCCTCACATCTCTCTCTCAAAACCCACGGCTATTTACTCTCTTCACCAAAAATCCTTCAACACTCATTTACTCCTTCATTTACTAGCAAATCTATGTCTCCTTCATCTTACATTCCAATCATTGTTACTCCTACAACAAGCTTGATCTCCAAGACAACTCCAAGGGTATTTACAAGGCTTAAAGGTCACGGCTAGGTTTTGACATAGGCAACCACCATTGTTTAAAACAAGTCCAAGCTACTACTAGCTCACTTATTCACTCCTAGAACTATCTAACAAGTAAGTATCATGAAACCTACCTTTTTCTATATACCTTCATTAGCATACACTTGAACATATATACATATCTCTAGTAAAAACTTAACTTAAAAACAAATATAAGAAAACCTAGACCATAGTAGGTCATGGCATAAAATGATGTACCACTTTATGGGATGAAAAATCTTGTAAACTATGTTAACCACAACCTCATGAACATGCTAAACTAGAAAATCACAAAACCTATGCATGTATATAAATTCTAGACGTGGGGTTTACCCAAATTTTTGGTGTGACGAATAACTTTGAAATATGGTTAGAAGCCTAGAAATCATTAGATCTAGGTTACTACTAAACATGTTAACTAGTTTGCCTTATTGGATTATAAGGCCTAATGAATAGTGTTTAATATAGTTAGGCCCATTAAGCCCACTATGTAAGTACTATAGAAACTAGGAGCCCATTAAGCCCACTAGGATAATCATACTAAAAATAAACTTTATTTATGTTAAATAATTATATTATAAACCTTTTTGTATGAAAAATGTAATTTGATAAACTTTCGGATTAAAATTGTGATTTAATAAAGTTTCGGACTAAAAGTGTAAATTATAAAATTTTGGATTTATTTTGTAATTTAAATAAGTCTAGGGACTTAAATGGTCATGTTTGGAAACTCATTTTAACAAAAGTTAGCATATAAGGACCTACTTTGTAAATTGCCGAGAGTCTAGGGGTGGTTTATACACCATTCGAGACTTAAAACCAACGTAGGAGGACCATTTTGTAATTATTGTTAGTTGTGTGTATTTGTGTAACTTGATTAGAACCTTAGGGACTCCTTTTGCCACTAACCGAAACACATAGGAGCCCTAAGGGCCTTTCTTGCCAAGTAGGGTAAGTTAGAAAAACCCTAAGTAAACGCTAGGGACCATTTTGGCCTTTACCGAAACTTGTTTGGAGCCCTAGGGGGCGTTTATGAAACTATTCCTAACCCTAATCCTAACCGAATAATACAAGGACTAAAAGTGGCAACATTTGGAACTTTTATAAGCCCTAGTTACACGTGTAACTAGGGAGGGACTTGTTTTGAAATTACTTGAAAGTTTAACAAACCCTAGGGGTATTCTAGTAATTAATCGCGGGTAAATATATAATTGATGGACTAAAATGTAATTTTCATAAACTATAACAAACCCTAATTTATTATATATATATACCCAATACTCTAAACGTAAAACTTAAATAAATACAACACTCGTTATTTTTCCCAAACTTATAATTTAATAATTATACAAACTTCGGGAACGTTGAATTAAATTAAATTAAAATGTTATACATTTTATAAACGTTATTTATATATGTTATATAAATTAAATATGATTAACTTATAAAAATAAATATATTAATTATATTTATTTCTTTTCACCTTTAAATATATATAAAACTTCCTTTTATAAATATTTAAATTACTTTATAAACGATACAAGTACGAGTATATTAATTAAACATATTAACTAATTAAACGATAATATTTATTTTACACTTAAAAATAAATACTTCTATTACTTGTACAACAATAAACTAAATTACAAATATCATAATAAAATGCTTAAAACCAGTATAAACATGCACAGACTTGTTCAGAAACTTTATGCATTATGTTATGCATTTATTGAGACCGTATAATTATTTAGGTTGTTGACTGTATTGTGAGCATCACATCAGATTTTCTTGTGACTTATTGTTGTACTACTAAGGTGAGTTCATGGCCCTACTTTGTATATTGAGAAACTTTTAAAGCCTTTTATGGGGAAGGAAACATGCAACATATTTTATTTTATGGACATAAACTGAACTATGAAACATTTGATTACATTTGCCTATTGTAGATGAACCCGCATGACCCCTGCATCTGAAACTGTTAAAATTGTTGAATTGCCTGAATGTATAAATAGATCTATTTGGGATTGACCATCCCCATCTGGGTAAGTAGCGCTCACTGTGCCTAGGCCAGGACAACAGATGTTTAACATGTCAGAACGGAATATTGGGTGCATTTAATGCGAAGGGTCCTCATTTGTTGTGGACTTAACGTTTCAAGTATCAGTTTCGGGCAATAGGAAATGTAATTACCTTTAAGTATTGATGCTATGTGCATTACTACTTTAGTGAATGTTTATTGTCCAAACTTATTTTATTAAACCTGTGAATTCACCAACTTTATGTTGACTCTCTAAGCATATTTTCTTAGGAAACTGAAGCAGGTATTGACGTGCATGGAGTCAAGCATCATGATAGGCTGCATTTATAGAGCTCATCTGGGGTTTTATAAACTGGGGAATGATTTCAACTACTGAATAATGTTTAAGACAATTTTAATAATATTTTCACTTTTATTCATGTAATAAATGTAATGATAATCTTTTATCTGTTGCTCTACATACTATCTGCTGTTGATCCACCCACGTGACACCCAAATATTATTTCCGCTGCATTTGACCAATTTGGGGGTGTCACAACTTGGTCTTAGATGCTTTGGAGAGAAGGCATACAGGAGAAGCGGCCATCATGTTTTGAATAGACACTGTGTAGAGATTATCCCCTCAGGAACCTTTTAACAAATCATTTCCTGCAAGATCACGAATGAAACAAGTATGTTGTTGAAAAGCAACCTCAAGGTGTAAATCACAAAATTGTCCCACTGAGAATAAGTTATGACCGAGTCCCTCCACGTAATACACCCTTGAAATCGTAGCATTCCCAATTTGATATTCACCATAACCCATGATCTTTGCAATGTGGTCATTACCAAATTTCACCATCCCTTGAAACTTGCTGACAAAGTTTTTGAGCATCGAGCGATCTCCGATCATATGCTTGGAGCATCCAGAGTCCAAGTACCAGAGGATGATTTGGACCACCTGAAAATATCACCAGACAAAGACGATGTATCGGAATCTAATTGTTCCTCTGTGTTGGCAGGTACAGATATAATTATCTTAAATTTGCTATCAGAAGAATTCTTAGGTTTCCAAATTTTCTTCCTAGATGCCGGCTTAGATTCTAGTTTTCTAAGATCCTGAGGTACTTCTTCACTAGTAGGCACAATAGTGGACGCAGACCTAGATAAAGGGCGCTTTTTCCATTTCTTAGTGCTAGAGTTCCTATTTAAAGGACGCTGAGACCTAACTTCAGTGGATGTGATCCTAGTTAAAGGGCACGTAGTTCCATTTGCAGTAAAGGTCTACCAGTGGGTTGCCATCGCCATCCAACTTGGGTGAATTTCTTCCCCGTTGGTTTCCATTCAAGGTTGTTCCTAATGGCATACATTTCATTAACATGGTCAACAAGGAACATACATTCATTACAATTCCAACATCTCAAATTAGAATTCACATTGATAGGCTTCTGCATAGAGGCAGAACCTTTTGTCTTAGCTACATGATTCCTTTTATTTGAATATGAAATAACCTTCCTAGGGTAAACTTCTACTTTCTTCTTCATAGTGCTACTAGTGGAAGGCTTGATCCTATCTTTCTTTACTCGAGATCCTTTAGCCTTAGTAGACGCAGTTACTCCTGTAGAAGGCAAGGGAACATTAGTGGCAGATTTTGATTTAGCCTTGGTTGGTGTGTTTAAAATAGGCTTAGCTCATGGAGTCTTATTGAATGGATTCATGGCAATGGTGGGGGGTTGTTGTTTAAGTGCTGTTGATATCGGTTGACCGATATATTCTAAGTTAGCCAAACAATCTTGAATGCAATTGATTGTTGTAAAATACTACCTTTTAGGAAAAAGGCGTAAAAGTGGTAAGTATTAAACAAATGATTTAGGAAAATCAAGTGTTAATGACCCAAATAAGTTTGTTTCCCAAGGAGGTCTATTGTGTGTGAATAATTCGTAATAATTTTGGATTAATATGAGAGAAAGAAAAGATGAGAAATTAGAATGACGAATACGTTAAAATTACACTACGACGACGAAACGAAAAACCGTAAAAAGTGACAAAATAAAAATTAATTCTAAAAATTCCCCCAAAATTATAAAAAATAAGTAAAAATATAATAAGAGTTTACAAATGATAAAAAAAATTTCAAACCTTTTAATTAATTAAATATTAATTTTTAAATGCTAATTAAAGCCCTAAAAATCAAAATAATTAATAAAAAGCACCAAATAGGATTTTTCAATTTGTAAAACTCTAAGATGACTTAAATAAACTAAAAAATATTTTTATAAAAGTTAAAACCAATTAAAACTATTTAAAATGATTAAAATCTAAAATTAAATATTAAAATAATATTAAAAATTCAAAAATTATAAAAATTTCTAAAAACTTGCAAACTAGTTTATTTTAACCTAAATAAACAGAAAATGAAAGTGAAATTACCAAAATAAACCTATTGGGCCCCCAAATGGGCTAAAAACAAAAAACAGTGCACCTTAATGGGCTTTTTAGCCCAATAAGCCAAAAATCAACCAAATAAGCTGAAAAGTTCCAGTCTGACTCATAATTAATTCTAAACACAAAACTCTAAAGGCCCAAAAGCTAAAAATGTGCTTATCACAGCTTAATAAGTCAACAGCTTATTCTTAATGGGCTTTTTGGCCCATTAAGCTATAAGCTAATGCCATAAGCTCTAATTTGACACACAACCTTTTTTTGGGATGCTTAAGAGATCTGTAAAAAGAAATTTTGAAAAAACATAACCAATAAGCCAGATATAAGCCAAGTATAATTTCACTAAAAGACAAAATAGTTGACTTAGAGATTTAGACCATTTCAGAACTTGATTTAACTTTCAAAAGACTCTAAATGACTTAATTAAGGTGAGGCATTCTTTCATATCTTGAATATCACAAGGAATGAGAAACATCCTGGGGTCACCAACTTTTTCCGGTATTCGATTAAGACAAACCAAAGAACAATTATATAGCTTTGAAAGCTTCTCCTTATCATTCATCATACCTTTAAAAGTGAAAGCGAAACGAGGCATGTATAACAACGCGTCGGCTAAACTTACATTAAAATGCACTTGTTGAAACATTTTTATAAAAAGCTCAATTTGTTGTTTGTTACGTTCTTGCAATTTCTCATTGTTCGTCTCGAAGGGTAAGGTAAGGGTGGTGTGGGTTGGGGCATAGGCAACGGCCTTGGAATCTCGGGTTCTACAATTGGTACTGGTTCCACCGTAGGTGTGGTATGAGCGGTACTTCGTGGGCTTTTGATATGCTCCTTTTCGACCATCACCTAGGGCTCTTTCTTGATTTCCTTCTCCGTAGAAGTACTAGGACGAGAGATTGGTTCCTTGAAAGTTTTACCACTACGAGTAGTAATAACCTTCATTTCTCCCTTCGTGTTTACACATGATCGCTTCAAACATTTTAGCCATTCGATCTTCAAATTTTGATTGCCTTATATCCGCTTTTAACAATTCTTGCTTAATCTCATGTTGACCTTGTTCCATCTTTTGTTGATTTTGTTGAAGACCATTTCAGTACTTGATTTAACTTGCAAAAGACTATAAATGACTTAATTAAGAAAAATCAATCAATAAAAATCCAATAAGCAAAGCCAAATAAGCAGAATAAGCCAATAAGCACTTATGAAAAAGTCAAATAAGTTGGTTTTCTAGTCAAACCCTAAAGTCAACAACCCAAAAGCTCTAGAATGATCAAATGGGTCAATTGAGGAAGACTAGTTACCAAATTCAAGTTTCTGCACGATTCAATAAGCTATTATGGCTTATTAATAAGTTGAAACAATAATAACACTAGCAGTGGTAACAAGCAGTGGGAAAGGAGTTCCCACTGCTGCTTGTACAGATTTGTTTTAAGCCTGATTTCAAGCTTTTCTTGTTGGTTTTAAATGGAACAAAGGGCACCCCAATAAGGTTTGGCTTATTGGGAGTCAATAGAAACAAGAAAAACACCAAGTACTTCAAATAAATCAGTTTTAGCCTGCTGAATGTTTAGACAGTTTTTATCACTTGGAAACTTGGTTTAAACCTTAATACTTAAAACAAAAGTATGAAAATACCTTAAACCAACATATAAGGTGAGTCTAGCCTGTTTTGTGCCCAAGGCTGTGTCACCCAATCCTTGACACACCCAAACCCAAACACCCCTTTATGCTAGATTAACCAACTTTTTCAAAGAACTTGGTTAATAAACCCCACAAATCAAGATCAAATCAACTAATAACAACAAGTAACAATCATATAACAAGATTCAACCGATAAAACACAAATTCAATAACAAATGCTCATATTCATCATATAACACAAAAATATGCAGAAATATAAAAGAGATTAGAAACGTGTACCTCCAAAACATACATCCATGCTTTGGATTGTGAGAGCTCAAGTGGTAGCAGAACAACCACTAGCTTCCACACCTGCTGAGATGAAGAAAGTTAATCAACACCAATAATATGACACTGATTTTCCCTTTTACTTAAAAACTTTCCACAAACTTGAGATATCAAAAACCTTTCAAACACAAATTAATACTTGGAACTCAGATTCAGCTAAGAAGGACACCAACTTTATAAAAAAAAGGAATTACAAAATTTTTTAAAGAAAATACCAACTTTTTATTTCATAAAAGGAATTACAAAATTCTTAGCCAAAATCTGGAACAAGAGGCTCACCACAAGTCGGGGCTCTTTTTATAGGCCACAATATGGGCACTATTCATATACCCTAATCTATGAAAATCCCTAAAATATCCCTATGAAGCTTCCAGAATGCTTTTGGTTGTTGACAGGTTGTTAGGAGAAATCTTGGACGTATATTTTCTCCTTGGAGGACAAGTAGTTGATGTACCCCCTTGATTTCTCCATGTCAATGATCTTTGCCAGGTGTCGTCTTGTGGTTGGTCCTTGTGGGTCTTCCTGGTAGTGGGATTTAAGGTTTTAATGTTGGGATATGATTCATGTGAGGTGAATCATACATGAGTCTAACCAATTTAACTTTCTCCTTTGTTTTACTCCTTTTTTATCCTGGGTAAAAAGATGTACAATAACTCGTTTTAATCCAAATAGTAAATGTTACCCGCGTGTTTAGGGATTCAAATGTTTCAGTGCACACTTTTGGTCCTTGCATTTTGGTGAAATCTTCAAGGTCTTTTCTTTGAGAAATCCATAACTAGGGCCCAGTTCATTGTACGGCTTCGTTTCTCGTGTTTGTTTTTCCTTGTTTCTTGTGATCTTTTGTCTTTTTCACTATATCCATACCTAAAATACACAAGTAAACAAACAAAAGCATATATATGGTATTTTAATGATATTTAATGCATTTAAAGCCCGAAAAGAACGATGAGATCATGTATAAATGCCATCTCATCACTCCCCCATACTAAACCATTGCCGTACCCTCACGCAATGCTAGAATAAAGTATCTAAGCATCTCAAAAATTCACTTTTATTAACCTTTATTGAAAAGTAAAACTTGCTACAATACTACGAAGATATGTTAAAGACATGATGTATGATTTTCATCACAAAAGTGACTTTTAGGGTCAATGAATAGAAACAAGTAAATGTCTCATAGAGTAAAGTTCGTCATCCTTGATTGTCATACATTCCATGCTAAGTGCAAAAACGAGATCATTGTTGGTAAAAGTCATAATGCTAACACTACTCATACGTCCAAATTGTGTAATACTTTGTCATGGATTACAAGTGATTCATATTGACTTATTTGAGTATTTATTAGTCAAAAAATAAAGTAGCACGATTTAATCGATAGTTAGCTAAAGGACAAAAACGGCTTCTCGTGTATCTCCTTAAGTTCATATCTTGGCCTAACTCGTTTCACGATTTGAGACCTTTCTCGGACTGATATTTGGCATGTACTTCATACTTCGAATCTTCGGAAGACATTCTTGAAATTATGGTCTTCTCTTCATATTTTGGAATTTCTTCACTTGACGTTTTTGAGAGATTCTTCATACTTGGACCACGACTTCATCATTTTTCTTCAATCTTTATTTTGGATTTTGATACACAACGATCCGCCTCCTTTTAGGATTTGGATATATTTATCCTCATACCTTGTAAGGGTCTTTTTGGATAGACTTTCTCCATGATCTTTAGGGGAGTAATTGTTTTTCGTCGTGTGTCTTGATCCTTCATATTGATTTTGGAATAATGATTCTTTACATAATCTTGGATCTTTAGCACCAAAATAGAGCTCCTCATGCCTTGTTAGGGCCTTTTTGGATCTACACCAATCTTCACGTCCCGCTTCAATAAGTTATGCCTTGGATATGAACTCTATTCAACCACGAGCAACTTTTAAACGATCTTGGGCTAGAAGCTAAGTAACCTTTCAAATCGTACGACCTTACTTATTGCAATTAGTTTATTCCTAATGCATTGAAATTATGGGAGAAAAAACCACAATTAAAAACATATGAGTTTTTAAAAGAACATTTTCATGTTCTATGTTTAGCATGATCACTTGTCTAACTCTATCACTTCTTGTTCTTCACTATTTAAAGACCTCTAATTAAAGAGACTCGTGAATACTTAGCCATGCAAGTCAAAATTAAGCCAAATTTGGATTAGCTTCATTAAGACTATATTAAATCGAAGTTTTGGGTTTTCAAGTCACCTATAGGATCTTGCAATTTCTTAGACTTTTTCAAGTTTAGAGAATGCATTTTAAAGTTCCCTTGATAAGTGACTTTCTAGGATCAATTATAGGAACTTGCGAAAAGTTCTTGTTCTTAACCCGTATGAGCTAAGACTTTCGCGTTTTAAAGTTCCCTATATAAAAGTCTAGCAAAACATGATTCAAGCGGTTTAAGGAATGTAAAGGGCTCCAAATGCCCATCAAGTCAAAAATTAACTCTTATTATACCCATCGGAAAATATACATTCGTGTCTTAAAAACACTTATGAAAACTAAGAAAATTTTTAAAATTGGGCCATTTTTAGCCTTATTAGCAACAAAACAAAACAAAACGTTGAAAGTTGGAAAACGTGAGGGTGTAGCAAGGCAAGTATCTATTCACCCCCATACTAAAATTAAACATTGTCCTCAATGTTTCGAGTCTAAAAGTAGAGCACCCCCATACTAGAGACGAAGAGTCGAATGCTTAGGATCTAGCATGGAAAGGGTGATCAACAATATATCTAAAGCTGTTTATGAATTATGCTAATAGATAACTGTTAAAACAGTAAAGGATATGTCATGGATTCCTGAAAAACTCTTCAAGCAAACGATCGAGGCTCACGTAAACGAACATGATAGTCTTTAATCGTGGCGATGATGATGATCTAGATAACACATTCACAAACAACCACGAGACAACGAGTTGGAAGGGCATAAATCCCCTCTCATTAACTACATTACAATGCAATAATATATACATGGATAAGCATGGGATCTCCCCCATGAGGCACCTGGTTTTTTATTACTGAGTCATGAGCTCGACTCGATCCCCTCAATGTTAATTATCATTGGGGAAGGTGACTCGGTCGAGGTCGTCCAACGAAGGGACTTACCCACCGAAGTAGTGCTTAAGCCTATGTCCATTCACCTTGAAATTAGGACCATCATTTTGAGCTAGCTCAATGGTCCCATAAGGAAACACTTGCGTTATGGTGAACGGACCCGACCAACGAGATTTCAATTTCCTGGAAAATATCTTCAAACGAGAGTTAAAAAGTAACACTTGATCACCAACGTTAAAACCCGGTTTTTAATCTTTAAATCATGAAACTCTTTAGTCTTTTCCTTAAAAATCAATGAATTTTCATAAGCATTATCTCTTAATTCATCTAATTCATTAAGTTGTATTTTCCGGTGATCTCCCGCGGTCTTCAAGTCATAGCTGGCATGCTTAAGAGCCCAATATGCCTTATGCTCTAATTCAATAGGCAAATGACAATTCTTTCCATAAACCAACTTATAAGGAGTACAACCAATAAGTGTCTTATAAGCGGTCCGAAAGGCCCATAAAGCGTCATCGAGTTTGTCGGACCATGAAGCACGGTTTTCTCCAATCGACCTCTCTAAAATCCTCTTCAAAGCTCGGTTTGAAACCTCGACTTGCCCACTTGTTTGCGGGTGATAAGCCGTAGAAAGACGATGTGTAACTCCATATTTCTTTAAAACCTTTTCGAATTGGTCAATACAAAAATGCGTTCCACGATCGCTTATAATAGCACGAGGGGTTCCAAACCGAGAGAATAGTTGCTTCAAAAACTTCACTACCACACGAGCATCATTCGTAGGCAAAGCCTTAGCTTCCACCCACTTAGAAAGGTAGTCGACGGCGACGAGGATATACTTGTTTCCATGAGACGATAGGAACGGCCCCATAAAGTCAATGCCCCAAATGTCAAAAATCTCACACACTTGAATTATGTTTTCCGGCATTTCATCCTTTTGCGACGATTTTCCTTGGCGTTGGCAAGAATCACACGACTTCACAAGTGCGTGTGCATCACGATAGATCGTAGGCCAAAAGAAGCCGTCATCGAACACTTTCTTAGCCGTGATATTAGCACCGTGGTGACCACCCGTGGGTCCCTCATGACAAGCTCTAAGGATGTTAGAACCTTCGGTACAAAAGACACAACGTCGAACGAGTTGATCCGCAAAAACCCAAAAGAGATAAGGGTCGTCCCAAAAATAGAACTTGACGTCACGAAAGAATTTTCTCTTTTGTTGTGTCGTCAAACCCTTGATTATGAAGTTCCCCGCATGGTAATTTGCAATATCGGCAAACCATGGGGTGTCGTCCTTTGAATTTACTACACCGAGAGTCTCGAGGGGAAATGTTTCGGTAATTTCCTTGTTCTCGAAAACATCTTTGTGAGGATCTTCTAAACGAGAGAGATGATCGGCCGCTAGATTCTCGGCTCCTTTTTTGTCAAGTACGGTGACATCAAATTCTTTGATGAGGAGCATCCAACGAAGCAATCTCGGCTTAGCATCTTGCTTAGCTAAGAGGTACTTGATAGCTGAATGGTTCGTATACACGATGATTTAAGTCAAGACGAGATAAGGTCGGAATTTCTCAAAAGCATAGACCACGGCAAGGAATTCATTTTCCGTTGTGGTGTACTTAAGTTGAGCCTTGGTCATCATCTTGCTAGCATAATGGATAGGACTGAAGTGCTTTTCATAACGTTGCCCTAAGACGACCCCAATTGCATAATCACTTGCATCGCACATGATTTCAAAGGGTAATTCCCAATTAGGAGCAACAAGAATGGGAGCTTCGGTAAGTTTCCTTTTAAGAGTTTCGAAAGCTCTAACACAATCCTCATTGAAGTTAAAAGGAGCATCCTTCTCGAGAAGGTGTGTCATAGGTCGAGTGATTTTCGAAAAGTATTTGATGAAACGACGATAAAATCCCGCGTGGCCTAGGAAACTCCTAACTCCCTTAACGGTTTTGGGATGAGGTAACTTGGCGATGACGTCTATCTTAGCTTTATCGACCTCAATCCCCGCTTTCGAGACCTTGTGCCCTAAGACGATTCCTTGTTTACACATAAAATGACATTTTTCCCAATTGAGCATAAGGTTCGTTTCTTCACAACGTTTTAACATTTTCTCGAGATTGGATAAACACGACGTGAAAGAATCACCAAACACCGAAAAGTCATCCATGAATACTTCCATCGACTTCTCGATCCTGTCATGAAAAATATCCATCATACACTGTTGAAATGTTCCCGGTGCATTGCAAAGTCCGAAAGGCATTCTACGATAAGCAAACATTCCATAAGGACACATAAATGTACTTTTCTCTTGATCACAAGGGTTGATAGGGATTTGAAAGTAATCGGAAAAACCATCTAAAAAGCAATAGAAGTCATTTCCCGCAAGTCGCTCCAACATTTGATCCATGAAGGGCAAGGGAAAGTGGTCTTTAGGGGTGGCGTCATTTAACTTTCAATAGTCAATACACACCCTCCAATCGGTCACAACACGAGTAGGAATTAACTTGTTGTTTTAATTGGGTACAACGGTCATTACTCCCTTCTTAGGGACACAATGGATTGGGCTCACCCATGGGCTATCGGAGATAGGATAAATCATCCCCGCGTCAAGAAGTTTTAAGACTTCCTTTTTGATGACATCGTGAATTTTGGGGTTTACCCTTCTTTGACTTTGAATTGCGGGTTTGTAGTCCTCCTGCATTAAAATCTTGTGAATACAAAATTTTGGTTCAATACCCTTAATGTCGGAAATTTTCCACGCAGTTGCCCCTTTATGAGCTTTAAGAACTTTCAAAAGTGTGGTTTTATTATTATTAGCAAAATCTTTTGCAATAATAACCGGAAACTTGTCATCACCTTCCAAGAATGCGTATTCGAGGTGAGATGGAAGATCTTTCAATTCAAGGATTGGTGGTTCCTCAATTGAAGATTTTTGGTCAACACTCATAACTTCCATCGGCGGAAGAAATGGTGGAATAAGAGTATCATTACCAATAATCACCTCATCTTCATTGTCGATTTCTTTTGAAATAAAATCGCCTCCTTGGAATGGAGTGAGATTTGGTGTAGAATTAGCAATAATCGGATCCATAATAGTGGGATTGCCACTTGACGAACTATCGGAAAAACCTAACACTTCTTGTGAAAACTCATCGCAAACCACATCAACTAAGTCAATATGGTTGATGGTAGTGATTGCATAAACATGAGAAGGTGTCTAGTTTTAAGTAGCGTTTATAACAAGTTCCTCTTCGTTGAATCTCAAATTAATAGTTCTTGCATGAACATCGATAAGCGATCTCGAGGTGTCTAAAAATGGACGACCTAAAATTAGAGGAACTTGAGGATCCGCGGGGATGTCAACTACTATAAAATCAACGGGATAGTAGAACTTCCCCACTTTCACGAAAACATCTTCGGCTACTCTACATGCTAAAATCGTAGAATGATCGGCCATCTCGATAGACATGTTCGATGGAGTAAGAGTCGGAAGTGATAGCGATTTCCAAATGGAAAATGGCATCAAATTAATGCTTGCACCAAGATCGGCCAAGGTGAGGCATTTTTTCATATCTTTAATATCACAAGGAATGAGAAACTTCCCGGGGTCACTAACTTTTTACGGTATTCGATTAAGATAAACCGAAGAACAATTAGATAGCTTTGAAAGCTTCTCCTTATCATTCATCATACCTTTAAAAGTGGAAGCGAAACGAGGCATGTATAACAACGCGTTGGCTAAACTTACATTAAAATGCACTTGTTGAAACATTTTTATAAAAAGCTCAATTTGTTGTTTGTTACGTTCTTGCAGTTTCTCCTTGTTTCGTCTCGAAGGGTATGGTAAGGATGGTGTGGGTTGGGGCATAGGCAACGGCCTTGGAATCTCGGGTTCCGAAATTGGTATTGGTTCAACTGTAGGTGTGGTATGAGTGGTACTTCGTGGGCTTTTGATATTCTCCTTTTCGACCATCACCTCGGGCTCTTTCTCGATTTCCTTCTCCGTAGAAGTACTAGGACAAGAGATTGGTTCCTTGAAAGTTTTACCACTACGAGTAGTAATAACTTTCATTTCTCCCTTAGGGTTTGCAATGGTATCACTCGGAAGACCACCCGAGGAAGAGGGTTTACACATGATTGCTTAAAACATTTTAGCCATTCGATCTACAAATTTTGATTGCCTTATATCCGCTTTTAACAATTATTGCTTAATCTCATGTTGACCTTGTTCCATCTTTTGTTGATTTTGTTGAAGATGTTGAACATTTCCTTCCATTTTATTAGCATGAGTTTTCAATTCATTAGCAAGTTCATTTTAAGCTCTTTTTTCAACTCGGATCTTAAGCTAATCATCTCACGTTGCATATTATCAAACTTATCGTTTGCCTTTGCATAATCCAAAAATTCTCCATTAAGATTTTTAGTGTGAGCATTTTGAAAACCTTGTGTAGTGTTTGAAAATCACGGTCTTGGTTTTGATTTTGAACTTGCCCATTCCCACTTTGGTAATTACCCTTGTTGTATTTACGTTGATTGCCTTGATAACCACCACTTTGATTGTTGTTTCGATAGTTGTTAACATTTTGATTTTGGGGAGCTTGATTTGGGCGGGAACCTTGGCCGTTTTGGTTGTAAGTTCCCGTTGCTACGTAAGCACTCGAAGTGTTACCACCGGCGGTAATGCACTCGGAAAAATCATGTGCTCCACCACAAGATATACAACTCTTTTCAACCGCTTTAACCGATGCGGAATTCAAAGCATCTTGTGCTTTCCAATGTGTCATAAGCGTCAAAAATCTATCGAAAACCCGATTTTCCTCATTTGCTTCATCATGTAAGGCATTCATGTTACGAGACGATGACGATGACGAGAACCCATATTGGCAAAACTCCTTGTGTTACGAGGGTTATTAACCTTTGATCTATTCACGATAATCTTTAAAGCCTCATCGGTCGTTTTGCACAAAAATTACCACCCGTGGCGGCATTCAAATAATCTCGTTCATGATTGTTAAGCCCATTATAAAAAGTATCAATTTGATGCAATTCCGAAAAATCACGGTGAGGACATTCATGTAACATTTCCTTAAATCGTTCCCATGCCATTGAAAAACTTTCATTAATACATTGTGTAAACCTTGAAATCTCATTTTTCAAATGTGTTGTTTTAGATGGTGGAAAAAATTGGTTCACAAACTTAGAAACGAGATCATTCCATGTCAAAATCAAATTTGGCGGTTCTTTCTCGAGCCAAATTTTTGCGGGTCCATCTAACGAGTATGGAAACAACATCATCTTAATGGCGTCATGTGGAACATCCTTAAACTTGCTTGTTGCGGTGAGACGATTGAAAGTTCGTATGTGATAATGCGGGTTGTCTTTTTCATGACCTCGAAACTTTTTTGCTTGTAGCATCGACATTAAACCCGTCTTAATCTCAAATTCTCCGCAAGGATGGCGGGAATCACAATAGCTTCTCCAAAACGCTCGGTGGGTGCTTGAAGCAACTCCATCATAGTACGATTAACCATGGTGACTATTGGTTCTACAACGGGTTGTACAATTGGAGTTTCTTCTTCAATCAAAGGTCCTTGGTTTTGACGACGTTTGCTAGCTCGTTTTTCTTGATTAGAACATAGGGGTGGGCAAAGAAGATTCTTTTGGGTGTTTTGTTGATTTTCAATTTTTTTTTATTTTTTTTGTGTTTTTGATTGTTTTAATTTTTTTGGATTTTGAGTGTATTCGTAGACAACAATCTACCAAATCTCTCCTCGAATCAAACTCTTGATTAAAGAAGCCTCAAAATAATGAAAACGATCACGTGGAGTGAACGTCTTCGATTGACTTTAGAACTTTAGTGAAAACCAGTTTGTTCAAGAGGGTTTAATCACAAAGAAACCAAGCAAATATACATGATACGTAATAATACTTTCGGCGGCAAAACCCTCGATTAGCCTTCAATATCAAATACTCACAAGTGAACGGGGGGAATGAGGTGGCGCGAAGCACTTAAGTACCTAGCTTCCAAGAACGACCTCTTATAGCACGTTGCTTATCTATTCACCTTATAGTTCGTATTTTTCAAAATCGAGCTTCACGAAAGTATTTATCTATTTTTTTACTTTTTCTTTTTGTTTGAGATTCGAATACAATAATTAGGAGATAAAATCCCAATTAAGGTTGTGTTTTCACACTTTTGGAGATATTTTGTATTTGTTGTGATACTTATACGATATAATAATAATATTTCACAAGAAAAACGAAAAAACCGATAATACGTATTGGTAGAGTTCTACTAACACAAATACTATTTATGGTTAGATATTAAAATCAAAATGAACAAATTAATCACGACACACCTCCCCGGCAGCGGCGCCAAAATGATTGTTGTAAAATACGACCTTTTAGGAAAAAGGCGTAAAAGTGGTAAGTATTAAACAAATGATTTAGGAAAATCAAGTGTTAATGACCCAAATAAGTTCGTTTCCCAAGGAAGTTTATTATGTGTGAATAATTTGTAATGATTTTGGATTAATATGAGAGAAAGAAAAGATGAGAAATTAGAATGACGGATACGTTAAAATTACACTACGACGACGAAACGAAAAACCGTAGAAAGTGACAAAATAAAAATTAATTCAAAAAATTCCCAAAAAATTACCAAAAATAACTAAAAATATAATAAGAGTTTACAAATGATCAAAATTTTTTCAAACCTTTTAATTAAATAAATATTAATTTTTAAATGCTAATCAAAGCCCTAAAAACAAAAATAATTAATGAAAAGCCCAAAATAGGATTTTTCAATTTGTAAAACTCTAAATGACTTAAATAAACTAAAAACTATTTTTATAAAATTTAAAACCAATTAGAACTATTTAAAATGATAAAAATCTAAAATTAAATATTAAAATAATATTAAAAATTCAAAAATTATAAAACTTTCTAAAAACTTGCCAACTAGTTTATTTTAACCTAAATAAACAGAAAATGAAAGTGAAATTACCAAAATACCCCTATTGAGCCCCCAAATGGGCTAAAAACAAAAAAACATTGCACCTTAATGGGCTTTTTAGCCCAATAAGCCAAAAATCAACCTAATAAGCTAAAAAGTTCCAGTCTGACTCAAAATTTAAATCTAAACACAAAACACTAAAGGCCCAAAAGCTGAAAATATGCTTATCAGAGCTTAATAAGTCAACAGCTTATTCTTAATGGGCTTTTTGGCCCATTAAGCTATAAGCTAATTCCATAAGCTCTAATTTGACACACTACCTTCTTTTGGGATGATTAAGAGATTTGTAAAAAGAAATTTTGAAAAAACTTAACCAATAAGCCAGAAATAAGCCAAGTATAATTTCACTAAAAGACAAAATAGTCAACTTAGAGATTTAGACCATTTTAGAACTTGATTTAACTTGCAAAAGACTCTAAATGACTTAATTAAGACAAATCAATCAAGAAAAATCCAATAACCAAAGCCAAATAAGCAGAATAAGCCAATAAGCACTTTATAAAAAAGTTAAATAAGTTGGTTTTCTAGTCAAACCCTAAAGTCAACAACCCAAAAGCTCCAGAATGATCAAATGGGTCAATTGAGGAAGACTTATTACCAAATTCAAGTTGTTGCACGATTCAATAAGCTATTATGGCTTATTAATAAGCTGAAACAATAATAACACTAGTAGTGGTAACAAGCAGTGGGAAAGGAGTTCCCACTGCTGCTTGTACATATTTATTTTAAGCTTGATTTCAAGCTTTTATTGTTGGTTTTAAATGGAACAAAGGGCACCCCAATAAGCTTTGGCTTATTGGGAGTCAACAAAAACAAAAAAAAACACCAAGTACTTCACATAAATCACACAAAATCAAGCAAAAATCAGTTGCTGATATGAATAGAAGGTCTGATGAGATTTTGCTGATCTAGTTGGCCAATAAGTGAAATTTAAACCACCCAATCTTACTCAAATGTCCACCAAATCACAATCTAACAATCAGCAATCCTAAATGAACCTAAGATCCAACAGGTTTAATGATTTAAAGCCAAAAAACACTAAAACAAGTTTTAGCCTGTTGAATGTTTAGACAGTTTTTATCACTTGGAAACTTGGTTTAAACCTTAATACTTAGAACAAAAGTCTGAAAATGCCTTAAACCAACATATAAGGTGAGTCTAGCCTGTTTTGTGCCCAAGGTTGTATCACCCAATCCTTGACACACCCAAACCCAAACACCCTTTTATGCTTGATTAACCAAATTTTTCAAATAACTTGTTTAATAAACCCCACAAATCAAGATCAAATCAACTAATAACAACAAGTAACAATCAGATAACAAGATTCAACCAATAAAACACTGATTCAATAACAAATGCTCATATTCATCATATAACACGAAAATATGCAGAAATATAAAAGAGATTAGAAATGTGCACCTCCAAAACATACATCCATGCTTTGGATTGTGAGAGCTCAAGTGGTAGCAGAGCAACCACTAGCTTCCACACCTGCTGAGATGAACAAAGTTAAACAAAACCAATAATATAACACTTGTGGAAACCTTGGTTTCCTCGATCTTTTAGCTACTAGGCATAGCCATTGTCCATATGATTATACAATCAAAGCGGAAAAGAACAATAACTATGTAACAAGGTGTTTGGGCACAAAGAACACATGAATTAAACAATTGGATTGCTAATTATATTAATAATCAACAACCACTAGACGTGTATTCATTAATCCCACGTCTAGTCGACACACGCTTTTAGGTTTACATTGTGAATGAAAGTTATGAAAAACCTAATAACCCTTGGTTCCTTTTATAGTGTAAGGATTAGGGTTTTACAAAAGATAACTATGAATAAACATGAATATCTTCTATATAAATAACTAATACATAATATATTCTGCATACTTATCCTAAATAGAAGCTTCCAATAGCGTTTGACTTTTGTTGACTTCTGTCAACGCTTGATTTACTCTTGACAACGCCTGGATTACACTTGTCAACGCTTAGACAAATGCCTTCATATTTTCTTCGTTTTTGAGTTTCTGCCACATCAACTTTTTGACCCAACAATCTTCCCCTAGTTGATGTTGGCAAAACTCTATGTGTATCTCTTGTAAGTTGTACATCATCTTCAAATTGCTTCCCCTCAATTATAGCATGTATGTCTTCCCCTTTTTGTCACATCAACAGGGAAGTAAACAATGTACGCAATCTTGAAGCTTCTCCAAATGTAGGCTCTATGTAACAAATATTCTTGATGTAGAAGTAGAATAACCCAACCTTGTGTTCCATGTCTTGCGATATCCATGTGATGAAGAACTTATACTAATGATTAAATATAAGTCGACCTCGATCCCTTGTCAACATTCTCATCCTTTGTGAGACACTGAGCACGATAATGTAACTCCTTCAAGTGTTATGACAAGTCTTCATCACCAACCGTGTAAGCATAAACAAGTTACCTTTAAAGAATAATGTTGACTAGGCACCATCTTTAAAGATATGATAGAACACAAACTCGCGAAAATCTTCTTCGAACATCAAATTTACCATAAGAATTCTTCCCCTTAAGCCAACACCTCTTCATGAAGAATCTTAATCTTCTTATCATATGTAAAAGCACTTATACGGATAACTCTTTTACAAGGCTACCCCGATTACATAATCAAATCCAATAAATTACTTCACGAATTGTTGCTAACTCGCATTAAAATCATTAACCCCTTTAAAAATATTCGAGCCATAAATATCAACTTGATATTCTGAATAAAAACGGAGATTCCATGTACCTTTGCGTGTAAATACTTCCTTTTTGTGTGCAAAAATCGTATCAATTTTTCAACAGCAGCTATTCCCTTTGTTATCCGAGAACCCTCACTGTCCAACATCTTAGTCATACGCATTGTCCAATATCGGACAAAGCCTATCAAGGCCTGAATAAACCTTTCCCGGACAACACATGTCAACGCTCTCTGTCAGCGTTAACCTTCTTTCTGTCAGCGTCTATAAAACAAACGTCAGCGGCTAGATCATATATGGTTTCCAAAAATAACTTCTTCCAAGAAAGCAGAACCACGTATGAATAAAATATCATATTGACTCAATCTCCATTCCCTAATAATCAGGAACAATCATAATCATCCCTGTTTCCACAAAATTAGGGAATATATACGCATGATAATACCTTCCGTATATAACTAGTGGATTTTATCAACCATGATATAATATCCCTAAAATTAGTAACTGATAATCATACTCTCCCAAAACCAACGTCTGATTTGTATCGTTTCCCATAAAAAACGTATCTCCATAAAACGTCACTTTCCATATTAATTCTATGTAGACCACAATAAGCTGCATATGGATGAGCACATGTGATCACAATAGTTTCTTTTTGAAACCACACATGCAGAAACACTCGTGACATTGGCTTGGTTAAAAGTCATCATGTGATACCAATAAAGCTTGTCTTAGCATTCGTGTGAACACACCACAAATCTTCGTGTGAAACAAAAGCTTGGTCCATAAAATCATATTCATCCTCACAAACTTTTCTCTATTGTCGTGTGAACACAAAGTTTAAATAACCATGCGAATATATACCATACAATCGTGTGAACACAAATATTTATCATTAGTCTCTTGGTCCCACCTTTGCCTTGTAACAAACAGAAGAAACCCTCGACAAATATTGAATAAAAAGACAATATCTGGTCCTATGTCTTGCGTACAGTGATAGTAACAACACATCAACACAAACTGTTCCTGGGACCAGCAAGTATATCACCGTTGGACGGAATATATCAACCATTCTTTGTAACCACGAGTCTATAAGCAGTACGCCTGCTGCTATGATTTTATAAAGCGAATCTAGGGTTTATTCACAAAACCCTAAACATCAATCGATCCATTAACATAGCAACTAGGAATATCAACCATACTAGGGTTCATAATGGATTCACGAATCCACTCACCAAAGCTAGCATGATCCATCATTATTTACAGCATCACACAACGAATCTAGGGTTTGTAAATAAAACCCTAAAAAACAAACTTTCGACCTGCTATGATCTTCGTCGACATATAACTTTTGATTGACGACTAATCTGGACAATCCCTCTGGTTGATATCTAGATATATGTGTGTAGAACGCACATACAAAATTTCGTGACGATCCAACAGTTCAATAAAAAGTTATGCCTCCCTGAATATTGCTGCGCACACAAAATCATCCAGAAAAACCCTAGACGGATTTTTCTTTTCTTCTCAAAACACGAACACCTTGTTGGTCCTACCATCACGAGCCACAAGGCTCTGATACCAACTGTGGAAACCTTGGTTTCCTCGATCTTTTAGCTACTAGGCATAGCCATTGTTCATATGATTATACAATCAAAGCGGAAAAGAACAATAACTATGTAACAAGGTGTTTTTGCACAAAGAACACATGAATTAAACAATTGGATTGCTAATTATATTAATAATCAACAACCACTAGACGTGTATACATTAATCCCACGTCTAGTCGACACACGCTATTAGGTTTACATTGTGAATGGAAGTTATGAAAAACCTAATAACCATTGGTTCCTTTTATAGTGTAAGGATTAGGGTTTTACAAAAGATAACTATGAATAAACATGAATATCTTCTATTTAAATAACTAATACAGAATATATTCTGCATACTTATCCTAAATAGAAGCTTCCAACAGCGTTTGACTTTTGTTGACTTCTGTCAACGCCTGATTTACTCTTGACAACGCCTGGATTACACTTGTCAACACTTAGACAAATGCCTTCATATTTTCTTTGTTTTTGAGTTTCTGCCACATCAACTTTTTGACCCAACAACACTGATTTTCCCTTTTACTTAAAAACTTTCCATAAACTTGAGATATCAAAAAACTTTCAAACACAAATTAATACTTGGAACTCAGATTCAGCTAAAAAGGACACCAACTTTATAAACAAAAAAGGAATTACAAAACTTTTTAAAGAAAATACCAACTTTTTATTTCATAAAAGGAATTACAAAATTCTTAGCCAATATCTGGAACAAGAGGCTTACCACAAGTCGTGGCTCTCTTTATAGGCCACAATATGGGAACTATTCATAAACCCTAATCTATGCAAATCCCTAAAATATCCCTATGAAGCTTCCAGGATGCTTTTGGTTGTTGACAGGTTGTTAGGAGAAATCTTGGACGTATATTTTTTTCCTTAGAGGACAAGTAGTTGATGTACCCTGATATGAGTGATTTTACTCATATCAGTTATATCTTAAAACGATGAATAAATGCTTAAATTGTATAAAATTGGCCTTGTATTTGTTTGTTTCTTGTTTTAATGTGTGTAGGTACCAAATTCACGAAAACCAGCAAAACCGGCACGAGTTTGAAGGAAAAGTTCAACAAAGCCAATTTCGAGCTCGACTTTAGTGAATTTAATTTTTATGAAGATTAATGGGCCGAGTGGGTCCCACAAATGCTTAATGGGCCTTACAACCTATTTATGGAGTCAAAAAGTTTGGATAAGTCCAATGAAAGCCCATTTATAAACTAAATGTAACAATGGGAGTATATTACAAATTTGGGTCCAATCTTCAAAATCAAGCCCAAATCCTATAACTTGATACGGATGGAAGTTTATTCTGGGTCCAAGCCAAAATAAGAACTAACTTTGTGAAAGGATGTGGGACAAAAGCCCATCAACAGCAAAAGGAAGAAATGAAATGGATGGAAGAAGTATTTATACTTCTTGGTCAAACCTACTCGGTCAAAAAGAAACAAAACAAAGAGAAAAAAATAGAAACAGACGAGAGAGAAAGAGAAGGTGGATGTATCTGGTTCACAAATGGGGAAAAGGGGGAAAGCAGTTTCAAGAACCCTAATTTCCAGGGGAGAAAGATGCTAGTACCAAGCTCCAGCATGGCACCCTAATTCGTCATCAAATGCCTCCTATTGGAGGAAAACCTGCCACATCAGCTTTAAAGAAACACAAATCGTCCACCTTGGTGATCTGTGTGATGGAAAGCCAAATACAACCGTAGGATCAAAGCAAAGATGAGAGAGAAGATGGAGATAATGATCTAAGGGTCAAGATTCGATCCAATCATCACCAAAAACCTACACCCCTCACCTCACCTAGCCTATAAAAACCCCCCTCATAGATCAGAAATGGTATCCCTTCTTTAGTTAATGTTATAATGTAGAACTAGTTATAGAAATTTTCCTTTTTAAAATTATGTAATGGTTTGTAATGATTTTTAGTTGATTAATAAAGTTGATTTTAATTTCACATATATCCTGTGTTAATTTTGTTTTGGTCTCAAGTTATTTTATAACAAAGTTTCTATTTTACTGATTTCTCTTATTATAATAATCAATCTAGACTTGTAAGCTTCATTGTAGCTTATTAGCTTGATTTTAACTCAGTTTGGGATTCGGTTTATCCTACTGATAAATCGCGAAATACATGGTGGTTCATTATATGTTCCATAATTCGGATGGTGTTTAATTATGTTCAATGTTCGAGATGTTTGTTATATGGTGGTTCGTGATGTTTTCCATGGTATTTAATGGAGACGATTAGGTTTTTAGCCAGCTCAGCGATGCACTACTTCTCAACGGTTATCTTCATTAATGGTTAAGCACAATTTGTTATTTTCCGAATTGATTAGTTAATTTTGCAAGTTTAATGTGTTAATGTTAGTTTAATGTCTTGCTAGATGTGCTCATTTATGTTTTTAGTTTATAGTTCGATGATAATTTCTGTGATGAATTTGTGTTAAGTTTGAGTGCGTAAGAGTATTGCTTAAACCGTTCGTATAGTTGCTAAGTTTTTTAAGTTTGTTGTCAGTTCAAGCTTAGGAGGATTTGTATCAACCTGAAAGACTGAATTGCTATTTTTTTCTGCATATGTTGATTGAACTAAACCGCATTGCTGATATGGAAATCGTTTGGTTCGTTACTTGTGTTTCATAGAATTGTAGGATTGCTATTTAGCTGATTTAATGTTTGCATCAATTTTGCACTAAATTGTTATTACTGCATTTCTAAAAGGTTGATTGATTCTGTTTAGTGTGATAAGCTGCAAAAGGATTGATGCCTGTTAACCGTCTTTGATGTTGATGAATCTGTTGAGCTTTTGAATATTCAAAGTTACTGATTTTTTTCGTACCATATATGAATCGAGTCCACTGATTTTCGAGAGGTTGTTTGAGATTTGTGTGTGGTTAAATGATTAGCTGCAAATTGGTTTTGAAACGTGGGGATTCTAGCTTTGGTTTAATTGACAAATCTGAAATTGTATCCTGCATACCACTGTTTTTTAGTTACTTGATCTAGTTTGCTTTATTTTTGGCATGGAATTTTGGCTTTTAGAAATGATTTAGTCTGTTTTCTATTTTCTCTTGTTAGTTAGCTGTATGATTTCTTTTTTACTGCTATTCTATTTTTTTCTGTGAATGAGTTAAGATTGTTGAATTACAGCATCGTGAGTAGGGGATTTTTGGTTGTTAAAATCAAAATATGTGCTCCAAATTAATAATCACCAAAAAGTGTCACTCAGGGGTTTCGAACTCGAGACCCCCTGTTAAACTGTCCAACGCCCCTACCACTGGGCTTAACTTTTGTTTTGGTTATCTTCTTCTTTATATATTTAATAAACGTTTAGTGAACTTGTCTGTTTTTTTACATACGTTTTATCTAAAATTTGTAAGTTTAAAGTTTTAAATATTAAATCTTATTATTTACTTATAATAAATAAATTTTTTATTAAAATCATTAGTTAAAATAAATAAATCATTAGTTTAAATAATAAATAAATAAATAACAAAATAAAAAACAATAAAATAAAATAAAAAATGTTTTATTTTAGAAATTTAATTAGTTTTAAATAATTAGATTTTAATAAAGTTAGTTTTTAAATAAATTTAATTTGATTTTATTTAAATAGCTTAAATTTTTAAATAGTAATTTTTAGATTAATAAATTTTGGGTTTACGATTCATGCACTTTAGGATAAAATTAAATAGTTTTAAAATTTGTAGGATTAATATTAGTTTAAAAACAGAAACCAATTCGAATCAGTTGTCCAAATCGAAGCAAAACGTCTCAAATTCATAAGATCTTCGTGTACAACGAACTTGGTTCACCAACGTGTTTAATTGAATCCGTCTTTGGTAATTTTAGACTATTATTTTTTCCTAAAGGTAATTTTCTAATTTACCCTATAACGTATCTTAATTATCACATATATTATTCACGATCACACCAAAAATTTTGGCGCCGCTGCCGGGGATCTTGTGTACGATTCGTTTCGTGGAGATTTGTTGATCGTTGATTTGATGACACTTTCCGTCCTCGGAAAGTTTTGTTATTTTTCTACTATTATATAATATGTATCGTTTTTCATGTTTTTTGTGATTAATATATTGTATTACGTAGAACGATAAATTTACCTACTTTCCAAATAAGACCTTAGTTGGGATTTCATCACCTAGCTATTGTATTCGAATCCAAAACAAAAATAAAAGGAAAAATAGATAAATACTAATAAGAAGTTTGAACTCGATTTTTACAAACTATAAGGTGGGTATAAGGCGACGTGCTATCAAAGGCCGTCTAAGGAAAAAGGTTTTTAAGTGCTTTGTGCCACCTCGTTTCCCCGCTTGCTTGTGCGTATATTGAGAGGGACGACCGATTATTGGTTTGCCAACTGAAGTAGTATTAAATCTTATTTTTGTAGTTTACTTATTGAACCTCGAGACGTTTAGGTTTTCACCTATCGTTTCAAAGTCGACCGAGGGTAATTTACTTCCATAGTAGTTATCCTTATTCCTTGTTTTTATCGATCATTTTTTATTGAGCAATACCAAATAAAAATAACAAAAATAATCTTCTTCTTGTCTAAATTCTTTTCTTCAATCCTCTAAATTCTCGTCATTATAGTGTATGCAATTACGTTCTTCTCGACTTGTGATTGATTTTAATAGGCTTGAAAATATTCCTCGTAGAAATAGAAATCGTCAACAACGAATAGTGGAACCCGAGCTTCCACCTATTCTTGTAGAGATGGCCGATAACCGAACAATGGAGGAATTGCTCCGTGCACCCACCCAAGGGTATGGGGAAGCAATCGTTGTGCCGGCTATTTTGGAGGATCATTATGAGATTAAGACGGGTCTTTTATCGCTCATTCGTGCCGACCAATTTCGTGGCAATGAGACCGATAACCCGCATTCTCACATTCGGAATTTTCTTCGAATTACCTCGACTCTCAAGTTTAGAGATGTGCCGAATGACGCGATTAAGCTCATGCTTTTTCCGTACTCGCTCGAAGGTAATGCTATGATTTGGTATGTGAAAGAACCACCGGGTTCGATTTTGACATGGGATGATTTAGTGTCTAAGTTCATGAATTATTTCTTTCCACCATCTAAAACAACACACTTTAAGAACGAGATCACTAGATTTGAACAAAAAGTGCATGAATCGTTTGGGGTTGCTTGGGAAAGATTTAAAGATTTGTTGAGACAATGTCCACACCACGGTTTCTCGGAATTGCATCAAATAAATACTTTTTATAATGGGCTTAATATGATTGAACAAGATTCTTTATGCCGCCGCGGGTGGTAATCTTTTAAGAAAAACTCCGAGAGACGCGTGGTGTATAATTGAGAATAAGTCTAGAGCACAATATTCACGAAACACACCGGGTGTTTCCAATGTGAATTCATTTAATCCCGAGATTGCTAGATTGGACTCTAAGATTGATAATGGATTCGCAACTTTGTTTTATGAGATTAGGAAGAATCCTCATGGATCGATTAATATGGTTGAGAGTTTTTCTATATCATTTGGTGGAGAACATCCTAATTATGCTTGTTCAACCACGGGGATTGATCAAGCTAGTGCTTTTGCCTCGACGGGGACTTATTGGCTCCAACGGTCAAGTTCCTCGTCAAAATCATGTTGCTCCATCGGGTTTTTCCACCGGTTCAAAATAGGTACAACAATGGGAATAATTTTAACCGTGGTAACCAAGGGAATTACAATCAAGGAAATGGGTTTAATGCTAATCAAAACAATCAAGGTTTTCAAAACAATTACCAAAATGATTTGTCAAGCTACATTAAAACGAATGAGGCAAATTTGAAGGCTTTTCAAAACAACATTCAAGGACAAATGCAAAATAATAAGATTGAGCTTATTCAACAAAGACTTGAACAAAACCAAAACCGTTTTGAGCAAAGATTAGAGCAAAGTCACAATCGTATGCGACAAAGTTTGGAACAAGGTCAAAATAAATTGCTTTTGATGTTTGAGGGATTTATGTCTAAACCATCATCTTCTTCGGGTTGCTTACCTAGTAATACCATTCCAAACCCAAAGGGAGAGCTTAAGGCCATAACCGTTTATGATGATTGTGATAATTTAGAAGAAGTTGAAGTGATTGAGTTTAATCCTCCACCTAAGGAAACTTTTCTAGATGTCACCAAGGCTACTTTAAATGTGATTAGTACCTCGGTTTTCTTTGATTTCTTTCCCGAGAAATATAAAGATCCGGGTCAATTCTTGATACCTTGTGTTTTCAATGAGCTTGGGGTGTGCAAAGCCCTAGCCGATCTAGGAGCTAGCATTAACTTAATGCCCCTAGCCATTTGGAAAACTATTGACTATGCACCACTTAGTACCACTCGAATGATCATTGAGCTTGCTAATGGTACCACCACCCGTCCGGTTGGTATAGCGGAAAATGTCATTGTTAAAGTGGGAAAGTTTTTGTACTTAGCCGATTTTGCTATAGTTGATTATGAGACCAATCCTCGTGTGCCTATCATTTTAGGACGACCATTTTTGTGCACGGCTCATGTTCAAGTTGATATGAGGAAAGAAGAGATTAAACTGTTTTATGGGGATAAAAGTATTGTTTTCAAACCGGAAAAGATTCCAAGATTTATTTCTAAGAAATTGGAAAGTGTTAAACTTGTTGAGACCATTGAAAGTAATAAGAAAGCTCTTTTTGATAAAGGTGTTTTTCCAATTTTGGAAACCTCATTTTGTGATGAAGAAAATTTTAAGTTAAAGGAAGATGCTTTCTTTGTTGAATCATGTTGTAATCTTTCCTCATCTCCACTCACTCCACACGAGGATGATAGTTCTAAGATTGAAAAAGAATTTGATGAATACCTTAGTGCACCATTTGATGCTAGTGAGTTTGATAGTAAGAATTTTGATCCCGAGAGTGATATTGCTTCAATTGAACAATCATTGAAAATTGACTCATTTTCACTCTCTTCGAAGGACCAAATGGATGATATTAAGGCACAATCTTCCGTTGAAGAGCCTTTGATTCCTAACTTCACACCGAGTGAGGTTAGTGACTATTCGTTTGATAAGTTCGCCGATGAACTTTTTTTATCATTGATCCACTTCCACGGGGAAGTGAAGACGTTTCCGATCTCGAGATCGAGCGTGATTCTCGTGTTTTACCTACCATTCTCGAGGAATTCTTCGATGAATTTCCTTCTAATGAGAATGATGATCTTGTATCCGAGTGTGACACACTTGATACCTTGTCGGATATTTCTTGTGATTACAAGATTGATGACACTTTTGTGACTTACTCAAATCCTCTCTTTGAAGCTTCAATGAACAATAATCCATTGTTTCAAGAGGATTTTGAGAGCATCATACTTCCTACATCTCACGACCTTTGTGATGATGAGCTTCTTTTAAAGGAGGTTGATGAGTTTCTTTATATAGACATTCCTTCAGAATTTGAGGAAGAGTCTAATGACGGTGATGAAGATTCTTTGTTTGATCACCCGATTTATGATGATGATAATGTTGACCCGAAGGGAGAAATTACCTTTACTCCAATTATCCTTCCCACTCGCTTTGATCTTAATGTGCGGGTTTTTCATGCAACTCATTTTGAGTACCATGACCCTTTTGTTCACATTCATAAGAGTGATAAGGTCAACAAAGTCATGCAAATTGATACCACTAGTGTTGAGACCTTTATACCACCTTTACCATGTGCTTTATATGATCTTGGATTAGCATGGGGGGACGACACCGTGTTGTCTATTCCTTTCTCTCATGAGGACGAGGTATTCGACCCCAGAATCATTGATTTAGGGAAATCTCGGCTTTTCACCGATGCAATAATTGAAAGATTTTTCGATCATCTTGGTGCTAGTTTATCTCGGGGAGCATGCTACATCCATTTCGTGATTTGTGACCACCATCTCTTTTTAGAGATTTGTGTTGGAGTTTTATCCTTTCGTTTATCATCCGACAACGAGGATGAGATCTTTGACCCCGACATCGTGCTTTATCATGGATTTTATTCCATTGTGCCGATTTTTACCATTTTCCCTAAGGACCAATGAATGCGGGGATCGAGTCGAGCTCATAACTCGGTTAACAAAAACGAGGTGCCTTGTGGGGGAGTCCCATACATTCTATCTTCTTTCTATTTTCTAACACTAATAAGGCTTGATCTTTCAAGTTCGTGCTCGTGTTTTGTTGTGTTGTGAATCTTAGGTATGACCCTAATCTTTGAAGACTCTCGTGTTCGGTTTTTGTCGGTCCACTTGATTTTCCAATCTTTGATTGCCAAAAGGGGCACACTTTCTATCCTTTGATTTTTATCGACTAACGTTTTATCTTGAAGCATAAATAATAAACGGCTTATAGATTTGTGTGCTCTTACCATGTTAGGATTTTGCATTAGACTCTTCGTATTTTAGCAAGAGGGTGTTACTCTTGAGCTAAGAAACATTAAGGACAATGTTTGGTTTTAGCATGGGGGAGTCAATCGATATAATCGCTTGCTATTGCTTTTGTTGTGTCAAAACGTAATTGTTTTTCTCGTTTTTCATAAAAAAATTAAATTTTTAGTGTGATTTTAAAGTTTTAATAAATAAAATAAGTGCTTTTGACACGAATGTAGGCTTTCCGTTGGTGAAAATAAAAATAGTTTTGCACTCAACTCGGTTTTTACCTTTGCTTTTCCTTAACGTGTTTAAATTAAGTTTTGCTAGGCTTTTATATAGGGAGCTTTAAAACGCGAAAGTCTTAATCCATACGGGTTAAGAACAAGAACTTTTCGCAAGTTCCTATAATTGATCCTAGAAAGTCGTTTATCAAGGGAACTTTAAAACGCAAATTCTAAAACTTGAAAGAGTATAAGAAGATGCAAGATCCTATAAATGACTTGAAAACCCAAAACTTTGATTTTATAGGCTAAGTATCCATTGATTTCACATTTTTGAAATTTTACAATATGGAGAACAAGAGATGATAGAGTTCAATCATAAGTTTCTAAAATTAACTCTTCTTTGTGCAAGTATTTTTGTGTTTGATTTAATCTCCTCGTATTTATTTTCCACACTTGAATAATAATTGCTTAATAAATAAAGTTTTTAGCGGTTTAGGCTTGATATCTTAACTCGTAACTCCTTCTTTTTCTTCCCTTGTAATTAAAGTGAGAACACATTAAGGGTGTCAGCGTCATGGACTTTTGATCATGGGATTGCGGAAATTTGGCTTACTATAAATATCATATTAATAAGAAGAATAAATAAAAACATGTTCTCTAGGAGCCTTCGGGTGGGAGTCATGTAGCACTAACCTTGTCATTAGAGCCTTAGGGTGCATGGCAAGGGGACGTGTTGAATTAAAATTGCTTCATCATCATGAGCCATAAGGTGGGATGGTGATGTCAATTCCCTTGTTTTTGTCCAAGGAGCCTTCGGGTGTGGATTTTAAATAAGGAGCACAATTTCATCTTAAAGAGCCACAAGGTATTATGATGTAGTTGTTGCTAACTCCATTAAGAAGGTCATAATTGACTTTGGAGGTTTTATTGTTGCTTTTAAGTAGTCCTATTAGCCAAATTTCAGGTCCAGGGATTTATCCTTCAAATCGTGTTAAGTTATCCTTGATGTGGGCTTTCTTTAGTGACAACGGTTTTTAAAGTCGAGGTTAGGTTTTGAGTGTTGAGTTTACACCGTTCTTGCCTTTATTTTTGGACTAATAAATATTAAATAAAGTCAAATGAGCCTTTGGGTGAATGACAAATAAAATCTAGAGATACAATTAGGAATAATAGGAGATTGAGTTTAACACAAATGGGGAAAAGGGGGAAAGCAGTTTCAAGAACCCTAATTTCCAGGGGATAAAGATGCTAGTACCAAGCTCCAGTATGGCACCCCAATTCGTCATCAAAGGCCTCCTATTGGAGGAAAACCTGCCACATCAGCTTTAAAGAAACACAAATCATCCACCTTGGCGATCTGTGTGATGGAAAGCCAAATACGACCGTAGGATCAAAGCAAAGATGAGAGAGAAGATGGAGATACTGATCTAAGGGTCAAGATTCGATCCAATCATCACCAACAACCTACACCCCTCACCTCACCTAGCCTATAAAAACCCCCCTCATAGATCAGAAATGGTATCCCTTCTTTAGTTAATGTTATAATGTAGAATTAGTTATAGAAATTTTCCTTTTTAAAATTATGTAATGGTTTGTAATGATTTTTAATTGATTAATAAAGTTGATTTTAATTTCGCATATATCCTGTGTTAATTTCGTTTTGGTCTCAAGTTATTTTATAACGAAGTTTCTATTTTACTGATTTCTCTTATTATAATAATCAATCTGGACTTGTAAGCTTCATGGTAGCTTATTAGCTTGATTTTAACTGAGATTGGGATTCGGTTTATCCTACTGATAAATCGAGAAATACATGGTGGTTCATTATATGTTCCATAATTCGGATGGTGTTTAATTATGTTCTATGTTCGAGATGTTTGTTATATGGTGGTTCGTGATGTTTTCCATGGTGTTTAATGGAGACGATTAGGTTTTTAGCCAGCTCAGCGCTGCGCTACTTCTCAACGGTTATCTTCATTAATGGTTAAGCACAATTTGTTATTTTCCGAATTGATTAGTTAATTTTGCAAGTTTAATGTGTTAATGTTATTTTAATGTATTGTTAGATGTGCTCATTTATGTTTTTAGTTTATAGTTCGATGATAATTTCTGTGATGAATTTGTGTTAAGTTTGAGTGCGTATGAGTATTGCTTAAACCGTTCGTATAGTTGCTAAGGTTTTTTTAGTTTGTTGTCAGTTCAAGCTTAGGAGGATTTGTATCAACCTGAAAGACTGAATTGCTGTTTTATTCTGCATATGTTGATTGAACTGAACCGCATTGCTGATATGGAAATCGTTTGGTTCGTTACTTGTGTTTCATAGAATTGTAGGATTGCTATTTAGCTGATTTAATGTTTGCATCAATTTTGTACTAAATTGTTATTACTGCATTTCTAAAAGGTTGATTGATTCTGTTTAGTATGATAAGCTGTAAAAGGATTGATGCTTGTTAACCGTCTTTGATGTTGATGAATCTGTTAAGCTTTTGAATATTCAAAGTTACTGATTTTTTTTGGTACCATATATGAATCGAGTCCGCTGATTTTCGAGAGGTTGTTTGAGAGTTATGTGTGGTTAAATGTTTAGCTGCAAATTGGTTTTGAAACGTGGGGATTCTAGCTTTGGTTTGATTGACAAATCTGAAATTGTATCCTGAATACCACTGTTTTTGAGTTACTTGATCTAGTTTGCTCTATTTTTGGCATGGAATTTTGGCTTTTAGAAATGATTTAGTCTGTTTTCTATTTTCTCTTGTTAGTTAGCTGTATGATTTCTTTTTGACTGCTATTCTATTTTTTTTCTGTGAATGAGTTAAGATTGTTGAATTACAGCATCGTGAGTAGGGGATTTTTGGTTGTTAAAATCAAAATCTGTGCTCCAAATTAATAATCACCAAAAAGTGTCACTCATGGGTTTCGAACTCGAGACCCCCTGTTAAACTGTCCAACGCCCCTACAACTGGGCTTAACTTTGTTTTGGTTATCTTCTTCTTTATATATTTAATAAACGTTTAGTGAACTTGTCTGTTTTTTTTACATACGTTTTATCTAAAAAATTTAAGTTTAAAGTTTTAAATATTAAATCTTATTATTTACTTATAATAAATAATTTTTTTATTAAAATCATTAGTTAAAATAAATAAATCATTAGTTTAAATAATAAATAAATAAATAACAAAATAAAAAACAATAAAAAAAATAAAAAAAAAATTATTTTAGAAATTTAATTAGTTTTTAAATAATTAGATTTTAATAAAGTTAGTTTTTAAATAATTTAAATTTGATTTTATTTAAATAGCTTAAACTTTTAAATAGTAATTTTTAGATTAATAAATTTTGGGTTTATGATTCATGCACTTTAGGATAAAATTAAATAGTTTTAAAATTTGTAGGATTAATATTAGTTTAAAAACCGAAACCAATTCGAATCAATTGTCCAAATCGAAGCAAAACGTCTCAAATTCATAAGATCTTCGTGTACAACGAACTTGGTTCACCAACGTGTTTAATTGAATCCGTCTTTGGTAATTTTAGACTATTACTTTTTCCTAAAGGTAATTTTCTAATTTACCCTATAACGTATTTAATTATCACATATACTATTCACGATCACACCATACCCCCTTGATTTGTCCATGTCAATGATCTTTGTCAGGTGTCGTCTTGTGGTTGGTCCTTGTGGGGTCTTCCTGGTATTGGGATTTAAGGTTTTAGTGTTGGGATATGATTCATGTGAGGTAAATCACACGTGAGTCTAACCAATTTAACTTTCCCCTTTGTTTTGCTCCTTTTTGATCCTGGGTAAAAAGATGTACAGTAACTCGTTTTAATCCAAATAGTAAATGTTACCCGAGTGTTTAGGGATTCAAATGTTTCAGTGCACACTTTTGGTCCTTGTATTTTGGTGAAATGTGTTTAACAAGTTTATTCAGTCCATAAATCCGAATTCTTTGTTATTTAAGTTTCTTTTTTCATAGTTTGGCCACGAAAACTTTATAAAAGGGATTTTAGGGCTTAAATAACTTTGGCATAATTACAACATTAGTCCTTTTGTTCTTTTATCCATTTAAGAAGGACTAGCTATGTAATATTCTTGATCCTGAAGGTCTTCTTTGTAAGTTTGACTTTGAGGAGGACCATTGTTGACAATTTAGAGTTCTTGAGGGACTAAACTTGCCAAATCTTCAAAGTTGAGGGACCTTTATGTCATTTTGACAAACTTAAGGGACCAAACTTGTAATTATGAGTATACAAGGGTATTAAGTGTCATTTCTTCATAAATGAGGGATCATTCTTGCACATCTTTAAATCTTCATGGTCTTTTCTTTGAGTAACCCATAACTAGGGCCCGGTTCATTGTACGGCTTCGTTTCTCGTGTTCGTTTCTCCTTGTTTCTTGTGATCTTTTGTCTTTTTCACTATATCCATACCTAAAATACACAAGTAAACAAACATATGCATATATATGGTATTTTAATGACATTTAATGCATTTAAAGCCCGAAAAGAACGATGAGATCATGTATAAATACCATCTCATTACTCCCCCATACTAAACCATTGTCGTGCCCTCACGCAATGCTAGAATAAAGTATCTAAGCATCTCCAAAATTCAATTTTATTAACCTTTATTGAAAAGTAAAACTTGCTACAATACTACGAAGATATGTTAAAGACATAATGTATGATTTTTATCACAAAAGTGACTCTTAGGGTCAATGAATAGAAACAAGTGAATGTCTCATAGAGTAAAGTTCGTCATCCTTGATTGTCATATATTCCATGCTAAGTGCAAAAACGAGATCATTGTTGGTACAAGTCACAATGCTAACACTACTCATACGTCCAAATTGTGTAATACTTTTTCTCCCCATAATCCTAGTTATTAAGAAAAGAAAAGGTTTCTAGAATTTTTTAACTATTTGTCATGGATCACAAGTGATTCATATTGACTTGTTTGAGTATTTATTTGTCAAAAAATAAAGTAGCACGATTTAATCGATAGTTAGCTAAAGGAAAAAATCTTTTTAAACGGCTTCTCGTGTATCTCCTTAAGTTCATATCTCGGCATAACTCGTTTCACGATTTGAGACCTTTCTCGGACCGATATTTGGCATGTACTTCATACTTCGAATCTTCGGAAGACGTTCTTGAAATTATGGTCTTCTCTTCATATTTTGGAATTTCTTCACTTGACGTTTTTGAGAGATTCTTCATACTTGGACCACGACTTCATCATTTTTCTTCGATCTTTATTTTGGATTTTGATATACAACGATCCGCCTCCTTTTAGGATTTGGATATATTTATCCTCATACCTTGTAAGGGTTTTTTTGGATAGACTTTCTCCCTGATCTTTAGGGGAGTAATTGTTTTTCGTCGTATGTCTCGATCCTTCATATTGATTTGGGGATAATGATTCTTCACATCATCTTGGATCCTTAGCACCAATATAGAGATCCTCATGCCTTGTTAGGGCCTTTTTGGATCTTCAACAATCTTCGCGTCCAGCTTCAATAAGTTATGCCTTGGCTATGAACTCTATTCTACCACGAGCAACTTTTAAACGATCTTGGGCTAGAAGCTAAGTAACCTTTCAAATCGTACGACCTTACTTATTCCTATTAATTTATTCCTAATGCATTGATCTTATGGGAGAAAAACCACAATTAAAAACATATGAGTTTTTGAAAGAACATTTTCATGTTCTACGTGTAGCATGATCACTTGTCTAACTCTATCACTTCTCGTTGTTCACTATTTAAAGACCTCTAATTAAAGAGATTCGTGAATACTTAGCCATGCAAGTCAAAATTAAGCCAAATTTGGATTAGCTTCATTAAGACTATATTAAATCGAAGTTTTGGGTTTTCAAGTCACCTATAGGATCTTGCACTTTCTTAGACTTTTTCAAGTTTAGAGAATGCATTTTAAAGTTCCCTTGATAAGTGACTTTCTAGGATCAATTATAAGAACTTGCGAAAAGTTCTTGTTCTTAACCCGTATGAGCTAAGACTTTCGCGTTTTAAAGTTCCCTATATAAAAGTCTAGCAAAACTTGATTCAAGCGGGTTAAGAAATGTAAAGGACTCCAAATGCCCATCAAGTAAAAAATTAACTCTTATTTTACCCATTAGAAAATATACATTCGTGTCTTAAAAACACTTATGAAAACTAAGAAAAAATTTAAAATTGGGCTATTTTTAGCCTTATTAGCAACAAAACAAAACAAAACGTTGAAAGTTGGAATACGTGAGGGTGTCAAGGCAAGTATCTATTCACCCCCATACTAAAATTAAACATTGTCCTCAATGTTTCGATTCTAAAAGTGAAGCACCCCATACTAGAGACGAAGAGTCGAATGCTTAGGATCTAGCATGGAAAGGGTGATCAACAATATATGTAAAGCCATTTATGAATTATTCTAAAAGATAATTGTTAGAACAATAAAGGATATGTCATTGATTCGTGAAAAACTCTTCAAGCAAACGATCGAGGCTCACATAAACGAACACGAGAGTCTTCAATTGTGGCGATGATGATGATCTAGATAACTGATAGGTGTGTAAACACCCATCCTTTTTACCACTTAATTACAATAAATACCGAGCCAAAACGTGTATTTTATGTCTTTTATGTCGGAATTATGCGTGGTTTGTCTTTTTGTTATGATTTAGGACGAAAAGGTGAAAAGTGGAGAAAACACGGGCATTTACAGGCTTTTATTGAAGAAAAAGATGAAAGACGAAGTCAAGAAGTCGAGAGTGCAAAAAGAACGGAAGTCCAATACCAATTCTGAAGATTTATCGAAGAAAAAGTCAAAAGACGGAAGTTTACTAAAAGCCGAAAAACTCAAGTCTAATTTATTGAAGAAATTCAAGACGAGTTAAAGAAATCCCAAGACAAAGTCCAAGTATTAAGAAGATTAACAAAAGATTTAAAGCTTAAGGACTAATGGTGCAATTAACAAAAGATTAAGAAGAGAAAGACTAAGCATGCAATTAAGGAGAAAGGAAAGAGGGGATGAAGCTTCCTAAGCATTCCTTAATCCTCCCCTATATATAGTCATTAGGATAATCACTTTCATTTTTGTTGGCTAATAGTGACAATTAGTTCTTCCACTTTTAATTACCTTGTAATTTAATTACTTGTCAAATTTAAATACTTGTCTTGCACCTTAATTACCATTTAATTTCAAGTAAGTGTTCTTTTAATTCTTGTTAATCTTTATCTTTATTGTTTGATCTCATTCTACCTTTCTTTAATCTTTGATTTATATGTTTATCATTCATGTTCATGTTCTTGAGTTTTTGTTGAATTTATTAAGTGGGTTTTGATTATCTTGATCTTTATTGTTAGTTTTGTTGTTTTGGATTGTTTGATTATCGTTAATAGATGTTTATTTGTTAGTTTGATTTAATCTTGTGGTTGATTTTGCCTAGATTTGATTAGATCCGTATTATCATTGCTTTCCTTGTTCTTCGCTGCAATTTCTGTTTCCCAGGAACGTTCTGAATCAAGGTCTTAGCCAAGGTGGTCCATCCAGAATATCGAATATTCCGGATAAGGGAATTATTCCGGATAGGCAGAATATTCCGGATAGGCCAAACATTCCGAATAGCAAGGATATTCCGGATAGAGAAGGTATTCCGGATAGGCAGAATATTCCGGATAGGCCAAATATTCCGAATAGGGAGATATTCCGGATAAGGAGCTTCCATCCGGAATAAGTGACATATTCCGAGTAAGAAGTCCTATTCGGAATAATATTCCGGATCAAGAAACATTCCGAATCAAGACCAACATTCCGAATAGAGAGGATTATTCCGGATAGGTGACATATTCCGAGTAAGCCATTTATTCTGAATAAGGGTATTATTCCGGATGAGCTGATTTTCAGGTTTCTTTAATTTCAGTTTTTAAGTTTCTGCTTTTTAATTTCAAGCTTTATTTTTTCCCGCCTTTTTCCTTAGACGCACTTTAAGTTTATTTTCCTTAGATTTATTTTAGCCTTGCCTTAGTTTTAAGTTTTAGTTGCGTTTTAAGTTTGCCTTAGATAGATTTAAGTTTGCGTTATTTACTTTAATTGCCTTTTAATTTTAGTCACGCTTTTAAATACTTGCCCTTTACTTTAAATTAGATTTAGATTTAAATTACTTGCCTTTTACTTTTAAGTTTTGCACTTTTATTTTAAAAAACACCCAAAATATTTGTTTCAAAATTCCATAAAAATTAAAAATTGTTAAAAAAATCCATAAAAATTAAAATTTTCAAAAATCCAAAAAGATTTTATTTTTATTTTGTATATATATTGTCTTTGTGTTTGGTTTCTTTTTCTTTTGCATTTTCAGGTGTATGCGTACTAGATCTTCCAATTATCAAGAGCCCGAGACTCGAGAAGATTTAGGTATGTCAGGTGTTAACAACAACAATAATCCACTGCACCTCAATAATAACAACAATGTTCTTCCACAGCCCGATCTTCGGACAATGGAGGAGCTTTGTCAACCTACCATGTTTGGACGAGGAGGACCGATTGCGCCGATGTAAATCAACGCTCTGGAGTTTTCGTTGAAGCACCACATGATTCAGCAAGTGCAAACTAACCCATTCCGTGGATTGCCTGATGATGATGCCAACAAACACCTCGACAAGTTTATTACAATCACCCAAAGCATGAAGTTTCCTGGTGCCACAATGGATGTTCTACGCCTACAACTCTCCCACATACTTTATCACATCACGCCGAGAAATGGTTTGATCGTCTTCCAAAGAATTCTATTCATACTTGGGATGACATGACTCAACGCTTTTTGTCGCGCTACTTTCCACCATCCATGGTCACAAGCCTTCGCAATCAAATCAGCGGTTTCATGCAAGAACCCGATGAATCTCTTTTTGATGCTTGGGAAAGATATAATGTCTTGATTGATCGTTGTCCAAACCACAACATGCTTCCGGTCACACTGATTGATACTTTCTACAACGGTTTGAATTTTCGAGATCGTGATACGATTAATGCAGCCGCCGGTGGCACATTCATGAAAAAGAGACCCGAGGAGTGTAGAGAGCTAATTGAGAACATGACTACTCACCACAAAAACTGGGATTCCTCCGCTTCTTCAAGGAACAACCCGAGAGTCAATGTTTCTTCTACTTCAGCAAACCCTGATATGACCGAACTCACCCGCATGATGACTGAAATGAGCAAAAGTATCTTGCTTCTCGCTTCAAACCAACAACAACAACAAGTTAAAGCGGTTGCACCTTCTTGTGAAACATGCGGCGGTCCTCACTCATACACCGATTTTCCTTCTACACAAGGAAATCCGGAAAATGTGTATGCAGCTTATGGTCATTATTCACAGGAAAATTACCAAGCTCGACCTCAAGGGGATCGAAATTTGCTGAGTTACCGATCAAACAACTACCTTTCACCCGGTTTTTCTCCTCAAAACCAAAACCCCACCAACAACTACAATAGAAGCAACCAAATCCCACCAATCTTCTAACCCTTATCACCCACCCGCTCAACAAACCCCACCCATTAACCCCGATGTTGAAGCCATCATGAGAACCCAAGGTGAGCAAATCAAGAATCTGCAGAGCCAAATTATCAATCTTAAAGGAGATATTACCAAGCAAGGAAATGAGATAAGATCCGAGCTTCGAGATAATATTCAATCCTCCTTCAGCAATCAAACGAATGATATAAAGAATATGCTGGCTAGTTTCTTGCCCGCCGCTCAACCTTCTACTTCGAGTTCTCTACCTTCAAACACCGTCACCAATCCGCGAGCAAATGTGAGTGCTATTACTACCCGTAGTGGAGTTACCATCGTAGGACCACCGATCCCGCCCCCATCATCTACACCTCCTCCACCACCATTTATCCCTACTCCTCCTGCACCTAGTATTAGTGCACCATTACCGTCTCCGCCTCGTAATGACGATGTTTCCAAGAAGAACCCTTCAACATCTCAACCTTTACCATCTTCACCTTCACCACCCAAACCCAATATCCCATATCCTTCACGCTTAGGCAAGACCAACGAGCTAACCAAGAATGCCTGTCAAGTGTCGAGCTATGTGAAGATGCTCTCTCAAGTGAACATCAACATTAGCCTTGTTGAAGCACTTGTCCACATGCCGAAATTTGTTAAAGCATTTAAGGAATTGCTTAACAAGAAGGAGAAGCTGATTGAGCTCGCCAACACACGCTTAAATGAAAACTGCTCTGTAGTTATTCTTAAAGAACTTCCGGAAAAGCTTGGAGATCCCGGTCGTTTTGTGTTGCCTTGCCTCTTTAACAAAACCGAAGAATTTACTGCCCTTGCTGATCTCGGGGCCAGTATAAATCTTATGCCTTTGAGTGTTTGGAAAACACTATCATTACCCGACCTTACTCCAACAAAGATGACTCTTGAACTTGCAAATCGCACTCTCGCTTACCCCGTTGGTATAGCCGAAGATGTGTTCATTAAGGTTGGCACATTTACTTTCCCGGTCGACTTTGTCGTTGTTGATTATGAAATGGACCCTCATATTCCTTTAATACTTGGTTGGCCATTCTTGAGAACAGGACGAGCTTTAGTTGATGTTGCCGAAGGTGAGTTAATCTTAAGAGTCGGGAATGATGCACAAGTTTTTAAAATGGGGAAGCTTACAAGCAAATCCTATGGAAGAGAATCAGTGAATATGATTAATGTGCTCGATGATTTTGTCATCTACAACAATCCTCTATTCAAGTCTTGCATTGATAATCCACTTTTCGAAGATGATGTGGATGATTCTCTATCAAATTTGGACCCTTCACCCATTTATGATTCTCCACCGATCTTCGATGCTTATGATGATGATTCTAGCTCAAATTCGGATGATTTTGATGATTGTACTTCCGAGTATCCCGACCTGCCCACATACGATGATTTTGATGAGGCCGATACTCTTTCGAGTGATTCTTCACATGATGAAGATCCTTCGCCATCACTCGATCCTACTTTGGACGATTACTCATTTGAGGAAGACTTCTCTACGCTTCTTAATACTTACTTCCCTCATGAGAGTGATGCACCTCCTTTTGATTTTGAAGATTATCGTCTTGATCCTACTTTGGATTTGAAAAACATTCTTTCAAAGGAGAAGAAACCGGTCGACACCAATATCCGCAACATATATGATTTAACACCTCTTTGTCCACCTTCTGAGGACGAGGTTGTGCATCTTCTTCGCGGATCTTCTTCACATTCTGCTGAGCCTGAGTGCTATTTTCCCATAAAGGAAAAGGTGTTCGACCCCGGTATCGATATTCTGTAGCCATCTCAGTATCCACCTGATGAAATAAAAGGAAATATCTTTGGAACTTATGGAAATCTGCTTGCACCACTTCACCCTTGCTTCCACCATGCTCCATCGTTGCTTAAGGGAACCTTGCCTACTCTTCTTTGGTTTGCCTTGTTCACCTTAAGCCTCTGCTATTTGATGGACGAAAACTATGTCTTTGATCCTGGTGGATATGTTTCATGCTTCTTCCTATGATGATCAAGGTCGAGTCAGGCTCACGACTCGGTAATCAAAAATCAAGCGCTTCTTGGGAGGCAACCCATGTATCTATCTTTTCGCTTTCTTTATCCTAAGTGTAGGGGAGACCCGTTGGTGTTTGCTATTTCCTCTCCTCTCTTAATCAGGGTTTCGAGCTCAATGATCCACTCTTGATGATTCTTGACGACCTGTGATTCCGTGTTCCCTTCTTCCCGGTTCTATCCTAAACTCTTTTCAATTCACTATTTTATATTTTCTCAATATTAAAATAGGAATCTCTTTAGTTGTCTCTTCCTTAACGAGATTTAAACAACGTGCACAATGTCCTAAGTGTAGGGGAATTTACTCCCACATGCATAAACATTGAGGACAATGTTTATATTAAGTGTAGGGGGGACTTCTATCGAAGTTAAGTGGCCTTTTCCTTGTATTTGTCCTCATTTTAACCGGAAAATCAATTTTTCGACATTTTTCAAAATTTTTGATCTATTTTAGCCTATTAGTTTTTTACCTTTGTATAGTTATTTTCTTCCCTTATTAGAATAAATTTTTAATAAAGTGGTTTTAATTTTCAAACGTTGTGAATCTTTTGACTCAACCCGAGTTTACTTATCTAAGTTACTCTAGCTAGTATTCTTAACGTGTTTAAGTCAAGTTTTGCTAGGCTTTTATATAGGGAGCTATAAAATGTGAAAGTCTTAACTCTCACGGGTTAAGAACAAGAACTTTTCGCAAGTTCCTATAATTGATCCTAGAGAGTCGTTTATCAAGGGAACTTTAAAATGCGATTTCTAAACTTGAAAAAGTCTAAGAATTTGGAAGATCCTATAGGCGACTCGAAAACCCAAAACTTTGATTTAATAGGCTAAGCATCCACGAGTCTCATTCCTTGATATTTTAAACTGTAGAGAACGAGAGATGATAGAGTCAATTATAAGTTTGGTATTCTTTCGGGAATTTATGTGAGTTAATTATGAGCCTATTCTCCCATCGCTTGCTAATAAATTTATCTGCAATAAATAAGGTTGTACGATTTGAAAAGTTACTTAGCTTCTAGCCCAAGATCGTTTAAAAGTTGCTCGGTATGGATTAGAGTTCATAGCCAAGGCATAACTTATTGAAGCGGGATGCGAAGATTGGCGAGTCTAAAAAGGTCCTAACAAGACATGAGGGCTACATTTTGTTGCTAAAGATCCAAAGTGATGTGAAGAATCGTTTATCAAAGATCAATATGAAGGATCGAGACACACGACGAAAAGCAAAAAAAACTCCCCAAAAGTCATGGAGAAGTCTATCCGAAAAGACCCTAGCAAGGTATGAGGATAAATAAATCCAAGTCCAAAAAGGAGGCGGATCGTTGTATATCAAAGTCCAAAATAAAGATTGGAGAAAAATGAAGAAGTCGTGGTCCAAGTATGAATCTCTCAAAACTTCAAGTGAAGAAATTCCATTATGAAGAGAAGACCATAATTTCATGAACGTCTCTCAAGGTTTGAAGTATGAAGTCGCTGCCAAATATCGGTCCGAGAAAGGTCTCAAATCGCGAAGCGAGTTATGCCAAGATATGAACTTTATGAGGTCCCGAGAAGCAGTTTTAAAAGATTTTGTCCTTTAGCTAACTATTGATTAAATCGTTCACTTTATTTTCGGACTAAATAACTATCGAAATAAGTCAAACAATGCATCCTCGTGATCATTCAAGACAACAATAAAATATAAGAGATACCCCTAGGAATAAGGGAGTCTAAGTGAGTAATTGGCCCACATGAGTTCGTGTTAGTTTGCTAACTTATAATAACAATGATCTCGTTTTTAAGCTTGGTTTGGAGAAAGTGAAAACTTGAGGATGATGATTATTCATGACATTTCTAAAACCCAAGGTATGCTTTTTGATTTCTTTACTTTGAATGTTTATAATTTTCTATCTTTTTAAATAAAGGCCAACGTGGATTGATTATGATGAAAAATGTAATCTTGATTTGTAACTAATGCATTGCATGAGGACATTGCAATGGTCAAGTGTAGGGAATTTGATAGGTGTGTAAACACCCATCCTTTTTACCATTTAATTACAATAAATACCGAGCCAAAACGTGTATTTTATGTCTTTTATGTCGGAATTATGCGTGGTTTGTGTTTTTGTTGTGATTTAGGACGAAAAGGTGAAAAGTGGAGAAAACACGGGCATTTACGGGCTTTTATTGAAGAAAAAGATGAAAGACGAAGTCAAGAAGTCGAGAGTGCAAAAAGAACGGAAGTCCAAGACCAATTCTGAAGATTTATCGAAGAAAAAGTCAAAAGACGGAAGTTTACTAAAAGCCGAAAAACTCAAGTCTAATTTATTGAAGAAATTCAAGACGAGTTAAAGAAATCCCAAGACAAAGTCCAAGTATTAAGAAGATTAACAAAAGATTAAAGGCTTAAGGACTAATGGTGCAATTAACAAAAGATTAAGAAGAGAAGGACTAAGCATGCAATTAAGGAGAAAGGAAAGAGGGGAGGAAGCTTCCTAAGCATTCCTTAATCCTCCCCTATATATAGTCATTAGGATAATCACTTTCATTTTTGTTGGCTAATAGTGACAATTAGTTCTTCCACTTTTAATTACCTTGTCATTTAATTACTTGTCAAATTTAAATACTTGTCTTGCACCTTAATTACCATTTAATTTCAAGTAAGTATTCTTTTAATTCTTGTTAATCTTTATCTTTATTGTTTGATCTCATTCTACCTTTCTTTAATCTTTGATTTATATGTTTATCATTCATGTTCATGTTCTTGAGTTTTTGTTGAATTTATTAAGTGGGTTTTGATTATCTTGATCTTTATTGTTAGTTTTGTTGTTTTGGATTGTTTGATTATCATTAATAGATGTTTATTTGTTAGTTTGATTTAATCTTGTGGTTGATTTTGCCTAGATTTGATTAGATCCGTATTATCCTTGCTTTCCTTGTTCTTCGCTGCAATTTCTGTTTCCCAGGAAAGTTCCGAATCAAGGTCTTAGCCAAGGTGGTCCATCCGGAATATCGAATATTCCGGATAAGGGAATTATTCCGGATAGGCAGAATATTCCGGATAGGCCAAACATTCCGAATAGCAAGGATATTCCGGATAGAGAAGGTATTCCGGATAGGCAGAATATTCCGGATAGGCCAAATATTCCGAACAGGGAGATATTCCGGATAAGGAGCTTCCATCCGGAATAAGTGACATATTCCGAGTAAGAAGTCCTATTCGGAATAATATTCCGGATCAAGAAACATTCTGAATCAAGACCAACATTCCGAATATAGAGGATTATTCCGGATAGGTGACATATTCCGAGTAAGCCATTTATTCCGAGTAAGGGTATTATTCCGGATGAGCTGATTTTCAGGTTTCTTTAATTTCAGTTTTTAAGTTTCTGCTTTTTAATTTCAAGCTTTATTTTTTCCCGCCTTTTTCCTTAGACGCACTTTAAGTTTATTTGCCTTAGATTTATTTTAGCCTTGCCTTAGTTTTAAGTTTTAGTTGCATTTTAAGTTTGCCTTAGATAGATTTAAGTTTGCGTTATTTACTTTAATTGCCTTTTAATTTTAGTCACGCTTTTAAATACTTGCCCTTTACTTTAAATTAGATTTAGATTTAAATTACTTGCCTTTTACTTTTAAGTTTTGCACTTTTATTTTAAAAAACACCCAAAATATTTGTTTCACCAAAAACAATAGTGTCACACATAGAACCTAGATCAATTCGTTAAGATACCGAGAAATGAACTTTTCAACTAGCAAAATCTCTGTATTAGTAACACATTCACAAACATCCACGAGACAACGAGTTGAAAGGGCACAAATCCTCTCTCATTAACTACATTAGAAAGCAATAATATATACATGGATAAGCATGGGATCTCCCCCACGAGGCACCTCGTTTTTTATTACCGAGTCATGAGCTCGACTCGATCCCCTCAATGATAATTATCATTGAGGAAGGTGACTTGGTCGAGGTCGTCCAACGAAGGGACTTCCCCACCGAAGTAGTGCTTCAGCCTATGTCCATTCACCTTGAAATTAGGACCATCATTTTAAGCTAGCTCGATGGTCCTATAAGGAAACACTTGTGTTATGGTGAACGGTCCCGACCAACGAGATTTCAATTTCCCGGAAAATATCTTCAAACGAGAGTTAAAAAGTAACACTTGATCACCAACGTTATAAACCCGGTTTTTAATCTTTGAATCATGAAACTTTTTAGTCTTTTCCTTAAAAATCAATGAATTTTCATAAGCATGATCTCTTAATTCATCCAATTCATTAAGTTGTATTTTCTGGTGATCTCCCGCGGTCTTCAAGTCATAGTTGGCATGCTTAAGAGCCCGATATACCTTATGCTCTAATTCAATAGGCAAATGACAATTCTTTCCATAAACCAACTTATAAGGACTACAACCGATAAGTGTCTTATAAGCGGTCCGAAAGGCCCATAAAGCATCATTGAGTTTGTCGGACCATGAAGCACGGTTTTCTCCAATCGACCTCTCTAAAATCCTCTTCAAAGCTCAGTTTGAAACCTCGACTTGCCCACTCGTTTGCGGGTGATAAGCCGTAGAAAGACGATGTGTAACTCCATATTTCTTTAAAACCTTTTCGAATTGGTCATTACAAAAATGGGTTACACGATCGCTTATAATAGCACGAGGGGTTCCAAACCGAGAGAATAGTTGCTTCAAAAACTTCACTACCACACGAGCATCATTCGTAGGTAAAGCCTTAGCTTCCACCCTCTTAGAAACGTAGTCGACGGCGACGACGATATACTTGTTTCCATGAGACGATGGGAACGGCCCCATAAAGACAATGCCCCAAATGTCGAAAATCTCACACACTTGAATTATGTTTTGCGGCATTTCATCCTTTTGCGACGATTTTCCTTGGCGTTGGCAAGAATCACACGACTTCACAAGTGCGTGTGCATCACGATAGATCGTAGGACAAAAGAAACCAGCATCAAACAATTTCGTAGCCGTGAGATTAGCACTGTGGTGACCACCCGTGGGTCCCTCGTGACAAGCTCTAAGGATGTTAGAAGCTTCGGTACCAAAGACACAACGTCGAACGAGTTGATCCGCACAAAACTGAAAGAGATATGGGTTGTCCTAAAAATAGAACTTAACGTCACGAAAGAATTTTCTCTTTTGTTGTGTTGTCATACCCTTGATTATGAAGTTCCCCGCATGGTAATTTGCAATGTCAGCAAACCATGGGGTGTCGTCCTTAGAATTCACTACACTGAGAGTCTCGAGGGGAAATGTTTCAGTAATTTCCTTGTTCTCGAAAACATCTTTGTGAGGATCTTCTAAACGAGAGAGATGATCGGCCGCTAGATTCTTGGCTCCTTTTTTGTCAAGTACGGTGACATCAAATTCTTGGAGGAGGAGCATCCAACGAAGCAATCTCGGCTTAGCATCTTGCTTAGCTAAGAGGTACTTGATATCCGAATGGTCCGTATACATGATGCTTTTAGTTAAGACGAGATAAGGTCGGAATTTCTCAAAAGCATAGACCACGGCAAGGATTTCCTTTTCCGTTGTGGTGTACTTAAGTTGAGCCTTGGTCATCGTCTTGCTAATATAATGGATAGGACTGAAGTGCTTTTCATAACGTTGCCCTAAGACGGCCCCAATTGCATAATCACTTGCATCGCACATGATTTCAAAGGGTAATTCCCAATTAGGAGCAACAAGAATGGGAGCTTCGGTAAGTTTCCTTTTAAGAGTTTCGAAAGCTCTAACAGAATCCTCATTGAAGTTAAAAGGAGCATCCTTCTCGAGAAGGTGTGTCATAGGTCGAGTGATTTTCGAAAAGTATTTGATGAAACGACGATAAAAGCCCGTGTGGCCTAGGAAACTCCTAACTCCCTTAACGGTTTTGGGATGAGGTAACTTGGCGATGACGTCTATCTTAGCTTTATCGACCTCAATCCCCACTTTCGAGACCTTGTGCCCTAAGACGATTCCTTGTTTACACATAAAATGACATTTTTCCCAATTGAGCACAAGGTTGGTTTTTTCACAACGTTTTAACATTTTCTCGAGATTGGATAAACACGACGTGAAAGAATCACCAAACACCGAAAAGTCATCCATGAATACTTCCATCGACTTCTCGATCATATCATGAAAAATAGCCATCATACACCGTTGAAATGTTCCCGGTGCATTACAAAGTCCGAAAGGCATTCTACGATAAGCAAACATTCCATAAGGACACGTAAACGTAGTTTTCTCTTGATCACGAGGGTCGATAGGGATTTGAAAATAATCGGAAAAACCATCTAAAAAGCAATAGAAGTCATTTCCCGCAAGTCGCTCCAACATTTGATCCATGAAGGGCAAGGGAAAGTGGTCTTTACGAGTGGCGTCATTTAACTTTCGGTAGTCAATACACACCCTCCAACTGGTCACAACACGAGTAGGAATTAACTCGTTGTTTTCATTGGGCACAACAGTCATTCCTCCCTTCTTAGAGACACAATGGATTGGGCTCACCCATGGGCTATCGGAGATAGGATAAATCATCCCGCGTTAAGAAGTTTTAAGACTTCCTTTTTATGACATTGTGAATTTTGGGGTTTACCCTTCTTTGACTTTGAAATGCGGGTTTGTAGTCCTCCTTCATTAAAATCTTGTGAGTACAAAATTTTGGGTCAATACTCTTAATGTCGGAAATTTTCCACGCAATTGCCCCTTTATGAGCTTTAAGAACTTTCAAAAGTGTGGTTTTTTTATTATTAGCAAGATCTTGCAATAATAACCGGCAACTTGTCATCACCTTCCAAGAGTGCGTATTCGAGGTGAGATGGAAGATCTTTCAATTCAAGGATTGGCGGTTCCTCAATTGAAGATTTTTGTTCAACACTCAAAACTTCCATTGGTGGAAGAAATGGTGAAATAAGAGTATCATTACCAATAATCACCTCATGTTCATTGTCGATTTATTTTGAAATAAAATCACCTCTTGGAATGGAGTGAGATTTGGTGTAGAATTAGCAAGAATCGGATCCATAATAGTGGGATTGCCACTTGAGAAACTATCGGAAAAACCTAACACTTCTTGTGAAAACTCATCGCAAACCACATCGACTAAGTCAATAAGGTTGATGGTAGTGATTGCATAAACATGAGAAGGTGTCGAGTTTTAGGTAGCGTTTATAACAAGTTCCTCTTCGTTGAATCTCAAAGTAATAGTTCTTGCATGAACATCGATAAGCGATCTCGAGGTGTCTAAAAATGGACGACCTAAAATTAGAGGAACTTGAGCATCCGCGGGGATGTGAACTACTATAAAATCAACGGGATAGTAGAACTTCCCCACTTTCACGAAAACATCTTCGGCCACTCCACATGGTAAAATCGTAGAATGATCGGCCATCTCGATAGACATGTTCGATGGAGTAAGAGCCGTAAGTGATAGCGATTTCCAAATGGAAAATGTCATCAATATAATGCTTGAACCAAGATCGGCCAAGGCGAGGCATTCTTTCATATCTTGAATATCACAAGGAATGAGAAACTTCCTGGGGTCACCAACTTTTTCCGGTATTCGATTAATATAAACCGAAGAACAATTAGATAGTTTTGAAAGCTTCTCCTTATCATTCATCATACCTTTAAAAGTGGAAGCGAAATGAGGCATGTATAACAACGCGTCGGCTAAACTTATATTAAAATATACTTGTTGAAACATTTTTATAAAAAGCTCAATTTGTTGTTTGTTACGTTCTTGCAATTTCTCCTTGTTTCGTCTCGAAGGGTAAGGTAAGAGTGGTGTGGGTTGGGGCATAGGCAACAACCTTGGAATCTCGGGTTCCACAATTGGTATTGGTTAAACCATAGGTGTGGTATGAGAGGTACTTCGTGGGCTTTTGATATGCTCCTTTTCGACCATCACCTCGGGCTCTTTCTCGATTTCCTTCTCTGTAGAAGTACTAAGACGAGAGATTGGTTCCTTGAAAGTTTTACCACTACGAGTAGTAATAACCTTCATTTCTCCCTTCGGGTTTGCAATGGTATCACTAGGAAGACCACCCGAGGAAGAGGGTTTACACATGATTGCTTCAAAAATTTTAGCCATTCGATCTTCGAATTTTGATTGCCTTATATCCGCTTTTAACAATTCTTGCTTAATCTCATGTTGACTTTGTTCCATCTTTTGTTGATTTTGTTGAAGACGTTGAACGTTTCCTTCCATTTTATTAGCATGAGTTTTCAATTCATTAGCATGTTCGTTTTTAAGCTCGTTTTTCAACTCGGTTCTTAAGCTAATCATCTCACGTTGCATGTTATCAAACTTAGCATCGTTTGCCTTTGCATAATCCAAAAATTCTCCATTAAGATTTTTAGTGTGAGCATTTTGAAAACCTTGTGTAGTGTTTTGAAAATCACTGTTTTGGTTTTGATTTTGAACTTGCCCATTCCCACTTTGGTAATTACCCTTGTTGTAGTTACGTTGATTGCCTTGATAACCACCACTTTGATTGTTGTTTCGATAGTTGTTAACATTTTGATTTTGGGGAGCTTGATTTGGGCGGGAACCTTGGCCGCTTTGGTTGTAAGTTCCCGTTGCTACGTAAGCACTCGAAGTGTTACCACCGGAGGTAATACACTCGGAAAAATCATGAGCTCCACCACAAGATATACAACTCTTTTTAACCGCTTTAACCGATGCGGAATTCAAGGCATCTTGTGCTTTCCAATGTGTCATAAGCGTCGAAAATCTATCGAAAAACCGATTTTCCTCATTTGCTTCATCATGTAAGGCATTCATGTTACGAGATGATGACGATGAACCCATATTGGCAACACTCGGTGTGTTACGGGGGTTATTAACCTTAGATCTATTCTCGATAATCTTTATAGCCTCATCGGTCGTTTTGCACAAATATTACAACCCGCGGCGGCATTCAAATAATCTCGTTCATGATCGTTCAGCCCATTATAAAAAGTATCAATTTGATGCAATTCCGAAAAATCATGGTCAGGACATTCATGTAACATTTCCTTAAATCGTTCCCATGCCATTGAAAAACTTTCATTATTACGTTGTGTAAACCTTGAAATCTCATTTTTCAAATGTGTTGTTTTAGATGGTGGAAAAAATTAGTTCACAAACTTAGAAACGAGATCATTCCATGTCAAAATCGAATTTGGCGGTTCTTTCTCGAGCCAAATTTTTGCGGGTCCATCTAACGAGTATGGAAACAACATCATCTTAATGGCGTCATGTGGAACATCCTTAAACTTGCTTGTTGCGGTGAGACGATTGAAATTCCGTATGTTATAATGCGGGTTGTCTTTTTCATGACCTCGAAACTTGTTTGCTTGTAGCATCGACATTAAACCCGTCTTAACCTCGAAATTCTCCGCAAGGATGGCAGGAATCATAATAGCTTCTCCAAAACCCTCGGTGGGTGCTTGAAGCAACTCCATCATAGTACGATTAGCCATGGTGACTATTGGTTCTACAACGGGTTCGACAATTGGAGTTTCTTCTTCAATCAAAGGTCCTTGGTTTTGACGACGTTTGCGAGCTCGTTTTGCTTGATTACGAGTTTGCATAAACGTGACGTAGAACATAGAGGTGAGCAAAGAAGATTCTTTTGGGTGTTTTGTTGATTTTCAAATTTATTTATTTTTTTGTGTTTTTGATTGTTTTTAATTTTTTTTTGATTTTGAGTGTATTCGTAGACAACAATCTACCAAATCTCTCCTCGAATCAAACTCTTAATTAAAGAAGCCTCAAAAGAATAAAAACGATCACGTGGATTGAACGCCTTCAATTGACTTTAGAACTTTGGTGAAAACCAATTTGTTCAAGAGGGTTTAATCACAAAGAAACCAAGAAAATATATATGATACGTAATAATACTTTGGGCGGCAAAACCCTCGATTAGCCTTCAATATCAAATACTCACAAGTGAACGGGGGGAATGAGGTGGCGCGGAGCACTTAAGTACCTAGCTTCCCTTTAACGGCCTTTTATAGCATGTTGCCTATCTATTCACCTTATAGTTCGTATTTTTCAAAATCGAGCTTCACGAAAGTATTTATCTATTTTTTCCTTTTTCTTTTTGTTTGAGATTCGAATATAATAATTAGGAGATCAAATCCCAATTAAGGTTGTGTTTTCACACTTTTGAAGATATTTTTTATTTGTTGTGATACTTATACAATATAGTAATAATATTTCACAAGAAAAATGAAAAAAACGATTATACGTATTAGTAGAGTTCTACTAACACAAATTATATTTATGATTAGATATTAAAAATAAAATGAACAAATTAATCGACACACCTCCCCGGCAGCGGCGCCAAAATGATTGTTGTAAGATACAACCTTTTAGGAAAAAGGCGTAAAAGTGGTAAGTATTAAACAAATGATTTAGGAAAATCAAGTGTTAATGACCCAAATAAGTTCGTTTCCCAAGGAAGTTTATTGTGTGTGAATAATTCGTAATGATTTTGGATTAATATGAGCGAAAGAAAAGATGAGAAATTAGAATGACGGATACGTTAAAATTACACTACGACGACGAAACGAAAAACCGTAAAAAGTGACAAAATAAAAATTAATTCTAAAAATTCCCAAAAAATTACCAAAAACAACTAAAAATATAATAAGAGTTTACAAATGATCAAAACTTTTTCAACCCTTTTAATTAATTACATATTAATTTTTAAATGCTAATTAAAGCCCTAAAAATCAAAATAATTAATAAAAAGCCCAAAATAGGATTTTTCAGTTTTTAAAACTCTAAATGACTTAAATAAACTAAAAAATATTTTTATAAAATTTAAAACTAATTAAAACAATTTAAAATGATTAAAATCTAAAATTAAATATTAAAATAATATTAAAAATTCAAAAATTATAAAAAATTTCTAAAAATATGCAAACTAGTTTATTTTAACCTAAATAAACAGAAAATGAAACTGAAATTACCAAAATACCCCTATTGGGCCCCTAAATGGGCTAATAACAAAAAAACAATGCACCTTAATAGGCTTTTTAGCCCAATAAGACAAAAATTAACCAAATAAGCTGCATAGTTCCAGTATTACCCAAAATTTAATTCTAAATACAAAACTCTAAAGGCTCAAAAGCTGAAAAGATGCTTATCACAGCTTAATAAGTCAACAGCTTATTCTTAATGGGCTTTTTGGCCCATTAAGCTATAAGCTAATGCCATAAGCTCTAATTTGACACACAACCTTCTTTTGGGATGCTTAAGAGATCTGTAAAAAGAAATTTTGAAAAAACTTAACCAATAAGCTAGAAATAAGCCAAGTATAATTTCACTAAAAGACAAAATAGTCGACTTAGAGATTTAGACCATTTCAGAATTTGATTTAACTTGCAAAAGACTCTAAATGACTTAATTAAGACAAATCAATCAAGAAAAATCCAATAAGCAAAGACAAATAAGCAGAATAAGCCAATAAGCACTTATGAAAAAGTCAAATAAGTTGGTTTTCTAGTCAAACCCTAAAGTCAACAACCCAAAAGCTCCAGAATGATCAAATGGGTCAATTGAGGAAGACTGATTACCAAATTCAAGTTGTTGCACGATTCAATAAGCTATTATGGCTTATTATTAAGCTGAAACAATAATAACACTAACAGTGGTAACAAGCAGTGGGAAAGGAGTTCCCACTGCTGCTTGTACAGATTTGTTTTAAGCTTGATTTCAAGCTTTTCTTGTTGGTTTTAAATGGAACAAAGGGCACCCCAATAAGCTTTAGCTTATTGGGAGTCAATAGAAACAAGAAAAACACCAATTACTTCATATAAATCACGCAAAATCAAGCAAAAACCAGTTACTGATATGAATAGAAGGTCTGATGAGATTTTGCTGATCGGGTTGGCCAATAAGTGAAATTCAAACCACCCAATCTTACTCAAATGTCCACCAAATCACAATCTAACAATCAGCAATCCTAAATGAACCTAAGATCTATCAGTTTAAAGATTTAAGGCCATAAAACACTAAAACAAATTAGTTTTAGCCTACTGAATGTTTAGACAGTTTTTATCACTTGGAAACTTGGTTTAAACCTTAATACTTAAAACAAAAGTCTGAAAATGCCTTAAACCAACATATAAGGTGAGTCTAGCCTGTTTTATGCCCAAGGCTGTGTCACCCAATCCTTGACACACCCAAACCCAAACACCCTTTTATGCTTGATTAACCAACTTTTTCAAAGAACTTGTTTAATAAACCCCACAAATCAAGATCAAATCAAATAATAACAACAAGTAACAATCAGATAACAAGATTCAACCAATAAAACACTGATTCAATAACAAATGCTCATATTCATCATATAACATGAAAATATGTAGAAATTTAAAAGAGATTAGAAATGTGCAGCTCCAAAACATACATCCATACTTTGGATTGTGAGAGCTCAAGTAGTAGCAGAACAACCACTAGCTTCCGCACCTGCTGAGATGAACAAAGTTAAACAACACCAATAATATAACACTGATTTTCCCTTTTACTTTAAAACTTTCCACAAACTTGAGATATCAAAAACCTTCAAACACAAATTAATACTTGGAACTCAGATTCAGCTAAGAAGGACACCAACTTTATAAACAAAAAAGGAATTACAAAACTTTTTAAAGAAAATACTAACTTTTTATTTCATAAAAGGAATTACAAAATTCTTAGCCAAAATCTGGAACAAGAGGCTCACCACAAGTAGGGGCTCTCTTTATAGGCCACAATATGGGCACTATTCATAAACCCTAATCTATGAAAATCCCTAAAATATCCCTATGAAGCTTCCAAAATCCTTTTGGTTGTTGACAGGCTGTTAGGAGAAATCTTGGACGTATATTTTCTCTTTAAAGGACAATTAGTTGATGTGCAACCTTGATTTGTCAATGTCAATGATCTTTGCCAGGTGTCGTCTTGTGGTTGGTCCTTGTGGGGTCTTCCTGGTAGTGGGATATGATTCATGTGAGGTGAATCACACGTGAGTCTAACCAATTTAACTTTCCCCTTTTTATGCTCCTTTTTTATCCTGGGTAAAAAGATGTACAGTAACTCGTTTTAATCCAAATAGTAAATGTTACCCGCGTGTTTGGGGATTCAAATGTTTCAGTGCACACTTTTGGTCCTTGCATTTTGGTGAAATGTGCTTAACAAGTTTATTCAGCCCATAAATCCGAATCCTTTGTTATTTAAGTTTCTATTTTCATAGTTTGGCCACGAATTTTTTATAAAATGGATTTTAGGGCTTAAATAACTTTGGCATAATTACAACATTAGTCCTTTTATTCTTTTATCCATTTAAGAAGGACTAGATGTGTAATATACTTGATCTTGAAGGTCTTCTTTGTAAGTTTGACTTTAAGCAGGACCATGGTTGACACTTTAGAATTCTTGAGGGACTAAACTTGCCAAATCTTCAAAGTTGAGGGACCTTTTTGTCATTTTGACAAACTTAAGGGACCAAACTTGTAATTATGAATATACAAGGGTATTAAGTGTCTTTTCTTCATAAATAAGGGATCATTCTTGCACATCTTCAAATCTTCAATGTCTTTTCTTTGAGAAATCCATAACTAGGGCCTGGTTCATTGTACGAATTCATTTCTCGTGTTTATTTGTCCTTGTTTCTTATGATCTTTTGTCTTTTTCACTATATCTATACCTAAAATACACAAGTAAACAAACACAAGCATATATGGTATTTTAATGACATTTAATGCATTTAAAGCCCGAAAAGAACGATGAGATCATGTATAAATGCCACCTCATCAGCGATCCACATATAGGCAAAGCTCATATAGAAGATGACTTGAGGGATCTAATTTACGCATATCATCAACGATATCTCTAGTGAGCTCAGCATGTTCTAAGGCATTCTTCATATAAGTTGCAAACTTAGTTGGACTATGCTTAAATTTTAGGGTCCCGATAAAGCACACGTGGGTTGGGTGTGGGAGCACTAGAGGACGGTGCAGAGATTGTAGCTGCATTATCAACAACTTCTTGTCCTTTGAGTTGAGGTGTCTCCTTTAATTCAGCTAAAACCATGTTTTTATCTATGAGCTGAATATTTAGGTCAGAGATTTCCTTACATTTCTGGTTCAATTGGTCAACAAGTGACTTTTTCTCTGCCGCATTAATAGTAAAGCGTTCTTCTATTGAACTAGAAACTTGTGAGACACCCTGCCTTACTTTTTCAAACTCCCCTAGCATAGAAGTAATTCTATTTTCTAGGTCATGGTTTTTATTCTCTGCAGCCTCTAGTTCCTCTTTCTCTGCTAATGACTCTCTCTTAAGTCTCATGATTTCTTCTTCTAATGCCTAAACCACCTCAGAGATTTGGTCAGACCTATAGAGTGAAAAATTTTCCATAAGAGCTGCCTTGGCGGTGTTGTAGTCATCACAGTCTAAACCATATGCATCAAGATCATCGCATTGATATGTTGCATTGTTAGTGAAAGTTGTTGTGAGTCCTTCAATGTCCGCAACTCCTGGATCTGATAGAAATGATAACTCCTCTTCATCGAGCTCACAACCATTTGCTTGAGCTTTTACCAACATGACCTTCTCCTCAAACCACGAAGCATCCCTTCTCCTTTTGGGTTACTTACATTCCCTAGCCATGTGTCCTTCCCCTTTGCAGTTGTAGTAGATAATTATCTTCACTTTGCCAGTGTTGTTTCTTCTTGGAGCAGTGTTAAATGGGCGTGCACCGGCATTTGATGAACTTGGTCCCCCTAAATTTGTTGCACTGTAACTCTACCATCTTGAATTGTTGCTTGTTGACGAGATTTAGAAGAATTTTTCAACTGATTGTTTGTTGGAGATGGTCCTCTGTAACCTCTTTTGTTCAACGTTTGAGTTATATAGGCAGACATTTGTGCTAGTACATCAGTAGGATTATCCCCTAGTTTGAACTCAGGAACTGGAACCTCATCATCGTAGTAGAAAACTGGTGCTAGTGGAGCTACATACACATTTGAAGGATTACTGACATGTTGTGAATAGTGGGGTTGAGGAACTTCTTGTTGCTGGTAGGTGATAGTAAGGTTTGTAGGTGGTTGATAAGGAGAGTATTGTGGTTGAAAATATGGTGGTAGATGTGAGTCACGTTGTGATGATGATGCTGGTTGCTGATATTGTTGTTGATATGATGTAGGTGGTTGTGGTAATATCGAATACTGTGGAAAGCTGGGAGTCTGAAATATGGATTTGTGATAAGAGTGTTGTCCCATGCATACGGAGTGTTGTTATATGACAACGTTGGATGATTTTACATTAATGCCAATGGTTCAGAATAAGATCCTTGAGACATGCGTTTCTGGAGCACATGCTTCTCGTGTTGCTGCAAGAAAGCATAGAGTTGATCTAAATTTTATTTGTGAAAATCCCAAATCAATTTAACGCCAGTGGCGTATTGGCTCCACTATGGGGGTAACGTGTTCAAAAATTTGGTGTTGAGTTTAAACTGAGCAATCGTTAGATTATACACATTCAAATCATTCATCAATGTAGTGAATCGCCAGTAGTAGTCATGTAGATTTTCCCCTGGAATGTATGAAAACCTATCGAACAAGTCATAAAGTTAACATTCTCGTTCCTGCTTGGAAAGTGAAGTCCCTTGTAACAAAACCGTTAAGTGATCCCAAAGTTCCTTTTCTACCTTGTGTATGCTAACCATATGATAAATATCGGGTGGAAGAGCTTGAAGTATAGTCTGAACGGCCTTGTCATCTGCATCGGCAATGATTTGATTGGCAGTCGTTAATTCATGAAATTGGCCGAGTCACATTGTCTACAGTAATTTCGCCCCAATCTATTGGACCTTGCTCAATGGATTGAACCATAAGTCTCCCACTGGGTCTACCCATTATATAAGACATCATGCGACCTTTCCATGCTTCAGATAGCTCTTCGATAAGCAACGGTGAACGGGTATCGGTACTTGAGATGATAGAAAGGTCAGTAAGCGATATCATTGTAGGCATTAATGAATGTGAATTCATTTTTTATCACTTGAAGAAAGATTATCATAATGATCGAGCAATGAAATGAGGTTAAGTGTTTTAGTATTGTTTAAACAAGATGTTGTTATCTTTTGATTGTGTGTTTTTGTGAAAGTCTACAGAGAAATGCAAAGTCGAAAAAATCCTCTAAGTTGTGCAAATTCTTCAAAATACCCAAAATCCTTCGCAATAATCCCAACAAGTATTTTGTCGCAATGCACATTAAGATTCTATCGCAATGCACACAAGTAACTCTGTCGCAATACAAGCAACTGATTCTGTCGCAATACAAACAAAGTGATTTTTTGCAATACAAGAAAGTGATTCTGTCTCAATACAAGCAAAGTGATTATGTCGCAATACAAGCCAGTGATTCTGTCGCAATACCCAACAATATTCTGTCGCAATCACACAAGTGATTTTGCCGCAATGTGTACAAATGAGTCTGTCGCAATTTGTATCGTAATAACAGAAACCCTATCGCAAAAGATATCGCAATAATGGTCGCAATCCAGAAACCCTAGGCATTCGAGATGGAATTACAAGCAAATCCGTTGCAATCTAGTTACTGTTCCGAAACTTGAAGGAAAAAATTGAGATTTTTGCCTAGAAATCCGTGATTTTAACCAAACCAAAGCACCCAAATCTCTACCACAACTATGTAGCAGATATATGGATCACTTGAAACAACAAAAAACACGAAATTTTTTTGAAACTTGGGTATAAATCAATCAAAAACACATGAACACACTAAAATAAGCATGAACAACACAAAACCTACCACTATTTCATCCCATGGCTCTTGATACCAATTGTAGAACCTTAGGAATATATGATCTAACAAGAGGGTTGATGTTTCTAGTGAGAGAAAGTAGAGAGAGATGAGAGAAAATGTGTGAAATGTATTAAGTAAAATGAAACAACCAACACCCATTTCCATGAAGGAAAGGGGTTTATATATCCAAGTCCCTTAGTGGACATGGGCCTCCGGCCCATGAACATGCTCATGGGTCGGGTTAACATAAAATATAACTAAACTATACTACGAGCCCTTAACTATATTGTTGGAGTGACCGAGACTTTATAAATATGAAAAAACGTATTTCCAACAAAGTGACTCTAACCTCTTATTAATAGTTAAAGGCATAAGAAATAGAGAGAAAAAATATGTACCAATTGCGCCCAAAATATAGGTGATGAGAGTAGCTCTACCTCCAACAGAGAGAAGGGATTCCATTTAGAAAGGCGCTTTGCGAACTTATCAATTATAGGGTCCCAACTTTTAACCAACACCATGTTGCAATCAATAGGAAGACCAAGGTAGTTGAATGGAGTAATCAAGGCCTTACATCCGGTAATCGAGGAAAGTAAGTTAACTTCTGCAGTTGGGACACCAACACCAAAAGGTTTAGATTTGTTGTAGTTAATTTTCAGACCAGAAACTTTGTAGAAGCACTCTAGAATGGCAACCAGATTTTTGATGTTAGTGTGAGACCACTCACCAATGAATAAAGCATCATCTGCAAAAAATAGATGAGATAGGTTCAAAGTATTAATATTGAACCTATTGTATAGACCCGTAACCATAGCATCTTCCATCGCTACATGAATACCTTCTATAGCAATGATGAATAAAAAAGGGGATAGGGGGTCCCCTTGTCGAAGGCCTTGTTGAATATTGAATTCATGAGTAGGGCTACCATTAATCAAGATCGAAGAGGAAGCTGAATTAAGACATCTAGAGATCCACTTAATCCATGTGTTGCTGAAGCCCATGAATTGCATAACTTGTAACAGAAAGTCCCAAGAGATAGAGTCGAAAGCTTTCTCGAAATCCACTTTAAACACCATAAGCTTAGACTTTTTATTTTTGCACCATTGAATCACCTCATTGACCATCAACGGACCATCAAGAATCTGGAGATTCTTAATAAAAGCTGATTGTTCTTGGCTGATTATAGAATCGATAACCTGAGCAAGCCGATTTGTCAAAACTTTGGCAATGATCTTGTATTGAGACCCAATGAGACTAGTAAGCCGAAAATCACTGATCACCATTGGATTTGGAACTTTTGGAATCAGAGTACTGAAAGAGGTGTTGCACCCTCTTGGAAGAATACCAGAATTAAGAAAATTCTGAACAAATTCCACAACCTCACTTTGAATCAGACTCCAAAATTCTTTATAGAAGGCAAAAGTGAATCCATCCAGTCCCGGGGATTTATTAGAACCACAATCCCATATAGCATTTCGAATCTCAGAGCTCGTAACCATAGAATCTAGTAAGACGTTTTGATCATTACTAAGAGTTTTATAGAAAGAACTCCTATTAATTATCTTAACAACCTCCATCTTTTGGAACTTATGGTCATAGTATGCATGAAAAGCATCTTTAATCTTAATAGGATCTTCAATCCATTGCCCATCAATTTTGATCCCATGAAGGGCTAGATATCGACGTTTCTGATTGACAATCATATGAAAGAATTTAGAATTTTCATCCGCCTCAATACTCCACTTAATTTTTGCCTTTTGAGAATAGTCAACAGCCTCTTTTAACTCAATGTTACGAAGTTTGTCAATCCAGCCAGCACGTTGTCCATAACCCGTCAGATTAGTAAAAGGGGAGGTAATATTAGCATCGAAATCATTTATCTTTTTAATAAGGCTTTCCTTTTCGCGAGTCTGAGCATCTTTACGATTCAAAGACCAATTCTTGACAACAGATTTCAAACCCTTCATTTTATTCTTGAAAGCAACAATAGGATTCCTTCCGTTATCAATAGCATTACTAACCTAGAAATATTTGATAATGGATTGAAGATGCTTGTCAGTGAGCCAAGAATTATAAAATTTGAAAGGAGTTGGACCAAAATCAGTGGACATAGGAGATAAAAGAATGGGTATGTGATCAGAAATATGACACTCCAAAACATGAGCTGAAAATTTCTGAAGAATTGGAACAAATGTATCTGAGCTAAGGAAACGGTCAAGCTTGCTAAGTTTATATCCATGCTTGTTTAAACGAGTTAATAAGTGTCCCCCAAGAGGAATATCCCAAAGATGTGAATCATGAATGAATTGGTTAAAAGTATTAGCCGAAATCGGGTTAAAAACCGTACCATTTCTTTCAAAAGCATGTCTAACCTCATTAAAATCTCCAAAAATCAAGTGATGCCCTCGGTTATTATTCATAAAAGCATAAATTTCCTTCCAAAAGCGCTTCTTTTTTGTTGACATCTTGAGGGGCATAAACATTGATCATGAAACAATGAATTTGAGAAGCAATCCATTTTCCTTCTACAATAAGAAAATGCTCAAACCTGAAAACATTGATTTGATTAAAAACGCTCGGATCCCATATAGAAACCAAACCACCTGGTCTACCAACGGAAGGCCGCTCCACGAACTCAAACTGAAAATTACCCCAAGTACTTTTCACTTTGAAAGAATCTAAGTTCGATACATGAGTTTCTTGGATACCAATGAAAGAAACTTTATGTTTATTGCAAAGCTTTGCAATAACTCTACATTTATTCGCTCCTATACCACAAGAATTGAAGGGCGTAATATTCATTATATACCTTGACTTGCACCAAGACTATCAATGAATTTCTTGAGGTCTTTTTTGCTTCCTTCCATGTCATATCCCAAGACCTTGCCCATTTTAATTTGAGAAACCAACAATTCAATCATAGACCCATGATTACTGCATGGCTTAGACTGAGACTTACTGACACGTAAGGTTTTACCCGGAACAGATGAGGAAGTTGAGTGTTGCTTGGTGCTACTATAGCTTTTCCTTGGTTCTGAATTCTTATTGTTTCTATTGCAACCTTCGAAACCATGGGACTGTGACTGGACATTAGAATCTTCTTTACGAGGCTCGGTGTTAATCTTAGGAGTTTGTTGAAGATCAACTAAAGGGTCTTCTTGTTGCTTTGCTAAAGTTTTAGCTTCCAATCTAGTTGACCAATTAACTTTAAAAAATTTCAACTATGAAAATAGCTTTGCTCAATCTATTTGATCATTCGAACTATTCGACTTGCACTCAAATATGACATATAGCAATTATCTCAATCATTGTGTTGTAGTATAACACAAACTATTATGTGTCAGCGTATCTTTTAATTGACATTATCATATTTTATATGATTTGAACTTAAAAAAAACTTTTTCAAAAAAATTATTTGTTATCCGGCTTGTACTAATTTATTCAACTTGTACTTTAAACCAAAATTTCTTAGAAAACAAAATTAAAAAAATAATTATCCTTGTTAGACGAATAGATTAGTAGCTCAAATTATTATGGGCTTGAGGTCCATTAAATTTAAGTTTAATTTATGTTGCTGATTATTAAAGCTATACATTTAGTATAAATACATATGCTATCTTATATGTAAGTCACTCAATCAATAAAAGTATTGTATTATCTTACATGGTATCAGAGAGTTACTAAAGCTTTAGGTACACAACCCACCACAAAAGAGTTAATCGATCATCGGTTTTTTATCGATGATTCGGAGAGATCCAACTTAATATTCTTCCATTTTTTAGTTTTCATAAGTAGCCTTTTTTTCTTTTCCAAATAAACCCAACATCATTGTCTCGTCATCATTATTCTTATTTTACTGCCGGTAATCATTGCCATTTTTCGAAATTAGTTGCAAGCCATGACGTAAAAAAAGTCATGTAAAAGGAGGAAGCCACAAGCAGCAACAACTATGCCGTCAAATACAATTATTCTTCCATCTCAACAAACAAACAAAAATGATCAAAGAAGAGGCTTTCAACATATGTTCGTTTAATTATTTGACTTGTATCAACTTAAGTATCCGACTTGTATTTTTGCAACAATGTTTTAATTATATGACATATTTGCCAAATGAAGATTTAAGCATCGTCGTTTGGTCATGACAATTCTACTAATGACATGTTGAACTGTAAAATATATACTTGTAGGTTTGAAGAAAGTGTATCAAAAATTCAAACACAAATCGAGAATATAAATTCACTCAACCATTCTTTTTATTTTATAAATTGCTTCAGGCTATCACTTTAAATGTGATATTTGGATTTGTTATCATACTTACAAGATAAAAAAACATATTCAAGATCCAAAAGTTAGATCAAGAACCAACAAACACACAGTTTACAGTGAGAGAAAAATAAAGTGACTAACTAACAAATGAGCCTAAATACACATTATATACAAAACATATAAATCCTAACTAATCTTTCTCCACTTGACATAAAACGGTCCTCCAAGTTTAACCAAATGCCACATTGTACCCTGCACTTTAATAACACAAATATATATAAAAAATATTTATGAATACATACCTCAACTTACCTTTAATGTTGAATTGATCCTCAGAGTTGAGTTTAGGATTTCTCACTCTCTTTAACATTTCCCTTTAAACCAACTCTTTAAAGGTCATATAAACCAAGTCCTTCACAAAATTTATTATGCTCATAAGTAACACTATTCATATCTCTAATTATGCTTCAACAAAAGATTAGATAACATTGATTGCTTTTTACTTTTTCATGAGACAAGACTATTACCCATGAATACAATAACCAATCACAGACCTTCTAGTAACTTTATATTTCTCCCAGTTAGAATCAACATAAGCACTAAGATTCAAAATAACACTTTTATTAAGTGAAATTCTTTTTCCTAGAGAATTTTTTAAGTACATTAACATTCTAACAGCTAGTTTTATATGAGACTGCATAGGAGCATGCATTTAATGACTCAACACATGAACACCATAACTAATGTCTGATCTAATATGAGTTAAGTATATCAATTTACTAACTAGTTTTGATAGTTGTTAATACCAACTAAAGGCTTGTCAAAAACATTATTTTCATTAACCTTTTTATTAATACCTTCTTTAGCATCAATAGGTGTACCACAAGGCTTACAAGCAAGCATACCAAATTTAGCAAGAAATTCTAAACAATATTTTCTTTAAGCAATATAGAAAGATCCATTAGACTCTAATACTTCACTCCCTAAGAAGTATTTGAGTTTACCAATATCTTTGATAATAAATTTAGTGCAAAAAAACTCTTTAAACTTATTAATCTCATCGACATTGTTACCGATGATAACAATATCATCCACATACACCAAAAGTAGAATAAAAACTTCATCTTTGTCTTTAATAAACAAGGAAAAATCTTTTTTACTTTGTACAAAATCATTTTCCATTAAAACATATGTAAGTTTTTCATTTCCACTTCCTTGGTGCATGTTTTAGCCCATATAATGACTTAGCCAGTTTACAAACTCTTTTAGCAATATTATCAAAATCTCCATCAGGTAAAGTCATATAAACATCCTCTACAAATCACCATACAAAAAAGCGTTGTTTATATCAAGCTGATATATTGACCAGTTATTAAAAACAGCTAAAGTCAAAATACATCTAACAGTAACAATTTTAACCAAAAAGTTTTATCAAAATCTATCTCTTCTCTTTGATTATACCCTTTAGCCACTAACATGGTTTTAAAACTTTCAACCTCACCATTAGACTTATATTTGACCATATATACCCACTTACAGCCAATAGGTTTTCTACTAGCAGGCAGATCAACAAGAACCAAAGTACCATTTCTATTTGAAGCTTCCATCTCAGATTCTTGAACATAAGTCATCTAACATCTTTAGATGCTTCAGCAAATGCTTTGGGTTCAACAATCTTGTTTAAACTAGTAGAGAAATTATAATTCTCTTCACTTAAAGAAGAGTAATTAACTTGTTTTTAATTCCATATTTTGCACTGGTATTTAACTTGTAATCCTAAAATTTACTAGGTATATTAGACTTTCTAGTAAACTTACTACGATTAAACACATCTAGTCTATCTAAAGAGACCTCGGGACTTTGAAAAATATTATTAAAATCTTAATATTGTTGTCATCACCCTTAGACACATTATCAAATTCTTCAAGTGTTGCATTCTCACATACACCACTGTTGCCTTCTGCTAGTTTACTATCACTAAAATTACCACCACTCTTTCTCGTATCACTAGTATTTTCAATACCTCCTAGTGGTGCATTGTCTATGCCTTCACTCCTATCAGTCCGCTTATCTCTCTTATCATCATAGGGATCACTTGACCTTGATCTATGTTCATCTAGATTAAAAAAGTTAAGACTGTCTTTATTTTCAAAACTCATCACATACTCATTACTTTCAGTACCATTCCTAGAAGGAAATGCAGTCTCAAAAACTTTACATCCTGATGTGTGGTCTACAAGTCTTAAATTTATACTACTAGATTTTACCGAACAAAGGACTAAAAACACAACACGGGAAAGTATACCCTTCGTGTATAGTATAGTCTAAGGTAAGTCCAAAATCATTCCATGAGATTGTTGTTACCAATTAAAAACAGTTCTCTCTAGAGTGTCACAAGTTTTAAAGATTAAGCTTCAAACAATGAATTGAAGGTGTGTTTGGTTTAGTATAAGAATCATGAATATGACTACTAACAATGATATATTATAAGCACATACACAAGGTATGAATACAAGTGACGAGGGCTAGTCACAAAAGCATCAACTATTCAACATAACAAGAAATCCTTTCGACCTATAGATCTTATTATATCAAATGCATAAAGATCGGTTTATGCTGTTTAGATAATTCAAGTACTCGTTGAACCACATCTTTCGAACCCATGGTAATGCATTAAACAAAATCATATAAGAGTTGTTATGTATATTATCCGCCGATTTCCACAAGGCAAATAACAAGATTCATTGGTGTGATGACATGAAACGCAATCAATCAAATAAGTACTTTTGAACATCTTATAATCAAGACTGTGTCGCATACATAACAATGATCAAATATAATAGTATCGAGAAACAAGAATATTTCAACCTTGCAAATAACTAAGAACCAGAGAGAAAGTGTGACGCACAAAGTTAAATATGCGACGTACTTTTTCTTTGCAACGTTAGAAAAATTAATTCATGAATTCTATATACATCTAAACCAATCACAAAACGACTACTCCATATTCAACATCATGATAAACATATAACAATGAGTAAACTCATAATATATCATCATATTATAAATATGAAAGTTACCAACGATTCATAACAAGAGTATCAATGGACAAATCGTCCAATTATCCAAACATGCGGCTTATAACTAAACCAAGTATCAAACCAATGATACAACTACAGTCTTATACCCCGTAACCTACTGTGGAACCCAAGACTCGTCCCGGATTCTAGAAATCAACAACTCACAATTGGTGTACAAACAGGGGGTGTCTGGAAACGGGTTTTATATGTAGTTCTTGAGAGAATTATGGTTGATTCTCCAAGTATATGTATTTGTAGGTATTTGAAACATGGCAATAGGGTCTGAGAATGGTGGATGATCAGTGGAATTCGTGGCTATGATGGTTGTGATGGTGGCATGATGCCAAGGTTACTTGAATCAAAGGGTTGTCAAGCCTTAATCAACAAATTCCTTCTTCCCAAGTGGTGTTCTTGAGGTTAGATGGTAGATATATGATGTTCCTCTATGTTAATTGGGGAGTATTTATCGTTTCTAACACTTGGGGGCCAAGGAGAACTAATATGATCGGATTGGTAATGAATAGGAGTCATAAATATGATTTTTGAGCTGTGTAGACGCGAAGTACGCCGCACATTTGAGTTTGTGCGCTGCACATTCTAACAGCATAAAGTGCTTCGCACATTTTGGTAAAACCGGCGCACATCTAGGTATTTTCAGCTTTCGGACCAAATAGCAAAGTTATAAATAATTCTCTTGCGCGCGCGTGGGCGCCTGAACCAAGTTCAACAGACATCGTATGCTCAAATTATGACCAAAACAGTGGACATATGTCGGGAGATCTTTAGCTTGAATTTAGTTCTTCATGTTTTATATCCTTTCCTCCACGACACATACTTGGAATCTATACATCAAATATAGTCTATTAAGTATCACAAGTTCATATAATAACCTAAGTATATAAAGATAACACACATATGAATATGTATAATTTGAGCGTTATCAAATTCCCGCACACTAAAACTATTGCTTGCACTCAAGCAATGTTAAGAAAAAAGAAGTTAAAAATAAATTTTACATAAGTGCCAAAAGAAAATAAAAGAATTTAAAAATTTTGAAACGAAAATATTTTTGGGTTTTATAAAAAATTTTCTCAAAGTGCAAGCACTCCTCACACTTAAGGGTTTACTTGTCCTCACGTAATATAAGGAAAAATAGTAATTTTTACATGTTTAAAAATTGAGAATTGATTGGCATACTCCATCTTTTGATTGGGACGCTCAAATATACAGTTTGTTAAAGCAACATTACAACTATTTAATGCACAGTTTGGAGTGTCTCAATCAAATTTAAGAGTGTGCAAATTATTAGCCTTAAAAATTACCCATGTCGCTAATTACCAAAACATACCACAAACCCATGAATTATCACAATTTTTTCAATCACGTCTTAGCACATTTGTTAACCGATATCTAAAAAGAGTTCTTCTTCCTTCATCTTTATTAATATACATAGCTCATTGGCGTTTTTTATAACATATTTCCTTTATTCACTTTTTTTTCTGTTCTCTTTTCTCTTTTCTTTTTTTTTGGATTTGACTTCTTTTTCTCATCATTCTTTTTCACAAACATCACAACTAACAATTCTTCCACACTTGATAAGCATACACTATAAAAATATGAAACATAAAGTTGTGCAACTTCATGTTCGTTGAAATGACACAATACTCATAACCAACCGCGAACCAACTATTAATAAATATCAACCTAATCATTACGGGTAACTAGCAACCAACTATTTTTTCTAAGATTTATTCTAATATATGAACCTAAGTGGCATAAAAAAGATAAATAATTTTGAATTTTAGATCATCGACGGCGAACAGAAATTTTTATTTGATAAAGAGCCATATTTTCCAATTCATTTCCCCCCACTTAAGTTTAGCAATATGCGTAATTTAGAAAATAACTTAAAAGTATGATAAGTTGGAAAAATAAATCTAAGAGAAACGAAACTTCTCGGGGCTCATAAGTTCTTTGGTTGAATTATGAAAACATGTAGCGTAAAACAGAGCGTCATCGCAAGTATGCGAATTCCACAATATATAGTATAATACACCGATCCAAATATATAGGTCGCATGCCCAAGTGATAAGGTATCACCAGTCCAGTCGAAGCTCCACCTATTTATTATATCTGCAAAAGAGACAAACCCACAAAAAACGTAAAATTTTAAAGCACGCTTTTGTTGGCACCACGATCGCATTTACCGTATGCAACAAGCCTTTAAACCCCCCGGTGGTCCGAGTGGGCGATGTGAAGAAATTCAATTTGCGATGTTGGAATTGTAATGAATGCATGTTTTCTAAGCATCGTGATTTATGCCTTGTTGATCACGTGAATGAAATGTATGCAATTAGGAACAATCTTGAATGGATTCCAACGGGGAAGAAATTCACCCAAGTTGGTTGGCAATGGAAACCCACTGGTAGGACCTTCACTGCAAATGAAACTACGTTCCCTTTAACTAGGATCACATCCACGGAAGTTAGGTCTCAGCGTCCTTTATATAGGAACACCAGCACTAAGAAATGGAAAAAGCGCCTTTTAACTAGGTATGCCCCCACTATTGTGCCTACCAGTGAAGAAGTACCTCAGAATCTTAGACAACTAGAATCTAATCTGGCATTTAGGAAGCAAATCTGGAAGCCTAAGAATTCTTCGGTTAGCAAATCTAAGATCAATATATCTGTACCTGTTGATCCCAAACTTAGATCGATTAGCTTTGTGTATACGAGATTAGATCAAGTAATACACATAGAGAAACCTTTGTATATGCTTTATGAATCTAAGTGTTATGCGGAATCTAACACTTAAACAAGAACACACAAGATGTAAACAAACTTTCACTTTGATTATTAATATCGAACTTGCTTACAATGAAAGATGTTTACAAATGAAAACTTATATGAAACTTATATTAAACATTAACCTAAAGGTCTTCCTTTATAGACATAAGAAGCCTTGTACAATAATCTACGTATCAGCTATTCTAGGTAAAGATAAATATAGAAAATACATTGTCGTTTCTATCCTTACTAGAAGTATTCTAGAATATAATACACGCGTAGAATATATCCTCCATCAGTGCTTGTCTTCAATGTGTCAACGCTTGACTTTAACTTGTCAACGCTTGAGCTGTCAGCGCTTGTTTTGTTCTTGTCAACGCTTGTTTTGTTCTTGTCAGCGCTCAAGTGATCTGGCCTTAATTTATTCCCAACAATCCTCCCCTAAACTTGATATCCACTCTTATGATCAAGTTTCTGAATAAGCATTAAGGACTAGGAGGAATCTTACAAACCTTCTCATATTGATAGTGAATAAAACTGATCAAATCTTTTGCCACGTCACTTGAATAATCTATTTCTAGCTGAGTGTCTTTCATCTTCTCCAAAATAGCCTTGGATATGAAATACTGAGCATCCACAAGTAAATACTCATCAAACTTTGTAGAGCTCAAATGGTATACACCAGCAGCTGAATATAACCTCCATTGAAGACCACTGAGGTCATCTTCAAGATCCTTCCAAATTGCAGGATCCTCATCTTTTGTTCCACACATTCTTTTGAATGTGGTCCAAAGTTTTATTCCATTAGCTGAAGTTGGTGCTTCAGCCTCATACTTGGTTTCCAGCAACCTCCAAAGGTCCACCAAGTCTTCTCTATCACAACTTGCAAACAAAGATATGAGAGTGGTAAAAGTGTGTACCTCCTTGCCAAATCTGCCAATCTTCCAGAACCCACATTCATCTTCTTCATAGCTCACAATTGGTATCCTGGAATCTAATGGTAACACTTGCACCATATTTGAAGCTTCTAAAGGGGAGAGCTTGAGGCTCTTTCTTATAACTGCTTCACTTGGATATAGTGGATCCATATCTTTTGGAAACTCAAATGAATTCCCTTCTTCACTGGCCTGGGAACAATCATAGCTTTCTTGAGTTCCATTTCTTCTACAAGCTCCTCCTTTCTTTCATCTGAAAGAAGTCTGAGAGTGTTTTCTTCCTGCACTCTCACCCAAATGGGATAAGCCCTGTTTTCCAACTCATCAAATGTCAAAGCCTTCAACTTCTGATATGTCCATCCAACTCCATGACAACTGAGCAACATAAAGTAGATCTCCTTTCTATCCCTTTTCAACTCTGAGAGAATATTGCTTGCCTTGTGTTTCAAAATTACCTGGCAATCCTTCTGAACTCTAAGAAGAAGCTCCAAACCCCATATTTGATCTGAAATGGTCAGGTCTGGATTATCCATGCATCTTTCTTCCCAAGAATTGTACATTTGAACCACCTCTGGCATGTTAAAGTCAACCTGCAATTTCAACTCTCTCAGCTTCTCTTTGGCCAACTCATCTCCATACTCAAGCCTTTCAGGTTCTATAATCATCACACTTGAGTCTGAGCTAGCTCCATCACTTTTTCTTCTGAAGTCACACAAATGGTGACTTTTCCTTTTCATCTTGTTCCATGATTTGTGCAGCCAACCTTCTATCAAATTCAACTTGAGCTGCATCCTTTGGAACAATCTCCTCTACCATTATACCCTTACCCTTATCTGATGGTGCAATGGTTGATAAGGTAGATGGTAATACCTAAGTAGAAACCTCCTTGATGATAGATGATGACTGGGATACATCACCCTCATGTGCAGGTTTGTCAACGCCCAAATTTGTCCTATCAGTGCCCAAAATATTTCTATCAGCGTCCAAATTTTCCTTGTCAACGCTCAAATATCTTCCCTCAGCGCCTTGTGTAACCTCTCTCAACATAGCTGTAAATGATAAATTTAAGTTGGTGGGAGAGACTAAGGACGTATCAAAACCTGTTTGTTTCTTCAAAGTTGTAAGGGCCTCAGCAACATAGAGAAACCTTTATTCCCAACAATCCTCCCCTAAACTTGATATCCACTCTTATGATCAAGTTTCTGAATAAGCATTAAGGACTAGGAGGAATCTTACAAACCTTCTCATATTGGTAATGAATAAATCTGATCAAATCTTTTTGCCATGTCACTTGAATAATCTATTTCCAGCTGAGTGTCTTTCATCTTCTCCAAAATAGCCTTGGATATGAAATACTGAGCATCCACAAGTAAATACTCAGCAAACTTTGTAGAGCTCAAATGGTATACACCAGCAGCTGAATATAACCTCCATTGAAGACCACTGAGGTCATCTTCAATATCCTTCCAAATTGCAGGATCCTCATCTTTTGGCCCACACATTCTTTTGAATGTGGTCCAAAGTTTTATTCCATTGGCTGAAGTTGGTGCTTCAGCCTCATACTTGGTCTCCAGCAACCTCCAAAGGTCCACCAAGTCTTCTCTATCACAACTTGCAAACAAAGATATGTGAGTGGTAAAAGTGTGTACCTCCTTGCCAAATCTGCCAATCTTCCAGAACCCACATTCATCTTCTTCATAGCTCACAATTGGGTTCCTGGAATCTAATGGTAACACTTGCACCATATCTGAAGCTTCTAAAGGGGAGAGCTTGAGGCTCTTTCTTATAACTGCTTCACTTGGATATAGTGGATCCATATCTTTTGGAAACTCAAATGAAATTCCCCTCTTCACTGACCTGGGAACAATCATAGCTTTCTTGATTTCCATTTCTTCTGCAAGTTCCTCCTTTCTTTCATCTGAAAGAAGTCTGAGAGTGTTTGCTTCCTGCACTCTCACCCAAATGGGATAAGCCCTGTTTTCCAACTCATCAAATGTCAAAGCCTTCAACTTCTGATATGTCCATCCAACTCCATGACATCTGAGCAACATAAAGTAGAGCTCCCTTCTATCCCTTCTCAACTCTGAGAGAATATTGCTTGGCTTGTGTTTCAAAATTACCTGGCAATCCTTCTGAACTCTAAGAAGAAGCTCCAAACCCCATATTTGATCTGAAATGGTCAAGTCTGGATTATCCATGCATCTTTCTTCCCAAGCATTGTACATTTGAACCACCTCTGGCATGTCAAAGTCAACCTGCAATTTCAATTCTCTCAACTTTTCCCTAGCAAACTCATCACCATACTCAAGCCTTTCTGGTTCTATAATCATCACACTTGAGTCTGAGCTAGCTCCATCACTTTCTTCTTCTGAAGTCACAACAAATGGTGACTTTTCCTTTTCATCCTGTTCCATGATTTGTGCAGCCTATCTTCTATCAAATTCAACTTGAGCTGCATCCTTTGGAAAAATCTCCTCTACCATTATACGCTTACCCTTATCTGATGGTGCAATGGTTGGTAAGGTAGATTGTAATACCTGAGTAGAAACCTCCTTGATGATAGATGATGACTGGGATACATCACCTTCATGTGCAGGTCTGTCAACGCCCAAATTTGTCCTATCAGCGCCCAAAATACTTCTATCAGCGTCCAAATTTTCCTTGTCAACGCTCAAATATCTTCCCTCAGCGCCTTGTGTAAATTCTCTTAACATAGCTGTAAATAACAAATTTAAGTTGGTGGGAGAGACTAAGGACGTATCAAAACCTGTTTGTTTCTTCAAAGTTGTAAGGGCCTCAGCAACATCCAGTGATTGACCATCATGGCTGCCCTTATCACTCAGATTTAGTGGATCTTCCTCCCCTTTGGAAGATTCCTCCATACCCCTCCTAGCACGATCACTTTCCAAAACAACAATCCTCTCCCTCAATTGCTTGAGTTCAAGGCCTTGCGAGCTGACTACTTGTACTAAGTCTGCATTTTGCTTTTGCAAGCTTATGCAGACTGCCGTCAATTCCAAAAGAGTCATTGGTTCCAGTCTGCCCGCTTCTGAAATGGGGATTTGACCTCCCAAGTAAGATTCATTGGGCAAGGATGAGGACGTAATGATGGTGGGACTGCCTTGGCCAGCTTCTAAGCCAGAACCAATAGTCCCAGCCTCATCCAGGTCACCAGCCACACTTGTGGTGGTGGTTCTCTCTGCTACATGGCTAGGACCACCAGAGGAGAACACTCCAGTAGTCCTTTGGCGTTTCATCAACCTATATTCAGGGGGTGTGGAAGATGGTGTTGAAGAATGGGTGGATGTGGGTTGGTTAAGGGGTGTTTGGGACTGTAAAGGTTGTGTGTCAGCGTTGGAAATAGGCACATCAACGCCAACATTGAGTGTGTCAGCGTTGAAGAATTCTGAGTCAATTTGCATTTGTTCAGGTGACGGTAAAGGTTCAATAATTGGTTCATATTGTGGTTGAGGATCAATTTGAGGTTGGGGGTCTGGTTGGGGTTGTGCTGCTGCAATAACAGCTAGCATGGCTTGGGTTAAAAGTAGGTCTCTATGGGGTGGTGAGTTCATCTTCATAAAAATAGCTTTCTTTTGCTCAGGGATCTTATAAAAATCCTTGCTTAACACCAAACACTCAGTATCAGTAAAAAGAACTTTATTTTTGTTATCACAAACTTGTGATACACTAAACAGGTTATAATCAAGTTCTTTTACCAGGAAGACGTTTTTAAAACGCAGATTATTGGTGAGAAGGGTTCCTTTGCCTGTGATAGTTCCATATCCACCTCCAAAGTATACCTTATCACCATCTTTAATAGGGGTGAAATTCGTCAGATAGTCTTCCTTCCCTGTCATGTGCCTTGAGCATCCACTATCCCAATATCCATAATCATCGATCTGTCTTTGAATGCCCTGCACATAAAGAAAACAAATTAGTTTTCTTTGGGAACCCAAGTCTCAAAAGACTTGGATTCATCTGGTTGTTCAATAAGAACAGACTTAGTTCTCACAACAACCCCATTCTCATCCTTTTTAGGATGAAATACCCAGTTAACCCCAATAGGTTTTGTAATGACCTTTGAAATGTAATTAAATCTATTGCAAGTTATTGAAATCCCATTATCATTAGGGTTTTGATCTTTCTTGGGTCTCCATGGTAAGCTTGAAGAAGCTTTAGACCCTTTACCTTGTGGCTGCAAATATTTAGGTCTGTTCACGTTTCTGTCAGCGTTAGAATTTGTCCTGTCAACGCTGAAATTACCATTGTTAGCGTTGAACCTAGGGTTTGCTACAGAAACCCATTGCCTATTTGACCAGGTGTTTGTGTTTTGAAATGGTCTTTGTCCATAAGTGTTAGACTCTCTAGAAAAGAATGGGCAGGTCTAATCACTTGTGGACTTTGCTGCACACAAGGTTGGGTCTGACAACGTTTGACTTTCTAACAACGTTGACTTTGTTCCTGTCAGCGCTGAAATTGTTCCTGTCAGCGCTGGCTTTGGGAGCGTTGACACACTTGTAAGCCAAATGTGAAAAGCTACCACAAGTGTAACAGGCTTTCTTAGACACAACCTTAGGTCTAGAAGAGAAAAACCTGTTCCATGATTGCTAACTTGGCTCTTGGGTGACCTATTATTCCTATACATCTCTGCATATTTAATGGTAGGTCTTCTAACATTGTTTGAGCCTAGGTCAACAGCTTTACAGTGATTGGGTTAGTAACCTTAATGGGTGGTGACTCATTGGGACTTTCACATAGCAAGCCACCCTTGACAAATAAAGTAGGGTTAGCCTTCTTCCACTCATTCAGGTCAGTCAGTTTTTGTTGATACTCTTCAACTGGAGTGACAATTCTTGGTGGAGGAATGAATTCCTCCTCTTGGAGCTCTGGCAAACCAGTCCAAGATAAGTCCCTTTGTTGGACACCATAGAAGTCACCAGCTGGTGGTGGAACCAAAGAGTAATCATTCATCCCAATCCCAGTCATGTCCTTAGGATCCCTTTGTTTGGCCACACAGTCTCCTAGGGTTTGGGTGGCTCTATCAAATCTTTGAATTTTGAGGCCAACATTATCTTTATTCTTAATGGCCTTATCTAACTTAGCCTGTAATTCACCATTAACCCTTTCCATGATGTTTCTAATATCCATACTACCCTCTAACTCATGTTTTAAGATATTGATCTTATCTTTTAAGTCAAATTCCATTTTCTTGTATTCAGAAACGGTTTTCTCAGTTTCAGTAAGAGCTAGTTGGTAATTAGACAATTTACATCTTTCAGTACTCATATCATCTTTTAGTTTTAACACCTCTTTGTTAAGTCTTTCAGTATTTAACCTACAACCTTTGCTACAAAAAGCATCATCATATACCTCATTATCAGATGAAGAGGAGGAGTGTGCCATGAGAGCATATTCAACATGCTCTTCTTCTTTAATATCAGCAACCAAAGCTTTATCCTCTTCAACATTCTTAGCCAGATAGCTCCAATCCCATCCTGTACCATCAATTCCTTGAACTACAACCATAGCTTTGGAATCCTGAGCTTTAACAACCTGACTTGAGGGTTTACCAGCATCAGATCTTCTAGGAGATCTGCATTCCCTCATGAAGTGCCCCATACAATGACAGTTGTAGCATTCAACTTTGGATTTGTCAAATCCAGCTGTGTCTTTAGCATTGAAGGTCATTTTCTTCTTAAACCTTCTGTTCCACCTATTTGCTCTTATACTAGCAAGAGCCATGTTCCACTTGATGTCCATCTCTTCCAAGTGCTCATCACTTATCTGCTCAAGGTCCTCATATGTAATCACTGAACCATTGGGCAAAGAAGCAATGTAAGCACAAACAGTATCCAAATCCAAACCAGCAGGTTTAAGTCTTGGGGAGTCATTCTTGAATGTGTCAGCGTCTGAATAGGAGACGTTGACATGACTTGTTCCAGCGCTGACATATGATGATCCAGTGACTGGATGCATATAAGAGTCCTTCTGATTGAATTGACCTTCACTATGAGAGAATAAGGCCATGTTGCTGGTGGTAGATTTGCTTCCATGCTCTAAAAGAGTTTCATCTTCCAACAGTCTTAGTTTGTTGTAGATGTCATCAAACGAGGAACTCTTGTAAGTATTGTTGGCAAGAATAGATCTTGCCTCAATCTTCCATGCCTCACCAAGACTTTTAAGAAAGGTAGCATTGATGTCAACATCACCAACTTGTGTCCCCATGAAGGACAACTTGCTTGTAATATCAAGCAATCTGCTTCTCACACTACTCAGTTTCTCACTGGGTTGAGCTTTGAAGACAGCATAATCATGCAGAAGCTGCTTTTTCTTTTCCTCCTTAGTATCTGCATTGCCACCATATGCAACTTCAAGAGCTTCCCAAAGATCCTTAGCAGATTCATAGCCTCTATATTTATGCTGGTTTTCTTGTCCCAAAGAGACTTTTAGAATATTTAGGGCTTTCATGTCAACCCTTTTCTTTGCTATGTCATCAGCAGCCACAGCTCTACCATCTCCAGGTTTTTCTTTCTTATCTTCTTCAGAGCATCCAGCAACAGCTGATCTTTGAGTAATGGCATCAAGAATCTTTTGAGCCTTATTGAATGTGTTTCCATATTCAATAATTTCCCAGAGTGTGTAGTCATAGATCCCCAGATATTGTTCAAAGTTGAACTTCCATAAGTCAAAGTTGGTTGCATCGAGCATGGGAATTTTGATGTTTGGTAAGGCTGAGGAGGAGGAGGTTATTGCTTCAGACATGATGTTGTTAGGGTTTCTAAGAAAATTAGGGTTTTGGTGATTTTAGGGTTCTGGTGTTCTTTAAGATCAAAAGTTCCTCAACAAGCTCTGATACCACTTGTTGATCCCAAACTTAGATCGATTAGCTTTGTGTATACGAGATTAGATCAAGTAATACACGTAGAGATACCTTTGTATATGCTTTATGAATCTAAGTGTTATGCGGAATCTAACACTTAAACAAGAACACACAAGATGTAAACAAACTTTCACTTTGATTATTAATATCAAACTTGCTTACAATGAAAGATGTTTACGAATGAAAACTTATATGAAACTTATATTAAACATTAACCTAAAGGCCTTCTTTTATAGACATAAGAGGCCTTGTACAATAATCTACGTATCAACTATTATAGGTAAAGATAAATATAGAAAATACATTGTTGTTCCTATCTTTACTAGAAGTATTCTAGAATATAATACACGCGTAGAATATATCTTCCATCAGTGCTTGTCTTCAATGTGTCAACGCTTGACTTTAACTTGTCAACGCTTGAGCTGTCAGCGCTTGTTTTGTTCTTGTCAACGCTTGATTTGTTCTTGTCAGCGCTCAAGTGATCTGGCCTTAATTTATTCCTAACAATCCTCCCCTAAACTTGATATCCACTCTTATGATCAAGTTTCTGAATAAGCATTAAGGACTAGGAGGAATCTTACAAACCTTCTCATATTGGTAATGAATAAATCTGATCAAATCTTTTGCCACGTCACTTGAATAATCTATTTCCAGCTGAGTGTATTTCATCTTCTCCAAAATAGCCTTGGATATGAAATACTGAGCATCCACAAGTAATACTCAGCAAACTTTGTAGAGCTCAAATGGTATACACCAGCAGCTGAATATAACCTCCATTGAAGACCACTGAGGTCATCTTCAAGATCCTTCCAAATTGCAGGATCCTCATCTTTTGGCCCACACATTCTTTTGAATGTGGTCCAAAGTTTTATTCCATTGGCTGAAGTTGGTGCTTCAGCCTCATATTTGGTCTCCAGCAACCTCCAAAGTTCCACCAAGTCTTCTCTATCACAACTTGCAAACAAAGATATGAGAGTGGTAAAAGTGTGTACCTCCTTGCCAAATCTGCCAATCTTCCAGAACCCACATTCATCTTCTTCATAGCTCACAATTGGGTTCCTGGAATCTAATGGTAACACTTGCACCATATCTGAAGCTTCTAAAGGGGAGAGCTTGAGGCTCTTTCTTATAACTGCTTCACTTGGATATAGTGGATCCATATCTTTTGGAAACTCAAATGAAATTCCCCTCTTCACTGACCTGGGAACAATCATAGCTTTCTTGATTTCCATTTCTTCTGCAAGTTCCTCCTTTCTTTCATCTGAAAGAAGTCTGAGATTGTTTGCTTCCTGCACTCTCACCCAAATGGGATAAGCCCTGTTTTCCAACTCATCAAATGTCAAAGCCTTCAACTTCTGATATGTCCATCCAACTCCATGACATCTGAGCAACATAAAGTAGAGCTCCCTTCTATCCCTTTTCAACTTTGAGAGAATATTGCTTGCCTTGTGTTTCAAAATTACCTGACAATCCTTCTAAACTCTAAGAAGAAGCTCCAAACCCCATATTTGATCTGAAATGGTCAAGTATGGATTATCCATGCATCTTTCTTCCCAAGCATTATACATTTGAACCACCTCTGGCATGTCAAAGTCAACCTGTAATTTCAATTCTCTCAACTTTTCCCTAGCAAACTCATCACCATACTCAAGCCTTTCTGGTTCTATAATCATCACACTTGGGTCTGAGCTAGCTCCATCACTTTCTTCTTCTGAAGTCACAACAAATGGTGACTTTTCCTTTTCATCCTGTTCCATGATTTGTGCAGCCAATCTTCTATCAAATTCAACTTGAGTTGCATCCTTTGGAACAATCTCCTCTACTATTATACCATTACCCTTATCTGATGGTGCAATGGTTGGTAAAGTAGATTGTAATACCTGAGTAGAAACCTCCTTGAAGATAGATGATGACTGGGATACATCACCTTCATGTGCAGGTCTGTCAACGCCCAAATTTGTCCTATCAGCGCCCAAAATACTTCTATCAGCGTCCAAATTTTCCTTGTCAACGCTCAAATATCTTCCCTCAGCGCCTTGTGTAACTTCTCTCAACATAGCTGTAAATGATAAATTTAAGTTGGTGGGAGAGACTAAGGACGTATCAAAACCTGTTTGTTTCTTCAAAGTTGTAAGGGCCTCAGCAACATCCAGTGATTGACCATCATGGCTGCCCTTATCACTCAGATTTAGTGGATCTTCCTCCCCTTTGGAAGATTCCTCCATACCCCTCCTAGCACGATCACTTTCCAAAACAACAATCCTCTCCCTCAATTGCTTGAGTTCAAGGCCTTGCGAGCTGACTACTTGTACTAAGTCTGCATTTTGCTTTTGCAAGCTTATGCAGACTGCCGTCAATTCCAAAAGAGTCATTGGTTCCAGTCTGCCCGCTTCTGAAATGGGGATTTGACCTCCCAAGTCAGATTCATTGGGCAAGGATGAGGACGTAATGATGGTGGGACTGCCTTGGCCAGCTTCTAAGCCAGAACCAATAGTCCCAGCCTCATCCAGGTCACCAGCCACACTTGTGGTGGTGGTTCTCTCTGCTACATGGCTAGGACCACCAGAGGAGAACACTCCAGTAGTCCTTTGGCGTTTCATCAACCTATATTCAGGGGGTGTGGAAGATGGTGTTGAAGAATGGGTGGATGTGGGTTGGTTAAGGGGTGTTTAGGATTGTAAAGGTTATGTGTCAGCGTTGGAAATAGGCACATCAACGCCAACATTGAGTGTGTCAGCGTTGAAGGATTCTGAGTCAATTTGTATTTGTTCAGGTGACGGTAAAGGTTCAAGAGTTGGTTCATGTTGTGGTTGAGGGTCAATTTGAGGTTGGGGGTCTGGTTGGGGTTGTGCTGCTGCAATAACAGCAAGCATGGCTTGGGTTAAAGGTAGGTCTCTATGGGGTGGTGAGTTCATCTTCATAAAAATAGTTTTCTTTTGCTTAGGGATCTTATAAAAATCCTTGCAGGAAGACGTTCTCAAAACGCAGATTATTGGTGAGAAGGGTTCCTTTGCCTGTGATAGTTCCATATCCACCTCCAAAGTATACCTTATCACCATCTTTAATAGGGGTGAAATTCGTTAGATAGTCTTCCTTCCCTGTCATGTGCCTTGAGCATCCACTATCCCAATATCCATAATCATTGATCTGTCTTTGAATGCCCTGCACATAAAGAAAACAAATTAGTTTTCTTTGGGAACCCAAGTCTCAAAAGACTTGGATTCATCTGGTTGTTCAATAAGAACATACTTAGTTCTCACAACAACCCCGTTCTCATCCTTTTTAGGATGAAATACCCAGTTAACCCCAATAGGTTTTGTAATGACCTTTGAAATGTAATTAAATCTATTGCAAGTCATTGAAATCCCATTATCATTAGGGTTTTGATCTTTCTTGGGTCTCCATGTTAAGCTTGAAGAAGCTTTAGACCCCTTACCTTGTGGCTGCAAATATTTAGGTCTGTTCACGTTTCTGTCAGCGTTAGAATTTGTCCTGTCAACGCTGAAATTACCCTTGTCAGCGTTGAACCTAGGGTTTGCTACAGAAACCCATTGCCTATTTGACCAGGTGTTTGTCTTTTGAAATGGTCTTTGTCCATAAGTGTTAGACTTTCTAGAAAAGAATGGGGCAGGTCTAATCACTTGTGGACTTTGCTGCACACAAGGTTTGGGTCTGACAACGTTTGACTTTCTAACAACGTTGACTTTGTTCCTGTCAGCGCTGAAATTGTTCCTGTCAGCGCTGGCTTTGGGAGCGTTGACACACTTGTAAGCCAAATGTGAAAAGCTACCACAAGTGTAACAGGCTTTCTTAGACACAACCTTAGGTCTAGAAGAGAAGAAACCTGTTCCATGATTGCTAACTTGGCTCTTGGGTGACCTATTATTCCTATACATCTCTGCATATTTAATGGTAGGTCTTCTAACAGTGTTTGAGCCTAGGTCAACAGCTTTACCAGTGATTGGGTTAGTAACCTTATAGGGTGGTGACTCATTGGGACTTTCACATAGCAAGCCACCCTTGACAAATAAAGTAGGGTTAGCCTTCTTCCACTCATTCAGGTCAGTCAGTTTTTGTTGATACTCTTCAACTAGAGTGACAATTATTGGTGGAGGAATGAATTCCTCCTCTTGGAGCTCTGGCAAACTAGCCCAGGATAAGTCCCTTTGTTGGACACCATAGAAGTCACCAGCTGGTGGTGGAACCAAAGAGTAATCATTCATCCCAATCCCAGTCATGTCCTTAGGATCCTTTTGTTTGGCCACACAGTCTCCTAGGGTTTGGGTGGCTCTATCAAATCTTTGAATTTTGAGGCCAACATTATCTTTATTCTTAATGGCCTCATCTAACTTGGCCTGTAATTCACCATTAACCCTTTCCATGATGTTTCTAATATCCATACTACCCTCTAACTCATGTTTTAAGATATTGATCTTATCTTTTAAGTCAAATTCCATTTTCTTGTATTCAGAAACGGTTTTCTCAGTTTCAGTAAGAGCTAGTTGGTAATTAGACAATTTACATCTTTCAATACTCATATCATCTTTTAGTTTTAACACCTCTTTGTTAAGTCTTTCAGTATTTAACCTACAACCTTTACTACAAAAAGCATCATCATATACCTCATTATCAGATGAAAAGGAGGAGTGTGTCATGAGAGCATATTCAACATGCTCTTCTTCTTCAATATCAGCAACCAAAGCTTTATCCTCTTCAACATTCTTAGCCAGATAGCTCCAATCCCATCCTGTACCATCAATTCCTTGAACTGCAACAATAGCTTTGGAATCCTGAGCTTTAACAACCTGACTTGAGGGTTTACCAGCATCAGATCTTCTAGGAGATCTGCATTCCCTCATGAAGTTCCCTATATGATGACAGTTGTAGCATTCAACTTTGGATTTGTCAAATCCAGCTGTGTCTTTAGCATTGAAGGTCATTTTCTTCTTAAACCTTCTGTTCCACCTATTTGCTCTTATACTAGCAAGAGCCATGTTCCACTTGATGTCCATCTCTTCCAAGTGCTCATCACTTATCTGCTCAAGGTCCTCATGTGTAATCACTGAACCATTGGGCAAAGAAGCAATGTAAGCACAAACAGTATCCAAATCCAAACCAGCAGGTTTAACTCTTAGGGAGTCATTCTTGAATGTGTCAGCGTCTGAATAGGAGACGTTGACAGGACTTGTTAATGTGTCAACTTGTTGATCCCAAACTTAGATCGATTAGCTTTGTGTATATGAGATTAGATCAAGTAATACACATAGAGAAACCTTTGTATATGCTTTATGAATCTAAGTGTTATGCGGAATCTAACACTTAAACAAGAACACACAAGATGTAAACAAACTTTCACTTTGACTATTAATATCGAACTTGCTTACAATGAAAGATGTTTACGAATGAAAACTTATATGAAACTTATATTAAACATTAACCTAAAGGTCTTCTTTTATAGACATAAGAAGCCTTGTACAATAGTCTACGTATCAGCTATTCTAGGTAAAGATAAATATAGAAAATACATTGTCGTTTCTATCCTTACTAGAAGTATTCTAGAATATAATACACGCGTAGAATATATCTTCCATCAGTGCTTGTCTCCAATGTGTCAATGCTTGACTTTAACTTGTCAACGCTTGAGCTATCAGCGGTTGTTTTATTCTTGTCAACGCTTGTTTTGTTCTTGTCAGCGCTCAAGTGATCTGGCCTTAATTTATTCCCAACAATCCTCCCCTAAACTTGATATTCACTCTTATGATCCAGTTTCTGAATAAGCATTAAGGACTAGGAGGAATCTTACAAACCTTCTCATATTGATAGTGAATAAATCTGATCAAATCTTTTGCCACGTCACTTGAATAATCTATTTCCAGCTGAGTGTCTTTCATCTTCTCCAAAATAGCCTTGGATATGAAATACTGAGCATCCACAAGTAAATACTCAGCAAACTTTGTAGAGCTCAAATGGTATACACCAGCAGCTGAATATAACCTCCATTGAAGACCACTGAGGTCATCTTCAAGATCCTTCCAAATTGCAGGATCCTCATCTTTTGGTCCGCACATTCTTTTGAATGTGGTCCAAATTTTTATTCGATTAGCTGAAGTTGGTGCTTCAGCCTCATACTTGGTTTCCAGCAACCTCCAAAGGTCCACCAAGTCTTCTCTATCACAACTTGCAAACAAAGATATGAGAGTGGTAAAAGTGTGTACCTCCTTGCCAAATCTGCCAATCTTCCAGAACCCACATTCATCTTCTTCATAGCTCACAATTGGGTTCCTGGAATCTAATGGTAACACTTGCACCATATCTGAAGCTTCTAAAGGGGAGAGCTTGAGGCTCTTTCTTATAACTGCTTCACTTGGATATAGTGGATCCATATCTTTTGGAAACTCAAATGAAATTCCCTTCTTCACTGGCCTGGGAACAATCATAGCTTTCTTGAGTTCCATTTCTTCTGCAAGCTCCTCCTTTCTTTCACCTGAAAGAAGTCTGAGAGTGTTTGCTTCCTGCACTCTCACCCAAATGGGATAAGCCCTGTTTTCCAACTCATCAAATGTCAAAGCCTTCAACTTCTGATATGTCCATCCAACTCCATGACATCTGAGCAACATAAAGTAGAGCTCCCTTCTATCCCTTTTCAACTCTGAGAGAATATTGCTTGCCTTGTGTTTCAAAATTACCTGGCAATCCTTCTGAACTCTAAGAAGAAGCTCCAAACCCCATATTTGATCTGAAATGGTCAGGTCTGGATTATCCATGCATCTTTCTTCCCAAGAATTGTACATTTGAACCACCTCTGGCATGTCAAAGTCAACCTGCAATTTCAACTCTCTCAGCTTCTCTTTGGCCAACTCATCTCCATGCTCAAGCCTTTCAGGTTCTATAATCATCACACTTGAGTCTGAGCTAGCTCCGTCACTTTCTTCTTCTGAAGTCACAACAAATGGTGACTTTTCCTTTTCATCTTGTTCCATGATTTGTGCAGCCAAACTTCTATCAAATTCAACTTGAGCTGCATCCTTTGGAACAATCTCCTCTACCATTATACCCTTACCCTTATCTGATGGTGCAATGGTTGGTAAGGTAGATGGTAATACCTAAGTAGAAACCTCCTTGATGATAGATGATGACTGGGATACATCACCTTCATGTGCAGGTTTGTCAACGCCCAAATTCTATCAGCGCCCAAAATATTTCTATCAGCGTCCAAATTTTCCTTGTCAATGCTCAAATATCTTCCCTCAGCGCCTTGTGTAACCTCTCTCAACATAGCTGTAAATGATAAATTTAAGTTGGTGGGAGAGACTAAGGACGTATCAAAACCTGTTTGTTTCTTCAAAGTTGTAAGGGCCTCAACAATATCCATTGATTGACCATCATGACTGACCTTATCACTTAGATTTATTTAATCTTCCTCCCCTTTGGAAGATTCCTCCATACCCCTCCTAGCACGATCACTTTACAAAACAACAATCCTCTCCCTCAATTGCTTGAGTTCAAGGCCTTGTGAGCTGACAATTTGTACTAAGTCTGCATTTTGCTTTTGCAAGCTTATGCAGACTGTCGTCAATTCCAAAAGAGTCATTGGTTCCAGTCTGCCCGCTTCTGAAATGGGGATTTGACCTCCCAAGTCAGGTTCATTGGGCAAGGATGAGGACGTAATGATGGTGGGACTGCCTTGGCCAGCTTCTAAGCCAGAACCAATAGTCCCAGCCTCATCCAGGTCACCAGCCACACTTGTGGTGGTGGTTCTCTCTGCTACATGGCTAGGACCACCAGAGGAGAACACTCCAGTAGTCCTTTGGCGTTTCATCAACCTATATTCAGGGGGTGTGGAAGATGGTGTTGAAGAATGGGTGGATGTGGGTTGGTTAAGGGGTGTTTGGGATTGTAAAGGTTGTGTGTCAGCGTTGGAAATAGGCACATCAACGCCAACATTGAGTATGTCAGCGTTGAAGGATTCTGAGTCAATTTGCATTTGTTCAGGTGACGGTAAAGGTTCAAGAATTGGTTCATGTTGTGGTTGAGGGTCAATTTGAGGTTGGGGTCTGGTTGGGGTTGTGTTGCTGCAATAACAGCAAGCATGGCTTAGGTTAAAGGTAGGTCTCTATGGGGTGGTGAGTTCATCTTCATAAAAATAGCTTTCTTTTGCTCAGGGATCTTATAAAAATCATTGTGATCCCTTGAGCAGTAACCTTGAACATCAAAAACCATTTGCAGAAAACGGGGATAAGCTAAAGTCATTTTTGTCCCCTTGTTTTTACACATCCCTTCAAAAATCATTTTAGAATAGTTAAATTTTTGCCCTGTTGCAATGCACACAATAGCACTAGCAATTGATCTATTGATCTCATTGTGTGCAGTGCATTTGGGACTCAAACATTGAAGGAGGACATGTATGAGGTACTTCCAGGCTGGGGGAAATTCCTGCTTATGATACTTATTTAGAGTACCTTCATTAGGAAAAGGATATCCCAAAGCCCTAATCCCTTGTTCTATTTCATTTATGGGAAGGGTGGCTATACCATCAGCATCATCAAGATGCAAGGCTTGGCGTACCAAAGCCTCAGTAACCACCCAAGGTCTCCCATGAACAATAGAAGTCAATGTGGTCACTCCATTAACTGTTGAGGAACTGACAGTGTTCCAAAACTGCTTAATGTGTGTGACTGGAATGAGTGGTGCATGAGAAAGAGCATACCTTAATGGGGATGCGTTCAAATACGCCACCATTTGTGTGTATTGAGGAAACAGAGTATCATCAGCGACAAGATAAGCAATCATGTTGTGTTGAGATCTGAACCCCAATTCCAATTCTGTTGGTTTAAACTTTGGTGCCATTGATGAAAGCTGTTAATTTTAAGTGAAGAAGATGAAGTTGATAAGAGAAAAGTGTTAGACAAGAATTATAGATACCCTGTTTAAAATAGGAGCCAAATTTATAGGAGACAAAGAATGCATGTGATTGGCCCAAAAATAGGCAAAGATTTTCAAAAATCAATCATGAAAATATTGAAAAAGTTATAAGTTATCTCATGCATTAAATGAAAGTAACAACTCCTAAAATTACGGCTTGAAAATATGTCAAAAAGTAACAACTGGGTAGGTCCCATTGAGTGTCAACGGTCAAAAATAACCTATCAACGCCCAACGGCTATAATCTTGTCAACGTTTGCCTATAGCCATGTCAGCGTCCAATTTGGTCACAACAACGCTTGGAAAACTCTTGTCAGCGTCCAAAAAAAAAATATTTTAAAAAGTGAAAAATGACCTTAACAAGTAATTTATCCTAGAGAAGATAACCAAAAGCTGATAATTATTATAGGGCGGCAAGCACTATCCAGTTATGCACACTTGCATAAGCAAGATAGACATAACAGTCCTCTAGTGTCCCTTGCTAACCAAAACTCTTAACAACCAAGTTACCTTATAAAATCCTTGTTACTCCCAGGTAAATCCCATAACAAAATCATTCCCAAGTCTCCCAACAGACCACATCCAATTCTAGGCCAAAAATGTCTTGGCAGCATGCATAGTATATCAACTTTGCATGCTACAGTGCCTCATGATTTAGTAAAACTAACTCATACTCACCTGTGGACACAATCTAGAATTGTGATAAGAGTATCATATGGATACCCAAACATCCTAAAGGTTCCTAAAACCTCCCCTTAAACTATGATACAAAAAGTTTGCTAAAATAATGCATGAACATAAAAAATTTATGTCAAGATAGGAATGGAACATTCCAACCATCATCCATAAAGAAAAACTTGTCCAAATGCTTCTCCATTGATCCATAAGCAACTCTGTATCCAATGGTATACTGCTAACACCATCTGCACATTTAGATTGAAAACCACAAAACTAACATTGTTGCTGACAACGCCCCGATAACACATAACAGCGTTGAGTAAAGCTTTGTCAGCGTTAGACAATTATATTGCTAACAACGTTGCAAAAACACTTATCAGCGTTCAAGCAACCTTTGTCAGTGTTAGAAAAATGTAGTGGAAAATCTAAATCATCAATAAGACCAATAATAATGCATCATCCTGTACATACTTTTACAAAAAGACTCCAAAACACATAGTATGTGAGATTGACCATTCCAATACTTGTTACCAAGTATTGAAATCTCCCAGCATCAAAAGGTTTAGTTAATAAATCTGACACATTTTCCTCAGTGTCAACCCTATCTGGTTGTATTAAACCTTTCTCAAAGCAATCTCTTATAAAATGGTGTCTAATTTCTATGTGTTTAGTTTTAAAATGATGTACAGGATTCTTAATGATGCATAAAGTACTATTATTGTCAACAAATATCTTAGTATGCATGAAATTATACCCATAGTCCAACAGCTGGTTCTGAATCCACAAAACTTGGCCACAACATGTAGCTGCAGCCACATACTCTGCTTCAGTTGTAGAATTATCCACCACTGTTTGTTTCTTGCATTGCCAAGATATCAACCTGCTCCCAAGAAACTGACATCCACCAGTTGTGGATTTCCTATCAAATTTATCACCTCCATAATCACTGTCTGAATATGCAATCAGCTCCAATGGTGAATCCTTTGGGTACCACAAACCAAGACTAGGATAGCATCTTAGGTACCTAAAGATCCTCTTCACAGCATAAAGGTGACATTCTTTGGGAGTCACTTGATGGCGTGCACAAGCACACACAGCAAACATGATGTCAGGTCTGGAGGCAGTAAGATACATCAAGGATCCAATCATGGATCTATAGTGCCTGACATCAACATCTTTTCCATCTCCAATCTTTCCCCAAGGGTGTTCTCTATCCATAGGAGTAGTAGCCCTCTTTTCATGTGGTGAAAAGCCAAACTTCTTCAAGATCTCAGCAACATATTTATCCCGGGAGATGAAGATACCATCCTCTTTCTGCTGAACTTGTAAACCAAGAAAGAAGTTCATCTCCCCCATAGCACTCATCTTGAATTTGTCTGTCATAAGTTTGGAGAAATCCTCACTCATCTTTGGATCAGTAGACCCAAAAATGATATCATCAACATAGACCTGCACAAGCAACACATCCTTGCCTTTCTTCTTTGTAAATAGTGTCTGATCTATGGTGCCCCTTTTGAATCCATTGTCCACCAAATAGGTAGACAAAGTACCATACCATGCTCTAGGGGCCTGATGAAGGCCATACATAGCCTTTTTGACTCTATACACTTTATCTGGATGCTCTGGATCCTCAAAACCAGGAGGTTGCATTACATATACTTCCTCAACAATGGTGCCATAGAGAAAGGCACTCTTGACATCCATTTGATAGACTGTGAAGCCCATGCAGGAGGCATAGGCTAGAAAAATCCTAATAGCTTCAATCCTTGCAACTGGTGAAAAGACCTCCTCATAGTCTATCCCCTCCTCTTGTGTATAACCTTGAGCCACTAACCTTGCCTTGTTTCTGACCACAATGCCTCTTTCATCTCTTTTGTTCCTTAGAACCCATCTTGTCCCTATAGGTCTGACATATCTAGGACAATCAACCAGCTCCCAAACATCCTGAATTGCAAATTGGTGAAGCTCATCCTGCATTGCTTCCACCCAACTTGGTTCTTTGAGAGCATCAAATATTTTCTTGGGTTCTTCTTGTGACAGAAAACATGCAAAAAAACATGCTTGCACAAGAGGGGTATCAACCTTCTTGTGTATATTGGCAATAAACCCACCAAGACCTTGATGAGATCTTCTAGTCTGAACTGGAGTCATAATATCACCAATGATCTGGGATGGGGGGGGGGGTGATTCTTCATTGTGGAAGTGAGAACTCCTCCTTCAAAAAGTCTGGTGTCCTCAACCTCATGCTCCATGTTGCCAATATCTTCTTCATCAGACTCTCTTTGATCAATGTGAACCTCTTCATGTGTATTGGAAGGTCCACCTTGTTCAAAACTGGAAGAGAAAAGATGCCCATAAGTGTTGTCAACGTCTGAATCTTGGTTGTCAGCGTCTGGGCTAACAGCGCTTGAAATGTTGTTGTCAACGTCTGAGCCATCAACGTCTGAATTGGTCTTGTCAGCGCTAGATTTGTCTGTGTCAGCGCCTGAAGGACCATGCATGTTTGTATCTGGTGGTATTTGGAAACCACCATTATCTTGTCCAGCAGCAGCAGCAGCAGCAAAAGCATCTGTCCAAATGGGAATTGTAACAAATTCTTGAATAGGAGATGTCTTTTCTGCTTGTGATCCAACCTTTTCATGAACCTGTGTACCTGAAACATCAACAGCTTGTTCCTCCACAACATTTGAAGTTACCTTCACAATGTCTGGATTAGTGACAGGCATATAATTTAAAGTTCTAGATAAGGGTTCCAAATCAAACAACCAATTAGGACCACTTTCAGGATCACTAGGTTTATTCTCTAAAAACCTAACATGTACTCTTTCAACAATATGTTTGTCCTCTTTAAGATAAACCCTATAACCCTTGCTCTGGACTGAATACCCCATGAAGTAACCCTCATCACCTTTTGCACTAAATTTCCCTAAGGCATCACTAGTATCCAAAACTACTACATGACAGCCAAAAGGTCTGAGAAAACCAATATTAGGTTTTCTTCCCCAAAGTAACTCATAAGGTGTTTTATTCTGAATTTTGTTAACCAATGCTCTATTTTGCACATAGCAAGCTGTATTAACAGCCTCAGCCCAAAAGGCTATAGGAAAGTGAGCATCAGCCAACATTGTTCTGGCTGCTTCAATTAGGGTTCTATTTTTCCTCTCAGCAACCCCATTTTGTTGTGGGGTTCTAGCAATGCTAAATTGCCTAGTAATTCCTTTCCTGGTACAGAAATCATCTAGCTTCTTATTCCTGAATTCTCCACCATTATCACTCCTAAGCATTTTAACCTCATTGCCAGACCTTTTCTCAATCTGAGTGATAAAATCAATAAGAATATCAGCTGTGTCACTCTTCATGGCTAGAAAGAATGTCCAAGTAAACCTAGAAAAGTCATCTGTGATAACAAAGCAATATGACTTACCATTCAAACTTTCCATATTTGTTGGACCAAAAAGGTCCATGTGAAGCATATGAAGAGGTCTAGAACTAGTATGCACCTGTTTGGACTTGAATGAGACCTTGTGCTGCTTGCCTTTAAGACATGCAACACAAGAGTGGTCATTGTGGAAGGCCTTCTCAGGCAAACCATCAACTAAACCAAGCCTCACAAGTCTATTTATATTTTTAAAGTTTATGCGCCCTAGTCTCCTGTGCCACAAATTACTCTCATCTACTGAGGCCTTAGCATAAAAACAAGACATATTGGTATTCATTTTAATCCCATTTAAATTCACATTATATATGTCCTTATGCCTAGGTGTTCTATACTCAATATATTTCTCATCAGGAATCTTAAAATCCTTGCTTAACACCAAACACTCAGTATCAGTAAAAAGAACTTTATTTTTGTTATCACAAACTTGTGATACACTAAACAGGTTATAATCAAGTTCTTTTACCAGGAAGACGTTCTCAAAACGCAGATTATTGGTGAGAAGGGTTCCTTTGCCTGTGATAGTTCCATATCCACCTCCAAAGTATACCTTATCACCATCTTTAATAGGGGTGAAATTCGTCAGATAGTCTTCCTTCCCTGTCATGTGCCTTGAGCGTCCATGATAGGTGTGTAAACACCCATCTTTTCTACCACTTATTTCTTGCGAAAACAAGACCAAAACGCGTATTTAATGTCATTTGTTTGGAATTATGCGTGGTTTGTGTGTTTGTTATGTTTTCAGAGCCAACCGGATAAATATTGGAGAAAACATGGGATTGCACGGGTTTTATAAAGGAAAAAGACCGAAGACGAAGTCTATTGTCCAAAAGATGCAAAAGATTTGAAGTCAATGGGCCTATTTGAAGATTTATCGAAGAAAAGGATCAAAGACGGAAGATTTACATATGTCGAAGAAACTCAAGTCTATTTAACGAAGAAATTAAAAGACGAGTTGAATTTAATCGACGACAAATCCCGAATCAGAATCGAAAACGTCAACTTTTCTGAAAAGACGAGAAGACAAAAAGAAGGGAAGAAAGCCCACTCACCAACCAAGGGAGAAGCCTATAAATACTCCTCCCACTCACACATTCGGACTCTCTCTCTTCCTTTTCCAGTTATTTTCTTCTTCCTAGTTTTTAGGAACCATCTCCCTTAAGGAGTGGTTTTAATCTTTGTTTGATTTATCTTCCAATCTTGTAAGTTAATCTTTGTTGTTTGAATCTTGATTGATTAATACAAATCATCTTTTAATCTTTCCATAATCTTGTTCTTCATATCTTTTTGATTCTTAGTTCTTGAATTTCATATGTTGGTTTTGATTGTCAAAAGTATGTGGGTTTTGTGATTTTTGTTGTTTGGATTCAAGTTTTCTTTGAGTAAAAGATTAGTGGTAAAATTGGTTAAAGTTTGGATCAATAACTTGGTGATTTTTGGTCTTGATTTCGTGTTCTGTAACTTCCCTGTTCTTCGTCCCACTTTCTGATCTTGCCCAGATTCCGAATAGGGAATCTGGGGTTGTGTCTATCCGGAATTTTCCTTTATTCCGAATAGGGGTTTTCTCCTTATTGGTTATTCGGAACTTTTCATTTATTCCGAATGAGGGTCTAAATTTCTTGTCTATTCGGAACTTTTAAATATTCCGAGTAGGGGTTCCTTCCGAGTTTTTCCGAATAGAGCTTTTTCTAAAAATATTCCGCATAAGGTTACTTTCAATTTCTCTATTCGGAATATTTCATATTCCGAATTACCCTCATTATTCCGCATAAGAGTATTTTTCCGAATAGCATTCATTGTTCCGAATAGAGCTATTTTCCGAATAGCTCTACTTTCCGAATTGATCCATTATTCCGAATAGCTTAAACTTTCCGCATGATCATAACTTTCCGCATGGAACAAAATATTCCGAATAATCATACTTTCCGAATAGGGCATTTCCAGAGTATTCCGAATAGGATATTTTCCAATTATTCCGAGTAAGGGCAACATTCCGAATAGAAGGATTTCAGTTTTATTGAGGTATTTTCTACTGTTTCATTTAAAGCTTCTAGTTTAGTTTTATTATTACTTGCCTTTATCATTTTAGTAGATTTAGACCAAAGCTCCCCCTTTTTAGTCACCAATTACAAACATTCCACTTTTGACCGTGATCGATTCGAGAAGATACCGAGAACGAAACAACGATATATCAATTGGGTACGAGCAATGCAAAGAGAGATCTTGCAAGCAAAAACCTTTTATTAACCAACTAAAAAAGTCAGTTATTAAAATGGCGCCGCTGCCGGCTCTTTTCGTAAGGATCAACGGTTTCTTGTGAGAAAAATTGGATTTTGGGATCCGTTCTTTCGGGAACGTTATTTTCAAGCACAAAAAATTTTCAAAAATCCATAAAAATATAAAATTTCCAAAAATACAAAAACAATATAAAACCTATAAAAACCAAAAATATTTTCTCTTGCATTTTCTTTTTAGTGTATGCGTACTCGATCCACGTCTTATTCAGAGCCCGAGACTCTCGAACATTTAGACATGGCAGGTGTACACAACAACAACAATAATATTCCACCCCCCCCCCCCCCAAAACAATAACAATAATAATAACCCACCCCACCCAAATATGAATAATCCACCCGACTTACGAACCATGGAGGAGCTATGTCAACCCACAATGAACGGACGTGGAGGCCCGATTGCACCGATGCATGTCACGGCTCAGGAGTTTTCGTTGAAGCATCACATGATACAACAAGTACAAACGAATCCATTTCGTGGAATTCCGGATGATGATGCCAACAAACACCTCGACAAATTCATCACTATTACCCAAAGCATGAAATCTCCCGGTGTTTCTATGGATGACCTTCGCCTCCAACTCTTTCCTCACTCGCTTTCTCACCATGCCGAAAAATGGTTTGACCGTCTTCCTAAGAATTCTATTCATACATGGAACGACATGACTCAACGCTTTTTATCGCGCTACTTTCCCCCATCCATGGTCACTAGCCTTCGTAACCAAATCAGTGGATTTATGCAAGAGAATGATGAATCGCTTTTTGATGCTTGGGAACGTTACAATGATTTGATCGACCGCTGTCCTAATCACAATATGCTCCCCGTCACTCTCATTGACACCTTCTATAATGGTCTCACCTTTCGTGATCGTGACACGATCAATGCCGCCGCCGGTGGTACTTTTATGAAAAGGAGACCAGAGGAGTGTCGAGAGTTGATTGAAAACATGACTACTCACCACAAGAATTGGGATTCATCCGCATCCTCAAGATCTAACTCGAGAGTCAATGTTTCTTCTACTACCTCCAATCCTGAAATGTCTGAAATTTCTCGACAACTTGCTGAAATGAACAAGAATTTCATGACCATGGCCACAAACCACTTTCAACAAGCTAAAGCCGTTGCTATGTCTTGTGACACATGTGGTGGTCCTCATTCTTATAATGATTGTCCTTCCACTCAAGGCAATTATTCTGAAAACGTTAACGCAGCATACGGTACATATCCCACGGGAGGCTATCAAGCTCGCCCTCAAGGAGACCGTAGCTTGCTAAGTTATCGTTCCAACAATTATCTTGCACCTCCCGGTTTCCCTCCTGCAAACCAAAACCAACAACAAAACTATAACCGAAACAACCAATCCCAACCTCGTGCTCAAAACCAATATCCATCCCAAAGAAATACCTACCAAACTCAAGGAAATTCTCAAGCTTACCAAGCTCCACCTCTCAATCAACCGATGGCAGTGAATCCCGACGTCGAGTCGTTCATGAAGACCAATCGTGAGATGGTGACGAATCTTCAGAGTCAGTTTGTCAACTTGAAGAATGACATGGTGAAACAAGGAAGCGATATTCGAGCCGAGCTAAGGAATGATATGGCCAAACATAGCAATGCTATTAATACCAACATGCAAAACTCTTTCAATAATCAAGCTCTTCACCTTCGTGATATGATTGGTTCGCTCATCCAAGGTAATCAACCCTCTTCTTCGGGTACTCTTCCGAGTAATACCGTTGCAAATCCAAGAGGGGAGATGAAAGCAATCACCACTCGTAGTGGAAAAGGTTATATGGAACCCGAGCTTCCTACACCTCCACCCGTGATTGTGCACAAGGAAAAAGAGCAACTTTCCTCACCTCCTTCACCTTCTATCCCCATTTCCCCACCACCCGTGGTTGTGAGTGATCCTATTCCCTTAAAGCCTTCTTCTTCATCCAATATACCTTATCCTTCAAGGTTGAGGAAAGAAAAGCAAAAGAGCAAGGATGATATTCAGGTTTCAAACTTCCTAAAAATGTTTAAACAATTGAATTTTAACATCTCCTTTGCCGAGGCTCTCGCTCACATGCCCAAATATGCTAAGATGTTTAAAGATCTTCTAAGTGATAAAGAAAAGCTTCTTGACATTGCTCAGACCCAACTTAATGAGAACTGCTCCGCAGTACTCTTAAGGAAATTGCCCACCAAACTTGGTGATCCGGGTCGCTTCTTGATTCCTTGCAACTTCCCGGGAGTAGAGAATTGCATGGCCTTAGCCGATCTAGGTGCCAGTATAAACTTAATGCCTTTAAGTGTTTGGAAGCAATTATCTCTCCCCGAGCTAGTCCCCACACGAATGACTTTGGAATTAGCCAACCGTACGGTTGCTTATCCAGTGGGGATAGCCGAAGATGTCTTTGTTGGCGTTGATAAATTCACTTTCCCGGCGGATTTTGTCGTCGTTGACTACGAGATGGACCCTCGTGTTCCATTAATCGTTGGACGTCCATTCTTGAGGACCGGTCGCACTCTCATTGATGTCGCCGCAGGCGAATTAATCATGAGAGTTGGTGACGATCAAATTGTCTTCAACATGGGTAAGATTTCTCAGCAACCTTATTCATATGAGAGTGTTAATGCTATTGATGTTCTCGATGAGGCTTGTGAAGAACATTTTTATGATGCTTGCAAAAGTACTCTCTCTTCTCTACCCATTGTTGAGACCGTTGCCTCAATTGCTCCAGCATTTACTTCTTTTGGAGAAAGTGACTTGGATGAGTTCGAAGCCAGCTTGGGTCCTCTCGACATTAAGTATGATAATTCGTCCACCAATTGGGACGAAGATATTCGTACTATTGAGAGACTTCTCAATGAGGACCCATTGTCTCCTCCTACTCCTAAAGAGGTGACTAATGATGATCCATCGTTAGTTTCACCATCTATTGAGGATCCTCCTACTCTCGAGCTTAAGGACCTACCGCCTCATCTTGAGTACGTTTTCCTAGAAGACGACGAGAAGTTACCGGTTATCATCGCAAAGGATCTGAAAGAAGACGAAAAAGTCCGACTTGTTGCAGTGTTGAAGAAGCATAAAAGAGCTATCGCTTGGAAAATCTCCGACATCCGTGGAATTGATCCTCATTTCTGCACACATAAAATTCTTATGGAGGACGACTTTAAGCCCACTATTCAAAGCCAAAGAAGGGTGAATCCTAAAATACATGACGTAATCAAAAAAGAGGTTATCAAACTTCTTGATGCGGGTATGATTTACCCTATTTCGGATTCCCCATGGGTTAGTCCAGTCCATTGTGTGCCTAAGAAAGGTGGTATAACCGTTGTGCCCAATGCAAACAACGAGTTAATTCCTACCCGTCTCGTTACTGGGTGGAGAGTTTGTATAGACTACCGCAAACTCAATGATGCCACGAGAAAGGATCATTTCCCTCTACCTTTTATGGACCAAATGCTTGAACGTCTAGCTGGTAATGAATATTACTGCTTTCTGGATGGGTTTTCGGGTTATTTTCAAATACCCATCGATCCCCAAGATCAAGAGAAGACAACATTCACTTGTCCCTACGGCACATTTGCTTATAAAAGAATGCCTTTTGGCTTATGCAATGCCCCCGGGACTTTCCAAAGGTGCATGTTGGCTATCTTCCATGACATGGTTGAGCAAACCATGGAAGTCTTCATGGATGATTTCTCGGTCTTCGGGGACTCCTTCTCTGCTTGCCTTGCCAATTTGGAACGTATGCTTAAGCGGTGCGAAGACACTCGCCTTGTTCTAAATTGGGAAAAATGCCATTTTATGGTAAAAGAAGGCATTGTGCTAGGACACAAAATCTCTAAAGCCGGTCTTGAAGTCGACCGTGCTAAAGTTGATGTCATAGCCAAATTACCTCCACCTTCAACCGTGAAGGGTGTGAGAAGTTTTTTGGGTCATGCGGGCTTCTATCGACGATTTATTCAGGATTTCTCTAAAATCGCTCGCCCGATGACCCACCTCTTGGAAAAAGATACTCCTTTTATCTTTTCTAAAGAGTGTCTCGAAGCCTTCAATCTTCTTAAGGACAAGCTTACTAAGGCACCGGTCTTGGTTACCCCTAATTGGGAGCTGCCTTTTGAATTGATGTGCGATGCTAGCGATTTTGCTATTGGTGCGGTTCTGGGCCAAAGAGTGAATAAACACTTCCAACCAATCCACTACGCTAGCAAAACAATGACGGGGGCTCAATTGCATTATACGACAACCGAAAAAGAGCTTTTAGCTGTTGTCTATGCTTTTGAGAAATTTCGCCCCTATCTTGTTTTATCCACCACCATCGTATACACGGACCATTCCGCGCTGAAGTACTTGATGACTAAGAATGATTCTAAGCCAAGACTTCTCCGCTGGGTTTTACTCCTTCAAGAATTCAACATTGAAATTCGTGACAAGAAGGGTGCTGAAAACCTGGCCGCGGATCATCTGAGCCGACTTGAGGATCCATATCAAGGGGACCATCCGAACAAAGAGATCAATGACTCTTTTCCCCTTGAAACCTTAATGTCTATAAATCCCAATCTTGATGGCACCCCGTGGTTTGCCGATATTGCAAACTACTTAGCGGGTGGTGTTCTCATCCAAGGGTTAACATCCCAACAAAAGAAGAAGTTCTTGAACGATGTTAAGACTTACTTTTGGGAGGAACCTTTTCTATTCAAACAATGCGCTGACCTGATTATTCGTCGGTGTGTTGACGGACCGGCAGCTTTTGATATTCTCCAAGCGTGCCACAAAGGACCCACCGGTGGTCACTTTGGTCCCAATTTCACCGCCAAAAAAGTGTTTGACTCGGGATTTTATTGGCCCACCATTTATCGTGATGCTCACGAGATGGTTAAACATTGTGATGCTTGCCAAAAACAAGGCAAGATCACACATAAAGATGAGATGCCTCAAAATTTCATACAAGAATGTGAAATCTTTGATGTCTGGGGCATCGACTTTATGGGGCCATTCCCATCTTCTAAAGGCAACAAATACATCCTTGTCGCTGTCGACTACGTTTCTAAATGGGTTGAAGCAAAAGCTTTACCCACTAACGACGCGAGGGTGGTTTGTAATTTCTTGAAACAACTGTTTGCTCGTTTCGGTGTTCCTCGTGCTATTACCAGTGACCGCGGGACTCATTTTTGCAACGATCAATTTGCAAGAGTAATGGCAAAGTATGGTGTCAATCACCGTCTTTCCACCGCCTATCATCCTCAAACCAACGGTCAAGCCGAGATATCCAACCGTGGATTGAAGAGAATTTTGGAACGTACTGTGGGAGAGCATCGTGCCTCGTGGGCCGATAAACTTGATGATGCTCTGTGGGCTTTCCGTACCGCCTATAAGACGCCGATTGGTTGTACACCTTATCGTCTTGTGTACGGGAAAGCCTGCCACCTCCCCATCGAGCTGGAACATAAGGCATACTGGGCCTTGAAGTGGGCTAACTTCGACATCAACAAAGCCGGTGATTTTCGGAAGATTCAACTCAACGAGCTTCAAGAATAGAGGAATCAAGCTTACGAGAACTCATTGATTTACAAGGAGAAGACCAAGATTATCCACGATGCTAAAATCAAGAACCGAGAGTTCAACGTTGGTGATCAAGTCTTACTCTTTAACTCTCGGTTGAAGATCTTCTCAGGCAAGTTGAAGAGTCGCTGGTCTGGTCCATTCACCATCGCCAATGTCTTTCCCTATGGTACCATTGAGCTTTCTCAGCCAAATGGGCCTAACTTCAAGGTGAATGGCCAGCGTTTGAAGTTGTACGTTGGTGAGGACATCTCTAAGGAGATGATTCCATCCCTCACTACGTTTCCCTTAAATTAGTTCGGGACCGAGTCAGGCTCGCGACTCGGTAAACAAAAACAAGCGCTCCTCGGGAGGCAACCCGGGTATCTATCCCCCTTTCCCGTTTTTCATCATAAGTGTAGGGGGAGCTATATAGGTTGCTTGTTTTTGGATGGTGATGTGATTACAGGGATTATTGCACTCTTGGAATCTTTGAAGAACCGTAATCCCATGTTATCCGAAATCTGGTTCTATCTCTCAACTATCGTGATTCAATTTTCTTCATACTCACATTTGAAATTGATCACTTTAGTCGTCTTTCCCTTAACTTGAGTTAACCAACGTGCACAATGTCATAAGTGTAGGGGAGACCGTTCCCACATGCTTAAACATTGAGGACAATGTTTATCTTAAGTGTAGGGGGGACTTCTATCGAAGTTTTAAGTGGACTTTTCCATGAAAATGCCTTCATTTAACCGGAAAATCATACTTTTCAACATTTTTCAAATTTTTAATCAACTTTGGCCATTTTGTCGTAAATTTTAAATTTTTATCGTTGCTTTCATATGTATATATCCCGCAATAAAGTCAAAAATATTAATAAAATGGTGTAGCTAGTTTTGAAATCTTTGACATATTAGGCCTGTTGCGTTTATTTTGACTCAACCCGAATAGACTTATCCAAGTTTATTCTAGCTAGTATCCTTAACCATGTAGACCTTAATTGGTTTATTAGGCTAAGCATCCACGAGTCTCATTCCTTGAGATTTTAAATTGTGGAGGACGAGAAATGATAGAGTCAATTATAAGTCGGTATTCTTGCACAAGCTCACTTGGTGTAATTATTTGCCTATTCTCCCATCACTTGCTAATAATTTATCTGCAATAAGTAAGGTCGTACGATTTGAAAGGTTACTTAGCTTCTAGCCCAAGATCGTTTAAAAGTTGCTCGGTAATGACGAGAGTTCATAGCCAAGGCATAACTTATGAAGCGGGGCGCGAAGATTGGCGAGTCCGAAAAGGCCCTAACAAGGCATGAGGATTCAATTTTATTGCTGAAGATCCAAAAGTGATGTGAAAAGCATTATCTCCAAAATCAATATGAAGGATCAAGACTCACGACGAAAAGCAATCAACTCCCACAAAGATGATGGAGAAGTCTATCCGAAAAGACCCTAACAAGGTATGAGGATAAATAGATCCAAGTCCGAAAAGGAGGCGGATCGTTGTATCTCAAAATCCCAATTAGAGATTAAAGAAAAAATCATGAAGTCGTGGTCAACAAAGTGGAGTACTCCTCAAAAACCTCCAAGGTGAAGAAACTCTATTATGATGAGAAGACCATTATCTCAAGAACGTCTCTCGAAGATATGAAGTATGAAGTATATGCCAAATATCGGCCCGAGAAAGGTCTCAAATCGTGAACCAAGTTATGCCAAGATATGAACTTTCTGATATCCCGAGAAGCAGTTTTAAGAGATTTCGTCCTTTAGCTAACTATTGATCAAATCGTCCTACTTTGCTTTCAGCCTAAATGAACTATCGAAATAAGTCCAAAAATGCATCTTCATGATCATTCTAAGACAAAAATAAAATATAAGAGATACACCTAGGAATAAGGGAGTCTAAGCATTTAATTAAGCCATGTGTTTAAGTGTTTGAATTGCTAACTTATAATAACAATGATCTCGTTTTTAAGCTTAGTTTGGGGAACGTGAAACTTGAGGGTGATAAATCTTCGCAGCACCAAAAGCCCTAATGTAAGTCCTCGATCTCTTTACGAGTTATTTCCACATAGTTATGTTCTATCCTTTTGTTTGCTTTAAATTTCTTTTAGTGCTTTAATTTTTGTTTAGTAGTATTTGAATAAGGCCAAGGTTAATTAATTATGAGAAAAGTGTAATGTTGCTTTATCACTAAGCATTGCATGAGGGCATGGCAATGGTTAAGTGTAGGGGATTTGATAGGTGTGTAAACACCCATCTTTTCTACCACTTATTTCTTGCGAAAACAAGACCAAAACGCGTATTTAATGTCATTTGTTTGGAATTATGCGTGGTTTGTGTGTTTGTTATGTTTTCAGAGCCAACCGGATAAATATTGGAGAAAACATGGGATTGCACGGGTTTTATAAAGGAAAAAGACCGAAGACGAAGTCTATTGTCCAAAAGATGCAAAAGATTTGAAGTCAATGGGCCTATTTGAAGATTTATCGAAGAAAAGGATCAAAGACGGAAGATTTACATATGTCGAAGAAACTCAAGTCTATTTAACGAAGAAATTAAAAGACGAGTTGAATTTAATCGACGACAAATCCCGAATCAGAATCGAAAACGTCAACTTTTCTGAAAAGACGAGAAGACAAAAAGAAGGGAAGAAAGCCCACTCACCAACCAAGGGAGAAGCCTATAAATACTCCTCCCACTCACACATTCGGACTCTCTCTCTTCCTTTTCCAGTTATTTTCTTCTTCCTAGTTTTTAGGAACCATCTCCCTTAAGGAGTGGTTTTAATCTTTGTTTGATTTATCTTCCAATCTTGTAAGTTAATCTTTGTTGTTTGAATCTTGATTGATTAATACAAATCATCTTTTAATCTTTCCATAATCTTGTTCTTCATATCTTTTTGATTCTTAGTTCTTGAATTTCATACGTTGGTTTTGATTGTCAAAAGTATGTGGGTTTTGTGATTTTTGTTGTTTGGATTCAAGTTTTCTTTGAGTAAAAGATTAGTGGTAAAATTGGTTAAAGTTTGGATCAATAACTTGGTGATTTTTGGTCTTGATTTCGTGTTCTGTAACTTCCCTGTTCTTCGTCCCACTTTCTGATCTTGCCCAGATTCCGAATAGGGAATCTGGGGTTGTGTCTATCCGGAATTTTCCTTTATTCCGAATAGGGGTTTTCTCCTTATTGGTTATTCGGAACTTTTCATTTATTCCGAATGAGGGTCTAAATTTCTTGTCTATTCGGAACTTTTAAATATTCCGAGTAGGGGTTCCTTCCGAGTTTTTCCGAATAGAGCTTTTTCTAAAAATATTCCGCATAAGGTTACTTTCAATTTCTCTATTCGGAATATTTCATATTCCGAATTACCCTCATTATTCCGCATAAGAGTATTTTTCCGAATAGCATTCATTGTTCCGAATAGAGCTATTTTCCGAATAGCTCTACTTTCCGAATTGATCCATTATTCCGAATAGCTTAAACTTTCCGCATGATCATAACTTTCCGCATGGAACAAAATATTCCGAATAATCATACTTTCCGAATAGGGCATTTCCAGAGTATTCCGAATAGGATATTTTCCAATTATTCCGAGTAAGGGCAACATTCCGAATAGAAGGATTTCAGTTTTATTGAGGTATTTTCTACTGTTTCATTTAAAGCTTCTAGTTTAGTTTTATTATTACTTGCCTTTATCATTTTAGTAGATTTAGACCAAAGCTCCCCCTTTTTAGTCACCAATTACAAACATTCCACTTTTGACCGTGATCGATTCGAGAAGATACCGAGAACGAAACAACGATATATCAATTGGGTACGAGCAACGCAAAGAGAGATCTTGCAAGCAAAAACCTTTTATTAACCAACTAAAAAAGTCAGTTATTAGTCCACTATCCCAATATCCATAATCATTGATCTGTCTTTGACTGCCCTGCACATAAAGAAAACAAATTAGTTTTCTTTGGGAACCCAAGTCTCAAAAGACTTGGATTCATCTGGTTGTTCAATAAGAACAGACTCAGTTCTCACAACAACCCAATTCTCATCCTTTTTAGGACGAAATACCCAGTTAACCCCAATAGGTTTTGTAATGACCTTTGAAATGTAATTAAATCTATTGCAAGTGTGGGTCAAAAGATAAGGATCCTGCAATTTGGAAGGATCTTGAAGATGACCTCAGTGGTCTTCAATGGAGGTTATATTCAGCTGCTGGTGTATACCATTTGAGCTCTACAAAGTTTGCTGAGTATTTACTTGTGGATGCTCAGTATTTCATATCCAAGGCTATTTTGGAGAAGATGAAATACACTCAGCTGGAAATAGATTATTCAAGTGACGTGGCAAAAGATTTGATCAGATTTATTCATTACCAATATGAGAAGGTTTGTAAGATTCCTCCTAGTCCTTAATGCTTATTCAGAAACTTGATCATAAGAGTGGATATCAAGTTTAGGGGAGGATTGTTGGGAATAAATTAAGGCCAGATCACTTGAGCGCTGACAAGAACAAATCAAGCGTTGACAAGAACAAAACAAGCGCTGACAGCTCAAGCGTTGACAAGTTAAAGTCAAGCGTTGACACATTGAAGACAAGCACTGATGGAAGATATATTATACGCGTGTATTATATTCTAGAATACTTCTAGTAAAGATAGGAACAACAATGTATTTTCTATATTTATCTTTACCTAGAATAGTTGATACGTAGATTATTGTACAAGGCTTCTTATGTCTATAAAAGAAGGCCTTTAGGTTAATGTTTAATATAAGTTTCATATAAGTTTTCATTCGTAAACATCTTTCATTGTAAGCAAGTTCGTTATTAATAATCAAAGTGAAAGTTTGTTTACATCTTGTGTGTTCTTGTTTAAGTGTTAGATTCCGCATAACACTTAGATTCATAAAGAATATACAAAGGTTTCTCTACGTGTATTACTTGATCTAATCTCGTATACACAAAGCTAATCGATCTAAGTTTGGGATCAACAAGTGGTATCAGAGCTTGTTGAGGAACTTTTGATCTTAAAGAACACCAGAACCCTAAAATCACCAAAACCCTAATTTTCTAAGAAACCGTAACAACATCATGTCTGAAGCAATAACCTCCTCCTCCTCAGCCTTACCAAACATCAAAATTCCCATGCTCGATGCAACCAACTTTGACTTATGGAAGTTCAACTTTGAACAATATCTGGGGATCTATGACTACACACTCTGGGAAATTATTGAATATGGAAACACATTCAATAAGGCTCAAAAGATTCTTGATGCCATTACTCAAAGATCAGCTGTTGCTGGATGCTCTGAAGAAGATAAGAAAGAAAAACATGTTGATGGTAGAGCTGTGGCTGCTGATGACATAGCAAAGAAAAGGGTTGACATGAAAGCCTTAAATATTCTGAAAGTCTCTTTGGGACAAGAAAACCAGCATAAATATAGAGGCTATGATTCTGCTAAGGATCTTTAGGAAGCTCTTGAAGTTGCATATGGTGGCAATGCAGATACTAAGGAGGAAAAGAAAAAGCAACTTCTGCATGATTATGCTGTCTTCAAAGCTCAACCCAATGAGAAACTGAGTAGTGTGAGAAGCAGATTGCTTGACATTACAAGCAAGTTGTCCTTCATGGGGACACAAGTTGGTGATGTTGACATCAATGCTACCTTTCTTAAAAGTCTTGGTGAGGCATGGAAGATTGAGGCAAGATCTATTCTTGCCAACAATACTTACAAGAGCTCCTCGTTTGATGACATCTACAACAAACTAAGACTGTTGGAAGATGAAACTCTTTTAGAGCATGGAAGCAAATCTACCACCAGCAACATGGCATTCTTCTCTCATAGTGAAGGTCAATTCAATCAGAAGGACTCTTATATGCATCCAGTCACTGGATCATCATATGTCAGCGCTGGAACAAGTCCTGTCAACGTCTCCTATTCAGACGCTGACACATTCAAGAATGACTCACCAAGAGTTAAACCTGCTGGTTTGGATTTGGATACTGTTTGTGCTTACATTGCTTCTTTGCCCAATGGTTCAGTGATTACATATGAGGACCTTGAGCAGATAAGTGATGAGCACTTGGAAGAGATGGACATCAAGTGGAACATGGCTCTTGCTAGTATAAGAGCAAATAGGTGGAACAGAAGGTTTAAGAAGAAAATGACCTTCAATGCTAAAGACACAGCTGGATTTGACAAATCCAAAGTTGAATGCTACAACTGTCATCGTATGGGGCACTTCATGAGGGAATGCATATCTCCTAGAAGATCTGATGCTGGTAAACCCTCAAGTCAGGTTGTTAAAGCTCAGGATTCCAAAGCTATGGTTGCAGTTCAAGGAATTGATGGTACAGGATGGGATTGGAGCTATCTGGCTAAGAATGTTGAAGAGGATAAAGCTTTGGTTGCTGATATTGAAGAAGAAGAGCATGTTGAATATGCTCTCATGGCACACTCCTCCTCTTCATCTGATAATGAGGTATATGATGATGCTTTTTGTAGCAAAGGTTGTAGGTTAAATACTGAAAGACTTAACAAAGAGGTGTTAAAACTAAAAGATGATATGAGTACTGAAAGATGTAAATTGTCTAATTACCAACTAGCTCTTACTGAAACTGAGAAAACCGTTTCTGAATACAAGAAAATGGAATTTGACTTAAAAGATAAGATCAATATCTTAAAACATGAGTTAGAGGGTAGTATGGATATTAGAAACATCATGGAAAGGGTTAATGGTAAATTACAGGCTAAGTTAGATGAGGCCATTAAGAATAAAGATAATGTTGGCCTTAAAATTCAAAGATTTGATAGAGCCACCCAAACCCTAGGAGACTGTGTGGCCAAACAAAGGGATCCTAAGGACATGACTGGGATTGGGATGAATGATTACTCTTTGGTTCCACCACCAGCTGGTGACTTCTATGGTTTCCAACAAAGGGACTTATCTTGGACTGGTTTGCCAGAGCTCCAAGAGGAGGAATTCATTCCTCCACCAAGAATTGTCACTCCAGTTGAAGAGTATCAACAAAAACTGACTGACCTGAATGAGTGGAAGAAGGCTAACCCTACTTTATTTGTCAAGGGTGGCTTGCTATGTGAAAGTCCCAATGAGTCACCACCCATTAAGGTTACTAACCCAATCACTGGTAAAGCTGTTGACCTAGGCTCAAACACTGTTAGAAGACCTACCATTAAATATGCAGAGATGTATAGGAATAATAGGTCACCCAAGAGCCAAGTTAGCAATCATGGAACAGGTTTCTTCTCTTCTAGACCTAAGGTTGTGTCTAAGAAAGCCTGTTACACTTGTGGTAGCTTTTCACATTTGGCTTACAAGTGTGTCAACGCTCCCAAAGCCAAGCTGACAGGAACAATTTCAGCGCTGACAGGAACAAAGTCAACGTTGTTAGAAAGTCAAACGTTGTCAGACCCAAACCTTGTGTGCAGCAAAGTCCACAAGTGATTAGACATGCCCCATTCTTTTCTAGAAAGTCTAACACTTATGGACAAAGACCATTTCAAAAGACAAACACCTGGTCAAATAGGCAATGGGTTTCTGTAGCAAACCCTAGGTTCAACGCTGACAAGGGTAATTTCAGCGTTGACAGGACAAATTCTAACGCTGACAGAAACGTGAACAGACCTAAATATTTGCAGCCACAAGGTAAGGGGTCTAAAGTTTCTTCAAGCTTAACATGGAGACCCAAGAAAGATCAAAACCCTAATGATAATGGGATTTCAATGACTTGCAATAGATTTAATTACACTTCAAAGGTCATTACAAAACCTATTGGGGTTAACTGGGTATTTCATCCTAAAAAGGATGAGAATGGGGTTGTTGTGAGAACTAAGTCTGTTCTTATTGAACAACCAGATGAATCCAAGTCTTTTGAGACTTGGGTTCCCAAAGAAAACTAATTTGTTTTCTTTATGTGCAGGGCATTCAAAGAAAGATCAATGATTATGGATATTGGGATAGTGGATGCTCAAGGCACATGACAGGGAAGGAAGACTATCTGACGAATTTTACCCCTATTAAAGATGGTGATAAGGTATACTTTGGAGGTGGATATGGAACTATCACAGGCAAAGGAAACCTTCTCACCAATAATCTGCGTTTTGAGAACGTCTTCCTGGTAAAAGAACTTGATTATAACCTGTTTAGTGTATCACAAGTTTGTGATAACAAAAATAAAGTTCTTTTTACTGATACTGAGTGTTTGGTGTTAAGCAAGGATTTTAAGATTCCTGATGAGAAATATATTGAGTATAGAACACCTAGGCATAAGGACATATATAATGTGAATTTAAATGGGATTAAAATGAATACCAATATGTCTTGTTTTTATGCTAAGGCCTCAGTAGATGAGAGTAATTTGTGGCACAGGAGACTAGGGCACATAAACTTTAAAAATATAAATAGACTTGTGAGGCTTGGTTTAGTTGATGGTTTGCCTGAGAAGGCCTTCCAAAATGACCACTCTTATGTTGCATGTCTTAAAGGCAAGCAGCACAAGGTCTCATTCAAGTCCAAACAGGTGCATACTAGTTCTAGACCTCTTCATATGCTTCACATGGACCTTTTTGGTCCAACAAATATAGAAAGTTTGAATGGTAAGTCATACTGCTTTGTTATCACAGATGACTTTTCTAGGTTTACTTAGACATTCTTTCTAGCCATGAAGAGTGACACAGCTGATATTCTTATTGATTTTATCACTCAGATTGAGAAAAGGTCTGGCAATGAGGTTAAAATGCTTAGGAGTGATAATGGTGGAGAATTCAGGAATAAGAAGCTAGATGATTTCTGTGCCAGGAAAGGAATTACTAGGCAATTTAGCATTGCTAGAACTCCACAACAAAATGGGGTAGCTGAGAGGGAAAATAGAACCCTAATTGAAGCAGCCAGAACAATGTTGGCTGATGCTCACTTTCCTATAGCCTTTTGGGCTGAGGCTGTTAATACAGCTTGCTATGTGCAAAATAGAGCATTGGTTAACAAAATTCAGAATAAAACACCTTATGAGTTACTTTGGGGAAGAAAACCTAATATTGGTTTTCTCAGACCTTTTGGCTGTCATGTAGTAGTTTTGGATACTAGTGATGCCTTAGGGAAATTTAGTGCAAAAGGTGATGAGGGTTACTTCATGGGGTATTCAGTCCAAAGCAAGGGTTATAGGGTTTATCTTAAAGAGGACAAACGTATTGTTGAAAGAGTACATGTTAGGTTTTTAGAGAATAAACCTAGTGATCCTGAAAGTGGTCCTAATTCGTTGTTTGATTTGGAACCCTTATCTAGAACTTTAAATTATATGCCTGTCACTAATCCAGACATTGTGAAGGTAACTTCAAATGTTGTGGAGGAACAAGTTGTTAATGTTTCAGGTACACAGGTTAATGAGAGGGTTGGATCACAAGCAGAAAAGGCATCTACTATATTAGAATGTGTCACAATTCCCATTTGGACAGATGCTTTTGCTGCTGCTGTTGCTGCTGGACAAGATAATGGTGGTTTCCAAGTACCACCAGATACAAACATTCATGGTCCTTCAGGTGCTGACAAAGGCAAATCTAGCACTGACAAGACCAATTCAGACGTTGATGGCTCAGACGTTGACAACAACATTTCAAGCGCTGTTAGCCCAGACGCTGACAACCAAGATTTAGACGTTGACAACACTTATGGGCATCTTTTCTCTTCCAGTTTTGAACAAGGTAGACCTTCCAATACACATGAAGAGGTTCACATTGATCAAAGAGAGTCTGATGAAGAAGATATTGGCAACATGGAGCGTGAGGTTGAGGACACCAGACTTTTTGAAGGAGGAGTTCTCACTTCCACAATGAAGAATCACCCCCCATCCCAGATCATTGGTGATATTATGACTCCAGTTCAGACTAGAAGATCTCATCAAGGTCTTGGTGGGTTTATTGCCAATATACACAAGAAGGTTGATACCCCTCTTGTGCAAGCATGTTTGTTTGCATGTTTTCTGTCACAAGAAGAACCCAAGAAAATATTTGATGCTCTCAAAGAACCAAGTTGGGTGGAAGCAATGCAGGATGAGCTTCACCAATTTGCAATTCAGGATGTTTGGGAGCTGGTTGATTGTCCTAGATATGTCAGACCTATAGGGACAAGATGGGTTCTAAGGAACAAAAGAGATGAAAGAGGCATTGTGGTCAGAAACAAGAAAAGGTTAATGGCTCAAGGTTATACACAAGAGGAGGGGATAGACTATGAGGAGGTCTTTGCACCAGTTGCAAGGATTGAAGCTATTAGGATTTTTCTAGCCTATGCCTCCTGCATGGGCTTCACAGTCTATCAAATGGATGTCAAGAGTGCCTTTCTTTATGGCACCATTGTTGAGAAAGTATATGTAATGCAACCTCCTGGTTTTGAGGATCCAGAGCATCCAGATAAAGTGTATAGAGTCAAAAAGGCTATGTATGGCCTTCATCAGGCCCCTAGAGCATGGTATGGTACTTTGTCTACCTATTTGGTGGACAATGGATTCAAAAGGGGCACCATAGATCAGACACTATTTACAAAGAAGAAAGGCAAGGATGTGTTGCTTGTGCAGGTCTATGTTGATGATATCATTTTTGGGTCTACTGATCTAAAGATGAGTGAGGATTTCTCCAAACTTATGACAGACAAATTCAAGATGAGTGCTATGGGGGAGATGAACTTCTTTCTTGGTTTACAAGTTCAGCAGAAAGAGGATGGTATCTTCATCTCCCAGGATAAATATGTTGCTGAGATCTTGAAGAAGTTTGGCTTTTCTCCACATGAAAAGAGGGCTACTACTCCTATGGATAGAGAACACCCTTGGGGAAAGATTGGAGATGGAAAAGATGTTGATGTCAGGCACTATAGATCCATGATTGGATCCTTGATGTATCTTACTGCCTCCAGACCTGACATCATGTTTGCTGTGTGTGCTTGTGCACGCCATCAAGTGACTCCCAAAGAATGTCACCTTTATGCTGTGAAGAGGATCTTTAGGTACCTAAGATGTTATCCTAGTCTTGGTTTGTGGTACCCAAAGGATTCACCATTGGAGCTGATTGCATATTCAGACAGTGATTATGGAGGTGATAAATTTGATAGGAAATCCACAACTGGTGGATGTCAGTTTCTTGGGAGCAGGTTGATATCTTGGCAATGCAAGAAACAAACAGTGGTGACTAATTCTACAACTGAAGCAGAGTATGTGGCTGCAGCTGCATGTTGTGGCCAAGTTTTGTGGATTCAGAACCAACTGTTGGACTATGGGTATAATTTCATGCATACTAAGATATTTGTTGACAATAATAGTACTTTATGCATCATTAAGAATCCTTTACATCATTCTAAAACTAAACACATAGAAATTAGACACCATTTTATAAGAGATTGCTTTGAGAAAGGTTTAATACAACCAGATAGGGTTGACACTGAGGAAAATGTGTCAGATTTATTAACTAAACCTTTTGATGCTGGGAGATTTCAATACTTGGTAACAAGTATTGGAATGGTCAATCTCACATAATATGTGTTTTGGAGTCTTTTTGTAAAAGTATGTACAGGATGATGCATTATTATTAGTCTTATTGATGATTTAGATTTTCCACTATATTTTTCTAACACTGACAAAGGTTGCTTGAACGCTGATAAGTGTTTTTGCAACGTTGTCAGCAATATAATTGTCTAACGCTGACAAAGCTTTCCTCAACACTGTTATGTGTTATCGGGGCGTTGTCAGCAACAATGTTAGTTTTGTGGTTTTCAATCTAAATGTGCAGATGGTGTTAGCAGTATACCATTGGATACAGAGTTGCTTATGGATCAATGGAGAAGCATTTGGACAAGTTTTTATTTATGGATGATGGTTGGAATGTTCCATTCCTATCTTGACATAAATTTTTTATGTTCATGCATTATTTTAGCAAACTTTTTGTATCATAGTTTAAGGGGAGGTTTTAGGAACCTTTAGGATGTTTGGGTATCCATATGATACTCTTATCACAATTCTAGATTGTTTCCACAGGTGAGTATGAGTTAGTTTTACTAAATCATGAGGCACTGTAGCATGCAAAGTTGATATACTATGCATGCTGCCAATACATTTTTGGCCTAGAATTGGTTGTGGTCTGTTGGGAGACTTAGGAATGATTTTGTTATGAGATTTACCTGGGAGTAACAAGGATTTTATAAGGTAACTTGGTTGTTAAGAGTTATGGTTAGCAAGGGACACTAGAGGACTGTTATGTCTATCTTGCTTATGCAAGTGTGCATAACTGGGCAGTGCTTGCCGCCCTATAATAATTATCAGCTTTTGGTTATCTTCTCTAGGATAAATTACTTGTTAAGGTCATTTTTCACTTTTTAAAATATTATTTTTTTTTTTGGACGCTGACAAGAGTTTTCCAAGCGTTGTTGTGACCAAATTGGACACTGACATGGCTATAGGCAAACGTTGACAAGATTATAGCCGTTGGGCGTTGATAGGTTATTTTTGACCGTTGACACTCAATGGGACCTACCCAGTTGTTACTTTTTGACATATTTTCAAGCCGTAATTTTAGGAGTTGTTACTTTCATTTAATGCATGAGATAACTTATAACTTTTTCAATATTTTCATGATTGATTTTTGAAAATCTTTGCCTATTTTTGGGCCAATCACATGCATTCTTTTTCTCCTATAAATTTGGCTCCTATTTTAAACAGGGTATCTATAATTCTTGTCTAACAATTTTCTCTTATCAACTTCATCTTCTTCACTTAAAATTAACAGCTTTCATCAATGGCACCAAAGTTTAAACCAACAGAATTGGAATTGGGGTTCAGATCACAACACAACATGATTACTTATCTTGAAGCTGATGATGCTCTGTTTCCCCAATACACACAAATGGTGGCGTATTTGAACGCATCCCAATTAAGGTATGCTCTCTCTCATGCACCACTCATTCCAGTCACACACATTAAGCAGTTTTGGAACACTGTCAGTTCCTCAACAGTTAATGGAGTGACCACATTGACTTCTATTGTTCATGGGAGATCTTGGGTGGTTACTGAGGCCTTGGTACGCCAAGCCTTGCATCTTGATGATGCTGATGGTATAGCCACCCTTCCCATAAATGAAATAGAACAAGGGCTTAGGGCTTTAGGATATCCTTTTCCTGATGAAGGTACTCTAAATAAGTATCATAAGCAGGAATTTCCCCCAGCCTAGAAGTACCTCATACATCTCCTCCTTCAATGCTTGAGTCCCAAATGTACTGCACACAATGAGATCAATAGATCCATTGCCAGTGCTATTGTGTGCATTGCAACAGGGCAAAAATTTAACTATTCTAAAATGATTTTTGAGGGGATGTGTAAAAACAAGGGGACAAAAATGACTTTAGCTTATCCCCGTTTTCTGCAAATGGTTTTTGATGTTCAAGGTTACTGCTCAAGGGATCACAATGATTTTTATAAGATCCCTGGGCAAAAGAAAGCTATTTTTATGAAGATGAACTCACCACCCCATAGAGACCTACCTTTAACCCAAGACATGCTTGCTGTTATTGCAGCAACACAACCCCAACCAGACCCCCAACCTCAAATTGACCCTCAACCATAACATGAACCAATCCTTGAACCTTTACCGTCACCTGAACAAATGCAAATTGACTCAGAATCCTTCAACGCTGAAACACTAAATATTGGCGTTGATGTGCCCCCATTTTAGAAGAGGGCAGACTGGAACCAATGACTCTTATGGAATTGACGGTAGTCTGCATAAGCTTGCAAAAGCAAAATGCAGACTTAGTACAAATTGTCAGTTCACAAGGCCTTGAACTCAAGCAATTGAGGGAGAGGATTGTTGTTTTGGAAAGTGATCGTGCTAGGAGGGGTATGGAGGAATCTTCCCAAGGGGAGGAAGATCAAATAAATCTAAGTGATAAGGGCAGTCATGATGGTCAATCAATGGATGTTGCTGAGGCCCTTACAACTTTGAAGAAACAAACAGGTTTTGATACGTCCTTAGTCTCTCCCACCAACTTAAATTTATCATTTACAGCTATGTTGAGAGAAGTTACACAAGACGCTGAGGGAAGATATTTGAGCGTTGACAAGGAAAATTTGGACGCTGATAGAAGTATTTTGGGCGCTGATAGGACAAATTTGGGTGTTGACAGACCTGCACATGAAGGTGATGTATCCCAGTCATCATCTATCATCAAGGAGGTTTCTACTCAGGTATTACCATCTACCTTACCAACCATTGCACCATCAGATAAGGGTAAGGGTATAATGGAAGAGGAGATTGTTCCAAAGGATGCAGCTCAAGTTGAATTTGATAGAAGATTGGCAGCACAAATCATGGAACAGGATGAAAAGGAAAAGTCACCATTTGTTGTGACTTCAGAAGAAGAAAGTGATGGAGCTAGCTCAGACTCAAGTGTGATGATTATAGAACCAGAAAGGCTTGAGTATGGTGATGAGTTTGCTAGGGAAAAGTTGAGAGAATTGAAATTGCAGGTTGACTTTGACATGCCAGAGGTGGTTCAAATGTACAATGCTTGGGAAGAAAGATGCATGGATAATCCAGACTTGACCATTTCATATCAAATATGGGGTTTGGAGCTTCTTCTTAGAGTTCAGAAGGATTGTCAGGTAATTTTGAAACACAAGGCAAGCAATATTCTCTCAGAGTTGAAAAGGGATAGAAGGGAGCTCTACTTTATGTTGCTCAGATGTCATGGAGTTGGATGGACATATCAGAAGTTGAACGCTTTGACATTTGATGAGTTGGAAAACAGGGCTTATCCCATTTGGGTGAGAGTGCAGGAAGCAAACACTCTCAGACTTCTTTCAGATGAAAGAAAGGAGGAACTTGCAGAAGAAATGGAAATCAAGAAAGCTATGATTGTTCCCTGGTCAGTGAAGAGGGGAATTTCATTTGAGTTTCCAAAAGATATGGATCCACTATATCCAAGTGAAGCAGTTATAAGAAAGAGCCTCAAGCTCTCCCCTTTAGAAGCTTCAGATATGGTGCAAGTGTTACCATTAGATTCTAGGAACCCAATTATGAGCTATGAAGAAGATGAATGTGGGTTCTGGAAGATTGGTAGATTTGGCAAGGAGGTACACACTTTTACCACTCTCATATCTTTGTTTGCAAGTTGTGATAGAGAAGACTTGGTGGACCTTTGGAGGTTGCTGGAGACCAAGTATGAGGCTGAAGCACCAACTTCAGCCAATGGAATAAAACTTTGGACCACATTCAAAAGAATGTGTGGGCCAAAAGATGAGGATCCTGCAATTTGGAAGGATCTTGAAGATGACCTCAGTGGTCTTCAATGGAGGTTATATACAGCTGCTGGTGTATACCATTTGAGCTCTACAAAGTTTACTAAGTATTTACTTGTGGATGCTCAGTATTTCATATCCAAGGCTATTTTGGAGAAGATGAAAGACACTCAGCTGGAAATAGATTATTCAAGTGACGTGGCAAAAGATTTGATCAGATTTATTCATTACCAATATGAGAAGGTTTGTAAGATTCCTCCTAGTCCTTAATGCTTATTCAAAAACTTGATCATAAGAGTGGATATCAAGTTTAGGGGAGGATTGTTGGGAATAAATTAAGGCCAGATCACTTGAGCGCTGACAAGAACAAATCAAGCGTTGACAAGAACAAAACAAGCGCTGACAGCTCAAGCGTTGACAAGTTAAAGTCAAGCGTTGACACATTGAAGACAAGCACTGATGGAAGATATATTCTACGCGTGTATTATATTCTAGAATACTTCTAGTAAAGATAGGAACAACAATGTATTTTCTATATTTATCTTTACCTAGAATAGTTGATACGTAGATTATTGTACAAGGCTTCTTATGTCTATAAAAGAAGGCCTTTAGGTTAATGTTTAATATAAGTTTCATATAAGTTTTCATTCGTAAACATCTTTCATTGTAAGCAAGTTCGATATTAATAATCAAAGTGAAAGTTTGTTTACATCTTGTGTGTTCTTGTTTAAGTGTTAGATTCCGCATAACACTTAGATTCATAAAGCATATACAAAGGTTTCTCTACGTGTATTACTTGATCTAATCTCGTATACACAAAGCTAATCGATCTAAGTTTGGGATCAACAAGTGGTATCAGAGCTTGTTGAGGAACTTTTGATCTTAAAGAACACCAGAACCCTAAAATCACCAAAACCCTAAATTATATTAAAAGTCTTGGTGAGGCATGGAAGATTGAGGCAAGATCTATTCTTGCCAACAATACTTACAAGAGCTCCTCGTTTGATGACATCTACAACAAACTAAGACTGTTGGAAGATGAAACTCTTTTAGAGCATGGAAGCAAATCTACCACCAGCAACATGGCCTTCTTCTCTCATAGTGAAGGTCAATTCAATCAGAAGGACTCTTATATGCATCCAGTTACTGGATCATCATATGTCAGCGCTGGAACAAGTCCTGCCAACGTCTCCTATTCAGACGCTGACACATTCAAGAATGACTCCCCAAGAGTTAAACCTGCTGGTTTGGATTTGGATACTGTTTGTGCTTACATTGCTTCTTTGCCCAATGGTTCAGTGATTACATATGAGGACCTTGAGCAGATAAGTGATGAGCACTTGGAAGAGATGGACATCAAGTGGAACATGGCTCTTGCTAGTATAAGAGCAAATAGGTGGAACAGAAGGTTTAAAAAGAAGATGACCTTCAATGCTAAAGACACAGTTGGATTTGATAAATCCAAAGTTGAATGCTACAACTGTCATCGTATGGGGAACTTCATGAGGGAATGCAGATCTCCTAGAAGATCTGATGCTGGTAAACCCTCAAGTCAGGTTGTTAAAGCTCAGGATTCCAAAGCTATGGTTGCAGTTAAAGGAATTGATGGTATAGGATGGGATTGGAGCTATCTGGCTAAGAATGTTGAAGAGGATAAAGCTTTAGTTGCTGATATTGAAGAAGAAGAGCATGTTGAATATGCTCTCATGGCACACTCCTCTTCTTCATCTGATAATGAGGTATATGATGATGCTTTTTGTAGCAAAGGTTGTAGGTTAAATACTGAAAGGCTTAACAAAGAGGTGTTAAAACTAAAAGATGATATGAGTACTGAAAGATGTAAATTGTCTAATTACCAACTAGCTCTTACTGAAACTGAGAAAACCGTTTCTGAATACAAGAAAATGGAATTTGACTTAAAAGATAAGATCAATATCTTAAAACATGAGTTAGAGGGTAGTATGGATATTAGAAACATCATGGAAAGGGTTAATGGTTAATTACAGGCTAAGTTAGATGAGGCCATTAAGAATAAAGATAATGTTGGCCTCAAAATTCAAAGATTTGATAGAGCCACTCAAACCCTAGGAGACTGTGTAGCTAAACAAAGGGATCCTAAGGACATGACTGGGATTGGGATGAATGATTACTCTTTGGTTCCACCACTAGCTGGTGACTTCTATGGTGTCCAACAAAGGGACTTATCTTGGACTGGTTTGCCAGAGCTCCAAGAGGAGGAATTCATTCCTCCACCAAGAGTTGTCACTCCAGTGGAAGAGTATCAACAAAAATTGACTGACCTAAATGAGTGGAAGAAAGCTAACCCCACTTTATTTGTTAAGGGTGGTTTGCTATGTGAAATTCCAAATGAGTCTACACCCATTAAGGTTACTAACCCAATCACTAGTAAAGTTGTTGACCTAGGCTCAAACACTGTTAGAAGACCTAGCATTAAATATGCAGAGATGTATATGAATACTAGGTCACCCAAGAGTCAAGTTAGCAATCATGGAACAGGCTTCTTTCCTTCTAGACCTAAGGTTGTGTCTAGAAAATCTTGTTACACTTGTGGTAGCTTTTCACACCTGGCTTACAAGTGTGTCAACGCTCCTAAAGCCAGCGCTGACAGGAATAATTTCAGCGCTGACAGGAACAAAGTCAACGTTGTTAGAAAGTCAAACGTTGTCAGACCCAAACCTTGTGTGCAGCAAAGTCCACAAGTGATTAGACCTGCCCCATTCTTTTCTAGAAGGTCTAACACTCATGGACAAAGACCATTTCAAAAGACAAACACCTGGTCAAATAGGCAATGGGTTTCTGTAGTAAACCCTAGGTTCAACGCTGACAAGGGTAATTTCAGCGTTGACAGGACAAATTCTAACGCTGACAGAAACGTGACTAGAGCTAAATATATGCAACCACAAGGTAGGAGGTCTAAAGCTTCTTCAAGCTTAACATGGAGTTCCAAGAAAGATCAAAACCCTAATGATAATGGGATTTCAATGACTTGCAATAGATTTAATTACATTTCAAAGGTCATTACAAAACCTATTGGGATTAACTGGGTATTTCATCCTAAAAAGGATGAGAATGGGGTTGTTGTGAGAACTAAGTCTGTTCTTATTGAACAACCAGATGAATCCAAGTCTTTTGAGACTTGGGTTCCCAAAGAAAACTAATTTGTTTTCTTTATGTGCAGGGCATTCAAAGACAGATCAATGATTATGGATATTGGGATAGTGGATGCTCAAGGCACATGACAGGGAAGGAAGACTATCTGACGAATTTCACCCCTATTAAAGATGGTGATAAGGTATACTTTGGAGGTGGATATTGTTGATCCCAAAATCGTTAGACTCAAACAGTAAAAACCGTTTTATCTAGGTTGTCAATTGTACATGTGATGAACACAGCGGAATTGCACAATTAACATGAACAAGATATTTAACAAAGATGAAAGATTCCCAAAGAGAGTTTGTATTATTTGATTAACACAAACTACTCTAGGTGTGTGTACATTGAATCCCACACCTAGAGATCAAACAAGCAGTAGGTTACATTTTTTGTATTGGAAGTGATAAATGAAACCTACGTCTGGTGGTTCCTTTTATAGATTAAGGAAACCAGGAATACATGGAAACTAAAGAAGATAATAATGACTAAATCAAAACAGAAATATTCATTCTTATCACTACTTTGACCAAATCTCCATCTTTTATTATATATGGCAGGGGGGACTCCAGCAGTGGGAACTCCAGCAGGGGAATCTTCAAGCAGTGGGATCTTGTACTAGCAGGGGTAACTCTCTTGTATTTCCTCCACCAGCTTGAACTCTTTCCTAATGCCATATTTGGTCCTTCTAGTTTCCATGGTGATTTGACTCATCAACTTTTGACCCAACAATCTTCCCCTAGTTGATGATGTCAAAACACTTCCCCTTAAGCATACAACATCAAGGATCAACAGGCTGAACATTCTTTGTAGACAACTTCCCATTTTTGACATGATCAAATAGGGGTCTTCTATGTGAACAACCTTGATTTTCAACTACTACTAACCAATATCATACATCAAACCCAAGTATTCTACTTTTCAAAATACCCTCCATGAAGCACATAGGAACACCCACCTAATAAAAAATGATTTTGAACAGTAGATACTCACACTAGTTGTAGTAATACCAATAAGCAGCAGCAAAAACCTTCACCTCATTGTTGTATGTGAATGACTAACACTTTATCAAATGAGCTTCCCCTAAAATTGTGCTAGTCATTGATGAATCTTCAATTCTGTAGGCTTTATGTAATGATTACATATGAAGAAAACTGATTATAACTTACTTGATGATGAAGAAGAATAACCCGAACTTGCATTTTATATCTTGTACTAACCACGTGACAAAGAGTCAGCATATACAAAATCCTCATGAAAATGAGACACTGAGCACGATAATGTAACTCCTTCAAGTGATAGAAAATATGTGCATAGAGTACTGATTGTGGTAAAATACACCCTTTAGGAAAAAGGCGTAAACGCGGTAAGTATTGAACAAATGACTTTAGGAAAAATCAAGTGTTAATGACCCAATTAAGTTCGTTTCCCAAGGAGGTATATGTGTGTGACTAAGATGTACAAGATTTGAGATTAATATTTGGTTTAGAAGGGGATTAGAAGAGAAAATGACGAAGACGTAAAAATAAAAATTAACAAAAAATCACTATTAGAAAGTTAAAACGTAGAAGCTTAAAAACCACAAAAATAAAAATAAATTCTAAAATACTAAAAATTCACCAAAATTCAAAAATAATAAACTAAGAGTTTACCAATTATCAAAACTTTTTCAAACCTTTTAAATAATTAAATATTCAATTTTTAAATGCTAATTAAAGCCCTAAAAATCAAATAAATTATCAAAAAGCCCAAATAAAGATTTTTCAATTGATAAACCTCTTAAATGACCTAAAAAGATTAAAGACTATTTTTATAAATTTTAAAACTAATAAAAATTATTTTAAAATGATTTAAAAACTATTAAAACTTAAAATAATTATAAAAATTAATCTATAAGTGAGAAAATTATTCTAAAAGTTGCTAAATTCCTATTTTAATGTATTAAACCTAAGAAAAATGTAAAAAGTTGGAAAATGTGAAATTTTAAAAATAATATTAAAATAATAATAAAATAATATTAAAAATCCAAAAATTAAAAAATTCTAAAAACTTGCAAACTAGTTTATTTTAACCTAAATAATCAGAAAATCAAAGTGAAATTACCAGAATACCCCTAATGGGCCCTCAAATGGGCCAATTCCAAAAACAGTCAACCTAAATGGGCTTTTGGGCCCAAAAAGTCAAACTTGGCCCAATTGACTTGGAAAAGCCCTATCTGACTTAAAATTTAATTCTAAGAACAAAACTCTAAAGGACCAAAAGCTGAAAATGTGCTTATCACAGCTTATTGAACACAAAGCTTATTCTTATTGGGCTTTTCAGCCCATTAAGCCATAAGCTAATGCCATAAGCTCTAGTTTGACACACAACCCTCTTTTAGGATGCTTAAGAGATCTGTCAAAAGAAATTTCCAATAAGCACACTCAATAAGCCAGAAAATAGAAAAGCAAAAATCCACAAAACGACAAAATAGTCGTTTTTGAGAAATAATGCACCTCAGGACTTGATTCAACTTGAAAAAGCTTTCAAATGGACTCAATAAGCAATATCAATCAACAAAAATCCAATAAGCACAAGAAATAAGCCAGAATAAGCACAAATGAACTTATGTAAAAGTCAAAGGACTTGGTTTTCTAGTCAAACCTAAAAGTCAACCACCCAAATGCTCCAGTATGAACAAATGGGTCAAAATATGAGCACCTATTACAAAATCAAAGTTGTTGCTGGTTAAAATAAGCTATTATAGCTTATTGATAAGCTGACACCAAAATTGCACTAGCAGTGGTAACCAGCAGGGGAAAGGAGTTCCCACTGCTTTGACTATTTGACCAAGCTTTTATGAGAGTTCTAGTTTGATTCAATTGGAAACAAAGGCACCCTTGTGATCAGTGAACCACAAGGAGTCAATAGCAACAATAAAATCACAAAATGATCCACCCAATAAGCCACAATAAGCCAAACAGTCCACAGATATGCTCCAGATATGCAAATAAGCAGTTAAGCACTTAATAAGCAAATTTAAGCAAAATAAGCCAACCAAACTTAACCAGATGCATACACAAGCTATGTAAACTAACAATAAACACAAAGCAACACGAATCAAACACTGAATCAAACTAAATAGCAAGATCAAAGCACTAGAAGTTACTGATGAACAAAGAACAATATGCAGAAACAGTTTGCTGATATACTTGACACTTGATCCAATTTCAAGCCTCTACCCTGGTGTGATTAACTATGATTTAGCACTTGTTACCCTTAACCTATGCTTAGATCTAGGTGTCCTCAAAATCCTAGCCAATATTACCAAGTTATGAAGATTTTATAGCCAATCTATGAATCAATGTGTTCAAAGCCTCAAAACCTGCAAACAGATGAACATATGCTCCCAAATAACAGATACCAATACTTGCATACAACACACAAGCACTTAACAAACCTCAAATCCAACTTATGTAGTAATCCCAAACACCCCTTAAAAACTTGATTTCACAAATTTTCAAAGACTTATGAAGATTCAACCCACAAATCAGATCAGTAACACCTCATTAACATCAAACAAAGCCAAATCAACAATAAACAACCACAATGACACAGATTCAAGCATAAATCCACAAAAATCACAAATATTCAGAAACTTAAAGAGAAAATGAAAAGGGGAGAAGGTGCAAACCTCCAAGACCTACATCTAGGCCCTGGATTGTTTGAGCTGAGGTACTAGCAAAACAAGTACCAGCTTCCAATGCTGCTAAGATGAACAAACACAAAGTGAGATCAAAAATAATGCCAACTTTCTGATTTTTGATGCACAAGCTTTATCACTTAAAACCTTGCCTCAAAAACCTTCAAACAAGATAATGGAACTCAGATTTTAGCTTCTCAAACACCAAACTTTTATAAATAACAGATTAGAACTCAAAATTTTAAGAAATTCAAACTTTATTTCATAAAAAGGAATTACAAAGATTAAAAGCTAAAATCTGGAACAAAGGGACTCTCACATGTTGAGGTCTCCTTTTATAGGCAAATTCCTGGCTAAACACTATTCACAAACCCTAGAAGTGAAATTCCCTAAATGCCCTAAGTCCTTCTAGACATTTTGGTGGAATGAGCTGTTCAAATTCATCTTGGACGTTCATTTCAGCTTTGATATGAAGCAATGATCCTTGGCTGTTGATTTGGCCACGTCATTTTACTTGAAGGCCAAGTTGTGTTTTCATTGGCTGAGAATGTTGAGTGTGGGGTCCAAGGAGTAGTGGGAGTGAGGGTTTTGTGTGTGGGATTCGTTTCTGCATGTGTGAATCACACGTGGGTGTGGGTAATTTTGATTTACCCTTTGTTTTAAGTGATGGTAAAACTGGGTGGATGAAGGTGAATAGTAAGTTGTTTGATCCGTTTTTGTAGGAGTGTTATGTTGTTTGGCGCAATATTGTGTTTAAATGTTTCATTTGCACAACATTAGCCCTTCCTTTTCCTTTCTCTTGTCTTTTGTGTTTAAAACCCATCAACGTCCAAATCCTTTGTATCAACGTTTCATAACTTGTCATTTTTGGCACAAACTTTCCAAAAAGGGTTTCAAGGGTTAATTTTGGACTTTTTGCATATTTGAAGGACTGATCTTGGACAATGTTGATCTTCAAAGGTCTTCATTGTATTTTTGACTTCACGAGGGACCATTGTTGGCAATTTGATTTGTTGAGGGACTAAACTTGCCAATTCCTCAAAGTTGAGGGACCTTTTGTGTAATTTTGACAAACTTAAGGGACCAAACTTGTAATTATGAATATAAAAGGGTTTTAAGTGTCAATTCTTCAATAAATGAGGATCAATCTTGTTTGTCTTCAAGTCTTCAAGGGTATTTGTTTGAGAATTCCATGATTAGGGCCCGGTTCTTTGTACGGCTTCGTTTCTCGTGTCCGTTTTTCCTTGTAACTTGTGATCTTTTGTCTTTTTCACGATATCCATACCTAAAATACACAAGTAAACAAACACAAACATATATATGGTATTTTATGACATTTTAATGCATTTAAAGCCCGAAAAGAACGATGAGATCATGTATAAATGCCATCTCATCACTCCCCCATACTAAGCCATTGCCGTGCCCTCACACAATGCTAGAATAAAGTATCTAAGCATCACCAAAGTTCAATTTTATTAACCTTTATTGAAGAGTAAAAGACTTGCAACATACTACGATGATGTGAAAAGACATAATGTATGATTTTCATCACAAAAAGTGACTTTTAGGGTCAAAGAACAGAAACAAGTTAATGTCCCTTAGGGTAAACTTCGTCATCCTTGATTGTCATACATTCCATGCTAAGTGCAAAAACAAGATCATTGTTGGTACAAGTCACAATGCTAACACTACTCATACGTCCAAATTGTGTAATACTTTTTCTCCCCGCAATCCTAGTTATTATAAAAGGAAATGGGTTACTAGCATTTTTTATCTATTTGTCATGGATCACAAGTGATTCATATTGACTTATTTGAGTAGTTATTAGTCCGAAAGCAAAGTAGCACGATTTGATCAATAGTTAGCCGAAGGACAAAATCTTTTAAAACGGTTTCTCGTGTATCTCCTTAAGTTCATATCTTGGCATAACTCGTTTCACGATTTGAGACCTTTCTCGGACCGATATTTGGCATGTACTTCATACTTCAAATCTTGGGAAGACGTTCTTGAAATTATGGTCTTCTCTTCATATATTTGGAATTTCTTCACTTGACGTTTTTGAGAGATTCTTCATATTGGACCACGACTTCATCATTTTTCTTCAATCTTTACTTTGGATTTTGATATACAACGATCCGCCTCCTTTTCGGACTTGGATATTTTTATCCTCATACCTTGTTAGGGTCTTTTTGGATAGAATTTCTCCATTCTTTAGGGGAGTAATTGCTTCTCGTCGTGTGTCTCGATCCTTCATATTGATTTATGAATAATGATACTTCACATCATCTTGGATCTTTAGCAAAAATAGAGCTCCTCATGCCTTGTTAGGGCCTTTTTGGATGATCGCCAATCTTCGCGTCCCGCTTCAATAAGTTATGCCTTGGCTATGAACTCTATTCAACCCCGAGCAACTTTTAAACGATCTTGCGCTAGAGGCTAAGTAACCTTTCAAATCGTACGACCTTACTAATTGCAATTATGATTTATTCCTAATGCATTGATCTTATGGGAAGAAAAAGCCACAATTAAAAACATATGAGTTTTTGAAAGAACACATTCATGTTCTACGTTTAGCATGATCACTTGTCTAACTCTATCATTTCTTGTTCTTCACTATATAAAGACCTCTAACTAAAGAGACTCGTGAATACTTAGCCATGCAAGTCAAAACTAAGCCAAATTTGGATTAGCTTTCATTAAGACTATATCAAATCAAAGTTTTGGGTTTTCAAGCCACCTATAGGATCTTGCACTTTCTTGGACTTTTTCAAGTTTAGAGAATGCGTTTTAAAGTTCCCTTGATAAATGACTTTCTAGAATCAATTATAGGAACTTGCGAAAAGTTCTTGTTCTTAACCCGAATGAATTAAGACTTTCGCGTTTTAAAGCTCCCTATATAAAAGTCTAGCAAAACTTGAATTGAGCGGGTTAAGGAATGTAAATGGCTCCAAATGCCCATCAAGTCAAAAATTAACTCTTATTCTACCCAACGGAAAATATACATTCGTGTCTTAAAAACACTTATGAAAACTAAGAAATTTTTTTAAAATTTGGCCAATTTTAGCCTTATTATTGAAAATTGGAAAAAATTGGAAAGCGTGAGGGCGTAGCAAAGCAAGTACCTATTCACCCCCCCATACTAAAAGTAAACATTGTTCTCAATGTTTCGAGTCTAAAGGTGGAGCACCCCCATACTAGAGACGAAGAGTCAAATGCTTAGGATCTAGCATGGAAAGGGTGATCAACAATATATCTAAAGCCGTTTATTAAGTATGCTAAAAGATAATTGTTAGAACAATAAAGGATATGTCATGGAATCGTGAAAAACTTCTTCAAACGAACGATGGAGGCTCACGTAGACGAACACGAGAGTCTTCAATCGTAGACGATGATGATGATCTAGATAACACAATCACAAACAACCACGAGACAACGAGTTGAAAGGGTACAAGTCCCCTTATTAGTGAAATAGTGAGCATAAAAGATAAGCATGGGATCTCCCCCACGAGGCACCTCGTTTTTGATTACCGAGTCATGAGCTCGACTCGATCCCCTCAATGCTAATTATCATTAGGGAAGGTGTCTTGGTCGGGGGAAACCATTGAAGGAATTTCCCCACCAAAGTAGTGCTTAAGCCTATGTCCATTCACCTTGAAATTAGGACCATCATCTTGAGCTAGCTCAATGGTCCCATATGGAAACACTTGTGTAATGGTGAACGGACCCGACCAACGAGATTTCAATTTCCCGGAAAATATCTTAAGACGAGAGTTAAAAAGCAACACTTGATCACCAACGTTAAAAACCAGGTTTTTAATCTTTGAATCATGAAACTTTTTAGTCTTTTCTTTAAAAATTAATGAATTTTCATAAGCATTATCTCTTAATTCATCCAATTCATTCAATTGTATTTTCCGGTGATCTCCCGCGGTCTTCAAGTCAAAATTAGCATGCTTAAGGGCCCAATATGCCTTATGTTCCAACTCAATGGGCAAATGACAATTCTTCCCATAGACCAACTTATAAGGAGTGCAACCGATAGGTGTCTTATAAGCGGTCCTAAAGGCCCATAAAGCGTCATCGAGTTTGTCGGACCATGAAGCACGGTTTTCTCCAATTGACCTTTCTAAAATCCTCTTCAAAGCTCGGTTCAAAACCTCGACTTGCCCACTCGTTTTCGGGTGATAAGCCGTAGAAAGACGATGTGTAACCCCATATTTCTTTAGAACCTTTTCGAATTGGTCATTACAAAAATGGGTTCCATGATCGCTTATAATAGCACGAGGGGTTCCGAACCGAGAGAATAGTTGCTTCAAAAACTTCAATACCACACGAGCATCATTAGTAGGTAAAGCCTTAGCTTCCACCCACTTAGAAAGGTAGTCCACCGCGACGAGGATATATTTGTTGCCATGAGACGATGGGAACGGCCCCATAAAATCTATTCCCCATATGTAGAAAATCTCACACACTTGAATTATGTTTTGCGGCATTTCATCACGTTGAGATGATTTTCCTTGACGTTGGCACGAATCACACGACTTCACAAGTGCGTGTGCATCACGATAGATAGAAGGCCAAAAGAAACCGGCATCGAACACTTTCTTAGCCGTGAGATTAGCACCGTGGTGACCACCCGTGGGTCCCTCGTGACAAGCTCTAAGGATATTAGAAGCTTCGGCACCAAACACACAACGTCGAACGAGTTGATCCGCACAAATCCGAAAGAGATAAGGGTCGTCCCAAAAATAGAACTTGACGTCACGAAAGAATTTTCGTTTTTGTTGTGTCGTCATACCCTTGATTATGAAATTGCCCGCATGGTAATTTGCAATGTCGGCAAACCATGGGGTTGTGTCTTTAGAATTCACTACACCGAGAGTCTCAAGAAGAAATGTTTCGGTAATTTCCTTGTTCTCGAAAACATCTTTGTGAGGATCTTCAAGACGAGAGAGATGATCGGCCGCTAGATTCTCGGCTCCTTTTTTGTCAAGCACGGTGACATCAAATTCTTGGAGGAGGAGCATCCAACGAAGCAATCTCGGCTTAGCATCTTGCTTAGCTAAGAGATACTTGATAGCCGAATGGTCGGTATACACGATGCTTTTAGTCAAGACGAGATAAGGTCGGAATTTCTCAAAAGCATAGACCACGGCAAGGAATTCCTTTTCCGTTGTGGTGTACTTTAATTGAGCCTCGTTCATCGTCTTACTAGCATATTGGATAGGACGAAAATGCTTGTCATAACGTTGCCCTAAGACGGCCCCTATAGCATAATCACTTGCATCGCACATGATTTCAAAGGGTAATTCCCAATTAGGAGCAACAAGAATGGGAGCTTTGGTAAGTTTCCTTTTGAGAGTTTCGAAAGCCTTAACACAATCCTCATTAAAGTTAAAAGGAGCATCCTTCTCGAGAAGGTGTATCATAGGACGAGAAATCTTCAAAAAGTCCTTGTTGAAACGACAATAAAAGCCCGCGTGGCCTAGGAAACTCCTAACTCTCTTAACGGTTTTGGGATGAGGTAACTTGGCGATGACGTCTACCTTAGCTTTATCAACCTCAATCCCCGCCTTCGACACCTTATGTCCTAAGACGATTCCTTGTTTACACATGAAATGACATTTCTCCCAATTAAGCACAAGATTGGTTTCTTCACAACGTTTTAACATTTGTTCGAGATTAGATAAACATGACGTGAACGAATTACCAAACACCGAGAAGTCATCCATAAACACTTCCATCGACTTCTCGATCATATCGTGAAAAATCGCCATCATACACCGTTGAAACGTACCGGGTGCATTACAAAGTCCGAAAGGCATCCTACGATAAGCAAACGTTCCATAAGGACACGTAAACTAGTCTTCTCTTGATCACGAGGGTCGATAGGGATTTGAAAGTAACCGGAAAAACCATCTAAAAAGCAATAGAATTCATTTCCCGCAAGTCGCTCCAACATTTGATCCATGAAGGGCAAAGGAAAGTGGTCTTTACGAGTGGCGTCATTTAACTTTCGGTAGTCAATACACACCCTCCAACCGGTCGCAACACGAGTGGGAATTAACTCGTTGTTTTCATTAGGCACAACGGTCATTCCTCCCTTTTTAGGGACACAATGGATAGGGCTCACCCATGGGCTATCGGATATAGGATAAATCATTCCCGCGTCAAGGAGTTTAAGGACCTCCTTTCTAATGACATCGTGAATTTTGGGATTCACCCTTATTTGATTTTGAATTGCGGGTTTGTAGTCCTCCTCCATTAAAATCTTGTGAGTACAAAATTTTGGGTCAATACCCTTAATGTCGGATATTTTCCACGCAATTGCCCCTTTATGGGCCTTAAGAACTTTCAAGAGCTCGGTTTTTTCATTATTAGCAAGTCCTTTTGCAATAATAACCGGCAACTTGTCATCACCTTCCAAGAATGCGTATTCAAGGTGAGAAGGAAGATCTTTCAATTCAAGGATAGGTGGTTCCTCGATTGAAGATTTTGGTTCAACACTCATACTTCCATCGGCGAAAGAAATGGTGGAATAGAAGTATCATCACTAATCAACACCTCATCTTCATTGTCGATTTCATTTGAAGTGAAATCGCCTCCTTGGAATGGAGTGAGATTTGGTGTGGAATTAGCAAGAATCGGATCCAAAATAGTGGGATTGCCACTTGACGAGCTATCGGAAAAACCTAACACTTCTTGTGAAAACTCATCGCAAACCACATCAACGATGTCAATGTGATTGATGGTAGTGATTGCATAAACATGAGAAGGTTTCGAGTTTTGAGTAGCGTTTATAACAAGTTCCTCTTCGTTGAATCTCAAAGTGATAGTTCTCGCATGAACATCGATAAGCGATCTCGAAGTGTCTAAAAATGAACGACCTAAAATTAGAGGAACTTGAGGATCCGCGGGGATGTCAACTACTATAAAATCAACGGGATAGTAGAACTTCCCCACTTTCACGAAAACATCTTCGGCTACTCCACATGCCATAATCATAGAATGATCGGCCATCTCGATGGACATGTTCGAAGGAATGAGAGCCGGAAGCGAAAGCGATTTCTAAATGGAAAATGGCATCAAATTAATGCTCGCACCAAGATCGGCCAAGGCGAGGCATTCTTTCATATCTTGTATGTCACAAGGAATGAGAAACTTTCCGGGATCACCAACTTTTTCCGGTATGCGGTTAAGATAAACCGAAGAACAATTAGCAAGCTTTGAAAGCTTTTCCTTATCGCTCATCATACTTTTAAAAGTGGAAGCGAAACGAGGCATATATAACAACGTGTCGGCTAAACTCACATCAAAATGCACTTGTTGAAACATTTTTATAAAAGGCTCGATTTGTTGTTTGTTACGTTCTTGCATTTTCTCTTTGTTTCGTCTCGAAGGGTAGGGTAAAGGTGGTGTGGGTTGGTCATTAGGCAACGGCCTTGGAAACTCGGGTTCCACAATTGGTATTGGTTCAACCGTAGGTGTGGTATGAGCGGTACTTCGTGGGATTGTAATGTGCTCCTTTTCGACCATCACCTCGGGTTCTTTCTCGATTTCCTTCTACTTAGAAGTACTTGGACGAGAGATTGGTTCCTTGAAAGTTTTACCACTTCGTGTAGTAATAACCTTCATTTCTCCCTTCGGGTTTGCAATGGTATCACTAGGAAGACCACCCGAGGAAGAGGGTTTACACATGATTGCTTCAAACATCTTAGCCATTCGGTCCTCAAATTTTGATTGCCTAGCATCCGCTTTTAATAACTCTTGCTTAATCTCATGTTGTCCTAATTCCATCTTTTGTTGATTTTGTTGTAGACGTTGGACATTTCCTTCCATTTTGTTTGCATGAGTTTTAAGTTCATTAGCAAGTTCATTTTTTAGCTCGTTTTTCAACTCGGATCTTAAGCTAATCATCTCACGTTGCATGTTATCAAATTTAGCATCATTTGCTTTTGCATAATCCAAAAATTCTCCTTGCAAATTTTTAGTGTGAGCATTTTGAAAACCTTGTGTAGTGTTTTGAAAATCACGGTTTTGATTTTGATTAGAAATTTGTCCATTCCCACTTTGATAATTCCCTTTGTTGTAATTGCGTGTGTTGCCTTGGTAATTACCTTGGTTGTTGTTTCGATAATTGTTAACATTTTGGTTTGGTGGAGCTTGATTTTGGCGGGAACCTTGACAGTTTTGGTTATAAGTTCCCGTGGCTACATAAGCACTCGAAGTGTTACCATCCGCGGTAATGCACTCGGAAAGATCATGAGCTCCCCCACAAGATAAACAACTCTTAGCAACCGCTTTAACCGAAGCGGAATTGGAAGCTTCTTGAGCCTTCCAATGGGACATTAGATTAGCAAATCTATAAAAAAACCGATTTTCCTCATTAGCTTCATCATGTAAGGCGTTAATGCTACGAGACGATTGTGATGAAGATGACGAACCCATATTGGCAACACTCGGTGTGTTACGAGGGTTATAAACCTTAGATCTATTTTCAATGATTTGTAAAGCCTCATTTGTCGTCTTGCACAAAAAATTACCACCCGCGGCGGCATTCAAATAATCTGTTCATGATCATTAAGCCCATTATAAAAAGTATCCACTTGATGCAATTCCGTAAAATCATGGTGTGGACATTCATGTAACATTTCTTTAAATCGTTCCCATGCCATTGAAAAACTTTCATTATTTCTTTGCACAAATCGTGAAATATTATTTTTCAAGTGTGTTGTTTTAGATGGTGGAAAAAACTTGTTCACAAACTTAGAAACGAGATCGGCCCATGTCAAAATCGAATTTGGCGGTTCTTTCTCGAGCCAAATTTTTGCGGGTCCATCCAACGAGTATGGAAACAACATCATCTTAATGGCGTCATGTGGAACATCCTTAAACTTGCTAGTGGCGGTGAGACGGTTGAAATTCCTAATATGGTAATGCGGGTTGTCTTTCTCATGACCTCTAAACTTATTTGCTTGCAACATCGACATTAAACCCGTCTTAATTTCGAAATTCTCCGCAAGGATGGCGGGAATCACAATAGCCTCTCCAAAACCCTCGGTGGGTGCTTGTAGCAACTCCATCATAGTACGATTAGCCATGACGACTTCTTGTTCTACAATAGGTTCAACAATTTGAGGTTCTTCAACAATCAACGTCTCTTGATTGGCTTGCTTTTGAAGTCGTTTACGAGCTCGTTTTGCTTGATTACGAGTGATCATAAACTTCACGAAGAATGGGAGGTGAGTAAAGAAGATTCTTTTTGGGTGTTTTTTCAATTTTCAATTTTTTTGTGTTTTTGATGATATTTAATTTTTTTTGGATTTTGGTGTATCTTCGTAGACAACAATCTACAAAATCTCTCCTCGAATCAAACTCTTGATTAAAGAAGCCTCAAAGGAATGAAAACGATCACGTGGAGTGAACGTCTTCGAATGACTTTAGAACTTTGGTGAAAACCAAATTGTTCAAGAGGGTTTAATCACAAAGAAAACCAAGCAAATATATTATACGTAATAATACTTTGGGCGGCAAAACCCTCGATTAGCCTTCAATCTCAAAATACTCACAAGCAAGCGGGGAAACGAGGCGGCGCGAAGCACTTAAGAGCCTTTTTCCTTAGGGTATATTTTATAATACCCGCCTTATACCCACCTTATAGTTTGTATTTTTCAAAAGCGAGCTTCACGAAAGTATTTATCTATTTTTGCCTTTTCTTTTCGTTTGAGATTCGAATACAATAATTAGGAGATCAAATCCTAATTAAGGTTGTGTTTTCATACTTTTGGAGATATTGTAAATTTATTGTGATACTTAATTCAATATAGTAATAATATTTGTACAAGAAAAACCAAGAAAACCGATAATACGTATTAGTAGAGTTCTACTAATACAAATACTATTTGGTTAATATTAAAAACAACAATGCAAATTAATCACGACACACCTCCCCGGCAGCGGCGCCAAAGTGATTGCATGTAAAATACACCCTTTAGGAAAAAGGCGTAAAAGCGGTAAGTATTGAACAAATGACTTTAGGAAAAATCAAGTGTTAATGACCCAATTAAGTTCGTTTCCCAAGGAGGTATATGTGTGTGACTAAGATGTACAAGATTTGAGATTAATATTTGGTTTAGAAGGGGATTAGAAGAGAAAATGACGAAGACGTAAAAATAAAAATTAACAAAAAATCACTATTAGAAAGTTAAAACGTAGAAGCTTAAAAACCACAAAAATAAAAATAAATTCTAAAAATTACCAAAAATTCACCAAAAATCAAAAATAATAAACTAAGAGTTTACCAATTATCAAAACTTTTTCAAACCTTTTAAATAATTAAATATTCAATTTTTAAATGCTAATTAAAGCCCTAAAAATCAAATAAATTATCAAAAAGCCCAAATAAAGATTTTTCAATTGATAAACCTCTTAAATGACCTAAAAAGATTAAAGACTATTTTTAGAAATTTTAAAACTAATAAAAATTATTTTAAAATGATTTAAAAACTATTAAAACTTAAAATAATTATAAAAATTTATCTATAAGTAAGAAAATTATTCTAAAAGTTGCTAAATTCCTATTTTAATGTATTTAACCTAAGAAAAATGTAAAAAGTTGGAAAATGTGAAATTTTAAAAATAATATTAAAATAATAATAAAATAATATTAAAAATCCAAAAATTATAAAAAAATTCAAAAAACTTGCAAACTAGTTTATTTTAACCTAAATAATCAGAAAATCAAAGTGAAATTACCAAAATACCCCTAATGGGCCCTCAAATGGGCCAATTCCAAAAACAGTCAACCTAAATGGGCTTTTGGGCCCAAAAAGTCAAACTTGGCCCAATTGACTTGGAAAAGCCCTATCTGACTTAAAATTTAATTCTAAGAACAAAACTCTAAAGGCCCAAAAGCTGAAAATGTGCTTATCACAGCTTATTGAACACAAAGCTTATTCTTATTAGGCTTTTCAGCCCATTAAGCCATAAGCTAATGCCATAAGCTCTAATTTGACACACAACCCTCTTTTAGGATGCTTAAGAGATCTGTCAAAAGAAATTTCCAATAAGCACACTCAATAAGCCAGAAAATAGAAAAGCAAAAATCCACAAAACGACAAAATAGTCGTTTTTGAGAAATAATGCACCTCAGGACTTGATTCAACTTGCAAAAGCTTTCAAATGGACTCAATAAGCAATATCAATCAACAAAAATCCAATAAGCACAAGAAATAAGCCAGAATAAGCACAAATGAACTTATGTAAAAGTCAAAGGACTTGGTTTTCTAGTCAAACCTAAAAGTCAACCACCCAAATGCTCCAGTATGAACAAATTGGTCAAAATATGAGCACCTATTACAAAATCAAAGTTGTTGCTGGTTAAAATAAGCTATTATAGCTTATTGATAAGCTGACACCAAAATTGCACTAGCAGTGGTAACCAGCAGGGGAAAGGAGTTCCCACTGCTTTGACTATTTGACCAAGCTTTTATGAGAGTTCTGGTTTGATTCAATTGGAAACAAAGGCACCCTTGTGATCAGTGAACCACAAGGAGTCAATAGCAACAATAAAATCACAAAATGATCCACCCAATAAGCCACAATAAGCCAAACAGTCCACAGATATGCTCCAGCTATGCAAATAAGCAGTTAAGCACTTAATAAGCAAATTTAAGCAAAATAAGCAAACCAAACTTAACCAGATGCATACACAAGCTATGTAAACTAACAATAAACACAAAGCAACAAGAATCAAACACTGAATCAAACTAAATAGCAAGATCAAAGCACTAGAAGTTACTGATGAACAAAGAACAATATGCAGAAACAGTTTGCTGATATACTTGACACTTGATCCAATTTCAAGCCTCAAATCCCTCTACCCTGGTGTGATTAACTATGATTTAGCACTTTTTACCCTTAACCAATGCTTAGATCTAGGTGTCCTTAAAATCCTAGCCAATATTACCAAGTTATGAAGATTTTATAGCCAATCTATGAATCAATGTGTTCAAAGCCTCAAAACCTGCAAACAGATGAACATATGCTCCCAAATAACAGATACCAATACTTGCATACAACACACAAGCACTTAACAGACCTCAAATCCAACTTATGCAGTAATCCCAAACACCCCTTAAAAACTTGATTTCACAAATTTTCAAAGACTTATGAAGATTCAACCCACAAATCAGATCAGTAACACCTCATTAACATCAAACAAAGCCAAATCAACAATAAACAACCACAATGACACAGATTCAAGCATAAATCCACAAAAATCACAAATATTCAGAAACTTAAAGAGAAAATGAAAAGGGAAGAAGGTGCAAACCTCCAAGACCTACATCCAGGCCCTGGATTGTTTGAGCTGAGGTACTAGCAAAACAAGTACCAGCTTCCAATGATGCTAAGATGAACAAACACAAAGTGAGATAAAAAATAATGCCAACTTTCTGATTTTTGATGCACAAGCTTTATCACTTAAAACCTTGCCTCAAAAACCTTCAAACAAGATAATGGAACTCAGATTTTAGCTTCTCAAACACCAAACTTTTATAAATAACAGATTAGAACTCAATATTTTAAGAAATTCAAACTTTATTTCATAAAAAGGAATTACAAAGATTAAAAGCTAAAATCTGGAACAAAGGGACTCTCACATGTTGAGGTCTCCTTTTATAGGCAAATGCTTGGCTAAACACTATTCACAAACCCTAGAAGTGAAATTCCCTAAATGCCCTAAGTCCTTCTAGACGTTTTGGTGGAATGAGCTGTTCAAATTCATCTTGGACGTTCATTTCAGCTTTGATATGAAGCAATGATCCTTGGCTGTTGATTTGGCCACGTCATTTTACTTGAAGGCCAAGTTGTGTTTTCATTGGCTGAGAATGTTGAGTGTGGGGTCCAAGGAGTAGTGGGAGTGAGGGTTTTGTGTGTGGGATTCGTTTCTGCATGTGTGAATCACACGTGGGTGTGGGTAATTTTGATTTACCCTTTGTTTTAAGTGATGGTAAAACTGGGTGGATGAAGGTGAATAGTAAGTTGTTTGATCCGTTTTTGTAGGAGTGTTATGTTGTTTGGCGCAATATTGTGTTTAAATGTTTCATTTGCACAACATTAGCCCTTCCTTTTCCTTTCTCTTGTCTTTTGTGTTTAAAACCCATCAGCGTCCAAATCCTTTGTATCAACGTTTCATCACTTGTCATTTTTGGCACAAACTTTCCAAAAAGGGTTTCAAGGGTTAATTTTTGACTTTTTGCATATTTGAAGGACTGATCTTGGACAATGTTGATCTTCAAAGGTCTTCATTGTATTTTTGACTTCATGAGGGACCATTGTTGGCAATTTGATTTGTTGAGGGACTAATCTTTCCAATTCCTCAAAGTTGAGGGACCTTTTGTGTAATTTTGACAAACTTAAGGGACCAAACTTGTAATTATGAATATAAAAGGGTTTTAAGTGTCAATTCTTCAATAAATGAGGATCAATCTTGTTTGTCTTCAAGTCTTCAAGGGTATTTGTTTGAGAATTCCATGATTAGGGCCCGGTTCTTTGTACGGCTTCGTTTCTCGTGTCCGTTTTTCCTTGTAACTTGTGATCTTTTGTCTTTTTCACGATATCCATACCTAAAATACACAAGTAAACAAAGACAAGCATATACATGGTATTTTATGACATTTTAATGCATTTAAAGCCCGAAAAGAACGATGAGATCATGTATAAATGCCATCTCATCAAGTACCATAAGAAAAATCACATATTCCTAGATCTTGTACCACTTCGTCACTAAGCGTTTAAGCATAAAACCCATACCCGCGAAAATATCCTTCATCTTCAAATAAATGATAAAAACTTTTCTTCGTAATCAATAAAATTAAATCAAGCCTTTATACCTTTAAACCAGTTGTTGTGAATATGCCAAACTCCAAAATACTGCTGTCCCAAAATTCATATCTGACAGCAGGGGGAACTTTCAAAAACAGTGGGAATCTATTAATGAAAGCAGGGGGAACTATTGAAGGCAGGGGATCGTGGCAGGGGCTTCTTTTAATGAAAGCAGGGGGAATATTTTTCAAAAGCAGGGGGAACTTTTAATGCCACTGTTTTTGTTATTAACTGTGCCAAACCCACACATATTGGGAATGAATTTATAACAGTGGAATAAATAACAAAAACAAAGACTATTAAAAATGAACCCTAATGTGAGAAAAATATATACCTGCTGTGAAATTTGTAGCCACACCCCATCATTCGCCCTCTGAAATTTGTAGCCGTCACATTCAATCAGTAGGATCAAATAAACATTAATAAATTAATGAATATTTAACCCACGTGAAACCCTTTAATTGTGTCAGTACCCACTTTTAACAATGGTCGAACCCCATATAATAACTTCACATGAGTTTCATTCATTGTGATGTGAGAACCATCACAGTAAGAGGACCCACACACGTTCCTTCTTTTTGGTATTCAGTTCGCACGTGAAAACCATCAGCCATTTGCTTTGACTCATGTCCCACATGATACTTTTTGTTCTTTGTTTCTTCTGCCGGCAACATTAAAAATATCAATAGTTCGTGTGAACACAAACTATGATTTACTTCGTGTCGCCCTCATGTGAACAACAGATTTTAACCAAATTTAATTATACACAGTGGGACCCCCCCTTCTTTAAACAATCAAACTCACACGCCCCTTTCTTTGGACCATTGCTCACGTCTCCTTATATTGCAGATGGGACAAAACCCATTTATAGCAGCTCAATCATTATATTATCACGACCCTAGTGTATTAACCTTTTATTCCCACGTGAATGGATCATGAGTAATTATCACTGAACCGCTGCTCCATGACCAATCATTATCATGTTATATCACACAAGGACCATTACATAGAGAGCTTCGAATGAAAACGTCAGCAGCATCATTTAATTTTATTATTTCTGGAATAGAAATAATGTATGAGCAGAATACACCAAACATGTCTTCACGGCATCAATAATTAATTACCTAGGGTTTTACCATAAACCCTAGATCTTCACAGCAACGAGCATGAAAAACATCTTATTCACCTAGATATCAAGAGCCACCGGCTCTGATACCACATGTTGATCCCAAAATCGTTAGACTCAAACAGTAAAAACCGTTTTATCTAGGTTGTCAATTGTACATGTGATGAACACAGCGGAATTTCACAATTAACATGAACAAGATATTTAACAAAGATGAAAGATTCCCAAAGAGAGTTTGTATTATTTAATTAACACAAACTACTCTAGGTGTGTGTACATTGAATCCCACACCTAGAGATCAAACAAGCAGTAGGTTACATTTTTTTGTATTGGAAGTGATAAATGAAACCTACGTCTGGTGGTTCCTTTTATACATTAAGGAAACCAGGAATACACGGAAACTAAATAAGATAATAATGACTAAATCAAAACAGAAATATTCATTCTTATCACTACTTTGACCAAATCTCCATCTTTTATTATATATGGCAGGGGGAACTCCAGCAGTGGGAACTCCAGCAGGGGAATCTTCAAGTAGTGGGATCTTGTACTAGCAGGGGTAACTCTCTTGTATTTCCTCCACCAGCTTGAACTCTTTCCTAATGCCATATTTGGTCCTTCTAGTTTCCATGGTGATTTGACTCATCAACTTTTGACCCAACAGATATGGAACTATCACAGGCAAAGGAACCCTTCTCACCAATAATCTGCGTTTTGAGAACGTCTTCCTGGTAAAAGAACTTGATTATAACCTGTTTAGTGTATCACAAGTTTGTGATAACAAAAATAAAGTTCTTTTTACTGATACTGAGTGTTTGGTGTTAAGCAAGGATTTTAAGATTCCTGATGAGAAATATATTGAGTATAGAACACCTAGGCATAAGGACATATATAATGTGAATTTAAATGGGATTAAAATGAATACCAATATGTCTTGTTTTTATGCTAAGGCCTCAGTAGATGAGAGTAATTTGTGGCACAGGAGACTAGGGCACATAAACTTTAAAAATATAAATAGACTTGTGAGGCTTGGTTTAGTTGATGGTTTGCCTGAGAAGGCCTTCCACAATGACCACTCTTGTGTTGCATGTCTTAAAGGCAAGCAGCACAAGGTCTCATTCAAGTCCAAACAGGTGCATACTAGTTCTAGACCTCTTCATATGCTTCACATGGACCTTTTTGGTCCAACAAATATAGAAAGTTTGAATGGTAAGTCATATTGCTTTGTTATCACAGATGACTTTTCTAGGTTTACTTGGACATTCTTTCTAGCCATGAAGAATGACACAGCTGATATTCTTATTGATTTTATCACTCAGATTGAGAAAAGGTCTGGCAATGAGGTTAAAATGCTTAGGAGTGATAATGGTGGAGAATTCAGGAATAAGAAGCTAGATGATTTTTGTGCCAGGAAAGGAATTACTAGGAAATTTAGCATTGCTAGAACCCCACAACAAAATGGGGTTGCTGAGAGGAAAAATAGAACCCTAATTGAAGCAGCCAGAACAATGTTGGCTGATGCTCACTTTCCTATAGCCTTTTGGGCTGAGGCTGTTAATACAGCTTGCTATGTGCAAAATAGAGCATTGGTTAACAAAATTCAGAATAAAACACCTTATGAGTTACTTTGGGGAAGAAAACCTAATATTGGTTTTCTCAGACCTTTTGGCTGTCATGTAGTAGTTTTGGATACTAGTGATGCCTTAGGGAAATTTAGTGCAAAAGGTGATGAGGGTTAGTTCATGGGGTATTCAGTCCAGAGCAAGGGTTATAGGGTTTATCTTAAAGAGGACAAACGTATTGTTGAAAGAGTACATGTTAGGTTTTTAGAGAATAAACCTAGTGATCCTGAAAGTGGTCCTAATTGGTTGTTTGATTTGGAACCCTTATCTAGAACTTTAAATTATATGCCTGTCACTAATCCAGACATTGTGAAGGTAACTTCAAATGTTGTGGAGGAACAAGCTGTTGATGTTTCAGGTACACAAGTTCATGAAAAGGTTGGATCACAAGCAGAAAAGACATCTCCTATTCAAGAATTTGTTACAATTCCCATTTGGACAGATGCTTTTGCTGCTGCTGCTGCTGGACAAGATAATGGTGGTTTCCAAATACCACCAGATACAAACATGCATGGTCCTTCAGGCGCTGACACAGACAAATCTAGCGCTCACAAGACCAATTCAGACGTTGATGGCTCAGACGTTGACAACAACATTTCAAGCGCTGTTAGCCCAGACGCTGACAACCAAGATTCAGACGTTGACAACACTTATGGGCATCTTTTCTCTTCCAGTTTTGAACAAGGTGGACCTTCCAATACACATGAAGAGGTTCACATTGATCAAAGAGAGTCTGATGAAGAAGATATTGGCAACATGGAGCGTGAGGTTGAGGACACCAGACTTTCTGAAGGAGGAGTTCTCACTTCCACAATGAAGAATCACCCCCATCCCAGATCATTGGTGATATTATGACTCCAGTTCAGACTAGAAGATCTCATCAAGGTCTTGGTGGGTTTATTGCCAATATACACAAGAAGGTTGATACCCCTCTTGTGCAAGCATGTTTGTTTGCATGTTTTCTGTCACAAGAAGAACCCAAGAAATTTGATGCTCTCAAAGAACCAAGTTGGGTGGAAGCAATGCAGGATGAGCTTCACCAATTTGCAATTCAGGATGTTTGGGAGCTGGTTGATTGTCCTAGATATGTCAGACCTATAGGGACAAGATGGGTTCTAAGGAACAAAAGAGATGAAAGAGGCATTGTGGTCAGAAACAAGGCAAGGTTAGTGGCTCAAGGTTATACACAAGAGGAGGGGATAGACTATGAGGAGGTCTTTTCACCAGTTGCAAGGATTGAAGCTATTAGGATTTTTCTAGCCTATGCCTCCTGCATGGGCTTCACAGTCTATCAAATGGATGTCATGAGTGCCTTTCTTTATGGCACCATTGTTGAGAAAGTATATGTAATGCAACCTCCTGGTTTTGAGGATCCAGAGCATCCAGATAAAGTGTATAGAGTCAAAAAGGCTATGTATAGCCTTCATCAGGCCCCTAGAGCATGGTATGGTACTTTGTCTACCTATTTGGTGGACAATGGATTCAAAAGGGGCACCATAGATCAGACACAATTTACAAAGAAGAAAGGCAAGGATGTGTTGCTTGTACAGGTCTATGTTGATGATATCATTTTTGGGTCTACTGATCCAAAGATGAGTGAGGATTTCTCCAAACTTATGACAGACAAATTCAAGATGAGTGCTATGGGGGAGATGAACTTCTTTCTTGGTTTACAAGTTCAGCAGAAAGAGGATGGTATCTTCATCTTCCAGGATAAATATGTTGCTGAGATCTTGAAGAAGTTTGGCTTTTCTCCACATGAAAAGAGGGCTACTACTCCTATGGATAGAGAACACCCTTGGGGAAAGATTGGAGATGGAAAAGATGTTGATGTCAGGCACTATAGATCCATGATTGGATCCTTGATGTATCTTACTGCCTCCAGACCTGACATCATGTTTGCTGAGTGTGCTTGTGCACGCCATCAAGTGACTCCCAAAGAATGTCAACTTTATGTTGTGAAGAGGATCTTTAGGTACCTAAGATGCTATCCTAGTCTTGGTTTGTGGTACCCAAAGGATTCACCATTGGAGCTGATTGCATATTCAGACAGTGATTATGGAGGTGATAAATTTGATAGGAAATCCACAACTGGTGGATGTCAGTTTCTTGGGAGCAGGTTGATATCTTGGCAATGCAAGAAACAAACAGTGGTGGCTAATTCTACGACTGAAGCAGAGTATGTGGCTGTAGCTGCATGTTGTGGCCAAGTTTTATGGATTCAGAACCAGCTGTTGGACTATGGGTATAATTTCATGCATACTAAGATATTTGTTGACAATAATAGTACTTTATGCATCATTAAGAATCCTGTACATCATTCTAAAACTAAACACATAGAAATTAGACACCATTTTATAAGAGATTGCTTTGAGAAAGGTTTAATACAACCAGATAGGGTTGACACTGAGGAAAATGTGTCAGATTTATTAACTAAACCTTTTGATGTTGGGAGATTTCAATACTTGGTAACAAGTATTGGAATGGTCAATCTCACATAATATGTGTTTTGGAGTCTTTTTGTAAAAGTATGTACAGGATGATGCATTATTATTGGTCTTATTGATGATTTAGATTTTCCACTATATTTTTCTAACACTGACAAAGGTTGCTTGAACGCTGGTAAGTGTTTTTGTAATGTTGTCAGCAATATAATTGTCTAACGCTGACAAAGCTTTCCTCAACGTTGTTATGTGTTATCGGGGCGTTGTCAGCAACAATGTTAGTTTTGTGGTTTTCAATCTAAATGTGCAGATGGTGTTAGCAGTATACCATTGGATACAGAGTTTCTTATGGATCAATGGAGAAGCATTTGGACAAGTTTTTATTTATGGATGATGGTTGGAATGTTCCATTCCTATCTTGACATAAATTTTTTATGTTCATGCATGATTTTAGCAAACTTTTTGTATCATAGTTTAAGGGGAGGTTTTAGTAACCTTTAGGATGTTTGGGTATCCATATGATACTCTTATCACAATTCTAGATTGTGTCCACAGGTGAGTATGAGTTAGTTTTACTAAATCATGAGGCACTGTAGCATGCAAAGTTGATATACTATGCATGCTGCCAAGACATTTTTGGCCTAGAATTGGTTGTGGTCTGTTGGGAGACTTGGGAATGATTTTGTTATGGGATTTACCTGGGAGTAACAAGGATTTTATAAGGTAACTTGGTTGTTAAGAGTTTTGGTTAGCAAGGGACACTAGAGGACTGTTATGTCTATCTTGCTTATGCAAGTGTGCATAACTTGACAGTGCTTGCCGCCCTATTATAATTATCAGCTTTTGGTTATCTTCTCTAGGATAAATTACTTGTTAAGGTCATTTTTCACTTTTTAAAATATTTTTTTTGGACGCTGACAAGAGTTTTCCAAGCGTTGTTGTGACCAAATTGGACGCTGACATGGCTATAGGCAAACGTTGACAAGATTATAGCCGTTGGGCGTTGATAGGTTATTTTTGACCGTTGACACTCAATGGGACCTACCCAGTTGTTACTTTTTGACATACTTTCAAGCCGTAATTTTAGGAGTTGTTACTTTCATTTAATGCATGAGATAACTTATAACTTTTTCAATATTTTCATGATTGATTTTTGAAAATCTTTGCCTATTTTTGGGCCAATCACATGCATTCTTTTTCTCCTATAAATTTGGCTCCTATTTTAAACAGGGCATCTATAATTCTTGTCTAACAATTTTCTCTTATCAACTTCATCTTCTTCACTTAAAATTAACAGCTTTCATCAATGGCACCAAAGTTTAAACCAACAGAATTCGAATTGGGATTCAGATCACAACACAACATGATTACTTATCTTGAAGCTGATGATGCTCTATTTCCCCAATACACACAAATGGTGGCGTATTTGAACGCATCCCCATTAAGGTATGCTCTCTCTCATGCACCACTCATTCCAGTCACACACATTAAGCAGTTTTGGAACACTGTCAGTTCCTCAACAGTTAATGGAGTGACCACATTGACTTCTATTGTTCATGGGAGATCTTGGGTGGTTATTGAGGCCTTGGTACGCCAAGCCTTGCATCTTGATGATGTTGATGGTATAGCCACCCTTCCCATAAATGAAATAGAACAAGGGCTTAGGGCTTTGGGATATCCTTTTCCTGATGAAGGTACTCTAAATAAGTATCATAAGCAGGAATTTCCCCCAGCCTGGAAGTACCTCATACATGTCCTCCTTCAATGTTTGAGTCCCAAATGTACTGCACACAATGAGATCAATAGATCCATTGCCAGTGCTATTGTGTGCATTGCAACAGGGCAAAAATTTAACTATTCTAAAATGATTTTTGAGGGGATGTGTAAAAACAAGGGGACAAAAATGACTTTAGCTTATCCCCGTTTTCTGCAAATGGTTTTTGATGTTCAAGGTTACTGCTCAAGGGATCACAATGATTTTTATAATATCCCTAAGCAAAAGAAAGCTATTTTTATGAAGATGAACTCACCACCCCATAGAGACCTACCTTTAACCCAAGCCATGCTTGCTGTTATTGCAGCAGCACAACCCCAACCAGACCCCCAACCTCAAATTGACCCTCAACCACAACATGAACCAATTCTTGAACCTTTACTGTCACCTGAACAAATGCAAATTGACTCAGAATCCTTCAACGCTGACACACTAAATATTGGCGTTGATGTGCCTATTTCCAACGCTGACACCAACCTTTACAATCCCAAACACCCCTTAACCAACCCACATCCACCCATTCTTCAACACCATCTTCCACACCCCCTGAATATAGGTTGATGAAACGCCAAAGGACTACTGGAGTGTTCTCCTCTGGTGGTCCTAGCCATGTAGCAGAGAGAACCACCACCACAAGTGTGGCTGGTGACCTGGATGAGGCTGGGACTATTGGTTCTGGCTTAGATGCTGGCCAAGGCAGTCCCACCATCATTAAGTCCTCATCCATGCCCAATGAATCTGACTTGGGAGGTCAAATCCCCATTTTAGAAGAGGGCAGACTGGAACCAATGACTCTTATGGAATTGACGGCAGTCTGCATAAGCTTGCAAAAGCAAAATGCAGACTTAGTACAAATTGTCAGCTCACAAGGCCTTGAACTCAAGCAATTGAGGGAGAGGATTGTTGTTTTGGAAAGTGATCGTGCTAGGAGGGGTATGGAGGAATCTTCCAAAGGGGAGGAAGATCAAATAAATCTAAGTGATAAGGGCAGTCATGATGGTCAATCAATGGATGTTGCTGAGGCCGTTACAACTTTGAAGAAACAAACAGGTTTTGATACGTCCTTAGTCTCTCCCACCAACTTAAATTTATCATTTACAGCTATGTAGAGAGAGGTTACACAAGGCGCTGAGGGAAGATATTTGAGCGTTGACAAGGAAAATTTGGACGCTGATAGAAATATTTTGGGCGCTGATAGGACAAATTTGGGCGTTGACAAACCTGCACATGAAGGTGATGTATCCCAGTCATCATCTATCATCAAGGAGGTTTCTACTCAGGTATTACCATCTACCTTACCAACCATTGCACCATCAGATAAGGGTAAGGGTATAATGGTAGAGGAGATTGTTCCAAAGGATGTAGCTCAAGTTGAATTTGATAGAAGGTTGGCTGCACAAATCATGGAACAAGATGAAAAGGAAAAGTCACCATTTGTTGTGACTTCAGAAGAAGAAAGTGATGGAGCTAGCTCAGACTCAAGTGTGATGATTATAGAACCAGAAAGGCTTGAGTATGATGATGATTTTGCTAGGGAAAAGTTGAGAGAATTGAAATTGCAGGTTGACTTTGACATGCCAGAGGTGGTTCAAATGTACAATTCTTGGGAAGAAAGATGCATGGATAATCCAGACCTGACCATTTCAGATCAATATGGGGTTTGGAGCTTCTTCTTAGAGTTCAGAAGGATTGCCATGTAATTTTGAAACACAAGGCAAGCAATATTCTCTTAGAGTTGAAAAGGGATAGAAGGGAGCTCTACTTTATGTTGCTCAGATGTCATGGAGTTGGATGGACATATCAGAAGTTGAAGGCTTTGACATTTGATGAGTTGGAAAACAGGGCTTATCCCATTTGGGTGAGAGTGCAGGAAGCAAACACTCTCAGACTTTTTTCAGATGAAAGAAAGGAGGAGCTTGCAGAAGAAATGGAACTCAAGAAAGCTATGATTGTTCCCAGGCCAGTGAAGAAGGGAATTTCATTTGAGTTTCCAAAAGATATGGATCCACTATATCCAAGTGAAGCAGTTATAAGAAAGAGCCTCAAGCTCTCCCCTTTAGAAGCTTCAGATATGGTGCAAGTGTTACCATTAGATTCCAGGAACCCAATTGTGAGCTATGAAGAAGATGAATGTGGGTTCTGGAAGATTGGCAGATTTGGCAAGGAGGTACACACTTTTACCACTCTCATATCTTTGTTTGCAAGTTGTGATAGAGAAGACTGGGTGGACCTTTGGAGGTTACTGGAAACCAAGTATGAGGCTGAAGCACCAACTTCAGCTAATGGAATAAAAATTTGGACCACATTCAAAAGAATGTGTGGACCAAAAGATGAGGATCCTGCAATTTGGAAGGATCTTGAAGATGACCTCAGTGGTCTTCAATGGAGGTTATATTCAGCTGCTGGTATATACCATTTGAGCTCTACAAAGTTTGCTGAGTATTTACTTGTGGATGCTCAGTATTTCATATCCAAGGCTATTTTGGAGAAGATGAAAGACACCCAGCTGGAAATAGATTATTCAAGTGACGTGGCAAAAGATTTGATCAGATTTATTCACTATCAATATGAGAAGGTTTGTAAGATTCCTCCTAGTCCTTAATGCTTATTCAGAAACTTGATCATAAGAGTGGATATCAAGTTTAGGGGAGGATTGTTGGGAATAAATTAAGGCGAGATCACTTGAGCGCTGACAAGAACAAAACAAGCGTTGACAAGAACAAAACAAGCGCTGACAGCTCAAGCGTTGACAAGTTAAAGTCAAGCGTTGACACATTGAAGACAAGCACTGATGGAAGATATATTCTACGCGTGTATTATATTCTAGAATACTTCTAGTAAGGATAGAAACGACAATGTATTTTCTATATTTATCTTTACCTAGAATAGCTGATACGTAGATTATTGTACAAGGCTTCTTATGTCTATAAAAGAAGACCTTTAGGTTAATGTTTAATATAAGTTTCATATAAGTTTTCATTCATAACCATCTTTCATTGTAAGCAAGTTTGATATTAATAATCAAAGTGAAAGTTTGTTTACATCTTGTGTGTTCTTGTTTAAGTGTTAGATTCCGCATAACACTTAGATTCATAAAGCATATACAAAGGTTTCTCTACGTGTATTACTTGATCTAATCTCGTATACACAAAGCTAATCGATAGGTTCAAGAATTGGTTCATGTTGTGGTTGAGGGTCAATTTGAGGTTGGGGGTCTGGTTAGGGTTGTGTTGCTGCAATAACAGCAAGCATGGCTTGGGTTAAAGGTAGGTCTCTATGGGGTGGTGAGTTCATCTTCATAAAAATAGCTTTCTTTTGCTAAGGGATCTTATAAAAATCATTGTGATCCCTTGAGCAGTAACCTTGAACATCAAAAACCATTTGCAGAAAATGGGGATAAGCTAAAGTCATTTTTGTCCCCTTGTTTTTACACATCCCTTCAAAAATCATTTTAGAATAGTTAAATTTTTGCCCTGTTGCAATGCACACAATAGCACTAGCAATTGATCTATTGATCTCATTGTGTGCAGTGCATTTGGGACTCAAACATTGAAGGAGGACATGTATGAGGTACTTCCAGGCTGGGGGAAATTCCTGCTTATGATACTTATTTAGAGTACCTTCATCAGGAAAAGGATATCCCAAAGCCCTATGCCCTTGTTCTGTTTAGTTTATGGGAAGGGTGGCTATACCATCAGCATCATCAAGATGCAAGGCTTGGCGTACCAAGGCCTCAGTAACCACCCAAGATCTCCCATGAACAATAGAAGTCAATGTGGTCACTCCATTAACTGTTGAGGAACTGACAGTGTTCCAAAACTACTTAATGTGTGTGACTGGAATGAGTGGTGCATGAGAGAGAGCATACCTTAATGGGGATGCGTTCAAATACGCCACCATTTGTGTGTATTGGGGAAATAGAGCATCATCAGCTTCAAGATAAGTAATCATGTTGTGTTGTGATCTGAACCCCAATTCCAATTCTGTTGGTTTAAACTTTGGTGCCATTGATGAAAGCTGTTAATTTTAAGTGAAGAATATGAAGTTGATAAGAGAAAATTGTTAGACAAGAATTATAGATACCCTGTTTAAAATAGGAGCCAAATTTATAGGAGAAAAAGAATGCATGTGATTGGCCCAAAAATAGGCAAAGATTTTCAAAAATCAATCATGAAAATATTGAAAAAGTTATAAGTTATCTCATGCATTAAATGAAAGTAACAACTCCTAAAATTACGGCTTGAAAATATGTCAAAAAGTAACAACTGGGTAGGTCCCATTGAGTGTCAACGGTCAAAAATAACCTATCAACGCCCAACGGCTATAATCTTGTCAACGTTTGCCTATAGCCATGTTAGCGTCCAATTTGGTCACAACAACGCTTGGAAAACTCTTGTCAGCGTCCAAAAAAAATATTTTAAAAAGTGAAAAATGACCTTAACAAGTAATATATCCTAGAGAAGATAACCAAAAGCTGATAATTATTATAGGGCGGCAAGCACTGTCCAGTTATGCACACTTGCATAAGCAAGATAGACATAACAGTCCTCTAGTGTCCCTTTCTAACCAAAACTCTTAACAACCAAGTTACCTTATGAAATCCTTGTTACTCCCAGGTAAATCCCATAACAAAATCATTCCCAAGTCTCCCAACAGACCACAACCAATTCTAGGCCAAAAATGTCTTGGCAGCATGCATAGTATATCAACTTTGCATGCTACAGTGCCTCATGATTTAGTAAAACTAACTCATACTCACCTGTGGACACAATCTAGAATTGTGATAAGAGTATCATATGGATACCCAAACATCCTAAAGGTTCCTAAAACCTCCCCTTAAACTATGATACAAAAAGTTTGCTAAAATCATGCATGAACATAAAAAATTTATGTCAAGATAGGAATGGAACATTCCAACCATCATCCATAAATAAAAACTTGTCCAAATGCTTCTCCATTGATCCATAAGCAACTCTGTATCCAATGGTATACTGCTAACACCATCTGCACATTTAGATTGAAAACCACAAAACTAACATTGTTGCTGACAACGCCCCGATAACACATAACAGTGTTGAGGAAAGCTTTGTCAGCGTTAGACAATTATATTGCTGACAACGTTGCAAAAACACTTATCAGCGTTCAAGCAACCTTTGTCAGTGTTAGAAAAATATAGTGGAAAATCTAAATCATCAATAAGACCAATAATAATGCATCATCCTGTACATACTTTTATAAAAAGACTCCAAAACACATATTATGTGAGATTGACCATTCCAATACTTGTTACCAAGTATTGAAATCTCCCAGCATCAAAAGGTTTAGTTAATAAATCTGACACATTTTCCTCAATGTCAACCCTATCTGGTTGTATTAAACCTTTCTCAAAGCAATCTCTTATAAAATGGTGTCTAATTTCTATGTGTTTAGTTTTAGAATGATGTACAGGATTCTTAATGATGCATAAAGTACTATTATTGTCAACAAATATCTTAGTATGCATGAAATTATACCCATAGTCCAACAGCTGGTTCTGAATCCACAAAACTTGGCCACAACATGCAGCTGCAGCCACATACTCTGCTTTAGTTGTAGAATTAACCACCACTGTTTGTTTCTTGCATTGCCAAGATATCAACCTGCTCCCAAGAAACTGACATCCACCAGTTGTGGATTTCCTATCAAATTTATCACCTCCATAATCATTGTCTGAATATGCAATCAGCTCCAATGGTGAATCCTTTGGGTACCACAAACCAAGACTAGGATAGCATCTTAGGTACCTAAAGATCCTCTTCACAGCATAAAGGTGACATTCTTTGGGAGTCACTTGATGGCGTGAACAAGCACACACAGCAAACATGATGTCAGGTCTGGAGGCAGTAAGATACATCAAGGATCCAATCATGGATCTATAGTGCCTGACATCAACATCTTTTCCATCTCCAATCTTTCCCCAAGGGTGTTCTCTATCCATAGGAGTAGTAGCCCTCTTTTCATGTGGAGAAAAGCCAAACTTCTTCAAGATCTCAGCAACATATTTATCCTGGGAGATGAAGATACCATCCTCTTTCTACTGAACTTGTAAACCAAGAAAGAAGTTCATCTCCCCCATAGCACTCATCTTGAATTTGTCTGTCATAAGTTTGGAGAAATCCTCACTCATCTTTGGATCAGTAGACTAAAAAATGATATCATCAACATAGACCTGCACAAGCAACACATCCTTGCCTTTCTTCTTTGTAAATAGTGTCTGATCTATGGTGCCCCTTTTGAATCCATTGTCCACCAAATAGGTAGACAAAGTACCATACCATGCTCTAGGGGCCTGATGAAGGCCATACATAGCCTTTTTGACTCTATACACTTTATCTGGATGATCTGGATCCTCAAAACCAGGAGGTTGCATTACATATACTTCCTCAACAATGGTGCCATAGAGAAAGGCACTCTTGACATCCATTTGATAGACTGTGAAGCCCATGCAGGAGGCATAGGCTAGAAAAATCCTAATAGCTTCAATCCTTGCAACTGGTGCAAAGACATCCTCGTAGTCTATCCCCTCCTCTTGTGTATAACCTTGAGCCACTAACCTTGCCTTGTTTCTGACCACAATGCCTCTTTCATCTCTTTTTGTTCCTTAGAACCCATCTTGTCCCTATATGTCTGACATATCTAGGACAATCAACCAGCTCCCAAACATCCTGAAATGCAAATTGGTGAAGCTCATCCTGCATTGCTTCCACCCAACTTGGTTCTTTGAGAGCATCAAATATTTTCTTGGGTTCTTCTTGTGACAGAAAACATGCAAACAAACATGCTTGCACAAGAGGGGTATCAACCTTCTTGTGTATATTGGCAATAAACCCACCAAGACCTTGATGAGATCTTCTAATCTGAACTGGAGTCATAATATCACCAATGATCTGGGATGGGGGGTGATTTTTCATTGTGGAAGTGAGAACTCCTCCTTCAAAAAGTCTGGTGTCCTCAACCTCACGCTCCATGTTGCCAATATCTTCTTCATCAGACTCTCTTTGATCAATGTGAACCTCTTCATGTGTATTGGAAGGTCCACCTTGTTCAAAACTGGAAGAGAAAAGATGCCCATAAGTGTTGTCAACGTCTGAATCTTGGTTGTCAGCGTCTGGGCTAACATCGCTTGAAATGTTGTTGTCAACGTCTGAGCCATCAACGTCTGAATTGGTCTTGTCAGCGCTAGATTTGTCTGTGTCAGCGCCTGAAGGACCATGCATGTTTGTATCTGGTGGTATTTGGAAACCACCATTATCTTGTCCAGCAGCAGCAGCAGCAAAAGCATCTGTCCAAATGGGAATTGTAACAAATTCTTGAATAGGAGATGTCTTTTCTGCTTGTGATCCAACCTTTTCATGAACCTGTGTACCTGAAACATCAACAGCTTGTTCCTCCACAACATTTGAAGTTACGTTCACAATGTCTGGATTAGTGACAAGCATATAATTTAAAGTTCTAGATAAGGGTTCCAAATCAAACAACCAATTAGGACCACTTTCAGGATCACTAGGTTTATTCTCTAAAAACCTAACATGTACTCTTTCAACAATACGTTTGTCCTCTTTAAGATAAACCTTATAACCCTTGCTCTAGACTGAATACCCCATGAAGTAACCCTCATCACCTTTTGCACTAAATTTCCCTAAGGCATCACTAGTATCCAAAACTACTACATGACAGCCAAAAGGTCTGAGAAAACCAATATTAGGTTTTCTTCCCCAAAGTAACTCATAAGGTGTTTTATTCTGAATTTTGTTAACCAATGCTCTATTTTGCACATAGCAAGCTGTATTAACAGCCTCAGCCCAAAAGGCTATAGGAAAGTGACCATCAGCCAACATTGTTCTGGCTGCTTCAATTAGGGTTCTATTTTTCCTCTCAGCAACCCCATTTTGTTGTGGGGTTCTAGCAATGCTAAATTTCCTAGTAATTCTTTTCCTGGCACAGAAATCATCTAGCTTCTTATTCCTGAATTCTCCACCTTTATCACTCCTAAGCATTTTAACCTCATTGCCTGACCTTTTCTCAATCTGAGTGATAAAATCAATAAGAATATCAGCTGTGTCACTCTTCATGGCTAGAAAGAATGTCCAAGTAAACCTAGAAAAGTCATATGTGATAACAAAGCAATATGACTTACCATTCAAACTTTCTATATCTGTTGGACCAAAAAGGTCCATGTGAAGCATATGAAGAGGTCTAGAACTAGTATGCACCTGTTTGGACTTGAATGAGACCTTGTGCTGCTTGCCTTTAAGACATGCAACACAAGAGTGGTCATTGTGGAAGGCCTTCTCAGGCAAACCATCAAGTAAACCAAGCCTCACAAGTCTATTTATATTTTTAAAGTTTATGTGCCCTAGTCTCCTGTGTCACAAATTACTCTCATCTACTGAGGCCTTAGCATAAAAACAAGACATATTGGTATTCATTTTAATCCCATTTAAATTCACATTATATATGTCCTTATGCCTAGGTGTTCTATACTCAATATATTTCTCATCAGGAATCTTAAAATCCTTGCTTAACACCAAACACTCAATATCAGTAAAAAGAACTTTATTTTTGTTATCACAAACTTGTGATACACTAAACAGGTTATAATCAAGTTCTTTTACCAGGAAGACATTCTCAAAACGCAGATTATTGGTGAGAAGGGTTCCTTTGCCTGTGATAGTTCCATATCCACCTCCAAAGTATACCTTATCACCATCTTTAATAGGGGTGAAATTCGTCAGATAGTCTTCCTTCCTTGTCATGTGCCTTGAGCATCCACTATCCCAATATCCATAATCATTGATCTGTCTTTGAATGCCCTGCACATAAAGAAAACAAATTAGTTTTCTTTGGGAACCCAAGTCTCAAAATACTTGGATTCATCTGGTTGTTCAAGAAGAACAGACTTAGTTCTCACAACAACCCTATTCTCATCCTTTTTAGGATGAAATACCCAGTTAACCCCTATAGGTTTTGTAATGACCTTTGAAATGTAATTAAATCTATTGCAAGTCATTAAAATCCCATTATCATTAGGGTTTTGATCTTTCTTGGGTCTCCATGTTAAGCTTGAAGAAGCTTTAGACCCCTTACCTTGTGGCAACAAATATTTAGGTCTGTTCACAATTCTGTCAGCGTTAGAATTTGTCCTGTCAACGCTGAAATTACCCTTGTCAGCGTTGAACCTAGGGTTTGCTACAGAAACTCATTGCCTATTTGACCAGGTGTTTGTCTTTTGAAATGGTCTTTGTCCATAAGTGTTAGACTTTCTAGAAAAGAATGGGGCAGGTCTAATCACTTGTGGACTTTGCTGCACACAAGGTTTGCGTCTGACAACGTTTGACTTTCTAACAACGTTGACTTTGTTCCTGTCAGCGCTGAAATTGTTCCTGTCAGCGCTGGCTTTGGGAGCGTTGACACACTTGTAAGCCAAATGTGAAAAGCTACCACAAGTGTAACAGGCTTTCTTAGACACAACCTTAGGTCTAGAAGAGAAGAAACCTGTTCCATGATTGCTAACTTGGCTCTTGGGTGACCTATTATTCCTATACATCTCTGCATATTTAATGGTAGGTCTTCTAACAGTGTTTGAGCCTAGGTCAACAGCTTTACCAGTGATTGGGTTAGTAACCTTAATGGGTGGTGACTCATTAGGACTTTCACATAGCAAGCCACCCTTGACAAATAAAGTAGGGTTAGCCTTCTTCCACTCATTCAGGTCAGTCAGTTTTTGTTGATACTCTTCAACTGGAGTGACAATTCTTGGTGGAGGAATGAATCCTCTTGGAGCTCTGGCAAACCAGTCCAAGATAAGTCCCTTTGTTGGACACCATAGAAGTCACCAGCTGGTGGTGGAACCAAAGAGTAATCATTCATCCCAATCCCAGCCATGTCCTTAGGATCCCTTTGTTTGGCCACACAGTCTCCTAGGGTTTGGGTGGCTCTATCAAATCTTTGAATTTTGAGGCCAACATTATCTTTATTCTTAATGGCCTCATCTAACTTAACCTGTAATTCACCATTAACCCTTTCCATGATGTTTCTAATATCCATACTACCCTCTAACTCATGTTTTAAGATATTGATCTTATCTTTTAAGTCAAATTACATTTTCTTGTATTCAGAAACGGTTTTCTCAGTTTCAGTAAGAGCTAGTTGGTAATTAGACAATTTACATCTTTCAGTACTCATATCATCTTTTAGTTTTAACACCTCTTTGTTAAGTCTTTCAGTATTTAACCTACAACCTTTGCTACAAAAAGCATCATCATATACCTCATTATTAGATGAAGAGGAGGAGTGTGCCATGAGAGCATATTCAACATGCTCTTCTTCTTCAATATCAGCAACCAAAGCTTTATCCTCTTCAACATTCTTAGCCAGATAGCTCCAATCCCATCCTGTACCATCAATTCCTTGAACTGCAACCATAGCTTTGGAATCCTGAGCTTTAACAACCTGACTTGAGGGTTTACCAGCATCAGATCTTCTAGGAGATCTGCATTCCCTCATGAAGTACCCCATACGATGACAGTTGTAGCATTCAACTTTGGATTTGTCAAATCCAGCTGTGTCTTTAGCATTGAAGGTCATTTTCTTCTTAAACCTTCTGTTCCACCTATTTGCTCTTATACTAGCAAGAGCCATGTTCCACTTGATGTCCATCTCTTCCAAGTGCTCATCACTTATCTGCTCAAGGTCCTCATATGTAATCACTGAACCATTGGGCAAAGAAGCAATGTAAGCACAAACAGTATCTAAATCCAAACCAGCAGGTTTAACTCTTGGGGAGTCATTCTTGAATGTGTCAGCGTCTGAATAGGAGACGTTGACAGGACTTGTTCCAGCGCTGACATATGATGATCCAGTAACTGGATGCATATATGAGTCTTTCTGATTGAATTGACCTTCACTATGAGAGAATAAGGCCATGTTGCTGGTGGTAGATTTGCTTCCATGCTCTAAAAGAGTTTCATCTTCCAACAGTCTTAGTTTGTTGTAGATGTCATCAAACGAGGAGCTCTTGTAAGTATTGTTGGCAAGAATAGATCTTGCCTCAATCTTCCATGCCTCACCAAGACTTTTAAGAAAGGTAGCATTGATGTCAACATCACCAACTTGTGTCCCCATGAAGGACAACTTGCTAGTGATGTCAAGCAATCTGCTTCTCACACTACTCAGTTTCTCATTGGGTTGAGCTTTGAAGACAGCATAATCATGCAGAAGTTGCTTTTTCTTTTCCTCCTTAGTGTCTGCATTGCCACCATATGCAACTTCAAGAGCTTCCCAAAGATCCTTAGCAGATTCATAGCCTCTATGTTTATGCTGGTTTTCTTGTCCCAAAGATACTTTCAGAATATTTAGGGCTTTCATGTCAACCCTTTTCTTTGCTATGTCATCAGCAGACACAGCTCTACCATCTCCAGGTTTTTCTTTCTTATCCTCTTCAGAACATCCAGCAACAGCTGATCTTTGAGTAATGGCATCAAGAATCTTTTGAGCCTTATTGAATGTGTTTCCATATTCAATAATCTCCCAGAGTGTGTAATCATAGATCCCCAGATATTGTTCAAAGTTGAACTTCCATAAGTCAAAGTTGGTTGCATCAAGCATGGGAATTTTGATGTTTGGTAAGGCTAAGGAGGAGGATGTTATTGCTTCAGACATGATGTTGTTAGGGTTTCTGAGAAAATTAGGGTTTTGGTGATTTTAGGGTTCTGGTGTTCTTTAAGATCAAAAGTTCCTCAACAAGCTCTGATACCACTTGTTGATCCCAAACTTAGATCGATTAGCTTTGTGTATACGAGATTAGATCAAGTAATACACATAGAGAAACCTTTGTATATGCTTTATGAATCTAAGTGTTATGCGGAATCTAACACTTAAACAAGAACACACAAGATGTAAACAAACTTTCACTTTGATTATTAATATCGAACTTGCTTACAATGAAAGATGTTTACGAATGAAAACTTATATGAAACTTATATTAAACATTAACCTAAAGGTCTTCTTTTATAGACATAAGAAGCCTTGTACAATAATCTACGTATCAGCTATTCTAGGTAAAGATAAATATAGAAAATACATTGTCGTTTCTATCCTTACTAGAAGTATTCTAGAATATAATACACGCGTAGAATATATCTTCCATCAGTGCTTGTCTTCAATGTGTCAACGCTTGACTTTAACTTGTCAACGCTTGAGCTGTCAGCGCTTGTTTTGTTCTTGTCAATGCTTGTTTTGTTCTTGTCAGCGCTCAAGTGATCTGGCCTTAATTTATTCCCAACAGTACCTGCTAACACAGAGGAACTACTAGATTCCGATACATCGTCTTTGTCTGGTGATATTTTCAGGTGGTCCAAATCATCCTCTGGTACTTGGACTCTGGATGCTCAAACCATATGACCGGAGATCGCTCGATGCTCAGAAATTTCGTCAGCAAGTTTCTAGGAACGGTGAAATTCGGCAACGACCATATTGCGAAGATCATGGGTCACGGTGAATATCAAATTGGGAATGTTACGATTTCAAGGGTATATTATGTGGAGGGACTTGGTCATAATTTATTTTCAGTGGGACAATTTTGCGATTCAAACCTTGAAGTGGCTTTTCGACAACATACTTGCTTTATTCGCGATCTTGCAGGAAATGACTTGTTAAAAGTTTCTTGAGGGGATAATCTCTACACACTGTCCATTCAAAACATGATGGCCGCCTCTCCTGTATGCCTTCTCTCCAAAGCATCTAAGACCAAGTCATGGTTGTGGCATCGCCGGTTATCTCATCTTAACTTTGATGCTATTAACCATTTGGCTAAAAATGAACTTGTTCGTGGTCTTCCAAAACTTAAGTTCGCCAAGGATCATTTATGTTCCGTGTGTTCTTTGGGGAAAAGCACCAAGAAATCATACAAACCTAAAGCTGAAGACACCAACCAAGAACCACTGTATCGTTTGCACATGGATCTTTGCGGGCCAATGCGTACGACTAGTGTGAGTGGTAGAAAATACATCCTCGTCATGGTGGATGATTTATCAAGGTTTACATGGGTAAAAATTTTAGCATCCAAGGATCAAGCACCAAATTATATTATTACTTTCTTAAAGATGATCCAAGTACGTCTTAATGCTATTGTTCGCCGCATTCGCACTGATAATGGAACTGAGTTCGTTAATTAAACTCTACGAGACTATTATGAAAAGGTCGGTATTTCACATGAAACTTCTGTTGCTCGAACTCCACAACAAAACGGTTTTGTGGAAAGACGTAACCGTACACTTATAGAAGATGCTAGAACTATGTTGATTTATGCGAATTGATAGGTGTGTAAACACCCATCCTTTTTACCACTTAATTACAATAATAACCGAGCCAAAACGTGTATTTTATGCCTTTTATGTCGGAATTATGCGTGGTTTGTGTTTTTGTTGTGATTTAGGACGAAATTGTGAAAAGTGGAGAAAACACGGCATTCACGGGCTTTTTATTGAAGAAAATGATGAAAGACGAAGTCAAGAAGTCAAGAGTGCAAAAAGAACGGAAGTCCAAGACCAATTCTGAAGATTTATCGAAGAAAAAGTCAAAAGACGGAAGTTTACTAAAAGCCGAAGAACTCAAGTCTTATTTATTGAAGAATTAGAAGACGAGTTCAAAGGAATCCCGAGCCAAAAGTCATTAAAGTCCAAGATTAAAGAAGATTTAAAGGCTTAAGGACTAAGCATGCAATTAAGAAGAAATGAAGGAGGGGAGGAAGCTTCCTAAGCATTCCCTAATCCTCCCCTATATATAGATCATTAGCATTTCATTTTTACTTTTGTTGGCTAGAGTGACACTAGTTCTTCCACATTTTATTTACTTGCACATTTACTTTATTGCACTTTAATTACCTTGTCTTGCACCTTAATTTCCAAGTAAGTTTATTTTTATTGCACCTTTACTTTTCTTGTTTAATCTCTCATTCTTCCTTTCTTTCTATGCTTTAATGTTTGTTTACATGCTTATTGTGTTGCTTATTTGATTAAAGGTTATGTTTTTATGCTTTTGATTGTTTTAGATCATTGATTTTATAGCTTATTTGTGTTTATCTTTTAGTTTCTTAAGTTTTTATAAAAGTTATTTTTTATATAAAATTTATTTTCGTAAATCTTTTTTTTTTCTTTTCTTTTCGTGTTTTTAAAAGTCTTAAAATTCTAGCTTATTAGCTCTTTCTTATACGTGTTTGCTTAGGATTTTAGTCTAGTGCTTATTTGAATAATAGCTTATTTGTCTTGCTTATTTTGCCTTCTTTTCACCGTATTCCGACCACCCTGGTCGGAAAAGGGTTTATCATTCCGATCATAGTGATCAGATAAGGGTTTTGACATTCCGATGGTAAGGTTTGTGACATTCCGATCAGAGTAAGCTTGGTTATTCCGATTAGGATAGGTGACAGTATTCCGATTGGGCGACCACTCCTTATTCCGATCAAGGTTTGGTTCTACACATTCCTATCAAGGGTGAGTTTGGTATTCCGATCAGAGGTAGGTGACAGCTTTCCGATTGGCAATTCCGATCATCATTCCGATCAGGATTTGGTTATTCACATTCCGATCAGAGGTAAGTATACATTCCGATCAAAGGGTTTATTTAGTTATTCCGATCAGGATAGGTGACAGCATTCCGATCAAAGGTTCCGATCAACATTCCGATAGGGAGGTTTGTGTATATTCCGATTGTAGTCTGATCGGAATATATTCCGATTAGGGTTACTTTTATATTTTGTCTTGTTTAAATTTTTAAGTTCTCATTTTAATACTTTGTCAAATTTTAATTCTTGTCACGCTTTAATTACCCGTCATTTAATTTATCGTTATTTACTTTTCAAAGTTTTTAAATATTGCACCCTTTATTTTACATAGACTTAGATTTATTTTAACGTCTTTTATTTTAACGTCATTTTACTTTACGTCTCGCACTTTTCAATATACTACAACGACACACTTTTGTTTCCACCAAAGAACGATTGAGTCACACATAGATAAAACAATTTTTCAATTCGAAGAGACTGGAACAACGATAACTTTTTACGTACAAAATCTATTGTATCACGAATGCTCCTTTATTCTTATGGGCTGAAGTAGTGGCAACCGCATGTTAAACCCAAAACCGCTCCATCATTCGTAAGTGCCATGGAAAAACTCCATATGAGCTACTTCATGGACATAAACTTGATATTTCATTTCTTCATGTGTTTGGTGCACTGTGTTACCCAAATACTAATAGTGAGAATTTGGGCAAACTTCAACCGAAGGCTGATATTGGAATTTTCATTGGTTAATCACCCGCAAAGAAAGCTTACCGAATTTATAACCGTCGTCTTGGCAAGATAGTAGAAACTTTGGATGCCGATTTTGATGAGATGACAGCGATGGGTTCTGAGCAACACAGCTTTGAACCCGCACTTCATGAGATGGGAACCGGTACGATTAGTTCCGGATTAACTCCCAACAATCCTACTTCTCCATCATTTATACCACCTACAAGGCCCGAGTGGGATGAGTTATTTCAACCTATGTTTGATGAATTTATTGATCCACCTAGTAAAAGTTTTGCTTGTTCTGGAAAATACGTTCATTAGGTAAAATTCATTTGTTCGGTAATCAACCTTTTGTTTGGTAATTTCGCTTAGAATTTTTGTTATACAAACGCACTCTAATTCGATTTTCCCTTTGTTCGGTAAACACATAACGCGGCCTAACTTAACTCGAAGTGAAGTTGTTTCAAGGCAACCTAATTCTTTATCTATACTCGAAACCTACTCCCATCAAAAACCCATCAATAATTCATAATTAATCTACCCATAACCCTAATTTATGAATCGATTAAAAGGAGAAATTAAAAGAAGGATTCAAATGGATTGGAAGAACAATAAATAGAAATTAGTACCTTATATATTCACGAATTACGCTCAGAAAAACAAATCACGAGTTTAGGTTTTGTCAATGGCGGATTGTGTGGTGTGTGTGTTTCGCATGTGAGATGAGACGATTCAGAAAAGAAGAGAGGAAAAAGGGGCGGTTCGCTTAAATAACTAAGGTAGGTTTGATTAAACTTTGCCAAGTTTCCATCTTTGGTCCTCCTTCTTTTTTCAACCTTTTCTTTTTAGCTAATAGATAGTTAGGGTAAACACTCGTTAAACTATTTAACACTCGTTAGACCACAACCATTATATTAACTGTTCTTTTTGCACACAAGCTAAACTTTTTATCCTAAACGCCAATATCTGATTCCCATAACTTACGATAATCACGAACAATCACAAACAATCACAAACCATATACCAAAGATGATCCAATCATTAACCATTTAACTGAATAATTTAATTTTTTTCTCGAAAACTTTTGAAGACCGTTTTGATGACGAAGAAGATTTGATATTTTCTCCCCCTTAAACGATGACACGTTTTTTAGTTAAAGAGCTGTAGTCTTTGTTTAAGGAATTGAATACCAATGAAAGCATTTTCCGTTTAATGATTTTAAAAGAACGATTCTTGGTGGCAATAAGATTTCTCTTATTTTTACAAAATAAGTGCACTGAAACGTACACAAATTTGTGTTAGACCAAGTTATGAAGTAAACTTGATCCCTTGTATGGTTTTAAAGTAAACCATACCCGAGAAAATTAATTCCCGTTGTGAGCCAACGTTTTCGTAAGAAATATGTGACTTTAATGTGAAAAGCGGGTTGCAGTCTGAAATAACTACAAGCCATATGGGCATGTTTTAAAATATGTACAACTTTTATACGGACTCTATTTATGGCGCCGTGTCAATTTTAATCGACATTTCTAAGGCCGTAAATATTATCGTACTAAAAGACATGCCCGATTTAAAATGAAAAATATTTTTGGATTTTCTTGATTTTATATTTTTTTATGGTTTTTGTATGTTTTATATTTTTGTATTTTTCTTTTGGTGGTTTAAATATATGATAATATACAAGATCACGATAAAAGGATACTCTTGAATAGTTTACCACCACTATTCTGCAGATTCTTCTGCCAACTCCTTAAGTATCGCTGGTGAGAATGATTTCATGCCTAGCTTTTCGATCAAAAACTCGATACGTCCTCGATCTAAGGCTTTTGTGAATATATCTGCCAGCTGATACTCAGTGTTGACAAAATACAGTTCGATCACTCCATTTTCCACTTGCTCTTTGATGAAGTGGTAGCGTATGTCAATGTGCTTCGCCCGGGAATGTTGAACATAGTTGCAGCACAAGGCAATTGCACTTTTGTTATCACAGTACATCGGAATTTTGTTGAATCCAAGACCGTAGTCAGTTAATTGTGATCTCATCCAAAGAACTTGAGCACAACAACCGGACATAGAAAATGTATTCAGCCTCTGTACTTGATATCGCAGCGCTTTTCTGCCTTTTGGATGCCCAACGAACCAGTCTATCTCCAAGAAGTTGCACACTGCCAGAAGTGCTACGTCGAGTATCTTGACACCCAGCATAATTCGCATCTGCATATGATATTAGTGCAATAGAGGAATCCTTCGTATACCACAGACCACGATGAAGTGTTCCTTTAAGATACCGAAAGATCCTTTTCACAACATGTAAGTGCTTTTCGGTAGGCCGAGCCTGATACCGGGCACACATGCATATAGCAAATAGAAAATCAGGCCTGCTAGCAGTCAGATAGAGAAGGGTGCCGATCATTCCACGGTAAAGTTTAGGATCGACAGCTATCTGTTGGAAATTCACTTTATGTGACGACATTTAAGAATTCCCATTAGTTATCATAGTGACACACGCTTAGACTAGACTAGGTACAATGTATAGTTTAAGGGTCGTGTGTGACTATATATACCCCTCCTAAGCTTCCAAGGAGGGGTGTTGCTTGTGTCTCATTTGTGTTTTCATTTTGTAAATACACTTTTCTTAATCTTTCACACACAACCTCTCTTCTCTCTCTCTATCAACAATGGCTTCCACCTTCCACCACCCACCTAGACCACCGGATTAGCAAATAGCAAATCCACAATTGGCATTAGAGCCTCGGTTCAATCCTTGGATCGTGTTTATTGTTTTCGATTCGGTGGTCTCAAAAACGTTTTTGGTCCGATGTGTTAATCTTTTTTTGTCACGTCTTGTTATTATTTTGTCCAAACTGTTTCATTGTTTTATCATTTGTCATATCATTTTCTTGGTCCAAATTTGTCTAAACAGTCACTTTATCTTTGTCTCACAATCCATATCTGATATTCTCAAACCCACAACTTAACATCTGGGTTCACAACTGGTTTTGAGTCCTTGGTTTTACGGTTTTACATTGGGTCAAATGTCTACTATCTGGTCAAAAATGCATGTCTGGGGTTTAATTTTTATAGGTTTCTTTATTATTTTTATGAAGATGAAGGTGAAAACCCAGATTTGCCAGAAAAATTAGACCCAGAAACATGTTCCTGAAAATATGGAAAAAGGACATTAATTTTCGATAAGATTTCAGATTTACAGTCAGATCGGAATATTGTAGATCGAAAAAACCATTGGTTTCTACATTGCGATCGAATATTCCGATGGAACATATTCCGATGGAACGTATTCTGATGGAACGCATTCCGACGGGGTGTAGAAGAGAAGACATTACGATGGTTTATTAGTTTAAACATTGCGTTGGGTTTACTATGTTGACTTTGCGATGGGTTTTAAAAATGATTCCGATGGCTGTTCAAAAAACATTGCGATGATTTTTTACCTTTAAAGAAATTATGACATGTTTTAACTCAAACAGTATGTCTGTTTATAAAAACAGACAGAGACCAAGTGTTAACCAGAACCAATACCAACATATCAAGCCAACCTTATTTCTCCCCAACACCATAACTAATCTTAATCCCATCGTCTCCTAAACCCCATTCGATTCTAGACTCGACTCAAAACAGACAAAAAAACTTGATCTCGGATTCTTTGTTTTTGTGTTACATAAGTTAGTTAAGACCTTTGATAGATCTAGAAACACAAAACCAAAACATCATCATAGATCTGTGAAGGTTAAAAAACCTTGTTTGTTATTCGATTTTAATGAAGATGTATAACATGCATGTCATAATCTTTCATTCAGTCGATTTCAAGTCACAATTTAGAGTGGTTCAGCATAGATATGTATGTAGATGGTTCTACACATCTCGCTTTTATTTGAATCATAAAGAAAACAATTAACAACTTTGTTATTGTTCTTCTTAGATTCGTTTAAACAAAAATCAAACATAAACCAACATGCAACAATTACACCTACCTGAGATCTCTCTTAAAGATCTTGAAGCTATCACCCTTGTATCTTCATTCAATTAGGATTTCTGGAGGCTATGAGATTCGTATGATCTAAATTTAATTCGGTTTGGTTTCGAAAGTAATGATATTGAGATGGACTCATCTCTCTAGTTATTTGTTTGGTGGGAGCTGTTGATTAGATGGAATGATGGGGACGGATTCAACGAGATGGGGATGGTGATTTGGAGGGGACGGAGGTTACAAGGCTGGGAGGAGATGGAGTTTGGTGAGGGGCGGATTGATCTATGAAAGGAGATTAGGTGAAGTATGTGAGTAAATTTAGGGTAAGACTTTTATATACCCTGATTTCACGTATGTGGCTTAAGACTTGACACGTGGGTGCACCATTGCAATGTTATACTTGTGACGGGTTGATTATATACCAAATGATGGACCGGGTTTTTATTTTAACAATGATATGGGCCATGGACTCGATTTTTTTTTTACAATGCAATGATTCGGGCCTTGCATTTGATTTGGGCCGTGTGATTTTATTTATATACACACAATTTTTTTAAAAACAAATTTGTATTTTTTATAAATTTTGTGTGTATTAAGTTATACTTCGGTCATCATCGGGACGAGACAAAAAGTGACGTGACAAAGTGCCGAGATAAAAGTGATGAGACAAAGTGACAAAAAGACGTGACTAAATGACGAAATTTATTTGAGATGAGACCAAGAAAAAATGGGCGATTTTTTAGTGACTACAGATTTTTTTTGGATCGGGTATTAATTATTTGAAGACGGAGACGAATTTCTTCGAAGGCGTGTACTTATTTTATCCTTGAACAGATAACTTGCTCGTGCTTAATCTTAGAATGAAGACTTGTTTATCTAGTTTCCGGGTTCGGGGTGGTTGGTTGATGACTCGGATAACTATCACTTCAAGGGGTTACATTGTTGTACTCAGTGTCACGCGCTTAGTCGACATGGATAATTTCAAGAGGTGTTGTGCTTATAGACTTCTTCAGTGATGCATTGGGCACTTAGAGATTTCTCCACCGTTCCTCATTCAACAATAGTGCAAGCTTAAGTCACAAGATCGAAGGATTTTTATTCAGCTTCATGTTTGATATATTTGGTTCATTCTATCAGTGATCACTTCAAATTGCTTACAAGTGGGTTGGTAAAGATGGCCATGGAGAGTTTATGAGTAGAGATTTTCGATCAACAGCTGATTCTCACCGAATATAATTAAGCTTATTTATATTCTCTCGAGATTTTCAGGTTCATGTGCTTACGATTTATTGATGGTTCCAAGTTTCGAAACCATCAAGGGGGAAGAAGAAGACACATTTAACGCACAACGAGTACACGTGATGAACTTCATACCTTCTTTTGATTTGAAGACATTCCGGGATGACATTTGTCATAGCCGCAGAGAAAATCAGTGTTTTAACTCGTGGCGTTATCAATCTCTAAATGGTACACTACTGATTCGATGTTTAATTGTTTGGTTGTTGCAATTATTCATCATCATTATCCTATATGCATTCCCGGGACTTAATTGACTCTGGTGCATCTCCGGAAGAAGATATGTGCATTTCCGGGACTTAATTGACTATGGTGTTACGATGTCAACTTCATGAATGGGATAAAGTGTCTACTTCAGTATTTGAACTTCATACTCGGGATTGATTTACTTTCTTCAACTATGTGGGGGAAGAAATGTCTTGATTCTTTCTAGTATGCATAACTTGATTTCTCAGGGGGAAGAAAAATTCAGAAGAATTATTCAAGCGTGAGAAGAGAAGTTGTTGATCTACTTGATGTGCCCCAAACTTTCAATCCCTCTTAGCAACATTATCATGTTATATGATGGGATTTTCTTGTTAGATTCCGCTGTGCGCTTAATCATTCTAAGCTTTATTGAAAGCTTTGAAGTTGCTTACGAGGATTGTCGGTTTAGGGGGGAGCTATTTAAAAGCTTCTAAATCAAGTTTATGTGGCATGAATTAGGGGGAAGTTAATTCAGAAGCTTCTCCTTCAGAAGTGTATGGATTACTTAGCTCGTGCCGTTACAGTATTTCTACTACAAGTTACTTTAAAGATGAGTCGTTTTGAAGTCAAAGGCCTCAGAAGACATCATCAGCATTGGACGCTTCATGAAAGCTCTTGTTCTTAATCATTATGTACTTGTTAGGAAAAATATTGTAAGGAATTCTACACGTCGTCCCATGGGGGAAGATTGTTGGAAATTCACTTTATGTGACGACATTTAAGAATTCTCATTAGTTATCATAGTCACACACGCTTAGACTAGACTAGGTACAATGTATAGTTTAAGGGTCGTGTGTGACTATATATACCCCTCCTAGGCTTCCAAGGAAGGGTGTTGCTTGTGTCTCATTTGTGTTTTCATTTTGTAAATACACTTTTCTTAATCTTTCACACATAACCTCTCTTCTCTCTCTCTCTATCAACAATGGCTTCCACCTTCCACCACCCACCTAGACCACCGGATTAGCAAATAGCAAATCCACACTATCCCATCCCTATCCTCATCTAACTTGGATCTCTCCACCATTGGAGTATCCACGGGGTCACAGTTTTCAAAATGATACTTCTTTAATGATTCAAGAGCAAATTTGGATTGATTAATGAAGATGCCTCTAGGATTTTGAGAAATTTGCAACCCTAAGAAAAATGAAATTTTTCCCATCATCAACATCTTAAAACGTGTGGACATGATTTTCTCAAAATGGTCAGACAGTCTTTGAGTAGTGGCAGCAAATATTATATCGTCAACATAAATTTGTACTAGTATCATGTCGTTGTCCTACTTGAGGATGAATAATGTTGGGTCCACTTTGCCTTTGGAGAAGCCTTGCGAAATCAGATAAGACGATAGGAGATCGTACCACACGCGTGGAGCTTGTTTCAACCCATAAAGAGCCTTCTTGAGCTTGTACACGTGATTAGGATACTCCAAGTTGACGAATCCATTCGGCTGGCTTACGTAGACATCTTCCCTTAGTTCACCATTAAGAAATGCCGTCTTAACATCCATTTGGTAGACGATCATGTTCATGTGAGCATCATAAGCAAGGAATTGTCTAATCGCCTTCAAGCGTGCCACAGGAGCAAAGGATTCTTCAAAGTCATTACCCAAAGCTTGTTTGTAACCTCTAGCAACCAATCTAGCTTTGTTCTTTAGCACTCCACCTAACTCATCGAGTTTAACCTTATATACCCACAACTATGTAAGGATTTCCACGTTGTTGGGTAAAGGAACTAATTCCCACACTTCAAGACGTTGAAATTCATTAAGTTCCTCTTGCATGGCTTCAATCCAAGATGATTTTTTCATGGCTTGTTGCCAATTTTTAGGTCCAGTATCGAAAAGAAATGCATCAAAGTAGCAATATAATGCATGTTCTTGGAGTTGGTGGCGTGTTAAGGCTGGTCGATTGATGTCACAAATAATATTGCGGATTGGGTGATCCTTTGTCCATTTTATGTTGTGAGTTTCAATCCGTGATGGTCGGGAGTGAACGATTGCAAGAGCTTCCTCTGAGGTAGACGCACTGATACATGCGTTTTGTGTGGGTTCAGATTTCTCGGAATCCTCTCGAATTGATCTCAGTTAAAAGTGGAATGATTTGTTCTTGGTGACAAAAAATGGATTTGGTTTTCTAGTCTATTAAACAGATAAGTGAGTATAATGGTAATGAAGTGAACTTAAAACAAGTAACAAATAATAAGCAAAACTGGAAAAATATTCTATTGAGAAAATACCCTATGCGGAATGTAACCCTTATGCGGAAAGTTTGACCATTCGGAAAATATTGCTCTATTCGGAAAGTTTACACCATGCGGAAAGATTGCTTATGCGGAACATTTGCTTCATTCGGAGAACTAACCCTATGCGGAATATAATCTCTATGCGGAAAGAACGGCTATTCGGAATAATGTTCCGAATAGGGAAACAAAAATTGGCTATGCGGAATAATCCGAATAGAGAACTATGGAAAACCCTATTCGGAATAAAGACTTTATGCGGAATGTCTGAAAAGTTCCGAGTAGGAAAACAAGAAACAGCCTATTCGGAATATCTGAAAAGTTCCGAATAGGGGAACTAAAAAAAACAGGGATATGCGGAATATTAAAAATATTCCGCGTAATGAAATAAAAGCACCCCTATGCGGAATGTCCGAAAAGTTCCGAATAGGGGAAACTCAAAATGGTCTATTCGGAAAATGAAGGCAATTCGGAATATCTGGAAACAGTAGCAGCAAACACGAACAGGGAGAATGAATGAAATCCAAAATCAAACCCAAAACTTAAAAATGGTTTTACCAAATTAAACACGCATCATTTAAACATCATAAGTAACAAATCCCACCAATAAAAATACTAAATCAACAACTTTTTAAGATCAAACTAAAATCAAATAAAAGCTTAAGAACTTGCAACAAAAATGATGAAGAACAAGATGAATAGAAAGATGGAATGGATTGATTAATATAAAAGTAACAAGGTTAATGATTGAAGATTACAAGATGAAAAGAAAAAGATGAAAATCACCAAACTCCCTAATGGAGTTGGTGATGGGACGAACAAGAGAACTCGAAAAGAAAAAAAATGAAAAACTAACTCCCTAATGTGTGAAGGGAGTTTCTATTTATACTCCTAGTGGTTGGTTGGTGAGTGGGCTTTCTCCTCTTCTTCTTGTCTTCTCGTCTTTTCAGAAAAGTTGACGTTTTCGATTCTGATTCGGGATTTGTCGTCGATTAAATCCAACTCGTCTTTTAATTTCTTCGTTAAATAGACTCGAGTTTCTTCGACTTATGAAAATCTTCCGTCTTTAGTCCTTTTCTTCAATAAATCTTCGAATAGGCCTAGTGACTTCAAATCTTTTGCACGTCTTGGACAATAGACTTTATCTTGAGTCTTTTTCCTTGATAAATCCCGTGCAATCCCATGTTTTCTTTAATATTCATCCGGTTAGCTCTGAAATCACAGTAAACACAAAAACCACGCATAATTCCAAACAAATGATATTAATTACGTGTTTTGGTCTTGTTTTAGCCAGAATTAAGTGGTAAAAGGATGGGTGTTTACACACCTATCAAATCCCCTACACTTAACCATTGCCATGCCCTCATGCAATGCTTAGTGATAAAGCAATTTTACATTTTTCTCATAATTAATCAACCTTGGCCTTATTTAAATTCTACTAAACAACAATTAGAATACTAAGAGAACTTAAAACCTTAAAGTAAGCAGAAGAATGAAAATAACTTGTAAAGAAATCAAGGACTTACATTAGGGCTTTGGTGTTGCGAAGATTTATCACCCTCAAGTTTCACGTTCCCCAAACTAAGCTTAAAAACGAGATCATTGTTATTATAAGTTAGTAAATCAAACACTTACACACATGGCTTAATTAAATGCTTAAACTCCCTTATTCCTAGTTGTATCTCTTATATTTTATTTTTGTCTTAGAATGATCATGAAGATGCATTTTTGGACTTATTTCGATAGTTTATTAGGGCTGAAAGCAAAGTAGGACGATTTGATCAATAGTTAGCTAAAGGACAAAATCTCTTAAAACTGCTTCTCGGGATATCAAAAAGTTCATATCTTGGCATAACTTGGTTCACGATTTGAGACCTTTCTCGGGCCGATATTTGGCATTTACTTCATACTTCATATCTTCGAGAGACGTTCTTGAGATAATGGTCTTCTCATCATAATAGAGTTTCTTCACTTGGAGACTTTTGAGGGGTACTCCGACTTTGTTGACCACGACTTCATGATTATTTCTTCAATCTCTATTTGGGATTTTGAGATACAACGATCCGCCTCCTTTTCGGACTTGGATCTATTTATCCTCATACCTTGTTAGGGTCTTTTCGGATAGACTTCTCCATGATCTTTACGGGAGTTGATTGCTTTTCGTCGTGAGTCTTGATCCTTCATATTGACTTTAGGAATAATGCTTTTCACATCACTTTGGATCTTCAGCAATAAAATTGAATCCTCATGCCTTGTTAGGGCCTTTTCGGACTCGCCAATCTTCGCGCCCCGCTTCATAAGTTATGCCTTGGCTATGAACTCTTATCATTACCGAGCAACTTTTAAACGATCTTGGGCTAGAAGCTAAGTAACTTTTCAAATCGTAAGACCTTACTTATTGCAGATAAATTATTAGCAAGTGATGGGAGAATAGGCGAATAATTACACCAAGTGAGCTTGCGCAAGATTACCGACTTATAATTGACTCTATCATTTCTCGTCCTCCACAATTTAAAATCTCAAATAATGAGACTCGTGGACACTTAGCCTAATAAACCAATTAAGGTCTATATGGTTAAGGATACTAGCTAGAATAAACTTGGATAAGTCTATTCGGGTTGAGTCAAAATAAACGCAACGGGCCTAATATGTCAAAGATTTCTAAACTAGCTACACCACTTATTAATATTTTTGACTTTATTGCGGAATATATACATATGAAAGCAACGATAAAAATTTTAAAAATTACGACTAAATGGCCAAAGTTAATTAAAAATTTGTAAAATGTTGAAAAAGATGATTTTCCGGTTAATTGAAGGCATTTTTCATGGAAAAGTCCACTTAAAACTTCGATAGAAGTCTCCCCTACACTTAAGATAAACATTGTCCTCAATGTTTAAGCATGTGGGAAGAATCTCCCCTACACTTATGACATTGTGCACGTTTGGTTAACTCAAGTTAAGGAAGAGACGACTAAAGTGATCAATTTCAAATGTGAGTATGAAGAAAATTGAATCACGATAGTTGAGAGATAGAACCGGATTTCGGATAACACGGGAGCACGGTTCTTCAAAGATTTCCAAGATTGCAGTAATCCCTGTAAGCACATCACCACACAAACACAAATGACCAAAATAGGTCCTCCCCTACACTTAGGGGGTTAAAGGGATAGATACTCGGGCTGCCTCCCGAGGAGCGCTTGTTTTTGATAACCGAGTCACGAGCCTGACTCGACCCAAATTCAGTTCATGGGGAACGTGGTGAGGGATGGAATCACCTCCTGAGAGGTGTCCTCACCAAAGTACAACTTCACTCGTTGGCCATTCACCTTAAAATTTGGTCCATTAGGTTGAGCGAGCTCGAGAGTACCATATGGAAAAATTTGGGCGATGGTGAATGGGCCGGACCAACGAGATTTGAGCTTGCCCGAAAAGATTTTCAACCGAGAGTTAAAAAGTAAGACTTTGTCTCCAACATGGAACTCTCGGTTTTTGATCTTGGAGTCGTGAATGAGCTTAGTTCTTTCCTTATAGATCAAAGAATTTTCATAAGCCTCATTCCGAAGTTCATTCAGCTCATTGAGTTGGATCTTGCGTAGGTCACCGGCTTTGTTAATATCAAAATTGGCCCACTTCAAGGCCCAATAAGCCTTGTGCTCCAACTCAATGGGGAGGTGGCACGCTTTCCCGTACACAAGACGATAAGGCGTACAGCCGATCGGGGTCTTGTAAGCAGTACGGAAAGCCCACAAAGCATCATCGAGTTTATCAGCCCATGCGGCACGATGCTCTCCCACGGTTCTTTCCAAAATTCGCTTCAGTCCTCGGTTGGATATTTCGGCCTGGCCATTAGTTTGTGGGTGGTAGGCTGTGGAAAGACGATGGTTTACACCGTACTTAGCCATGACTCGAGCAAATTGGTCATTGCAGAAATGAGTCCCACGATCACTAATAATGGCACGAGGCACACCGAAGCGAGCGAATAGAGCTTTCAAAAAGTTACAAACCACCCTTGCGTCATTAGTAGGCAAAGCTTTGGCTTCAACCCACTTGGAAACGTAGTCAACGGCTACAAGGATGTATTTGTTTCCTTTAGATGAAGGGAATGGCCCCATAAAGTCGATACCCCAAACATCAAAAATTTCACACTCTTGGATGAAATTCTGAGGCATCTCGTCTTTATGTGTGATTTTGCCTTGCTTTTGGCAAACATCACATCGCTTAACCATATTGTGAGCATCACGATATATGGAGGGCCAATAGAATCCCGAATCAAACACTTTCTTAGCGGTGTAGTTTGGACCAAAGTGACCACCGGTGGGTCCTTTGTGGCAAGCATCAAGGATGTCCAACGCTGCCGGTCCATCAACACATCGGCGAATTATCAGATCAGCACATTGTTTGAATAGGTAAGGGTCGTCCCAAAAGTAAGTCTTGATGTCGGTAAAGAACTTCTTCTTTTGCTGGGACGTCAACCCTTCCTTGAGAATTCCACCCGCCAAGTAGTTTGCAAAGTCCGCAAACCACGGGGTTTCATTCGGCTTCGAGTTTATAGACATTAAGGTCTCCAAGGGAAAAGAATCATTGATTTCTTTAGTCGGATGATCCCCTTGGTATGGATCCTCAAGTCTACTAAGATGGTCCGCGGCTAGGTTTTCTGCTCCTTTTTTATCGCGGATGTCGATTTTAAATTCCTGGAGCAGCAAAACCCAGCGAAGAAGTCTTGGTTTGGAATCTTGCTTTGTCAACAAGTACTTCAACGCGGAATGATCGGTGTACACAATGGTGGTGGAAAGGACAAGATAGGGGCGGAATTTTTCAAAAGCATAGACAACAGCTAAAAGCTCTTTTTCGGTTGTCGTGTAATGCAATTGGGCCCCAGTCATTGTCTTGCTAGCGTAATGGATCGGTTGGAAGTGTTTATTCACTCTTTGTCCAAGAACCGCTCCAATAGCAAAATCGCTAGCATCGCACATTAACTCAAAGGGCAGCTCCCAATTAGGGGTAACCAAGACGGGTGCCTTAGTTAGCTTATCCTTAAGTGAGTTAAAGGCTTCAAGGCACTCTTTGGAAAAGATAAAAGGAGTATCTTTTTCCAAGAGGTGGGTCATCGGGCGAGCGATTTGAGAAAAATATTTGATGAATCGACGATAGAAGCCCGCATGACCCAAGAAACTTCTCACACCCTTCACAGTGGAAGGTGGAGGCAACTTTGCTATAACATCAACTTTAGCACGGTCTACTTCAAGACCGGCTTTCGAAATCTTATGTCCAAGCACGACGCCTTCTTTTACCATGAAATGGCATTTTTCCCAATTTAGAACCAGACGAGTGTCTTCGCACCGCTTTAGCATACGTTCTAAATTGGCAAGGCAAGAAGAGAAGGAATCCCCGAAGACCGAGAAATCATCCATGAAGACTTCCATGGTTTGTTCAACCATGTCATGGAAGATAGCTAACATGCACCTTTGGAAAGTCCCTGGCGCATTACATAAGCCGAAAGGCATTCTTTTGTAAGCAAAAGTGCCATAGGGACAAGTGAATGTAGTCTTCTCTTGATCTTGGGGATCGATGGGTATTTGGAAATAACCCGAGAAACCATCCAAAAAGCAGTAATATTCATTACCGGCTAATCGTTCAAGCATTTGGTCCATAAAAGGTAGAGGGAAATGATCCTTTCTCGTGGCATCATTGAGTTTGCGGGAGTCTATACAAACTCTCCACCCAGTAACGAGACGAGTGGGAATCAACTCGTTGTGTTCATTGGGAACAACGGTTATTCCGCCCTTCTTGGGCACACAATGGATTGGACTAACCCATGGTGAATCCGAAATAGGGTAAATCATACCCGCATCAAGAAGTTTGATAACCTCTGTTTTGATGACTTCGTGGATTTTTGGATTCACCCTTCGTTGGCTTTGAATAGTGGGCTTGAAGTCGTCCTCCATGAGAATTTTGTGTGTGCAGAAGTGAGGATCAATTCCACGAATATCCGAGATTTTCCAAGCAATAGCCTTCTTGTGATCCTTCAACACAGCGACGAGGCGAGTCTTCTCTTCATCTTTCAAGTCCTTCGCAATAATGACGGGTGACTTCTTGTTGTCGTCAAGGAACACGTACTCGAGATGAGGCGGCAACTCCTTAAGTTCCAAATCCGGAGGATTTTCGACGGGAGGCGTTTTCAAAGTCGTAGTATCGATAGCAATGACCGTGGGAGATGGAGGCGAAGGATTGTCTTCAGTGAGAAGATTGTCAAAGAAACTCATGTCTTCATCCCCCTCGGTGGGAGAATCATTAGTGGCTAAATTCGCATCTCCCATGGTATCTTCAAGATTGTTCCAGAATAAATCACTATCTCCAAATAGAGACAACGATGAATCAATAGAGGACACGGTCTCAACAGTGGGAAGAGAGGTAGGAATACTTTTGCAAGCATCATTAAAGTGTTCTTCACAAGCCTCATCAAGAACGTCAATACAATTAACGCTCTCATATGAATAAGGCTGTTTAGACAACTTACCCATGTTGAAGACTACTTTGTCGTCACCCACTCTCATGATAAGCTCTCCGGCTTCAACATCAATGAGAGTGCGACCGGTCCTAAGGAATGGACGACCAACAATAAGTGGTACACGAGGGTCCATCTCGTAGTCGACGACAACAAAATCAGCAGGGAAGGTGAATTTGTCGACTCCTACGATAACATCTTCGGCTATCCCCACTGGATAAGCAACCGTACGGTTCGCCAATTCCAAAGTCATCTTGGTGGGGACTAGCTCTGGGAGAGATAATTGCTTCCACACACTTAGAGGCATGAGATTAATACTGGCACCTAGATCGGCTAGGGCCATGCAATTCTCTACTCCCGGGAAATTGCAAGGGATAAGAAAACGACCCGGATCACCAAGCTTGGTTGGTAATTTCCTTAAGAGCACTGCAGAGCAGTTCTCATTAAGTTGGGTGTTAGCAATGCCGAGGAGCTTTTCCTTGTCGCTCAGAAGGTCTTTAAACATTTTAGCATACTTGGGCATGTGAGCGAGAGCCTCAGCGAAGGAGATATTGAAATTCAGTTGTTTAAACATTTTAAGAAAGTTAGAAACCTGAATATCATCCTTGCTCTTTTGCTTCTCTTTCCTCAACCTTGAAGGATAAGGTATATTGGATGAAGATGAAGGCTTTGGGAGTATAGGATCACTCACAACCACGGGTGGAGGAGGGGTAGAATGAAGAGGTGGAGAAATTGGTGAAGGAGAAGGAGGAGGAATAGGAGCAGGCGACTCGTTCTCCTTAGTCACAACCACCGGTGGGGGTATAGGAAGCTCGGGTTCCTTTGTACCTTTACCACTTCGAGTGGTGATTGCTTTCATCTCCCCTCTTGGGTTTGCAACGGTGTTACTCGGAAGAGTACCCGAAGAAGAGGGTTGACTACTTTGGAAGAAACTAGCCATCATGTTCCTCAAGTCATTCGTCTGACTATCCAGCGTGTTTCGCATATCGGCTCTCAAATCATTTCCTTTCTTTACCAAATCGGCTTTCAGGTTGAGCACTTCTCTCTGAAGATTTCCCACTATCGCATCGTTAGTCCTCATATAAGTTTCCACTTCTTGGTGAAGAGCGGTGGGTTGGTTGGGAGGAGCATTGTATGCAGGTGGTTGGTAAGCAGGTTGTTGGTAGACTTGATTGTTTCTTTGAGGTGGTTGTTGCTGCTTGTGTGGTGGGATGTATGGTTGTCGAGGTTGTTGTTGTTGAGGAGGGCGATTAAGGTTTTGTTGTTGGTTTGGGTTGGTAGGAGGAAAACCAGGTGGGGAAAGATAGTTGTTGCTGCGGTAGCTAAGCAAGTTACGGTCACCTTGGGGTTTTGCTTGATAAGCGGGTTGTTGGTAGGTGCCATATGCCGCATTCACATTCTCAGCAGGGTAATCTTGGGTGGCAGTACAAGTTGTGTAAGAATGGGGACCACCGCATATCTCACAAGGTTGGCTGACAGCGTTGACTTGTGCGTTCTTAGCGTTGTTGCTGTTGTTGTTGCTGACGGTATGTGTGACAAGCGATTCAAGAAGCGTGGTGATTTTGTCTAATCGCTTGTCGCTGTCATTAGTGCTAGCACTAGCAACATTGGTCCTAACGCTCTTGGTTTGCACACGAGACTTGTTCTCAATGATATCCCAAGCAGCATTGGAAGTCTTAGCCAATAAATTACCCCCTGAGGCACTATTCAGTGAATCTTGATCACTCATGCTTAAACCATTGTAAAAAGTATTTATTTGATGTACTTTGGTAAAACCATGTTGTGGGCATTTTCTTAAAAGATCTTTAAAACGATCCCAAGATTCACTGAATGACTCATCGTACTTTTGTTCAAAGTTTATAATCTCATTCCGCAAAGCGGTAGTACGAGAGGGTGGAAAAAGTAATTGATGAACTTTGTTTCCAAATCCGTCCACGAGAGAATACTCTGTGGCGGTTCCTTAGCAAGCCAATGCCGGGCTTGTCCCTCTAAAGAAAAGGGAAAAAGTTGTAACCTTATCACTTCTTGCGAAACTCCATTGAATTTGACCGTGTTGGTGAGTTGTAGAAATCTCTTGATGTGGTCATGTGGATCATCAATGGTGCGTCCCAAGAATGGCTGAGCGGATACCATCTGGATAAAGCCTGACTTGAGCTCGAAATTGTTGGCGGCAATTGGTGGTATAACAATTGGATCCGTGTTGCCATCAACATGAGCTTGCAGCAGTTCAATCATTGGGCGATTATCCGGAAGGGGCTCATTGTTGTTGTTATTCATGTTGTTGAAAGGCGGGTTGTTGTTGTTATTATTGTTGTTCGGAGGTGGTATGTTATTGTTGTTTTGGACACCAGCCATGTCTAAGTTATCGAGAGGCTCGGGCTCTTGATAAGACGTGGATCGAGTGCGCATACACCTGCAAAAGAACGAACAAAGAAAAGCAAAGCAAAAATATTTTTGGTTGTTATTGTTTTTTACTTTTTAGGATTTTTGAAAATTTTATATTTTTTTAGTGTTTTTGAAAATTTTTAGGAAAAAGTAACGTTCACGGGGAACGGATCCCAAAATCCAAATTCTCACAAAAAACTTTTGATCTTAACGAGAGGAGCCGGCAGCGGCGCCATTTGATACATGCGTTTTGTGTGGGTTCAGATTTCTCGGAATCCTCTCGAATTGATCTCAGTTAAAAGTGGAATGATTTGTTCTTGGTGACAAAAAATGGATTTGGTTTTCTAGTCTATTAAACAGATAAGTGAGTATAATGGTAATGAAGTGAACTTAAAACAAGTAACAAATAATAAGCAAAACTGGAAAAATATTCTATTGAGAAAATACCCTATGCGGAATGTAACCCTTATGCGGAAAGTTTGACCATTCGGAAAATATTGCTCTATTCGGAAAGTTTACACCATGCGGAAAGATTGCTTATGCGGAACATTTTCTTCATTCGGAGAACTAACCCTATGCGGAATATAATCTCTATGCGGAAAGAACGGCTATTCGGAATAATGTTCCGAATAGGGAAACAAAAATTGGCTATGCGGAATAATCCGAATAGAGAACTATGGAAAACCCTATTCGGAATAAAGACTTTATGCGGAATGTCTGAAAAGTTCCGAGTAGGAAAACAAGAAACAGCCTATTCGGAATATCTGAAAAGTTCCGAATAGGGGAACTAAAAAAAACAGGGATATGCGGAATATTAAAAATATTCCGCGTAATGAAATAAAAGCACCCCTATGCGGAATGTCCGAAAAGTTCCGAATAGGGGAAACTCAAAATGGTCTATTCGGAAAATGAAGGCAATTCGGAATATCTGGAAACAGTAGCAGCAAACACGAACAGGGAGAATGAATGAAATCCAAAATCAAACCCAAAACTTAAAAATGGTTTTACCAAATTAAACACGCATCATTTAAACATCATAAGTAACAAATCCCACCAATAAAAATACTAAATCAACAACTTTTTAAGATCAAACTAAAATCAAATAAAAGCTTAAGAACTTGCAACAAAAATGATGAAGAACAAGATGAATAGAAAGATGGAATGGATTGATTAATATAAAAGTAACAAGGTTAATGATTGAAGATTACAAGATGAAAAGAAAAAGATGAAAATCACCAAACTCCCTAATGGAGTTGGTGATGGGACGAACAAGAGAACTCGAAAAGAAAAAAAATGAAAAACTAACTCCCTAATGTGTGAAGGGAGTTTCTATTTATACTCCTAGTGGTTGGTTGGTGAGTGGGCTTTCTCCTCTTCTTCTTGTCTTCTCGTCTTTTCAGAAAAGTTGACGTTTTCGATTCTGATTCGGGATTTGTCGTCGATTAAATCCAACTCGTCTTTTAATTTCTTCGTTAAATAGACTCGAGTTTCTTCGACTTATGAAAATCTTCCGTCTTTAGTCCTTTTCTTCAATAAATCTTCGAATAGGCCTAGTGACTTCAAATCTTTTGCACGTCTTGGACAATAGACTTTATCTTGAGTCTTTTTCCTTGATAAATCCCGTGCAATCCCATGTTTTCTTTAATATTCATCCGGTTAGCTCTGAAATCACAGTAAACACAAAAACCACGCATAATTCCAAAAAAATGATATTAATTACGTGTTTTGGTCTTGTTTTAGCCAGAATTAAGTGGTAAAAGGATGGGTGTTTACACACCTATCACGCACCGTTAGGGTTTTCGGGTATTTGTGAACCAAAGAATAGAATCTCTTGTAAGTGAGCAATTTCCAAATCGTGATCATAGTAATCCTCTTCAACATCATTAGGAACAAGTGGGGGTGATGATTCAGGTGTAGTTTGTGAATTGGTGGGGGATGGGACATCTGGTTCAATAGTAACAGTAGATACCTCGGACTGATTTCCATTATCTTGAGCAACAACTTCGGGAATCAGAGCTACTGATGCAGGTGCTGGAGAATCAATACCGAATGAAACTAAAGTTCCTAACTTACCGAATGAATGTTTTTCCCGAATGAACAAAATTTTTACCGAATGAACATCATCTTTCCGAATAAACATCTTTTCCCGAATGAAGTGTATTCCCGAATGAGCAAGCTCAATTTTCCGAACGAGAAATTTTTACCGAATGAAAGCTTTTCCCGAATGAGTGCCATGTTTACCGAATGAGGCTCAATTTCCCAAACGAACAATTTTTTTTACCGATTGAACCTTTTACCGAATGAAGCTTAATTTTCCCGAATCAAGCTTAATTTTCTGAATAATGTGTTTGTTTGTTATGTTTGTTATCTTTGTTATGATGGTTTGCTAATTTTTTGATGAAATCTGTTCAATATAGTGAATCAGTTGTGTTTGCGTATATGATTAGTGATTGAGTCGTTTTCGTACACCCGAAGGTTATCGTAGTTCCGGCGAAGTGTGAATGGAATCCACGTTTATGTCTCAAGTTTGATGCTCGAATAAAAGCTATGTTGATTTTGAAATTAAAAACTACTAATATTTATAACAAAATATAAAACAATAAAAATGACAATTATACTAAGAATATTAAGCTAAAAGTATTTAAAATAAAACTAAGAACAATAACGATGGTAAACTAAACGAGCATAATCAAAACTAATATAATCTCGACAATAAAAGTTAAACGAGATAGAAGCTAACTAAATAACTACAAGGAAATAGATAGAGAAACGAACCCGAGCGAATAACCGGAGACGCTGAGCTAACATAAAACATAAATCGGTTAACGACAATAAAGCTAAACGACATTTTAAATTAACTTATAAAAACTAATTTACTTTAAATAAAAATTTTATAAACTAATTAAAATAAACTGTATTTATAATCTATTCTGTTAAAGAAAACTAAAGTTTAAAACTCTACCATTTTTTATCAGATTTATTTAATTAACTTCTTTTAGCTTCAATAAACCTCAAACACAAATAAAATATCAAAGTAAAGTGCAGCGTATATTGTAAGCTTACCTATTCTATCTTCTACTAACAAATTAAATGAGATGCAAATAAAAATTCTACAGCTATCTATCTACGAATAACTAATGAAGAAGCAGAGAATAAAAAAAATAAAAAAAAAGCTCCTATCCTAGCTAAAAAATAAAACGCAGCTATAAAAAAAAGTAAAATGGGTATCTCATCCACAAAATGGAAAATGTTATCTATAACTATCTATCTAAAAGAAAAAGACAGCAACAAAAAAGAACAGATCAGAAAGAAAGAAAAAAGAATGCGGCGTGTATAAATAAAATGGATATACTCATACCTACGAAATCAATATAACCAAAACTGAATGTGCTTTAAATAGATACAACCGAATCTAAAACCCTCCTGGTACCCTTTTGACTAAACAAAACCAAATCACACTTCTCAAATCGAATCACAACCAACATCGATCTATTTCATCTACACTAATAACAAAGGAATAACTCAAACCCTCAACGTAAACCGAAACCTTAGATCTTCAACCGAATATAAACTTCTCTTAAAATCGACACTGCTATATTAACCGAAATCAAACTCACTATAAACCGAAACAAACTTCGATATTCGAAGTTACAACCGAATATCAGAAACCTTCGAACGAGGACAACATATACGAAAGCTACATCAAACCGAAACCTGTAACTTGAACCGGGAACTAGTACTAAAACTCACGAATCAAAAACTGAATCTTCATTATAAATCGAATCTTAATACAAACTTGATAAAGTGAAAACATTAGATGCCAATTTTTCTATAATCTACTCCTATAATAGAAAAACTGCCTGAATCATAAAAACAATGAGAACCTAAATCCTAATCTAAAAGAGAAAATAAAAACGCAGCGAATAGAAAAATGTGTGTCTCTCAGTCCCCCAAAAAAATGTGTAGATGCGTTTTTTATAAGCAATATCAGATCCTTCTTTTCTCCCTTATGGGCCCTTCGTTGCATCACTTTCAGGTTGCTGGGCCTTTTGACTTCTTCATTTCTTTATTGGGCCTGCGCCAATTTGGGCCAGCACACTTTGTGCTTGTGTGGCTGTGTGTTTTGGGCCAGCACCTTAAGTAGCATGTTAATGGGTCGGCCCGACCCATTTAAGTGGTGTTGGGTCGACCCATTAAAAGTTAGAGGCACCATCGGAATTGATTTTCCGTCTTCTTTCCATTTCTTGTGCTAATTTTTGGCTCTTTGGCTTCGTTTTTGCTCCTTTTCTTCATATCCGTACCTACAATAATAAATAACACAATTTAACGATATATGCACTAAAAATACACGTTTTGCTATTTATTATGTCATAAATGAAGGGATATTACTACTAAAAACACGAATAATTACGTGTCTAACACACCCCTACACTTAAGACGTTGCTTGCCCCCAAGCAACTATTATCACAAACGTTAAATCCAAAAACAATTTAAAACTACTTTATTTGAAATTGCTCTTAAAAATAAAGACTCATAGTGACCCGCCATGCTCGACTTTTTATTCAAGGTATAAGGATCATAGAACGGGAAACACGCAAACTGGGTGTCGCCAGGGAATAAAGATCGTCATCCTCTTTTTATTACTCCCAACTAAGCTAAGACTCCTTGTGCAAACGTTCTAGCAAAATGCTAACACTACTTATACTAATAACCTATGTAAATATAACTTATCACTCCTATAATTATAAAAGACTAGGCAAGTGTGTTCTTTTTCAAAAGTTTGATCGTTCAAATCGACATTTGTTATGGTTGCTAATCATCTAAGTGGAATATTAAACTCACCGAAAATGACGAGATTTAAGATTCAAAAATGGCCTTTCCCATGTAGCGGCTTTCTTCTCGGGACGTCCCAACCTCATCGGTTAAGTGCCCGGGCTTTTGACACCCCACGGAGAATAGTACCGGGATCGGCAAGATTTTGAAATCAAAGATCTTGAAATCACCGCTAAGCTAATAAAAGACACTTAGATGAAAAACAACGACGGTAATTAGAGAATGAAGATTCAAAGGAGAGATCACTCCATGTAGCGACTTTCTTCTCAGCTTGTCCTTTAGCAAAGCTTAGGAGGCTAGGTTTTTACACCCTTGAGAATAGTATCGGAGTTCACGGGACCTTTGACTTCTACATTCTCAATTACCGTCTAAACTCTTATATAAAATTGACGAATCCTAGTTCAACTTCGAATTTAAATTTAAGAAAAAGCAAGTTTCTCACAATTATAAATAAAGCAACAAAAACATAAAACTCTTATTCATTTTTTTTTTCTTTTTCTTATTATTTTTTTTTCAAATATATTTTTTTTTTCTCTTTTTTTTTCAAAAAATTTTTTCAAAAAATTTTTTTTTCTCTTTTTTTTTTTCAACATATTTATTCACGCAACATTATTTCAAAATTAAGAAAGTATACTTTCACTCAAATTTAAATAAAAAGTTGAACTAGGACTCTATATCAAAATTGCATAAGAATTTATTTTTTACATAACAACACAATTTTTAACGTTCAAAGACTTGAAAAAAAACACACTTATTTAGTCTAATTATAATCTAGGAGGAAAAGCCACAGGTTATTCATATAAGCTCTAAAGAGAACCAACTACTCCACGTTTAGCATTTTCATTTGCACAATTCCTAAAAGCTTAGTCTAAAAGTAAAAGGAGCAGCCAGATCAACACTCAGGCAGAGTCAGGATCCCCTTTGTTCTAGCCTTCGGGACAAGTCAATCACGCACGGTCAAAAACGTTTTATTATTATTATTAAAATAAAATAAAAACAAACAGACATTTGATCAAAATAGGATACAAGAGGGCAAACAAGTAGGCATGAATATGATCAATATGATATAAACCCCCCTACACTTAGAACCGAACATTGGCCTCAATGTTCAAAAGTGATAAGGTGCTACCCCTACACTTAAGAACACAAAAGGCTAATGCTAGACTTCCAAGTGTAAGAAGGAGAAGACAATCAGATATGTATGGATAAAGATGAGAACTGAGTACTACCCTGATATAGACATGAAGATCGATCGGAGACTGAATGAAGAAGATGATGGAAAACAGCAACATCGACCCTCAGAAAGTCTTCTCGACCCAAGGGAACCTGCACACAAAAACAAAGACCAACAAGCACACATGGAGAGAAGCACACGCCCCTACACTTATGTTAGAAAATAAATAAAAAGGATAGATCATCGGGTTGCCTCCTGAGAAGCGCTTGTTTTTGTTAATTACCGAGTCACGAGCCTGACTCGACCCCGAATTAAATGGTCCATGGGGAAGCAATAGAATCACTACTGGCTCAAAACAGATATGCCAGGGTCAAAGATCTTATCCTCATTACCGGATGAGAATAAAGAAGAAGAATCCACAGTATAAGTGAAGAAAAGCAGAAGGATTCTTATAACATACGAGAAATAGGTATAAAGGCGACCCTTAAGAATACTCGTCTTCGCCAAGGGCGGGAGGGTGGGAGAAAAAGATATCAAAGTGTCACCCGAGGACACTTTATAGAAACTCAAAGCAAGAGTTGATGGGATAACCGGTAAAACATCACAATAAATAGCAACATCAACGTCTCCTCCAGGATCAAAACACTCATCCTCATTTCCCGGTATGAAATGAGGAGAGTAAAAACGATACATCACCCGCTTGGGTGTGCACGTAGTAGGACGGGGTGGCAACATAATATGAGAAATATCAGAAGACATATCTACCACCCGCGTCACCTCTCCAGATCGAATCAAACGGAAAGTAGGGTCAAATCTCTCCACCTCCTCTACGATGGGAGGTGGCATGGCTAACAACGAATGCTCATCAATAGCAGGAGAGTCAGAGCTATCAATGTCCTCAATCCCCTCTTCAAAGAGAGGATTCACCTCACTAGAGATGTAGGCGTCATCAAAATCAAATAAAGGGTTCGAATAAATCTTGAAATTTTCCTTCTGAACGTCTTCATCGGATAGTGACTCGTCATCACTAGAAGTAAAATCATCATCGAGATCAAAGAGAGGATTAGAGAAAGCCAAAGAATCGTCTCCCAAGATGTCGGTGGGAGGTAATGAATCATCACTAGAAAGAGATTCACACTCATCGTCACTATCGGAAGTAACCGTAGGCTCACTTTGGATTGGAATAAGAATCTCATCACAAGGAGTAGTGATAAGACCCTCATCCCCCATGATGAGAGAGGCATCGGTCTCCGTAGTGGAAGAATCGAGAATAGGAGTGGTTGAATCCTTAGGCTCGAGAGCGGCAAGTCGAGAGAAGGAATTACAATTGCACTAGGACATTGAGCACAAAGATCATTCCAAGAAATAGAATTCTCATCGTCATCATCATCATAATAGTAAGAACGCACAAGAGGAGGAGTAGAAGCACTAAGATTAGATACTTGCTCTTGTCGTTGTCGCTCCTTCAATGCATCTCTTAGTTGAATTAAGTCGTCATGAAGTTGCAAAAGAAGGGCTTGTCTTTCATCATTCAGATTCAAAAAAGGTTGATGATCGAGGGTGTTTTGTGGGGGCTCAAAATTTTGAAAACCGGAATTATAGCACGGATGTGGCTCATAGTAATTCATCGGTTGAGAAAAATTAGAACACGGATTTGGTTCATAATAATCCATCGGTGAAGAAAAATGAGGACACGGATTTGGCTCATAATAATTCACTGGCTGACAATAAGAAGTATCGTGAGGGCCCCCACAATGATTGCAACACGGGTATTGAGAAAAACCCGGTGCATGTTGCGGATACGGATCGTCATATGTGGGAGAGTGTGAGATAGTTTCATTAGAGGTGAAGTGTGAATTGGTCCAATTGCAAAATGAACAATGTCCAAATTCGTGATTAGGTATAGCCATACCGCACCGCTCGCATGAACACCAATAACATGATTGACTATCAGACGACCCACACCCTATACAATATGAATCCATGAAGAATTAAAAATAAGAGGGGTTGAGAAAAATAATTAAACACAATAGAGGATAAAGAGGAATATTTTTAAAACTTTTTTTTTATGATATATATAGTAATAAAGAAAATAAAATAAAATAAGAAAATATTTTTGGTTTTTATAAATTTTATATATATATATATATATATATATATATATATATATATATATATATATATTAGTTTTTTATTATATATATATACAAATACGAAAATAAACTTTCAAAAAGAAAGGATCTTCAAGTCACTAACTAAAAACACAACGCAAACATCGCTACACACAAAGCCCGGCAGCGGCGCCATTTGATTGAGTCGTTTTCGTACACCCGAAGGTTATCGTAGTTCCGGCGAAGTGTGAATGGAAATCCACGTTTATATCTCAAGTTTGATGCTCGAATAAAAGCTATGTTGATTTTGAAATTAAAAACTACTAATATTTATAACAAAATATAAAACAATAAAAATGACAATTATACTAAGAATATTAAGCTAAAAGTATTTAAAATAAAACTAAGAACAATAACGATGGTAAACTAAACGAGCATAATCAAAACTAATATAATCTCGACAAAAAAAGTTAAACAATAATAAGGAAACAATATAGAAGCTAACTAAATAACTACAAGGAAATAGATAGAGAAACGAACCGAAGCGAATAACCGGAGACGCCGAGCTAAGATAAAACATAAATCGGTTAACGACAATAAAGCTAAACGACATTTTAAATTAACTTATAAAAACTAATTTACTTTAAATAAAAATTTTATAAACTAATTAAAATAAACTGTATTTATAATCTATTTTTTTAAAGAAAACTAAAGTTTAAAACTCTACCATTTTTTATGAGATTTATTTAATTAACTTCTTTTAGCTTCAATAAACCTCAAACACAAATAAAATATTAAAGTAAAGTGCAGCGTATATTGTAAGCTTCCCTATTCTATCTTCTACTAACAAATTAAATGAGATGCAAATAAAGATTCTACAGCTATCTATCTACGAATAACTAATGAAGAAGCAGAGAATAAAAAAATAAAAAAAAAGCTCCTATCCTAGCTAAAAATAAAACGCAGCTATAAAAAAAAGTAAAATGGGTATCTCATCCACAAAATGGAAAATGTTATCTATAACTATCTATCTAAAAGAAAAAGACAGCAACAAAAAAGAACAGATCAGAAAGAAAGAAAAAAGAATGCGGCGTGTATAACTAAAATGGATACTCATACCTACGAAATCAATATAACCAAAACTGAATATGCTTTAAATAGATACAACCGAATCTAAAACCCTCCTGGTACCCTTTTGACTAAACAAAACCAAATCACACTTCTCAAATCGAATCACAACCAACATCGATCTATTTCATCTACACTAATAACAAAGGAATAACTCAAACCCTCAACGTAAACCGAAACCTTAGATCTTCAACCGAATATAAACTTCTCTTAAAATCGACACTGCTATATTAACCGAAATCAAACTCACTATAAACCGCAACAAACTTCGATATTCGAAGTTACAACCGAATATCAGAAACCTTCGAACGAGGACAACATATACGAAAGCTACATCAAACCGAAACCTGTAACTTGAACCGGGAACTAGTACTAAAACTCACGAATCAAAAACTGAATCTTCATTATAAATTGAATCTTAATACAAACTTGATAAAGTGAAAACATTAGATACCAATTTTTCTATAATCTACTCCTATAATAGAAAAACTGCCTGAATCATAAAAACAATGAGAACCTAAATCCTAATCTAAAAGAGAAAATAAAAACGCAGCGAATAGAAAAAAGTGTGTCTCTCAGTCCCCAAAAAAAATGTGTAGATGCGTTTTTTATAAGCAATATCATATCCTTCTTTTCTCCCTTATGGGCCCTTCGTTGCATCACTTTCAGGTTGCTGGGCCTTTTGACTTCTTCATTTCTTTATTGGGCCTGCGACAATTTGGGCCAGCACACTTTGTTCTTGTGTGGCTGTGTGTTTTGGGCCAGCAGCTTAAGTAGCATGTTAATGGGTCGGCCCGACCCATTTAAGTGGTGTTGGGTCGACCCATTAAAAGATAGAGGCACCATCGGACTTGATTTTCCGTCTTCTTTCCATTTCTCGTGCTAATTTTTGGCTCTTTGGCTTCGTTTTTGCTCCTTTTCTTCATATCCGTACGTACAATAATAAATAACACATTTAAACGATATATGCACTAAAAATACACGTTTTGCTATTTATTATGTCATAAAAAGGGATATTACTACTAAAAACACGAATAATTACGTGTCTAACAAATAGTTTTTGCATATTCACTTGAGTGTTCAAAATGATTGGTTGTTAATGATGGTATGTGATATCATATGTGCAATGCTTAGGAGTCAAACATAATGGTATATATATTTGCATGTATCAACCTTTTATGTCTTATCTTAAGCAGAAAACATGACTAATCCAACCGTGCAAGAACTCCAAGATGCAAGAGCAGCAGCAATTGTCGTTGCAAAAGAACTTGAGTTCATACCAAACAATTACCGATTGAAGGAAGATTCTCATTCCACTCACTATGGATTCAAAGTAGCCTCAGCAATCCTTGATCTTTCTCACTTCAAGAATGCATTAAGGAGTACTGCTTCAGTACCAATTGATTACATGTACGAATTATGGGCTACCAAGAAGCGGATTTCAAACAAGATCACATTCATCATCGACAACAAGGCACAGACCCTCACCGTTTCAGACTTTCGTAAGATATTTGGAACTCAGGATACACCCAAAGGTCTTAAATCCTCCGACGACCCCACCAAAGTAGAAGTCCTTCAGATGTTCCTTGATCTTGGATATGTTGATCCTGACTTACGATTGGTGTCCGCGTTTACCACAACCAAATTGAGTCAACCTTGGAAAGCTATCTTCGGTATTCTCATTCGGTGTCTTACACCTAAAACAACTGGGTATGATTCTTTGCGCCTTCCAATTGCTAATATTTTCTAGGAAATGTACAAAGGTATCAATATAGATTATGCATCCTTGTTGTGGGAAGAGTTTCATTATCAACTCTTCCAAAACACAAAGCAAAAGACTGGGAATTTTCCATATCCACGGTTCATCAAGCTTATTATTCATTACTTTATGCAAAATGATGCTTCTATTAATAAGCGTGAAGAAAGCCGTCACCACACTGAAGAGGCTGATGATACTATGGATCTAAGGCATGAAGGACACTCCAACGTTTGTACTCCTGGTCCTATTCCTGGTCGCCTGCTGACTGATGAAATTATAGCCTCTAATTATTACATGCAAATGCTGAGAGAAATCAAACTCCAGAAGGAAAGAGTTGAGGCGGGAGAAGTCTCTTCAACTAAAGTCAAAGGTAAAGGTAAGCGTAAGCAAGAAGTTGTTTCACCTAAGCCTAAAACCAAAAGAACAAAGACTTTTGCCAAAAAGGATAAGAGCAAAGGTGAGAAATTTGTCCTTGAAGATGAAGATGTTGATGAAGATGTCACTGTCGAGCAACTTCGAAAAGATGAGAGAAAACAATTGCAGAAGGTTTTTGCACTAAGTAGGAAAGACACTAGAGGTATTGGTTCAAGAGTGCAGGTAAGAGATGAAGAGTAAGACGAGGAACCATACGACATTCGAGAGTTTGGATCACCGGAAAGGTACAAAGCACCTAAAGAGACATCCATAGAAGATGCAGCAAGCATAGAAATGGCAGAGTCTGTTGACACGACAGCCATCGTGACTACAAATATCACCACCACTGCTAAAAGTGTCCTCTATCCAGGTTCTACGGTACCAATGTCTTTAAGTCAACCTATATCAACTCAACCTCCACCAATTCAGCCATTGCCAACTCAACCATTGTCGACTCAACTACAAACCCCTCCACCTCCATCTACTTCAGTCATCAGCACTGTCATAACAACTGTGTCTTCTCAACCAACACCGAGTAACCCTGTGACGCCATCATATTCTGCAATTTACATGGCAGACATGATGGATAAACATCTAGAAACTCAAAGAACAGAGTTGGCTCAAATCCGAGAGGAGTTACTCAAACGACAGCAAAGTGAAGAAGCATCCAAGAAAGCTCAAGCGGAGATGATAGCCAAGTTCAATGCAGAGATGGATTCAACACGAAAATCTCATACAGAAGAACTTGCTCGTGTCAGAAAAGATGAAGCTGATAAAAGTGCAGCAAGGATCACAAAACTCTAAGAATTAAAGAATAAGTATAAGGCGAAGAAAGAACACTTGAAGCTTCACTTGATGCTAAGGTGAAAGAATCTGTTGAGTCGCTTCTTCCAAAGCTGCGAAAAGAAATGAAGAAGGTTGCAGCTGATAAGTTGATGATCAAATCGTCAAATCCTTCAAAATCTGCCTATAAAATTGCCTTTGAACTTACAGACTTTGAACTAAAGAAGATTCTTCATGCTCGCATGATTGAAGTCAGATCTGCTAACAAAACCAAAATTCAGCGAGCACTTCACAAAGCACTTGATAAAGCTATAAAGGAGGATGACAGATTATTTAAGACGTTTGGAAGTGTGGTTCCTTACCACATTTTGTATGAAGAAGGAGAAGCAGATGTTACTGATGAGGAAGGTAGTGAGCAAGAAGAGGGTAGTGGTGAAGAAGATGATGCGAGTGATGAAGATAAGGGTAGTGATGATGATGGTGATGATGATGGTGAAGGCGGTGATGATAATGATGACAGTGACGAGGATAGTAACAAGGACGATGAAGATGAGGATGATGATGACAACGAGAACAGGGATGGCGACAACAATGACAAGTCAGATAAGTCTGACAAGTCTGATGATGATGATATGGGTGACTATGCCGCCAGCAAGGAGAAACAGTCAAAGACAGGTGACAAATATCAAAAAGATGTTGCTAGAAAGGATAACTCTACATCTACGGAGTCACGACGTACCAAGTGGCGCCATGATGTGAATGCTACAACAACATCTTCAATTCTCGGTACATCTGTTTTTATCTCTATACCTATGTCTGCTATTCCTATTAGTTCTTTGTTAGCTACCACAACTGTAGAACCAGCACCAACAAACCCTTTGCATGCGTCTACTGCAACTTAATCTGCACAACTGTCAGTAGTTCATGAAACTGCTGAAGTACCTGAATCAGAACCGGCAATTGTTCAAGTATCTACTGCTCTAACAACTGAACCAGTTCCTAATGTACCCGAGTCAAGCACACAGGATTGGGCTGATACACTACAGATCGATGAAACCGCACCGGAACAACAGTGGATCACGACAGCTGCTGCATATGATCCAATCACAGATGCTGATGCAAATGTTATGTATCTATGTATCCGCAATCTAATAGATCTGTGTGCATTCTGGTCTCATGAGCTTGGATCTTCGGTAACTCGGGCTTTGGTGAAGAGAGGGCTTAAAGACAAAAGACTTCGCGCTAAATCATAATTAAGCAGAATGGAGTATGAGTATTATGCTGAAGAAATCCTAAAAGCTCTCAAAACCATTAAAAGGGTAGGCCTTCATGAACTAGAAAGACCTCCTCCTCCAGTTGATGCTACTCAAGACAATCAAATTACACATGAATTCTTTGCCTGCAACGATCTTGACTATTTACTTAAGGGATCATCCAAGTATGCGACTTCACTGAACTTGTTGAAAGCTGCTTCTTGGGAGTCAATACCCTGGATTAAAGAAAAGGTCAATCGCCTCTGGGTTCCAAGGATAGACCGTAAATATGACATGTATGCTGCAATAGGAGCATCACATTGGCACGAGCGAGTGCGAAGGGCTTACAAAGGTTGATGTTTTTACAACTCAGGTAATATAGTCAGATCTGATCTTTGAATCACAAGTATATTAGGAATGAGGATTGAACCCAAGAATGGATATCATCGTGTGACGCAGATTAGACTTAAAAGAGAAGATGACAGAGAATACAAGATTCAGCAGGGAGACTTTTCAATCATTCGCCTTGAAGATATAGAAGATATGTTGCTTATCATGACCTGTGATCAGCTTACACATCTTAGTCGTGAAGAAATCATTGCTCTGGACACAGCACTTCGTATGTTTACACGAAGCGTTGTCATCAAGAAACATGTTGAAGACCTGCAACTAGGAGTTGAAAGCTATCAAAGAAAGCTTAACATGACTCGTCCAACCAATCAGGTATTAGTTCAGCATGTGGATAGATGTCCCTATACCGGCAAAACCTTTCCGATGTGCGGGGTTTTCTACTTGAACAGTCGTGGGATAATGAAGTTTATGAGGATAGCTGAGCTTTATAAATACAGTGATGGGACTCTCTCACACGTCAAAGGAAAATTGGAGCATCACAATTCTGGCGGGAAATTACCAGAGGTGGTTGAAGATTGGCATGAGGGTCTTCAGAAAATGGCTAAACATGTGATCAAGAAGATTGATCAAAAGCTCATGGAACGTAGGTTGATGAGGAGCTTAGAAAGGTTCATGGGTGGCAGACCGTATGGAGGGCACTTCAGACTTATACAACGATCTACTTAATGTGGGTCGTCTTCACTAAGGTCAACTCCATATTGTACTTTAATTGTGAATATGTTAATATGTATATATTGCGGTTAGGCTTTGTGGCATGGTGTAGTGTTAAAGTATGAAATTTTTTAATAATTTCTCACGAGATTCTAAATTTTTTCAACTATATCATACTTGAACATTACAACTAATCCTCATTAATTTGAGGGGGAACATTAATATGTTCTATGGCCATAGATTGATTTCATTTTTACCCAAAGACCGGTTAATCCATTCAATATCCCAAATATTAATGGTTAACATTTTGGATAAGGGGAGAAAATGGGATTAAGGAGACTTAATGATATTTGGCTTCACATTAAAAGATAAACCAACTTAATATGTGTAATGTACATGTTAAGGGGGATCGTTTTTTATGAACAAAACACTTAAGGCACAAAAACTTTGATTATAATATCACAAGTGCCTTAAGTGATTTTCAAGGATTTTTCATGGTGACAATACTTACCCAAAACACAATTAATTCACGATGGATGTGGTGACAAAAGGGTGGTAGGATTAGGTATTAGGCCAATGATTCATCAGAACCGATGGAATCTTCCCAAGGACAATTCCCTAGGTTGAATTAGAAGTCCTAGAAAAGTTGGAAATGATTATGAACGTAGAAGAGTATCGACTAATTACTGATGCTAGCACTAGAACAATCACAACAAGGTGCTAGTGATGATGTATTGGTAAGTACTGAAGGGGTTGAAGAATGAAAAATAAATGTAAAGATAAAGGGTGTAAAGAAAGAAGCCCTCCTTACAACTTAGGACAAAAACCGGGTCAACACATCTATTATTCGGATCATTTTAAATGATTCTCAATATTGAAGACAAGATATCATGGACCCAGTGATGTCATGCACAACCCCTCCCAGCTAACTCAGATATCTCTCAAAAGATATTTGTTTTAATCACACGGAGTTCAACACGCTATCTATTAGTTTATTCACTCCGAATAGACTAATATTGAATAGGTGGCAATCCTCTCCAGCCATCGCTCACTAAATCAAAACGCACAATCAAGTCTAGAGCCACGAGATCATCAAAAGTCTCATTAGGACACTTTCCATTTCTTCCTTGCTTCTTCACACTCTGTGAAAAGTAAGAGATCTTTATGAGTCCTACGCAGTATTCTTGTAATACTGCCAGAACACCCGAGTGATACGCAAGTATTACAATGAAGATGGAAATCCTGCTTGAGCCAACATCAAACAAGCTCATGGTAGGTGATACGTGCGGTTCTTTAAGAACCAATCTTGTGAAAACTGGAAAGAAACAGTGTTTAATTCTTAATTGAACTTAAACTCGTTCCAGGCCTCTACGCATTATCATATGATCTTGCCAGAACACTCAGAGTGACACTATTTAGTGTTCACAGTGACGAGTGGAAATCCTTCTAGTGTTAACATCAAACAGCACTTGGTAGGTGACGTGCAAGATTCTATATGAATCAAGCTCGTGATAACTGGAAAGCAACGATGGTGAAAATCTTAATTGAAATTCACTTGTTCCAGGTTCATGAATTGATGGCTTCAATCACAAGGATAAGTTATCCAAGTGATTCACTCTTTAGGTTCGCAATCAGGCTTAGTGATCGTCGAATAAAGAGAACGGGTTTACCCGCGAAATCCTTTCAGGAAGTTACTTAATTGAAACTATCCGTCACAGGTACGATATCTAATATCGTCCAACGGTCTTCACCGACCGGAGGTAAAATGCTACCGATTAAGAACGAAATGTTCTAAGCCATTTCGTTCGTGTCTTGTTATGTTGCGGCATTTGAAGACGGTGGCGTTGCGGTGTACCAGATGAAGTCGTCTCCACATGCTTATGTTTCTCTGCATCAAAAATTCAGCAAAATTCAAGAAAGTTCAAAATGAAGTCTTTTGTTGTACCAAACTCTGAATCTTTCAAGAATTCAACAAAAACATAAGTGTGTGGAACATGGAGTCACGAAGAGGCAAGAATCACAAGAAGGAAAAGATCGCACGTGAAGGGTCAAAAGAACATGTTCAAAATCCAAAGCCTAAAGATCAATATCAACATATTCACAACAACAAAAAGAAATATAAAAGAGAAAAGACTACGAGCTGAAGAACGAAGACTTAGTATAGTATGCTAGGTTTAGGACGTTGTAATTTGGAGTGACCTCCCTTAGGGGGAGATTGTTGGAAATACGCTTTTAACGTATATTAGAAGTATCGGTCACTCCAACAATATTATTAAATGTTAAGTAGCTCGTAGTTGAATATTAAGTTACATTATTAGTTAACCCGACCCATGGGCTTGTCATGGGTTAGAGGCCCAAGTCCATTAAGGACTTGGGTATATAAACCATTTCCACCTAAAGAAAGGGTGTTGGTTGTTTATTTCACTTTTCATATAATAAAGTTCTCTTTCTTTCTCTCTCTAGTTTCTCTCTCTAGAAACACAACAACCCTCTTGATTAATTATAAGATTATCACTTTTCTACAATAGTCTCGAGAGAGTTTTTAGGGAACAAACCCATAAAGTTCGTGAAATATTTTTTTTTGATACAATAGTCAAGTAATAAATACACGGGCCCATGCACGTCATACTAAAAATGCAAAGTTTTTCGTTAAAATTTTTTATTTTTTATCTTTTCTTAAAAAGTTTATTTATTCACATTTTACTAATAATAACACGCATAATATTACGAAATGAAAAATAAAGGTTAATACAAAATCTTTTGGAATTTTTGATTTTTTAGACAAACACTCATCAAACACATATTATTATCATTAATCGGTAATTCAAAATATGAGTGCGACAAATATTTTTACAAAAATGCGGTTTTATTACGACATAAAACACTTTTTAGTTTTTCATATTTTATATACAACCTTTTTTAATGAAATACAAACACATATATGAAATGGAAGTAGAAAGCTAAATAAGAAAACATTTTTTTCGACTTTATAATCTTTATGTTTTTTATGTATATAGTTCTATTATTATTACTATTATTATTATTATTATTATTATTTTTCTTTTTTCTTTTTTCTTTTTTTTTATTATTATATCAACCATCACTTTATTAAAAATAAAAAAGGGATTTACAACAAATTGGATGGGAGTCGAGATACTATCTGCGCTCCCACCCCTTTAGCAATGGTAAAACCTATTCTATGGAAAATATGTACAGCAGCGCACGCTCCAATGTCTTGAGCCTTATAAAATCTCTGGATCCGCTTCAGCAACGCAACTGCATCTTCGTGTAAGTCCCCTAAAGAAGAAAAGGAGAAAGGAAGAAACCCATATCCGAGAGCTGCACACTTAGCCAAATACTTGCATCGTTTACGTTGTGCAGCATCAATCACAGCTCGGCCGGGAACAAAGTCATTCATCCCCGTACGAGTCAAAGGAGAAGAACCAGTCAGATCAACGCACACATCTTTACCTCCCTCCCAAGAATAAAACAAAATATCTGCCGGACGTAAGACACAATCAGGTCCACCATCTAATCCAATATTAACTTCCTTTCCGACAGATATCCCTGAACGGTTTTATTTTTAGCTAGATTCAAGATAACTTGACGATACGGTTCAAGTGGGAATGATCCATTATTAAACGTTGAGGATAAGGTATTATCGGTATATATTCCACAAGGAATAGAGGTTCTTCGTTGTTTTAGGCGGTTTACTTTTTTGATTTTACTCTTAAAGATGATAGGAATTGGTGGATCTTTTTGGGTTTTCGGAGGGTCTTCGGACAATTCACTACTCGTGAATACGACATTCACGTGCTCAGCTCGAGCGGATGGAGGAGGAGGTGGATTAGTCCTAACGGTTTGATCAAAAGATACGTGAGTTTGAGACTTCGACAACTCATTAATTTTTGTTTTGATGTTTTCAAATAGAGTTTGGAAGTTCTTTTCATTTTGCTTCATTTTAAAACTCATAATATTTAACAGTCTCCTTCACAAAATTATTTGCAAATCTTTGACTATCTAAAAATTTAGTGTTTAATTTTTCGAGATCTATTTCGAATTGAGGTTGAGGTTGAGATTGGTGAGAATACCAATCATGAGTATTTTGGTTTTCACAACCATCGAGTTGGATTGAATTTGCTTCAAGAGGTTTACACATCGGCGTGTCATCGTTCTTTTGATTTTTAGAAGTGTGATTACCTTCGAGATCGTCATATTTTTCACGCATATCTCGTAATTCTTCTTTAAAGATATGGAAATGAGAATCCCATTTTAGCTTCAAGAGCTTCCAACTTCTCCATTAATCAAGAAGTATTATTATGCTACTTTCATCGGTGAAAGAGGCAACTTTTGATGATCTTTGTTTCGAGACTTTTTGGGCCAATTAAGTTCAAAAAGAACTTTGTTCTCAAGATATTGAAAACTTTGGTTCGGATTTTTGTAGAGGAAGATTCCTCCGGCTGTTCCATCAAGGATTGCTTGAGTGGATTCGTCTAAACCGTGATAGAATATTTAAATAATAGCTCTTTTGGTTAGACCATGTTTGTGGCATTTTTTAAGCATGTTCTTCAGTCGTAACCAAGTTTCAGTTATACTTTCACATTTGGTTTGAGAGGAATTTCTGATTTCGAGTAAAAGACGTTCGAATAACGAAGGTGCAAAGAATCGGCTTATAAAGACTCTTCTCATTTGTTCTCACGATGTTATAGAATCTTCATTAAGTTTGTCAAACTGGATTTTAGCATCATCGGATAAGGATAATGTAAACATCAAAAGTTTGACAACTTCACTTTGAGTTTCACCATATTTGAACATGTCGCGGATTACGAGAAATTCACGGATGTTGTCATGCGGATCGGCCCACAAATGAGCATCGAGTTTATTCTCTTGGACCATTTTTAAGTGGGTCTTGTTTATAACAAAGTTGTCATCGACATCGGTTCGAACAATGACGGAATTAGGAGTCGTAGCTACAATACTAGCGCTATTCCACAAGAGTTGATAAACGGGATCGATAATTATTATATGTTTGGGTGGATTGAGTTGGGTTTCTACGTCCTCTTTGGGTATATTTATAACGACAAATTCATTATTGAATAGATGTTGGGTTGGAAATTTAAGTGATTCGATGTGGACAGATTCTTCTTCGATCTTTTTATTTTTATAAGTATTCATTGTTAAATTTTTATTTAATTTAAATAATAGGTTTACAAGTTCTTTTCCCCACGATCGAGGATTTATACAAACGCTCAAAATATTTCAAAAAGACATTTGTTTTATTTTTGAGATTATAACAAGATAAGAAGATAAAACACAAATGACAGAAACAATATAAGCCACAATTACAGAAATCAAAATGAAAACAAAATCTAATACTTTTGGGTTTTTCTTTTTTAAATGATGATAAACTATATATTTACAAATTCACAAGGCATATAATCAAATAAAATATAACTTCAAATGATAACAGATCCTAAAATCAGTTTGGTGGGCTTTTGAAAAGCACTAAACTAAATCAGTAAAGAAACAAATTCGTTTTCAGACAAAAAAAGTGTGTCGCACTTCGTGTGAGTGCGGAAAACTTAAATTTTCTCCAGAAAGTGCGGCGTACAATAGTTAAATGCGGCATACTTTCTGCAAATTTTAGTACATAAAGGTTTAGATTACCAGAAATCTGTACGGCCATGGTTTAAATTTCAAAGAAGTTTCTCAGAAAGTTTTGACAAGTAGCAAAAATAATCCCCGGCAGCGGCGCCAAAAATTTGATGTGTGTTCTACAAGTAGTAAATTTATACTACTAGATTTTACCAAACGAGGGACTAAAAACACAACACGGGCAAGTATACCCTTTCGTGTATATTATAGACTAAGGTAAGTCTTGATCGTTTCACGGGATTGTTGTTAACAATTAAAAACAATTATCTCTAGAGTGTCACACGTTCTAAGGATTAAGCTTCAAACAATGATTTAAAGGTGTGTTTGGTTTGGTTAATAATCATGAAAATAACTACTAACAATGATAGATTATAAGCACATAAACAAAGTATGAATATAAGTGATGGTAGCTAGTCACACAAGCATCAACTATTCAACATAACAAGAAATCCTTTCGACTTATAGATCTTATTATATCAAATGCATAAAGATCGGTTTATGTTGTTCTAGATAATTCAAGTACTCGTTGAACCATCCCTCTTTCGAACCCATGGTAAAACATTAAACAAAATCATATGAGAGTTGTTATGCATTTTATCCTCCAATTTATACAAGCCAAATATAAAGATTCATTGGTGTGATGACATGAAACGCAATCAATCAAATAAAACTTTCGGACATTTTATAATCAAGACCGGGTCAAATACATAGCAATGATAAAATATAATAGTATCGAGCAACAAGAATATTTCAACCTTGCAAATAACTAAGAACCATAGATAAACTGCGGCACACAAAGCTAAATGTGCGGCGTACTTTTTTTCTGTAATGTTAGAAAAATCAATTCATGAATTCTATATACACCTAAACCAATCACAAAATGAATACTCCATATTCAACATCATGATAAACATATAACAATGAGTAAACTACGAACATATCATCAAAATTATAAATAGGAAAGTTACCAACGATTCGTAACAAGAGTATCAATGGACAAATCGTCTAATTAGCTAAACATGCGGCTAATAACCAAACCAAGTATCAAATAAACTATACAACTACACTCATATACCCCGTAACCTACTGTGGTAACCCAAGACTCGTCCTAACTTCTGGAAACCAACAACTCATAATTGGTGTACAAACAGGGGGTGTTTGGCAATGGGTTTTATATGTAGTTCTTGAGAGATTTATGGTTGATTCTCCAAGTATATGTATTTGTAGGTATTGGAAACGTGGTAATAGGGTCTGAGAATGGTGGATGATCACTAGAATTTATGGCTATGATGGTGGTGATGGTGGCGTGATGCTAAGGTACTTGGATCAAAGGGTTGTCAAGCCCTAATCACAAAATTCCTTCTTCACAAGTGGTGTTCTTGAGGTTAGATGGTAGATATATGATGTTTCTTTGAGTTATTTGGGGAGTATTTATCGTTTTTTAACACTTAGGGGCCAAGAAAAAGTAATATGATCGGATTAGTAATGAATGGGAGTCGTAAATATGACTTTTGAGTTGTGTAGACGCGAAGTATGCCGCACATTTGAGTTTGTGCGCCGCACATTCTGACAGCACAAAGTGCTTCATACATTTTGGTACAACCGGCGCACATCTAGGTATTTTCAGCTTTTGGAGCAAGTAGCAAAGTTGTAGATAATTCACTTGTGCACGCGTGGGCGCCTAAACCAAGTCCAACGGGCATCGTATACTCAAATTATGACCAAAACAGTGGACATGTGTCGGGAGATCTTTAGCTTGACTTTATTCTTCATGTTTTCTTCATTTCCACCATGACACGTACTTGGAACCTATACATCAAATATAGTCTATTAAGTATCGCAAGTTCATATAATTAACCTAAGTATATAGAGACTAGCTTTAAGACCCGTCTAACATCGGGTTTAGCTTAATGAGTGCTTTTTGTAAGAAATAATAACCAGATGTTAATATTAAAATAAACTAAAAGGGTTTTGGTAATAGATGAAAACAATAATAAAAAAAACATGTATTACCAGTTAAGCGTGAACTTTGTAATAATCATAAAAATAAAGTTTCATGCATTCTGCTCTTCAACCATGACATATGTGACTCCTAATAAAGTGAACAACCAATGTCCATGTCGTGAACACCTAACAGTTGAACGTAAAAGTACTAAAAGGAAAAGAAGTAGAAATAAAATCGAGTTGTGAATAATACATCTATGTCATATAAAAGGGTATCAAAGTTATAGAGTACTTGTTACATATGTATACGACTAACTGATAAAGATAAAATAATCATTATTAGACAACGTTGTTGCAATTACTATCGTCTTAAAAAGCACATCTTAGGGAAAGGATTGAAAATGATTGCAATTATTTGATGTGTTTTGTTGAATAGTTGGACTGGTCTCACATAGTCAACGTACACTTCAACCGAAGACCCAATTTCTTCTATCAAAACTATGTTGACAAAAAAAGGTATGTGGTGCGAGCTTGAGTCCGAAAAGCATACAATGAAGACAATGGCACAAAAAACTTAAAATCATATTCTAACATAGTATCATGGAACATAAATACAAAATCTTTTTTCCCTTCCAGCACATCAAACACTTTTAACCATTGTCTCACTCAAGACTCACCAGTCTCATTATAATATCATCTTTCAGATTCGCTTTATAATATAAAACAATCTTATTTCTCAATTCTTGAAAACAATTCATCATTTCTTTTAGTTTGATTCTAAGCCCATTTGTGATTGAAGCCCTAATCCTATCCACGTCACATGAAAATGAAGACCCTTCATCCAAATTCTTATCCACATATTACAAACGCACATGAACCACAATCACAATTCTAAGGACCACAACCATATCAGACTCTAGTATGTCACGTCACCAGCAAAGAACTTTATCAATGTGAGCATATTTTTACTCTCTTCGTTTGGCGTTGTAGCTATGAGAGTGGACATAAGAAGATGATAAAATCATTTATTACATAAGGCTTGAGTCCGAAAAGCATACAATGAATATAATGACAAAAACTTAAAATCATATTCTAACATAGTATCATGGAACATAAAACTTAAAATCTTTTTTCCCGTCCAGCACATCAAACACTGTCAACCATTGTCTCACTCAGGACTCACCAGTCTCATTATAATATCATCTTTCATATTCTCTTTATTATATAAAACAATATTATTTCTCAATTCTTGAAAACAATTCATCATTTCTTTTAGTTTGATTCTAAGCCCATTTGTGATCAAAGCCCTAATCCTATCCACATCACATGAAAACAAAGACCCTCCAGCCGAATTCTTATCCATATATTACAAACGCACACGAACCATAATCACATTTCTAAGGACCACAACCATATCAAACTCCAGTATGTCACGTCAACAACAAAGAACTTTATCAAGGTGAGAAGATTTTTACTCTCTTCGTTTGGCGTTGTAGCTATGAGAGTGGATATAAGAAGATGATAAAATCATTTATTACATATAGACTTATTCCAAACTCTTGTGATAAAAAAATAGTACTGGCATTACAAATACATATACAAAAGACACGCTCACATGTCTAACAACATATGGTTGATCTTACAAAGTTGTTTAAGAGATGTCATGGGAGCCATTTGACCTTTGTCTATTAGTGCCTCCATTGATAAGTTATCAGACTTGACCTATTTCAGCCTTTTCGTGGTAAATGGTTCAATGACCTGAACATTTTGTAATGAGTTCTCTTATGAATTTTGGACAATATAACAAAAAACTTCCATTATTACTAAAGGTACAAAAATCCATGTCCACTTATAAATGTGTCAACTTGGGTTACATTATGTATCTTATTGATCAAATGGCCAATATACGTACAAAATTAGCAAATGGGTAATGGAGACTGCATATCCATAGTCAGGTGTATAATACATAACTTAGTAAGCATTATAAGTACCTCTATAAGGAAGCCATTGAAGCTTTTAAAGCAAGCATGAATACTTGCACCCTGTTTTCCTAAAACCTCCTACCCATTCTTCATATTCACTTCTATAAACGCCTTAGGACATCCCACAAGACCAAAAACCAGGTCTATAAGGAAGCCATTGAAGCTTTTGAAGCTTTGATAGAAAGCAGTGTTCATATGAATCCATAAGGAGCCATTTTGGAGCTACCTAGGTAATTTCTATGTTAACCAAGATTAGATCTTGTTATAATGAATTATAAGACTTGTTATAATACCAAAATTATTTTATAAAGATAATCCAAAAATAACTAATTCATTTCATCAATTTAAATGAAAGTTATAAACTAAAGATGTCTTAAAACCCTAGTTTTATATTTTACAAGAAATAATGACTTAAAATCCATTTCAAGAGCTATAATTCTGGTGAAATGTTTTTATTATTATTATAAATACGTTTTAAAACTTTGTTTTAAAATCCTAGATCATTTGGTACATTTTTGAAGAAGTTATATGATTTTTACAAGTATAGGGACCAAAACTGTCATTTTTGAAACTGTTTAACATTTTGGGCCAAAAGTGTCGTTTTATGAAAGTTAAAGGTATAAGAATAAGTTTTTAAAAGTTTGAGACCCTATGGTTAAATATTGAAGGATTAAATTTCAATTAATGAAACTATATACTTAAAGGGTTAAAAGTGTAATTATGCCAAAATATAACTATAAGGACTATTTTTGCCAATATTAAAACTAAAGACATAAAATGTAATAATATACTATGTATCATGTTAGTAGGAAACTTTGTACAAAGATGTTCCATCTCAATATTACGTTCTGACTAAGTGGTTGGGTTTACGATTTAAAATGCCCTCGCTCCTCAAACGTTTATAGAATAGCTTATGAGTTCTAAGTATAATGGCCCGAACAATGATACTATAATAACAAAATATATGAATCAAAGAATAAATATATGAAATAAGAAAAGATTGAACTCGGAGACTATGACTTGATATATATACATATTGTGTGTCAACTCAGATATTGTGAGGTCGTTGTGATTGGTCATAGCTGAATAAATTCAAGACTCTTTAGGCTAAGGTGAGTTTATAGCCTCACTTTTAAATGTTTTATAAATGATTTGAAAACCCGTGAGGGGGATATATGCTAAAACTAGAATACAAGTATTTTTGTATGTTGCCTATATAATTATTGACACTATGTTTACTTGTTGCCGTTAAAGTCCCTTTTTAATTATGGACCGCTAATCATTTAATGAGTGCTAATATTGTGAATAGTACTATTGGAGACTGACATCTCCTACCTGGGCAAGTCTCACTTGCTAGCAGCTAATGGTTCCTACCTAGGCTTAACAGATATGCTTTATTTTGCTAATTTAGGATAGTCCGGCAAACTTCCTACCTAAGGGTAATTTGTTGGGTTTTTCTTGATAATGTCTAGTCGCGGGGTCATAGGCTAGTGCAATAAGAATCGATGAATTTAAAAAGTTGGGTGTATAATAATGTAGCCCTAGAGTCGTACTTGTATTCAAATATTGTTTTAAACCTATGAATTCACTCAATCATTGTGTTGACTATAAGGCATCAATTTCAGGTGAATGAGGACTGGCGGGCTGCGGATGGTGGTGTCTTGAATAAAGTTATCATTCTAGAGAATAAAACTAAATCTTTGGGAAAACCTGTGATGTACGTTTATGTACAGTTGTTTTTATTAAACTCTGAATAATAAGTGAATGATAACGTAAATATTTATAAAATGTTTTTTAGCATATTCTATTATTATGACTATGGCACTTTGATAATAATACTCCAAAGTAGCTTCTACTGCTATAAGGTTAAATAGGGGTGTTACAGATTGGTATCCAGAGCCCACTGTTATAGAGAATAATTTTTTTCTTAAACTATAACTAAGAGAGTTTTAAATTTCAAGACTATCAGCCATCGTCAGCGCCAGTGTAAGATTTTTATTCCCTTAGTAGAATATCTTATGATATTATATTATATAAATTACAAGGATGTCTACTTTCACCTATATTCTCATTTTCGATGATGATGAAAGAGAAGTTCCGATGTTCACCCCATCTCCCATAGATGTGCGTGTTCCAACTTTGTTTTTTTACGATACTCCTGAAGTACAAGAATATTTCTCACATCAAACTGAAGTGATGAATAGTGTACATTTACCTACGTCTCGTTTTCTATTACCTGAGGATCTTTATTCGTCTCCCAATCGAAGTTGTGAAGAGCCTTATGAAACTAAGGAAGACTCTAGAGCACGGATTATGTAAAAGCACGACAAGCAATTGTCCGTAATTGCTAGTCATCTTGATGAAATTTCCCTTGAAGCTTTTAGAATAGTGGAGAAGAATATTAGGAATCTGATAAGAGGAAGAAAGGAGATTGAAGAGCATATTAGTCAGTTAGAATATAAAGTGGACGTTACTCGACGCCATAATATTAGACTGAGTAGAAGGATGCATGCTTATGAAATGAATATGACAAGGCTAGAGAATGAGAATCCTGAACTGAAAGAAGGACTTACGAGGACTGGGCTTCATTTATAATTACTCATCGACGATCTTAAAACAACTCAACAATCTGACTCCGGGTATATTTTGGACAGAAATGAGGAGATCAAAATGAGGAATTAAGCTTAGAAATCTAGTTTCAGTTTGTAAGATATGTACAGTTTTTCTTTATGTAACAAAGATGCTTATCGTGTAAATATAAACGATAAGTTGTTCATAAATAAAGAAGTGTGCGTCTGTTCTCAAAAATTCTTGTCTATTTATTTAAGCCTTTATCGTTATTCATATTATGAATCCTCATATGTGAATTTGTTTGAAAGGATTAGAAAATTTTATCGTCATTCATATTATGAATCCTCACATATGAAATGGTCGAAAGAATTAGAAATTATCGATGCCCTATGATATATTAAATTGATTCCATACTCCATGTATGAAAAAAAAATATCCTTCTTATCGAGTGTTATTGTGTTGGTAGGATGGCTCATGCGAGAGCATCAACATATGCAACTGTAAATATGACACCTAAAGAAATAAGGCAATTGGTTGCTAAGAGTGTGACTGCAGCTTTGCAAGCACAAGCCGCCAACGTAGCCAGTACAAGTAATGGAAATTCTCCTAGGAGATAAGTTCCGGTGGAGAAGAGATGTACTTGCAAGGATTTCATGAACTGTCAGCCTTTTAACTATAAAGGATCTAAAGGAGCTATTGTACTTATTCGTGGGTTCGAGAGAATTGAATCAATATTTGTTCGCAGTGACTGTTCTGAAGATTGTAAAGTGAAATTTGCTACGGGTAAGCTGATAGAAGAAGCTTTGTCTTGGTGGAATGCTTATGCACAACCCATTGGGATAGAACAAGCTTAACAGACTCCTTGTAGCGAATTCAAGAATTTGCTAATTAAGAAGTATTATCATCGCAGTAAGAATAGGAAAATGGAGGAACAATTCTATAATTTAGCAGTAAAGGAGTGTTGTTCCCTAATTTATTCACTTCACCATGGTTTATTAATAGAAAATAGATGAAAAGAATGAATATTTCTAGAGAGAGAAGGTAGAGAGAAGGAGGTGATAAACTTGGTGAGATTAGATCAAGAAAAATGAGAAATTCCACCCTCCTAACATGCTAGGAGGGTGCTTATATAGTCTACCCACATGTGGGCTCTCTAATGCACTATATATCTTTTGGGTCGGGCTTGAATAAATGCTTAGTACCTTGAAAGAGGCCTTTTAAACTAACCATCAAGCCCGTAATGTCACGACTATTTTAACTAACTATTACAACGTTCTAATAAATATTACAATATAAACCTATGATCGAACATTCTTGTTTGACTCAATATTTTGAGGCTAACAATCTCCCCCAATGTGAGGTCATTCCTCTTCGATATTTGGAGTTCAGTGGAGATTATGAATTTTATCATAAATGAGTCATGAACGTGTAATAGTAGTGTTGTTCCTTCATGCTGTGATATTTGAGCCTTTGTCATTGTCTTTCGACTTTGTCTTTTATCTTGAGATCTTCAAATTATCCTTGACTTGTCTTTGCCATCTTACGATCTTGTGTCTTTATCCACATGCTCATACTTTTCACAATCTTGAAAGCTTGCTAACAATCTCCTTTGAAGAGAGGTCATTCCTCTATATTAATTGTTGAGGAAGATTTTGATCACCAGAGTTGCGGAAGTCTTTAGCTTTCTTGATTATTGAATATGTCTTTAGGCATGAGTATGTGGTTTTGAATCTTTGACTTTGTCGTGCACACCGTAACGTCACCTTCTTGAGACAAAACATAGACATGGACTGAATGGCTTTGACATTCGTCCTTGATCGGTAGCATTTTACCTCCGGTCGGTGAAGACCGTTACACGATATTAAATATCGTACATGTGATTAGGTAGATTCAATTAAGAACCTCCTTGACAGGGTTTCGCTGCTGTACTAACATTTCTCTTTACTCGACCGTCTCAAAGCAAGACTTCGAACATAAAGAGTGAATCAGTTGGATAAATATCCGCTTGATTAAAGTCATCAATTCAAATTCCTTGAACAAGTTTGATTCATTTAGAATCTTACCATTGTTGATTTCTAGTTGACACAAGCTTGATTCATAAGAATCTAGCAAGTTACCTACCGTATCGCTGTTTAATGTTGACGCTAGAAGGATTTCCATTCGTCACTGTAAATATTAATGAATATTACTCTGAATATTCTGGCAAGACCATAAAGATATTGCGTAGAAACCTGAAACAAGTTTGAATCGATAAAGAAACAAACCACTGTTGCTTTTCAGTTTTACATATGTTCAATTCATAAAGAATCTTACACATGACCTACTGCAGTGCTGTTTGATGTTAACACTGGAAGGGTTTCCACTCATCATTGTGAATACTAGGTAGTATCACTCTGAGTGTTCTAGCAATATCGCAAGGATACATCGTAGGACTCTCTTCATCTTCATCCGTGTGTCCTAACAAGATTTGATTGATCTCCTGGCTCTAGACTCGATTTGTACACTTTTAGTGGTCAGAGGCTGGAGCAGATGCCACCTATTCAATATCAACTATCTCGGAGTGAGAAAGTCAATAGAAGTCGTGTTGATCTCCGTGATAATAAAACAAACTTCTTTTGATAGAAGCTTGAGTTAGCTGGGGAGGGGTTGTGCATTACATCACTGGGTCCATAATGTGTTTTCTTCATGATGTGTTGACCCGGTTTCTGCCTAAGTTGTATGGAGGGCTAATTTCTTTACACCCTTTATCCTTACATTTCTTTTTCATTCTTCAACCCCTTCAATGCTTACCAAGACATCATTACTAGCACCTTGTTGTGATTGTTCCAGTGCTAGCATCAGTACTTAGTCTGCATTCAGCTACGTTCACATTCTACTCCATCTTTCCTAAGGACTTCTAATAATCTATTGGATTGTCCATAGGAAGATCCCTCCGGTTCTGGTTGTATCATAGGACTTAAACCTAACCACCCTTTTGACACCAATAACGTCGTGAATTAAAGATGTTGTGGGTATTTGATCGTAACCATGAGTGCTTGAGTCTTTAGATCACATTTTAATCACATTTTCTCCCCCTGTCTCTAATATATAAAATCGTTTGATATTAGAGACACCAAATTTGATTAAAATATATTATGAAAAATAGTCTTTAAAAACTTTTGGGAGAAAAATGTGTCAAACTTAGCATGAATTTAGAATGCTCCCCCTAAAAAATTGATCCAATTGAATTGTCATTACGAGGATGTGATCTACATTTCTCTTTTTAGGATAGGAGTTGTTAAACACACAATTTTTGAAAGATTTTGAATAATCATTGAAAAGTTCTTGAAAAATTGTGTTCAACGCTTTTTGAAAAACTCTATTTCTTTTTGGCGAAAAAGTTTTTCTAAAGCATAAACTTGAGTTCATAGACTTTGAATGTCTTGACGAATCCACTCAAGTGTAAGAAGATTTCTCTTCTTTTGCTTTTGGTAAAGGCACTAAAGCGTACACTCTCCCGTGAATTTAGATCCGGGTTACAATCTGAAAGTGATTACAAGCCATTGTGTTGAGCTCAAAATATTGAATGTTTTGTGACAAGCTCAACCCAAGATAGATTGCTCTACCCGTTGTTGGAAATATTGTCCAAAAGAGACAATTTCCTTTAGAAAAGATAGAAATTACATGTTTTGAAAAATATTTACAACTTTCATTCGAGCTTTATGTACACACCCGTGTCATTATTAAGCGACATTTCTAGGTACGTCCATATTATCGATACTGAAAGACATGTCGAGAAGAATATTTTTGGATTTTCAAATATTTTTTAATTTTGTATTTTGCTTTTTCATTAATATTTACATGTAGATGTTTGATAGATGAATCAAGCAGGCTTCTTTGCCAGAATCTCCAGTTCTGCTGGAGTCAAACATCTCATACCAATTTGCCTAACTAGATACGCAAACCTCTCTTTCGAAAGAGCTTTTGTAAACAAGTCAGTTAATTGGTAATCAGTTCCAACAAAGTATAATTCAACGATACCCCTTTCAACTTGTTCCTTAATGAAGTGATATCTGACATCAGTGTGCTCCGTGTGGGAATGTTGTACCGGATTGCAGGAGATGGCTATGAAGGACTTTGAGTCACAGTACATAGATACTTTATCAAAGTGGAAGCCATAATCCGTGAGTTGTGTTCTCATCCAAAGAACTTGAGCACAACACGCAGATAGAGACACATACTCCGCTTCGGCTGATGACAATGATGTGCAATCCTGCTTCTTGGAAGACCATCCCACAAGCTTATCTTGACCTAGAAATTATGCACCACCAGAAGTACTTTTACGTGTATCAAGACACCCTGCATGATCAGAATCTAAATAGGTCGTTAGAAAGAAACCGGTTTCCCTCGGATACAAGAGTCCCATGTGAATGGTATTCTTAAGGTACCGAAAGATCCGTTTAACCTCCTTGAGCTGCTTTTCAGTGGGTCGTGCTTGATATCGTGCACAATAACACGTAGCATGTGATATATCTGGTCGGCTTGCTGTTAAGTACATGAGGGAGCCGATCATGGAACGATATCTCGTTTGATCTATGGCATCTCCCTCCAAATCAGCATCTAGGGATGTGGTTTATAATGGTGTCCCAACGGGGTCACATGAGGTCATACCATGCTTTTTGATTATCTCTTGACAATACTTAGCTTGGTTGATAAAGATACCACTTGGGGATTGGTGAACTTGAATTCCTAGAAAGAATTTTAGTTCGCCCATCATAGACATTTCAAATTTGTTGTGCATTACTTTTTCAAACCATTTTGAAAGTTTTGGGTTTGTAGACCCGGAAATAATGTCATCAACATAAATCTACACAAGCAAAATGTCATCCCCATATTTATAAGTGAACAAAGTTAGATCAATAGAACCTTTTGAGAAACCTTTGGATACCATAAATTTCGAGAGCTCGTCATACCACGCCTTTGGAGTTTACTTGAGTCTATAAAGTGCTTTGTGGAGACGATACACCTTGTCAGGATAATGAGGATTGACGAATCCTTCCGGCTGAGTGACATAGACTTATTCCTTCAAAGGACCATTAAGAAACGCCGTCTTTACGTCCATTTGATAAACGATGAATCCCTTATGTGCAGCATAAGTAAGGAAAATCCTGACCGCTTCTAAACGAGCTACCGGTGCAAATGATTCTTCAAAATTGATACCCTCTTTCTGGCCATACCCTTTAGCCACTAGCCAATATTTATTCTTGATGATCGTGTCCTCTTCATCCATCTTGTTTTTCCAGATCCATCGAAGATTTAATGGTATTACATCGTATGGTCTGTCAACAAGTTCCCAGACTTTAAGTCTTTCAAATTGTTGATGTTCATCCGTCATTGATCAATCCAAGCATGATCAGCCATGGCTTCTTTGATGTTTTTCGGTTCAGCTGAACTCACAGCGAGTGCGAACCTACAAACATCGCCATCGGTGTTAAGCTGTCGTCTTGTACGAACGGGCTGTGAAGGGTTTCCAATTCCTTGAACCAAAGGATGATTTAGGGTCCAATGATGTGTTGAAGGATTTCGTTGGTAGAACGTATGCATATTTGACTGATCAACATGGCGAGTAGAAGACTCTCCAGTTTCGTGTACCGGTGTACCGAATGGGTTGATAAATTCGTCTTCGTCATTTAATGCATTGTCTGCTTGATTTGTGTTCTCTGGTGAAATGACAGTAGTTGTAGATGTTGTAGGAGCGGTTGTTGATGTGATATTCTGAGGAGGTGAATCTGCAGCAACCCGTGTTGAAGTAGATGAAGTTATATCCTTTTGTTGACGATGGTCGGTATCATCATTCTTATCATGAGTGACAGCGGAAGACTTCGATACAACATGTTTCTCTCCCGTGAAATATTCATCATACATTGGTCCATATAACATTTCCAACTCTTCAATTGTCGTGTTGATTGTCATGTCTGCTCTTGGAACATTTCCTTGAACCAGCTTTTAACTTGACGGTTCATTGTTGTGGTCTTGAGTTCCGAGTTCCGTGCGGTTGTGAACGGAAGTCGTTTGTCGTTGTGGATCGGGACTTAAACTGTTTTGTTCAAGTGCCATTTCTTGTAATTCATCAAATCGGATGTGAATAGTCTCGACTATCAATTTTGTTCTCTTGTTGTACACTCTATATCCCTTAGACTGAGTTGCATATCCCACTAGAATACAAGCATCACCTTTCTCTTTCATCTTGTCCAGATTTTCACCATCTCGAATTATGTAACAAGTACATCCAAAAACGTGAAGGTGTTTGAGTGAAGGTTTTCGATCATGAATTATGTGATATGGTGTCTTTTCGTGTCTTGGGATAATTAAGGATCGGTTTTGTGTGTAGCATGCGGTTGACACGGCTTCGGCCCAAAAGTATAATGGTAGTTTTGAAGCGGATAATAATGTTCGAGATGCCTCTACCAAAGTACGGTTTCGTCTTTCAACAACGCCATTTTGTTCGGGTGTTCGAGCAATAGATGTTTCATGTTCAATTCCTTCAGCTTCAAAATAGTTTCTCAGAGTTGAATTCAAAAATTTTGTGCCTCTGTCAGTACGAATCACTTTTATTTGAGCTTGAAGACGACGTTGTATCAGTTTTAGGAAGTTGATGAGAACTTCGGGTGTTTCATCCTTGGACCTTAAGAAGTGAGTCCATGTGTACCTTGAGAAATCATCGACAATTACCATAACATATTTCTTTCCATTAATACTATGAACACGCATGGGACCACACAAATCTATATGAAGAAGATCTAACCGTCCTTTAGAGCTTGGTGTAGTCTTTGTTTTGAAGCTACTTCGTTAACTTACAAGAAGAACAAAGATGATCTTTGATGAATTTCAAGCTTGGAAGGCCTCTGACAATATCTTTCTTGGAAAGCAAGTTGATGGTATCAAAGTTGAGGTGAGATAGACGTTGATGCCATAACCATGCCTGGGTCGTTGAAGCTTTAGCCATGAAGCAAATTGGAGTTGTAGAAGTTGTGTCTTGAAGTGAAATATTGTAGAGATCAGTACCCCATGTACCGGTAAGTAAGTCATTCCCATCATAATCACGAACAAAACATGTCTTCTTTCTGAAAGCAACCTCCAAATCTGCATCACAGAATTGACCAACCGAGAAAAGATTGTGATTGAGCCCTTCGACGTAGTATACCATTTTTATCGTTATATTTCCCTGAACCAAGTCTCCATATCCTAGGATCGGTGCAAACTGATTTCCGAAAGGAACTTCTCCACGAAGTTAACTAGAAGCTTGAGATTCCCCGTCATGTGCTTCGTGCATCCGGAGTCCAGTATGAAGAGAATTATTTGTATCACCTGCAGAAGAGTTGGAACACGATGGAGCATTTGCTAAATTAGATACCACAGTAGTTGTGATTGTAGAATCATTAGTGTCCTTAGCAACATTTAAAGGCATACTAACACTCGTTGTCACATTTTATGTCCTAACTTTAGGCATCCATTTATATCCTGGAGGACATTGATTAGCAAACCACCATTTCCAAGACTTGTTAACAGACTCATATAATTCGCTAATTCTGCTTTTAGGTTTCTTAGTGGTGGAGTCTGATGCATTACTTTTGTTAGTGGGGGTTGCACCAGAATGGTTCACTTTGCGTTTGGGTTTACTAGCACTAATAGGCCTCGCAACTTGCTTATTAGTTCTAGTATCTACGCCTTTGACTTTATTCATAACACACATAGAATGATTAGCATTAGCACATTTTCCACATTTGACACAAATAAATTTAACATGCAAAGCATTCAAATCATTCTAATCATTCAAATCGTCATTACACGCGATTACAGACTTTTTGTTCTTAAAAACATTCAAATTCCTAGGGTTTTCTTCTACTTCCTTCATCTTCCCTTGACTCTTGTGTTTCCAGACCTTATCATTCACTTGAGTGCTCTTAAGCTGAGGCCGGCTAACACTAGCAGTAGAAACTACTCTTGTAGTAGAAGACACACGAATATTAGTGTTTCTAGAAGTCTGAGGCGAGTGACTAACTTTGTTTGTGAGTTTAGGGGTCATTCTATACATCCCTGGTTTAATCACATTATTGTACTTAACGCTTGGTGCTACAATATTCCTTATGGGTTGAGTATGTGGTAACCTTTCCTTTCCATTCATCTTGGGGGCAAACACAGGTTTTGCAAACGAAGAATTTGAGAAAGCAGATGGTTTTCCCAAGATAGAGGATCTATTCACTTTAGAGGCATTGGGTTGTCTAACAACGGTTTCTTAACGCTAGGTTCCATAACTTTCTCACCCATCTTAGCAACGAGTTTCTTCGACTCTGCTATTGCTATGTCTTTTTCTTGTAACTGAGCTTTCAAATCCGAAATATCAAGACTATTTTCGTTTAGTAATCGTCATGACTCAGATAATTTTACTTCCAAAGGTGTATCATTTGAAAAGCTGCCAACTTTCTTTTGCAAAGCAAGTTCAAGTGAGTTACAATGTTTTTGAAGATAATCATATCTATGTTTAAGTAACGAAAACTGTTTTTGGTCAACTTTATTCGAAAGCTCAGTTTCAAGACGTTCACATTCTTTAACTTGATCAAGATGTTTGCATGCAACATCAGAATATTCATCAATATCAGCACAAGATGTAACATAAACACACATAATATCCTTTGAGAGACATTCATGTAAGAGTAGATCACATGCTGTAGAAAGCTCGTCTCTTTCAGGTTGATGGTCGTTCACTTCTTGTTCAAGAGATTCCACATATTTCAAATCATCAAACATTTCTTGCTTAATTAATGTTTCAAATTACAAAATATGTTTTTGCGTTCTTTTCGCAAGCGGAATCAAAATACTTTTCACAAGCACAGTTATATCATGAGGAATTTCTTTGTCTCCTTTTGAAAGTTCACGTTTTTTCCAGTCATCATCAATAACCTTTTTGAAATTTTCAATGTTACTCTTAAGAATACTAAGTGCTTGCTTACTCTTACTTACAGAAGCTTTAAATGGCAAGTACTCAATACATTTTGAAACATTAGTTTTCTTAGTGGCAAAAGCTTGTCTCCATTTAATTCTTATTTGTTCACATTCGAAAAATATTTGCTCACGAGTTTTCTGTGTTTGCGGTTTAAAAAGACCATAAATACTGTTTTCATAAGCATAATTATATGGTTTAACAAATTCTTTATTAACTTTTGGTCTACTCTCTTCTTCCAAATCGTTTGTCTCTTCACTATCGGGCCTAAAAACAAGACAATCAAGATTGGTCCATTGGACTCATCAAGATATAAGTGTTGATTCTCAGATTGAGCTTGCTCAAGGTACTTAGGATTTGCAAAACTAGGTATATCCTTGAAAAACGAACGAGGTGCCAACATTCTCATGGTTTGAATTGATTGATTAGTTTTGTAAACAATTTTCTTGTAAAAATCAAGTTGAATTTCAAGTTCTACCATTTTGTCGATGTCATTCGCTTGTTTAGTTTTGAAATCATTTTCCAACTTTTCAACCACCGCTTTCTTTTCATTAACAAGTTTAGTTTTATCCTCTTGAATAAAACCATTTACTTGAATTAGCTCATTGACTTTAGTGGTAGCAAGATACGTTTTGTGACGTTCAGTACTCAAAGAGGTGTTATAATTACGTTTCTCTTGTTCTAGAAGCTTAAGAGTTTCGTTATATTTCTGTTGAAAATCATCCTTTTTAACATTAATTAAACACCCTTTGTACCCTTCAATCTCATTGGTCTTTTGAAGAAGCTGAGCTTTATAGCTATCAATGGTCTCACTAGATTTAATTAGAGCAGCTTTGCATTCTTCAAAATTTTGAGTGAGCGTAGCGTTTGCCTTCTTTAATTGCTTTTGACTTTTTCTAGTTTCTTTGAAATCTTTTTGTAAAGAAGCAATTAAGTTAGCAAGCGCAATACGCTCCTCGTCATCATCATACTCATTTGCATGTTGATCATCCTCAGACTCATTATTGCACATGTCTGATGAATCGGGTGTGGTATTGCTATCAACCGTTTCCATCATACATGTGTCATTAATGGGTGTGGGTAGCTCAAAATGCTCATGAATATTACCAAACACATTATATTCCTCTTTAGTGTGTACCTTATCGATTGGCTCAGTATCAAAGATAGGACCATTGTCATCTTCAGTGACGTTGAGAACTTCTTCAACCTTTTCCATGTACGAGTAATGTGCTTCAAGTTCTTGGTCGGAGGCTTCATCATCAGTATCATCAAGCACTGCTCCTTCCTCAGCCGACAATTTAACCCCAGCTTCCATCTTCTTGCATAGCAGCATCTTTTCCTTATGATAGCCAGAGTCCCTAACCCGTTTTGGCTTCCTACATTCCTTTGCCATATGCCCATAGCCTTCACAATTAAAGCATTGAATCCCACTTTGCTGAACTACTTGAGTACCAACAGTTTCCCTATTCCCAGCAGCAGTAGCAATCCTCTGAGTATCATACTTAATAGTTTGTCGATCATACTGTACAGAATCCTCAACATGTGTTGGATTACGTCGATCATACCTAGGAGGACTTTCATCATGTTGACGTGTGTCATACCTTCAAGGACTCTCAACATATTGGTTCCTTGTATTTGATGATGTTCAAAGATTGTTGTTGGTGGGTTTGAAGATTTTCTTGTAGGTCTTCATAATGAAAGCAATTTGTTGCTTCATCTCCCTATCCTTCTGAGCTAGTTCTTCATCACTGTCCTCTTCAGATGATGGCTCAGGTGATGGTGATGGTGCTCTTAGTTCTTTCTCTCATGATCTTATGGGAGCAGAATACTTAGATGAAGTGGAGTATCTTGGTGAGGAGGATGTAGTGGAGTACCTTGGTGAGGATGATGTAGTGGAGTATGAATTTGGAGCACGAGAGCGATGATCTTGAACGTGTTGAGTGGTAGACACCAAAGCAAGTGGATTAGCAGTCTTTGCTATCCTTTCAGCTTGAAGTTCATTCGCCTTATTTTGAAATTGTTTCAAAAAGTCAAAGAGCGTGTGATAGTTGACCTCGTCTAACTTACTCTGTTGTTTCACCAAAGTTACAAACCGTGTCCACTCTGGTTGAAGTTGCTGTAGAAATTGCACATTGACTTGCATGGTGGAGAATTGCAAATTCTTTCTTGTCATGTCATTCATCATCTTGTAGAACCTTGAGTAATATGAATCAACTGATTCCCTATCTAATGAATTAAACTTGCCAAAGTTCCAAAACAAGTTAGTTTTGACATCTTGCTTGTTAAGTGATTCTCCTTGTTGCAAGCGTTCAATGGAAAACCACATCTCTTTAGCAGTAGAGCATACATCAACCGTTGAGTAAATATCATCCCCAATCCCACTTAGAATCAAATAGATTGCTTCTTTCTCTGCATCAATCCAAGATCGTTTCTCTTTCGAAGTGTTCTCATATGTTTCCTCAATTGTTTGCTCATCAGAACCGGTCGTCGAGTCGGTTGTTGGAATTGCAGGAATGGTTATTATAGTGAGAGTATAGGGTCCTTCTTTGATGCAACGTCGGAGAACATCACCATTGGGTTTAGTGTCAAGATATCGAAGGAATCGTGATTGCCATTGTGCATATCTACCAGTCACAAGCATTGGTGGTCTCTCTTTGTTACCCGCCACCATGATGTTGTTGTTTGTCACACGATACTCTTTAGTAGAATCCATGTTGAAAAACTTGAAATTGTTGAAGTGAAAAGGATCTTAAGTAGATGTGTTGTGATTGTTGTTGTCGATGAAAAATGTTAAAATCCCCTAAAAAATTTCTTCACAATAAACCAAAAATTCGAAGGCGGAAAATCACACGATTTGTTAAAAATTTTCACTTTTGTAAAAATTCCTATTTTCGGAATATTGGTATATATTCGGATAAATGGATCTAGATCGGATAAATGTGAAAATTTCGAAAAATGGTGTTTTTCGGAATAAGTGCTGATTTTCGGATAACTTGAGATTTTTAGATAAATGGTGATCTTCGGATTAGTGGTGATCTTCGGATTAGTGGTGATATTCGGATAAGTGAAGGTTTTTCGGAATAAGTGAAATTCTCGGAAAAAATACACTTTTCGGAATAATGATGGTTTTTCGTAAAACTGAAGTTTTTCGGAATAAGTGAAATCTTCGGAATAACCAGTTTTTTCAGAATAATTCAGTTTTCTTCGGATAAATGAATGTTTTCGGAATAGTGAACAATTTTCGGAATAACTTACCTTTTTCGGATAACGAGGCTTTTTCGGATAAAATCACTTTCTTCGGAATAAACTGAATTCGGATAAGGTGCTATCTTCACAATAATCAGTTATTCGGATAAACCAAGGATTTCGGATAAACCTTGTTTTCGGATAAGCCTTGTTTTTTGGGAAAATTGACTTTCTGCGGATAAATTTTACCTGAGATCTTCGGAATAAGCAGTTTCTTCGGAATTTAAAAACCCTTTTCCGAAGATTGATGTTCGGATAATTGACTTCTTCGGAATATGAAACCCTTTTCCGAAAACAACCAAAACAACCAAACAAAGCTACTGTTAACGAACCGTATCCCAAAAACCAATCCAAACACCTCAAAAACTTGCGATTTTAACCACAAAAACTTAACCAAATCCCTACCAAATCTATGTAAGTGATTTACATCAAGATTTAGAGCCCGAAAACACTAAAAAAAATTAATTCGAGGTGATTTTGATGATAAATCAACCGAACCAAACTATAAACCAAACAACGAATCACAAATCTACCCCGTGGCGATTGATACCAATTGTTGTTCCCTAATTTATTCACTTCACCATGGTTGATTAATAGAAAATAGATGAAAAGAATGAAGATTTATAGAGAGAGAAAGTAGTGAGAGAAAGTAGAGAGAAGGAGGTGATAAACTTGGTGAGATTAGATTAAGAAAAATGAGAACGTCCACCCTCCTAACATGCTAGGAGGGTGCTTATATAGTCCACCCACATCCGGGCTCTCTAATGGACATATATCTTTTAGGTCGGGCTTGAATAAATGCTTAGTACCTTGAAAGAGGCCTTTTAAGCTAACCATCAAGCCCGTAATGTCACGACTATTTTAACTAACTATTACAACGTTCTAATAAATATTACAATATAAACCTATGACCGAACATTCTTGTTTGACTCAATATTTTGAGGCTAACAAGGAGAATAATCTTAAAGTTTACATCTGAAGATTTCAGGAATTGGCATTATTATGTCCTAACATGGTGCCTAATACTGAAAAATTGATGGAAGCTTTTATTGGAGGATTGCCTAGAAGTATTGAAGGGAATGTTACCGCCTCTAAACCCTAAACTTTAGAGGAAGTTATCACCATTACTCAAAGGTTAATGGATCAAGTGATAAGGTATAATCCTGTACAAGTGGCAGTTAATAATAAGAGGAAGTTTGATGATAGGAAGAACTGTCCTGTTAATTGTAATTTCCAGAAGAATAATTATCGCAACTATAATCAAGGCAATAATCGTCAATAGTCGAACAAAAGAAATGATGTTTCTAAAGTTTATGTTGTAAATTCGAGCAATGGTTATAGTGGAAGACAACCCCTTTGTCAGAGGTGTTTTCTACATCACACAGGATTTTGCACTATCAAGTGTCAGAACTGTGAAAAAATATGACATCAGACAAGATTTTGCAGAGGTAAAGGACAAGCTACTAGAAGTAATCAAATTCCTATAACTAAAGTTTCCCATAACTGCGGAGAAAAAGGGCATCTATTGAATGAGTGTCGTAAAGAGAACAATAGCCGAGGAAAAGCTTATTGCTAAACGATACTCATCAAGATCAGAATACGGTTACGGGTATGTTTCATCTAAATCAACGTCTGGTTAAAGTAATATTTCACTTAGGAGCTTATAGAAGTTTCATATCTGTTAAAATTGCTGCTAAGTTAGATATTTTGATTGTTTCTTTGAATACTAAGTATGATATAGAAATGACAGATGGAAAAATAATTAGTACTAATACCGTTATTCCTTTGAAATCGATCTTATACCCATTAAGCTCGGTAGTGTTGACGTAGTCATTGGAATGGACTGGTTATCTAAATACCATGCTAAAATTCTATGTGACGAGAAAGTCGTTCATATTCCTATTAACGGTGAAGTTTTGATTGTCTATGGTGAGCTAAGTAAGACTCGACTAAATCTCATATCATGCTTAAAGATAAATAAGTACGTATCCCGAGGTAGTCGAGTTTTCTTAGTTCATGTAGTGGAAAAGGAGAAAGAAGAGAAACGATTAGAAGATATTCCGATAGTTAGAGAATTTCCCGAAGTATTTCCCAAGGAATTACTAGGTTTTCCGCTTGTGCGTCAAGTTGAATTCTAAATAGATTTGATACCAGGAGCAACACCAATTGCTAAAGCGCCTTATTGATTAGCACCTTTGGAAATGCAAGAATTGTTAAATCAAATCCTAGAACTAACTGATCGAGGATTTATTAGACCAAGTATATCGCCGTGGGGAGCTCCAGTCTTATTTATGAAAAAGAAAGATGGATCTTTTAGGATGTGTATCGATTATCTTGAGTTAAACAAACTTACTATAAATAATCGTTACCCATTACCCAGAATCGACGATTTATTTGATCAACTTCAAGGATCAAGCGTATATTCGAAAATTGATTTACGATCAGGTTATCATCAACTGAGAATTAAGTAAGACGATATTCCTAAAACTGCTTTCAGGACGTGATATGGACATTATGAATTTCAAGTGATACCTTTTGGTTTAACCAGTGCACCAGTTGTTTTCATGGACCTCATGAACAGAGTGTGTAAGCCTTACTTGGATAAATTTGTAATCGTGTTTATCGATGATATTCTTATCTACTCTCGTAATAGAGAAGAACATGCCAAGCATCTTGGTATAATTCTCTAATTACTTAAGAAGGAGGAGTTGTATGCTAAGTTCTTGAAGTGCGAATTTTGGATCAATGTTGTTCAATTCCTAGGACATGTCATTGATAGCCAAGGTATTCGTGTGGATCCTGTAAAGATTGAAGTGGTAAAGAATTTGAATAAGCCTACAAAAATAAGACAATTTTAGGACTTACTGGGTATTACCGAAGATTTATCGAAGGTTTTTCAAAAATTGCTAAAGCTTTGACCGAATTAACTCAGAGGAACAAACGTTTGTCTGGGAGATAGTCAAGAGATAGCATTTCAATTATTGAAGCAAAAGTTATGTGAAGCACCTATTTAGCATTACCAGAAGGTAACGATGACTTTATCGTTTACTGTGATGCATCTATTCAAGGAATGGGAGCAGTGCTTATACAAAGGAATAAAGTTATTGCTTATGCGTCAAGGCAACTTAGACCTAATGAGAAGAATTATACATACTCATGATCTAGAATTAGGAGCGGTGATATTTGCTCTTAAAATCTAGAGACATTACCTCTATGGTACGAAGTGTGTAGTATTTACTGATCATAAAAGTCTTCAATATATTCTTCATCAAATAGAATTGAATATGAGACAGCGACGTTGGTTAGAATTACTTGTTGATTACGATTGTGAAATTCGTTATCACCCAGGTAAAGCCAATGTAGTAGCTGATGCCTTAAGTCAAAAGGAGCGTGTTAAGCCGTTACGAGTTGGATGATTAATGATAACTCTTTTCCCGAAGTTACCTACCCAAATTCTCGAAGCGAAAGAAGAAGCACTTAAGGTAGAGAATGTAGGAGCTGAGAAGTTAAGAGGAATAGATAAAGAATTTGAAGTTTGTCAAAATGGAATTCGTTGTATTAAAAATCATAGTTGGTTACCTGTCCATGGTAATTTACGAGATTTGATTATGCACGAGTCTCATAAATCGAAGTATTCTATACATCCTGGTTTCGACAAGATGTATCAAGATCTGAAGAAACTCTATTAGTAGCCTAACATGAAGGCAATCATAGCAGAATACGTTAGTAAGTGTTTAGCCATCCGGTCTATTGATACAACCAAAGATTCCAATATGAAAGTGGGAAAGAATTACGATGGATTTTGTGACTAAATTACCTAAGACATCAAATGGACATGACACCATCTGGGTTATTGTCGATCGTCTTACAAAATCTATGCGATTTCTTCCTATTAAAGAGACCGATTGTATGGAAACTCTTACGAGATTGTACATTAAAGAGATAACCTCTTAACACGGAGTGCCTGTATCTATTATCTCCGATCGCGATAGTCGTTTTACATATGTATTTTGGAAATCGATGTAAAGTGCCTTAGGTACTCAATTGGACATGAGTACGGCATATCATCCACAAACAGATTGTAAAACCCGCATGCTTTTACCATGAATAGTACACTTAGTAAGGTACGTACATATTAAAATTTTTCTCTTATAGCATGAACACGTGTCACGATTAGGAATTACAGAAGTTATGTATGTATAATTATACGATAAGCATTAAGTACGTGTTAATACACGATAATTATTATCAATAATAATTATAATCAAGAACATGAAATCATGAACGTAAGAAACACGAACATATAATTATGTATTTACGTATATTATTATTACGTTTACGTACAAGTATTTATAATAACACAAATATTTAATAATAAAGTAACGGAAATACGAGCACACGAACATGTAAATAATTAGAACACGGAAAAGCTACAGGTTTCCCTTGGTGGGCCAAACAAGCCGCGGCAACAAGGAGAAGAGGGGCCCAACCCATTTGTTTTTACTAAATAAACAAATAAGGAAAAACATTATTCATTCACAGAAAAAATTTACAAAAAGCAAAAACCCTAAAATCTTTCTCTCTCTCTTCTTGGCCGGCGGCTACATCAAGAACAAGGGGTGTTTGGTTGGTTTTGATGAAAGAAATCATAAGAACGTGTTTGTGTATTCATCTTCCATTTATTCCACGTGTTTTGGTAATCTGAAAACCTTTCTTTTTAATTCTTTTTATGTTTTTATGCACATATAATCATGGGGGTTTAAAAACAAGATTAATAACATGCTAATAATCATGGTGGGGAAAATTAATTGGGGTGTTTTTGGGTTTGGTTGTTCGGCCGCCACACAAACCGAGAGTCCCAAGACTCTCGGTGTCGTTTGGTTCGCACCACCACACGAGACATATGTGTCGGTGTGGTTTAGGTTCGGTCAGCAGCAGGTACAAGGCACCCCGACATGCGTCGGGGGTGTCCGTGTGGTTTTGGGAGGTCTCGGCAGCCACAGCCCCACCACCGGCTTAAGCCGGTGGCTATTTTAGGAAAGCAGGGGGAACCACACGCGCAGGCAGCAGGGGCCACCGACGCACTGTCGGTGGGAACCCTGGTGGTGTCAGCGGCTGGCCGAGAGGACAAGACCACCGGCAGCAGCCGGTGGTAGTTTGCCGAGAGCAGGGGCAACCGGCTTAGGCTGGTGTGCCACTGTTTTCGGGTGGGTTTGGTTCGGCCGGTTCACGGGTTCACGGGCCGGTTCACGATATGTTTAAATAAAATAATACATGGGTTCGGTTTATTATTTTTATGAGTTTAATAGTTTTACAAGTATATTTATTTTACAAGTTAATTAAATTAATTTAACATGGCATGTTATTAATTTAATTAAAACACGGACTTAGGTTTATTATAATTATTTATTAATACATGTTTTAACCTAAGTATTTTATACACTTTAATTTAATTAAATCATGATTATATTTAATTAAATCATATAACATATAGTTTATTTAATTAACATGTTATAATTAATAAACTATACTATTAATCACATGACTTATTATATTTAATCAGTAAAACTTAAGCTTATCTTATTAGCTTATTAATTCAGCTTATTTCTAAAATGGAAACTTTCTATTTCATGAAACTTACTGTTTTTGGAAACTTTCTAGTTTTAGAAACTAATCTATTTTAAGCCGTAAATCTATTTTTGGAAACTTTCTATTTTTGGAAACTTTCTATTTTTGGAAACTTTCTATTTTAGGAAACCTGCTATTTTTAGAAAGTTACTTATTATTATACAACAAGTATAATAATACAATAATATCAGTTAATACTTAATCAGAAGACTTAAAACACATGATAAATACATTATGACATCAAAATCAGTAAAACAAGACATGAACATATAAAACAAGGTAAGACATGATATAAAACCAGTTACGTACTCAGTAATAAGAATACTTATACACGTATACTATTTATGTAGCATTAGTGAGATCGAAGTAGGACTCTCTTTCGTTCGTCTTCTTCTTCAATAGACATAAGGTACGGATTCTCCGTCCTTCACTGTGGACATTCTTTCCTTATTAGGATTCCCCGTATGCAGCCAACTGTTTTTCCAGTATATGTTTTATATGTTTTGATTTGCATATGTTTAATTTAAATGCCTAAGCCATATACATGCATGACCAGTTTTACCTAGTTATGGAGGTACCATAACCATAACACTAGATGCACCAGTGTTATGACTTCACCATACGGAGTGATTGCTCGTGGCGTCCCTTTCAGCTTTTGACCATATTATTATGTTATCATGTGGGGCGTATGGGTTCATCCTAGGTTACATGTTTTAGAAGATTATTTAGGTGAATGTGGTGTGTGCCTTGCATCCTTCACAAGGAGCTGATCCCTCCTACCCAAACTTATATCAATTAGAGGCAACCCCTCTAATTGCATGATGAGGTCACCCCTCCAAGTATTCATGCACGTTGATATTTCATGACCTATATTGGCTTAATGGTTTACATGTTAAATAGTTTTTATAAGATAAACATAAGGCTTTTCAAACTATAAAACCAGTTTTACTAAGTTATACCAGGTTTTCCAGGACTTAATCAATTCCGCTGATATATGTTGTATATGCTTATGTATTCATTCTATGCTTGTATATCCGTGCACTAAGCGTTATGCTCAGCCGTTTTTCTTTCATGTTCCCAAACGGCAGGTACTCAAGGGCGCTCGTAGACTCTAAGCGTACGTGCATATGGATTGGAAGCTTTCTAGCCTTCATTACTTTATGCATTTCATCATACATTTTGCTACTTATTTATATGGACAATGTTTAGTCCTTTTCCTTTACAGTACTTATGTTTGTGTATGATGAGCTTATACTTTGGGGTACCGATGTTTGTTTCTGGTATTTCCTTTATGGTCATGTAATGTTTAAGACATTTTTCTTGTATGCTTTGATGACACGCCATAATCACGCGTGACATTCCATTTATCAAAATGGGGTGTTACAATTATGGTATCAGAGCCCAAGGATTCGACCTGTAGGCTCTCAAAACACGACCGTGATTAGTGGGTAGTCACTATGGTCTTCCTAGAAATGACAGTCGGTTTTCATGCATTCATTGTTTTCATGCATTCATATATATGTCATTGTCGCAGGTTTATGACTAAGTAATGGTTGGTACAGGACTGGCCCTATTTAGTCGCATGTGCTTTTATCGAAACTTTTAACTTTGGGACCGACCCATTGGCGTCCCCTTGCCATGTCTTTTGTTTTGAGTGAACTAACCATAGGCGTTCACTCTCCCGCATATAAAAGTTTTCATAAAACTGCATCATGCATTCATGTACTAGTTTTCCTGCATAAAATTTTTCTCATGATTTATTGGTATAAAAAAAAATTCATGTATATATTTTATGTTTTGATCAGTTTAGTCATGTATTTTTATGTTATATTGTCAGATGGTTCTCACACTCGAGCAAGAACAACTCAATGTAGTAGTCCAAGCTGCGATGCAAGCTTTGCTTCCTCAGCTGAGGAACGAAATCAGGGCTGAGGTGCAGGCTGCCAACAATCAGCACCCAGTACCTCCTCCTCCTCCTCCTCCAGCAACATTGGTCACATGGCTGGAGAGATTCAACAAGCAACGTCCTCGATCCTTCGAGAGAACTGATAGTGAAGCTGAAAGCTGGTTGGCTCATATCGAGAAGATATTCGATGCAATTGGCTGTGACCCCGTCTTCAAGTCGAGGTTGGCCTGTTACAAGTTCGAAGGCAACGTGCTAGGATGGTGGAAGGCAGTCAAGCAGTCTGAGGGACGTGACAATTGGGTGGCTGGTTTGACTTGGGCTCAGTTCAGGGAGTTAGTGATGGGACAGTTCTTCCCCAAGGCTGAGCAAGACAAGCTGAAGAGGGAGTACCACGGAATCAGGCAGAGAGCTGGGGAGAAAAACAACGAGTTCATGTAGCGCTTTCTTCGTTTGGCTGGTTTTCTTGGCGCAGCAGCAGGTACTTCCGAAGAGCAAGCATACCACTTCCGGTGGGCTCTTCGTACATCGTGTGTGCTACTTTCAACACGGTGGCACAAGTTGCCGATGCAGCACGTAAGCTGGAGATGCTGCAAGAAAGAGAAGAGTTTGGGGAAGCAGAGAGACCCGAGAAGACGTAATTATTCGTTATTCAGCAGTTACCATTCTGAATTCTTTTAGTATCACCCAATATTATATCTCTCTTTAAACTGCATCTTTCAGGCAGAAGACTGGGGACCGGTCTCAGCCGGCTACTCAGCAACAGCCTACTCAGCCCAAGGGCAACGGTCAGACTCAAGACCGTTCTGCTATAGATAGGCGTGGCGGTAATGATAATTACCGTAATAACGCTGGAAACTCCAACAGCATCAGGTCCTTACACTTACTCATTTCCTTAGGTTACATGTGATGTTTCAAAATTCTGACACATTAGCAATCTTCTACCAAGAATCATGGTAACGGGAGGGAGCAAAACCAAAGAGTTTCACAGCCTAACCATCCAGCTATCACTGGTATTACATCTACGATTTTTCCGCATTGTCCTTTTGTACCTATAAACCTTGTCTCATGTATATTGTTCTTAACAGTCTCCCAGCCAGCAAGGGCACCTGCTGGAGGGTATACTCACCCTCTTTGCACTACCTACAACCGTAGGCACCCAGGGCCATGTCGCCGCTACAGTGACGCATGCTACACGTGTGGCCTTAGTGGCATCGCATGAAGGACTGCCGCAAGGGCGAGATGGAGGGCACATCTGGACATGCTGATTCCAAGACGCCTCCTACTAGTGGACGCGTTTACACGACTTCTCGCGACCAGGCCAACAAGTCTACAGGTACCATCACTGGAATCTTGTATATGTATGGTCAAGCTGCATGTGATTTATTTAACACGGGTGCTACTCATTCGGTCATTTCTACTGCCTATGCTAAGAATGTTAGGATATCCCCTATACCATTAGAGAATGTACTAAACATTTCCACGCCTTTAAGAGACTCTGTACGCATAACCCATGTGTACAAGAGCCTTCCTGTAACACCCCAATGGCATGTCATCAAAGCATACAAGGATAAATGTCTAAAACATTACATGACCATAAAAGGAAATACCAGAATCAAACATCGGTAGTCCAAAAGTAAAGCTCATCACACACAGACATAAGTACTGTAAATGAAAGGACTAAACAATGTCCATGGAAATAGTATCAAAGTATAGATAATGCATAAAGTAAAGAAAGGCTAGAAAGCTTCCAGTCCATATGCACATACGCTTAAAGTCTACGAGCGTCCCTGAGTACCTGCCGTTTTGGGAACATGAAAAGGAAAACGGTTGAGCAATACGCTCAGTGCACGGATGTACAAATAAAGCATGAATAATATAAGCATAGTCTTAGTAAAACTGGTTTTATAGTTTGAAAAGCCTTATGTTTATCTTGTAAAAACTGTTTAACATATTTTACCATTAGCCAATATAGGTCATGAAAATCCACGTGCATGAATACTTGGAGGGGTGACCTCGTCATACAAATTAGAGGGGTTGCCTCTAATTTAATATACTGGTTTTGGGTAGGAGGGATCAGCTCCTTGTGAAGGATGCAAGGCACACACCACATTCACACTAAGTAATCTGCTGAAAACATGTAACTAGGATGCACCCATACGCCCTACATGATAAATATAATAATATGGCCAAAAGCTTAAGGGACGCCACGAGCAATCACTCCGCCGTGGGGAAGTCATAACACCAGTGCCTCTATATGGTTATGGTACCTCCATAACTAGGTGAAACTGGTCATGCATGTATATGGCTTTAGGTATACTAGTTAAACATAAGCAATCAAACATATAAACTTATACTATGGGAAAACAGTTGGCTGCATACGGGGAATCCTAATAAGGAAAGAATGTCCATACTGAAAGGACGAGAATCCGTACCTTATGTCCAGTGAACGAAGAAGACGAACGGAAGAGAGTCCTACTTCGGTATCACTAATGCTACATAAATACATACGTGTATAAGTATCTGATTACTGAATACGTAACTGGTTTTATATCATGTCTTAGCTTGTTTTATATGTTCATGTCATGTTTTACTGTTTTAAGCTTTATACTGTGTTTATCGCATATTCTGCCTATTCTGATTAAGTATTCCTTGTATTTCATGTATTATTATACTTGTTGTGCAATAATAAGTAACTTTCTAAAAATAGCAGGTTTCCTAAAATAGAAAGTTTCCAAAAATAGAAAGTTACCAAAAATAGAAAGTTTCCAAAAATAGAAAGTTTCCAAAAATAGAAAGTTTCCAAAAATAGAATTACTGCTTAAACTAGATAAGTTTTTAAAAATAGAAAGTTTCCATAAATAGATTAGCTGCCTTAATTAAATAAGTTTCTAAAAATAGAAAGTTAAGTTTCTAAAAATAGAAAGTTTCCATAAATAGATTATAAGCTGGTTAAATAAGCTAATTATATAAGCTTAAGTGTTTTCTAATTATTATTCTAAGTCATGTGATTATAAAATATAGTTTATTAATTATTACATGTAAATTAAATAAACTATAGGTTAAAAGTATTTAATTAAATATAACATGATTTTAATTAAATAAAGGTAAAATACTTAGGTTAAAACATGTATTATTAACTATTAATAATATAACCTAAGTCATGTTGATTAATTAATTATAGTCATGGTTTTAAATAATTAATTAATTATAAAGTCTAATTAAATATAAATACTTAGGTTAAAATTCATGAATTACTAATTAAATTTATATGTACATTAAATTAATCATGTCATGTTTTTATTAATTTAATTTAAGTCTAAAACATAACTAGTGAAAATCATAAACCTTGAAAAAATGATTCATGAACCGGACCCGTGACTAAAAACCATGAACCGGACCCGTAACCAACATCATACCCTGATCAAGGTCGGGTTTACCTTGCCCCTTGCTGCTGCCGTGACACCACCACCACCATACCGAGACCATATGGTCTCGGTGGTGTGAGATAAGCCAAGCCGAGACCCCTTAAGGGCTCGGTTAGGCGTCGGCTAGGAACAAACACCCCTAAAACCCTTGATTTGATTTACCCCATGATCATTAACATGTTTTAAAATACTTGTTTTTAATTAGTTAATTAAAAACATCATGATTTTATGTGATTCATTAAATCAAAACATAAAAGAAAAGGTTAAAAAGGTTATAGCGAATACGTGAATCAAATGATGACGAACACACACGAATCCTTGCAAAATTTCCAAGATCAAAATCAACCCGAACACCCCTTTAGTGTTAAAACCGGCGGCCAAAAGAGGAGCAAGAAAAGAATTAGGGTTTTTGTTATTTTCTTGATTTGTGATAAATGACACAAGTTTTTACCTTAACCCCCTAGTTAGTTAATTTTGCATGGGCTAAGCCCATGTTTTCTTTGTATGCCGCGGGTAGGGGGCCCCACTTAGGGTAACCCGTACCTTTTCCGTGTCTAAAAATAATAGCGTGTTCTCGTGTTTTATCATGTTCGTAAATTACGTGTTCTAATTAGTTTACGATCGTGACTTAGTTATTCGTGTTCGTAGTAAATATATACGTAATTAATATTAGCTCGTGATTAATTTACGCTCATGATTTCATGATCGCATGTTCGTGATTATAATTATTATTGAAATAATTATCGTGAGTTAATACGTAATAAATACGTAGCTATAAAAGGAAAGTTCTAATCATGTACGTACGATCTAAAGGGTACTATTCATGGTAAAAGCATGCGGGTTTTACACTTCCCCTAGAGTTTGACGACAAGAGTCGTCCTGTTAACGCACTTCCTCTAGACATGAGCGATTTTGACATGATATTAGGCATGGACTGGCTATCAAAACATCATGCCACTATAGACTGCCATACATATCGGGTCATCTTCGGTGATGCAAATGCACCAAAGTACATTCACAACGGGTTTGTACTCGGAAGGTCTGTACAAATCATATCGACCTTGCAAGCACGTGCACTACTGTCACATGGTTGTGAGGGCTATCTTGCTACTGTTCATGATTTGGAGGCTGAAGCTCCATCTATCCAGAATCAGCCAATAGTGTCAGAATTCCCTGACATGTTTCTAGAAGAACTTCCGGGCATACCACCTGCACGTGAAGTAGAGTTCAATATCGAGCTCATCCCAGGAGCTAGCCGATTTCCAAGGCTCCTTATCGCATGGCTCCCATCGAGCTGAAGGAGTTGAAGGGCCAATTGCAAGAACTTCTGGAACGAGGCTTCATTCGACCTAGCGCATCTCCATGGGGCGCACCGGTCTTATTCGTGAAGAAGAAGGATGATAGTATGCATCTTTGCATAGATTATCGTGAGCTCAACAAGATCACCATCAGGAATAGATATCCTATACCACGCATTGACGACTTGTTTGACCAACTCTAAGGGGCCAAACATTTCTCCAAGATTGATCTGAGGTCGAGCTATCATCAGTTACGGGTTAAAGAGCAGGACATCGCCAAGACTGCTTTTCGTACACGTTATGGACACTACGAATTTGTAGTCATGCCATTTGGCCTTACCAATGCTCCAGCTGTTTTCATGGATCTGATGAACCGTATCTTTCATGAGTTCCTGGACAAGTTCGTCATTGTCTTCATTGACGACATCCTGATATTCTCTAAGTCCAAGGAGGAACACGAAGACCATCTTCGTACAGTATTACAGATTCTTCGCCAGAAGCAGCTGTATGCTAAATACTCCAAGTGTGAGTTCTGGTTAGACAAGGTGGCGTTCTTAGGTCACACTGTATCAGCAGAAGGAATCACCATGGATCCAGCAAAGGTTGAGGCTATTACCAAGTGGCCAAGACCGACATCAGCGACTGAAGTTCGTAGTTCCCTAGGCTTAGCTGGTTACTACCGTAAATTCGTAGAGAACTTTTCCCGTTTAGCACTCCCATTGACCAAACTGATGCGAAAAGGGGAGAAATTAGTCTGGACTGAGGAATGAGAGAAGAGCTTTGAACACCTGAAGCAGAAGCTAGTATCTGCACCTATTCTTACTCTCCCATCTGGTACGGGTGGATTTCAAATCTACAATGATGCTTCAGGGAAGGGACTTGGCTGTGTTCTCATGCAACATGGGAAAGTGGTTGTGTATGCTTCACGGCAGCTTAAGCCGTATGAGGAAAATTACCCTACGCATGACTTGGAACTTGCAGCAGTCGTGTTTGCATTGAAGATATGGAGGCACTACTTGTATGGATAATCATGTGACATATTCACAGACCACAAGAGCTTGAAGTACATCTTCACTCAACGTGAACTGAATATGAGACAGAGGAGATGGTTAGAGCTGTTGAAGGATTATGACATTAATTTGCGGTATCATCCTGGCAAGGCGAATGTAGTGGCAGATGCACTTAGTAGAAAGTCCGGATTGATAAACGGCATTAAAATTGAGGAGGAAATTATAAGAGACTTAGAGCGACTAGACATCGAGATCATGGTACGTGGACAACACGGTTACTGGGTTAATCTTATAGTGGAACCTGAGTTACTCTCTAGGATTAAGGAAACTCAAAAGGATGATGGTGAAATCTGGCGATAATTCAGAACTTGGAGAAGCAGACAGAATTTCGTGTAGACGAAGACGATATCTTATGGCAGGGCACGAGACTATGTGTTCCTGATGATCAAGAACTCCGGGAAGCATTGTTAGCTGAAGCTCATAGCTCCCCGTTCTCTATACATCCTGGTTCGACCAATATGTATCACGACATCAAGCAATACTTTAGGTGGAGTGGTATGAAACAGGATGTTGCGACTTACGTCTCCAAATGTCTTACCTGCCAATAGGTTAAGATCGAGCATCAGCGGTCTAGTGTTTTACTACAACCGTTAGACATTCCAGAGTAGAAATGGGACAAAATCACCATGGATTTTGTTACCGGTCTTCTGAAGACAAAGAGGAGGCATGATGCGATTTGGGTTATCGTTGATCAACTTAATAAGTCAGCTCATTTCTTACCGATCCGCAAGGATGATCCGGTAAGTAAACTCGCCGATACTTACAAGAAGGAGATCATGAGACTTCATGGTGCTCCATCCAGCATCGTCTCGGACAGAGATCCTCGGTTCACTTTGCGATTCTGGAAGAGTCTACAGAAAGCTTGGGGTACAAAACTTAAGATTAGCACGGCTTTTCATCCTCAAACAGACGGGCAATCGGAGCTAACTATTCAGACATTAGAAGACATGTTGAGGTCATGTGCGTTGGAATGGACAGGAGATTGGGACGATTACATCTGTTTGGTAGAGTTTGTATGCAACAACAGTTGGCACGCTAGCATTAAGTGTGCTCCATTCGAGATGTTGTATGGCAGAAAGTGTCGCGCCCCAATCTGCTGGGATCAGGTTGGTGAGCGAACACTTGAAGGACCAGATATGATAGAGTTGACCAACGAGAAGGTCGATGTAGCTAAGCAGAAATTGCAAGAGGCACGTTCACGTCAAAAGAGTTATGCCGACAAGCATCGTAGGGACTTACATTTTAACGTAGGAGATTACGTCTTTCTTAAGGTATCGCCGGCACGTGGCGTTAAGCGTTTTGGAACCAAAGGGAAGCTCAGCCCTCGATTCATCGGACCGTTTGATGTCATTGAGCGAGTCGATGAAGTATCTTATCGTTTAGCGTTACCTCCGCAGCTTTCTCACGTTCACGACGTTTTCCATGTGTCCTTACTCAGAGGGTACAAGTATCATCCCCTTCACATGGTTCAGTATCCACTGGAACAGATTCGTGAAGATCTTACCTTCATAGAGGAACCCGAACGAGTTCTTGACAGGCAAGAACGAGTCATGAGGAAAAAGACGATTCCATTCGTCAAAATCCTTTGGAGGGACCATACCGAGGGGGAAGCCACTTGGGAAACATAGGAGTCTATCCGGGCTTCTTACCCTCATTTCATATTTTGAATTCGGGTATGTTCCTCTTTCAGTTTATTCTATCTATAATTCGGGGACGAATTATTCTTTTTAGGGGGGAAGAGTTGTAAAACCCACATGCTTTTACCATGAATAGTACCCTTAGTAATGTACGTACATATTAAAACTTTCCTTTTATAGCATGAACACGTTTCACGATTAGGAATTACAGAAGTTATGTACGTATAATTATACGATAATCATTAAGTACATGTTGATACACGATAATTATTATCAATAATAATTATAATCAAGAACATGAAATCATGAACGTAAGAATCACGAACATATAGTTATGTATTTAAGTATATTATTATTACGATTACGTACAAGTATTTATAATAACACGAATATTTAACGTAAATACGTGCACACGAATACGTAAATAATTAGAACACGAAAAAGCTATGGGTTTCCCTTGGTGGGCCCTACAAGCCGCGACAACAAGGAGAAGAGGGGCCCAGCCCATTTGTTTTTACTAAATAAACAAATAAGGAAAAACATTAGTCATTCATAGAAGAATTTTACAAAAAGCAAAAACCTTAAAATCTTTCTCTCTCTCTTCTTGGCCAGGGGCTACATCAAGAACAAGGGGTGTTTGGTTAGTTTTGATTAAAGAAATCATAAGAACGTGTTTGTGTATTCATCATCCATTTATTCCACGTGTTTTGGTAATCCGAAAACGTTTCTTTTTAATTCTTTTTATGTTTTTATGCACATATGATCATGGGGGTTTAAAAACAATATTAATAACATGCTAATAATCATCGTGGGGAAAATTTATTGGGGTGTTTTCGGGTTTGGTTGTTCGGCCGCCACACAAACCGAGAGTCAAAAGACTCTCGGTGTCGTTTGGTTCGCACCACCACACGAGACATATGTCTCGGTGTGGTTTAGGTTCGGTCGACAGCAGGTACAAGGCACCCCGACATGCGTCAGGGGTGTCCTTGTGGTTTTGGGAGGTCTCGACAGCCACGGCCCCACCACCGGCTTAAGCCGGTGGCTATTTTAGGAAAGCAGGGGGAACCACACGCGCAGGCCGCAGGGGCCACCGACGCACTGTCGGTGGGAACCCTGGTGGTGTCAGCGGCTGAGCGAGAGGACAAGACCACCGGCAGCAGCCGGTGGCAGTTTGCCGAGAGCAGGGGCAACCGGCTTAGGCCGGTATGTCACTGTTTTCAGGTGGGTTTGGTTCGGCCGGTTCATGGGTTCACGGGCCGGTTCACGATATGTTTAAATAAAATAATACATGTGTTCGAAATTTATTATTTTTACGAGTTTAATAGTTTTACAAGTATATTTATTTTACAAGTTAATTAAATTAATTCAACATGGCATATTATTAATTTAATTAAAACATTAGGTTTATTATTATTATTTATTAATACATGTTTTAACCTAAGTATTTTATACACTTTAATTTAATTAAATCATGATTATATTTAATTAAATCATATAACATATAGTTTATTTAATTAACATGTTATAATTAATAAACTATAATATTAATCACATGACTTAGTATATTTATCATTAAAACTTAAGCTTATCTTATTAGCTTATTAATTCAGCTTATTTCTAAATATGGAAACTTTCTATTTCATGAAACTTACTATTTTTGGAAACTGTCTATTTTTTGAAACTAATCTATTTTAAGCAGTAAATCTATTTTTGGAAACTTTCTATTTTTGAAAAGTTTCTATTTTACGAAACCTGCTATTTATAGAAAGTTACTTATTATTACACAACAAGTATAATAATACAAGAATATCAGTTAATACTTAATCAGAAGACTTAAAACACATGATAAATACAGTATGACATCAAAATCAGTAAAACAAGACATGACCATATAAAACAAGCGAAGACATGATATAAAACCAGTTACGTACTCAGTAATCAGAATACTTATACACGTATACTATTTATGTAGCATTAGTGAGATCGAAGTAAGACTCTCTTCTATTTGTCTTCTTCGTTCACTAGACATAAGGTACGGATTCTCCGTCCTTCAGTATGGACATTCTTTCCTTATTAGGATTCCCCGTATGCAGCCAACTGTTTTCCCAGTATATGTTTTATATGTTTTGATTTGATTATGTTTAATTTAGATGCCTAAGCCATATACATGCATGACCAGTTTCACCTAGTTATGGAGGTACTATAACCATAACACTTGAGGCACAAGTGTTATGACTTCACCACGGCGGAGTGATAGCTCGTGGCGTCCCTTTCAGCTTTTGGCCATATTATTATGTTATCATGTGGGGCGTATGGGTGCATCCTAGGTTACATGTTTTAGCAGATTATTCAGGTGAATGTGGTGTGTGCCTTGTATCCTTCACAAGGAGCTGATCCCTCCTACCCAAACTTATATTAATTAGAGGCAACCCCTCTAATTGCATGATGAGGTCACCCCTCCAAGTATTCATGCACGTTGATATTTCATGACCTATATTGGCTTAATGGTTAACATGTTAAACAGTTTTTATAAGATAAACATAAGGCTTTTCAAACTATAAAACCAGTTTTATTAAGTTATACCAGGTTTTTCTAGGACTTAATCAATTATGCTGCTATATGTTGTATATGCTTATGATATTCATTCTATGCTTGTATATCCGTGCACTAAACTACGAAAATAGACGAATACATACGAAAACGAACAAAAAAACATGCTAAAATGTATGATAACGTGCGAACGTTTTGGTGAGTTTTTGTTTGTTTTCGCTTACTTTTTGCTTTTGCGAAAGTTTTCGCAATTTTTCTTGTGTTTTCGCACCTTTTCTCTCGTTTTCGCACCTTTTTGCCGTTTTAGTCATTGTCGCACGTTCTCATAGGTTTCTCGTGTTTTAGCGCGTTTTTTTTTACGTTTTCACGTGTTTTTATTTGTTTTCACTTCTTTTACGTTTTCGCGCGTTATTACGTTTTCGCGTGATTTCTAAAATTTTCACGTGTTTTGTCTCCTTTCGTGTTTTTCCACATTTTGGCTCCTTTTCTGCCCTTTTCGCGTGTATTCGCATGTTTTCTTATATTCTCAAACGTTTTCTTATGTTTTAACGCGTTTTCCTTTTTTCGCACGTATTTGGTCTGTTTTCTTACTTTATGCGCGTTTTCGTACGTTTTTTTTCCTTTTTCACACGTTTTCATATGTTTTCGCGCATTTCTTGCTTTCTCGCCGTAGAGCGCGAAAACGTAAAAGAACGTGTGTGAAATATAAAAAATGTTAATTAGTTGTAAATTAGATAAAATGTGTAAACTTTACAAACAATGAGGGTGTGGTTAGGGTGAGTTTTAGTAAATTTACTTTTTTTTGTCATTTCATGTTTTTTAATTTTTAATCTTGTCTTTTTTTTTGTATACCTAGGTTTCCGACTCGACATTGCGAGCCGACTAATCCAAGGGCGACTACCCTTTTGGATAGCCCGAAATCGTCGCAGGTGAACCTCCGTGGCCACCCCCAAGTACACACACCTAGTGAGGTTTGAACCCTTGACCTCTCCTTTGAGAGTCAAGGACCTTACCACTAGGCCACTTGATGGTGGTTTTTTAAATCTTGTCTTTTTTATCAAATAATATGGAGGGTTTAGATTCGTGTCCATTAGCATGTAGGAAAAAACAAAAATACAAAACAACTCAACTCAACTCATATCAAGCAAGGCTTCGTTTGTTTTTCTAAAATATCACTTTTTTGCTTCTTTTGTTTGCAAATCTATGCAGGCGCGCAAAGGTTTTTATTAGTTTTTTTGCAAATATGTATACTAAAAAACACTTATCAACTCTTCAACTTTAAAGACATAAACTTTCATTTATTCATTCTTCTTCTCACTTCTTCAACATTAACCTCCTACCACCACTTTCAATATTTGTTTACATGTTTTGTGTTTTTATACTTTTTATACCCAAGTGATTCATTTCACATTTTTTTGGCACATTTTCTTGCGTTTTATGCGTTTTCTCCATTTTGTATGTCTTTGTGCATTTTGTACATTTTCGTACGTTTCTACGTTTTCGTACGCTTTTCAATGCTTCCGTCCGTTTTCGTCCGACTTTTTACGTTTTCGTATGGTTTTGTCCGTTTTTTACATGTTTGTCCGTTTTCGTCTATTTACATACGTTTTCATTGGTTTTCGTACTTTTTGGTTGTTTTCTTACGTTTTCGCTTGTTGCGTATGTTTTTTAAGTTTTATGTGTTTTCGTACATTTTCATTCATTTTTCACGTGTTTGTACATTTTTATATGTTTTAACGTTATTATGCGTTTTCAAAACGAACAAAAACTATAATGAATGTAAAATCTAAAAATAATTAGAAAAACGTAAAAATGGACAAAACGTACGATAACACTAGTGAAAAGATAAAGAGAAAAAAAAAGTAAGAAAGTAGTATTTCAGTAGTGTAAAAAATAAACGGTATTTTTCGTGTATATGAAAACTTTATATGCACTTTTTGACTGCACACATGATTTATAGATAAAGAGGTAAAATCTATTAAAAAGCAAATAAAACCCATGTTTAACACATACTAATATTTTTTTTAAAGAAAGGCAAAGTTTATATTTTTAAACAAAACTTATATTGTTAGCAAATCTTAAAAATATTTTAGTTGTCGAGAAAAGTTATTTTGCATCCTTGTTTTTTGGTGAAAACCAAGGGACAAATCCCCACCCTTCATCTATTTTTGATCTAATGGTAGATATTAACCTAAGATTTAAAAAAAAACACGGAGGGGCCATTTTTGCCAAAATGTCCAAAAGTTGAAAAAATAGGCGGAGGTACCAAAGTTGTAAATATGACAGAGTAATGAATTATCACTAGTGATATTTCACTAGCGAAAATCAATGAAATATCACTGTTAATAAAACAATGAAATATCACTGGCATATTACGCAGTAACTATGTTAATGAAATATCACTAGTGATTTCATTGGTTTATCTCTAGTGATATTTCATTGTTTTTATCAGTAACGAAATATCACTTGTGATAACCAATTTTCGTAATATTTACAATTTAGTCCTTCCGCCGCTTTTTGCAAATTTTGGACATTTTGGCAAAAATATTCCCTCCGTGTTTTTTTTAATCTTAAGTGATGGATGGCTAGGATTAGTCCCTTAGATTCCAACAAAAAACAAGTTTCCAAAATAACCGGATTCTTTAGTTGTCATTAGAATTTTTTAACGAAGCATCAAATTAATTACTACTCATAAAGTGTACTTGAGATATGTTCACTAAATACTCAGATTTCGAAAACAACCTGTGAACTACTCTTATGTCACAATCTGAACTTTGTTACATGTAGTCAACTTTTTTATTTTGTATTTATTTGGTTTTTGGATGAACAATGCAGCGATTAGAGTTTGTGGTTTTGGTACAACATTATATGTTCTATTTTTATCTCAAATTCGAGTATGAGTCGCTTTCTTATGAACTGTAACTTGTTCATATTTTCACTTACATAGATATGCATCACATGTACATAAGAATATCAAGGATAAAAGCTATAAAATATCATTCTATTTATTAAATTGTGTCGACTTTAAACACTTACTAATTAATCTCGGGACTTTACCAACGTACTTGTTTGTTTTGTAATAATATTACCTATATTACCGGCTATATTTCCACGTCATTATTTAATTAACTTTATATTCCACGTAGGTAAAAAACAATCCTCTGTGGACTTCCTAGAGCCCGTTTACTTTTTGCTTAATCGTTTGAATGCTAACACAATCTTATACAAACACGATCAAATCTTGTTTATTTTTATCAAAACCAACATCCTACGTATTGTTCACAATTAGAATCCTAGTGGAAGACTATCAGAAGTCAAAACCAACATCTTTCACAAACAGACATCCATTATTACTACTTCTCTCTCCTACTTCACTTAGCTACTATCTTCAATCACATAAACACTTTTTAGCACCATTGTCTCCTTATGATCCTTACCATTAGAGACCAATTGGTCCTCTTCAGACGGTGATTCTTCCTGGCCATTCAATCGATGGATAAACTTTTGTGTTTGATTGTAATTATTGTTTATCCATTTGTCTTTGTTCATCCCACGCCTTACCCCCAAACTTACCAGCTTTCCAAGCCTATCAAATTTATAGATCTGATATATTACTGAACATTGTTAGAAAAGTTTTGGATGAAGGTAATCTAAATAATTTTACATTGCTCTTAATTTTTATTAAACTTTGTTACAAAAAAACTGGAAATTTGGGGCTCGTTTTCTTTTCAGGGGGTTTATGGATTAATCACTCATCGTTTTTCATGAGTTGCCTTGAATAAATTGAATTGTGAATTTTTACAATTTTGTTCTTACGAAAAATTATTGATTTAAAAAGAAAACATACATATTTGGGTTCTTAACATCAAGATAAAAGTTTTCATTAAGAAAAAAAATATATGTTTTCTTTGCACAAGAATGAGGAAGATAGATGAAGCTATAGTGATAATGAGGAAGATGGATGGAAAGATAGATTGTTTTATTATTTGACAGAGGGTTACTTTGACTATAATATGAACTGTTAGTCATTGTTTATAGAAAGTGAAAATCAGACGTGGCAGTATTACATAAAATAAAATAATGACGTGAATATTACCGTGTCACCGTGTCGGTAACAAGTTACCAAATTGGTAACTTCGGGACGAATTTGAAAGTAGAAGGGTAAAGTAACGAAATAAATTAGTAAGTAGTTAAAGTCGGCACAATTTAATAAGTAAGATGGTATTTTATAGCTTTTACCCGAATATTAATAGTTATTATATTTAACAATCGAATAACATAAGAAAAATGAGAAAAATACCTATATTTGCAAACATATTTAATCGAATATCCAATTTTCTTTAAAGATTTTAAAATACTCATAAAATCTTTAGGGGACGTTTGGTTGAAAGATATTCATGATATTTATATTTTAATTTTTTTTGCAAATAATACATTTGGCATGACAAACAAAAGGAATTAAGAATTTCTCGAATTGCAAAAAAGAAAAGAAAATTAAAATTCATTCAAAAAGTGAAGAATTTAAATTTACTTGACAATTATTTTTTCTAAACTTTTTTCTGGTTTTTACTCCTTTAAATAAAAATTTATAAAATTTTAAAAAAATTTTAAAAAATGTTTATTCGTTTTTTATTTCTTTAAAAAGAAAAAACTAAATTGATATAAAAAATATATAAAAAATAAGTATTTCAAATTTTACTCATTTAAATGAAAAATTAAAAAATCTAAATAAAACAAAAAAATATTTGTTGAACCTATATAACTTTTTTATAAAATTTATATAACCTTTTTATAAAATTCATATAATTTTTTTATTAAACTTATGAAAAAATTAAATCAAATTTATATAAACTTTTTATACAATTTTTTATAAAGTTTATATAAACTATATATAATTTTTTTAGAAGTGATTGGAATGCTTAAAATTCATGTCTAATTTTATGTATAAAAATGTGTGGCAAGAATTCATTGGTTGAATCAATTGGACCCACATCTTCATAGCTCAATGAGCTAGTGACATATAAGTTAGACACACAATTAGGCATAAGTTTTAGGCTTCTCAATCTTTTTCCAGTTTTTCAATATAATATTTATTCGTGTTAATTGAGTCGATCTAAAATCAACTTTTCAAAATATTATGAATTTCTGTCAACTAAACATGTATAGCCATTTTAAATTCTAAAATTTTAAATTATTAAGAATTTTAATTTACTAAAATTTAGAATCCTAGAATTTTAAAATATCTAACCAAACATCAATTTTTGAACTTTCGAAAATATTACAAGGTTTGACTTTGTGACATCTAAACTTGCAAATTTTTGAAATGACTTTGTTTTCGGTTTTTACGTTTAGCTCAAAATACAAAAGTTAAAAATCTATTTTCTCATCTAGTGACATTTTGAATGATGCGAAAACAAGCTCGTATGAGCAAGTTATGATCTACAAAACAAGAAAAAACAATTGGGTATTTTCGTTATAATTTTTTTATATGAATTTTTTATGTGATTTAAAATGCGACTAAACTAGAAAAAAGAACATCTATAATTTTCATGTTTTAAACTATGCATGGAAAATCGAAAGAAAGTAAACAATTATTAAAAATTGCAAGGTTTGGTCTCACAAAGGCAAACTTTGCGGGTTTTTTTCTTCATATAATTCACAAACCTTGAAAATCTTGTAAGTATTTCAGTAATTTTATATAAAAGTAAGTATTTAATGAATTATGTTAGAAATAATACGGTATTTTTGTTATTTTTCATAATGTAATACACTACGATAACACATAAACTAATTGCATCTATTAAATGTTTTTATGACTGAACAATGTCCCATTTTATATCATCATACTTTCATACTACTAGACAGATCAAAGCTATATCGCTAATAAGTCCATGAACGATTAACACACCAACATAAGAGGGCTAGGTATCGTAACTTGGAAATCCCTAAGTTATAGCGTCACATCAACGCTGCGTCAGCAAAACACCAAATAACTCCCATCCCTCTAATCATAACTCCCACCAACACCACTTTTCATAAAATCCCCTAAACAAATATATCATTTCATTTACTAAATAAAATAACACATTTTAATAAAAATACTAATAAAACATTCCGAAAATATTATATATATATATATATATATATATATATATATATATATATATATATATATATATATATATATATATATATATATATATATATATATATATATATATATATATATATATATATATATATATATATATATATATATATATATATATATATATATATATATAAATAAAAAACTTGAAAGTATAAATGTATATATGTATTTGGAAAACTTATGTTAAAAAAAACTTGGGCTTTAAAGCCTTTATTTTAGTTTTGGGCTTTAAAACACTTAGGTTTTAAAACAAAATATAACTTACAGCAGATAGGGTTTTTTTTTCCGTTTCTTCCATCACCGTCGTCTTCTCCGATCCCCCATCTTCCAATTGCAGAAAAAAAACAAGTGTCATCGTCTTTAAAAGCCCCAAGAAGAAACAATAGCAGCACATGAAGAATTAGAAACATGAGGGGAGGTAAACAAAACTGCTGGGGGAGGGGGGTAAACGATTTTTTATTTATTTTAAAATACTCCCTAACGCGCATTGGTCAGACAATGCCAAGCGCAACGGCGTTGGGGTTTTGGGTTGTGGGGTGTAGTAACGCCCAACAACGCGGGTCCACAACCGTTGACGCGTTACTACACCTAAGGCTCAAAGATAGATGACACTAGTGCACAAACACAAAAAAACAGTAAACTCGAATTTTGTGATTTGCAAACGTTACAAAATCGGACTTGTATATTAGGAGTGGATGTTTGTTTCACTTTATATGTGAGCTTTTGCCTTACATAAATTTTTTTCTTTAACTTAAAGTGAGGATTTTTACAAAAAAAATGTTTCTTTAATGGGAAATATTTACTTGATTTTTTTATTTTTTTTTAATCTAAAAATTTACTTATTTGGTAAAAGAATAATTAAAAATTGATGAAAAATTTGATTGAAAAAAAAAGACATAAAATTACATATTTTCATTTTTTAAATGAGTTTAACAAATTAAGAGCATCTCTTATAGTAAATCTTTTTAAAAGATTTATTAAATTATCATGTCATATAATTTTTAATTTCTCATTTTATAAACATATTATGATTATGGTTAAATATGATGAAACTTTATAATTTAATTAGGTATTAAATGATTTATATGCATTTAGTTAACATGAAGAGGTCTATAAATTTAGACTTATTTCATTCCATGTCATCATAAACCTCATCTCACTATGAAAATCCAATTTATAAACATCTTCAAAATTTACAAATTTTTCCATGAATCTCTCATAATGGAAGTCCTAACAAATACCTTATATACTTTTTAACTTAATAATATCACAATTATAGAATATTAAACATAAATTATTTTTATATATCACTATATTAAACTAAAATATTAAATTAAATATAATTTATTTATAATCTTATAAATACACAAAAAGTATAACTAGTTTATTATTATATGACAAACTTATATACATCCAATCTCAAAATAAATCAGAAAATTACAATTAAGGGGGGCGCTTGGTTAAACTGACAAGAATAGAAAAGGGTAAGGGAAAGGAATACAAAGGAATCCAATGAGCATTCCCCAGTACCAAATGCCTCTTGGTCTAGCGGTATGTGAGTGACCCTCTAACCTCAAGATTGTGGGTTCAAGTCTCAGTAGAGACATGTGAGATAAAAATTGTGAGATAGTTGGTGTGAGTTGTAAAAATTACTGTTCTAAAAAAATGAGCATTCCCCATTATTATCATTACCATTATTGGTGCTTGGTTAATATAAGTTGCGGTGGTGATTAAAGATAGTGGCTACAATGACTAGGGTGACAGTTAGGGTCGCAACGATGACGACGATGTTGGTAAGGGAAGCAATTAATAGAAATTAGTGGTGGCTAGTAGTGGTTGAGGACGACAACCATTGCAACAGACGATTGCGGACTTGTGGTAGTGGGTACAGGTGGCGATCGGAGGTGGAGGTGGTGGTAACGGCCATGATCGATGGTTTTTTGGTGGTTGACGATTGGTGGTTGCAATAAGCGGTTGTAGTATATGGTACAGGTAGCGACGAGATGTGGAGGTTGTGGTAGTGGTGATGATCGCCGGTGTGGTGGTAGTAGCGTGGCGCCATCGGTAGCCGTTAATGATGGTGGTAGAGTGTGGTGGTCGTTGGTGGACATATACACACTTGAATCCATGGTGAGATGGTAGCAGCCGGTGGCAGTGATGGTGGTGGTGGCGGCATCAGCGAAAAGCGGTGGTGGTGTTAGGATGGTGGTAGTAGCGACAATAGTGGTCGTTAGTGCGATACGGGTATGGGAAGAAATTAATGAAAATTAGTGGCGGCTAGTGGTGGTTGAGGACGACAACCATTGCAACAGAGATTACGGACTTGTAGTAGTCAGCAAAGGTGGGTATCTGATGTGGAGGTGGTGGTAACGGCGATGATAAGTGGGTTTTTTGTGTTTATTGATGGTTGGTGGTTGTGATAAGCGGTTGTGATAGATGGTATAAGTAGCGACGGGATTTAGAGGTTGTGGCGGTGGTGATGATCGGTGGAGTGGTGGTGGTAGCGGTGGCACCATCAGAAGCCATTAACCATGGTGGTAGAGTGTGGTGGCGGCATCAATAGAGGTGGTGGTCGCTGGTGGACAAATACACACTTGAATCCATTGTGAGGTGGTAGCGGCCGATGGTGGTAGTGGTGGTGGTGGTGGAGGCGGAGAGTGGTGGTGGCGACAATGGTGGTGGTTGGTAATGGTGGTGGTGGTCGGTGGAGACACACACATACCTAAATCTATTACTCAAATTCATTACCCCCAATTTACAAAGGAATTGTACATTACCTAGTAATGGTTAATGATTACCTATATTTCTCCTAACCAATCACTAATATTCATTATCATTCCTATTCCTTACCCCTTAAAACCTCTAACCAAGCACACCCTAAGGGCATGTTTGGTAGAGAGAAATGAGATAAGAGAAATAGAAATGAGTCAAATTCTCATGTTTGGTAGGTTAGAGAAATATAAAGATGGAGAATTGAGGAGAGTTGGTGGGAATTTGGTAGAGAATTGGTAGTGTAAATTTTGATGTTTGATTTCTTCACTTTTAATTGAAAATTTAGAGAAATGAGAATAATTTTTGTAATGTTTTTCACAAATGTGTATTTTTCACTTTTAAACTTACATGTACATTTTAGTTACAACTCGAGTTCATATGTCAATGTGACCTGAATATTGAAAAAAACTTTATTCGGGTCAATTGGTCGACTCAATCCCGAGTTAGTCAAACATTTTCAACTCAACATCCAAGTCTATTATTATTTGGGTGACTCGGGTTGACCCTAATAACCCAAATAAAAATGTTAACCCGAGTAACCCGGCCCGAATAAGCTTAATCGAGTTTTATTCAAGTCAGCTTTTTTGACATTCTTAGTCAAAATATTGATTATAAAAGTCAAAACAAATACAAATTTGTTCGTAAAAAAAGTCAAAACAAATACAAACACAAATTTACGCATTTCTCAGATTTAATTCTCTGTTGCTGCCAAACAGTAGAATTAAACAGAACTCTCTACTGATTTAAACTCTCTGGGTTTTAATTCTCTAATTCATTTCTCATCTCTGAAATTCTCTCAACCAAACGTACCATAAATATATTTTTTTTCCTCAAAATAAATCTTAGAGAAGAAAAAAAAAAAGGTTGAAAAGGTTTGAAAAATAGGTGGTTGTCCGGAAACAAAACCACTTCCTCTCCTCCGCCGGTCCTGTCTTGTCTTAAGACAAAAAAACACGCCTGGTCTCCTCTTTTCTTCCCCACTTCACTTTCCTTAATTAATTAATTATTCTCCTCCTTAAATCCCTGTTTTTAATCTCATTTCCACATCAAACAAGCTAAATAATATCATCCCTTTATTATTACTATTATATTATTCGACAAATATTATGTAATAATATTTCAAAACCTAATCCATTGACTTTAATCCCTTCTTCTTTATTATTATCACAACACCCATTTTCTATTCTTCATCACTTTTACTTGTTTCTCAACTTCAAATAAAACTTAGGGTTTCCTATTGTCCGTACACTTTTTTATCCAAACTTAGCGATTAAGGTTTCATCTAGTCCGTACAGTTTTCGAGTCGTTTTTCGTATGTGTTTTGCTAAGTTGTAGACTTTTAGGAGCTTCTACTTTAAGGTTTTGGTTCATATATCGAGTTGTTTTCGTATGTGTTTTGATTAGTTTCTACAGTTTGTTAGCTCGATTATCGATTAGTTAAGGTGACTGTTAAGTGCGAAGCTTTTCGAGCTGTTTTTATGTGTTTGGTTAAATTTGTAGAGGTTGATAATTAAGGTGACGGTTAGGTTGAAGGTATAAAGGATTCGGATTAGTTTTTGATCAATTTGTAGAGTTTGTAAGTTGAAGATTGTGTTAAGAGTTTCAAAGTTGCGTTTTTATATATATATATATATATATATATATATATATATATATATATATATATATAGAGAGAGAGAGAGAGAGAGAGAGAGAGAGAGAGATTGATGGAAACAGTAGGTGTTGGTGTTGATATGGCGAGTACTGATACGGTTTCATCTACGTCAAATTCATTTCCCATAGTTCGTTTTTTACGAGCGCCTGTAACTACTTTATTTGAGTATTCTGGTGTTTTACGACCTAGACCAAGTAATGATATTCGTGAGTCGGAGAGTTTGATTTCGCATAGGCGTAATTCTAGTTCGAGTGATTTTGGAAGTAGTCGTGGTAGTAGTGATGTGAGTAACAATGAAGGGGAGGTTTCGATAAGGATAATCGGGGATGGAGAGCAAGAGGAGGAAGATGGTGTGAACGGTGGGGGGTCGAGGGTTGTAGGGGGAGATGGTGGAGAAAGGGGAGTGGTTGATTCTAGCAACGTGAATGGTGGGAGTGGTGGTGAGGGGGGTAATAATAATAATAGTGATTCGTCGAATCAACAGAGGTATGATTTGCAGCAAGTATCGAGATGGGTTGAGCAGATTCTTCCATTTTCCTTGTTGCTGATCATTGTTTTCATTCGTCAACACTTGCAAGGTAGTTAACCCTGAAAACTTTTATATTTGCTTTGAATTGTATAATGTATATACATCGTTTTATAAGGGATTACGGGTAGTTTTTTTCTTATAATTCATATTGGGTGCAACTCAACTTTATTTCTATAATTAAGTGCAATATTTGCTATCTGTGAGCTGATTTTCGTTTGGCAAAACTTGAGTTTTATTGAGTAGCATAGAATCAGTATGATGTTGATAGCATGATGTTGATCACTGTTAATTGTCTCGTTGACATGCATATGTAAGGGCAGAAAAGCGTCTTGGCTAATCATAAACTTCATTAAGCGTTCATGATTTTAGCTTTAGCAAAGCATTTTTTTGCCCGGGTGTTTGCTTTATAAAGTTGCAGAAACTTCCAGTTGAGCATTTTCGGAAACATTGTCACTTACTTTGGGATACCGCTTTGGCCTCTTAGCCTTTAGGCTGTATGTCTTTCAGATGAGATTAGAGCTGGAAGTTTGCAAGGGCAGGATATCACATCACATTTGTATTTACATAAATCCTATGAATCTGCATTTGTTAGCCTGTAAAACAGTAACCGAGTTCAAATATAATCTATTCTTGCAACAATGACTGATCAACACATTTTGTGAGCTAAATCAGTTGTGACTTATGGGAAGCTATAGGATTGTAACTTAGCAGCTCTCTGTGGGCCAGGACTAGCTGCCTCTTCCACCTTTCACATAAGATATACTAGTAGTTTCTTAGCTTGTAAGTCTGGTAGACAAGGATATAGTGATATCTTGTCAACTGGAAAGGTGTTCTCTTTTAATTACATCAATTATAATGGGAAAGTTCAGCCATTTGTTTGATTTAAATCTTCAATACGTATTAAATTTCCTTTACTCGCCATGCTTCACAAATAACTTTGGCAATTTTGCCTTTTTGGTATGAGCGAGGGTTTGTTATTTTACCAATACTACATGCTGCTCATGTTATCCTTTTGAATTGCATTTTGACTTGAGAACCTGTGTTAATGAGTTCTTCATGATTGATTGTAGGTTTCTTTGTAACAATCTATGTAACTGCTTTCATGTACAAGTCAAATGATATTCTACGTAAGCAGACAGCTCTCAAGGTAAGAGATACACTAACGCTATATAATTTAAAACCCCTTTTAGTAGTCTCCTGACAAACCTATTGATTTGTGAATTTTGCAGGGGGAAAGAAAATTATCTGTCCTTCTTGGCTACAGTATAATTTTTATGCTCCATGTGGTTGGGGTGTACTGGTGGTATCAGAATGATGATCTTAGCTATCCGTTATTGATGGTTCCGCCCAAAACAATACCTCCATTCTGGCATGCTATTTTCATAATTATTGTAAATGGTATGAGTTTGATGCAATTATATTGTCTATAATGGAAAGTTTATAGCGTGTGATAAGTACGCCATTAGTATCATATACTCTTACCGATCTGCGTTCATACGTTTTGAATGCAGAAAATTATGCAAAGCATATAACACAGTGCATCAATTTTACAGCTGAGATGTACATAGTGAGTAGGGGTGAAAACGAGCTGAGTCGAGCCCGAGCCTGCCAGAGCTCGAGCTGAGCTCGTTTTAGTTTCACAAAGCTCGAGCTCGAGCTCGTTTCGAGTCTTGTTATTTAGGCTTGGGCTCGGCTTGTGGTATATTAGACAGGCTCGGGCTCGGCTCGTTTATACGATTTGACAATCTAAAATTAAAGCTTGGCTCGAGCTTGACACGTAATATATCTAAATTAGGCTCGTTAGTAAGCTTGTTATTAAGCTCGTTAATAAGCTCATATATAAAACATTAGGCTCGCGAGCCCAGACGAGCTTTGTATGTAAAGCTCGGGCTCGAGCTCGTTTAATAAACGAGCTGAACTTAAGCTTGAGCTCGGGCTAGAGTTCGTTTAGGCTCGGCTCATTCGAGCTTTTTACTGATTTGAGCTCGAGCTTTTCACGAGCGGCTCGGCTCGTTTCCACCCCTAATAGTAAGTAGTGAATACCTAATTATTTTTATGAACAATTTATTGTCTGCAGATACAATGGTCCGGCAAGCAGCAATGGTGCTCAAATTGGTACTTCTTATGTACTATAGGAATGGCAGGGGTCATAATTTCCGTAGACAGGTAAGCTTATGTAGCTTAAATGATGTACAAATCGAATGGCATTTGCCATAAGTTCTGTGCCATGAGTTATCATGTTGGAGTTTTCTAATGTGTACTTGTGGCATTTTAGGGTCAAATGCTGACATTGGTCGAGTACGGCCTATTGTTATACCGTGCATTCTTGCCTGCTCCAGTTTGGTACCGATTCTTTTTGAACAAAGAATATGGGGGCTTGTTTTCTTCATTGATAACAGGGTTATTTCTAACTTTCAAGCTTACATCACTAGTGGATAAGGTATACAATTGAAAAATCTTTTGATTCTTTGTTTCAGTTTAAGGAATTACGGATGTGGTTGTACCATTTTTTAACACCTGATTTGCATGATGATGCAAAGCACTATTTTTTGACATAGCAGAACTGCTTTATGCTCTATATAGGCGAACTAATTAACTTCTTCTATGGTCCTCTGCAGGTCAGATCCTTCTATGCTGCATTGAAGGCTTTATCACGTAAAGAAATGCATTATGGATCATATGCAACATTAGAACAGGTGCGATAATAAGACATACTGTGCTCTGTGGTAGAGATGGCAACATGGAGGTTGGACAGGGTCGGGTCATCATGGGTCAAAACAGGCTGGTTTGACGCCACAACATTTTAAACTTTGGACACTTCTTAGTTACTAGCGTGCCAAGCATGACTGCAAAAGTTATATTATTTTCAAGTTATCTGAGTTTTTGAATAAAAAGTTTGGAGGTTTTATGCATTAAAATACACTTTAGGCAACTTATAAACTGTTCCGTTTAAGCTAATCTTGTTATTTGACTTCTTAAAATAAAACATGACAGTAATTGACCCGTTCATAAGTAAATGGACGAGATTGACATCTCTAGTTTGTTGTACAAGATGCTACTCCATATAACAGTGGTCAAGGATGTGCCACACAAATTATATAACTTTTTCAGTATAGCAAAAGTAAAAAACCAAAATAACTGCAATATTTTACTGGGACTATAAAATAACAGAAATGTCATCATATTATTTAATCTTGTGGATCAAATTTGATGTTTTGAAAATTTGTAATGATTGCTATAATTAACAGTATGATTTGGAGTGGAGTTTTAGCAAATTGGGAAGATATGTTTTTATTTTGGGACATAGGGAGTACAATCCTTTTTTTCTTCTCTTTAGCTGACTCTGTTACAGAGGGTAACTTTGAAAGCTCTTTGGAAAAGTTTAAATTTATAATTTGCCTTGCTTCCCGTTAATAATCATTGTTGAAAATTTGTTGCGTTGATTTTGCATGAGGTCTTGCTAGCTATGTGTTTAAGGGGCTTTTGATGTGTTTAATACTAACTAAACACATATCTTGAAAAGTTTCGGACTTGCTTTTGTTGGCTTGTTGCGAGGCATAATTACGGTCCATTTTTTTCATTCATATTCATACTTTTTGTTTCTTACTTGCAGGTAAGTGAGGCAGGCGACATGTGTGCTATATGCCAGGAAAAAATGCAGGCTCCGATACTGTTGTGCTGTAACCACATCTTCTGCGAAGACTGTGTTTCAGAATGGTTAGATTCTTATACTAAACGATCTTTTGGTTAGATATTCCTAGCTACCTTGTTATGTGTGTATGTATGCATATATGCTTGTTTTGTGTTATGTAAGTATTATGTTATGCATCATCTTCTAGAATTTCTGAAAATTGTATTACGAAATTCTTTTTGTCCTCTTGTCTAGGTCCATGTATGTATTTTGTATTTTTTTAAACAAACGATTGTTTGTTTACTCTAAAAAAGTCTTGCTAAAATCCCTTGAAAAGTTTGACAGATTGCTTATGTGGTGCTGCAGTATAGGTTCCCAAACATTATTTACATGAAGTCTTGTATTAACTCGTACATGTTTTATATATCACGTGTGTTAGAATTCTTAGAATATTAGTCGAGTGAACTTGATTTGTATTAGACTTCTGTTTTTGGTCTTGTTTGGACACCGTTTCTTTCTTTTGCAACTGTTGCAAAAATTTTGTGTTGATCAGTTGTTTTGTTTTTCAGGTTTGAAAGAGAGCGAACGTGCCCTTTATGCAGAGCTCTAGTTAGGCCAGCAGATATACGATCATTTGGTGATGGTTCCACAAGTCTTCTCTTCCGGTTGTTCTAAAGTTCCATTATCAGACATGGGTTTCTGCACGGCTGTTGTGTCCTGTGCGAAATGTTACAGTCAGCCTGAAGTCTTGCTTGATCCATTTCTCGTGCCTGCCTCACTCTTATATGATGGGTTACAGTAAATTCTTTTCTTTTTCTTCCCAAACTGTACAGCCGAGCTTTAAATGTCTCACTCAAAGATATATATTCTGATTATATAAAACACAAGAGAATTCTTTATTACTTGCTACCGGCATTATGTTAATATTACTGTTCTTGCATCTTCACATTGTAAGCTTTAAGTTATGTTGCAACTTGCTACCAGTCTTACCACTATGTAGTCTGTACATCAAATATGGATCGAGAAGGTTATTGACATGGCTTAATTTTCAACAAGCTATGGTCATTTGATATCAGACTGGTTTCGCTTTGGTTAGCCTGCAAATCAATCACTCTTTTAGAAAACCTTCACATACTTAGCGTGGGGCTTATCTGTTGCAAACAAAGGCCAAAGACCGTTTAATTGTATCACTTAAAAGTCATGAAATTCAACCGAACATGTAGTCTGATTACTTGCGAGCAAAAACTCCAAATTGTATATGCTAATGAATGCATAATCTAACATGCGATAACAACTAACAATTACCAACGTTATCATGGATGATGGTAAATTGTTATTAGTGGGAAAATCAGTGATTTGATATTTTTTTGAAAATATCAATGAGAAAGGTTAACAAGACAACTTTTGAGAACAAATTAAAATCAACAATATATCATATATATGTAGCAAAATAAGAGTAAATGAGCAGCTTATAAATTTGTTTTGTTTTTCACAAAAAATCTTTAGAAAGATTAGTTACAATAGTTGCCCGTTTATGAGCTTCGGGGTTATTGTGTAAAGCTCGGACTATTGTGTGTTTAAATTGTTATCTCTTCTCCTTAGTTCGAATCTCTTCGTCTCTAAACATCATCCGACACAACATATCATCAAATTGTTTACTAAATATACAATATCAAAAGACTATTGGTATTGATGATTAGTTTTTTTTTGAACGGCAATTGGTATTGATGATTAGTTAATTAGTTAGAATTTGTATTTATGTCGTGTTGTTTTATATACTTTAGAAATTTAGGGCGTGTTTGGTAGGTCTTTTATGGAATGAAGTAATGGATTCACTTTCATTAATATTGTTTGGTATAAATGAGTTAAACATGAATCGGAATGAAATATATAAAAAGAACGATAGATCGATAGTCTATGGGAATCGTGAGTTTCATCTTTATTCTTTACTCACATCATACTCTACCCCACCATATTCTGTCTTCGATTTTTTCTTCTTTCTTTACATAATTATTAATTTAATAATGTACTATATGTTTTTTAATACTAGTATCTTAAAGATACATTTATAAAATATCAAAACCTAATACCAAACAAAAAACAATGATATCCATAAACACAATACCAAACCCCCTCCATTATGATTCTAGTCACACATAACTGATGGAAGCAGTGAAGCCAACCAACACTTGTGTTATCTATCTACTACCTAGTACAACAACTTAGGACAGCCATGCATTAAAAGCCCCAACATCTTAAAACAACTGATTCAAGGTTACCTATCATGAGAAGCGTGTTTGTAGCTTATAATAATAATCAGCACCTCTTAACCCCTTCTTTCCGTCCAGTAGTTCAACGGAAAATATTGACCTTGAAAGGTGACATTGGCCGTTTATCGGTTAAAACTGCGGCTTCGTCTTCCTTTACGGGCTCCTCCGGGGCTCAATATTCTGGTAATTGGAGTCATATTTTTGCTTTGCTCTTTGTATATATGATTTTTAGCTCATGATTTATAATTTGGGTGACATTATATGCATTAGTGTTACTTGCTTTATTATTACTAGCATGGACCCGCGTAATGCGGCGGCGAGTATTAATAATCATTTTTTAGGCTAACAAATATTAATCTCTTATCCATTAAGTTTATATCGTTAAAATTGTAAAAAAAATCGAAAAAAATCTCTAAATTTTTAAAAAATTAACAGTTAATAAAAATATAGCAAAATGGATATTGAATTAAAGAGCATAAAATTTTAGAAAATATGGTGAAATTAGATTATAAAAATAACAAACTAATAAAAAGATTTTTCTATTTAAAAGAAAAAATGTTATTTAAGTAGCTGTTACAAAAGTTTGTTAGAAAAAGTTATAGTATATAATGTTGATGAAGATATCAATAATTTGCCTTATTTAGTAGGAAAAAAAGGCTGAATTTTCAGCGTTACTATTTTAAGAAGGTCCCAAATGCTTTATCCTAGTAGTATAGATTATTTTTATTTTTTTTGGTACTGGTTTCCGTATGGACATTGTGAGCCGACTAACCCGAGTTGAAACTCCGTGGCCACCCCCAAAAATGTACACAACTAGCGAGGTTTGAACCCTTACATATACCACTAGGCCAGGGGCGGAGCCAGGGGTCATACATAAAGCAAATAGTCATTGTGATAAGGGAGGCTCAATGTAAAAATTAGTAGAAAACAACTTGTATAAGTAAATAATGAAAGAAATAGATTGATTAGGGGGGGTCTAAGCACCCACTAGTCCCCCTACTAGCTCCGCGGCCATTTGGTGGTGGTTAGGTGTTGCTTGCTTTATACTTCTGAACTAAAGGAGTTACTCCATATTTAACCTTATTAAGGATGATCCTATGTGTTCATATTGTGGCATTGGACCAAAGGCAATAAGATAATAAATGGATGCTAACTTATGATGTAGACTCGTAGTACATATAGTCCTTTTATAAATTTTGTAGTGAAATGTATTTTCTTCGGGAGCTAGTTTTCAACTTTTCATGGGTCTAGTTCTTTTCTTGTTTTTTTTATCTCGTTTCGTTAGACCTACAAGAAAGAAAACGAGAACGAAATAGTGTACTTTTCTTATATATACACATTTGGTACACATACTTGATTGCCCATCGGGGCTTGATCACTAGGGGTTCCCCTATGATGAGGCTAACGGCTTTCTTTCTTTCTCACGTCATATGTACCCTCATAAGAAACAACTTATACCTACTTCAAGCACTTTAGCTGATCTTAGTAGAATGTAGATGCCAATTAGGTTGCCATGTGGAGATGCAACCACTCCACATTGCTATGACTCTATGATAGCTGATAACTTCACTTCAAAATTTTTGTTTCATTTTGGTTTTGTTCCTTAAAATGTCAAGATACTACGTGTATACAAATTTTGATCATTTACTAGGAACATTATAACTAATAGTAACACACATGTATTTCATTAATCGTTACCAATTATCACAAATAACTATCAATCTTGTTTGTCAATAATGGGAACGTTTGTTACTTTGTTACCCTATCGTTATAATTCTCGTAGTATCTAAATTAAAATAAGTAAAGTATCTCGTTATTCTGTGATAATACTCTATGCAGATGCGCTAATGCCAACCAATCCATATCCGCTTTGATGTTAATGACAAATTTTGGTCTCATTTGACTTGAGTGTTTAGAATAGCAAGACTTTACCTGTTTAACTGTTAATAGTAACTTACTGTGACACACTTGTATTTTGCTACCAATACAAGCAATTCACTTGTTTAATTTTTGCTTGCATGGTATAAATATAGTGATGCACTTTTTGCGAAGTATCGAAACATAATTTGAAGTCTTTGATATGTCATGACTGATAACTAGGATGAAATGACAAAGAATGTGAATCATTGATGGAGCTTGAATTATAGTTATTACATATAACTTATATGTAATATTACAATGTTAATCTGAGTGTTCACCATGAGATTGATTCAGGGTTAACACATGAATAGATCTTTCAAACTATAAGATAACTTTTTAATCAATTGGTTCTGGAATGTTCTTCGCTTAAGTTCTGAATGTTTATTACTTGTACAACATCCAGAATTTGGATTATTGACGGGATGCCATTTTAGTCATTTCCAGAACCATTACCCGCAGTCCAGAAGAAGAAAGGAAGGACAATAGTTGGCATAGACCAGGATGAATTAGTGGACCCTACAGTTTTAGCCGACCCTGACAGCTGCTTTTGTGAATTTCAAGGATTGCAACTACACCACAAAATATGTGATCCAGAATCTGAAGCAGATTCCGATTCATCTCAGGTAAAGGAAAAACTTAAGTTCCCATTGATCTTATTACATGGGTTTGGAGCTTCTTTGTTCTCTTGGAATGAAGTTATGAAGAGTTTGGCAAAAGTTGCTGGCTCAAAAGTTCTATCATTCGATAGACCGGCCTTTGGATTGACAACAAGGGTAGATAATCCATCCAGTTATGCTCCAAAAAGTGGTGACAAGGATACAAAGCCGATCAATCCATATTCTATGGCATTTTCTGTACTGGCAACTTTGTACTTCATCGATTTCTTGAGTGCTGATAAAGCAATACTGGTCGGGTACGCACAGTTCCTGTATTTTCATATATGTTTTTATACACATGATAATTATTTTACCAAGTTCAGTTTTACATATATATTCTTTTATCAAGTTCAGTTAATCTCACAATGTTAGAAGTGATCAAATATTTTTAGATTAATTGCTAAATTCGGGGTTTTATGTTACACTTAAATATGAATGTAGCTTTTCATGTGTTCGTTTTTGATCATTTTTTTTTTGGGGTACATTTGAGTTATTAAAGGACATTTAGTAACAAAACCCCCAAAACCTGACTTTCGAAAAGGATTAATTTTATATAAAAGCGGCAGCATTATATTTATATATGTAAGATATGTTTAGTAATGTTATATTTATAGATAAAGAATATATACAATGACTAAAAACAGAACACATGAAATTATATGTTTTTTATGCATTAAGAAATCCATATATTTTTTACGCGGAATGGAAGTAACACTTTTGAAATCAAATGATAATGAGATGCAGGCATTCTGCTGGTTGCCTTGTAGCAGCTCAAACATATTTTAAAGCACCTGAACGTGTTGCTGCTATGATTCTTGTTGCCCCTGCAATTATAGCTCCATTGACTCCACCCAAAAAAGTCAAAGAAAATAATCAACAAGACAGTTCAAGTTCAGATACTCCTAAAAACCCGGGTTTCAATCTGTTCAGTATTGTGTCAACGTTCTCTAGATTCCTACTACGAACCATAAGTAATTTGTTCAAAGGAATGGCTAGTATGGTTGATTCACTGTACAAGAAAGCTTTATCTGCTTTTCTCAGGTCCCGTATTGCTGTTATGCTGGTAATGAGACTAATTTTTATTTTACGATGCATAGCAGAATTTGGTATTCAGTTATAGCATGTCTTAAGAGCTGTAACATTAGTTTGTGTTCTTGTTAGGTAAGGATGGTTATAAATAAATTTGGAATAGCCGGCATAAAAAATGCTTGGTATGATGCAAGCCAAGTTACTGACAGCATTCTCGAGACTTATACCAGAGTAAGTATGTTTTGTCTCACACACACAACTGCCAAAAACAATCATCTTATTAGTGCCTTTGAACTATCTTGTTTACCTTTTCATTGCATATTAATGAGTATTTTTTTGCATGAACGCCAACGCAACAGAAAACTTTTTAGAAAAATAACTTTGGTGGAAATTCAAGAAAATACCATCCAAACCTGATTTTTTTTAAAGTGCAAGGTGTAACTCATTTGATACATAGAAGCCAAACATAATCTTGTATTCTTGTGACTGTTTGTAGCCTTTGCGAACGAAAGGCTGGGATAGGGCTCTTTTGGAATTCACTGCAGAAATGGTTGCTAGTTCATTGCCCGAATCAAATCCGTCGTTGCCAGAAAGATTAAATGAAATCTCATGTCCAGGTTCGTATGCTTGCACTATCTTTCTTTTGTTTCGTTTTCTTTATGAAAAATATTATAAAGGCCGTAATTAATTTGAAGTTATTGGTGATCAGTTACATTCAAAACATTATTAAACAAGGCAAGAAATGGAGTTTCTTTATAGTTTTATGTCAATTTGTGGGTCTCAGTTTACAAGTCACACGGCGGAAACCACTCAAGGGTGGCCTAGTGGCAAAAAGGTTTGTGGCTATCACTCCAAAGTGTGTGAGGTCTCAAGTTCAATTCCCACTAGGTGCAAACAACCTTGAAGTGGCCACGCCAACCTCCTGAAAAGGGAGGGCTTTACCTGGTTTGAGTCTGTGTGGCAGTGGGCTCAAACCCCGTGGATTAGTCGGCCAATGAGTCGGAAATCACGGTTACCAAAAAAAAAAGTCACACGGCGGACCGTAAAATTAAGTAGTAATGGAAAATTTGAACCATTTACTTTTATCCAGACAGGTGAACTCAAAAGATTAGCTGTATATGAAATGGGTCAATTGTAATTATGTACCTCTTAATATTAAAGTGGACCATCAAAATGTTTGACACTCGTAGCAATAATGACGAACAGATGAAAATAGCATAATCACAGAATATATATTTGAATCTTTGATACAGTTATGTCAAGCGACTTAATAATCTTTTAACCAAATGAAACAGTTCTAATTGTGACGGGTGATAGTGATCGTCTTGTGCCATCTTGGAACGCGGTGAGACTTTCGCAAGCCATCCCGGGATCTCGCCTTGAAATAATAAAGAAATGTGGCCACTTGCCTCAGGAGGAAAAGCCACAGGAGTTTCTTGCGATTGTTGATAACTTCTTGACAAGTGTCTTTAACAGAACAGAATCACAACCACTTCAAGCAGCAATATAAAAGATTCATGAGCATCTTAAGCTGCGCGACATGAATATCGGAGTTCAAATATCTTCACAGCACTTAGAAATTCCTGTCTGTTTGTACAGTGATAATGCTGTTTAGGAAATAGGTTATTTGATGCATGAAATCTATATAGTTAGATTAGAAACACTTCCATTGTGCGACCTATTCTTTCTATCAGTGAATGCATAGTTTCTTGATCTTATCTCGACTTGCACTTATTTATGCAATATAGATCGAACTACTGTTGTATAGAACTGGAAATTTATTTGTTATTAATCAAATACAATGCAAATGACTGAGTAAATGAGTTATAGGTTGAGCTGCTTCATTTTTGAGATTCAGTCTGCAATGCCGTCCATCGTTTTTATAGGTAGTTTCGAGATGCTAAGTGATGTTTAAGTTTAGTTTCGTTTATGTTTGTGTGAACTTGAGTAAGGTTTTGTGATCGTCCTTGTTTTCACGTTGTTAGGGTTGAGATTATGGACCCGTTTATATATACAGGGGTCGAGTTCAGGTTGAATGTTTCTGACCCGCAAACCCGACGCAAGTTACCACCCCTAACCTCAGCGATACTATTTTTTCCACGTGTGAGTGACCAAGTTATGAAGTCGCTTTATTTCCTAAAACCATTATCAAACATATTTTATAAAGAACATGGGATAGAAAATGATCAAAAAGTCGATATGTCCGAGTGGTTAAGGAGACAGACTTGAAATCTGTTGGGCTACGCCCGCGCAGGTTCGATCCCTGCTGTCGACGTTCCTTTTTTTTTTTACTTTCTTACCTTCCAGTTTTCTTATGTTTGAGGCCATGTAAAGCGTCTGTTGCGGCTCTTCGCTCTCTGTTCTCATTGGGTAATCATAATTGGTCTCGGAGGTTTTTTTTTTTTTTTTGACATGTGCCCTCAAACACATATTAAGTCATATTTATTAAACACTAATTTTCTTTTTATATTAAAAAATACATTAATTTTACATTAAATACACTTAAAATTCACATAAATAAATAACAATTTACATTTAATAAACCTAAACTTTACTTTTATATAAACACACACATGTGCATTAAGAGCACATGTTAGAAATTCTCCTTTTTTTATGTTTTTGTTGATTGCGTCCGTATTTGTAAAATGTTGAACTCGTTAGTTAGGCTCGTGCTTCATACGGAATTAGTTGAGACACTCACAAAATTGATTAAAACATTCGATTTACAAACATTTTAAGCAGTTTATATTTAAAGTATAACCGATTAATGTATGTTTTTTAGTATCTTAATCAATTATAAAAATATGCAAACCACTACCCTTAAATATAAGTCAAGTCTCAACAAAATGCAACTATATCTTTTTGTTTAATGGTTACAACTTTGAACTTTTTCAATAAAGTGAATTACAACGTTGGTCCCTGAAGCGAGGTCCATTTATGAATTTGGTCCTCAGATGACAGGGTCGCGTCCTTTAATCGTAAAAGTTGATTTTGGGTGCATGTTTAGTACCTCGAGCCCCGATATATGTAATTGTCGTTACTTCGACTCCTATTTGACTTTTCAGCCATGTGAGTTTTTCAATATTTTCATTATTTCACTTTTGGTCCCTGGCTATTAGTTGTTCAAGTTTGACTTTGCCATTTGCTTATTTTCTTATTGTGTCTAGTGTTTTCATATGAATCATTTCTTTCTTGCTTAGTTTACCATCTTTCACAAGTAGTCCATCCTCAACTTTTTATCTCTTTCTTTTCTTTTTAGGTAATGCCTATATAAACATGATGATGGGCGGCAAAAGTGTTGCTGGATATGTAGACTTCTTTCAGTGATTGCTTCCATTAATTAGTTTCACCTTGTAAGGAATGTTTCCATCCATGTAGTCAACCAATAACAAGGATTTATCCAAGCTTTTTGAGGGTGGTACATCCTGGTCATTCAAAGCCATGTCCCCAAGATGCAATAACAGATTTAATAAATCCATGTTAATTCCCGTTTCTTGCATGAACATGTCCTAGTCATTACATTCACAACACACCGATCACCCAATGACACCGAGACTTGATACCTAATTCCTCCATTCCATTGCACTTTCAACAAATGCCCCTCTTTCTTAATGCTTTTCATGATTCTAGTTACGTTATGGGTCAACGAGCCAATAATTTTGTCAATTACATTCACTATTCTCTTTATGCAATACTTTTTTTTATGTACCCTAAAAGTGTAATAATCGGCTTGCCCATGCCTCTAACTATTTTACCATTAAATACTTCATATTTGTTGTTGAGCAATAAATTCGATAGGCGTCTGTCCAAAAGTCATGTCTCCATGGCCATTCTACCAATGGAGCCTAGACATACTCGGACCACTACCCGAAGCCCCGGGCGGCGTCAAGTTCGTGTTAGTGGCTATATACTATTTCACCAAATGGATCGAGGCATGACCACTGGCCAAAGTAAGAGGCAAGGACGTGAAAAAGTTCGTGTGGGAGAACATAGTGTGCAGGTTCGGTGTATCGGGGATAATTGTCACCGAAAATGGGACACAACTAGTTAACGATTCGTTCAAAGGATGGTGTGTCAAATGACAAATAAAACAAATGAATATTGTTGTTGCCGATCCGCAAGCAAACAGACTCGTCGAAAGAGCGCACAAGTCAGTTATGCACGGTTTGAAAGCCAGGTTGGGTCGAGAGATTACCGGATGGGTAGAAGAATTACCCAATGTGCTTTTGGCACACTAATATTTGTGTTTTTAGTTCGTTTTTCTCGACTCAATACGAATTTATCAATCAATAGAAATCAGGTTAATTAATTGTTTTTGGTGTTTGATTTATATAATTTTGGCAATCTAGGTCTAATTATCACCAAGCACGTAAAAAGGTAAAAGTATGATCTCTACGTATCCATACTAAGCTAAAACATAGTGCACATACCACATTTTAAGCTAAATGTACAAGTAAGTAATGCACAAAATGTAAAATTGCTCAAAATGTAAAGTTTATAAAAGTAAAGGGATTGAAAATGTAAATTCTGAAAGTTAAAAGACTGAAATGAAGTTATAACAAACTAATAACAACTAAAACAAACTTAACAAACTTCCAATCTGAATTAGCAACTAACTAACAAGTCCAGGGACCTTATTGCAAAACCTAGCAAGTTTTAACCTTTTTTAACGGTTTAAACAATACCTAATTATTAGGGACTAAAGTGCAATATTTAGAACTTTATTAACAAAAACGGGCTTAATGACTTGAATAAGCTGGTTCTTGAGCTATAAGCCACCAATAGCTGAAACAAGTTTCAAAAGTTTTCTAATTCAATCTTACCTAGTCAGTTACAAGGAATTCAGCTAAAATGCCCTATAAGCTAGCAAATCTAGAATAAGCCACTTTTACTGAATCAGCTTATTGGGATAAGCACTAAAGCTTAATTTCTCAGAATATGATCTAGAGGCCAAATAATGGACACCTATCCAAGAAAATTCCAAAAAGCACCTAAGAATAAGCCAAAAATCAAATAAGCTATATTGAGCTTATTTTGACCAAACGTTGACCAAGTTTGACTTTGGTCCAGACTTATTTTCTAAGCTTATCTAACTGATTTGTGAAAGAAAATGATCACTTTTATGAAGAGAATAAGCAGATATTGAAAATCTGATAAGCACTTTATCACATAAACTTCACTTGGTTTTGGTGCTTATTCTAAGGCTTATTACTAGCTCAAATCTGTAAACTGTATATTCTACCTTATATGTCTAAAAAGCTAGGATGTTAAGCTTTACTCAGAATCAAAAATCACAACATGAAACTAAGTAATGAAGATTTGAGAGCTATTTGAAAAAGGCATGTTCTTGGCTTGAAAACTGACCCAATGCTTTTAAAAGACTATTTGCCTGTTTGACTTGGAGTTTGACTCCAAAACTTTACACAATCACTTGTTATCAGTTGTTAAGTGTGTACAAACTCTAAACAACAACTTTCAATCACTGGTTCAAAGTGTAAAACCTCTGATTTTACCTTATTGACTTTGTCAACTGTAGTACTATTTATATTTGGAATTTATATAATTTCACTTTTATATGACTTATTAATTATCATATACCTATTGTCATACTACCTTTCATATTTATTTTACATTTATATGAACCTTTAGTCATTTATTGACTACTCTGGCAACTGACTGGCCACTTGATTGAATAATGAAATTCATCACCTCAGTACATATTTTGAGATAAACTGTAACCTTACTTAATTTATTTATTAAGTACTTGGATTATTTTTATATGTACATATTTACATATATCACCTAAAAGGAATAAATACCTAAACACTTTAAAAACAATGTACATTATTTTACATTGTCACTTATTTACCTTATTTAAGTAAATTAATTTTAGTGATGTATTTAATATACACTTTCACTAAGTTACCTAAAAGCTTCAACAAAAATACCTACAACACAACAAATACCTATAATAATATACAAGGACTATTATTATCATAAAACACTTGGCAAAATTTACCAAAACCCTTTTCCCATGCATATATAAAACGTGTAGATGTATGCATGCATGCACTACCATCATTTGCTATCTAACCTACAAGTAATCATGCTTACTCCACTAAAACACTATCCTAACCATACTTTTCCTTACACAAAGAATGCTTATACACTTACACACTCCAAACCCTCATGCATGTCACTATGCTTGTAAGTCTTGTCCCCCTTTTACCTTGTGAAAACCCATGGCTACAACACCAAAATGGGAAGGATGTAAACTTTCTAGTTTAAGCATGTGCCAAATACTTGAAAGATATTTCATATCTAACTTGTATCTCCTAGGATCTTGAGTACTAGGTACAAGATTCACCAAATCCCTCTTCTCTTTCTTCTTAAGCCGAAACACACACTCCACACACAACACAAAACATTTTCAAATATCACTTCACTCTCTCATTCAAAACCTACGGCTAAACATCAACATCCACCATTTTCAAACCTTCAAGTTTAACTACTACTCCTATACTATGTCTTCTACTACATAAAGATCAAGCATAAGCTCATCCTACAAGAAACCTTGATCCTTGAAGCAAGAACAAGAACCCTAGAAGCTTTGTGAAGCCCACAGCTTGCTTTGATCTCCTAGACCTCCATTGTTGAAAGCTTGTCACTTGTTTCTACTCATCCTCATATCATTTCTAAACCTATCTAAACAAGTAAGTCCAAGTTAAAACCTATCTTTTCTAATACATTACTTTCATATATATTAGTGTGTACATGGTTATTCATGGTAAAGTTAACATTTAAACAAGTATAGAAACCTTAAAAACCCAATGAAACTCACGGCTTGATTTTTATTATAACATAAAATGATGTAAAAACTTGTCAACCTTGAAGAACACATCAACATGATCTTGTTTAACTTGAAAAACTATGAAAACCTAACCATGCATGTCTTTTGGACGTGAGCTATTAAGCTCATAATATTATTTTGGGTAATCTTGTAATGTTTAGATATAACTAGAAACATTAGATTTATGTTTTTAGGTGCCCAGATGTTAAGATCACTATTATGCCTCATAAGATTAGTTTAAGCTCACTATAACAATTTGCCTTAATAAATAATCATTTTCACTAAATAAATGTTTTTATAAAACTTTTAGTGTCAAAAATATGATTTTATAAAGTTTTATGTTGAAAATATAAATCTATAATTGTTTTGGATTTAAATAATAGATCTACTAAATTTTTGGATTAAATATAACAAGTATAAACTTTTGGGTTGGATTTATAATTTTACAAAGTAAAAGGGATCTAAATGAATAAGTGTAGAAACTTATATTTCAAAAACATAAACTTTTGGATCACTTTTAATTATTGCCGAGAGTTTAGGGGTGTGTTTTGAACATATCTGAAACTTAATAGTGTTAAAAAGGACTAAAAAGAGATTAATATAATATTAGAGTAAGTTGTGTAAACTTTAGAAAACCTAGGGATTGTTTTGGACACTAGCTGAGACTTAATATAAACATTAGGGACCAAATGTGCCAAGATACTAAACTTAATAAAACCCTAAGTAACCCTAGGGACTAAACTTGCCATTTGCCGAAACCTATACAAGCCTTAGGGGGCAATAATGTAACTTGTATTATACTTAATTACAAACCGCAAGTTAGAGGACTAAAACTGCCAATATGTGAAACTTAATTAAGCCCTAAGATGAGCCGTATACCTTAGGGACTGTTTTTGCCAATTAATGAAACTTAAAGAAACCCTAGTTACACGTGTAACTAGGGAGGGACCAAAACTATAATTACTTGAAAGATTTAGAAACCCTAGGGGTATAAAAGTAATTTAACCGCGAGTATTTATTTAATTAAAAGGACTAAAACGTATTTTATACAAAGTATTACGAACCTTAAAATCCTATATATTTAAACCGTTATTTTAAACGTAAAACTTAAATAAACGTGACAATCATTATTTTTCCAAACTTATAATTTAATAAATGTAAACTTTACGTAAACATGGATTTTTAAATAAAATGTTATACATTTATAAACCTTATTTATATATTAAATATAAATTAAAAACGATTAACTTATAAAATAAATATAGTAAATATATTTATTTCCTATCACTTTAAAATGTATATAAAACTATCCTATATAAATATTTAAAGTGTTTTATAAACAACGTAAGTACAAAATATTAATTAAATGAATTAATTAATTAAATCTTATTATTTATTTTATACTTAAAATAAATACTATTAGAACTTGTACAACGATGAACAAAATACAAGTATTATAAAATGCTTAAAACCAGTTTAAGCATGTACAGATTTATTCTAGAACTTTTATGCATTATGCTATGCATTTACTAAGACCTTATAATTATTTAGGTCGTTGATTGTATCGTGAGCATCCTTATCAGATTTATCCACTGACTTATTGTTGTACTACTAAGGTGAGTTCATGTCCCCACTTTATATATTGACAAACTTTTAAACCTTTTAATGGGGAAGAAAACATGCAACATATTTGATTTTATGGACATGGATTGAACTGTAAAACTTTTGATTACATTGCCTATTGTAGATGAACCCGCATGACCTGTGCATCCGAAACTGTTAGAATTATTCAATTACCTGAATGTTATAAATAGATCTATTTGGGATTGACCGTCCCCATCTGGGTGAGTCATGCTCACTGTGCCTAGGCCAGGACAACAGATGTTTCACATGGCAGCACTTATTTTTGTTATGGGTGCCTTGATAAAGATAAGGCAAAGGGTCCTTATTTGTTAAGGACTTAACTGTCAAGTTTAAGTTTCGGGCAATATGGAAATGTAATTACTTTTAAGTATTGATGCTTTGTGCATTACTACTTCAGGGAATATTTAATGTCCAAACTTATTTTAATTAAACTTGTGAATTCACCAACTTTATGTTGACTCTCTAAGCATGTTTTCTCAGGAAACTAAAGCAGGTATTGGTGTGCATGGAGTCAAGCATCATGATAGACTGCATTTATAGAGCTCATCTGGGGTTTTATAAATTAGGAATAATTCAAACTTTCAAACAATGTTAAAGACTACTATAATACTATTTGCACTTTCAATCATGTAATAAATGTAAGGATAATCTTTTATCTGTTGCTTTATATTCTGTCTGCTGTTGATCCACCTACGTGACACCCAAATATTATTTACGCTGCGTTTGACTCAATTTGGGGGTGTCACAGAATGGTATCAGAGCGATAGTTATAGAGAATCAGAACAAAAATTAAAATAAATATAAAAATAATATTTTTATATAATCTGAACTATAACTGCTTTAAAAATCTTTTGGGATTTTTGGGACTAGAATAGTTAAGCATATAGACTGTAGAGCATACATCGATTGAGCGATTTCCTGTGCATTGATTATTAACATCCGGTTGATTAATCTTATAAGTATTAACGTAACCTTTAGCATGGCGAGTGTTAAATGGCACTATTATATAATTTTAAATTATATTTCCCAAAACTTTTAACTTGAGTAAGTTTATACTTATATCAATTACAACTATATTACTTTCAGATTTATCATGACTTCACCTACCGATACACCTGCTGCCGTATCTCCGACGACCGTCTTATGTGGATGGTTATCTGCTAGTGACTCCGGTGATAGTCACGTTTCTGCCGACGCCGCATCCATTGAGGCACTTATTTCTACTCCGCCTGTTTTCCCCGCTGGGGAAGAGGTCCAGCCTCTTGCTGCTATACCACCTGTACCACTTGTGACTTCACCGTGGGAGCATGCACCCGAGTCTCTGCCACCTCGTAAGAGGAGGTACGAGGCACCTCTCGATTCCACTTATGAGATCGGTGAGGGTTCCCGGGCCAGACATGTTGACCCTGTCCAGGCCCAGGTCACGGCACTGGCCGCACGCCAGGCCCAGGATGTAGCAGACATTCTTGCTCTGCTAGCGGCCGCACAGACTGAGCGCACTATTCTACAGCAACGCCAGGACCTTTTATCGTGGACTGTGAGTTCGGAGGCACACGCTGCCCGAGGGGTGTGGTCGACTACTTACCATTCTCTCCAGTGGTTGCTGGACGAGAATGAGTTCCTACGTGAGCAGATCTACCTGCTCCAGAGCCAGCAGACGGACTTTCATATTGCCCTCTTGACCATGGAGGAGACTCTTGCCATATTCTTCGACCTCCAGGAGGTCCGTCATCAGGGGTTGACGTCAGAGACCGCTCATCTCCGGGGAGTTCAGCAGACTCTCAGAGACCAGTTCCTTGAGGCACTCCGACTGCTCAAGGAGACTAGGACTGCCATGACCGCGATGCAGGTTGCCATGCAGGCACCGGCTGTCTCATCTCCGCCCGTGGCGCCAGCCGTATCCGAGGAGTCAGTTAGGCATCAGTAGATTAGATGTACTAGATCTTTTGTACATCATGATAAGCTATTAGGGTTGCATCCCGGCTATCATGATATAGGATCTTTTGTATTGTACTTTTCTTTAGTCAGTTGTATCTTGTACTGTACTATTTAGATTAGGGATTCATATATGATGTACTTTAGATTTCATGTACCACCATCCCAGACAGGCGGGCTGTGCTCTGTCTTGGATTAGGTTGTGCATTTTGTACTGTATTCCTATTCTAGACTTATGGCATGTACTCATTAGCTTTTGTTATATCTTGTACTGTATTATATTATGAACTTTAAACAGGTTATCTAATTTGTTGCAAAGTCTATGCATGAAATTCCTTTTCGTGTACTTATATAAAACTGTGCTAACACCTTGAACTAATGATTTCATTTTTGTGTATAATTATAGAAAAATGGTAATCACTAGAACGAACCCCAACAATGCCGACACTACCCAAAACGTCACTGCTGCCCAACTAAGGGAAATGATTGATCAAGGCATCGCATCTGCGATGGCTGCCAGCAGAAATGTAGACGACAGTCAAAATTCCAACAACCGCAAATAATCAGACCACCAGGGGTTGCTCTTACCCCGACTTCTTGAAATGTAAACCTTCCTATTACAAGGGCAAAGAAGGAGTGGTGGAACTGATGCAGTGGTTTGAGAGCTTGGAAACGGTCTTTCGCATCAGCGACTGTGCAGAAGAGAACAAAGTGAAGTTTTCCGCCTGCACCCTACTTGAGAGTGCTCTTACTTGGTAGAACTCTGTTGTTGCTAATCTTGGACACGATGCTGCCTATGCTCTCAACTGGACCGAGTTAAAGGAGAGGATGACGGAGAAATACTGTCCAAGGGGGAGAAATGAAGAAACTGGAGATCGAGTTATGGGATCTCAAATGCAAGAACAATGACATCACTGCGTACAACCAAAGGTTCCAGGAGTTGACCCTAATGTGCACCAGAATGTTTGTGGAGGAGGATGATAAGATTGAGAAGTATGTGGGTGGACTCCCAGACGCCATTCACGACAGTGTGCTCGCATATCGACCTACTACCGTCGAGAGTGCCATTGAGTTCGCTACTGAGTTGATAAACAAAAGAGTCCGTACCATATCCGAGAGGCATACTGACAACAAGCGAAAGGCAGACGAGTACTTCCGCAGTCAGCACCAGCAGCATCCTAAGAAGCAGAATGCTGGGCAAGTTTACAGTGCTACCTCTGCAGGAGCTAACTCGTACGTGGGCGCCAAACCTTTGTGCCCAAAGTGCAACTATCATCATACTGTTGATAGCCCATGCCAGACCTGCTACAGATGTGGACAAGTGGGTCATTTTGCTAAAACCTGTCGAGTTAATGCTTTCACTCAGGCCCGACCCACTCAAAACACTGGGAACTACAACAACAGGGGTGGATACAATGCCCGTGGGAACGGGAATGGACAGCAGGGGAACCACAACGCTACTGGAGGAAACAACAATGGACCCAAGAAGGGAGTTGTGTGCTATGAGTGTGGAGCACCAGGACACGTGAGACCAAGTTGCCCTAAGCGGGTCAACCAGAACAAGAATAGTGGAGGAGCTTCATCCAGAGTGTACGTGGTCGGCAATGCAAAAGCCAACCCCGATTTAAATGTCGTTACCGGTACGTTTCTATTGAACAATCGTTATGCATCTGTTTTGTTTGATACTAGAGCAGACCGAAGTTTTATATCCACTGAATTTAGTCAATTACTAGAAGTTATCCCTACAAGCTTAGATCACCATTACTTCGTAGAATTAGCTGACGGTAAAACTGTAGATGTTGACACTATCATTAGAGGTTGCACCTTAAATCTTTCCAAACATCCGTTCAACATTGACCTTATCCCCGTAAACCTTGGTTGTTTTGATGTTATTATCGGCATGGACTGGTTAGCGAGATACCGCGCAGTCATTGTTTGTGACGAAAAGCTAGTCCGTATTCCGTGGGGAAACAAAACTCTAATCATTCAAAGTGACGGTAACACCGACCTTGCTGACACTAGACTTAGTGTTATCTCTTGTACAAAAGCTCAGAAATATTTGTTGAGAGGATGTCCTATCTTCTTGGCCCATATTTCCCAAACAGATGAAGAAAGCAAGTCCGAGAAGAAGCAAATCAAGGATGTACCCATCGTCCGAGATTTTCCGGAAGTCTTTCCTGATGAGTTGCCAGGCTTACCACCGACCCGACAAGTGGAAATTCAAATTGATTTGGTTCCCGGAGCGGCACCTGTAGCTAAAGCTTCATACCGGTTGGCACCATCAGAAATGAAAGAATTAGCCGAACAACTCCAAGAACTATCTGACAAAGGATTCATACGACCCAGTTCCTCACCATGGGGAGCTCTTGTGTTATTTGTCAAGAAGAAAGATGGTTCTTTTCGAATGTGCATCGATTACAGAGAGCTGAATAAGTTAACTGTGAAAAATCGATATCCACTTCCTCGGATTGACGACCTATTTGACCAACTGCAAGGGTCAAGTGTGTATTCCAAGATTGACTTGAGATCTGGATACCATCAGCTACGAGTCAGGGAGGAAGATATTCCAAAAACAGCTTTTAGAACCCGTTACGGTCATTACGAATTCCAGGTTATGCCATTTGGGTTGACCAATACACCAGCTATTTTCATGGACCTTATGAACCGTGTGTGCAGACCCTACCTGGATAAATTCGTGATAGTCTTCATTGACGACATACTCATTTATTCCAAGAACAAACAGGAACATGGGGAACATCTTGCACAAGTACTAAAGGTACTCAAGGAGGAGCAGCTCTATGCTAAGTTCTCCAAATGTGAATTTTGGATTCCTAGAGTGCAATTCCTTGGTCATGTCATCGATTGTGACGGTATTCACGTGGATCCAGCAAAGGTCGAATCTGTAAAGGATTGAGTATCTCCTAAATCACCGACGGAGATCCGCCAATTTCTAGGCCTTGCCGGGTACTACCGTAGATTCATTGAAGATTTTTCCAAAATAGCCAAACCGATGACCAAACTCACACAGAAGGGAATAAAGTTCGATTGGGGAGAGAAGGAAGAATCAGCTTTCCAACTGATCAAGCAGAAGTTATGCAGCGCACCCATACTGGCCTTGCCTGAAGGCAACGATGATTTCGTGGTATACTGTGATGCCTCACACAAGGGCTTAGGTGCAGTATTGATGCAGAGGATGAAAGTGATTGCCTACGCTTCAAGACAATTGAAGAAGCATGAGAAGGATTACACCACTCACGATCTAGAACTTGGATCCGTCGTTTTTTCTCTCAAAATCTGGAGACATTACCTATACGGAACAAAGTGCACGGTGCATATTGACCATAAAAGTTTGCAACACATATTGGATCAGAAGGAGTTGAACATGAGACAACGCCGTTGGATTGAGTTACTGAGTGACTACGACTGCGAAATCAAATACCACCCGGGTAAAGCAAACGTGGTTGCTGATGCTTTAAGTCGTAAGGAAATGGACCCTCCTATGAGAGTTCGGGCATTACTTATGACAATCAGTTTGGATCTACCCAAACAGATTTTGGAAGCTCAGACTCAAGCCCAATTTCCTGAAAACCTTGTGAAGGAAGATGTCGGGGGAATGCTCAGAACCAATCTTAGCAAGGAGAAGTTGGAACCTAGAGCAGACGGAACCCTATGCCTTCACGGACGAAGTTGGCTACCTTGTTATGGAGATTTGAGGAACGTGATCATGCACGAATCTCATAAGTCTAAATATTCTATACATCCCGGATCTGAAAAGATGTATCAGGATATGAAGAAATTATATTGGTGGCCGAATATGAAAGCCAACATTGCCACCTACGTTCAGAAATGTTTGACCTATGCTCGTGTCAAAACTGAACACTAGAGACCATCGGGTTTACTTGTACAACCCAAGATACCGGAATGGAAGTGGGACAACATCACTATGGACTTTGTTACCAAACTCCCAAAGTCATCTCACGGTTACGATACTATCTGGGTAATCGTCGATCGACTCACCAAGTCCGCTCATTTCCTGCCAATTAGGGAGAACGATTCCCTGGCCAAACTAGCAAAGACGTACCTGAAGGAGATTGTGACCAAACATGGAATACCAGTGTCGATAATCTATGATCGAGATGGTAGGTTCACGTCAAACTTTTGGAGGGCTTTCCAACGAGCCTTAGGTACCAATTTGGATATGAGCACTGCTTATCATGCGCAGACTGATGGTCAAAGTGAACGAACCATCCAGACTCTAGAGGACATGCTACGAGCATGTGTGATTGATTTTGGAAATGGATGGGTTGACCATATTCCTTTAGTGGAATTCTCCTACAACAACAGTTATCATGTCAGTATTAAGGCTGCCCCGTTTGAAGCATTGTACGGTCGCAGATGCCGTTCGCATGTGTGTTGGGCAGAAGTAGGTGAATTTCAGCTCACTGGACCAGAGTTAATCCAGGAGACTACTGACAAGATCGTCCTCATCAAGCAGAGAATTCAAGCTGCTCGCGATCGACAAAAGAGCTACGCGGACCTGAAACGCAAACCTATGCAATTTGAAGTAGGCGACCGTGTTATGCTCAAGGTATCACCTTGGAAGGGTGTTGTACGTTTTGGCAAACGTGGAAAACTGAATCCACGTCATGTTGGCCCTTTCAAAGTAATAGCCAGGATCGGGGAAGTATCTTATCGTTTAGAGTTGCCCCAGCAACTGAGTCGGGTACACTCTACATTTCATGTTTCTAACCTAAAGAAGTGCTATGCTGAAGAACCACTGGCTATGCCATTGAAGGGAGTTCAATTTGACGACAAACTCCAGTTTGTATAAGAACCAGTGGAAATCATGGAGAGGACAGTTAAGAAGTTGAAACGCATTCGCATCCCGTTGGTCAAAGTACGTTGGAACTCTAGGAGAGGCCCTGAGTTCACTTGGGAACGAGAAGACTCGTTCAAGACCAAGTACCCACACTTGTTCACCTGACCAATAGCTTCATCTTAAGCTTTGAGGACAAATCTAAAATAACGGGATGGTGCTGTAAAACCTCTGATTTTACCTTATTGACTTTGTCAACTGTAGTACTATTTATATTTGGAATTTATATAATTTCACTTTTATATGACTTATTAATTATCATATACCTATTGTCATACTACCCTTCATGTTTATTTTACATTTATATGAACCTTTAGTCATTTATTGACTACTCTGGCAACTGACTGGCCACTTGATTGAATAATGAAATTCATCACCTCAGTACATATTTTGAGATAAACTGTAACCTTACTTAATTTATTTATTAAGTACTTGGATTATTTTTATATGTACATATTTACATATATCACCTAAAAGGAACAAATACCTAAACACTTTAAAAACAATGTACATTATTTTACATTGTCACTTATTTACCTTATTTAAGTAAATTAATTTTAGTGATGTATTTAATATACACTTTCACTAAGTTACCTAAAAGCTTCAACAAAAATACCTACAACACAACAAATACCTATAATAATATACAAGGACTATTATTATCATACAACACTTGGCAAAATTTACCAAAACCCTTTTCCCATGCATATATAAAACGTATAGATGTATGCATGCATGCACTACCATCATTTGCTATCTAACCTACAAGTAATCATGCTTACTCCACTAAAACACTATCCTAACCATACTTTTCCTTACACAAAGCATGCTTATACACTTACACACTCCAAACCCTCATGCATGTCACTATGCTTGTAAGTCTTGTCCCCCTTTGACCTTGTGAAAACCCATGGCTACAACACCAAAATGGGAAGGAAGTAAACTTTCTAGTTTAAGCATGTGCCAAATACTTGAAAGATATTTCATATCTAACTTGTATCTCCTAGGATCTTGAGTACTAGGTACAAGATTCACCAAATACCTCTTCTCTTTCTTCTTAAGCCGAAACACACACTCCACACACAACACAAAACATTTTCAAATATCACTTCACTCTCTCATTCAAAACCTATGGCTAAACATCAACATCCACCATTTTCAAACCTTCAAGTTTAACTACTACTCCTATACTATGTCTTCTACTACATAAAGATCAAGCATAAGCTCATCCTACAAGAAACCTTGATCCTTGAAGCAAGAACAAGAACCCTAGAAGCTTTGTGAAGCCCACGGCTTGCTTTGATCTCCTAGACCTCCATTGTTGAAAGCTTGTCACTTGTTTCTACTCATCCTCATATCATTTCTAAACCTATCTAAACAAGTAAGTCCAAGTTAAAACCTATCTTTTCTAATACATTACTTTCATACATATTAGTGTGTACATGGTTATTCTTGGTAAAGTTAACATTTAAACAAGTATAGAACCCCTAAAAACCCAATGAAACTCACGGCTTGATTTTTATTATAACATAAAATGATGTAAAAACTTGTCAACCTTGAAAAACACATCAACACGATCTTGTTTAACTTGAAAAACTATGAAAACCTAACCATGCATGTATTTTGGACGTGAGCTATTAAGCTCATAATATTATTTTGGGTAATCTTGTAATGTTTAGACATAACTAGAAACATTAGATTTATGTTTTTAGGTGCCCAAAAATGTTAAGATCACTATTATGCCTCATAAGATTAGTTTAAGCTCACTATAATAATTTGCCTTAATAAATAATCATTTTCACTAAATAAATGTTTTTATAAAACTTTTAGTGTCAAAAGTATGATTTTATAAAGTTTTATGTTGAAAATATAAATCTATAATTGTTTTGGATTTAAATAATAGATCTACTAAATTTTTGGATTAAATATAACAAGTATAAACTTTTGGGTTGGATTTATAAATTTACAAAGTAAAAGGGATCTAAATGAATAAGTGTAGAAACTTTTATTTCAAAAACATAAACTTTTGGATCACTTTTAATTATTGTCGAGAGTTTAGGGGTGTGTTTTGAACATATCCGAAACTTAATAGTGTTAAAAAGGACTAAAAAGAGATTAATATAATATTAGGGTAAGTTGTGTAAACTTTAGAAAACCTAGGGATTGTTTTGGACACTAGCCGAGACTTAATATAAACATTAGGGACCAAATGTGACAAGATACTAAACTTAATAAAGCCCTAAGTAACCCTATGGACTAAACTTGCCATTTGCCGAAACCTATACAAGCCCTAGGGGCAATAATGTAACTTGTATTAGACTTAATTACAAACCGCAAGTTAGAGGACTAAAACTGCCAATATGTGAAACTTAATTAAGCCCTAATATGAGCCGTATACCTTAGGGACTGTTTTTGCCAATTAATGAAACTTAAAGAAACCCTAGTTACACGTGTAACTGGGGAGGGACCAAAACTGTAATTACTTGAAAGATTTAGAAACCCTAGGGGTATAAAAGTAATTTAACCGCGAGTATTTATTTAATTAAAAGGACTAAAACGTATTTTATACAAAGTATTACGAACCTTAAAATCCTATATATTTAAACCGTTATTTAAAACGTAAAACTTAAATAAACGTGACAATTGTTATTTTTCCAAACTTATAATTTAATAAATGTAAACTTTACGTAAACATGGATTTTTAAATAAAATGTTATACATTTATAAACCTTATTTATATATTAAATATAATTTAAAAATGATTAACTTATAAAATAAATATAGTAAATATATTTATTTCCTATCACTTTAAAATGTATATAAAACTATCCTATATAAATATTTAAAGTGTTTTATAAACAACGTAAGTACAAAATATTAATTAAATGAATTAATTAATTAAATCTTATTATTTATTTTATACTTAAAATAAATACTATTAGAACTTGTACAACGATGAAAAAAATACAAGTATTGTAATAAAATGCTTAAAACCAGTTTAAGCATGTACAGATTTATTCTGGAACTTTTATGTATTATGCTATGCATTTACTGAGACCTTATAATTATTTAGGTCGTTGATTGTATCGTGGGCATCCTTATCAGATTTATCCACTGACTTATTGATGTACTACTGAGGTGAGTTCATGGCCCCACTTTATATATTGACAAACTTTTAAACCTTTTAATGGGGAAGAAAACATGCAACATATTTGATTTTATGGACATGGATTGAACTATGAAACTTTTGATTACATTGCCTATTGTAGATGAACCCGCATGACCCGTGCATCCGAAACTGTTAGAATTATTGAATTACCTGAATGTTATAAATAGATCTATTTAGGATTGATCGTCCCCATCTGGGTGAGTCATGCTCACTGTGCCTAGGCCAGGACAACAGATGTTTCACATGTCAGCACTTATTTTTGTTATGGGTGCCTTGATAAAGATAAGGCGAAGGGTCCTTATTTGTTAAGGACTTAACTGTCAAGTTTCAGTTTCGGGCAATATGGAAATGTAATTAGTTTTAAGTATTGATGCTTTGTGCATTACTACTTCAGGGAATATTTAATGTCCAAACTTATTTTAATTAAACTTGTGAATTCACCAACTTTATGTTGACTCTCTAAGCATGTTTTCTCAGGAAACTGAAGCAGGTATTGGTGTGCATGGAGTCAAGCATCATGATAGACTGCTTTTATAGAGCTCATCTGGGGTTTTATAAATTGGGAATAATTCAAACTTTCAAACAATGTTAAAGACTACTGTAATACTATTTGCACTTTCAATCATGTAATAAATGTAAGGATAATCTTTTGTCTGTTGCTCTAGATTATGTCTACTGTTGATCCACCTACGTGACACCCAAATATTATTTCCGTTGCGTTTGACTCAATTTGGGGGTGTCACACAAAGATTGTGATCTAATCCAAACACTGGTTTACTGAAATAAGCACAAGATAAGCTATGAAAAATTAACAAATTAAACTGATAAAGCTAATAGGTACTCAAAACATGATAAAGAACTCAAAATGAACAGATAACAGGCATAGACATGTAGGATTACACTATAACAAGAAACATAGCATGCAGACTAAGATTTTTAGTGGAAATTAAAAAGAGAGCTTATAAAAGAGATTGAAGGCTCCTTTGATGTAGAAGTGGAGCGCTGAGCTCACTTTTTCACTAATCACCAACTAGAAATCATCTACCAATCACCATATCTACACAGTTATCACAATCACCATTCTTGCTCTGCTACAAAGGTCTGATCAAAGGATTATGGCTAAGTCTGAGCGAGGAATTTACTGATGCCTCTGAACACTTGTGAAATCTTCCAAAGCAATCACAACAACTCCATTGTTCAACTATGAACAATAGAATCAAGATAGGACAGTAGGTAGTATAGGAATTTAAGTAGAATGAAAATGAGATATGACTTTAGGGAAAATGAAGTTTCATTAATGGAATGGTTTGTTACAACTGTAGTAACATACTAACTAACCTTCTCAAAGTGATTGTCAAACACTTTGAGAAGTTAGAACTACTTACTGAAAAGAGGATTGAGAGAGAAAGTGTAAATGTGTGTGTTTTTCACACACTAGCTAACTGTACAAAATGAACTATCCTATTGGTATTTATAGAGTGAAAATGGAATGAAGGTGAGGTTGATGACGTGTTCCAACCAATCAGAAGTTTCCAGGTGTCTTCAGTTGGTTAATTGAATTTTGTAGCTCATGATCCAATGTGGACCTTTTTGAATGAGTGAATTTCAGCTTGATTGGGTAGCTGGGTTGGTTTCGTCTCATCATTCTGATCATTTTTCATATAGAACACTCCTTGTGAAATCCATTCTAGCTCGATCTTCAATCTGGAGATGGCTTGACACGTGGCGTGTTATGAATGGACCATTAATTATGACGCGGATTGATATCCATAGCAACAGTAAGGAATATGACATGGAGCCTTGTGATTGGATGAAATGGGTAGTGCGTTTCACTGTTATGATACGGTTGGGTTTAATCTCTCTTCATTAAATGCTCTAGTCAACGATCCATGTATCACTTTTGCTTGCTTGTGATTGGTTTAAAGCTTTGTCACTCGTATCATATCTAAACTTCTTTCCATATTTGGCAATATTGGTCCTTTTGGTTATCAGCCTTGTATCTTGAGTTTTAAACTTCATAGACTTGTCATTCTTGGCCCTTGGACTTTGTACTTGACCAGATTCAACCCCTTGACTTGTTGACTTTGACTTTGACCAGATTTGACTTTGTTCTTGATTTTTCTAACTTGACACTTTAGTCCCTCTACTTTGCAAGTTGTCAAGAAAGGTCCTTTGACTTATTTTGACTTGTCATATTTTGTCCTCCTTTTATCTTTTATTCACCATAAATGCCTTGGAATCCATGTTTGCATCAAATTTGTTCCTTTTTACCTACATAAGCACAAACAAGAAAGAATACCCATTAAATCTGGTATTTTTCTTTGTGTTTTAGGGTTAAATATGATATAATTGATATGAGATTTCACTCATATCAAATCTCCTACACTTAATCATTGCCATGACCTCATGCAATGCCATATTTGAAAGCTCTAGAGTACACTTTTCTCATAATTAATCCACCTTGGCCATGATGAGATGCTTTTACACTACACTACACTATATGATGCATGATTTTGATTTTTATAATGCAATGCAAGGAAAACAATTCTATTTATATATTTTTGTCTTTTCTTGAAATGGTTTGATGGAAATAACTCATAAAAAAATCAGTGACTTTAATTAGGGCTTTTGGTACCATGAATACTTATCATCCTCAAGTTTCACTTTCCCCATACCAAGCTTAAAAACGAGATCATTGTTATTCATAAGTGAAAGTGCATCGACTTATTCATAAAAATTAATTGTGTTATCATTATACCTCCACTTATTATGCCTCTAAGACCGGTTATTATTTGAGCAAATTGCTTTTGGCCAAATTTGTCATTATTTAAAGCGTGAAATATAAGAAGTGTAAAATCTGAAAATAAGGAAGCACGGTTTTAATCCTAAGTAACCATCCTATCCATTACTCGAAAAACCTCCCACAATTGATATAAGTCCGATCCAAAATAATAAGTCATCCGCCTTATGTGTAAGATCCTTATGTAATGCATTAATAAGTAGCTACGCACTTGCTAATAAAAGAAAAATAAAACTCACATAATAATTTATATCCGCCGCCTTTTGAGACCTTGAATCTTCAATCCCGCAACCCGTCAATGTAATATTGGATTGGAGCAACTATTAAATCCCGCAACCCTTGTGAGAGTAATATTGGAATTCAATAGCTACTATAATTAACACTTCACTGCCCTTCTTCGGAGTCTTGTATAATTATTTATTTTTCTTTTTTTTCTAGGCACTCATTTTTTTATAAGCCGCTCTTATTTTTATTTATTCTTCACAAATAAAATTGAAAAGAATAAAAGGAAAAACACCCGCTAAGTATTAAGCATGACATAAGTCTAATACACATAAAACGTTCTAACTTATAATTTTAAGATGTACGTATACCAACCACGAATGATTAGTCAAAAATGCATAAGAGACTACAAACCAATTAAAACCGTTCTTGATTATTTATTAACAATATATACATGCGTTGACAAGAAAGTAAAGGTTACGAAAGGGGATATAAAAGCCACAATTAATTGATATGAGGCTTATCTAGCCCTTTACACTTACTTCAAACTCTATCATCTCTCGTTCTCCACAGTTTAAAATCTCAAATAATGAGACTAGTGGTGCTTAGCCTAATAAACCAATAAAGGTCTACATGGTTAAGGATACTAGCTAGAGTAAGCTTGGATAAGCAAACTCGGGTTGAGTCAAAATATTCATGGCTAGATATCTAAACTTGTTAAACCATATCTTTTATTATATTTTTTTTCTTTTTATATATTCTTGATGAAAAATAAAAGAATAAATATATAATGCAAATGTGTTATACAAATTAAAAATGACTAATGCAAAAATTATGAATGCATATTTTTGGTGGCCAAAGTAGATCAAAAATTTGAAAAATGTTTAAAAAATTAATTTCCCAAATATCATGAAGGCAATGACAATGTTCTAGGTAAGGTCACTTCGATAGAAGACCCCCTACACTTAAGATAAATATTGTCCTTAATGTTTAAGAGTATTGGAGTGTAAAAACCCCCTACACTTATGACATTGATAACTTTGCTTAACCCAAACTAAGGAAAGGTATACTAAAGTGAATTCATTTTAGACATTATTAAAGTCAATTTTCAATCACAAAAGTAACGAAGTGAACCCGATACAAGGGCCTCCTCCATAAGCTCCAATGCATGTAATGAGAGAGAGAGAAACCCTACAAACACCAATAAGATAAAAGATAGGCACCTCATGCACTTCATCTCATCTATATACCCTTTATTCCTATCCTACCACACTCCAGGCTAAATGATCTAATCCTAGTTATTCAAGCTTGATTTAAGGAGTCTCTAGCTCGACTCTTCCCATAATGAATTAATTCATGGGGAAAATGAGGATCTCTTGGACCATTTCAACAGAAATGTCCTCCCCAAAGTAATGCTTAACACGATGACCATTCACTTTGAAATTTTGGCCATTTGGTTGAGACAACTCAATAGTCCCATATGGAAATACTTGAGCAACAGTGAATGGACCGGACCATCGTGACTTAAGCTTGCCCACAAAAAGCTTCAACCGTGAGTTAAAGAGTAAAACCGACTCTCCAACTTTGAACTCACGGTTCTTGATCTTAGCATCATGCAATTGCTTAGTCTTTTCCTTATAAAGCAATGAGTTTTCATAGGCATCGATTCTAAGCTCATTCATCTTATTAAGTTGGTCTTTCTTATGTGAATCGGCTTGGTTTAGATCAAAGTTAGCCCATTTAAGAGCCCATAAAGCCTTATGTTCTAACTCGAATGGGAGGTGGCATGTTTTTCCATAGACAAGTCTATAAGGTGTACAACCAATTGGTGTCTTAAAAGCGGTTCTAAAAGCCCAGAAAGCATCATCAAGCTTATCCAACCAAGAAGCTCGATGCTCTCCCATTGTACGTTCTAAAATCCTCTTTAAACCTTGATTTCTGACCTCGTTTTGCCCATTGGTTTGAGGGTGATATGCGGTAGAAAGTCTATGCATAACGCCATACTTCTTCATGAATCTTGTAAATTGATCATTACAAAAATGAGTCCCACGATCACTTATGATGGCATGAGGTACACCAAATCTAGCAAATAATTGCTTCAAGAACTTTACTAAACCTCGAGCATCATTAGTAGGCAAGGCCTTAGCCTCAACCCACTTAGAAACATAATTCACCGCTACGAGTGTGTACTTATTCCCCTTTGATGATGGAAAAGGTCCCATAAAATCTATGCCCCATACATCAAATATCTCATATTCTTGTATAAAATTTTGTGGCATCTCATCTTTTTGATTAATTTTTCCTTGTCTTTGACAAACATCACAATATTTCACCATTTCTTGGGCATCTTTGTAAATGGAAGGCCAATAGTAACCCGAATCAAAGACTTTTTTAGCCGTGTAGTTAGGCCCAAAATGTCCCCCCGTGGGTCCCTTATGGCAAGCTTCTAAGATCTTAAATGCTTCGGGCCCATCTACGCAACGTCTTATGATTTGGTCCGCACATTGCCTAAAGAGGTAAGCGTCGTCCCAAAAGTAATATTTAGCTTCCTTAAGAATCTTTTTCTTTTGTTAGGAAGTGAGACCCTCAATAAGCACATCCCTCCACAAGATAGTTTGCAATATCCACAAACTAATGGGTGGCATCCTCTTGGGAAGAGATAAACATGAGTTCCTCAAGTGGAAATGATTCATTGATTTCTTTATGAGGTAATTCTCCTTAATAAGGATGCTCAAGTCTACTCAAATGATCCGCCGCTAAATTCTCGGCTCCTTTCTTAACACGAATTTCTATGGAAAACTCTTGGAGCAACAAAACCCATCTCAATAGTCTAGGCTTAGAATCTTGCTTTGTCATAAGGTATTTGAGAGCGGAATGATCCGTATACACTATGGTCTTCGAAAGCACAAGATAGGGTCTAAATTTCTCAAAAGCATATACAATGGCTAGCAATTCTTTTTCCGTAGTGGTGTAATATAATTGAGCACCCGTCATTGTCTTACTCGCATAGTGTATAGGTTGAAAATACTTATTAACTTTTTGCCCCAAAACGGACCCCACGACATAATCACTAGCATCATACATGAGTTCAAAAGGAAAATCCTAATTTGGTGATACCAAAAATGAAACCTTAGTCAATTTTTCTTTAAGGATCTCAAAAGACTCTAAAGACTCTTGTGTGAATATGAAAGGAGCTTCTTTTTTTAAGAGGTGGGTAATGGGTCTAGCTATTTTAGAAAAGTCTTGAATAAAACGTCTATATAAACTCGCATGTCCCAAACAGTTCCTAACTCCTTTCACCGTGGTATGTGGGGGAAGTTTGGTAATAACATCTATCTTAGCACGATCCACTTCTAAACCTTTGTTAGATATCTTATGCCCCAAAACTATCCTTTCTTTGACCATGAAATGGCACTTCTCCCAATTTAGAACAAGACGTGTTTCTTCACACCTTTTAGCATACGTTCTAAATGGGAGAGACAAGAAGTGAATGAATCTCCAAAGACCGAGAAATCATCCATGAACAGTTCTGTTGTATGCTCAATCATGTCATGAAAGATTGCCATCATACACCTTTGAAATGTCCCTGGGGCATTGCACAAGCCAAAAGGCATTCTCTTATAAGCAAATGTGCCATATGGACAAGTGAGCGTGGTCTTTTATTGATCTTTTGGATCAATGGGTATTTGGAAATAACCCGAAAATCTATCTAGAAAGCAATAGTATTCATTTCCCGCTAAGCGTTCAAGCATTTGGTCCATGAAAGGTAATGGGAAATGGTTTTTCCTAGTGGCATCACTAAGCTTCCTATTATCAATACAAACTCTCCAACCCGTGACAAGTCTAGTGGGAATCAACTCATTGTTTTCATTAGGCACAACGGTGATTCCACCCTTTTTAGGCACACAATCCACCGGGCTAACCCATGGTGAGTCGGAAATTGGGTAAATCATACCCACATCAAGGAGTTGGATAACTTCTTTTTTGATGACTTAATGGATTTTTGGGTTAACCCTTCTTTAATTTTGGATGGCGGGTTTGTAATCATCCTTCATAAGGATTTTGTGAGTACAAAAATTGGGATCAATCCCCTTTATGTCGGATATTTTACAAGCTATATCCTTCTTGTGTTTCTTAAGAACTTCTATAAGCTTTTCCTTCTCATCATCTTTCAAATATTTGGCTATGATAACGGGTAATTTGTCCTCTCCCTCTAAGAAAGCATGCTCAAGCAGTGATGGAAGATCCTTGAGCTCTAGGGAAGGTGGACTCTCAATAGAAGGTTGGACTAATGTGGGATCATCATGAGTAACCTCTTCGGGAGTAGGTGAAGGAATGGGATCCTCATTGAGTAACTTTTGGATAGTAAGAATATCTTTTTCCCAATTGATGGGAGAATCTTCATTTCCAAGAAAGTTAGACTCAAATTCCTCTAAGAGTAAATCACTCTCTCCAAATGGTGTTAAAGATGGAGCAATTGAGGCAACGGTCTCAACATGCGGAATGTCCTAATTATCACTTTTTCAAGCTTCATGAAAGTGTTCATTACAAACCTCATCAAGAACATACACAATGTTAACGGTTTCACAACTTTGAGATTTCTTAATTACTTTCCCCAACTTAAACACTACTTTCTCATCCTCTACCCTCATAATTAGTTCTCCTTCCGCCACATCAATAAGAGTGAGACCTGTCCTTAAGAAAGGCCTTCCTACAATGAGAGGAACTCTATGGTCCATGTCATAGTCAACAAATACAAAATCCACGGGGAATGTGAATTTATCAACTCCTACAAACACATCTTCCGTAATCCTCACCGGATAAGCTATTGAACGGTTTGCTAACTCAAGTGTCATCCTAGTAGGTGTGAGCTCGGGAAGAGAGAGTTGTTTCCAAACCGAAAAAGGCATCAAATTTATGCTTGCACCAAGATCCGCAAGTTCCATGCAATTCTTAACCCCCGGGAAATTACAAGGAATCAAAAACCGGCCCGGATCACCAAGTTTAGTTGGTAAAGTCTTCAACAATGCCGTGAAACAATTTTCGTTTAATGAAGTGTTAGGCATATCAATCAACTTTTATTTGTTTGAGAGAAGGTCTTTGAACATTTTAGCAAACTTGGGCATGTAAGCTAAATCCTCCGCAAAAGATATGTTGATATTTAATTGCTTAAACATCCTCAAAAAGTTGGACACTTGAATGTCATCCTTGTTCTTAAGCTTCTCCTTTATCAATCTGGAAGGATATGGAAGGTTTGGTTTTGGTAAAGGTTGAGTGGTAGTTGACTAGTTGTTGAAGGACTCTCTTTGTTGGTTTCTTCAATGATAGGTGTGGTAGGTGAAGGATTAGTAGGTGTAGGATTGGAATGTGTAGGCTTTGAAGGTGTAGGCTTTTCACAAGAAGAAACTGTAGTAGGAGTTACCAAAGGAGGTGTAGGAGTAACTGAAGGATCAATGGTTGTTTTCCCACTTCTTGAAGTGATTGCATTGACATTTGCCCTTGGATTGGTTTGAGTGTTGAAGGGTAAAGCACCTCGTGGTCTTTGATTTAGGAGCAACATAAATTTCTTGTTTGTTTCCTCATGCATAGCCCTCAATTAATCTTGAGTCCTCTTTTCACTCTCACGAATCCTTCTTTCGGTCTCTTGATTCATCTTTTGAAGTAGCTCAATGGTTTCATTTTGCCCATGCCCTTGAATATATCCTTGATTGTGGAAAGGTGGAGGTGGTTGGTGAAATCCTTGGTTATTTGCATGAAAGTTAGTCCCTTGGTTATGGAAGTTTTTAGGCCCTCTATTGTTATTGTTCCCTTGGTAATTTCCCCTTGTCCCTTCGTTTCTATTGAGCAATTGTGGAGTGTTTGGTTGATTTTGGGTGGGTTGATGGGGAGGTAAACCGGGTGGAGCAAGGTACTTGTTAGACTTGTAAGAGAGGTGATTAGGATTGATGTTGGGTTTAGAGTGTTCTCTTCCCTCATCATGATAAGCATAGCATTCTCCTTGAAATTTTTGAACTTTATCACATTACAAGTAGGAGTAAGGACCTCCATATGTGTCACAAGATAGGGTGATGGCATTGACATTGTTGGTAGAAGAGTTGTTCAAGGTGATTTCACAAAGTTTTAAAACCATATCACTAATAGTATCAACCTTTTGATATAAAACCTTGTCAACTGGTTAAGTAGCACCCTCTTGCACCATATGTACTACCTCATCTCCATCACTATTGCTTTGAACCATGGATTTTGTTTCAATGATATCCCATGCATCTTGTGTGGATTTTGAAATAATGTTCCCACCCGCGGCCGAGTTAAGGGAATCTTGATGGTGAGGTCTCAAACCATTGTAGAAGGTGTTAATTTGGTGAACTAGGTTAAAACCATGGTTTGGGCACTTTCTCAACAACTCTTTGAACTCTTCCCAAGCTTCACTAAAGTTTTGGTCTTTCTTTTGTTAAAAACCAATGATTTGGTTTCTCAAGGCGGTGGTTCGTGAAGGAGGAAAGAACTTATTTACAAATTTCTTCTTCAAATCATCCCAACTGAAAATACTACTAGCTAGTTGCTTATCTAGCCAATTCCTAGCATTTCTCTCTAAAGAGAAAGGGAATAAGATCAACTTAACCGCCTCGTAAGGTACCCATTATACTTGATAGTATTACAAAGTGACATGAATCTCTTGATATGGTCATGAGGATCATCCATAGGTATCCCTAGGAAGGGGATAGAAGAAACCATAGTAATCATGCATGTCTTAAGCTCAAAATTGTTAGCGACTATCTCGGGAATGACTATGGAATCCGCATTCCCATCCATAATGGATTAGAGAATCTCAATCAATGGTCTATTGTCCATGGCTTCTTGTAAGTTGTCGAAAGCACGATGCTCGTGATCGGCTTGATGGACGGTTTTTTCTTGTTCTTTTTCTTCCTTTTGGGAGGAAGGGGTTGTACACCAATAGGTATATGTGCACGGGCTCGAGCGCATGCAACTCAACACGAGGAATGAGAGAGGAGCTCTCTGTCGACTTTGGAAAAGAATGGATTATCTCTTCCGAGCTTCAATAGTGAAAACCACAAGAAAGTATAATATATATGTAGTACTAATTGGGCGGCAAAACCCCCAACAAGCCTTCCTTCTTAGAATACTCACTAGTGAACGGAGGGAATGAGGTGGCACTAAGCTCTTAAGTACATGTTTCCCTTAGGCTTACATTTTATAGCAAATCCGCCTTTCTATTCACTTAATAGTTCGTATTCTTCGAATTCTTGCTTATTGAAAGTGTTCATCTATTTTTTCCTTTAATTTACTTTGATTGATACACATAAGTGGGACCGGAACACCCCCAAGTACGGTGTATTGCCAAGGCAATACTTATGAAAGTAGGTAAATTGGTTGTTCGTATCCACGTATATGTATTTACATATAATAGTATATCAAAAATATTTTTGTATTTATTTGATTTTTTATGAAAGTATAGTATGTACGTAAAAACGAGTGAATCCAATATATACAATATTTTTTTTGTAATCTTTTAGGAAAAAGATTACTTTTTTGATTTTTTTTATTTTTTTGCTTCAATTCTTAGAAAAGAATTGATTTTTGTGGTTTTTTTATTTTTTTATATTTTAATCTTTTTGATTTTTTTTATATTTTTGATTTATGATACGTAAAAGGAACGTCCACAAGTGAACGGATCCTAAAATCCAATATGTAACTGTCAATCAATTGTCAATCTCCATGTAAAGAACCGGCAGCGGTGCCATTTAATATTTGTGTTTTTAGTTCGTTTTTCTCGACTCAATACGAATTGATCAATCAATAGAAATCAGGTTAACTAATTGTTTTTGGTGTTTGATTTATAAATTTTTTGTAATCTAGGTCTAATTATCACCAAGCACGTAAAAAGGTAAAAATATGATCTCTACGTATTCATACTAAGCTAAAACATAGTGCACATACCACATTTTAAGCTAAATGTACAAGTAAGTAATGCACAAAATGTAAAATTGCTCAAAATGTAAAATTTATAAAAGTAAAAGGACTGGAAATGTAAATTCTGAAAGTTAAAGGACTGATGAAATTATAACAAACTAATAACAACTAATAACAAACTTAACAAACTTCCAATCTGAATTAGCAACTAACTAACAAGTCTAGGGACCTTATTGCAAAATCTAGCAAGTTTTAACCCTTTTTTAACAGTTTAGACTAATACCTAATTACTAGGGACTAAAGTGCAAATTTTAGAACTTTATTAACAAAAACGGGTTTAATGACTTGAATAAGCTGGTTCTTGAGCTATAGCCACCAATTAAGCTAAAACAAGTTTCAAAAGTTTTCTAATTCAATCTTACGTAGTCAGTTACAAGGAATTCAGCTAAAATGCCCTATAAGCTCAATAAGCAAATATAGAATAAGCAACTTTTACTGAATCAACTTATTGGGATAAGCACTAAAGCTGAATTTCTCAAAATTTGATCTAGAGGCCAAATAATGGACACCTATCCAAGAAAATTCCAAAAAGCACCTAAGAATAAGCAGAAAATCAAATAAGTTATATTGAGCTTATTTTGACCAAACCTTGACCAAGTTTGACTTTGGTCCAAACTTATTTTCTAAGCTTATCTAACTGATTTGTGAAAGAAAATGATCACTTTTATGAAGAGAATAAGCAGATATTGAAAATCTGATAAGCACTTTATCACAAAAGAATTCACTTGGTTTTGGTGCTTATTCTAAGGCTTATTACTAGCTCAAATCTGCAAACTGTATATTCTACCTTATATGTCTAAAAAGCTAGGATGTTAAGCTTTACTCAGAACAAAAAATCAACATGAAACTAAGTAATGAAGATTTGAGAGCTATTTGAAAAAGGCATGTTCTTGGCTTGAAAACTGACCCAATGTTTTTAAAAGACTATTTGCCTGTTTGACTTGGAGTTTGACTCCAAAACTTTACACAATCACTTGTTATCAGTTGTTAAGTGTGTACAAACTCTAAACAACAACTTTCAATCATTGGTTCAAAGATTGTGATCTAATCCAGACACTGGTTTATTGAAATAAGCACAAGATAAGGTATGAAAACTTAACAAATCAAACTGATAAAGCTAATAGGTACTCAAAACATGGTAAAGAACTCAAAATGAACAGATAACAAACATAAACATGTAGGATTACACTATAACAAGAAACATAGCATGCAGACTAAGATTTTTAGTGGAAAATGAAAAAAGAGCTTATAAAAGAGATTGAAGGCTCCTTTGATGTAGAAGTAGAGCGCTGAGCTCACTTTTTCACTAATCACCAACTAGAAATCATCTACCAATCACCATATCTACATAGCTATCACAATCACCATTCTTGCCCTGCTACAAAGGCCTGATCAAAGGATTATGGCTAAGTTTGAGCTAGGAATTAACTGATGCCTCTAAACACTTGTAAAATCTTTGAAAGCAATCACAACAAGTCCATTGTTCAAGTATAAAAAATAGAATCAAGATAGGACAGTAGGTAGTATAGGAATTCAAGTAGAATGAAAATGAGATATGACTTTAGGGAAAATGAAGTTTCATTAATGGAATGGTTTGTTACAACTATAATAACACACTAACTAACCTTCTCAAAGTGATTGCCAGACACTTTGAGAAGTTAGAAATACTAACTGAAAACAGGATTAAGATAGAAAGGGTAAATGTGTGTGTTTTTCACACACTAGCTAACTCTACAAAATGAACTATCCTAGTGGTATTTATAGAGTAAAAATGGAATGAAGGTGAGGTTGCTGACTTGTACCAACCAATCAAAAGTTGTCATGTGTCTTCAGTTGGTTAATTGAATTTTGCAGCTCATGATCCAATTTGTGCCTTTTTGAATGAGTGAATTTCAGCTTGATTGGGTAGCTGGGTTGGTTTCGTCTCATCATTCCGATCATTTTTCATATAGAACACTCCTTGTGAAATCCACTCTAGCTCGATCTTCGATATGGAGATGGCTTGACATGTGGTGTGTTATGAATAGCCCATTAATTGTGACGCGGATTGATATCCATAGCAACAGTAAGGAATATGACATAGAGCCTTGTGATTGGATGAAATGGGTAGTGCGTTTCACTGTTATGATACGGCTGGGTTATATCTCTCTTCATTAAATGTTCCAGTCAACGATCCATGTATCACTTTTGCTGGCTTGTGATTGGTTTAAAGCTTTGTCACTCGGATCATGTCTAAACTTCTTTCCATATTTGGCAATACTGGTCCTTTTGGTTATCAGCCTTGTATCTTGAGTTTTAAACTTCATAGACTTGTCATTCTTGGACCTTGGACTTTGTACTTGACCAGATTCAACCCCTTGACTTGTTGACTTTGTCTTTGACTAGATTTGACTTTCTTCTTGACTTTTCCAACTTGACACTTTTAGTCCCTCTACTTTGCAAGTTGTTAAGAAAGGTCCTTTGACTTGGTTTGACTTGTCATATTTCCTTCTTTTGTCTTTTCTTCATTATAAATGCCTTGGAATCCGTGTTTGCATCAAATTTGTATCTTTTTACCTACACAAGCACACACAACAAAGAATACCCATAATACTGCTTTTATACATTAAATTTGGTATTTTTCTTTGTGTTTTAGGGTTAAATATGATATAATTGATATGAGATTTCACTCATATCACACACTGAACCATGATGAAAACCTACAACGGTGAAGTGCCCTTCAACCTAACATGTGGAAGTGAAGCGGATATCCCAGCCGAGATTGGGATGAGGACATATAGGACGTTGATGTCCAACGAGGGGACCAACGAAGAAGAGCTCCGTTTGACCCTGGACTTGGTTCAGGAGAGAAGTGAGATGGTTGCCATTCGAGAAACCAAATATAAAAAGAAGATGAAGCAGTACTACAACAAAAGGGTGAAGCCCATGGCATTCAAGGTCGGAGACTTTGTTTATCAGAAAAATGAATCAACCGAGTAGTGAATTTGGGCAAACTTGCACCAAATTGGGAAGGTCCTTATCGTGTCATGGAAGCCTTCCAGAACGGCTCCTACAAGTTAGAGACGATGGACGGAAAAGAAATTCTGAGAATGTAGCACACTGTGAATTTAAGGAACTGATTTATGTAATCAACCAATCGATGTAAAATATTATTAAAAATGAATGATCCATTCACGAGAAGAGGGGAAATTTTCTAAAGCAGTTGTTTTGGTATAATCCATGGGCATAATTTGTTAGCAAGCATAGTCTAGGGGCATAAGCAAAAAGCAACACCGTCACACCCTCCAAAGAGTCTGATCAACTCAGGAGGAAGATGACCGTTTGTAAAGGATAAGACCCTCATCAAACAAAAACCTAATGGTTGTAAAGGACGAAGTCCTCATCAACCCACCGGTTGTAAATGACGAGGTCCTCATCAACCGGAGCAACAACAACCTCTCCTATGAAAGTTGAAGAGGTCGTTTGTAAAGGATAAGACCCTCATCAAACGGTGACCTAATGGTTGTAAAGGACGAAGTCCTCATCAACCCACTCGTTGTAAAGGATGAGGTCCTCATCAACCGGAACAACACCAACCTCTCCCCTACGGAAGTTGAAGAGGGCCGTTTGTAAAGGATAAGACCCTCATCAAACGGTAACCTATTTGTTGTAAAGGACGAAGTCCTCATCAACCCACCGGTTGTAAAGGTCAAGGTCCTTATCAACCAGAGCAAAACCAACCTCTCCCATGCGGAAGTTGAAGAGGGTCGTTTGTAAAGGATAAGACCCTCATCAAATGGTAACCTAATGGTTGTAAAGGTCGAAGTCCTCATCAACCTACCAGTTGTAAAGGACGAGGTCCTCATCAACTGGAGCAACACCAACCTCTCCTCTACGGACGTTAAAGAGGCCGTTTCTAAAGGATAATACCCTCATCAAACGGTAACCCATTGGCTGTAAAGGAAGAAGTCCTCATCAACCCACTGGTTGTAAAGGATGAGGTCCTCATCAGACAGAGCAACACCAACCTCTCCCATGCGGAAGTTGAAGAGGGTCGTTTGTAAAGGATAAGACCCTTATCAAACGGCAACCTATTGGTTGTAAAGGATTAAGTCCTCATCAACCCAGCGGTTGTAAAAGACGAGGTCCTCATCAACCGGAGCAACACCGTGAAGGGTCGAACCACGGTTAAATCTAAAAAGTATAAAACCAAAAGCGAAAATAACACGCGAAGGAAAGATAAAACAAGTGTAAGACCGAAAGCGAAGCATAATCATTGAAATAAACATCATAATTAACGGAACATAAAGTGTGACAACCGTGGTTTTGAGGTTCGTCACTTGGTCTTATTTTAAGGTTAATTTATGTGTAACTATGTGATTTGCGTGTTTACATGTTATTTTGCGTGAACGAGGTTGGTGTGGATATCGTTTATGGGTATAAAGTACTCATAAGTAAATCGAGGAACGGTTATTTCATGTTCATGAGCTCACAAATTAGTGACTATGAAATGAAATGGTGTTATTTTGGTGTTTTACGTATACGTATAAGTATTATAGTAAATCGTATTTTTTTTACGATTTGGGGTTTAGCATTTAGAGGTCTCGGGTAAGGTGTTTAGTCATGTGAGTATTTTTCGGGATTGCTTTAAGTCATTTAGGACTTAGTTACAAATTTTATTTCAAAATTTAAGATTTTTTTTAAAACTGTATATTTTACGTTTTTTTTGGTATACGCGTAAAATTGACTAGTTTTACGGTTTTAAGGTTTCAGAGGCTTTAGGAGCTGAAATAAATTAAGGTAAATTAAGGTATTATTAATAACATAATAATAAGTAATAAAAAGAAAAAAAAATAAAAAATATATGTTAAAGTCGGTTTAGGCCGATTAAAAAGAAAGAAAAGGGAAAAAAGGAAAAAAGGGAACCGGGCTTTTGTAATGGGCCAAGGACTTGTTAGGAAATTATATAAAGAATTTTTATTAAATAAAAACACATCATAATCCCCTGGAGATCAAGCTTAAGTCGAAATCAATGGAGTCTATTTAGGGTCCTTCATTAATTTTTCTTCTTTCAAAAATTCTAAGGTAAAATCTTCAATACACTTTTTAATTAAATTGTTTTTAATTCTCTTACAATCAATACATGATGGATCTAGGGTTAAGTTAATTATGAATTCTGTATTATAATGGTATAAACATGATTAGATTAATTAGAGATAATAATTATACATGGTGATGGTAATTAATTAAGCTAATTGTGTTAAATTCGTTTTTAAAAACTAGGCAAAATTTTATGTCACTTGTTTTGATCATATCTAGTGTTCTACAAACCCTTATTTTGTGATCCAAGCATCCCTGAATAGGTATTTGAAGTGGCTTTCAAATGCAAGAAACGAGAACGAAATTGGAGGTCGGGAGGTGGGTCAAATACAGGTTAAACAGTCGGAGGTCAAAACAGTTTTGAAATCAGTCGGGTTTAATTTAATGTTTTAAGGTGATTGGGATACTTAGGAGTACACTTGAGCCCTATAATGAGCATGGTAGTTGGTTTATATATTAAATAAGAGACCTGAAGGGTGGCTAAGAAAATGGGTTAGGGTAAGACCCTCTAATCATAACAAACTTTTTGTATGTTCAAAATCGGTAATATGCGGATAGACAGAAGTATATATATATATATATATATATATATATATATATATATATATATATATATATATATATATATATATATATATATATATATATATATATATATATATATATATATATATATATATATATATATATATATATATATATATATATATATATATATATATATATATATATCGAGGCCTTAACAGTAGCTTTAAGGTTGGCGCAACAGGAAGGAGTTAGCTGACATATGTAAGGGCATAGGGTTTCCTTTATAGAGATCATGGGTATGGTTAGGTGGGCGATTAGCTTATAGTTTGGAGACCTAAAAACCGAGACTGTTTTGGGTAAAATGTTAACGAGACGGGTTATGAAGTAAACTAAGTTAAGGGCTTTATAGAGGGGTGTAATGAGATGTTTAGAGCATATAAATGATGTATATATATGGGAGAAGGTTAGATGTCCATCATGGGTTGATGAGCCATCTTAGTGTTTGGTTCATGTTTTGATTGTGTGCTGTTGTTTGTTAGCTTTTTGCTAGTGCGCGGATTTTTGGAGAAGCTCAATCAGGTGAGTTTCATAGTCCCATATCTTTTAATGATTTTCACTTCCAGATGGGATGGAAGAGACACTATATGGTTTTTTAACTAATGCTGTGAATGTTTTTATGGTTTGTGATGGACTTGTGTGTGCACTTATGTGATTAACTGCTATGTGATTCTTGATTGTGTTTATGATTTGGATCGAGGGACACGTACCGTCTCAGTTATTGTGGTTTGACTTGGTACCAAGGGGATGTTGACAAGGCGGGGCCTTGGGGAGGTACATAGATATGTGAGCATCTATGGGACCAATGGATAATGACAAGGCGGGGCCTTGGGATTGGTACATAGGTGTATGGGCGCCTATGGTACCATGGTGTTTGGTAAGGCTGGGAGCCTTGGATTTGGTTTCGAATGATTGATCTTGAATGTTAGTTGTTAATGCATACTTGTAGCACACTGTCCATATGTTTAGTGGTTTATGGTTGTTCACAGCTTATTATAATCTATTTTCGGTTGGAGTCTAAACCTATGACTCTCACCAACATTATGTTGACGTGTTTTAGTGTCTCTTTCAGGTGATAAAGTGGTTAAGCGTGAGAACATATGTGGCTAGGATTGGAGTCGCGTAGGAATGCATTTAGAAGGAGATCCCCGTTCCTTCTTAGTTTATTTTTCTGTTTGTTTCAATAAGTGATACTATGAACCTATATGTTGATTTGTTTGTGTTATTTGTTTGTCTTGGGTAAGAGGTAGGACTGTTACCTACTTACCTAGACTCCTGCATTGATGAGATATTGTCATGACATTTGTGTCACCTTTTATGACATTTCTATTCATATAGTTCTCTCTATGGACACGTTATTGTTGTGATGATATCCATGCGTCGCGTCCCATATTCTGCCATGGTGGGGTGTGGCATAAAGGAAGCAAATGTTAAGAGTTATTACACATTCTAGTCTAACCGCCAGAACAGACTCCGGAGCAAAATAACTCCATGTTTAATTATTACACCACATGCCGAATCCAGAAAGTTAACCCAGAACAAGCTCTGAGGATACACAAGTGATAAGGAGCAGTCAGAACCATGAACTAAGCCGGAGCACCCTTAGAAGCCGAGGAAATAGTAGGCACGGCTAGGGTCTTGTTAGCAACGACCGAAACATCATGAGTAAGCTTCATCAGGTCTCCTACGGACAAGTTGTAGGACTTGTTAACTTTCTCAATAAAAGGATACGCCAGAGCGAACAACTCGTTGCACTTAGCCAACCATGCTTTGGCCTGGTCTTTATCAAAGTTTTCCGCCTCAGATAAGGTAAGAGCAAGAGAATTCGCAGTCCGGTTGACCTTGATCTCGTCATACCAGCCCCTGGAGTAACAAACCGAATCAACATTAGCCACATGTCTCTTGTACTCAACACTATCGTGAAGACGACGGATCACATGAGGGTGGAATCCTTGATAAGCCTTTTCCTTTCAACAGCCAGCTTAGACAGGTGGGAAGCGACTTTGATGTTTGTAGCCTCAAGCTCTTGAGTACGCTTGGTAGCTCTAGCAAGCTCCTCATCTTTCAATCCAAGAGAACACTCAAGGTCACGTAACTTTTCATCATGGGTCACGACATCCTTTCTAGTTGCTGGATCTTAGAATTTAGTTCCGTCTATTTGGTTGAGCATGTGACATGATCAGCTTCAAGTTTCTTGTGACTCTCGAAAAGCTGCTTTAGCAAAGCCTGCCCCCGCTTGAAAGTGTCAGCATCCTGTCGGCTCGAGTTCACCAATGCCCTATGGTCATGATTCAACAACTCAAACCACTGTAGAATATCGGTCTGGTTGAGAGCAGTCCGGGCAAGAGCTGGTAGTCTTGACAGATCAGCTCATGATCCGAGAGTGTGGTCATTACCTACTGTTCAGCCGGAGTGGCAAGATGGACAAGGAATTCCTTAGCAGAAAAGTGACTATCAATGAGCACGTTGAAGCCTCAACGAGGGAACAAACGTCTGAATCCCTTCATCATCATCACCGTATTCATATCATCACCCTAATTAAGGTGGAGGGAGACCTTTGCAAAAAAAAGAGTAAGTAGAGAAAATGAATGAGGGAAACACTGACGCAACACCAACCAAAAAAAAGGAAAAAAAATAAGAGAAGAGCAAACATAACTAAACAAAGCATACCGGTTTGTGGTTCCTTTCCGTGGTTCCGGTGACGGAGCAGATTGCTGATCCACATGGTCATCGTTGTTGGTCTCGACATCTTCTCCTCCCCGGGAATCCCTGGAATGTTTGCTCATACCAACATAAGATTGGGCCGCATCATTCTCTCAGAGAAGCAGGACTATCCACATCTTTAACCGGTCTAGCCGTGTTTACCGGAGTTACAGAAATAGTCCGGTTAAAAGTAGAAACTCTCCCAATCGTCACGGTCTTACGAAGCCTTTTCTGCTTCGGGCCTTTGGAGGTTCCTTCATCCTTCCTCTTCTGGCTATGATCACTCTCAAGATCTCGAGTCTGTTCGAAAAGATTCTTCTCAAGAGTAAGGGCCTCACGACGCTCCTAAGCCGCTGCTATTCGGGCGTCAGGGTGCTAAACAGCCTGTTGTCCCGGAGTTAGCTCCGGTATAGCAAAACCTCGCTCTAGCGGCTGGGAGGTGTGGTCGAACGGGTGTTGTTCAGCCGAGATCTCCTCTTCGGTGGTGACCTTAGCCCCGGTCCACTTTGGAAGACGCAGAAATTGGTCTATGGTTAACTCTACAAAAAGGAGAAGAAAAAAGGGAGAAAGGATAATAAGAAAATCCTCAATTAGTAAAGGCGTAAAAGACATACGCAAATACAAGACATTACCATTCCCCCTCGCATCTCACAGCGCACGCCGACATTCCAGATGAAAAGGCGGCCACAACAAACCACACAAATACAACAAGCCTTTATGAGGCGGCCTTAACAAAACCTTAGTATCCGCTAGCAAATCGGCATCAAACTCATTATAATTCCTCGGGAATATGTTCGAAACACAAGTACCCCGGTGCCTCCATGGCATGGCATCCTGGATAGCTCGACGGTTATGTTAGTACAAACATTACGATGCTTTGTCGATATAATCTCTTTGTGTTTTGTTGGTGACAAACGTATAATTCGCAATACATTATGTAAAATGTTAAGTTACTCGTAACCACTCAAGAATACATTTGTATACTTCTCTCGACACCTCCAAGACCGCATTCGGCATGAATCACTCAAGGTATGTACAAACATGTCATTAACCTAACTAAGTGAACAAGGATTAATATTTTCTTAAAACTCACATTTTAATCAAATGTGACAAAAGATTTTAATTAACTTTATTTTTAAGAAAATGTTTTATTAAAAAGAAAATGGAAATTTGAATTTGGCATATTCCATATGCCAAAGGAATATTCTTTGAGGGTATAAACTATCCCAGATGGCATATTCCCACTAAAGGACAAATTTGCACGGACTCCGACGCGGAGGTTCCTTAAAGGAACCCGCGGTTCCTTATTGATAAGGTACTACGGGTAGAGATAAGGAACCGCGGGTGTTTTTTACCTTTGCAATGTTGTCCTATAAATAGTGGATCATTTCCAGGTTTTCTTTCAACCCTTTTTGCACAATTTCTTTCAAAAACCATCTTAGATCCTTGATTAGTTAGTTTTGATTAATCTTGCTTAAGATGTGATTCAATCTTCAATCTCCTCATCCTCTCAAGTGCAAAGAGAAGAACACTATCATTACCATGATGTGTTGGGTTCACTACATGATGAAGATCTCTCCTTATATAGATCTAAGTTATGTTTTTAGTCTTCCTACTATGTATATGTAGAAGATCCAAGTGTTGGGTACACTTGGATGTGTTTGTAAGGGTAGAATATCCAAGTGATGGGTATACTTGGATTAGGTGTTAGTTGTGTAGATCCAAGTCTCGTTAGTACTTGGATATAGTGTTATAGTTATAGATCTAAGTGTTGTGTGCTTAGATCTATATGGTTTATGTGTTTAGGCCATAAAACACAAGGTTTGTTATGTTGGGCCATAAAACATAACTAGTGGGTAGATTAGGTTGTGTCTTGGTAGTTCTCACTAAACTCTAAAGTGATGTGGTTGTGTCTAGGTAGTTCTCACTAAACTCTAAAGTGATGTGGTTGTGTCTTGTGAGTTCTCACTAAACTTTAAAGTGATTAGTAGTTGTGTTGTGTGAAGTTCTCACTTAGCTTCAAAGTGAAGAGTCGTGAAGATTGGTTCTAGCTTTCGATTAGAACTCGACATCTAACCTTGTGTCGTTAAATGGTGAAGTGGGCAACGTTGTGTAGATTGGTCCTACCTAAGATTAGGACTCGACATCTAGCTTAGTGTCGGAAATGTGTAAGCGACGTGTATGGTTTTCTCCGCCTTGAAAGGAGTTTTGTTGACTAGTGAAGTAACTCTCGAGTAAGGTGTACTCGAGGAGTGGAGTAGGGCGAAGAGGAGCTTCGTGACCGAACCACTATAAATCATCGTGTCGGTACTTTCCTTTACATTTATGTCTTTACTATTATAGATGTATTTATATGTTGTGTGTTGTGTGCATCTCATAATCTAAACATCTAAGTTGCGGAAAAGCTAAGGCTTAGTACGTGTGTGCTTCGTGTTTAGATTATGGTCAAGTGTACATCACTTAGTCTAAACATCCTAGTTGCGTAAAAGCTTATGCTTAGTACGTGTGTGCTTAGTGTTTAGACTATTGCTTGATGTACTCTTGATTTGATGTGTTTGTGTGTTTACTTACTTGTAGTATTTATCTTTCAATCAAACACATCTCATATCTAGTCAAGCTTGATCGAGAATTTGATACAAAGGATTGTCAAAGTTTAACATGTAACAAAAGGTTAAGTTCACTGTCGGCGGTTCTCTAAATGGACCGGCGATTCTTTATTGATAAAGTACCGCGGGTACACATAAAGAACCGCACACAGTGGATTAAGCCGAAATGTTTTGAAAACTAACTAGAAACTATTCAACACCCCCTTCTAGTTTCTACAATTGGTATCAGAGCGATGGTCACACAAGATCTTTGAAGTATATTGTACTTTAAAGCTTGGATCCATCCTTGCTCTAGTTTTTCAAAACAAATGGTTTTTAAAATAAAAACGGTTTTTAAAAATAGAGACGATCTTTGTATCAAATTGTTCATGAAGAGTGATTACTTATGAAATGTGTTTTGTTGTTTCATTCGTACAAGTTTTGGTGTTAAATAAACTTTGTATAATAGCTTGAATTAAATCTTTTCATGTTTGGAAGTATAAAAATCTTTTATGTCATAATTAACTCTAAAATACGAGTTCTATGTGTCTAAAATGATTTTTTAGAGTCCTAAGTCCTTCCAAAAAGTTACCAAATGATTTTGGCCAAAAACCCCATTTTTGCCCTCTCGACGCGGTTCTTTATCTCTTCCCCGAGGTTCCTTATCAATAAGGAACCGCGGCCAGTCTGACTCAGATTTTTGCAAACTTTGAAAAATCATATAAAATCAACCGTAAGTCCGTAGAAGTCGTGCCACCCGGCGTTTCGAACGTAATTGAGTTTTCTTCCAATTAAAAATGCTTCCAAACCTTTATTAAAACTTTAAAATTTAAATATTTTATAAGTTCTATACTTTGTCCAAAGTATTGAGTCTCGGTTTGTCGTAAAACTTGTGTTTTACTCTTTTATATTAAGTTGGACATCTCTTGTTGATATATCTTTGTAAATTGATATATTTATAAAGTGTTGAACTTAATTAAATTTTGAAATGTGTCGAAAACTGTTTTCAAATAAGATCAAGCTATGTATACGTTGGTATATCTAACACTCAAAACATGGACGAATGCTTTTATGTGTTAAGCTTATTGTTTGTGTGTGTTTCTTTGTGTGTTATTATTATATGTAGACATTATTAAGTGTTCCTTGCTATTTATAGTAGTATTGCTTATATGTCTAGTCTCTTGTGCCTTGCTTGGTATTTGTTAGTATCTAGTTCTTCCTAATTAGAATGTATGCTAGATTTCTTGCATTTTGGTTGCAACATTATTTGTGCATTGCATATAGGATTAACATCTCTTAGTTTACAAATGTTACATAAACATCTTGTACACCTCAGGATGTTCTTTAACACTTTTTAGGTTTGAAAGCTTTGGGAGCTTGTCAAATCTATTGATTTAGGTCGTCTTACTCGATCATTGTGTTATTAGTTCAAGTAGATAAATGTCTCACTATAAAACATGAAACACCCTTTGAAAATCTTAGCTATTTTCTCTTAAAAGAGTGTATGTGGGAATCAAGAAATATTTCGATTAAATATCATTGCATTACTCAAACTATGATTGGTATCATTATCGAATCTAATTGACATGTTTTTTTTGGTGTAGACATGAATGTGGTTTATTAATAATATACATCGGATCATAACTCACACTTGTGTTGATGGTGTTATATTGAATCTACTTGTTCAAATTGTTAGACATATTTTGTTTAATAATTACTTTTAATGCACAATAGAGTCGGTTTGATAACTTGGATGTTTCATCCGAAATACTCAAGTAATTTACATTGCTATGCAATTTATAAATGTGTCATTTCCGAAAGACCAATCAAGAGTGTTCCTTTGGTTTGTGTAAACTTTGTTTATACACTTCAAAGTTATTGGGCTCAAGTTCTATTAAGGTAAATAACCTTAACTAGACTTGTTTGACAAGATATGCAATAGTGCATTCTTAACCCTCATTAGGTCATGCATTATGTCGCCATGCAAGTTTCATCCTTGCTAAACTTTATTAGGCAAATGTTGGAATCACATTTTGTCTAACTTGAGAATGACTACTAGAGAATTTATGCACTAGGATCTTAATTTGACCTAACGGTTGAATTACTTCCATGTGGGAAGTTGAGTTGGTGTATAACTCGTAAAAATGGTCGTTGTTAGCCTTAATTGAGCACCTTTAGTGATAGTCTCATACTCATTCTCTAAATTGGCTAAATGGCTCTTCCTATATATGACTAATGATAGTTTACTTTGATGAACTTTGTATGTCATTAGGAGTCTTTTTCTTTTGTAGCCATTAGGTTTTTCTTAACTTTCTTCCTACGTGCTAATAGAACCTATGTGTTTTTCCTTTGTGTGTGTTCTAGTTTTTATTGCTCTTAAGCATGACTTTATGATAAGTTAGACTAGAACATTAGGATTTGCTGAATTGGAAAATTCTCCTTCACCACCTAAACCTAGCCTCTGTAGGCGGTTCTTTAAATAGACCGCGGCTCCATATCAATATGGAACCGCCGGTGTAACACCCCCAAATTTATACAACTCAGTTCAGCGGAAGACTAGTTGGTGTTACGGGATAGCACATTACTCACATCATAGACAACGCATAAAAATCGCGTCGTTTAATAATAAATAATTTCCATTCATAAACATCAAAGTTACATAGGTCCCAAGTCATATTATTTCATACAAAGTTTTACAAAATATTTGAATGGAAAATATTGTTTAAGTGCGGGCCATGAATTCTTGTCGTCTTCCCGAGAATTACCTTCAAGTACCTGAGATAAAACATGTTAAAAGAAAAGGTCAGCGATAACGCCGAGTGAATTCATAGAGTTTAATAAATTCCATCAATATAATATCAGTATAAAAGTATTACTGAAATCATTTTGTACAAATCGTTTTGATAGGCCATGAAATAGCCAAAAATCATTTTATACAAATCCTTATCGAAAATCATAATATAGGCTTTTGCCTTAAAATCATTATACGAGCTAATGTCGTAAAAACATCATACAACATGTCTTATGACGTTGTATAAAATCAATTAAAAACCGTTATATAAATATGGTTATGAAAACCAAAATACAAACATAATATCAATAGTATGACCCTGTATTGCTAGTCAGGCAAAACATCGTAATTCGGAGCGTCTATTAGTATTTCGTTAATTCGGATTATTATAAGCCGCATGACATTGTTACCTTACTAAACCAACAACGGGTAGCTAACCCGATACCAATTTTGCCCATCTAAAGTAGCGTGTCGTCACAAAGGTCACGCTATTGGAAATCTTCTCATACATTAATTCGCTTACCAATCAATGTGGCACGACGGGGATCAACCGTCAAGGCGCGAACTGGGGTGATCGTCCCCAAATAGTACTATTAAATGCATAAGCGTCTACCAACTCCCGGTAGTTCACAATTCATGCTAATGGGACTTTTAGTGACATAACCTAACTTTAATAATCCATTTTATTTCATCTATCGGGTCCATTAATCATTTATCGGGTCATACAATCGGGTCATTCAATCATTCGGGTCCAAAATCAATAAACAAACAATCGGGACAAATGGTGTCCTATTTTTATAAAACTAACATGTTATCTCCCTCGCGGGTTTATAAAACATTTATAAAACATTTAAAAGAGTGCGAGGCTATGAACTCACGTTGATGTGGGAAGGCGGGTTATCGGCAATTCGGACGTACGGTACGTGCTTCAATCACGGAAACCTAGACAAATAATAATCGGTCTTAGACGTTTGTCCAATGACTTTATAAAAATATCAATTATGTATACATATGATGATTATATATATATGATGATCAAGTGGGTTTACATATTCTCGTTTACTCATTTTTATGTTATGTGTCGGTAACGTTTATACTAGTTCACTAGTTTTACCTATTTATGTATTTTAAGTCCAATAAACTTATTATAAGTTATTTAACTTATTTTAATCCATTTTGTACTTATATTATCAGTACATACACTTTCAAGTTGGGCCCAAATGGGTTAAGCCCAATAAGTTCTTTTTAGGAGTTTATATCTTATTTAGTCCAATTATTAGTCGAAGTATTAGTCCAATATGTTTACTTAGCTCGTTAATGTCCGTATGCCTTAAAGTTCGGGTTTTATCAGTTTTTACTTGTTATAAATGTCTATATATCAGTATATAAGTTTTATAAAGTTTTTATTAGACGGGTCCAACCATCTAAGTTTTACTTAACAAAAATGTTAATTTTACGGCAATAGCCGAAAAAGTCGTAAAAATCATATTTATAGTTTTATAACTTATAAAACTTAACAAGTTTCCATTTTTATCATTTATACACTTATTACACCTTTTATATATTTATATAAATAAGTTTTATAAGTTAGTGGGTTTTTATTTTACATTTTATATATTAAAATGTGAGTGCTTATATAATAGTATTATTCTTTAATTTCCAAAAATCTGATTTTTAACTTCATCTTCACCAAAACTGCCATATCTTGAGTTCTACATGGAGATAGAAGCTCAAATTTTTATCACATAAACTACATGATATGTGCTACATTTAACTCTTCTATAGCTACTGTTGAATCATCCTTTAAGTATTTTCTAAAAATCGTCCAAAACAGTAACTTCAGATTTATACCCTAAACTTGTTTTGATCATATCTCACTCATTATTTTGATTCCATTGCATGGCCAACTCTCACATGTGTACAAGACATTTAGATTACTGTAAATGGATCCTACTTCATTATTTCATCAGTTCATAACATGTTTCTTTACTGTTTTATACAGCCATGTAATTTAAACAAGATTTTAACCTTGTTTCATATGGTTTTTCACCTTTTTAATCATGTTTATCAACAACAAATCCCCACATAACATTTTTATCATCATATAATCATCATAAATATATACAATAGAAAATAAAATACATGTTTACATAATCAAAATAACAAGAAGTTGAGGAGGACAATCTTTATACCACCAACTTGATGTAGGTTATGAGTTTGGCATGGTTTTTGATGGAGAAACTTGTGCTTAGCCAACACCATCTTCAAGAACTCCAATCTTCATCAACTCCTTGTGTAAAATCAGCCTCATGACACCATGAAAACTCCTCCATGGATGTTATAAGTTGCACCAATCTTCATCTTTTTGAATGGGGATTAACATATGTTAATTATAACATATGTTCTTGGTTAAATTTGGATCAATTGGTGGTGTTTTGGAGGCTATATGGGACGGCCAAAAATGGCTTAGAGAGAGAGAGAGTAGGTGTTTTGCATGAGTGGAATGGATGGAAATGAGAAGTTGCTAGTTTTGCTAGTGGTTTTGTTGTGTAAAGGCTTAAGATGTAAGCTACTTAGGACAAGTGTGTGTTTGTTCATGAGAACTTGACACCTCATGGTGTAACTAGCTAAGTTATAGCCGGTTTTGGAGTGGGGTGGGACAAGTGTCCCACTTGTCTCATCCCATTTATTTACGGGTATTCCTCGATTCTAGTTTCCTCGATTTGCGTGCCCTCGGGTCGTTTTACGAAAAACGTTTTTATAAATTATGAATCAACGTCACAAAACGAATCCAATTTAAATTGTTTCATCAAAAACAGAGTTCGAAAACGTAAATACGTAATCCTAAGGTTTCCGGTTTAGTCGTAAAAGACGTTAAAATAAAATCGTAAGTCCTAATCTCTTCTCGTAAATTTGCGAGTTTATGAACCAACACAAATTTAAAACTCCAAAATAATATTTATGGACAAATTTATTTTCTCAACTGTCGGACTGTCACCAAAGACGGTGTATGTAAACGTAAGCACGTAACGTTGAATCCTCCGGTTTAGACGTAGTCGACGCTACTTCGAGACGTAAATCCAAATTTCTTCCCAAAAATATGTGAGTTCATATTGTAACATTAAAATAATGTTTTTAAATAATATTCGAGAATAAAATATCAACCATAAATTGACGGATTGTCACAGCCGGTGGAGATAAAGAACCGCGGGCAGAAGCTCTCAAATTCGGGTTTTCTGAAACTTCCCAATTGTTCCAACACCCTTTGGAATCTTTGTTTCAAACCTTTGAACACTCCCAAAATATCTTGGGCTTTCCCTTTTTAACCCTTCACTATTTTGGATCATCACCTCACCCTTTTAAACCCACCTTGTTAGCCATATTCTTCACACCTGAAACCATTCATCCTTACCCCTTAAACCACCCATTACTACCATGGTTTCTACAAGAACCTCCAATTCATCCAAAACCTCCTCTTTAAAGAGGCACCTCAAATTTAAGATTAAGTTACCAAAACTTAACTCTTCACCTTTTACCACACCTAAGAATGAGATTGTGCCCATTCTCATCTCTTCATCACCCTCGCCACCTCTTGCACCATGCAAGACTACCTCAACCCATGGTACCAACCATTTACATGGTTTTACCTCCTCTTCATTCCAATCTAGAATGAATGAGCTAGCCTCACCCTTCACTCCTAGTACTCTCTTGGATGTGACTACCCAACCTCAACCTATCCAAAGCGTTCCCATTGAGAATGACTTTGTTGAACCCCTAGTGACTTCACCTTTCACCCCACCAAATTCCGCCACCACCCTTGTCTTTCATTTAAGCATGTGGATTGCTTATTGCTAAGACATCCAATTTAAGCAAATCTTAGTTTTCTAGTGTAACTAGGATTAAAATTATGCTTAAGTTTTAGGCTTGAGTTTCATACATCTTTGTATGATCTTTATTCTCTTGTTTTTCTCTTCATGTTTTTCAACATGATTTTTCTTTAAGTCTTGGATCTCGTTATTCTCGTGATCTTTCTTTTCTTCTTTGTTTTCTCACTCAGGTGTCAAGGAAAGTTAGATTTATATCTAATTCATCTCCTAGTAAGATTGACAACTTAAATATTTCTTTTGAAATATTCAAGTAATTATAACTTGCAATTGCAATTGTTAAAAGTCATATCCGAAGCATTGACTTTCAATCCATTTAGCATCTTATGTTAAATTGTTTGACCAAGTGATTTTCCTTTGAGTCGATAATCGGTTTTAGACACCCAATGTCCACGGTTCCTCAAATAACCTTGGGTCTCATTATTGATAATGAACCACGGACCTATTTAACGAACCGCGACCATTGAGTTCCTTTGTTCGTTTTGGTCTTTTTCTCTTTTGACGAGTTTTCTTAAAGATTCCTTCTTTTCTTCTCTTTTGAGTTTCTTCTCTAGTTACGTGAAGTTATCCTTAACTTCTTTGTTGAGTCTCTCTCAATTCATATTAATCATGCTCTTCTAAGTCGAGTCTCTTTCTTCTAGTCTTTCTAAACTAAGTTGAGTCGAGCCTTACCCTTTCCTCATCATGTAATTGTTCTTTGAACATCCATAATAATTGAGAAGAGCTACGAAACTTTGAGCATGTAGTTTATCGTATGCTAAACACCATTTGGTGTCGACATTCATACGCATTTTTGCCTATAATGTCCTATATCCCGAATTTTTCTTAAAGCGTCGATTTATCCGCTTTTGGTTTTCGTTTATTTTTTTTTTGGTCAAAAATGTCTCTAGGTTGAGATATTTTTGTTCCTCTTTTCGAGAGTTGATTGCGGTTAAAATTTACAATTGGTATGGGTGATTCCATCAATTCTAAGTTTTTAACCCCTTGAGATGATATCTTCAAATTCTTGGATGTTTCTTTTCTACATCTATTCCAACAATTTTAAATTGATTTCCTCAAAATCCTCTCCTTATTTTTTTTTTTGAGAGTTGATGGTTAAATCTTGAATTTTCTTGGGTGATTCCAAAAATTCTAAGATTTTTACCCTTTGACATATTATCATTACAATTGGTATGGATGTTTCTTTTCTATCTCTATTCCAACAATTGTGAATTGATCTTGTCACGATCCTCTCCTTTATTTTTTATTTTTTTGGTTGATAGCATCGCGTGCACACTTCTTTCTTCAATGCTTGTCATTGTTTGTGCAAACAACTTGTTTATCATCCTCTTTTTATATATGCTCTTGTCCACTAACCTTGTTTTGTAGGACACTTCTAACCCATTTTTGTAGCTCGTCACTATTCTTGCTTTGTTGGTGTCTCAAGCAAAGCGGAGCTCATATCAAGAGGGAGCATTTGAAAGAGTTCAAGTCATTACATTTGCGATCATTCATCGAATATCTTGCTAGTAATGAATTTTTGAATCTTGAAGATAAGCATTTTATTATGCATGGAGTTAGTTAACCTATGGTGATTGAAGACTTCACTAGGATGACGCAAGCTCAATATCTTTGGATGATGGGTTTATGATGCTAGCTCTCCTGACGTCAATTCTTCTCTTCTTCAAATGACGTGCTATAGATGAATATCACTTTGGACGTGTGCTCTCTCGACGTTGATTCTTCTCTTCTTCAAGACGTTGACTACCTTTTTGATTCGACAAAAGGGGGAGAAGTAAGTGTAAACGAGTAACTTATGCATTTTAATATGTGTTGCGGTTTACTTGTTTGTCATCATCAAAAAGGGGGAGATTGTTAGTGCAAACATTACGATGCTTTGTCGATATAATCTCTTTGTGTTTTGTTGATGACAAACGTATAGTTCGCAATACATTATGTAAAATGTTAAGTTACATGTAATCACTCAAGAATACATTTGTTTACTTCTCTCGACACCTCCAAGACCGCATTCGGCATGAATCACTCAAGGTATGTAGAAACATGTCATTAACCTAACTAAGTGATCAAGGATTAATATTTTCTTAAAACTCACATTTTAATCAAATATGACAAAAGATTTTAATTAACTTTATTTTTAAGAAAATGTTTTATTAAAAAGAAAATGGAAATTTGAATTTGGCATATTCCATATGCCAAAGGAATATCCTTTGAGGGTATAAACTATCCCAGATGGCATATTCCCACTAAAGGACAAATTTGCACGGACTCCAACGCGGAGGTTCCTTAAAGGAACCCGCGGTTCCTTATTGATAAGGTACCGCAGGTAGAGATAAGGAACCGCGGGTGTTTTTGACCGTTGCAATATTGTCCTATAAATAGTGGATCATTTCCAGGTTTTCTTTCAACCCTTTTTGCACAGTTTCTTTCAAAAACCATCTTAGATCCTTGATTAGTTAGTTTTGATTAATCTTGTTTAAGATGTGATTCAATCTTCAATCTCCTCATCCTCTCAAGTGCAAAGAGAAGAACACTATCATTACCATGATGTGTTGGGTTTACTACATGATGAAGATACCTCCTTATATAGATCTAAGTTATGTTTTTAGTCTTCCTACTATGTATATGTAGAAGATCCAAGTGTTGGGTACACTTGGATGTGTTTGTAAGGGTAGAATATCCAAGTGATGGGTATCCTTGGATTAGGTGTTAGTTGTGTAGATCCAAGTCTCGTTAGTACTTGGATATAGTGTTATAGTTATAGATCTAAGTGTTTTGTGCTTAGATCTATATGGTTTATGTGTTTAGGCCATAAAACACAAGGTTTGTTATGTTGGGCCATAAAACATAACTAGTGGGTAGATTAGGTTGTGTCTTGGTAGTTCTCACTAAACTCTAAAGTGATGTGGTTGTGTCTAGGTAGTTCTCACTAAACTCTAAAGTGATGTGGTTGTGTCTTGTGAGTTCTCGCTAAACTTTAAAGTGATTAGTAGTTGTGTTGTGTGAAGTTCTCACTTAGCTTCAAAGTGAAGAGTCGTGAAGATTGGTTCTAGCTTTCGATTAGAACTCGACATCTAACCTTGTGTCGTTAAATGGTGAAGTGGGCAACGTTGTGTAGATTGGTCCTACCTAAGATTAGGACTCGACATCTAGCTTAGTGTCGGAAATGTGTAAGCGACGTGTATGGTTTTCTCCGCCTTGAAAGGAGTTTTGTTGACTAGTGAAGTAACTCTCGAGTAAGGTGTACTCGAGGAGTGGAGTAGGGCGAAGAGGAGCTTCATGACCGAACCACTATAAATCATCGTGTCGGTACTTTCCTTTACATTTATGTCTTTACTATTATAGATGTATTTATATGTTGTGTGTTGTGTGCATCTCATAATCTAAACATCTAAGTTGCGGAAAAGCTAACGCTTAGTACGTGTGTGCTTCGTGTTTAGATTATGGTCAAGTGTACATCACTTAGTCTAAACATCCTAGTTGCGGAAAAGCTCATGCTTAGTACGTGTGTGCTTAGTGTTTAGACTATTGCTTGATGTACTCTTGATTTGATGTGTTTGCGTGTTTACTTACTTGTAGTATTTATCTTTCAATCAAACACATCTCATATCTAGTCAAGCTTGATCGAGAATTTGATACAAAGGATTGTCAAAGTTTAACATGTAACAAAAGGTTAAGTTCACTGTCGGCGGTTCTCTAAAAGGACCGGCGGTTCTTTATTGATAAAGAACCGCGGGTACACATAAGGAACCACACACAGTGGATTAAGCCGAAATGTTTTGAAAATTAACTAGAAACTATTCAACCCCCCTTCTAGTTTCTACAGGTTAAAAAGAAAAACCTGGTTTTCCAACATTTTAAGCTCGACGTAGTCTCTATGCAGAATTTCCTCGCCTTCTTGTGATATTTTCAAACGAAGGAGAACCAGTGGCCTTGCTTCCCTAACTTATAGAATACCCGAAACAGGTCAACCTTACACTCAACGTTCAGGCTTCGACACCGTCTCGGACATGACAACCCGATTCACGCCGATTGGTACCATTTGGGATATATGGACCCGAAAGTGCCTTATAACCGCAAGAAAAAGGAGGAGAATGGGATCCGTAAACTACCATGCTCAATATGATCTAAGTAAACACCTATATATAAATCTCATTTGGCAGCAAATCCCTAGTCATGTTAGGATCCGGAAAATGTGACCGCCTCCGGAATTTGGTACTGGTCAATAGCAAGAGTTAATTCCTCATCCGTCATAACTGAACTACGGAGGTGCATGTCACACTTCGGATCTAGGAGACCGACGCAGGTAGCAACGTCATCAGAATTATTGCCGGACATGGCGAGAGATGAGAAGGGAACGTTGAACAAGAAATAAAACCGGGGAAGAGAAGACCTACCTGGAGGATGTCTGAGAAAGATGCGCTTTGGAATTAACACACAACAAGAAGTTAAAGTGGAAAGTGAAAAGTGAAAAGTGAAAGTGAGAATGAAAGAACAAGCATATATAGAGAATGCCTCGAGAATCGGGAAGGTCACATTAATTAGAAAGACGCGTGGCACGCGTAAGACCACAAAAAACGTGTAAGTGCGTTACACGTGGCTAACTTCGAGAATCTTCGTGATGGTTTAGAAGAAACCCTAGGAAAACCCCGACCCATAAACCTCCCGGACCCTATAAAGGTCCAACAGTCAAGTATAATATCATCCTCATTCGGATAACACTATACTTGGGGGGGGGGGGGGGGGCATGTTCGTGTATGGTTCCGGTCAAGTAACGGAGACCATGACACGTGGCACGTATCGGAGCACAGACGGAGCACGCCCGGAACACAATCTGACATGACATGAACAGTGATGTGAAAGCGACGTCAGCATATGCCAGGTCCCACCTACTGCTTTGACTTATACCCAAAGAGGAAAGGAGAAAGTGTTAGAGATGAAATGGGCACATGCCCGTTTTAGAATAGATACATGTATGAACGATCAACGTCACACGTATCCACAGTACCCTATAAATAGTCTTTACATTTATTATCACACACACATTGAATACTCAGACAATAGACTTAATACTTCTACTTGTACCCCTCGTCTCCAACCCATACTTATTCTCACACCGGAGCTGGGTCATGGGATAACACCTGGGGCGAGCTAACGTGTGTTGTTACTTGTGTGTAGGTGTTCCAAAGGTTATCCGGCTTACGTGGAAGGAGCTTTTTTCCAATAGGTCCTACCAGAGGATTTTAGCATGAACACCTGTTCTTCGGTTTTTGCGAGGGTCTCATACAGCAAAACCGAGCTTCTCCTTAAAACTCGAGGCTAGGCTGAACATAATAGATGATAAATTAGACTGTACTGTAAAACCGAACCAAATATATTTTGGTCCGATCTTCGACTCGTCTTTTATCTTATACGAGATCTTCAATCTGGTTTGATTCTATCTTGACCAAAACCGAACATTATGCTCTGTTAAACCGAACTAAACCAAAAATCAAAAATCGAACGGAAACAATTTGTACATGAACCGAACAAGTAGGAAACCAATAAATTCCAAATTCAAAATGATTACACGGACTCCAAACACATCATAAAACCCAAATTAACATTTCATTTCATTTCCGTTTCCATTTCTTACACTCACCTCTCTCTCTCTCATCCTTTTTTCCCCTAGAGAGAGAATCAAATTTTACACTCACTCAAAATCAACAAATTTCTAAACACTAATTTATATAAATTCACACTTCAATTTATATAAATTTTTTATAAATAATATCCAACAATCCAAAATCCCTAATATATATATTTTTTAATTTATTTTAAAAATATTTAAAAATTGATTGAATAAGTATCTTTAAATAATTATTGAACCGTTAATTGTGTTTAATTTAGCTCACGCTCCTGACTTTTTTTAATTAATTTAATTTAATTTAATAAAAAAAAAATAAAAAATGATTAATTTAATTTTATAAAACTAATAAAAAAGATTAAATTTAATTTAATATCCTGAAATAAATTATTGTAATATTGAATAATGAGATGAGATGTGTTGTATTGAGCTCAGGAAGATAGATATTGTGTATATGTGAATTTGGGTTGTTTTTTTTAGGGTTAGGGTTAGGGTTTGGGGGTTTGGGGGTAAGGGAAATGGATGGGAGGAGGATAACTGCGAGCCCGAGGCCGTGTAACGGGCGAAGAGTAGTGGCGAAAAAGCGAAGGAGAGGTGGGTGTGGTGAGGGGTTTTTGAACAGTGTTAAGAAGTTGCAAAGGAGGGAGATTTGTTCGAGACGCGATAGGTCGTTTAGTATGTGTGATGCTCAAGAGAGGTTTAGGAATATTAGATTGCAGGTTGGGTGTTTATAGCTTTTTTTTTAGCGTGGTATATTTGTTGATATTGGTTTTGTAGGCGTAAATGATGTAATTTTGGAAATGATTGTTTTTTTATCTTGAGTGAGGGTTATATACTTTAAGTGAGTGTTGCTAAATTTAGGGGAGTGCTTGTTTTAGTTTTTTTTTCCGGCTTATGAGCTTATTGAACATTTGAAAAGCTAAAGTTTTCAATTTTTATGCTTATCAACTCGAGCTTTAGATTGATACTTTTAATTTGTGTAGGTGTAAATAATGTAGTTTTGGAAATGATTGTGTTTTATCTTGATGGATACTTTAGGTGAGTGTTGCTATATGTAAGGGTAGTAGTTGTTTTAGCTTGTTTGTCCGGTGTGTGAGCTCAGTCAACTGTTTAAAAGCTAAAAAGTTCAAATTTTTGGGACTTTTCAACCTGAGCTTATGATCTTAAGTGGAACTTTTTTAGCTTTTCAAAAGTTTAATAAGCTCATGTGCTATGAATAAGCTTAAAATGGCTAATAAGCTGATAAATTAAGGCAGTTGGATTAGTTTATGCTTGCAAAATGGCTAAATAAGCTTATAAGCCTAAACCCCTTTCAAATAAGCGACAAAAATGAGCTTATTTATGTTTTTTATGCTTGCAAAATGGAGCTTTGTATTTATTTATATAATCTCAACCTTTCAAAAAAAAAAAAAAAAGTTTAAATGATGTAATTTGGGAAATGATTGTGTTTTATCTTGAGTTAGGATTATAAATATACTTCAAGTGAGTGTTGCTAAGTTTAAGGGTAGTACTTGTTTCAGCTTGTTTGTCTGGCTTATGAGCTTATTTAACTTTTGAAAGCTAAAAAGTACAATTTTAAGTGCTTATTTACTTGGGCTTATGAACTTAAATGGAATTTTTTAGCTGTTCAAAAGTTTAATAAGCTCGTGCTCCAAACAAATAAGCTTAAAGTGGCTAATAAGGTGATAAACTAAGGTAGCTGGATTAGTTTATGCTTGCAAAATGGCCAAATAAGTTTATAAACCTAAACCCCTTTCAGATAAGCCACAAAAATGAGCTTATCCCCTGAATAAGCTCATAGGCCCAATCTTATGTAAAAACCAGAACAGGTTTATTTTTGCTAAATGAACTAATAGGCTTACCGGATATAACAAACACCCTGTAAGTAGAATTCAAAGGGAAACCAATCATTAGGCTTCTTGGAGTTCAATGCTGTTTTGTATTTGCTTTTAGTTGTGATTTAGTAGGTATTATTCATAGTTCTCTTGCTGTGAATCTTGAGAAACCTGAAATTGTCACTGATGTTTTAATCACTTCGCGTTTGGCTGAGTTGTTGTGTAATTAAGTAACACTTCTGGGTTTACAATTTAATGCTTTAGTGTGTGTTTCTTTTTCTTTGTTAGTACTTTATACAGTAGTTGTCTTCTTAAAAAGTTTTAAGATATATCTTCACCGTTTATAATTTAGTTTGAAAGAGTTAAATACTTGATGGGCATGTTTAGTATCCCTGTATAAGTTGGTTTATAGATAAGTTCTCGTTGAGAAACAAGTAGTACCTTTCAACTTCCCATTTAATAAATTATAGGGTGTTTTTGTTTTTCGTAGTTTGTAGATTATAGCTATGATTTTAAAAGGTTAAGATACATAAATCCGATAATTAACTTTTGTTTAAACGATTGGTGACATCAGGAGGAGTATGATACCCATGATCCAAAGGGACACTGCTCTATGGTATTACCATTTCTTAAGAAAAGGTCAAAAATTGTTGAGATTGTTGCTGCTCGTGATATAGTTTTTGCGCTTGCACAATCTGGAATCTGTGCTGCATTTAGTCGAGGTACAATTATGAAGCAGAAAGAAAAAATGTATGAAGTGAATGATGGAAGTTAACGTTTGACATGATATTTATTTAATGCAGAAACCAACCAGCGAATATGCTTTTTGAATGTTAGTCCTGATGAAGTTATAAGAAGCTTGTTTTACAATAAGAACAATGATTCACTCATTACGGTTTCGGTCTATGCATCAGACAGTTTTAGTTCCTTGAAGTGTAGAACAACAGGGATCGAGTATGTTGAAGCTCACTATTTTCTCACGATATTGTATTGATCTTACACGATTTATAGCTAAGTTAATTTACGCTAAATTTTTCTCAGATACATACGGAGGGGTAAGCCAGATGCAGGTTTTGCTCTTTTTGAGTCAGAGTCCTTAAAATGGCCTGGTTTTGTCGAGTTTGATGATGTGAATGGGAAAGTACTTACATTCTCGGCACAAGATAGGTATACTATTAACCCGTATATTACTACTGTTTTCACAATCTTGTATTTGTTGTGTCTCAGTTTAATCCTCGTTCTTGTTATTTTTTGCAGCATTTACAAGGTGTTTGATTTGAAAAACTACATGATGTTATACTCCATATCGGATAAAAATGTACAAGAAATAAAAATAAGGTAAACATCGGCTCTTCCTGTTGTTATATACGCAATGTAGTATTTACAAGTCCCTGAGATCATGTTCTTTTAATCTTCAAAAACAGCCCTGGAATTATGTTGTTGATATTCAATAAAGCTAGTGGTCATGTCCCGTTAAAGATTCTCTCTATTGAAGATGGAACCGTTCTGAAAACTTTCAACCATCTCCTTCATCGAAATAAGAAGGTGGATTTCATTGAACAGTTCAATGAAAAGCTTCTTGTCAAGCAAGAGAATGAAAATCTTCAGATTCTTGATGTAAGGATCTTTCTTATTTTCCCACTGTGTTAATATGGCAGATAGAGCCGTTTACTTATGAATTAGGCCATCTGGGTTAGGTTGTCTCGTTAATTGGTCAAATGGTTTTTTTTGCCACCTCTGATGTTTGAAATCTAATAACTATTTTTTATGTAGGTACGTAACTCTGAATTAACAGAAGTCAGCAGAACAGAATTTATGACACCATCAGCGTTCATATTTCTATATGAGAATCAGCTGTTCTTGACATTCAGAAACAGAACTGTGGCTGTTTGGAACTTCCGTGGGGAGCTTGTGACTTCTTTTGAAGATCATTTATTGTGGCATCCAGACTGCAACACTAACAACATATACATCACGAGTGATCAGGATCTTATAATATCTTATTGCAAAGCTGATTCTGATGAGTCTGAAACTGAAGGAAATGGTAACTTTCCAATTCACCTATTTAAATGCTATCTTTGACAGAGCTGTGACTATGTTTTGACATGACAGCAAGCATGCGAATCATATATTATAAATAAACTTGGACTGAAAAGTGTTCTCTGTTTGTATTATAATATCCTATTGCGAAGCTGATTTCGATGATTCTGAAACTACTGGAAATGATAAATTTTCGATTGACCTTTTTAAATCATCTTTGTTAGAGCTGTGGACGATATCTACAGTTTGATATGGTAGCAATAGCATTCTAAAATTTTAGATTGTTTCTGTCTGATCACATTCTGTTTTTTAATGCAGCAGCAGGTTCCATCAATATCAGCAACATTCTGACAGGAAAATGTCTTGCTAAAGTAAAGGCAATGAATGGTGCAATAGTAGATGATTGTCTTTGCAGTAGCATTAACAAAGCTGGTGGGTCTAGTAGCAAAAGATGCACATGTAACTCGAAGCAGCGAATCCAGGGTAGAAGGATCACAAGCTCTGTTTCAGAGGCCCTGGAAGACATCACTGCTCTTTTCTATGATGAAGAACGTAACGAGATCTATACTGGTAATAGGCTTGGCTTAGTCCATGTGTGGTCTAATTAGAGGGTGCTTGGTTTGGAAGTATGGGGTTTGATACCCGAAAAATTGGGAATCCTCCATATATGAAGGGTTTGGTTTAGAAAGACTTGCGCAGTTCTCCTTCTCATTTTCCCGTGTTAGTAAACTCAAACTCGTAATTTATTTCTGACTGCAAACCAAACACCGCCTAATTGCATGGTTATCTCCTTTGTTTCCCTTTTGGCTGGCTCGGTCGTACGTCCAGATGGATGAATTATCCATGGTCTGGCTGCATGAGGAGCAGTTAATGTACCGTTAATCCTTCTTTTGAATAGTCGTGTTGTTTTCTTGCCCTTGTAGTTTATCCATTGAATGTATTTTTATTATCTTTTGACTCATTTTGAGCCGCTGATTGTTAATTTTCTTGAGTTTTGAGAACACATACTTCTGTAAGATCTAGTGGTTGTGCAGGCTCTTAATTTAACAAGAAGCTGTATGGCATTTTCAATTTACAGTGTGATTAGCTCAGTGGTGGTTACTGCATTTGCTTGCTATTTCGGCTGTGTTTTTATATCAAATGGGCCGAGTAAACTTGTAGTAAATATGTTGTGCCCGCCTTTTTTATATACGTCTCCTATGCTACTTTAACTCCCAACCTCTAAGTTACTGGTGGGTCTATTGAGGTGTCGTATTTTCTAGAAGCCCTAGATGTTGGAGGAGGATTGCCAGCAAGAGACGTTGTAACGTGTGGTCGAACCTTATCCAATAAAGTAAGAAATGAAGACTTGTGTCATCTGGAGAGTTTGTCAACAAGAGTGTCCTAATGTGATGTATGTAATGTACTTGTGTAAGAGACCACGAGAAGCGGATGGCAAACTAAATAATGGAAGTTTCATTAGGGAACACAACACCATGAGACAAAAAGTATCCAACGTCCAGTTTTTGAAGTTTTCTTGAATTTGGTTGTAGTGTTTGTGGTTCTATCACTCCAGCCCACTGTGATACGAGATGCGAGTCGGTTTTGTTTCTTATACACCTAGCTTTCCAATGCAATTTGCCATACCGGTTCAAAGCTCGACTGGCTTACAAGGACGTAACCAAAAATCATAGTTTAGTAACACAGTCGCTTATAAATAGACCCAATCGGATGAGTCCTTATATGGGTATCCAGTAGAGCCAACCAACCCTGATTTTGCACCCTATTCATTAAAAGAAAAAGACCCCTTCGTGGAACGAACCAAATCAGAGTGCATGTAACAAACTGGGATAAAAACTGAACTATTTTCGTACATTTACCATAACTAAAACGGTACCCGCGTAATGCTTTAAAAACCTATTAAAATTAAAAAAAAACTAAAAGTTAATAAAAATATATCAAAATGGATATCAAATTAAAAAACACAAATTTTTTAAAAATATAGTGAAATTAGATTATAAAAATACTAAATAAATAAAAAGATTTTTTAATTTTAAAAAAATATCAAGCAACTCGAGCCGAGCTATCAAAAGCTTGAGCTTGAGCTTGAAATAGTTTCGAGCTATTTTTTAGGCTTGAGCTTGAACTTGAGCTTGATAAAAACTTAGCTTGATCGAGCCAAGCTCAAACTCGAACTCGAGTTATTTGATAAAAGCTTGGCTTAATTAGAGCCATAATCGTAACTGACTCATTAGTCATTAATCGTAACTGACTCATTAGTCATTACTAAAGATATACTATTAATGAAGATAAAGACACAAATATGACCAACATTAATCCTCGCAATGGTTAAAGGGAATGTTTTTATTTATAGAGATAAGTTTTTAAAAGGGAGGTGATTTGCACACTCTTTGATTTGATTGGGACACTCCAAAATATGGTGACTTGACATTTATACCCTTGTAAGAATGAATATGAGTAATAGTGATGTAAGGATATAAATGTCAAGTCATTATATTTTGGAGTGTCCCAATCAAAACAAGAGTGTGCAAATCACTTCCCTTTTTAAAAATAAGTGTATTTATTTTGGTATTAAAGATTGTGCTGATTATATTAAACTAGTTTTCTATGTTGATTAAATGAAAACTAACAGGGTATTTGCGCGATGTGGCGGTGGATAACTTGTGATTGACTAGTTTGAAAATAATGTTGATCAGGTTCGGTTCACTTATTTTTATAATTTTCAGACGAATCTCTCTAGATCGTTTTCGAACGAATTTTATTTGACATCTGAACCGGTGACCACTCTTGTTCCTGCTTGAATCTATGGTCCTTTTAAAAATTAGTATAAATTAGCATATAATTTTATAAACTTTGTGTCTTGTGTGGGAATCGGGTCGGGTTTGGGTCAATCGGGTCGGTTCCAATTCGGGTCAAAGCTGAAAATAAGTTACCCAAACTTGACACGATTTGAAATAGGGTTACAAGAGTTCGTGTCTATTCGTGTCGGGTCTACTCGGGTCGGTCAATTCAGGTCAACGAAGTTGGGTAAAACAAAAACTTATTTTTAGCCTTTCTAAATATAAATTATATATGATTAAAAAAAATTCTTACTCTGATCAATTGGGTTGACCCAAACCCGAGATACACAAAAATAAATTGCCCGATACCGACCATTTTTTAATTCGGGTTAGTTAGGTTGACCCGATTAACCAGAAGAATTTATACCCGAGTAACCCGACCCGAATATACTCGGGCTGGGTCGGCTTTTTTACACCCTATTTGTGTTTGTTATTAGTTTACATAATGTGCATAATTACATGTACTTCTCATTTTATGGGTGTGTTTAAAAAAATAGTATTATTAGTTGTTAATGTATTAAAATGTGTTTTAAATATAATATTAAAAAGTGTGTGTTTTACATTAGTTAATTGTACATATAATATAAATATGTGTCTTTTTAAATAATAAAAGTGTGTAGTTTCAATTTTGAATGTGTATTCTGTTAATATATTAAAAAAAAATGTTTTCTATGAAAAATGAAGTTTAAAATTTTTAATGCTTAAAAGAGTTTTTATGCTTTCTTATACTTGTAAAATATGTAGTTATAATTAGATATTCATATAATGAGGTGTTTTAAATATGAGTATTAATTATCTTTCTATGTTTAATGTTTTAGTCATGTTTGTACGCATTGTACATTATGCACATATATTTGTAAGTATGGTATTTTAATTGTGAGGTTTTAATTACATTTATGTTATTGTAATTATTATACTACTAATTACATTTGTAAGATGTTTTATGTACTATGTGCTGTTTTGGTTGTAAAATAAGGTGAGAGGGTGTTTTAATTATAAAATTTAATGTAATTAATTCTAAGTTTTAATGTAACATATTATAAGTTTTCTAATATGCATGCTTGTCTTGGTTGTATAAATAGTATTATATATTATAAGTTGAAATTTTAACTATTCTAAAAATAAAAGTGTTAATTTGCTTTATAAGGAAGTTAGATAGAATAAATAATTTATTTTCATTGCTAGAATAAATACATTAATTCTTAGAAACTTATCTTGATAGATAAAAACGTTCCCATTAACCATTGCAAGGATTAATGTTCGTCATATTTGTATATTTATCTTTATTAATATTTTTGAAAGGATTTATCTTTATTAATATATAATATATGTGTGTTATGGTTTAGAATATAAAAAGTAAGAGAACGTTACTTTAGATACTATATTTTTCTTGAATGTAAAGGGATACGTTTTTATCATCATTTTCATCTCATCTTAAAAAAAAGATTAAAAATAATAATTATTATGTATAATTTAAATATTTTCTAAAACGTTGAGTGTTAAAAGAATAAGAATATATCATCGTGATGGATATTTAGTTATCTTTCTACATATATGCATTATGATATACTTTTGAAGATTTTTTTTTCTCATTGTTGAAACTTGCAATAATAATAGTGTTTTATCATATATAATACTAGTGTTAAATCAGAAATCATTGTTAAATCATACATGATATTTGTTTTGATCCATATATTAATGTTAAATCACATATGATACTAGTGTTATATCATATATGATAAATTATATCATATATAATAATAGCGTTACATCATATAATTTTCTCTCTTATCGTTGGATATGATTAGGACACTAGCCATTTAGTCGGAATTATATATTTTTCAATAACACCCATCAACATGCTCATTAATTAGCATACTTGTTCACTAGTGACACTTGTTGATTAGTACTTGTAAGCAAGATAAAAACACTATGACCATAGGAATCAATAGAAAAGTCAAATCTTTTATGATACATTCAGATCCGGCTCGGTTATAGATAGAGTGAATAATCTGCCATTTCTTAGAATCTCTCTTCTGATTCAAAATCGTGGTGTAACGCGTATCCTCCCTTGTTCCGGTCATGTAATAGATGAAACAAATCAAAAAATGCATTTTTGTTAAAGAATGAAATCTTGTCGGAACTGTCCATATCCGGTTCATCTTTCGGAACCATATCACACCCTGATGAACTAGGATGAATTGAGACGATATTTTGTAAATACGGAATTATCTTGAATAGATTAACCATTTCTTTATTTTCCAATCGCGTGAGAAAATAAAGATCTTGTTGTTTCTTCAACAATTTCTGATCTCTAGTGGACCTCTCAGTAGGATTCGAACCCAAATATGAACACAATCAACCTCCTCAAATACAATATAGAAAAATCTGATATAATATAACTAATCCTCAAATTAGTGCTAGTAATACAAACACAAGATTGTCTTAATTAGGTTGATCCAACCACCTCACTACATGAATTACTTAAACACTCAGAATGATCAATAAAGATTTATCAAGAACACAAGTTATCTAGGAAGATAACTTGATAATACTACAACAAGACTAATAATATGATTGTAGGTGTGAGATAAAAACAAGATGGGTAAACAATGATAATTAAACACTAAGAGCAAAAGCTCAACTTATATACTCAATCTGGTTTCATCTTTAGTCCTTGTACTTTTCAAGTTAGCAAGTCGAGCCCCTCTCTTTTTAACTTTCCTTTTTGACAACTTTTGTCCTCCACATTTAGTTTGACTACTTTTAGTCCCAAGCTTCCAACACCCTCCTTCAAACCTAATGCGTGGGAACTCCTAATACCAACATAACTAGAGAACTTACCTGCAAACATATCAAACAAACCCAACTTTCCACACAAAAATGTGACACCCCCAAATCGATCAAATGCAACGGAAATAATATTAGGGTGTCACGTAGGTGGATCAATAGCAGATAGTACATAGAGCATCAGATAAAAGATTATCAAACATTTATTACATGAACTGTAGTGCGAATTGTTATTTAAAATGGTTTCAGCATAAATAAAAGATTATTTGTGAATCCCCAGTTATAAAATCCCCAGATGAGTGCTAGAATGCTGCCTATCCTGATGCAGGTGTCCATGCACATAATAAATACCTGCTTCAATTACCTGAGAAAAACATGCTTTGAGAGTCAACATAAAGTTGGTGAATTCACAGGTTTAATAAATAAGTTTGGATAATAAAACATTCACTAAAGTAGTGTTGCACATAGCATCAATACTTAAAGGTAACTACATTTCCTATTGCCCGAAACTGACACTTAACAAATTAAGCCCTCAGCAAATGAGGACCCTTCGCATTAATAATAATGCACCCATTATTCCGTTCCGACATGATAAACACTTGTTGTCCCGGCCAAGGCACAACGAACGCTACTCACCCAGATGAGGATGGTCAATCCCAAATAGATCTATTTATAACATTCAGGTAATTCAACAATTTAATAGTTTCAGTGCACGGGTCATGAGGAATTCTACAATAGGAAAATGTAATCAAGGGTTGATACAGTTCAGTTTACATACATAAAATAAGTTGTATGATTTCTTTCCCAATAAAGGATTTAAAAGTTTGTCAATATATAATGTGGGGCCATGAACTCACCTCAGTAATATAATAATAAGTCATAAGAAATCCAATGTGTTGCCCACGACACAATCAACAACCTAAATGAGTATACAGTCTCAGTAAATGCATAAAATAATGCATACAAGTCTCTGAACAAATCTGTGCATGATTATACTGGTTTTAAGCATTTTATTATGATTCATGTAATTTAATTTATCGTTGTACAAGTAATAGAGTATTTATTTTTAAGTGCGTAATAATTAATATCGTTCAAGTAATTAATTCGTTTAATTAATATTTCCGTACTTGTACCGTTATAAAGTGGTTTAAATATTTATATAAAGAAAGTTTTATATATATTTAAAATGTAGAAAGATAATAATACATATAATTAATATATTTACCTTTATAAATTAATTGTATTCAATTTGTATACAACTTATCTGTACTACTTTATAAAACATTTACACCATTTCTAAATATAGAAGTCTTAAAAAAATTTAAGTCTCTTACATTCCTTTAATTAGAAAGATTTTTTTTAGCTATAAATTAAAAGAATCTCTAAAAAATAAAATGCCTTAATGCATGAAAAACGTATGAAGAATAGTATTTAATACTTATAAAAAAGTTTCCTTGTATAAAAAAATTGAATTAATATTAGCAATTATTTTTACAATAAAAGAAAAAAACGCAATATATTTATTATGGTCAAGAAAAAACGTATACATTGAATGACAAAAATTATTTTTTCAAAGTTGTAACCACTAATTAAATAAGAACTTGTAACAGTCCATTGACTATCAAAAATTAAATAAGAACTTGTCTACCCAATACTGCGTATATATAAAATCTCGATTACCATAAACAACATACATTTACAAATAAAACACACACATAAATTCATGAAATCTCAAATCAACCAGCTCCTCCGCTGCTACCTCATCAATCGCCACCACTTCTTCCTCTATCAACACAATCTGCCATAACAACCACTTATTTTGATGATTTCTTCCATGTGTTGTTTTGGGAGTAGAATATGTTGTTTTGGTGATAGATCTGGTGGTTTCGGTTGGTGGTTTTGACTGCTCTTTAACAAGCAACAAAGAAATCAAAATAACATCATCCTCATACGTGATCTTAAAGCCTAAAGAGTTAGATCAAAATGTGGTCATGTGTTTTATTTATGTACGTATTGGTTCTTTGTTGTCTTCTACGACTTGGTTATGGATTAAAGGCAAAAAGGCATTTGGTTGATGTGTTTATTTGAAGAGTGTACGATGAAGTGGTAGACGTGTCTAATGTGGAGAGTTTTTGTGTAACACTGGGAAAGTATTTGGGAGGCAAGAGAAATAAGAGAGGCGTGTGGTAAGATTGGTTTGTAAAAAACAATTAGGGTAGAAAGTATATTATGTTGGGAATTATTTGTTAAGTGTCAAATACCATTAGTATATTTTAAGTATTGTCAGTGTTATGTAAGTACCGTTAGCCTTAACGCGATACATAGTAAGTACTGCTACTTATAAAGTAAGTACTGCTATGATGATTAGGACGAATATATCTTTGTATAAGATATATCATAGTTATAGTTAGAGTATATCTTATGTGATATACTTAAATAGTTAGAATATTGATAATATATCGTCTGTGATATAGTTATCTTTATAGAATATTCTAAGGTTTCTAGGGTTCCTTACTCTATAAAAGGAACATAGGTACAATGTCTTTCATGTATCTCATTCAAGTCGATTAATAAGAGAATCGAATAGTTAAAAGTAATTCTGTTCTTCTGTGTTTTATAAGTTAGATTCCGCATAACTTATTTAGTATTAGTAAGAATGCTCAAAGTGTTTTAGTTTGATTACAAACTACTATACTAATTCTTAACAGAATATAGATCCAACCAAAGGGATCAACAAGTGATATCAGAGCTTGTTGAGAAACTCTGAAAAAGAAGAACACAACCCCAAACACTCCACACATACCAAAACTCAATGTCTCAACCAGATGGTGATGATGCTCACTTGGATGATGTTCAGAACCCTGATCTTATACCACAGGGACAACCACAAGTTGTGCATCCTGCACCAGTACAAGGTGTTCAAGCCGTGAATACTGTAGCTACCTCTACAACAACACCTTATCATACTTTATCTACTGTTAAACTCCCAGTTCTCAAAGGTGACAATTATGAGACATGGGCTATGCAGATGGAACATTACTTGAATCACACAGATCACACTGTGTGGCAAGTTATCAAGAATGGGAACACACTAAAGAAGCTACACTGGTTGCCAGACGGTACATGCTATGCTCTACTTGTTGCAACTGCTGAGGAGGTACAAGCAGAGATTAGAGAAGAAAAGCCAGAATTGCTTTGGCTATGGCTCTTTCTGAAGACATTCTACCAAGCTTTCATCATTATAAGGATGCTAAAGCTATGTGGGATGCTATAAAACTTAGATTTGGGGGCAATGACAAATCTAAGAAGATAAAGAAGATTGTTCTTAAGCAAGAATTTGATAACTTCTCAATTACCAGTATAGAGGGGATACATGGTGGCTATGGAAGGTTCAGTAAGTTGCTTATTCAGTTGGCAGTTTATGGACAAGTAATTCCTAATGAAGAAGCTAATTTAAAATTCTTAAGAAGTGTTCCACCAGAGTGGAAAGCAATGGCTATGCACTTCATCACAAGAGATGATCTAGAAACAATTCCTTTTGATCATCTCTACAACAATCTTAGAGCATATGAGATGGATGTAAAAGGCACTGAAGTAAAGACAACAACTTACTTTCATAATACCGCTAGTGGATCTAGCAGCGGTACATACTTCACAAATACCGCTGGAGGACTTACAAGCAGTACTTACCCACAAAGTATTGAAGGCAGTCCTATAGTCTCTCAAAATCCACATGGAAGGTCTTCACCATTGTTTAGTGAAAATGATGCCTTCTCATTCTTCGCTGGACAAGACAACAGGTCAAGATTAACACTCAATGACTTGTTCCAAATGGATGATGTTGATGTTGAAGAAATGGATCTTAAATGGCAAGCTGCTATGGTGTCAGTAAGATCTAATAGGTTCTTCAAGAAGACTGGAAGAAAAATGACTGTTGATCCTAATGAGCCATTAGGATATGACAAGTCTAAAGTTGAATGCTATAACTGTAGAAGGAATGGACACTTTGCAAGAGAATGATATAGAGACAAAGCTGAGAATAGCAATCAGAAGTCCAAGCACGGCTATAGAACAAGTCCAAGAATAACTGAAAGCTTTCCAAAAGGAAAAAACAGGAGTCCTAAAGGAACCAAAGCATTGGTTACTGTAGATGGAGTGGTGAACTGGGCAGAAGATGAAGAAGAAAAAGAGCTTGGTTTAATGACTCTCTCACATGAAGATACTGAGGTACATCCTTGTTCTAAAGACTGTGTTCTTAAATATAATAGCCTAAAAGTAGAACTAGAGGAACAATATCAAAAGGTTAACACATGCACTGTAGAATTAAATGCTTTTAAATAGGGTGTTGTTAAATTAGAAGAAAATATAGTTTTGTATAAAAAGGCTCAACAAAACTATGAAGAGAAAATAAGGTTTTTGACTCTTCAAATGAGGAAAAAATATATGGAAATAAAAGCTTTTGAAAGGCAACTGTTAAAAATATTAACAAAAATTGAAGCTTTAAAAGCTAGTCTTTGTAATGAAAGGGAAGTGATTAATCATTGGAAAAAATCCTCTAAAGGATTGGGAAAATTGATTAATTCACAAATGGGGTATTATTATAAATCAGGCCTAGGATATATTGAGGACCAACCTGGGATAACTTTAACTGACAAGGACTTATCAAAAGGGATTTTTGATAATTCTAGTGAGGTAGATGATACACATGAAAATGATAGATATGCTGAAGGAATGAAGGCAGTTCCTCCACCACTATCAGGAATTTTCATGCCCCCTAGTAATGATACAAGTATAGAGTTAGAAGAACCAAAGGTTAAAAATACCTTAAACTCTAGTACTTTGTCCCAAGAAAAGACTGCTGTGACCAAAAATATTGTTTATCCACCTTTAATGAACAACTTTGTTTCTGAGGAATCTAAGACTAGTTCTGCTCCCAAGCAGGTAAAAACTCCTAGCAAGATATTGAAAAACAATGTAAAACATAATAAAGCCAAAAGGGGTGGGCTAGGTTTTGAGAAAGTAAAGTCAAAACAACCTTTTGGGTCTTCTTTAAGAAGAAAAGGATGTTATGTTTGTGGTAGTCTAAGTCATTTTATCAAAGATTGTACATTACATGAAGATAAAATTGTGAAACAAAAGGCTACACAAAGGGTCATGAAAAACAGTAATGGGAAAAATGCACAGCTTTATAGGAATCAGAAACTTAAAAATGACAAACCTAAGTTTGATCACACAAAGGTAGTTAAACAGATTAAAAATAACTCCACCAAAAGTTTTGTTCCTAGGGCAGTACTTATGAAACAAGGTCTAGTACCTTTAAAGTCTGGTAAACCAAGTACCGGCAAGTCTAGACCTGCAAGTACTGCTAGACCAAACTTAAGTACTGTTGGTTTAAAGTCTGTAAAACCAAAGTTCTCTAAGACTTCTAAGAAAGCTTTTGAAAAATTTAAAACACCTATAAGTAAGGATAAAAACAAACCAGTGCAAATGTGGGTTCCTAAAAGAGATAAATCATGTGTTAAAGCAAGTACCGCTAAAGCAGTACTTAAGGCAAAGAAGTCTGAGCACATAGAGTCACCCTATGACTTTGACTACATAAATGAAACCATGAAATATATGAGCAAAAGTAGCATTACTAGGAATGCTTCAGTACAAACTCTTAAATGTGTAGGTCCCACAAGATCCAAGCCAAATGTGACTTGGGTCCCTGTTAAAAACTAATGAGTTTTATTTGTGTGCAGGGGCATCTAATTGATGAATTAAAAGATAAAGGTATAGTAGATAGTGGATGCTCAAGACACATGACAGGAAACAAAGATTTTTTTGCTGAATTTGAAGAATTCAGAGGAGGTCCAGTAGCCTTTGGGGGTAGCAAAGGTAGAATCACTAGAAAAGGGAAAATCAACACAGGAAAGTTGGAATTTGAAGATTTGTTCTTTGTAAAAGAATTGAATGAGTTCAATCTTTTTTCTGTATCACAAATGTGTGATAAGAAGAACAAGGTGCTGTTCACAGACAAAGACTGTTTGGTGATGTCTAAAGACTTTGAGATGCCTAAGGAATCTCAAACACTGCTTAAAGTACCCAGGCAAGAAAATATGTACACCTTTAATCTTCATACTATTACTCCAACAGGTGGTATTACATGTTTTCTAGCTAAGGCTTCTTTAGATGAGTCAAATTTGTGGCATAGAAGGTTAGGTCATGTGAATTTCAAGAATCTTAATAGATTGGTGAATAGGAATTTGGTTAGAGGTCTACCTAACAAATCTTTTCAAAATGATTTCTCATGTGCTGCCTGTCAAAAAGGTAAACAACATAGAGCCTCTTGTAAGACCAAGACTGTTAACACTGTGACAAAACCTTTGCAGCTTTTGCATATGGATTTGTTTGGTCCAGTTTCTATAAGAAGCATTAGTCATAAGACCTTTTGTCTAGTCATAACTGATGATTATAGTAGATTCAGTTGGGTTTTCTTTTTAGCTCTTAAAAGTGAAACAAATGAATTACTTAGGGATTTTATCACCTTAGTTGAAAAGCAGTTCACTAAACAGGTTTTAATCATTAGGACTGATAATGGGACAGAATTCAAGAATGCTGAATTTGATGAATTCTGTAGGTCTAAAGGAATTAAGAGACAATTTAGTAATCCTAGGACTCCACAACAAAATGGAGTAGCTGAAAGAAAGAATAGGACACTGATTGAGGCTGCTAGAACTATGCTGGCTGATTCACTTTTGCCAAATACCTTTTGGGCAGAAGCAATCAATACTGCATGTTATGTGTTAAATAGAGTCCTAGTAACCAAGCCTCAAAACAAAACACCTTATGAACTTTTGACTGATGTAAAGCCTAACATAAGTCATTTAAGACCTTTTGGGTGTCATGTGTCTATACTAAATACTCTTGATTATTTGGGAAAGTTTGATGGAAAGTCTGATCCAGGATATCTTGTAGGATATTCAGTGCAAAGTAAAGCATATAGGGTTTATAATTTGACAACTAGGAAGGTTGAATAAAATGCTCATGTTAATTTCTTAGAAAATAAACCCAATGTCCCAGGAATAGGTTATGCTTGGATGTTTGATTTAGATTATCTAACTAACTCCATGGATTACTATTCTTTGGAAAAGGATTGTCAAACTAACAATGCAGGTGAGGAGTCAAGTGCAACTAATGCAGGTACTCAAGAAGATGTTTCTTCATCAGATGATGATGTTCATATCTATGTGCCCAACATGCCTACTGTTACTCCCATGTCTGCCACTCCCAAGAAGCAAACCATGCCATCAAATGATGATCAAGCCTCCCAAGAGCTTCAGAGGCTTCAAGATCAAGAAAAGAATGCTACATCTTCTAATAAGCATTCAGGAGAAGAATCTTTTGAGCCACAACACTCAGCAGTACATACTACACCTAGCTGTACTTCATCTGCAAGTACTGCTAAGTCAAAGACTGCAAAATCTGTTGACTCACTAGAAGAGATTTTACAAGCTATGGACGATGAAGACTTATATGCTAGTCCAGCTGAAGGAATCTTCTCCAAAGCTTCCTATGATGAGCAGGGTGCAGTAACTGATTTCAACAATTTAGAAATAGAAATTCCAGTCAGTTCTATTCCCACTCATAAGGTCAACAACAACCATCCTACTACACAGATCATTGGAGATCCCATGCTGTACAAACCAGAAGACAACTTCAAACCAATATTGAAACTCATGCACTTGTGAGTTATGTCAAACAACAGCAGAGAACAAATCATAAAGATACTCAACATTGTTTGTTTGCCTATTTCTTATCTCAAGTAGAGCCCAAAAACATTACTCGGGCTCTTGATGAAGAAAGTTGGGTAGATGCCATCCAAGAAGAATTAACACAATTTGAGCTACAAAAAGTTTGGATTCTTGTGGATCTTCCCTCAGGTAAAAGAGTAATTGGTACTAGATGGGTCTTCAAGAACAAGAAGGATGAAAGAGGAGTTGTTGTGAGGAACAAGGCAAGACTTGTTGCTCAAGGCTATAGACAGGAAGAAGGGATAGACTATGATGAGGTTTTTGCACCAGTGGCAAGTATAGAAGCCATTAGGTTATTTTTGGCCTTTGCATCATATATGGGATTTATAGTCTATCAAATGGATGTGAAAAGTGCCTTTCTATATGGTACTATTTCAGAGGAGGTATATGTCTCACAACCTCTAGGTTTTGTAGATCCTAAATTCCCCAATAGAGTCTACAAGGTTATCAAAGCACTTTATGGTCTGCATCAAGCTTCAAGAGCCTGGTATGCAACCTTATCTAATTTTCTGCTAGAACATGGATATAGGAGAGGAACCATTGACAAAACTCTGTTCATCAAGAAGAATGCTAAGGACATCATTCTATTTCAAGTTTATGTTGATGACATCATTTTTGGTTCTACCAAGAAGACATGGTGTGAAGAGTTTGAAGCTTTGATGAAAAGAAGATTTCAAATGAGTTCTATGGGTGAACTAACTTTATTTTTGGGACCGCAAGTCAAACAAAGGAAAAATGGATTATTTATCATCCAAGATAAATATGTTGCTGAAATCTTGAAGAAATTTTCGTGTATGGATACAAGGAGTACAAGCACACCTTTTGAAGCCAAGAAGTCTTTATCAAAAGATGAACATGGAGAAGATGTTGACATTCATCTTTACAGATCAATGATTGGTTCATTGATGTATCTTACTGCTTCAAGGCCAGATATAATGTTTGCTATGTGTGCCTGTTCAAGGTTCTAAGTTCATCTAAAGGTGTCACATCTACATGCTGTGAAGAAGATTTTTAAATATCTTAAAAGTCAACCCAATTTAGGATTATGGTATCCTAGAGATTCCACCTTTGAATTGGAAGCTTACTCAGACAGTGATTATGCTGGAGCTAATCATGACAGGAAATCCACAACAGGAGGTTGTCAATTCCTAGACAGAAGACTCATATCATGGCAGTGTAAGAAGCAAACCATTGTTGCTACTTCTACAACTGAAGCTGAATATGTAGCTGCTGCTCATTGCTGTGGACAAGTACTTTAGATTCAAAATCAGTTGTTAGATTATGGGTTTAACTTCATGAACACCAAGATTTACATTGATAATGAAAGTACTATATGCATTGTCAAGAATCCAGTATTTCACTCCAAGACCAAGCATATTGAAATAAGACATCACTTTATAAGAGATGCTTATGACAAAAAGCTTATTCAAGTCTTGAAGATTCATACAGACAACAATGTAGCTGATTTGTTGACCAAGGCATTTGATGCAAAGAGATTCGAATTTGGTGACACACATTGGTATGCTCAACCAATAACATGCTGCATATGTTAAGGGGATGTAATAGCTGTATAAATTTTTATAATTTTTATTGTATAGTCTATGTTTTGTGTTTTTGATGTGATTGCAGGTTAATAGAAAAAGAATAAAAGAGGTTACATTGTTAGTGGAAAGCATGAACTGGTCAAATTTGTGAGGTATCGTTGTCACTCCAAGTACCGCTAGCACAAATGCAAGTACCGCTTTTGTTCCATGTACCGCTACATGTCCGTTGTACCGTTAAGGGTCTCTTTTGTAAATTTGGCGGTTTCTTCGCGCTTGGGTTTGTTATTTACTTAAATACTTACTCCAATTATACAATTGATTCACCTAATCTTTTATTTTTATCTCTTGATTCTATAACCTTCTCTCTAATTTTTCGATCATCAAAAATACTAATGGCTGCTTTACAAGTAATCTCTAAGCATAACTTGGTTGAGAATCTTGCTACGAATGATGACTCTCTCGGTTTCCATGAGATGCTTGGTTTCCTATCTTGAAGTCATATTCGCTTTGCACTCACTGTAAGTCCAGTTGTCTCTATTTCCATTGTTGAACAATTTTGGAATATTGATGTATTAGGTACTAGGTTTGATCAACCTTGCATTAAGGCTAGGGTGAATCATAGAAACATATATGTAACTGAGATATTGCTAAGAGCAAGTTTGATATTAAAGGATGAAAATGGACTTAGTATGCTTAATAATACAGAGATTCATGATGGCCTTGCAGCCATGGGCTATGGAGGTGGTAGGGAAAGTCTTACTTTCTTTAAAGCTTTATTTTCACCTCAATGGAAATTGCTTTTTCATGCTATTATTCACTGTTTAAGCTCTAAAAGTACATCTTTTGATCAAAAACCTGCTGCATTGGCATCAGCTGGTGTTTTTCTAGCAAATAACAGGGTTTTTAATTTTTCAAAATTAATTTTTGAAGGCATGACTAGGAATTTGGAAGGGACTAAAAAGTTTTTAATGTATCCTAGATTCATTCAGACTTTAGTTAGTGACCAAATACCTAACCTACTAGAGTTAACTGATACATGGGATGTTCCTACATTTACAAAGAGAACTTTCTCTTTCTTGACCAAACATGGCAATGCCTTTTCAGGAACAGTAACACCATTGTTTGCTCATATGTTAGCCCAACCTGCCAATCAAGAAGGCGAGGAACCTAGCAATGCTAGTGCTTCTCAGCAAACTACTTCTCACCAGAGTTCCCATTCCCTAGAAGATTCACAATCTTCTTCTCACAATGTTGGTGTTCCACCAAATACTGATGAGATGATCCACACACCTGCTGCTTCTATTGCTGCTAGTGGTTCACCACAAGCACAAGCACCAGAGGTAGTGGATGTTGCAAATTTAACTGCTTTGCGTACAAGTTTGTCCCAACAGGTACAGGTGTTGCAGAAAGAAAAGCTTGTTCAAGACAAGAAAATTGCTAAATTGGAAGCTAGCCTAATCAAGTTAAGGAACAAAGTGTCACCTTGGATGAGGAAACATAGATCTATTCAGAAGTCTACAATCAAGAAGCAAAGATTCAGGAAACACAAGAAAAGGCAACTGAATGCAACCAAACAGGGGAGGAATTATGAAGAACAACTACCTTCTTCTGATAATCAGACAAGGATCTCTGGAAATGACATCAATTTTGAATTGGATGAAGATGTCATTGGGACTAATGAAGATGGAACTGGTTTAGAGACTGGTGTGGATGGACCTTCAAACCTGGAGATTCAACAGGAAGAACCACAACCTACTCATGAGGAGCCACAAGTTGAAGAAATAATGGTAACTCAGCCAGCACCACCACCTCAATCACCACTTCAAACAAATTGGAGTGCTTTCTATGAGAAGTTGGAGGAAATTAACATTCAGTTTCCTATATATTCAACTCCATCACCACAAGGACAAGTATGATTTCAAAGGAAACAGACTTTGCAAGTACTATCTAGATCAAGAATGAGCAATGAATCAGACAAGACTGAAGAGGTGCAAGTTGAAATGATGACTTCTATGGAAGAAAGAGTATCTGGGGATACACAAGTGATTGAAGAAACAAGTGTGTCTAATACTGGTGAAATCAACATTGTTGAAGATCCAAGTACTACTAAGCCAACTAAGCCGACTGCAAGTACTACTGACATTGTTGAAGACCCAAGTACTGCTAAGCCAACTAAGCCGATTGCAAGTACCGCTGGTGATCATCCTTCACTAGAAAGTCAAACTCCTTTTGGAGAAGATGAGACTTTAGCCCAATTGCTGCTTGACTTAAGAAAGACGAATTTAGTTCAGAAGACTAAACAAGCAGAGGCAGAGAAAAAGACACAAAAAGAAGTTCTTGCCAAAAAGAATCAAATTCAAGGTAAGAAAGTTCAAGCTTCACACACTACTAAAGGTATAGTTATTCAACAGCAAGCTAATGAGGAAAGATCTACCAAGATGAAGAAGAAGCTACCTAAGATTGATCAAAGGATAAGGGGAAGAAGCAATTATTATCATAATCTAAAGATGAAAGTGATTCAGATGATGATATAAACAAAGTCATGTACAGATTTAATCAATTGGACCATGATGAGGAATTTGCTTAAATAATGCAAGCACAAATTCGTGAAAATGAATTACAGGAAGAACTTGCAGCAAAGCAGAATTTGTTAGAAGCTAAAAGAATACAGCAAGAATGGAACATACAAGAGTATGACAGGATTCAAGCTGAATTACATGCAAGTGAGCTTCTTGCAGACTCATTGATAGCTGAAGAGAGAGATGCATATAATGAAGAAGAGAAATCAAAATTGATTGATGATCTGGTAAGGGAGCAACAAAGATTCTTTACTGAAAAGAGAAGAAAAGAAAAGATTAAGCCTCCAACTACTATGCAGATTAGGAATCAAATGATGAATTTTCTTAAGAAAGTTAAGGGTTTTACTCATATTCAGCTGGTCAAGAAGAATTTTGAAGAAATCAAGACTTTGTATGAGCAAAATAAGAGAACTGAATTGAATTTTGTTGAGATTGGATCTAAAGTAGATAGAAAAGCTGTTGAAGAGTTTAAGAGACATCTGCAACAACAAAGGCAATTTGGTAGTACTCCTAGAATTGATCCAAGTACTGCTGAACCTACAAATACATCTCCACCTATCAAGACCACTTATGTGAGGAAGAATAGAAAGGAGAAGGTAAGTTCAAGGGAGGAAGATACTGCTCAAAGAATGAATACAGGAGTTGAAACTCAAGATATTGCTCAGACTGAAAATGTACAAGTAGTACATACACAGTCAACAGTACATACAACAGTACATACTGAGGAGACGGTACATACAAACTTAGAAGAGGGTTCAACAGAACTTGAGGGAATTTCCAAGGGTGTTAAAAGGAAAAGGTCAACAAAGACAAAGAAGAAAGCCAATAGGGCTAAATCAACAGCAGAAGATAGTGATGATGATGAGAGCTTGAAGAAGTACTTGAAGATTGTAAAATTTGAAGATCAATGTATTGATACAGAGATTTTTGGAAAGAGAACATCCATTGCTAAATGGATTTACTCTATGTCTGAAGGACTTGAAGCTCATGGAATACAGAGAACTGATGGCACAACAAGGATATTCAGACTTTTGGAGGATATTCTTCACATTCTTGACAGGCAAGATATTCAAGATCTTTCTAGGTTAGTTCAAGAAGCCAGTGCATGTAAAACTGAAGTATCACTATTATATCGAGAATTTCTCTTTATGTATGAGCCACACAATTGTGATCAAGAAAATGTTGAAAGAATTAGAGAATCAGGTTCCTAGTTACTAGAGATATTATAGGTCATGTGGATTGTATATTTTAGATGTAGATGATGTTACATACTATATGCTGCAAGAGAAAACTTACCCTTTCAAAAGAAAATTGTTGGAAAGGATGTTAGAACAACAATTGGAAGTTATAGAAGAATCTGCTGATGCTTTGGAGTTGATCAGAATGGTTAAACAACAAATCAAGGATTTGAAAGATGAGGAAGAAGCTGAGAAAGAGCCTTAAGTGTTTGACTTTCAGTCACACTTCACAAATGGTTCTCAGTTTACCATGTCTAACACACATAAGAACTGGCTAGTCCATAAGCAAACGGTTTGTGGTAAAGACTTATCAAATCCGTTGAAAGTTGATAGTTTGCTAAAAACTATATGGTTCTAACTCACCTTGTTTCGAGACAAAGAGTTGGCTAGTCCTAGACAAACGGTACTAGGTAAAGACTTCATCAAATCCGTTGATGGTTGACAATTTACCAAAAATTGTAAGGTTTACATTACACCTTATTCTTTATGAATAAAGTATTGGCTGTTCCAGAGTGTACGGCTAACTGGTAAAGAATTTATCAAATCCGTTGATAGCTGGTGATTTGCTAAAAATCATGAAGCCAATACAGATTGGTTTTTGTTGTTTACTGTTTTATTTCAGGTATGAAGATTGCAAGCAAAGAAGTATTTGAAAGATACTTAGAAGGTTTTTGTCTTATCAAATCAAGACTAAGGTTCATGATTCAGAGTTCAAAGATTAAACTCAAGAAGACAATAACTGATGCTGGAAAGATAAATGAATGTTTAGAAGACACAAGAAGATCATAGTTTGAAGACAAAGATGATACTCATGATGTTTGAAGATTATCTTATCAGAAGAAGATCTACATTTGAAGTGTTTGGCTACATTCAGTTGGATACAAATATAAATTACCAAGTTCAATCCAAGGATGAAGGAAAGACTGAAGACATGTATTTTAATACTTTTAATACAAGAGAAACAAGAAGACAACAAGTTATCATTCTTGTTTAGGGGAGGATTGTTGAGAATTATTTGTTAAGTGTCAAGTACCGTTAGTATATTTTAAGTACTGTTAGTGTTATGTAAGTCCGTTAGCATTAACGCGGTACATAGTAAGTACTGCTACTTATAAAGTAAGTACTGCTATGATGATTAGGACGAATATATCTTTGTATAAGATATGTCATAGTTATAGTTAGAGTATATCTTATGTGATATACTTAAATAGTTAGAATATTGATAATATATCGTCTGTGATATAGTTATCTTTATAGAATATTCTAAGGTTTCTAGGGTTCCTTACTCTATAAAAGGAACATAGGTACAATGTCTTTCATGTACCTCATTCAAGTCTATTAATAAGATAATCAAATAGTTAAAAGTAATTTTGTTCTTCTGTGCTTTATAAGTTAGATTCCGCATAACTTATTTAGTGTTAGTAAGAGTGCTCAAAGTGTTTTAGTTTGATTACAAACTACTATACTAATTCTTAACAGAATATAGATCCAACCAAAGGGATCAACATATTAGTACTATATCCTTTTAAGAATTCGACCTACAATATGGACCGGTTATCTCAACTTCAACATGGGGCGAAAATGATGCCAACTTGAAGATTGGTTTACTTCTTGAGTTAGGGCCACACACTAAAAAAACTACGGACTCAATGTAGTACTTTGATGAAATAATTTATTTGAAACTTGTTATATGGATAGTTTATTATTTTTTAGAATAGGGTTTTAAGGTTACAAGGTACAATTTTGAGGACGAATTGTATACATATTGTTAATTAATGATAAAAATTGTTATTTCGTGTAAATCATAATGACAAAAATGTAATTTATTCGATATATAATTATAAATTTTTGGTATTATGTACCATATTTAATCTATTTATGCCTCATTTTTGGTCGATTTCTATCCGTAGTCGAATTGACTGGATCTGACTTGGTTGATTAATTCCCTCCTACCTGATTAATCAGCCTCCTAGACAGATTAATCGACCGCCTAGAGCGATTTTTTTACAAAACCTAATATTGTCGATTAACGAAAATCCGGCGGTTAATCTCAATCAATGCGTAAACCGATTTTTGCAACATTAAAACAACGTATAAATACAAAATATTTACTCACCGTAGTATTTGGTCAAGGGTACCCGCCGCAGCATTGCGCGGCTATCCTGCTAGTATAAATAACGTTTATAAAATGTATTACATTTTATTTAATTTAATTTAAAATCACCGAAGTTTGTATAATTTGTTAATTTATATGTTTGGGAGAAATAACGATTTCTGTACTTATACATTTATTTAAGTTACACTTTTTAATATTAGGAATGTATATATATATATATATATATATATATATATATATATATATATATATATATATATATATATATATATATATATATATATATATATATATATATATATATATATATATATATATATATATATATATATATATATATATATATATATATATATATAATTAGGGTTTAGTTTAGGTTTAGGAAAATTACAATTTAGTCCCTCAAATATATATACTACCCCGCGGCAGTTTATATAAACACCCTAGGGCTCATTTTAGTTTCAACAATTGGCAAAACAAGTCCCTCAAGTTACACGTGTAACTAGGGATTGTATATGTTTCGTCTAATGCCACTTTTAGTCCTTGTAGTTTCGGTTTAGGGTTTAGGTATACACAAATTACAAAACAGCCCCCTAGGGCTTAGAAAACTTTTGGATTATAACCATTTTAGTCCCTAGGATTTAGATTAAGGTTTGTAACTTTACATATTTGGCGAAATTGGTCCCCAGGGCTCCTAGAAGTCTCGGCAAAAGGCAAAAGTGGTCCTTATGGTTTTATTAGGTGTACCCAAGGTTATTTAGCTTAGGATAAATTACAAAAACAGTCCATGCTTTGTTAAGTCACGATAGGGTATTTCCTAACCCCATACTCTCTGATTGTTACAATATAGGTCCTTATATTTTGTATCTTGTTTAAATGAGTTTCCAGAAGTTACATTTTAAACCCTTAGACTTTATTTAATTTACATTTTTATCCGAAAGTTTTATAATTCATCATTTAGATCCGAAACTTTAATAAATCACATTTTTGACACCAAAGTTTAATAATATATATTTTCAACTCATGAAAAGTTTTATTTAAGCATAAATGTCTTAAATGGGCTCATAAAGCATAAGTGGACCTAGTGGGCTCCTAGTTTTTATTGGGCTCAATTATTGGGCTTAATGGGCCTAAACTATCTTGTGTACTATTCTTTGGGCTTATAAGCCCACTAAGGCAAACTAGCTAAATGTGTTAAGGAGAAACCTAAACTTAGTGATTTCTAAGCTTTCTATAACAATTCTAAGTTATCCATTTACCCAAAAACCATACATGGCTCGCGACAATAATTATATATGCATGGGTTTTCATAATTTTTCTAGGTTAACATGTTTATAGGATCATGGTTACCATAGTTAGCTAGATTTTCATCACCTTAAATGTTATGCCAATTTGAGCCGTGACCTATAGTAGGTCTAGGTTTTCTAGATTTATGTTTATATTAAGTTTATACTAGGAGTTCATATGCATGTTCATGTGGATGAAGAATTGAAGTATTTAAGAAAGATATAGACTTACATGGTACTTACTTGTTTCTTGTAGGATGATGGTAGAAATGGAAATGCTAGAGCCTTGAGATTACTAAGAGTGTGAAATGAGAATTCCTAGCCAATGAGTATGTATGCCATGATTTCCTTCCCTTTTAATGCTAGCTTGACCTAATTTAATGATATGAGAGATGAATGTGTAAGTGTTTGATGATGATTGAGGAGTAACTGAAGTGTGAGTTTAATGATTTAGTGAAGACTTGCCCATTATAGTATTCTAGCTGTGGGTTTTGACAAGGAGGAAGTAGTTTTGGTTTTGCAATTGGTATGAGTATGATGTATGTATGGTGAGAAGGAGTACACCCTAATAAATGGAAAAGATGTACACTTGACCTTGGGTGGTTTGTTATTCGGCTACAAAGGGTAAGTAGGAGGCAACAAATTACAATCTTTAATTACCAAATCCTAGTACTTAGATTAGATGATGGAATGTTTGAGGTTTGGTTTGGTTGGGGATCTCCTAGCCGTGTATTATATGTAGCATGTGAGGAAAAGAGTGTCTCAAAGCATCTAGTGACATAAGGAGTGAGTAGGTAGTATGTTTTCAAGTTAGGATGGATTTTAGGTAAGTGTATACTAGTATGTATACATAAATCGTGTGACAACATAGCTTCAAGAGGGAAATGTAACCTTTTTAATGTTTCTAATATATGTATGATAAATGTAATCTATTTAGTTTGGTCTAGTTTTAATAGAAAAGGTTTACATCTTCATTGGTGTAGTTTGTACATATTTAACAGGTATAGTGTGGCTAGGTGAAAGTTGAAGTAGTCAAAGGTGACTAAAAGTCCACACATATATCTATATAAACATGAACTGACAGTGTAATTAAATGAAAGACGAAAGTTTCATAAAATCAAGTGAAGTGGAATTACATAGATTTCATGCAAGATGAGTGCATAAGGTGACAAGTGTTGGGAATAAATCTATGTATATTTGTTACCCCTGCTTGTTGGTCATTTGTCCCCCTGCTAGAGTAAGTTCCCCCTGCCAAATAACAAAGGCAAGGGGATTGGTTCCCCTACTGAAGTCAAAGGCCCTGCCGCTAGAGATAAACTTGGAATAGATTTTTACGCGTTTCTGTTACTATTCCGAGATACTTTCCAAGTTTGTTAGTAGTAATCTTGTACGTGAGTCCTTATGCCTATAAAAGGACTCACTAGGTTATCATGCAAAGTGTGTATTTCTCTATTGTCTTTCATTTCATACTTTAAGGTTTTTGTAACCCTAATACCATTATTGGGTATTCGTATATCTTTGATATATTAAAGTTAAACGTTTGCTTTAATCATTTTGTTCTTGTGCTAAACACTATATTCCGCATCTTGTTTAGTTACTTTGCCTTGCAAAGTTTCTCTAGTGTTAGATTGAATTTATTCTTTCTATCACAACCCTTAAACAAGCTATTAAGGTTTAAGATCTGAGTTTGGGATCAACAAGTGGTATCAGAGCTTGTTGATAAACTTTGTCTAAACCAAGAACAAAACCCTCATTTCAACCATGTCTACAGACTCTTCCTCAAACAGCAACAACCACAATAACCTCAAATTACCCATGCTGGATCCTGAAAACTTTAAACTATGGGAATCCAGATTCCAACAATACCTCAAAATGGAACACTATGTTCTCTGGGAGATCATAGAGTTTGGTGATCAATTCAACAAAATGATGGCGGTTGAAGATGGCAAGGAAGAAGAGAAAGGTGAAAGTTCCAAAGGTGGTAAGGACAAGAAGAAATCTGCTGCTCTTTGTGATAAGGAAATACTGGCCAGAAGGCATGATGTCAGAGCTCACAGTTCATTGCTGTTGGCTCTACCTGATAGACATCAACTAAGATTCAGAAAGTACAAAACAGCTAAGGAACTATGGGAAGCCATAGGCACAACTTTTGGAGGAAATGAAGCCACAAAGAAGAAGAAGAAGAATCAAATGCTTGATGATTTTGCTTCTTTCAAAGCAATTGGTGATGAATTGGCGCTATTTACAATAGGCTTCAAGATATGGTGGCTCAGTTGGAGTTCTTTGATATTGAAGTGACAAGAGTGCAGGTGAATACCAGGTTCCTTAACAGCCTTCAGAAGGAATGGTTTGTCTACAAAGCAATTTGGCAGAATAAGGATGACTTAGATAACAAGAACATTGATGACATATACAATAACTTGAAAGTTTTTGAACCTGTTGTCAATGAGATGAAGTCAAAAGGAACAATTCCCACCAACTCAAGTGGATCTTCTGATTCCCCTGCTAACATGGCGTTCATATCTCAAAGCAGTAGAATCTCCAAAGGCAGTGGAATCGAAGTAGGCACTGCTACTTATTCCCTTGCTACTAGGTCTGGATCATCTTATGATGAAGAAAGGCCTGTAACATTCAGTCTTGACACTGCTTGTGCTTTTATAGCATCCCAAGGGCCACAAGGATCTACTGTGTTACACGAAGATCTGAGTCAAATCAGTAAGCAAGGACTAGAGGATATGGATATCAAGTGGAACATGGCTCTGCTTAGTATGAGAGCTAACAGGTTTTACAAGAAGTATGGGAAGAAGATCTCAATCAATCCCTCTGATGTGGCTGGGTTTGACAAAACAAAGGTTGAATGCTACAACTGTGGCAAAAAGGGTCATTTTGCTAGGGAATGTAGAGGACTTAAGACTGGGAACAGCTATAGGAAGGAAACCAGAGATGATGATTCTGGTGCTAAAGCTATGGTAGCGATGCAGGGGATAGATGGAGCAGGTGGATGGGATTGGAGTGCCATGACAGAGAATGTGGAAAGAAATCAAGCATTGGTTGCTGAGGAAAAAGAGGAACATTTTGCTCTTATGGCTATGTCAAGTTCCAGCTCAGATAATGAGGTATATGATGATTCATATTGCACTAAAGCTTGTAGGAAAAATACTGAGTCATTGAATGATCAAATAAGAAAGATAAAAGCTGATTATATCAATTGTGACACTGACCGTGATAATTAAAAATGTGCTTTAGAACAGTTAGAGTCCACCATAAGAGAGTTTAAACAAAGAGAAAGTGATTATAGAGATCACATTGTGATTCTAGAGAGAGATGCTAAGGAAAATAATGATCCCATTAAGGAAGCTTCCAAAGACTTAACTAAAGCATTTAAAATTGGTCAATCTCCTAGGGACAAAACAGGTTTTGGGATTAAAAATGAGCATGCTACCATACCACCACCTCCTGCCAATATTCATGCACCTTTTCCTAGAAAAGACTTGTCTTGGACTGGACTCTCTTGTTTTAAAAAACAGGATGATATTTAATTTGACTTGAGTGCTTACATACCTAATAGTCTTGAAACAGAAGAGCCACTAGTGAAAACTAGTTTTGTTAGGGACTTTGAAAAGGAACAGATTGCTTTAAAACAATAGAAAATTGATAACCCTGTTCTATTTTCAAGAGAAGGACTTTTTGGTAGTGATTCTAGTTCTAAGAGTAGTTCACCCAAATCTAAAACTAGATCAAAGTCCTCTAAGTCCACTATTAAATATGCTGGTATGTATAGGTCTGTCAGAGGTAATCAAAGAAATTAGAATGACCAAAAGTCTCACCAATTAGGAGAAGACTTTGTGATAAATACAAAGCCCTGTTTCACATGTGGCAGTTTTGATCACACTTATCAAGAATGTCAGGCACCAATGGAAGTTGTGGCTGCAAATCCTTTAAAGGATATGCAACCTAAAGCCATTCTTCTAAATGCAGGGGAAAAATCCTTTTCCCCTGCCAAGTACGTTGCCCCTGCCTTGAGAAACAGGGTAACCGACAAATATGTTGTTCCTGCTCTAAGAAAGGCGAATGATGTTCATCCCAAGACCAGCACTTCCATGACCAACCCAACACCTCTTAATGCATATAGATATGTCCTTAGACCTTACCAACACATAAATAGAGGCTAAAACAAAAGATGGGTTCCCTATGCTAAGCATAGGGATTCCCCTGCTAAATTTGGGGTAACCCCTGCTAGCAAAGTTTTGCCCTCTAGGAACATGGGCAGATGGGGGAAAGCTGTGAAAGCCTCAACTCGTTGGGTTTGGGTACCCAAAAGGGGTGCTCAGTCTAATGGTGTATCTCTAGTTTTTGATAAGCTATCCTACATTGATACACGAGGTAGATCCAAGTCTGTAATGGCTTGGGTCCCCAAGAAAAACTAATTTGTTTTTCCTTTTGCAGGTGACAAAGAAGACAAGGGATGATAGAGCATATTGGGATATTGGATGCTCAAGAAGCATGACTGGACAAAAATCTTATCTGTCTAACTTTGTGCCCCTGCATCACAATGATGGTGTTTCTTTTGGAGATGGGCATGGAACAATAACAAGAAAAGGAACTATTGTCACCAATGGGATGAACTTTGATAATGTCTACTTGGTGAAAGAACTCAAGTACAATCTATTCAGTGTGTCACAGATGACTGATAACAAGAATTTTGTCTTGTTTACTGACACTGAATGTCTGGTGTTAGGAAAGGAGTTTGTCTTACCACCAGACACTCCTATTGTACTCAGAACACCAAGAAAAAAGAACATGTACACAATTGATCTCAAAGACATCTCTCTTCAAGACAATGAAACCTGTTTCATATCCAAAGCCTCAGTTGATGAGTGTAAGAAATGGCATAGAAGACTTGCTCATCTTAATTTTAAGAACATGAACAAACTGGTGAAATATAATCTGGTTCATGGTCTTCCTTCCAAGTCCTTTGTCAATGATCATACTTGTGCTGCTTGTCTGAAAGGGAAGCAACATAGAGCATCTTGCAAATCAAAAAACAAGTATGTCCACTACCAAGCCATTGGAACTACTGCATATGGATCTTTTTGGTCCTACTTCTGTGGCAAGCATAAAGAAGAAATGGTACTGCCTAGTGATTACTGATGATTTTTCAAGGTTCACATGGACATTCTTTCTGTTTGAAAAGAGTGACACAGCTGATGTACTAATTGGGTTCATCAATCAGATTGAACTATCAAAAAGCATGAAGGTAGTGACCATGAGATCATATAATGGTGGTGAATTCAGAAATCAGAAACTGGACACTTTCTGCATAAACAAAGGAATCAAGAGGGAATTCATCATTGCAAGAACACCTCAACAGAATGGAGTTGTAGAAAGAAGGAATAGGACACTCATTGAAGCAACAAGAACAATGCTGTCTGATTCCAAACTTCCAGTTATCTTTTGGGCTGAGGCTGTATCCACTGCTTGTTATGTCCAAAACATGGCCTTGGTGGTTAAGGCACACAACAAGACCCCTTATCAGCTGTTTAATGGAAGACCTCCTTTAATTGACTTCTTTAGACCATTTGGATGTCATGTGATCATCTTGAACACAATTGACAATCTAGGCAAGTTCAGTGAAAAGGGGGATGATGGATATTTTGTTGGTTATTCATTAAACAGCAAGGGATATAGGGTCTTCAACAAGAAGACAAGCAAAATAACAGAAAATCTTCATGTGGATTTTCTTGAAGACAAGCCTGAAGATGTTCAAATAGGTCCTGATTGGTTCTTTGATATTGAGGTTCTTTCAAAGTCTATGAATTATATACCTGTTGCATTGCAGAATACTAACATTTCAGGTACACAAGAACCAACTGGTGTTGAGAAGCCACCATTAAGGTACATGAATGTACCCTCACTGTTTCCCATTGAAGCTGCTTCAAACATAGGTGAAGAAAATGATATCTCTCAAGGGAAAGAACAGACAATCTCTTCCCCTGCTAAGTCACTTTCTGAAAGCAGTGGAATGGCTGAAAGCAGTGGAATCCAGGATTCCCCTGCTAGATCAATTGCTTCACCTGCTACAAAGGATCTAGCTGTTAATGACATCAATGATGAAGAAAGAGAATCCCCACTCATTTCCTCATCTACACCCATATCTGATGGTCCTCATATATCCAGCAGTGGAAGCAGAATAATTAAGAGTGGAGGTCCCAGTTACTCAGAGCTTCACTCAGCTCATCAGCACCCATCTCTAGGTCATGCTGTATCTTTTGGAAGCACTTTTGAGGAGTTCTTTCCCAATCAAGATAGCCCCATCAATTCTGATTTAGAAGAGGATGAAACAGAAGTAATCATGCAGCCTACCTACAGAATCAATAAGGATCACCCTATCTCTCAAATCATTGGTGATCCTGAAGCCCCTAGACATACAAGGTATATAGCAAAGGAGCATAACTTCATTGCTAACATCACCATGAAGTTTAACCATGACAACATGCAGTGTTGTCGGTTTACTGCATTTTTGTCACAAGAAGAGCCAAAGAAGATTTTTCAGGCTTTAAATGATCCAAGTTGGGTTGAAGCCATGCAAGAGGAACTCTTACAGTTTGACATTCAGGAGGTTTGGATTCTAGTAGATTGTCTAAAAAGGGCAAGGCCCATTGGGACAAAGTGGGTGCTCAGGAACAAAAAGGATGATAGGGGTATAGTTGTCAGGAACAAAGCAAGACTGGTAGCACAAGGATATACACAAGAAGAAGGCATTGACTATGAGGAAGTCTTTGCTCCAGTTGCCAGGATTGAAGCCATTAGATTATTCCTTGCTTATGCTTCATTTATGGACTTCACTATTTTCCAAATGGATGTAAAAAGTGCCTTTTTGTATGGCACCATTGATGAAGAGGTCTATGTTATGCAACCTCCAGGGTTTGAAGACCCAGAACATCCAGACAAGGTATACAAGGTGAAAAAGGCTATGTATGGACTTCACCAAGCTCCCAAGGCCTGGTATGGAACTCTTTCTAAATATCTATTGGATAATGGCTTCAATAGGGGAAGATTGATCAGACCCTGTTTATCAAGAAACAAAAGGGTGACCTACTGTTGGTACAAGTCTATGTTGATGATATCATCTTTGGGTCCACAAACTCTATGCTTAGCAAAGAGTTTGCCAAGTTGATGCAGGATAAATTCAAAATGAGTGCCATGGGAGAGCTAAACTTCTTTTTAGGGTTACAAGTTCAACAAAGGAAAGATGGGATATTCATCTCACAAGACAAATATGTGGCTGAGATTGTGAAGAAGTTTGGCATGTTTGAGGGAAAGAAGGTGTCTACACCAATGGACAAGGATCATCCATGGGGAAAAGATGGTCCTGGAAAACTTATAGATGTCAGGAATTACAGGTCTATGATTGGGTCTCTTATGTACCTCACAGCTTCAAGACATGACATCATGTTTGCAGTCTGCTTATGTGCAAGATACCAGGTGGCACCAACAGAGTGTCATTTATTTGCTGTAAAGAGATTTTTTAGGTATCTAAAGTGCCATCCAACCTTAGGACTTTGGTATCCCAAAGAGTCACCATTTGAGCTGATATCCTACTCAGATAGTGACTATGCTGGTGACAACAATGATAGGAAGTCTACAACAGGTGGATGCTAATTTTTGGGAAGCAGACTTATATCTTGGCAATGTAAGAAGAAGACTATTATGGCCACATCAACAACTGAAGCTGAGTATGTAGCAGCTGCTGCATGCTGTGGTCAAGTACTTTGGGTTCAGAATCAACTGCTTGATTATGGGTATAACTTTCTTAAAACCAAGATATTTATTGAAAACAACAGCACCAATTGCATTATCAAGAACCCTGTTTTTCATAGCAAGACTAAACATATTGAAATAAGACATCATTTTATCAGAGATTGTTTTGAAAAAGGACTAATTGTCCTTGAGAAAATTGATACAAAACTTAATGTTGCTGATCTTTTAACAAAAGCTTTTGAAGTGGGGAGGTTTCAGTACCTGGTTGCATGTATTAGAATGGTTTCTCCCTAAAAATTGATGTCTATTATGTCTTGTATATCCAGGGTTGCTTTATTGCTATTGTTGTATTAATGTTAGTCAATTTTTCCATCATTTTTCATTCCACTACTTTTGAACAAAGATCCCCCTGCTGGGGGTTCATTCCCCTGCTAAGAGAGTTTTTCTCTCTAAACCGGGTTTGTTCTTTTTAAAAGTGGTTATATGTGGTTTTAGACTAACAATGTAGAGATCCAAATGGTGCATAATACATTCATGGGTGAATCAGGTATATGCTCTATGTTTCAGGGGAGGTTAGGTCACACCTTTAGGACTGAGGGTATCCTTAGGATGCTCATATATGATTTTAGATCATATCTATTGGTGAGTAAGGGTTCAGGGTGATGAAGACTTGCTGCAAAGCTTGTCAGAATTCTGAAACCTTGAGGCACTGTAATGTGTACTTGTACTTCTATATCAAAACAGCTTGCTGTTTAGGTGTAGATGTGTGGTACACATTGCCAAGACTAAACTGACCATAGGTAAGGGAAAAGGTAGGGCTGGTGACTAGGGTATGCTTATTTTCTTGGGTTGACTAGGTGTAGGATGACTTATGTGTTAACTTTTTGTGCTTAGATCATTGCTGAATAGAGGACTCTTGAGTTTCTGTGTATCTACCTTGTGTATACAAGGATGTGCATTAGAGCAGAGCTAGTTAGCATTGGTCTCTTCATGATTAGTCTAATACCCCTAGGAAAGTTCCCCCTGCTTTCACCTTTTGCTTCCCCTACTTAAACAACATTCCCCTGTTTGACCGTTGACCGACAATACCGTTACCCTGTTCATAGCCGTTGGGCCTGCTTGCTAAAATTTTGGTTAGGGAATATTTTATTGTTTTCAAAAGATATTTAAGGCGCTTTCTTCGCTGATTGGTAATCTTTTCTTTATTATTTCAAATAAATTACTTTTTTTTATCAAGATTTATCTTTGATATTTTTGCAATTTGAAAATTTGGTCCAATCACAGCTCTTCAATTCGGCTATAAAAACTTAATTCCCTTCACCAGCAGGTCCATCTCTCTCCATCGACTAAATCCCACCTAACTCTCACCATTATAAACCTTCAAAACGTTTTCAACCTTTACCATGCCTCTCAAAATTGCTGCTAATCATAATCAAATTGCTTTATTACATGATGAACCAGCAGAGTTTGTTGATGCTGTGGCTTTTCTAAAATCCTCGTATTTTAGGGTGGCCCTTCTCATCAACCCTAGGATTTACACCTCACATATTCAACAGTTTTGGTCTAAATCCATGACCAAAACAGTGAATGGAGAGGTCACAATTCAAAGCACAGTAGATGGTCATCCCAAGGTGATTTCACTTGCCTCCATCAGAGACAAACTCCTTCTTGATGATGAGGATGGGATAACCAACCTACCTGAGGCTGACATCTTTGAGGGTCTTGTTAAATTGGGGTATACTCTTTCTGCTGACCAAAAATGTAAGTTTGCTAAAGGTCAGTTTGCCCCACATTGGAAATATTTGATTCATACAATTTTACAATGTTTGTCACCTAAAACCATTGCTTTCAAAAAATTTGGTAGTGAGATAGCTTCTTGCCTGATTTTCTTAGCAACAGGGAGGAAGTATTGTTTTTCTCAAATGATTTTCAAAGGAATGGTTAAAAATGTTTCAAGCAATTCAAAATTTTGTATGTACCCAAGGTTTATAGAACTTTTGCTGAATCTGAATGAACATGGTCCAATCACACACAAAAACTACTTTTCAGCAACCAAGCATACTACCAAACTGTTCACCACACTTCTTGCACCATCCCCACAATTTTCTGGCAGGTCTATTCCCCTCACTTCAATCATGATGAAACAAATCAGACAGGAAGAAGCCAAGACAAAAACAGACACACACAAACCTTCTGATTCACCTGCCAAGAAACTACCCCCTACCAGTACTCTACCCCATGCTGATCCACAACATGAAAGGAGATCTAAATCCAGGTTTTCCAGGTCTCCCTTGCCTGGTGAATCTTCACAAGTAGCAGAGAGGAGAGCCTCCAAGAGGTTGGAGCATACTGAGGGTTTGGCTGCCACTACTGTCTCATCCTCAAGGGGTGAGCAGGATAGTGACACCATCAGTAAGTCCTCTCCCTCACTCAATGATATCCAAAAAGGGAAGAAATCCCCTTCTAGGGTTAAGAGCAGCATGAAACCTATGACCATTTTGGAATTGACGAAAATGTGCATGAGCTTGAAAAAGCAGAATGCACAACTTGTACAAAATGTCAAAAAGCAAGGTCTGGTTATCAATAACTTGGAAACCAGACTTGCCACACTTGAGGGGAGGAGAAAGCCCAGGCTTATAATATCTACAGATGAGGATGCTTCCAAAGGGGAGGAAGTTCCTAATACAGAAGAGTCTACTCAGTATTATTCATATCCTGGTGGTTTACAAGGAAAGATAACAAGTGCTGAGAAAGGGACTGAGAAAGGAAGTGCTGATAAAGGAAGTGATAAGGGGAGTACAACTAAATAGATTGCTCAAACATTGCTAACTATGGGCAATCAAGAAGAAGCCCCTGCTTCAAAAGTTTCCCCTGCTATTGCTGATCCCACTGCTGTAAGCCATTCCCCTGCTAAGCCTATTACTCAAACTTTTGTTAGAAAGAATAGAAGGCAACCTGCTCAGAAGGGAATTACAATTAAAGAACCTGCACCTAAAGCCAAACCAGCACCAGCAGTAGATCCAAAAGACAAGGGAAAAAGGATCATGGTTGAACAGCCCAAGAGGAAATACAAGCATAGAACTCCTAAACAACAAAGGGCTCAAGAAGCACATGATGCACAGGTAGCTCTCAAGCTACAACAAGAAGAGATTGATATGCAGAATCAGAGAATGCAAAAGATGAGGCCCAAAGAAATGCTTAAGCAGGTTGAAATTATGCATAGGGAGTTGGGTGAAAGGGTGCCTCATGTTCAAGAGTTTCTAGATCAATGGGAAAAGGAGTTAATAAATGCTCCTTTGGAAGACAGGTATGAACTGATTTTCCTTGTTTACAAATATCAAACTGAATATCTGGAAAGGAGGGCAAATCAAATTCAGAGAGAGAAATATTTGAAGTCTGAGAAGGGGAGACTTGAACACTACAAAGTTTTGCTCAAGAGGCATAAGAAGTGGAAGGATGGTGATTTCACAGACATGAGTTTTGAGGCTATAGAAAGGGCAGTCAGACCAGTTTTAAGAGAATATGATGTGGAAGACTTCATGACTATAAACTCTCCTGAGGAAGCTGAGTATCTTAGGAGGCAAAGTGAAGTGTTACAGAAAGCTAAGGAATCCATAAAAAGAAAAGCTGAAGGAATAACTTTGGAAACTACATAAGCAGGTGCATCATCCCAAGCAGGTACATCATCACAAGCAGGGGTATCACATCAAGCAGGTGAAAGTTTTCCAGCAATTGAGAGATCTGTACTCAATGCACAAAGGGCAGCCAAAAGACTCAAGAGAATGGAGAAAGTTGGCATAGTTACTAAGGAGTCTCAACGTCCTTCAAATGAAGAAATTGATAAACAGCTAATTGTGCAGGAAAATGATGATATCTCACCTAGTGAGCTTGGGAAGAAGTTTGCTATAATAGAATATGCTGTTTATGAACATAAGGGGAGGACTTGGTGGAAGCTTACAAGAGCTGATAATACAGCACAGACATTTCTAAGTCTAGATGTCATGTTTCAAACCTTGGATAGTGAGGACTTAGAAGATCTGTGGAAGATTTTGAAAAAGACCTTTGCTGCAAAACCTCCTACCATGAATGGTGTGGAGAAGGATTGGGTGATCTGGGAGTACATGCATAGGATGTATGAGCATGAGTTATTTGATCCCATATTTGATGCAGTGAATAAAGGAAATTTGTTGTATTGGAAGTTGTTTACCAATTCTGGGGTCTATGAGATAGTAATGGAAGGAGTAAGTGTTTATTTGATCAACCATCGTTATTATCCCTTCACTCAGGAGACCTTGAAGAAATTAGCACAGGCTGACTTGATTGTAGATGCTAAAACACCTGTTGCTTATGATTTGGTAAGGATGATGTATAGTCAGATTTGGCCAGAAAGTTTGTAAGCACCCTCATCAACTAGTATTTATTCAGAAACTTGTCTTTAGGAGAAAGCACAAGTTTAGGGGAGGATTGTTGGGAATAAATCTATGTATATTTGTTACCCCTGCTAGTTGGTCATTTGTCCCCCTGCTAGATTAAGTTCCCCCTGTCAAATAACAAAGGCAGGGGGATTGGTTCCCCTGCTGAAGTCAAAGGCCCTGCCGCTAGAGATAAACTTGGAATAGATTTTTACGCGTTTCTGTTACTATTCCGAGATACTTTCCAAGTTTGTTAGTAGTAATCTTGTACGTGAGTCCTTATGCCTATAAAAGGACTAACTAGGTTATCATGCAAAGTGTGTCTTTCTCTATTGTCTTTCATTTCATACTTTAAGTTTTTTGTAACCCTAATACCATTATTGGGTATTCGTATATCTTTGATATATTAAAGTTCAACGGTTTGCTTTAATCATTTTTTTCTTGTTCTAAACACTATATTCCGCATCTTGTTTAGTTACTTTGCCTTGCAAAGTTTCTCTAGTGTTAGATTGAATTTATTCTTTCTATCACAACCCTTAAACAAGCTATTAAGGTTTAAGATCTGAGTTTGGGATCAACAACAAGGACAAAGAGGTAAAATCAGAGGTTTTACAAAAAACTTATGTTGACCAATACCTAACACTTAGTAACAAGTCTACAACTTGTAAATCATAGTGAAATAATACGAGTAGAAACTTTCTCTCTTACAAATGCACATCAATTTTAAAGTGATTAGACCTTTCATGAAACACAGGATTAGCTGCAATTGTATAGCTAAAGAGTTATCACAGAATATCTCAACAGGAAACATACAAGGTAACTTAATACCGTGTATCAAGTTAGCCAACCATATCACCTCATAAGTATCATAAGCCATACTTTTGTATTTAGCTTCACTGAAGCTTTTAGATATAGTAGCTTGTTTTTTACTTTCCATAATTTAATATACTTACCCAAAAACACACAAAACCTGATCACAAATTTTCTAGTCTTAGGACATTTTAGCCTAATCAACATCAGAAAATACCCTAAGACTAAGATCATAAGTATTATCAAACTGAATACCAAGACTAATTGATCATTTTAGATACCTTAAAATCTTAAGATAAGCGTTCATATGAGACTACAAAGGGTTATGCGTATGCTGACTCAAACAATGAACAATAAGCTAATGTCAGGTCTAATGTTAGTAAGATAAATTAACTTGCCAACAAGTTTCTGATAACTAGTAAAGTTAACAAGATACTCATCATCACTAGACTCCTCATAACACAAAAGAGAATTCTCAGGCAAAGAAATATCAACATGTCTAGCAGCCAACAAACCATACTCATGAATCAACTCCATACAATATTTCATTTGAGTCATACATAACTCCTTATCATTTCTTAACACTTTAATATCCAAATTTTTTTTGAGTTCACCCAAATCCTTAATAAGAAATTTAGTTTTTAATAACTTTTTAAAACTACCAATATTTTTATCATTATTACTAGTAATCATACTGTCATCTATATAGATAAGTAAAGCAACAAATACATCATCTTGATGTTTAACATATAAAGAGTAATCAAACTTGCTTTGCTCAAAGCTATGCTCAGCCAAAGCAGCAATAAGCTTGCCATTTTACTGCCTTAGGGCTTGCTTAAGATCATATAGAGATTTTTTCAATCTACAAACATTGGATTTACTGTTATAGCACTCAGGTAGAGTCATATACACATCCTCATTAAGATCGCCATATAAAAAATCATTATTCACAAACTGGTATAAATGACAATATTTAGCAACAACAATACTAATCAAACATTTAACAATAACCATTTTAATCACAGGACTAAAGGTCTCATCATAGTCAAAACCCTCCTTTTGACTAAACCCTCTAGCCACAAGTCTGGCCTTATAGCTTTCAACCTCCTCATATGACTTATACTTAATTTTCCACAACCATTTACTACTAACAGCTTTTCTACGAACAAGAAGATCACATTGAGTCCAATTATTTTTTTAAAGCTTCACTTTCATTATTCATAAAATCAACCCAGTTAGGATCAGACAAAGCCTCATCAAGACAAGTAGGTTCAACAGACTCATTCAAAGTAGTAGTAAAACACATATTAATATCACTCAACTTAGAATAATCAACATAATTCTAAATACCATACCTCACATTAGAATTAAGCACATAATCATTAACCTTAATAGGAAATATATTTTCTTTATTAGACCTTCTTATTTCAGGTGTCCGCACATCATCATTACTATGAGATGCACTAGAATGAACACTATGTTTATTTCCCTTAGATCAGTCTTGGTTATACTCATCAATATGGGTTGTAGAATGCCTTCCACTATGACTGAAACCTTAAGGGGAAGAATGTTGACCAATCTCAGAGTGTGGCATACTACCCTCCTCAATTGATGTACCTTTCCCATCATCAATTTTCAAAAAAACTACAAGTGACCAGCCTTATTTTTTCTCTCAACATCAACTGAATCACAAGTTTTTTGTTGAAAAAGTAAAATATTTTCATAAAACTTTGCATCCCTAGAATAAAAAACATTTCTAGTATTAATACAAGGATTTTGCTAGGGTTGTTCGTTCACGAATCTCCTCGAATTGATTAAGGTTTAAGTGCGACTCAGTTGTTCTTGGTAACGAAAGGAAAGTTGGATAACTATTCTACTTGAAAAGGTAAAAGCGAAGAAAAGCAAAAATAAACTAAAGACAATTAATAAAAGAGCAATGCAAATATTTAAATGAAAATTAAAGCGAAACAATAGATAAAATAAAAACTAAAAGACAAAATTAAATAAAGACTGAAAAATAAAATGCACGAAGTGATAAAAATAAGCTAAAAACAATCACCAGAAAACTGTCACTTTTCTGTAAAATAAAAAATATAAAAATTACAAAAACTGAAAATCACTCATTCGGAATAAATCCTTCATTCGGAATAAACATATTCATCCGGAATACAGTCCTTCATCCGGAATAGATGTTTCATCCGGATTAAATGTTCATCCAGAATAAAATCTTTCATCTGGAATAAATGTTCATCCAGAATAAAGCTTCATCTGGAATAAACCCTTCATGCGGAATAATCACTGATCCGGAATAGTCTGTTGATGCGGAATAAATTGCTTGATCCGGAATGTTGGTTCATTCGGAATAAATGAGTTGGTGCGGAATAATTAAAAAGGAAAACATTGGTTCGGAATAATAAAAAGAAAAGCTTCACTCGGAAAGTTTACTTCATCCGGAATAAAATTCTTCATCCGGAATAAATAAAAGAAAAGCTTGGTTCGGAATCTGGGGAGATAAAACAGTGCGAAGAACAGGGGAATAAGAACTAGGTACGAATTTAATCAAATCTAACCAAAATCAACCTAAAGATTAAACCAAAATAACCAATAAACATCAACTAACAATAATCAATCAAAACAAATCAACAAAACTAACAAATAAAGCCAAATCAATCAAAACCCATTTGATTCAAAACCATAAAAACTCAAGAACATACCATAATCAAAAGCAAAGATTAAAGAAGAAAGGTAGAAGAAGATTAATTAAAAGCTTGATTAAAAAGTAAATGATTCAACAATTAAAAACATGAAAATTAAATCTTACCTATTAAATCTTGAGAGAGAAAGCATAAATTTAAACTATTCCTAATCTATCCTAAAACTAACCAACCCTCTCCTAACAAATGAGGGTGGTATATATAGGAGAGGGGAGTGGTTGGTGGCTTCCTCCTTTCTTTCTTTTCTTCCGTCTCGTCTTTAATGTCTCGACTTTTGGCTCGGGATTTCTTTAAACTCGTCTTGAAATTTCTTCATAAATAAAACTTGAGTTCTTCGGCTTTATTAAACTTCCGTCTTTGGACTTTTTCTTCGATAAATCTTCAGAATAGGCCTTGGACTTCCGTTCTTTTTGCACTCTTGATCTTTCGACTTCGTCTTTTGTCTTTTCTTCAATAAAAGCCCGTGAAAACCCGTGCTTTCTTCCTTTTTCACAATTTGATCCTAAAACACAACAAAAACACAAATCACGCATAATTCCGACATTTACGACATAAAATACACGTTATGGTCTTGTTTTCATTATAATTAAGTGGTAAAAGGATGGGTGTTTTCACACCTATCAAATCCCCTACACTTGACCATTGCAATGTCCTCATGCAATGCATTAATTACAAAGCAAGATTACACTTTTCATCACAATCAATCCACATTGGCCTTTATTAAAGAGATAGAAAATTACAAAACAAGTAAAGAAATCAAAGATTTACCTTAGGGTTTTGGAATGTCATGAATGATTATCATCCTCAAGTTTCACATTCCCCATACCAAGCTTAAAAACGAGATCATTGTTATTATAAGTTAGCAAACTATCACAAACTCATGTGGCCCAATTATTCACTTAGACTCCCTTATTCCTAGGTGTATCTCTTATATTTTATTATTGTCTTGAATGATCACGAGGATGCATTGTTGACTTATTTCGATGGTTATTAAGGCTGAAAATAAAGTGGGATGATTTAATCAATAGTTAGCTAAAGGATAAAATCTTTTAAAACTGCTTCTCGGGACCTCATAAAGTTCATATCTTGGCATAACTCGCTTCGCGATTTGAGATCTTTCTCGGACCGATATTTGGCAGTGACTTCATACTTCAAATCTTTGAGAGACGTTCTTGAAATTATGGTCTTCTCTTCATAATAGGAATTTCTTCACTTGAAGTTTTGAGAGATTCTTCATATTTGGACCACGACTTCTTCATTTTTCTCCAATCTATATTTGGGATTTTGATATACAACGATCCGCCTCCTTTCAGGACTTGGATCTATTTATCCTCATACCTTGTTAGGGTCTTTTTGGATAGACTTCTCCATGATCTTTAGGGGAGTATTTGCTTTTCGTCGTGTGTCTCGATCCTTCATATTGATTCTTAATAAATGATTCTTCACATCACTTGGGATCTTTAGCAACAAAATGTAGCCCTCATGCCTTGTTAGGGCCTTTTCAGACTCGCCAATCTTCGCATCCCGCTTCAATAAGTTATGCCTTGGCTATGAACTCTAATTAATACCGAGCAACTTTTAAACGATCTTGGGCTAGAAGCTAAGTAACTTTTTAAATCATACAACCTTACTTATTGCAGATAAATTTATTAACAAGCGATGGGACAATAGGCTTATAATCAACTCAAATAACTTCACGAAAGAATACCAAACTTATAATTGACTCTATCATCTCTCGTTCTCCACAGTTTAAAATCTCAAAGAATGAGACTCGTGGATGCTTAGCCTATTAAATCAAAGTTTTGGGTTTTCGAGTCATCTATAGGATCTTGCAAATTCTTAGACTTATTCAAGTTTAGAATTCGCATTTTCAAGTTCCCTTGATAAACGAATCTCTAGGATCAATTATAGGAACTTGCGAAAAGTTCTTGTTCTTAACCCGTGAGAGTTAAGACTTTCGAGTTTTAAAGCTCCTTATATAAAAGCCTAGCAAAACTTGACTTAAACACGTTAAGGATACTAGCTAGAATAAACTTAGATAAGTAAAGTCGGGTTGAGTCAAAAGATTCACAACGTTTGAAAATTAAAACCACTTTATTAAAAATTTATTCTAGCAAAGAAAGAAAATAACTATAACAAAAGAAAAACTAATAGGCCAAAATAGATTAAAATTTTTGAAAAATGTCGAAAAATCAATTTTCCGGTTAAAATGAGGACAAATACAAGGAAAAGCCCACTTAACTTCGATAGAAGTCCCCCTACACTTGATATAAACATTGTCCTTAATGTTTAAGCATGTGGGAGTAAACTCCCCCACACTTAGGACATTGTGCATGTTGTTTAAATCTTGCTAAGGAAAGTACAACTAAAGTGATTCCTATTTTAATATTGAAAAATATAAAATAGTGAATCAAAAGAGTTTAGGATAGAACCGGGAAGACGGGAACACGGAATCACAGGTCATCAAAAGTCATCAAGAGTGTGTCTTTGAAGCTCTAATCCCTGCACATGATAAGAAAGAAAACAAGAAACACCAACGGGGCTCCCCTACACTTATGATGAAAACAGATAAAGATAGATAATCGGGTTGCCTCCCGAAGAGCGCTTGTTTATGTTAACCGAGTCACGAGCCTGACTCGTCCCCGAATTAAATGGTCCATGGGGAAGCCTCGAATGTAATACCGGGATCAAATACCTTGTCCTCGTTCCCGGAGGACATCAATGAAGGAGAGGCGGGAGGATAAGTCTTAAATGGGAGAAAAATGCGCTCAACATACGAGAAGTATGTTAGGTCATGATCCACGGGAGGTGGGGTGGGTAAAGTAAGCACATTGTCATCCCCCAAAGACAATGGATGTTGACCAATCGGCATAGCCGTAAAGTTAGCACTCATAGAATAGTCAATAGCACCTCCCGGGTCAAAGCACTCATCCTCGGCGATGGGTTCTAAAGGATTGGATGAAATGTGCTCAGGAGGGGGACTTGGGATAATATCTTCATGTAGCAAAGTATCAAAAAGAATATCCCCCTCCATGTCATCATCATCAATACCCGGAGGTATTGAGAGAACGTCGATTTCCTCCATAGCTGTATCACTGTTTTCAACGGGAGTAGTAGATGGAGGTAAAGACTCGGAAAGAGGAGGAGAATTCAATGCTTCAATTTGGGCAATAATAAGATGAACTTTCCGTAATTTGTCGCGAAGAATTACGTCTTCCACCTCATCTACAAGATCAAGTTCAGGGGTGAACTTCTCGTATGTCAGAGAGAATAAATCAACATCGTCCTCATCGCCCGGAGGAAATGGGGAGATATGAGAAATTTCAAAAGTGAAATTCTCATAGCATGGAGAAAAATCATCATCATCAAGAGGGACCTATTCCGTAAGCTCTACACAAGTCGGTACATCACAAACCTCCTCAAAGAATTTGTCGAGAGCAAAATCACTAACCTCACTCGATGTATCACAATCCTTAGAGGCATTGGGGATATTAAGAGAGGGGAGTGCAATTGCGCTAGGACATTGAGCAACAAGATCATTCCAAGAAATAGTATTCTCATCTTCATCATCATCATAATAGTATGGACGCACAAGAGGAGGGGTATAATCACTAAGATTAGATACTTGCTCTTGTTGCTGTCGCTTTTCCTCCTCCCATGCTTCGTTTAGCTGAACAACGGCTTCTTGAAGTTTCAAAATAATAGCGTGTGTTTCGTCATTCAAAGTAGTGAGTTGTTGGGCAATACGAATTCCCTGAGAGGATTGATGATTGAGGGTGGGATGTGGGGGTTCACAGTTATACATACCGAAATTATAGCACGTATGTGGCTCATAGTAAGTCATCGGTTGAGAAGAATTAGAACACGGATTTGGTTCATAATAATCCATCGGTGAAGAAAAATGAGGACACGGATTTGGTTCATAATAATTCATTTGCTGACAATAAGAAGTATCGTGAGGGCCCCCACAATTTTGGCAACATGGGTATGGAGAAAAATCCGATGCTTGTTGAGGATAGGGATTGTCATAGACGGGAGGGGGAAGAAATTAGTGTAAGAGGAGAAGTACGAATTTCTTGAACTGCAAAATGGACAAAATCCAAATTGTGTATTGTCGATATTAGAACCACACCTCGCACAAGTACACCATGGACATATTGGAAAACCAAGCCATGGTCTCCCACAAGACGAATCCATGAAGAATTATAAATAAGAGGGGTAGAGAAAAGAATTAAACACAATAGAGGATAAAGAGGAATATTTTTGGTCGCAAAACTTTGAAAAAGAAATGCTTTTTAAGATTTTTCAAATGTTTTTGGATTTTTGAAATTTTTTGACACGAACAATAACGTTCACGAGTGAATGGATCCCAAAAGCCCACGGTCTCTCACAAAAAACCGTTAATCTTCACGAAAAGAGCCGGCAGCGGCGCCATTTAATACAAGGATTTTGCTAGGGTTGTTCGTTCACGAATCTCCTCGAATTGATTAAGGTTTAAGTGCGACTCAGTTGTTCTTGGTAACGAAAGGAAAGTTGGATAACTATTCTACTTGAAAAGGTAAAAGCGAAGAAAAGTAAAAATAAACTAAAGACAATTAATAAAAGAGCAATGCAAATATTTAAATAAAAATTAAAGCGAAACAATAGATAAAATAAAAACTAAAAGACAAAATTAAATAAATACTGAAAAATAAAATGCACGAAGTGATAAAAATAAGCTAAAAACAATCACCAGAAAACTGTCACTTTTCTGTAAAATAAAAAATATAAAAATTACAAAAACTGAAAATCACTCATTCGGAATAAATCCTTCATTCGGAATAAACATATTCATCCGGAATACAGTCCTTCATCCGGAATAGATGTTTCATCCGGAATAAATGTTCATCCGGAATAAAATCTTTCATCCGGAATAAATGTTCATCCGGAATAAAGCTTCATCCGGAATAAACCCTTCATGCGGAATAATCACTGATCCGGAATAGTCTGTTGATGCGGAATAAATTGCTTGATCCGGAATGTTGGTTCATTCGGAATAAATGAGTTGGTGCGGAATAATTAAAAAGGAAAACGTTGGTTCGGAATAATAAAAAGAAAAGCTTCACTCGGAAAGTTTACTTCGTCCGAAATAAAATTCTTCATCCGGAATAAATAAAAGAAAAGCTTGGTTCGGAATCTGGGGAGATAAAATAGTGCGAAGAACAGGGGAATAAGAACTAGGTACGAATTTAATCAAATCTAACCAAAATCAACCTAAAGATTAAACCAAAATAACCAATAAACATCAACTAACAATAATCAATCAAAACAAATTAACAAAACTAACAAATAAAGCCAAATCAATCAAAACCCATTTGATTCAAAACCATAAAAACTCAAGAACATACCATAATCAAAAGCAAAGATTAAACAAGAAAGGTAGAAGAAGATAAATTAAAAGCTTGATTAAAAAGTAAATGATTCAACAATTAAAAACATGAAAATTAAATCTTACCTATTAAATCTTGAGAGAGAAAGCATAAATTTAAACTATTCCTAATCTAATCCTAAAACTAACCAACCCTCTCCTAACAAATGAGGGTGGTATATATAGGAGAGGGGAGTGGTTGGTGGCTTCCTCCTTTCTTTCTTTTCTTCCGTCTCGTCTTTAAAGTCTCGACTTTTGGCTCGGGATTTCTTTAAACTCGTCTTGAAATTTCTTCATAAATAAGACTTGAGTTCTTCGGCTTTATTAACTTCCGTCTTTGGACTTTTTCTTCGATAAATCTTCAGAATAGGCCTTGGACTTCCGTTCTTTTTGCACTCTTGATCTTTCGACTTCGTCTTTTGTCTTTTTCTTCAATAAAAGCCCGTGAAAACCCGTGCTTTCTTCCTTTTTCACAATTTGATCCTAAAACACATCAAAAACACAAACCATGCATAATTCCGACATTTACGACATAAAATACACGTTATGGTCTTGTTTTCATTATAATTAAGTGGTAAAAGGATGGGTGTTTTCATACCTATCAAGTATCCATACTTAATAATTTGTAAGCCTTTTTATTAGAAGAATATCTAATGAGGACATATTTTTTAGATCTAACAGACAACTTATCATGATTATTTAAGACAGTAGAAAAACACAAACAACCAAAAGACCTTAAATGGGAAAGATTAGGTTTTTTTCTATTGACCAACTCAAAAGGAGATTTCTCTTTAAGACAGATGATGACAACATGTTAATAAGATAAACAGTAGTAAGAACACAATTATACCAAAAACTAAGAGGAAGTCCCCTGAAACATAAGACTTCTTGCCACATTAAGTAAGTGTCTACTTCCTTTCACCAATCCCATTTTGCTGAGGTGTATGGGCACAAGAAGTTTGATGAATAATTCTTAAATCAGAAAACATACCACTCATTCTTTTATTAACAAATCCAGTTCCATTGCCAGATATAACAGTTTTAAGTTTAATGTTATACTGATTATGAACCATGTTTATATATGAAGAAAAATATTTAAAGACTTTATCTTTGGTTTTAACTAAATACACCCATACAACCTTGGAATAGTCATCAACAATGGTAAAAAAATACCTAAACCCTTCTCTAATGTGAACCCTGTAAAAACCCTACAAGTCTAGATAAACAAGTTCACTAAGAGACTAATACTTGTGATCAGACAAGGGAAAGGGTTCCCTAGTCTTCTTAGCCATTTGACAAACTTCATACACATAAACAAAGTTGTTATAAAAAAAATACTTAGATCATGTTTAAGCACAAGCAAGACTTGATCAACAGGATGACCAAGTCTTTTATGCCAAACCAATATAGAAGCATGAAAAGCTAAGATCACATTAGACATACCTATATTGTTACTTTTATTTATATCAAACAAGTATAGACCAACAAATTCACTACCAGTCACCAAGACAGTCCCACTTTTCAGGTCCTGAATATAACACTTTTTTCATCAAAACCAACTAACAATTTACTATAGGGATGAGTACGGTACCGGTACCATATCGAATTAGTGGTATTGATTTTTACCAAGCATAAACTAAGGGTACCGATATCGTACCGAACGGGATTCGAATATCGGTACCGGTACGGGTATCAGTACCGGGAAATCGTATTTTTCTCGTTTTTTGGGGAATTTTCCGATCTGTTACCGGTCCCGTACCGAATTAATGGTCCCAGTTTTTTCACCTTATTTTCTAGTCCCAGTACCGTACCGAACAGGATTCAGATACCGAGAATCGCTACGGTTCCGGTACAGTATCAGTTCGGTTTCGGGATTCGGTTCAAAATGCTCATCCCTAGTTTACTATCTCTAATAAATTTATTAACGGACAACAAACTCACATTACATCCAGGAACCACCAAAACATCATACAACATCAGAATATTAGTTAATCTCAAATTTCGAACATGACTAATAGTGGTCACAGTCCCATTAGGATGCCCAGCATTAATTATAAGATAAAAAATATTTACAACATTAACCATTCCAACAGTGGAAAAATTTAAGTGTTGATTAGCACTAGAATCAATAATCTAACCCATGGTTATAGTATGAACATTCAGACTAGAATTAACAAAGAAATATTTTTTTAAAAGTATATGAAACCAAACATTGTAGTTTAACGATGAAGCTCTACCTACCATATTGACATGAAAACTTCCAAAAGGTTTCTCATTGATCATACTAAGCAATGTTTGCAATGTTCATGTGTAAAACCAGATGACATACTAAAAGAAGACTAATTGTCATTAGTTTTAACATCCACATTAGCATTATAAGTTTACTTATTAAATACATTAGTTCTTTTAAACCCACGAGGAAACCCAACAATTTCATAACATCTATCAATAGTATGACCCATCTTCCCACAATTTTTACTATTCAAGTTAGGTTTAGGACCTTTATTGAAAAAGTTATTATTACCATTAGCATTAGCACCTCTGTTAAAACTATTCCCATTATTAAAGGTTTCTTGTTATTATTGAACCCAGACTTAACAATAAAAGAAGAAGCATTAAGCTTAGACTCAGTAACACCAGAATGCTCAGGAATCCCTCTATGGGATTCTTCTTTAGATATAATGGCATATGCATCTTTGATCTCAGGTAGAGGATCCGTAGTAAAAAATGCACTCCTAACAGGCTGATAACAGTCATCAAGGGCCATTAGGAATTGCATCAGCTTCATAAGTTGTTGATGCAAGACCAACTCAATATTAGCAGCACAAGTACAAGGAACATCACAAGAACATTTAGGCAACTTACTTAAAGCATCAAATTCTCTCCATAGAGAATTTAGCCTATGATAATAATCAACAACAGAAGTACCACCTTGTTTAACATTATTAATCTTTTGAATCAAATTAAAAATTACAAACCCATATACTTTAGCATAAGTGCTACTAAGTTCATTCCAGACAAAAGAAACATTATTTAAATGCACAAGACCCATATAAACATCTTCATAAACAGAGTTGATAATCGAAGTAAGAACGATAGCATTACATCTATCCCATTGAGTAGACAAAACATCACTAGTAGCATATGATTCCTTTAAAAAAGACCTATCAACCAAACTAAACTTATTCCAAGCTTGTAAAGCAAGTTTCATAGCACTTGACCAAATTCTATAATTCTCAGTACTAATCAACTTAAATGGAATAAGAGTAGTAGTAGTATTATCATTAGTCTGAACATGTAAAGGATGACCATCATCGAAACCATGAATTAAAATAGAAGAATTGCTACCACTAGGAGACACATTTACAAACAAAATAACAAATATACTAGATAAAATAGACACACAACCATGAACAAACAACACAAGAACAAACATAACAAATATAACAAAGACATAATTAACAAACATAAAACAAACAAGAAATCAAGAAAACAAAAGATTGAATCTCCAGCTTAACACCTATTAGTGGGACGAGCGGGCTTCCACACTTCTCATGGGAAGAGGATCAAGATGTTACCCATCGAGTTTGCAACGCTATCACCAGAGAAATCAATCAACAAAGATCAAAAGAAACTTATAGAGCTTGATATAGATATCGGAAACAACCACATGTGTTCTTGATTCAATTCAAGAAACACAAGAGGTCAACAAACGAGCCCAGAAACAATGAAATCAAAGAACCCCTAAAATTTACTATTAGGGTTTCAGAAACCCTAACTCACAAATCACCGAATCTTTCAAGAATCAAACAATTCCTAACACAACCGCTAAGAATCACCATTTCAAATCAGCGAATCACGCCAAGAAACCAAAAAACCGCAAATCTTGATCACACAAACCCTAGATTAAGAACACAATTTAGAGAACATGTTCTGATACCATGTAAGTAAGATAAAAAACACTATGAATCTTCACACAACCAACCTCTCTTAGTGAAATGAAGAATCTAATACAATACAACTAGTCCTCAAACGAGTGTTAGTAATACAAACACAAGATTGTCTCAACTTGGTTGATCCAACCACCTCACTATAGAAATCACTCAAACACTCAGAATGATCAATTAAGATTGATTAAGAACACAAGTTAGTAAGAGAGATAACTTGATAACACTAGAACAAGACTAATAATACGATTGTATACGTGAGATGAAAACAAGATGGCTAAACAATGCAAATCAAACCCTAAGAGCAAAACCTCAACTTATATACTCAATCTAGTTTCATCTTCAGTCCTTGTACTTTCCAAGTTAGCAAGTCGAGTCCCTCTCTTCTTAACTTTCCTTTTTTACAACTTTAGTCCTCCACATTTTTTTTGATTGCTTCTAGTCCCTGAGCTTCCAACGGTACTTACTGATGAGTTACTTCAAAATAGAAACATCCGCAAACTACTAAGAGTGAGGGTGTCGTGGTTGGTAAGATGGCGCCAAAGGTTTTGTCGCAAGCCAGATTTTGGCCCACCACACTACAACTTGCACCTTTCTCACCAACCAAAGTGAATGGTATTTTTTCTCCTTTTTTTTGAAAAGTTATAGCCATTTGAGGGGTACGTATAAGTATGACTAGGGGTGTAGTCGAGCTGAGCTGAGCCCGAGCACAAAAAGGCTCGGGCTTGGCTTGAAACATATAAGCTGGGCTCGAGCTCCGCTTAATAGCTTGTCGAGCTTTAACCTTTAAGGTTTAAGTTCGACTCGATTAGGATTCGAGCAAAGCTCGAGCTTAGATTGAAAAGCTCAAAGTTTTATATATGAAACAAATATATCACTAAGGTTTACACACCACCAAAAATTCTATGTTTTTAGTAAACTAAGAACAACTATCAATAAATTAGTCAATCTTTTATAGAGTTATCATTTATAATAAGGTTAATATTCAAATAAACGTTTATTTATATTAAAGCTCGATAAGAGATCGAGCCGAGCTATTAAAAGCTCGAGCTTAGATCATTATAAGTTTCAAGCCATGTTATTGGGCTTGAGCTCGATAAAAGCTTGGCTGAATCGAGTCGAGCTGGGACTCGAGCTCGAAATGCTTGATAAAAGCTCGACTCGTTTGCACCCATGCATAGGACCATTTTTTGTTTTTGCATTTAATCCCTTTTTTCAAAACTTAATCTTTTAAAAATTATATAAATACTACCTCTTTTCACCAAAATTTATATAGTCGCTTCTTATATTTTATAACATACTTTTCTTTACTTCTTTATTTTTCACTCACAAAAAAGGAATCTCAACTTTGGTTGGACAACTAACATGCTAACAGATCCTATCAACCAATTCGAATCTCGGATCCTCTACTCAACCTCCATTAAACTATATGCCATTTTATCCCAACATGAACCAAAATGAACAATTTCTCAAATTCCAACAAGAATAATTTCTCAAATTCCAACAAGAATAATTTCTCACATCCAAACAACAACAATTTTCAAACCAAAACAGTTCGCAACCACAATCTGACTAACAATCTCATCACCTAGTAGATGAAAACGACGAATGAAAAAATCCCTACGTCAACGTCAGAGAAAGGTCTCCGTATGAAAGCTAAGGCTTAGCGAGCTCTTGAATCAGATTCCGGTTCGGGTACTCGAAATTTTTGTATACGACGAGGAGATGCTTTCAGTCGGATGTATATACAAATAAGGCTGAGTATCGGGCCCGGACCGGACCAAACCTGACCAGACCATGGACCGAAATGGTCCAAAACCCCAGACCGAAATGGTCCGGTCCGGGTCAGTCCGACCTGGTTCGGTCTTCAGTCCGGTCCTATTAGGCATAATCGACAGGCTTTTGGTAAGACCGAACCACACCGAGGACCAGACCGAAATTGTACGGTCCGCTCGGGGTCGGTTCGTCCGATCCGGTCCGATCAAGGGTCCTCAATTTGGTGCGGGTAAAAAAAAGAATACTTTTTGTTAAAAGCTTAACGACGAATACCATGCTGTTTTCAACACCAAAAAAAATTCGCCCCTCCATGTTGATGGGAAAGTGGACCTTGATAAATCAGGAAATAAAAAAATTATAATTCCCTTGTGTAAAAATGAATGTTTTGAGTGGGGACAATGATACGAGGTTTATTACTTAGGTTACTCTCGCGTATAAAAGACTATCGACTATAACTTTAAAGCACAAGAGCGCGTGAAATTTTTTGAATGACAAGCACAATCTTGATTCGACTCTAGAAGACAAAATCGTCTTCGTGTTAACGAGGACGAATCCGGCTCTTTGGACCCGATGCTTTGCCATGTGTAAAATCCATGATTTTACCATGATAAAATGTAATAAAAGTCTACCTGATGATACTAGAACAATTCTCAACCTAGTAATAGTAATCGAGTTTCGAGGACGAAACTCAAGGTGACATGTGGATGGTGTAAAACCCGAGATTTTTCGTTCATTAAATAATAATGAAGTATGTTTCAAAACCCATTTTGAACAATACAAAAGTTATTGGAATTGGAAATAAGACAAAAGTCGTACAACCCGCGTACCGACAATTTAATAATTTAATTACATAAATTATTGTCGAGAGATACTTGATAAATGATTTGATTAAATTGTTTAATATTTCATTTATCTACGGAGAGGTTAAATGAGAAGTATCTGTATTAAAACGATACTTACGTTATAAAAACGATAAATGATAAATTATCGTCATTTAGATAACGAACACGTTTTTTCGTGTTTATTAGTCATATAAATACTCCATTTTATTGGAGAAATGATTTTAAGATCAATGACGCGATATTCGTAAGACGGATCAACTTTATAAAACACGAACGAGCCCCAAACCGTTTATTAACTAACGTATAATAAAAGTTACGCTTTAAACCCTGTGGAATAATTGCAACATAAGCCCTTAACTATAAGGAACCTTGCAAATTGGTTTTTATAACTTTGATGGGTATATAAAGGCAATTAGGGTTTCATTTTCATTTAACCCTATCCTCCACCCAAAAACACACACACATACTCTAAAGTGGCAGCCACCACTTTTCCGGCGACATTTTCCGGCCAACTTTTGGCCACCATAAAAATACTTCCGCCGCCACTTTTAATCTATAGATCGAGTAGATCTATGATGTGCACCACCATTGTTGTGGTTTAAACCACACAGCCGTCCCCACCTTGTCACAGCCACCACCACAGTCATGGTCAAAACCCACCAGCCGCCTCGTCATCATCATTACAGTAACCACCATCTATATTTTTCAGCCGCCACTGTTTGTGGCCACCAGCCACCAACGCAGCCTTCTGCTGCCGCGATCATCACCACCTTGTTCCTCCACCACAGCCCCGCCACCAGCTTCATCTACTCCAGCCGCAACCACCCTACTCGTGGCTTCAGCCACTAGCCGTAGCACCATATCCCCACCACCGTCGCCTCAAACCCACTGCCATCACGCCCAACCACCATTTTCGTGGCCAATAACCACCAGGCCGCTAGCCGCCACTGCTGTGCACCACTTTCGTGGCATGCAGCCACCACAGACCCACCACCACGAGATCATCATCTCTGTTGGGGGTGTTTGTTTCTGCATATACAAGCCCACCAGGGGCTGTTTGGATCTGCAGATTAACAACCGCGTAAGGGGGTGTTTGGTTTTGGGCAGAAAGTGCATAAGAAGGCGTTGAGTTGACCAAAATCCATACGAACATGTTTGGATCTGCTGATTAGGGCGCGTTTGGGACTGCAGAAAGGTGTTACGGAGCGTTTGGGACTGCTGATGACATGCATGCTGCTGAAAGGGAGCGTTTGGGACTGCTGATGACGACAAATGCATGTTAGATTACAGACTTATAGCGATAGGGGTATAATCCAGTTGTAATATAAATCTGCATGCATTATAGTTACCACCGTTAGTTGTAATTTTCCTACCGTTAGTTATATATTACCAACTGATCACTTTATGTTTGCCACCGTTAATTGTGTACAAACTAACTTACCACTGTTAACTTTAAAGTTCCCACTGGTAGCTTTAAGGTTACCAATGGTAGCCTAAACCTAGCAATTGTTGTCATGTTGTTCCCACTTTTTTATAAGGTGGCCACTGCTTTCAATAAAGTACCCACTGTTAGCTTTTATTAGCCACTGTTGGTACACAAGAAACTATTTTAATAAGTTTTAGAATAAAAATATTATATTTTTATCAACGGGAGACGTGTTTTAAAATCAAGATTTAATTAATAATAATTTATTAATTATTTTTGGAACACTATAAACTATTAAATAAATTTAATAATTTATTTATTAAGACTACAATGAAATACATGTTTTATAAACATCGGGGGTACGTGGAAACAGTGAATGGACAACATGCACACTTAACCATCATCATAACAGTATATATATATTAATTAAATATACAGTGATAACAAGAATAAACGTACGACCAATTAAACTGCATGCATTTATTATTTATGCATATACTGAGACATACTTAATTACTTAGGTATTCGATGTACTATGTGCTTTGTGATTTGTATACTTGATCATCCTCGAGCTGTATTATACAGGTGAGTTCATAGCCTCGCATTTTAAATCTTTTTATGATTTTTTTAACCCGCGAGGGGGAGACATGCTATTAAATAACTGTAACTTGTTTGACAATGTAACTATAATTTATTTTATAGAACGTATATTGAATTGTAACCTGTTTTGACAATATGATTGATAAGTATCTTATAGAACGTAAATTGAACTGTTATATTTAATTACATTTGCCTATTGTAGAAACTGTTAAATTTTGGGAAATTGCCCGAATGTTATAAATAGATCTATTTGGGATTGATCATCCCTATCTGGGTGAGTCATGCTCACTGTGTCTTGGCCGGGACAACATATGTATACCATGTTGGAACTGGGGTTGGGTGTCTTTTTGTAGGACACTACGTTCTCATCTGTTGAGGACTATGGAAGGTTAAGCTTCAGTTTTGAAAATAGGAAGAAATGTAATTACTTTGTAGTATATAGCTTTGTGCAATAATACTATCTGTAAGGTTTGCATTCCTAAACTTAATTTTATATAGTTTAGAACATTAATGAATGGAATAATTGGACACTTTGAACTTGATTTTATAATCAAATATTGAACAGCACTAGGTAGGACATTTAAAGTTCTAAAATATGTTTTTACCCAAAACTCTATGAATTCACCAACTTTATGTTGACTGTTTTAAGCATGTTTTTCTTAGGTAATTAAGCAAGATTAGCAAGATTATTTGAGCATGGACTGAGCATCATTTAGGAGCATAAAAATGACGGGGGATTTATCTTTTACTGTGATATTTATAACAAATGACATTCAACGATTTGAACGATTGTACCAAGATAATGTTTATGTCAATTGTATTTCAAAAATCATATAACTATGATTTGTGCTTTGTAAGCTATTTGCTCGTCGATCTACCACTGTGATACCGATTTATGGGGGTGTTACAGAGAATGGTATCAGAGCATTAGTTATAGCGAACCAGATTAATTTTTAAATAAAATAAGAATAAAAATATTTTTCTTTTATTTAAAACTGGACTATAACTTTACAAAAATCTTTTGGGATTTTTTTGGGACATATTTAGAGATCATATATCATAGAGAGCATGCATAACTATATGATTTAAGTACGCATTCATTATTCTATGCATTTATAATTGTGATGGTATTAGATGCTAACTCTGTACGTATTTACGTATTATGACTATTTAATATTTATTATAAAAATATTAAAATACTCAAGTATTTGATGAACAAATAAACATGTCATGTTAGTAGGGAGCTTTATACTAAAAATATGCCATCTCGATATTACGTTTTGACTGAGTGGTTGGGTTTACGATTTAAAGTGCCTCGCTCCTCAAACGTTTATAGAATGGCTTCTGAAGTATGATGGCCTGAACAATGCATTGTAACCACGGACAATCTAATACATAACAAACCATTGGAAATATTTAAATGGAAATTTAAATAAAATCTTTGGAAACATTTGGAAATCTAACAGAATCTCTAGAACTCATTAGAAAATCTAAGAAGATTTTTAAGTCTCTAAAAATCTAAATAGATCTATCTATTTTACTAAATCTGAGGAAAAATCTAAATTGATTTTTATAAATCTAACTGAATATTATACGTCTTGCAAATACCTTGGGGGAAATCTAAACTAGATTTTTATAAATCTTTGGTAAACCTAATTAGATTTTATAAATATTGAAAAATCTAATAAAATGTTAGGGAAATCTAAAAATTCTTTGTAAAATTTTAAGGTATCCTTAAAAATCTTTAGAAATCTTTGGTAAACTTAACTAGCTTTTTATAAATCTGGGGAAAATCTAGAATTAGACTTTTTTTTGAGATCTTGATTAAATCCTGTTGAACTTATAACAAACTTGTAAAAACCTAGATCTTATGTATAGATTTAAGCTTTACTTTTAACCAAGTAATGAACCTAGATTTCATAATGAAAACACATGGAAAACAAATATAGCTTGGGCTATCTGATTCATTTTTGAACTTGTAATAAACTTGTGAACTTATAATAAACCCAAATCTTAATTTTTGGGACCTTGAAAATTTAATGTAAACATAAAACAAGATTGGACTTTATCTTGAAATACTATAAAAGATATTAGCCGTGGGTTATAAGCTCATCTTAAAATTTATGATTAACATCAAACTTGTAACTAACTCGGATTTTATTTGAAACACATGGAGATAAAATATACCATAGGTTTTTACTCTCTATTTGGGGATCTAGACTTAATCTATATAAACCAGTAATAAGTTTGTAAGGTTTCATAAACCTCACACCTAGATAAATGGTTAAGTATTATTAATGGACTAGTTAAGCCCATGCAACAATAGCACAAAACTTGAATACACCCTATAGGCCCAATGCAATATAGCCGAACCATTAACTAAGCCCATTAGGCCATCTAATGCCGAGTAAGCCCACTTAGCAAACCTTGAATTATTATGTGAGACCCCCAAAATCTGACAGGGAACAACTAGGCAACGAGGGGGTAACACGTCATAGTACAAGAAACAATGAATTACAGTTCATACAAAGCTGCCGAAATAAAAACATGTACATTACATCAAAAAGGTCAGAGTTTTTAAACATAGGTCCCAGAGTTTTAGAAGTAGAAAATTATATTATTTCGTCTCAATTTATAACATAAAGTTGTCCAAAAGATAGAATAAACTCCTTACAGTTTTACTAAAAACAGTCTTTTTAAAGCATCGCATAAATCTCCAAGGTGCGATAATCTCCTGCGGGCTCCCATCCAAGCAAAGCTAAGTAATAATACCTGAGATTAAACATGTAAAATCGTCAACACAAAGTTGAGTGATATTCATAGGTTTAGCAGTAAACGTGTGGAACACAATAGAATTTGTAAAACACGTAATAGAGGGGGGGGGGGGGGTTTAACTATGTACATTGTACGTAGTCACGATGCATATTATTGCTGTTTAGTCTCATGAACTGAAGCTTAACTCAAACGTAAGTTCCTCTAGGGAGTATTCAGCCTAAATACTCAAGTATAAACGAATATTAGTGCGTCAAGGTAATCGGGACGGGAATTGTCAATCCCGATGGATCCACCCACAACATTCGCGCTTATCGCAAAGCATACGGGAAAATTAACGGTTCATGATAGGAGAGGAAACTCAAGGCTAACGTCTAAAAGCAATAATACCATTGAAATCATCTGTAAAGCATACACGTAGTGGATAGCATACAAGTTATGGATAGCATACAGTTTTTAATTTGGTTGTGTTCCACCATGTATAATCTCACCCCGTGTTTAGAAACCATGTACAAGTAAAAAGGGGCTATGAAATCACTTTAGCCACGAGGTAAGTCAATCACGGTACTCAGCAACTGAGTAGAAACGGTAGTGGTAGACGATCACCGACGATATGGATGCCCGGGAAACACGAAAACCGCAACCTATCAAAATAAGGCGCGCACGTTAAGACTCGAACTCGAATATCGATAAGTACCAAATATAATATGACTCAAATGTTTTCGAAGTATTCATGTTTCAAAACCATTGAAACGAACCAATTGAATTCATACTAACCATTTATTCCAACACTACACGTTAAAACACTTGAAATTGACCTGTTATACAACGCCAAGTCAACGCAAGTCAAACTATCTTTAAACATTACTCGGACCAGTAGCTAAGTCATTTATATAATGACTAAGCACTTGAATAAGTCATCATGTCCAATGATGAATACTCAAACTCACGCAACACAAACATTGAACTACGTGTCCAAAATAAAATCAGCAAGTACACCCCGAATGTACACACCGATCTACCCTATCTAGACTTGTCCGTTTTAGATGAAAATTGCTGTCAATGTCACTAATAACTTGTATAAGACCTCACCAAAATTTGAGCCAAAGTTCACACTTTAAAATCCATCAGCTCGACACTTTACCCGACTCCAAATTTAGGACAGATTTATATACTTGTTTTGTAAAACCGTTTGGACCACTTTAAAGGTGCTAATTCGACAATACGTCTTTTGAAGCCATTACTAGACTCATCAAATTAAGTTTGTAAACTTAAAAAACCAGTAGTTACATTTATCTAACCAAGCCTAAAGTCCCCGAGAGTCGACCCAAAATCAGCCACAATTTCGGATTGTGCCGATTTGCGTCTCCTAGTACACGAATACTAAAACTAGCATAACTTTTGACTCGTAATGACTTGGAAGCTCTATCTTATACTAAAACGAGCGTCTTGGAAAAATCTAAAACAATATCAAATAAACTTAGCCTTTCACAGACCTTAAACCCACGAAAAATCAGTTAAAGACCTGCTGTCCCAAAATACCTTTTTAGAAAACAAGTGAAATCAATTTTCCCACCATAACTAATCATTCCCATATCTCTAGGATCATCATACTAAAAAACCCATCAACCAAACACACTCCTAAACACATGCATGCATCAAAATCAAAAGATCAAAATAAAAACTTTGACTTTCTAACATGAAAACATGAAGATTTTACCAAAAACTTTACATGCAAGATCATCAAAACACAAATCCACCATGGAATTATAAAATTTCTTGAAAGTTGATGAATGTGTGAAAAATTTGTATCATTAGAATCACCACAAGATTTTAGAGATGGGTCTTTGTTTTGTTTTGATCAAATCATATGAAAAATTGATGAAGTGAGGGTGTTTTTGGCTTGGAAGCTCACGACAAAGGGGGTGGGGAGAGAGTGTTTGTGTGTTTTTTTTTAAAATGATTATATGTGTTATGGTGGAAGTAAAAATGCCCTTTTATATGGTGGTTTAAGTGGAGGGACCAATCTTGCCAAGTTTAAAACTTGTGGACTTAAAAACAATTAATAGTTTTAAAGGGTAGAAAATGGTTATTGGTAAATATTGAAAATATTTACGGGGCTCGGGTTTCGTAAAAATACTTTTCAAAAGTTACAATGCATCATAAAAATGATTATATGATTTCCCGACACGACTTAATACGTAATTCAAACGAAATCATCGAAAATATTAATTATCGAAACAATCGATAAATAAACGTAAAATTTTGGGCATCCGTCGGTATCGCGATCACTATGAATTCTCGTTGTACATTGATTTTGAATAAACTCGTTGTAAAACGCACGCGGGTGATTTTAAATCAAAAACTTTGATTTAAATTAAATATGGAAAAATAAAATATAAATTTTATAATTTCATACAAAGTATTTATCGATGATCAAAAAAATACTTAAAAAGTATATTTTAAAAATCTCAGGATTTACTTATAGCAATACAAGAAAACGTAATACGTTGGAGAATTCAAGAAGCACGAATAAAAAGAATAAAATAATGCTGAGAAAGTACGGGTTCTCATAGTCTTCCCCCTAAAGGAACTCTGGTCCCCAGAGTTCTCCTGAAAACAGTAGAAGTTGCAAACGAGAGGAGGTACAAAGTGTAGAACAATTTTCATTGCTTCCCAGGTAATTTCTGCACCACGACGTACGTTCACGATTGGAATTCACTACGCTTCAGTTTCTTAGTTCCTTTTCGAATAACTTTTCGAACTCGGATTAGAATAATGACCTTTCAGTACGGGGAAAAAAATTCAAGAGATAGAATTGTTGGAAATACGTACGATAAACTAACAAGAATGAACACAAGAATCGCTTAAACGGACAAAGTGCGATAAAATGAACCAAGATTGTAAATCAACAAGGGGTCGCAAATCGTGCAACTATAAAACGTGAAAATCTTAAAATGTAAGAATCTAGTCACAAGCGAAATAGAAGGGGAAAATGAATAACATATGATCATTTAAAATACAAGCTGTCAAAATCAGTTGTCTAGGATTTTGGTATTACTTTAAAACTTAGTTTTAAATATTTTCTTTATTAAATTTTTTTTTTACAAGGTGTAGTGATTAAAATCAAACTCTATATAAAATGAGTGGGTAAACAGTTGTCAAATCTTTTTCTTGATCAGGATTTTCAAAGTAAAAGTAGAACAGTTCAAAATAGTTATCCTGATCGGCTTAAGAACTTTTGGGTGACTATATGAAATTATTGTTAAAACTCAAGTTTAACGTTACCATTAGGAAAAATCAGATTTTCTAAGTTATTAAGAATCATTGTTAGAAATTATAAATTAATTTAATAATTTCATTAGGTTGACAGTAAAGTATGATAAAATCAATTACTTTAAAAGATACAACTTGACACTGTTTAAACATAAGTTATAAATTTACCCAAGAGGATGTACAGATTCGATATTAAACTTGAAATGGGTATTTTGACAATTTAAACATTTGGTAAAATGTATAAAACGTTCTTAAAATTAATAATAATTTTTAGAAATTCAAGAAAGTGTTTAAGATATCAAACGATAAACACGTAACATTTTCTGGTTTTTCAAAAGGTGACAAGATAGCAAATGATTATGAAACTAATGAAGATCAACAATTTGTATGCGAGCAATAACACAAGGGAATAAAACAAAAATCGTATCAATTCTTAACAGACGTGATAGAATAGACGCGTCGATGATAAAAATAATAAGAAACAAAGGATTCCGCAAGATTAATTCACGAGTGCGGTTGGCGTCACCAATAACGGCTTATTAAGTTCTCGGTGGTCGAAATACGATCGAAAGGGAAAAGCCACACAACGAATTTTTGAATCAAAGAAAATTCTTAAGAAGTCAACTGAGACTAAATTCAGTAAAATGAAAACATTAGCAATGAAAGGCGAAATCAACACATGATTCACACGAATGAATTTCAAGAAGACAAAGTCTAACACACATCATGACAATTACACGAAATCATCGTTCACGTCCAGTCATAAATCATTAATCGCGTCCAGAGACGTTTCGTAGTTCTACCAAGATAAATAGAGAAGGTCGATCGATGAAGGAGCATAACAACGTTGAAACTTTCAAGTCGGGTATCAATAGTAAGAATTTAGGCAAATGGTAACGAAAATTGTATCATGAAGAGGATGAGGTAACAAGTAAAACAAAGATTGTTGGGTAAGAGAATAGGTGCTTGAGGCATGTACTTTGTTCAAGAAAAGATAAGGGTTCATATGTGTATGTTGCGAACTGTTGATACTCGCATAAGAAGTAAAAGTTTTCTAAACTTTATTTATCTAACTTTTTAAGGAACATATTAAAAAGTTGATTGTTGGTTACATATTTAAGGTGACTACTATTCGGCCTTGCATGGCTCCTTCTAAATTAAGCATAGGTGATCAGGCCATGCATAATTTAGGACTAGCAATGCGATGCTCATCTTCGTCAAACCAGTATTACAGGTCATATTATTTAAAATATGTATATAATGCCGTTTGTAAAAACAGGAATCAAAATATCATATGAAACTTTTCGCCTATAAGTTACTGGCTAACTGTTTAAATTGATAATTCGTATAGTTACAAGGGTTATTTACAAGACCGTATTAGAACAATTTGTGAAAATACATTGTAAAATTAATATAAATTAATTTTATAAGATAGCATTCACTTATTTAAGAAAGCCCAAATGAAACCTTTTGTAAAATGATTCGCAAACAAGACCAGTTTGAGTTATATGGTAACATGACAATAGTTTATAAAGTAGCGAGTAGGTTACAAGAGGGAAATTAGGAGTAGTTCAAGACAGTCAACGAAATGGTTACAAGGTGATAAGGTTTCAAGAGGTTTAGCCGAAATCGTCAAGAGACACGTGTCAAGATGATAACAAACGATATGAAAGCAAGATCTTCAAATCTCAGTCCAATTCAGTGGTACGATAGAAGCAAAGAAAGACAAAGTAGAATAACAAATAAGCCATATATAAAAGAAATGATAAAGGAATCCGTATGTGTGCACATCGTGATTTATTTGACAAAAATATACTTTTAAGAAAGTAGGTATCAGTTAACAAATAGTACAACCACTCAGAAAAGTTTCTATATTAGGAAGTTACCGAATTTCAAAAGTTCAAGATCTATGTATATGTATGACCGAACTCAAAGTTACTATTTTATACTTGTTCAAACGCAATCATTGTTTTTAATTAGCAAAATATCATTAGTTAAAGTTTTACGAGCTCAAACGAACTCAAAAACGCTTGAAAACATATTTTTAAAGTCTATCAGTTTTGACTTTTGGGTTTGACTAGATCAATTAACTCACTAAACGATATTCTAAGACTCAAAGTCTAATGCATTTCGATGTAAAACAATGTTTTGAACAACTTTCTAGTTTTACCCGAGACTTGAAACGGAATAAAAATGGACGAAAATGCCCTTGCATTAAATCTGTCAACAAAATGATATTTTTGCATTATTCAGAAAATAACTTCTTAGATTCTTACAATCTCAAAAGAGCGTAACTTGCTCGATTTTAAAGTTTACTGGTCAAATTTTATGTCCTAAACGGACATCTCAACAAGTAGAAAAAAATATATGTTTGTGTCTAAGGTTATAAAAATATTTTCTCGACACTGTTAAACTTCCTGTAAAGTTTATGTAAAAAGTATATTTTTCGACACAGCTTGAATTTAAATCCAATTTCATAATAACCCATAATTAATGTACACACAAGATTTGTGGATTCCATAAAGACGAAAGAAGATCAACTGTATAATTAATCATGTAAAGAAAACACAGTATGGAAATGGTTCAAGAATACCAACGATAGTCTGAGAGATAAAAAAACAACGCATATCATCCGTGTCTTCGGCTGCAAGATGCAATGCAGGAAGGTCTCCTGGCGGCGTGATTTTCCAAAATCACAAGACATACCGAGAAACAAACAAAATATTAACAAATCACACTCCTGGGGCGAGGAGGTTTAATGAAAAAGGAGGTTACAAGTTCATAAATGTAGAATTGTATTCCAAACAATCACCACATAATAGGGGATGAATCTCAAGATGACACTGATGGTTTCAAGGTACAAACGGACGTTGTAAGTCGAAGTCGAAACGTAGAATGGTCAATGAAATAAGATGTAATCCATGTACAAGTGTCGTGTAAAACGGTGGCGTAAAGGTAAATCAAGATTATGAAAACCCACAATATTATTCAGGTACTGATTCAACGAATGCTTCGAGATGTGTGACTCACATGGTGTCCTTTAGTCTTTTCCGGAGACACATTGAGCTACACAATGGTCTATAGACTAGACATTCAATTACGAATGGTCGGACAGAAAATCTGCGCATCTAAATAGAGATTTTAAAGGAAATAAACAATGAGTGCAACACGTACGGTAGTAGAATGAAAATCAGAAGTTTCATCAGAAACAACACTTCTTAATCCCGAACAATGGTATCTCGAGAGTATGCACAACATGTATCAGCGAGTCGAGAAAAACAGACGGTTCAAAACGAACGAGCATATGAAGTAAGTCGTATCACACATAAATGAAATAGCAATAGTACTCAGAAGAATGAGTATGAAAAATCCGCCATACACGCGCTCTGAATACAAGTATGTAACGTCATAACGATATAAAATCATCGTAACCAGATCGGTTCACAAGAACAAGAATTCCAGAAATACAGTAAGAGCAGATGTAATCACAGTAATATCGAATGATAATCCATGAAGCACAAGGCTTTGAAAAGACATAGTAATTATCGTCATCAGGGTAACGTAAGATTTCAACATGTAATCAAGAGATGAAATACTATAACGATAATTAAACATAAATAATAAGGATTAGAGAGTTACCCGCGCAGATATCGAACAACATTGGCAGATTCTGTGGTTGACGCTTAAAACATAAAATATTTGAACTTTCTGTTATAGACTAAGTTTTTGAAAAATAACTCAGTTCCCTATAACCATCGCTCTGATACCAATCTGTGAGACCCCCAAAATCTGACATGGAACAACTAGGCAACGAGGGGGTAACACGTCATAGTACAAGAAACAATGAATTACAGTTCATACAAAGCATACGAAATAAAAACATGTACATTACATCAAAAAGGTCAGAGTTTTTAGACATAGGTCCCAGAGTTTTAGAAGCGGAAAATTATATTATTTCGTCTCAATTTATAACATAAAATTGCCCAAAAGATAGAATAAACTCCTGACAGTTTTTACTAAAAACAGTCTTTTTAAAGCATCACAGAAATCTCCAAGCTGCGATAATCTCCTGCGGGCTCCCATCCAAGAAAAGCTAAGTAATAATACCTGAGATTAAACATGTAAAATCGTCAACACAAAGTTGAGTGATATTCATAGGTTTAGCAGTAAACGTGTGGACCACAATAGAATTTGTAAAACACGTAATGGGGGGGGGGGGGGGTAACTATGTACATTGTACGTAGTCACGATGCATATTATTGCTGTTTAGTCTCATGAACCGAAGCTTAACTCAAACGTAAGTTCCTCTAGGGAGTATTCAACCTAAATACTCAAGTATAAATGAATATTAGTGCGTCAAGGTAATCGGGACGGGGATTGTCAATCCCGATGGATCCACCCACAATATTCGCGCTTAGCGCAAAGCATACGGGACAATTAACGGTTCATGATAGGAGAGAAAACTCAAGGATAACGTCTAAAATCAATAATACCACTGAAATCATCTGTAAAGCATATACGTACTGGATAGCATACAAGTTATGGATAGCAATACAGTTTTTAATTTGGTTGTGTTCCACCTTGTAAAATCCCACCCCGTGTTTAGAAACCATGTACAAGTAAAAAGGGGCTATGAACTCAACTTAGCCACGAGGTAATTCAATCATGGTACTCAGCAACTGAGTAGAAACGGTAGTGGTAGACGATCACCAACGATATGGATGCCGGGAAACACGAAAACCACAACCTATCAAAATAAGGCGCGCACGTTAAGACTCAAACTCGAATATCGATAAGTACCAAATATAATATGACTTAAATGTTTTCAAAGTATTCATGTTTCAAAACCATTGACACGAACCAATTGAATTCATACTAACCATTTATTCCAACACTACACGTTAAAACACTTGAAATTGACCCGTTATACGACGCCAAGTCAACGCAAGTCAAACTATCTTTAAACCTTAATCGGACCAGTAGCTAAGTCATTTATATAATGACTAAGCACTTGAATAAGTCATCATGTCCGATGATGAATACTCAAACTCACACAACACAAACATTGGACTACGTGTCCAAAATAAAATCAGCAAGTACACCCCGAATGTACACACCGATCTACCCTATCTAGACTTGTCCGTTTTAGATGAAAATTGGTGTCAAGGTCACTAATAACCTGTATAAGACCTCACCAAAATTTGAGCCAAAGTTCACACTTTAAAATCCATCAGCTTGACACTTTATCCAACTCCAAATTTAGGACAGATTTGTATACTTGTTTTATAAAACCGTTTGGACCACTTTAAAAGTGCTAATTCGACAATCCGTCTTTTGAAACCATTACTAGACTCATCAAATTAAGTTTGTAAACTTTAAAAACCAGTAGTTACATTTATCTAACCAAGCCTAAAGTCCTTGAGTGTCGACCCAAAATCAGCCACAATTTCGGATTGTGCCGACTTGCGTCTCCCGGTACACGAATACTAAAACTAGCATAACTTTTGACTCGTAATGACTTAGAATCTTATACCAAAACGAGCGTCTTGGAAAACTCTACAACAATATCAAATAAACTTAGCCTTTCACATACCTTAAACCCACGAAAAATCAGTTAAAGACCTGCTGTCCCAAAATACCTTTTTAGAAAACAAGTGAAATCAATTTTTCCACCAAAACTAATCATTCCCATATCTCTAGGATCATCATACTATAAAACCCATCAAACAAACACACTCCTAAGCACATGCATGCATCAAAATCAAAAGATCAAAATAAAAACTTAGACTTTTTAACATGAAAACATGAAGATTTTACCAAAAACTTTACATGCAAGATCATCAAAACACAAATCCAGCATGGAATTATAAAATTTCTTGAAAGTTGATGCATGTGTGAAAAATTTGTATTATTAGAATCACCACAATATTTTAGAGATGGGTCTTTATTTTGTTTTGATCAAATCATATGGAAAATTGATGAAGTGAGGGTGTTTTTGGCTTGGAAGCTCACGGCAAAGGGGGTGGGGGAGAGAGTGTTTGTGTGTTTTTTATTTAAATGATTATATGTGTTATGGTGAAGTAAAAATTCCCTTTTATATGGTGCTTTTAAGTGGAGGGACCAATCTTGCCAAGTTTGAAACTTGTGGACTTAAAAACAATTAATAGTTTTAAAGGGTAGAAAATGGTTATTGGTAAATATTGAAAATATTTACGGGGCTCGGGTTTCGTAAAAATACTTTTCAAAAGTTACAATGCATCATAAAAACGATTATATGATTTCCTGACACGACTTAATACGTAATTAAAACGAAATCATCGAAAATATTAATTATCGAAACAATCGATAAATAAACGTAAAATTTTGGGCATCCGTCGGTATCGCGATCACTATGAATTCTCGTTGTACATTGATTTTGAATAAACTCGTTTTAAAACGCACTCGAGTGATTTTAAATCAAAAACTTTGATTTAAATTAAATATGGGAAAATAAAATAAAATTTTCATAATTCTATACAAAGTATTTATCGATGATCAGAAAAATACTTAAAAAGTATAATTTAAAAATCTCAGGATTTACATATAGCAATACAAGAAAACGTAATACGTTGGATAATTCAAGAAGCACGAATAAAAAGAATAAAATAATGCTGGGAAAGTACGGGTTCTCACATATTAATGGACTAAAATATGTTTAGGCCCATTAGGCCCATTTATTGTCTTATGGACCTATGTAGTAAAACTTGTAATATTAATGGATCTAAAAAAGTAATTAGGCCTATTAAGAAATCCTTAGCTCAAAAATTGTTAATGGATCATGTAAGCTCAATAAGGGTTTGGGAAGCCCATTAGCTCTTTTGGTACACTTAATTAGCCCACTTACTGATGTTATACTTGAATAAAGTTTTTATACCAGAAATAATTTATAAAAACTTTTAGACTAAAAATGTTAGTTTATAAGACTTATGGATTAAAACCATGACATTTGAAGCTTGTCTTGATAAAACAGTAATTACAAGAACTAATATTGTAAATACTTTAAAGTCTAGGGATTATTAAGTGCCATTCGTGACTTATTATACCTTAAGGACCACTTTTGTAAATTCTTGGAAGTTAAATTGTCATTTTATGACTCTAAGGACTAATGGTGTAATTTTTTGAAACATTTAGGAGCCCTAGGGAATTATTCTCGCCATTAAATGAAAGTTATACAACCTAATTTTAACTAGAGGGACTATTTTCACCATCTCCCGAAAATACTAGAAACCCTAAGGACTAAAACTGTTAAGAACCGGAAAGTGTACATTTGGTAAAATATAGAGGGACTTGTTTTGCCAATAACCGAAACTAAATCAAACCCTAGAACCCTTATTTCATTTAATGTATTAAAACTTGAGTGAATCCTAAACTAAATGGACTAGAACCGTCATTTTCTAAAACTTGTAAACAAAGGGTTATTATTTAACTTGCGAAAACTTTGGGGGACATTAATGTAAATGTAATAAAGTATTATTACTCTTATAAATTGTTTATATAAGTTGTATATGAAACTTAATGTACATAGAATATAAAAGTAAAATACAAAAATTATAAATAAAATACTTTTACTTAAACAATATTATTAATAACAAATTTAAATGGAAGTTATTAATACTTGTACAACGATGTATTTAACTAAACTACAGTAACGTAAATGAACTGCCTAAAAACGAGTGGATATCGTAATGAAATCCAAATAAATTCTAAAAATCTTATACTAAGATTTTAAAATCCTACATGATCGATGGTAAATCAGTTTAAGCTTATATGCTGATTATTTTCTTATAATTAATTGATAACTATTATAATATAGCCTTATATTATAAGTCCCCTATAGAACCATTTTGGTTTTATAAACCATTATACACAATGACTCTAGAACTTAATTATCACCACCTTCGTATAATTTCACGAAGTGTTATTTCCTACTTGAGCATACTATCTTTACATAGTTATTTAATGAATAGGAACCGATTAGTCTATTGTGACTACTAGGATAACTGACGGGCCACTTAATGAAAACGGATTGATAACAACAGGACATGTTGGATCATTTAAAAACAGACTAGGGAGCATTATCTCATGTACTACATTTTATTAAATGTTTGAACTTGCTGTTATGTGTATATATATATACCTTATTAGAAGGAACTATATGATATAATGCCTATGCTTATGATTGTAATATACCATTATATATTATATATATATGAGCTCCTTGTTTGATACGTATTCTCACGCACGTTATCGCGCGTCCACATTTATTTTCTTCCGCTTATGGTTTTGTACGTATATCTACGGAACACGACTTATTAACGACTCATATACGTTTGCTCTTAATAATATCATGTGGTACTATTTGGATAAGTTTGCATCTTTAAATGATGCGGTGGAACCCAAAATCAAGGTACTTATGATCCTATATTTTACATATGGGACCTGAGTCTCTTGATCCTAAGTTAATTATGATTTCGTCTCAAGATGGTATGGACGTCTAAAGGTGAAATCATAAGTCACCGGACCACAAGTTTATTTATAATTTCGTATTAAGATGTTATGGGACGTCTGAAGACGAGGGATTATAAATAAACGGGCTGTAAAGTATCTTAATAATATCTATTATCTTAGACGTTATATTTATCCTAAATAATAAGCCTTGCCGGGAATATTTAGGTAAGGTGGGCTATGAAATCATTATTGAAACGAGTAAGGACGCTTGTTCGTTTGAATAAAGAAATCATATGTCACCGAATGGAGTTATAAATTTCACCTTACATGGATGAGGACGCTTGTCGGTGTAAATAGAAATTTATAATCACATGCGCTTAAATATATTCGACATGACTCATTATTGATATTATTTTATGTATCCAGCTATGTAACGTATCCCTTTTTGACTCGTGATTCCTCCAAAATATCTTATCATTAAGATAACTTATATTCGATGTCATTTCATCATCATCTAGAAACCTAAGGAAGATTAGTATTCATCTCTTTTGGATCATAGCATTGTGCTCTCGATTTTTGGCTTATCCTTAACCCAAATATCACTTCCGCTGCTGTTGACCCCGTTGGGGGTGTCCATCTTCCGTTGCATTTGACCCTGTTAGAGGTGTCCATTCTCTGTTGCATTCGACCCTTTTAGAGGTGTTCTTTTCCGCTGCATTCGACTTTTTTGGTGGTATCCACTCCTGCTGCACTCGAACCCTTTGGGGGTGTCCATTTCCGCTGCATTTCAAACCCTTTGGGGGTGTACATACCCTCTGAAATTGAACCTTTTTGGGGGTGCCTACTTCCGTTTCATTTGACCCCCTTGGGGTGTCACAGAGAATAAAGCTGGTTCATCTGCCATGAGGAAACGAAACCTCGATCATTCGAGGAGACAGTAACTCAGACTTCATCGACACTAGACTTAGTGTCATTTCTTGTACCGAAGACCAGAAATACTAGGTAAGAGGATGCCTTATCTTCTAAGCTCGCATTTCTCAAATCGACGAGGAAAACAAACCCAAGCATAAAAGACATGCCCAACTCACAATGGGTGTATTTTGTAGGGTTATGTTTGTCACCTCCTAGAAAGAGATAATTGATGTCCCATATTTTTGGACAATCTTCTTCCTCTTCGGATCCAATTAGTTCGACAATACCATTGTCTAACAAGCCTTGAAATGAATGATTTCCTCCTTTAGAAGTCGAAATTTGTGCAAATGTTGAACCACCAACAATAGATGCATGACCCTTTCCGCATCTCACCAGAAATGCACACTTCTTTATTCTTGGTATCTTCTTTGATTTCCATCATTTGAAGTACTTCTTTTCTATGCAACTTATGCCCCAGCTCAGCCACAAATGAAGCAGATTCTTTGCAACTTCCTACCCAATCACCATCAACAATGATCTTAACCATTTCGCTGAGTAAAGCTTTGGTGTCAAACTAACGTTTGCATTCCAAAGGCTAGAAATATATCGAAAAGTCCTTCGCGTAAAATTGTTGACGCAAGATCGGTACCAGCCAAGACTATATTTCTGACTCGACATCGCATAAGCCTATTAAAGCTTAATAGACTTAAAAATCTCTTGAAGAACTATTAAAAACATTAATGAACTATTATCTATGCTCATCAAGATACATTGGGACCCCGGAGGCACATCTAAGTAAAACCAAGACTTAAGACGAGTTTGTCCTAGTCAACCCAACCTTGTAAACTTAAAATCTTGAGTTCACAAGACTACACGTTCAAGAAAAAGTGCCCTCACTTGTTCCCTGAACGAACAACTTCATCTTTAGCTTCAAGAACGAAACTAAAATAACGGGTAGGTGGTGTAAAACCCCTAAAATTTGGGCTTTTACACATGTCACCAGCTTCCTTATTGTTATCATTCATCATACTATATTTTAACAGACCACCATTACAATATATCATCACAAGACTTATTGTGTTTGGCGAATGATTTCTTAATCTTCGTATGACTCATGAATTATGCATGATAGCTGGAATTCAACCCATAAGCTTATCATGACGTACAAGAGATCTAGTACGTCTACTCAAATCTTGCCTAGCAGGTCTACTGGATGTGGCTAGTGCTGGTGGGGCTGGTAAGACTGCAGGTACCAACATGGTACTCTACTATGCCTATATAAGCCAATCAGGACTCCTTAAGCAAACTGAGTATAATCAGCAACTGGGACCGCAGTCTGCCAACGACTCCTCGAAGGTAGGCGGTCCCTGTTGTCACTCCATCGTGACGAGCAGCTGCAAGATCAAAGAAGGTGGACAAGGACTGCCCTTGTGCAGTAAGAGAAGTGCGGGTCTTATGCTGAAGGCCCCCTCCAAGGTGTGAATATGTTAATGGAGGTAGTAGTTCTCCTCCAACAACCACTGTAAGGCCTCGTTGGTCGTGGCCCAAAAACCTCGTGCTATCTGGGTATCTGCCCATATGGTCCAAGATAGAAAGTCTATGCGCTCATGTATGACAATGTACCCCACCTGGCCTGCTATCAACAGGCTGTGGATGTCCGTCATGTCCTACTTCTGGCTCATGGCCAGAGCAGCAATTCGAACTTGAACAAGATCAGCACGTCCAGTTCCGGAACCCTCTCCGACCTCAAATCTTGAATAGTAGGTTTCAGATGAACATCAATCATCGTGAACCTAACCAACTTAGTGTAGTTAACCCTACATCGACTCTTCCTGGTTGACAACTTCTTAGATTGTCCTCTCTAAATTGTCAATAATTTTTCCGCGAACTTCTACGGCTTTGTCAGATTGAAGGCCAAACCTTCGGGTAATTCTGTCCATCCGTAGTTGATAGTAGCATCCAAATACTGCTCAGTCGGATGTATAGATTGACCCGTATAAAGATCTCTTTGCATTGTTTTATGTTCATCCGTAAGGGTAGCAGCACCTAAATACTGCTCAATCGGACGTATTGAGCAATCCGGATAACTATCTCTTTACATTGATGGCACTATTCGTTTCTGAGCTTGTCTAAAACGAACCTTTAAACCTGTGACATCTATACCCTAATAGATGACAAAGTTTTTAATAACTTCGAGGACGAAGCTAAAATAACGGGCCGGTGCTGTAAAATCCATGATTTTATCATGATAAAATGTAATAGAAGTCTACCCGATGATACCAGAACAATTCTCAACCTAGTAATAGTAATCGAGTTTCAAGGACGAAACTCAAGGTGGCATGTGGATGGTGTAAAACCCGAGATTTTTCGTTCATTAAATAATAATGAAGTATGTTTCAAAACCCATTTTGAACAATACAAAAGTTATTTGAATTGAAAATAAGACAAAAGTCGTACAACCCGCGTACCGACAATTTAATAATTTAATTACATAAATTATTATCGAGAGATACTTGATAAATGATTTGATTAAATTGTTTAATATTTCATTTATCTACGGAGAGGTTAAATGAGAAGTATCTGTATTAAAACGATACTTATGTTATAAAAACGATAAATGATAAATTATCGTCATTTAGATAACGAACACGTTTTTTTCGTGTTTATAAGTCATATAAATACTCCATTTTATTGGAGAAATGATTAAAAGATCAATGACGCGATTTTCATAAGACGAATCAACTTTTATAAAACACGAACGAGCCCCGAACCGTTTATTAACTAACGTATAATAAAAGTTACGCTTTAAATCCTACGGAATAATTGCAACATAAGCCCTTAACTATAAGGAACCTTGCAAATTGGTTTTTATAACTTTGATGGGTATATAAAGGCAATTAGGGTTTCATTTTCATTTAACCCTAGCCTCCACCCAAAAACACACACACATACTCTAAAGTGGCAGCCGCCACTTTCCCGGCGACATTTTTCGGCCACCATAAAAATACGTCTGCCGCCACTTTTAATCTATAGATCGAGTAGATCTATGATGTGCACCACCACTTTTGTGGTTTAAGCCACATAGTCGTCCCCACCTTCTCACAGCCACCACCACAGTCGTGGTCAAAACCCACCAGTCGCCTCGTCATCATCATCACAGTAACCACCATCTATATTTTCAGCCGCCACTGTTTGTGGCCACCAGCCACCAACGCAGCCTTCTGCTGCCGCCATCATCATTACCTTGTTCCTCCACCACAGCCCCGACACCAGCTTCATCTACTCCAGCCGCAGCCATCCTACTCGTGGCTTCAGCCACCAGCCGTAGCACCATATCCACACCACCGTCGCCCCCACCCCACTGTCATCACGCCTAACCACCATTTTCGTGGCCAATAACCACCAGGCCGCCAGCCGCCACTGTTGTGCACCACTTTTGTGGCATGCAGCCACCACAGACCCACCACCACGAGATCATCATCTTTGTTGGGGGTGTTTGTTTCTACATATACAAGCCCACCAGGGGCTGTTTGGATCTGCGGATTAACAGCCGCGTAAGGGGGTGTTTGGTTTTGGGCAGAAAGTGCATAAGAGTGCGTTGAGTTGACCAAAATCCATATGAACATGTTTGGATCTGCTGATTAGGGCGCGTTTGGGACTGCAGAAAGGTGTTACGGAGCGTTTGGAACTGCTGATGACATGCATGCTGCTGAAAGGGAGCGTTTGGGACTGCTGATGACGGCAAATGCATGTTAGATTACGGACTTATAGCGATAGGGGTATAATCCAGTTGTAATATAAATCTGCATGCATTATAGTTACCACCGTTAGTTGTAATTTTCCTACCGTTAGTTATATATTACCAACTGACCACTTTATGTTTGCCACCGTTAATGTTGTACAAACTAACTTACCACTGTTAACTTTAAAGTTCCCACTGGTAGCTTTAAGGTTACCATTGGTAGCCTAAACCTAGCAACTGTTGTCATGTTGTTCCCACTGTTTTTATAAGGTAGCCACTGCTTTCAATAAAGTACCCACTGTTAGCTTTTATTAGCCACTGTTGGTACACAAGAAACTATTTTAATAAGTTTTTGAATAAAAGTATTATATTTTTATCAACGGGAGACGTGTTTTAAAATCAAGATTTAATTAATAATAATTTATTAATTATTTTTGGAACACTATAAACTATTAAATAAAATTAATAATTTCTTTATAAAGACTACAATGAAATACATGTTTTATAAACATCGGGGGTACGTGGAAACAGTGAATGGACAACATACACACTTAACCATCATCATAACAGTATATATATATATATATATATATATATATATATATATATATATATATATATATATATATATATATATATATATATATATATATATATATATATATATATATATATATATATATATATATATATATATATATATATATATATATATATATATATATATATATATATATATTAATTAAATATACAGTGATAACAAGAATAAACGTACGACCAATTAAACTGCATGCATTTATTATTTATGCATATACTGAGACGTACTTAATTACTTAGGTATTCGATGTACTATGTGCTTTGTGATTTGTATACTTGATCATCCTCGAGCTGTATTATACATGTGAGTTCATAGCCTCGTATTTTAAATCTTTTTATGATTTTTCTAACCCGCGAGGGGGAAACATGCTATTAAATAACTGTAACTTGTTTGACAATGTAACTATAATTTATTTTATAGAACGTAAATTGAACTGTAACCTGTTTTGACAATATGATTGATAATTATCTTATAGAACGCAAACTGAAATGTTATATTTAATTACATTTGCCTATTGTAGAAACTGTTAAATTATGGGAAATTGCCCGAATGTTATAAATAGATCTATTTAGGATTGACCATCCCCATCTAGGTGATTCATTCTCACTGTGCCTTGGCCGGGACAACAGATGTATACCATGTTGGAACAGGGGTTGGGTGTCTTTTTGTAGGACACTACGTTCTCATCTGTTGAGGACTATGAAAGGTTAAGCTTCAGTTTTGAAAATAGGAAGAAATGTAATTACTTTGTAGTATATAGCTTTGTGCAATAATACTATCTATAAGGTTTGCATTCCTAAACTTAATTTTTATTGTTTAGCACATTAATGAATGGAATAATTGGACACTTTGAACTTGATTTTATAATCAGATATTGAACAGCACTAGGTAGGACATTTAAAGTTCTAAAATATGATTTTACCCAAAACTCTATGAATTCACCAACTTTATGTTGACTGTTTTAAGCATGTTTTTCTCAGGTAATTAAGCAAGATTAGCAAGATTAGCAAGATTATTTGAGCATGGACTGAGCATCATTTAGGAGCATAAAAATGACGGAGGATTTATATTTTACTGGGATATTTATAACAAATGATATTAAACGATTTGAACGATTGTACCAAGATAATATTTATATCAACTGTATTTCAAAAATCATATAATTATGATATGTGCTTTGTAAGCTATTTGCTCATCGATCCACCACTGTGATGCCCGCTTTATGGGGGTGTTAGACCATGGGCCCAGAATGCACCGCGTTTCAAAAACTTACCGTTCCAACAACTCAACTACTAGTTTTGGTTCAATCCCGCAAGCGTATTAGGAAATGATGAAAAAACAATACGAGCTAGACCGCAAGACAAAAATGAATCTTATGAAACATGAGTCGGCCGCATAAATTAATTATTCAACTCTCAAAAGGTCGTCGAAGATTTGAAAATCATACAAATCGACACATCCACGAGGCCTCCGATCGACGCGGCTATCGCCGAGAATAAAAAAAAATGTGATTTAAGCCTTATAGCCGGCTCTCAGGAACTAGTTTATGTATTTGTATATTTACGTTTTATGTATTTTTTATTTTTTCACAATGTTTTTTTTCACTTAGTGATTTTCTTTAATTAATGTATCCTTTAAAGCAATGTAATGTTTTTTCTAATTAAAGGTATTGTTTTTTATATATAATGTTTTTAAAAAAATAAAATTATTTGATATCACATTTTAGGTCTTAATTACTACAACTGAAAATGTGGCGCTGACAGGTTTCTGATGCTAAAACATATTTATCATTACTTTTTTTTAAACGAGAGTTTGAGACCCAACGCCTCTTGATGCTTTCACGCTTGAAAGTCAAAAGCTTTATAGACCTATATTTCATACCTTCAAACTCATTTTTAAATATAATCTAAACTAGAAAAACTTTGTTGCACTAAATTTCTGACAATTCGGTAAAAGAAAAAAACTCGTCCTCTCCATAAAGTATTCTTTTGTGGTGCACTCGACTCGTCTTTCTCTAGGCTGGTGGGAGTGGGAGGTATCTTACGAGTGATTGCCCAAACTCACGAGTGGGTACTATTCCCTCCAAAAAAAACTCGCGCGCGAGTTAGTGTCCCAAAAGAAAGAAACAGGGGCAAACTCACCCAGGTGAGTTTAACTTGTGTGGGCCTAAAATATTTTTATTTTTTGAGTTAGGTTTATTATTGGGTGTTTTTTGTGAGTGAGGTGTGTTTAAATAATATAAAAATAGGTATGATAGGTGAGTTGTAGTAAGTGTGGGTGAGTGACATTACCTCTTGTAGAGAGTTTGGGTGAGTTTTTAAAAAAAGTTAACGTGACGGTGAGTGAGTTGATTTCCACTCCCACCCGTCTTAGGTCATTGCTTTTATATGTTTCTAAACCGGAAATCTAGGAAGACATATTTAACTATATTCATCTCAAAACGAGTATAAAGTGACATGTGGGGGTTGAAGCTTTACACTTCAATTGCTTTTTGATTAAGTATAAAGCAAAAGTAAGATAATGGATGCGTTATAATAACTTAATAATGATCCCTTTAGACATTGGTAAATTTTACATTAAATTTGTTGCTTTAAGATTCATCCATTACCACTTTCGGTTTGGTGCTAGTGCTTTCATAAATGTGTCGAATTATTGTGTGTTGTTATGTATGATGTTATAACACAATTTAGTCTTATTCTAAGATCTTTTGTATTTGTTATTCAAAAAAGGATTGGCATGTTTCTGTGTCTTGGAGTTGGTTTAGTGTCATATCATGTAACAACTACATGAATTTTTAAAGACGATGGCCATTATATAATTTAAGTTTGATAAAATCATATAATATGTTTTTGGTAATTACGTTTTGGATGATATATTAATAAATATATGATTAGCCGAGGGGTTACTATCAAATAGCAAAGCTACAACAAAAAGAAAAAGCACAATGTGACGTGATGAAATAGTGTGGAATTTTTTTCTTTGTTAGCACAAAAAAAAAAAAAATAATACTACCAATCAATCATGCATATAAAAAGGAAATAATCAAAATTTTAGGTAATAAAAAGGTCATGCAATGTTTTAATATTCGAAGTTGTCATATAATACCAGCAGCAATATGAACATGCATCGTAAAATATTGGCGGTGTGAGATCTCATCTGCCACTTTGCAGATTATCTTCTTGGAATATATTGATTATATTCGTGTAAATAAGTGAGTATATCAGTTTTCCCATGTGCCCAAACATACACCTTCATCTCTCCACATACCAAAACTTATCCGTTTATATTGATTTTTGTGAAAGCATCTACTACTATGTTTTTTGCAAGTGTTATGAGTATGTAAGATAACTTTTCTGTTCTTAAACTGCAAGATGTTTGTAAATTGCTAATAGTGTTATGATTTTGCAACATCTTTCTTTTTTTTCTCTTGCTTATGGAGAGAGAGAGTACTCGTACCTGAAAGTTGAAGTTATTTCAACTAAAAAACCACATATAAATAGTTATGAAAAAAAATGATCGAGTATAAATTTTTTTAAAGTTTAAGACAGTAAGCATTAATTTTTTTAAGTATACGAATTAAATAAGACTAGAAACAAATATTAATGCATCCGAGTGTATTTAAGATACATTTAGAAAAAATTTGCGTTATTTTTTAGAAAAGTTAAAAAAAATTGAAAAAATCTATAAATATTACAGATATCCACGAGACACCTCCGATCCTCCGCCTCTTCTATACTCAGCCACAGAAATTTAGAACACACGTAACTAGTAAAACTGGAATGTACTATATTATTTATTCAGTTGTCGCTGAGTAAAAACATTGTTGAAGCTTTTTTCTTTACAGTAAAAAATTATTGGGGTCAAAAACGGTGTTTGTTTATGCTGATGTAGAAGTTTTGGGCTTGTTTGACTCAATTTATATTTTACACGCTCGTGTGTCCTATTTTATTTTCTTTAACATGCAAGCTTTTATTATACATTCGTAAACAAGAAAAACTTTTTTCTTTACAGTAAAAAAACTTATGAACTAACTGTCTTAGCCACCAAGATAGTTTTGGAGAAATTATTATTACATACGAGAAGTTTTAAGTTCGAGTCTTTTTATGGGAATTTTCTTTCAAGAAGAAATTTGTAAGGTTTAGCCTCATAGATGCGTCGATTCGAGACTGATAAGGATTACCTTTTAGATATGTAGTGTAAAATCGAATCACTAATTATTATTCGAGGCTGACAGAGACAACTTTTTGAATAACTACTGTAAAATTGAATAACTAACTTAATAACTATACTAACTCGATTTTCTAAAAAATTCAAGTCAAGTAAAATGTTAAGCCCAACCACAAACTCAAACAAACACAATATGTGTCAATCATAAATATTTGGAAAATAACTTGGATCGTAAGAAAACCTATATCTAGGTAGCCAAAGTAGGCACAAAGTTTACGAAAGAGACATCCTTATATTGCTTGTAATTAGAGTTATGGTTAGGGTGCAAACGAGCCGAGCTTTTATCAAACTATTCAAGCTTGAGTTTAAGCTCGACTCGATCGAGCCGAGCTTTTATCGAGCTCAAGCCTGAGCTCAAGCCCAATAATAGGTCTCGAGACATATAATGAGCCGAGCTCGAGCTTTTGATTGCACGGCTCGAGCTCCTTTTCGAGCCTTAATAAAAAAATTCTCAAAATATTTTTATATAAGTAAATCAACGTTGATTTGAATATTAACCTTATTATAAATGATAACTCTATAAAATATTGAATAATTTATTGATAGTCTTTATCATAATTTAATAAAAACATATAATTTGTGGTGGTTTGTAAATATTAGTGATTTATTTGTTACATATATAAAATTTCGAGCTTTCCTAGCTAAGTTCGAGCTTTGCTCGAGTCCTTATCGAGTTGAGCCCAAGCCTTAACGGTTAAAGCTCGACGAGCTATCAAGCCGACCTCGAGCCCATCTTTTATGTTTCGAGCTCGAGTCCTGTTGAGCTCGGGCTCAGCTCCACTCGTTTGCACCCCTAGTTATGGTTTAACACATTACAGACTAACAATAATTTATATAATCACAAATAAATAAAAAAAGACATGAAGTTTGTTTTAATATGAAATGAAACAAAAATATAAGCACATAAGATTCTTTGCTTTTGTAACTTCCAAATTATAATCGTCATTCTTAATTATTACAACAATATAACAATAACAATGGTATTATTATTGACAAACTTAATCGTGCAACAACCAGCTGAATGAGTACAAACTTGAATTGTCGTATTTTTATTATTGTTTAAGAATAACGTTAGACAATTAAACAAATACTTACCTAATGACAAATGTTATGCTTAGATCATTTCATGTTACAAACATTAAATATAATTAAAAAATGTATTTTTCTATCTTGTGTCTTGAGGCATGTCATAAGAGGGATTAAAGTACATATGGTCTCGCAGAAAAGTAAACAAAAATTCATATTTTATGTATTTTTTTTAAACCATATGTATTTTAACCTTTCTTATCATGTGTTTCTAAAACACAAGATAAAAAAACTCTTAGAAAATTACATATCACATCGACTTGCATAACACATATTTATATAGTGAAGAGTAATTATAAAGTTACCTATCTAAACATTTATTTTCGTGCTGACATAATTTTTTGACGATATTGATAGTTAAAATTAAACAAGTTTTTCTTGAATAATAACGAAATTTTATAATTGATATATATATAAGATATTTTGATTAAGTGTATTATGTAACGTTTAAACATAATAATATAAATTGATCAAAATTTAAATTAAAATATTTAAACATATGATAATTCAATGTAAAAACAATTTTTAAAATTTATCACAAAAGAAAAAAATTATACAAAGACAAAAAGTAATTTTTTCAATAAAAACGCAAAATAAGTAACGGCAAGTCTTTTAAAAGATGGTCAACTCTTATACAATTTGTGATTTTCATTTCAACTTTTTAATTAAACTAAACGTGTACTTGTGTATGATAGGCAGGAGGATGATTAGCAGGCTCCTAAAGACCCGTGTGATATGATTGACCCGAACCCACCTCGAGGCCCGAGTCACGTGGGAGACACATGGGTCAGCTTAGTTCAATCAAATCCTTCCAGCATTTGATTGCAGACAATATCCCCACATATTAGTCTACATACCAGCAAGAATATTTACCTTATTACCATGTTATTTTATTTTCTTTATTATTTTCATTTATTTGACTTTTCTAGAGCAGTTATTTACTTTCCCTAAATGTAGCTATGTGGGCAGTTAATCTCTTTTTTTCTCCTGTATGTATTGACAAATTATGAATGAGAAAAGGGGGAGTTTATTTGGTTTTCCTAAAATGAAATCTCTAATCTTTTAGAGTACTTTCCATTGCTATCCTAATTGTAGGCAAGGTTAGGAGGTGATCTTGGAGACTGATTTGAGAATCTCGTGGTGCATCTGTATCGAGAATTTTCAAATTGGGTTGCCCAGTGGTTCTTTTGGGTGGTGAATCTGTAACTCACTAGAACACTGTTCTTAATTTTTTGTCCGGGTTGAACCCAAATCCAATTACTAAGCTGCTGACCATCATTTGGTATCAGAGCTATGGATACCCGAAGTTCTGCTGATTTGAAGAAAGCTCTTGAAAGTCTAGAGGCTGAAAAAAGGTGATGGCTGAGAAGATTAAGGCTATTGAAGATCAGATCTTTGAACTCTCTCTTAACCACCGAGGATAAGATGATAACTCCACTGGTGGATCAGGGACTCGTTCAAAAGGACCTGGTCAATGGTATTCCAATGATATTAAGGTTGACATTCCTGAGTATGATGGAAAACTCGATCCTGACGAATTTGTAGAATGGTTGAGAACAGTAGAATGTGCCTTTGATTACAAAGAAACATTCGAGGAACACAAAGTAAAGATTGTGGCAATTACGCATCAACATGGTGGGCCAATACGTGCACTAAGCGAGAACGATTGGGAAAGACGAAGGTGAAGGCTTGGCCAAAGATGAAAAAACTATTGAAACAGAAATTTCTGCCCTCTTATTACATTCAGGCAAGTTTTTCTCAGTTACACCATCTTAAACAAAACCAACGACCGGCAGAGGAGTACTCTCGGGATTTCGAGTATTTGCTTATGAAGTGTGATCTACCTGAGGATGATCCACAAACTCTGGTACGATATTTGGGGGGATTAGATACTCGTGTTGCTAATATAGTGGAATTGTACCCTTACTCATCCCTAGATGACTTAACCATGTTGGCTCACAAGGTAGATACCCAACAACGAAGCAAAGTAAAGTTTGAAGCAGGACGAACTTTTACTAAAACCACAACCCAAACAAAAACATTACCCACCAACAAAACTCACACTACACCTGGAAATTATTCAACCCCAACCCGTGCCCCACGAAGGTGTTTCCGATGCCAAGGGTTAGGGCATATTGCTTCCGAGTGTCCAAACAAAAGGATGATCACTTTGGCCGAGTACGAAGGGGTAGATAATTCTTTTACGGTTGACACGATAGTGGATTCGGCTGTGGATGTTGAATCTGTTATCGAGGAAGTTGTTGGACCTGATGAGGGGGCATGTCTTGTTGTCCGGCGAGCGCTCAGCAACACTCCTGATCACGGTGGGAGCCTGCAACGTGAAGCCATTTTTCATACGCGTTGTACCATCGCTGAAAAGGTTTGCACTGTAATTATTGACGGGGGAAGTTGCACTAATGTTGCTTCTCAAACCTTGGTGTCCAAATTGAACCTGACCACCCAACCCCATCCATCTCCTTATGTGATACAGTGGCTCAATCAAGGTAAAGGAATACGTGTTTCTCATCGAATTCTTTTATCTTTAAGTATTGGCAGGTCATATGCCGACGAGATTTGGTGTGATGTCATTCCTATGGATGCTTGTCATGTACTCTTAGGTCGTCCTTGGTTATTTGATCGCCGGGTCATGCATGATGGCTACCTAAATACTTACTCATTCAACCATAATGACCGCCGAATTGTGCTCACCCCAATGTCACCCGCGACACCTTCTAATTTACCTACCCAAACCCTGAGTACACTTTTGAAGGCTGCACAACAGGAGTATTATTGTTTTATAGACTTCCTACTCATGGGCCTTGATGAAGAAGAATTCAAAACACCAACCGAACCACACCCCTATGTACAACCCCTCTAACAAGCCTATAACCAAGTATTTCCGGCTGAAATCCCTTCTGGATTACCTCCATTACGCACCATTCAGCATAAAATTGATTTCATTCCCGGTTCCATACTACCCAACAAACCTGCATATCGATCTAACCCCCAACAAACGGAAGAGATGAGGAAACAAGTTGATGGGCTGCTGCAAAAGGAACTTATTCATGAGTCACTCAGCCCGTGTGCAGTCCCCACTATTCTGGTGCCCAAAAAGAATGGAGAGTGGCGAATGTGTATGGATAGTAGGTCAATCAATAAGATCACTATCAAATACCGATTCCCCATTCCTAGGCTAAATGATTTATTGGATGAACTACATGGTGCCACAGTGTTTCCAAAAGTTGACTTAAGAAGTGGTTATCATCAGATAAGAATTTATGAAGGGGATGAATGGAAGACAGCATTTAAGACAAAGGAGGAGCTGTATGAATGGTTGGTTATGCCCTTTGGTTTGTCAAATGCACCGAGTACCTTCATGCGATTAATGAATCAGGTATTAAAACCTTTTCTGGGCAGATTTGTGGTTGTGTACTTCGATGACATATTGGTCTTTAGTAAAACCAAAAAAGATCACCAATCACACCTCCAAAAATTGTTTGAAGTACTTGACCAAGAAAAGCTCTATGGGAACTTAGAAAAGTGTGATTTTTTTACTACCCAAACAACATTTCTTGGTTACTTAGTTTCTGGTCAGGGAATCCAGGTTGATGAAAGAAAGGTTCAAGCCATCTGGGATTGGCCGGTTCCTCAAACTATTCAACAAGTTCGAAGCTTTCATGGATTGGCCTCCTTTTATCGGCGTTTTGTGAAGAATTTTAGTACTCTTGTAGCACCCATGGCTGAAATTACCAAGCTCAAACAGTTTGTTTGGAACCCTCAAGCACACACCGCGTTCGAAGAACTTAAGAAACAATTATCTTCTACTCCTATGTTGGCACTACCGTGTTTTGATGAGGTGTTTGAGGTTGAATGTGATGCTTCAGGAGTGGGCATTGGGGTTGTTTTGTCACAGCTGGGTCGTCCACTTGCATACTTTAGTGAGAAGTTTAATGATGCGAAACGACGATACACCACGTATTACAAAGAATTTTATGTAATCGTGAGGGCCTTAGATCATTGGCAACATTATTTGATCTCTAAGGAATTTATATTGCATTCCGATCATGAAGCACTCAAGTATATTCAGGGCCAACACAAACTACAACCTCGACATGCTAAATGGGTGGAGTTTTTACAGGCTTTTACTTTCACTATTAAGCACAAGTCAGGGAAATTAAACAAGGGAGCTGACGCTTTGTCGCGTAAGTATGTTTTAATTAATTCTTTACAGCCGAAGGTTATGGGTCTCGAACTCCTCAAGGACGACTATTCTTCTGATCCTGATTTCGGGGAGCTGTTTAGTAGTTGTCAGAATCATGCTACTGGTAAATATCACTTGTTTAATGGTTTTCTGTTTAGGGGACAACGAATATGTATCCCTCGACATAGTCTTCGAGTAATGTTGATCAAAGAGACCCACGAAGGTGGTTTAGCAGGGCACCTCGGTATAGATAAAACTCTCACAATGCTGCAGAATCATTTCTTTTGGCCCAAGATGGTGCGAGATGTAGAGCATTTTATCCATCGCTGTTTACCATGCCACCGACCCAAAGGTCACTCTTTTCCCCATGGATTGTACATGCCATTACCTGTACCCGTTTCCCCGTGGGAAGACGTTAGTCTTGATTTTATCGTTGGCTTGCCCCGCACACAACGCCAAAAGGATTCTATTATGGTGGTGGTCGACCGTTTCTCAAAAATGGCTCATTTCATTGCTTGTCATACGACATATGATGCTGTGCAGGTGGCTAACCTATATTTTAAAGAAATCGTTCGTCTCCATGGGATTCCACGAACTATGGTTAGTGACCGAGATGTCAAATTTCTTAGCCATTTTTGGATAACCTTGTGGAGAAAAATGGGTACTAAACTCAAGTTTAGTACCTCTAGTCACCCACAAATGGATGGACAGACGGAGGTTACCAACCGCACCCTCGGATCGCTACTTCGAGCTCTCATCACTACTAACCTCAAACAGTGGGAAGATTTACTACCTCAGGCTGAATTTGCTTATAATCGGGCTCCGAACAAAACTACTGGTCTTAGTCCTTTTATGGTCGTTTATGGTTTGAACCCGAAGACTCCACTTGATCTAGCAGTCCTTGATACATCTTCTAAGTTTAACCCGGAAGCAAGTGACCGAGCTGCTGATATCAAGGCTTTGCACCAACACATACATGATAAAATCACAAAGTCCAATGAACTTCTTAAGTATCGCTGTGATAAAGGACGCAAACACATACTGTTTCAACCGGGTGATCTCGTCTGGATCTATTTTCGCAAGGGTCGGTTTCCAGCCAAGCGTCGCTCCAAGCTTAGCTCCAGGTCTGATGGTCCGTTTAGGGTTTTAGCATGGGTTAACGATAATGCTTACAAGGTTAGTCTGCCCGGAACTCCTAAAGAGGCAGCCACGTTCAACGTAGCTGATATTGAACCTTACTACGATCCTGCTGATCCTCTTCCAAGTTTGAGGGCAAACTTTTCTGCAGTTGGGGAGGATGATAGGCAGGAGGATGATTGGCAGGCTCCTAAAGACCCGTGTGATATGATTGACCCGAACCCACCTCGAGGCCCGAGTCACGTGGGAGACACATGGGTCAGCTTAGTTCAATCAAATCCTTCCAGCATTTGATTGCAGACAATATCCCCACATATTAGTCTACATACCAGCAAGAATATTTACCTTATTACCATGTTATTTTATTTTCTTTATTATTTTCATTTATTTGACTTTTTCTAGAGCAGTTATTTACTTTCCCTAAATGTAGCTATGTGGGCAATTAATCTCCTTTTTTCTCCTGTATGTATTGACAAATTATGAATGAGAAAAGTGGCAGTTTATTTGGTTTTCCTAAAATGAATTCTCTAATCTTTTAGAGTACTTTCCATTGCTATCCTAATTGTAGGCAAGGTTAGGAGGTGATCTTGGAGACTGACTTGAGAATCTCGTGGGGCATCTGTATCGAGAATTTTCAAATTGGGTTGCCCAGTGGTTCTTTTGGGTGGTGAATCTGTAACTCACTAGAACACTGTTCTTAATTTCTTGTCCGGGTTGAACCCAAATCCAATTACTAAGCTGCTGACCATCAGTGTATAATAGCGAAATTGTCTAGCCGCAAATAGTTAACGACATCTAATTGATTTTGTGGTCAAATTGGTAACGCGGTGACTCGACCGGATTGATCTGGTGGTCTAACACATGACCCGATGACTTGGCCGAGCTGATCTAGTGGTCAAATCCGTGACCCGGCTATTCAACCGAGTTGACCCAATAATCGAACCCGTGACTCGACCGAATTGACACAGTGATCGAATCCATGAGGCAATAACTTGATCGAATTAGCCTAATGATCGAACTCAGTAACTAATACGCTTGCTTTTTATTTAAATATGGTAAAATTTTAACTTCTTAAACATTTGTAATATACTTTTTATATATAATAAAAACTAGGACTTTAGCCCGCGCATCGCAATGATTCATTTGACACATGAACAAATGATTCTAATAAACGAATCTAAAAACTGATGCACGGATTCATTTGAAATGCTTTATTTCTAGTAGTTGACTTTTAAATACAACTTATGTAACAAAATGTTAACAACGGCTGAACTATGTCTCTATACTATAATCTGTAGGTTTTTGTAATAATATATATAACAGTTTGAATTACAGTCCAAAAAATTAATGAAAGCTGGTAATCTATTTTTAGCTTCCGGATTACAATCACTTCTTATGAAATGCGTCATAGTTGACGACAATGCAGAACAGCAAATCACCTTTTTCATGTTGTCCATCCTAACAAAAAAGCTAGTTTACCTTGAGTAGCGGTATTTGAACAGTCAATGTTCCTATAAAGATAACAAATAAGCAAGTATTTTTACATAAGTCAATTTCATTTTAAACATTGGTGATTTGCATGTTGAACCATGTCTTACTCGTTAGAAAGGAGATAATCATCTTACTGACAAATTTCATTTCTCAACTTACTAACTTCAGCAAAGTACTATAAAGCATAAGTTGAAATGAGTATATAAGGACAGACCAAATAACAGTATTGATATGTGCATATTGACATTCATGGTTGAAAGGAATATTAGCGGGTATTAACGTAACTTCACAGATTAACCCTTACAGTAGAATTAGAGAGACTTAAATAATAGCAAGGCCATATTGTACTAAAAGAGAAACTTAAATAATACACAGGCCATACGCCCGTACAGATTTAATTTGCAAGATTCACACAACCGCAACAGAAGTGTTTTTTGAACAGTCACAAATGACACATTTGTAAAGCACATTACTTGCAAAAGACGTTCAAAAGAGAAATTGAAAACTAAAGTTTTATGAAGTTGGATAACTGGCATTCACGATTCTTAGAATGGTTATCTTAATTTGTCGCGAATACTTGGAAATGAAGAAGACTCATAAAAATAAAAACAATAAAACAGAACAGAAGCCAAAGTATTTAGTTTTAATTCAGAAGCGCATAACATAAGTTAGTGTGTGCATGCTAGCAACATAGACACACACATGACAAAGTACCAAACATTGGTTTCTAGCTAATTTCGAAATGATATTTTATTTAGCATTAGAAAAAAAATTGTGAACAACAAAACATTATGAAATTCATCCAAAAAAACAATACGAAAGATATACTTGTATTTTTACTTGCTCTTTATCAGAGCCGCATGAGACTTTTTCAGCATTAGCCACCTCAGCGCGAGACTTTTCCAGTTTCCGAGCCGTAGTGAGTAAGTTCTTTCCGTCCTAGGCCTGCAGGGCTCTTGTACATCTCTCCCCCCCCCCCATCTCTCTATCTCTCTCTCTCTCTCACGCACACACACACCTGAACTTGTGTCCGTTTTACAATATGGATAATAGACCTAAAATCAAAGTTATTTATAGTTGAGTTTTCGCAGCTTCTGTTTGAATGCTTGCAAATAATAGATCGTAAGCTTCTGCCCAAATGTCTTTCATCCTTTCACAGCATTTCTCACGTGCACTTGTCTCCACTGTGGTCAGACCTCTTTGACCACCTATATTCATTGTTTCGTTAAATAAGTAATTACTGTATGAATTTATGCAATCAAATAAGCGGCTTAAATCGATATGTATTAATGTATTCTTCAACTCAACCTTCATCATTCCAACCCATATCGAAAACACATGTTCTACCCAGCCAGCCCATTATGTGATATCTACCAACTACACATGCTCTCTTCTATTGACTCTCAAGTGTGAAACTCTTAGTTTAACTACTCTGCGTGCATAGAGACACTTTAAATAACTAAACTCTGGTGCAATTCTCAAACAGAAGCCCTAACACCCTAGGAAATATCAGTTATTATCATTAGAGTAGTATGCACATGAAAAAACAAACATTGAGGTATACAGCAGCCTCAAAGAAACCATCAAACATCCAAGATACCTTTAAAAGAGTTGTCTTGCAGCACTGTTCCAAACGCCTCCAAAGCGCCACAATATTTTTGTGTCAAAATGCAGCCATTATAGTTACATGCAACAACACCATTCATCTTAGTAGCTTTCCCCCTTCGTTGCACAAATGAGGAATATGTGTTACAACCTGAGCTGAAAAAAGCGTAATAGCTGGAACATAGACATAGAGATAAAAGAATTACAAAAAAGTGTTTTCCTGTATGTGTAGTTGGTAGATATCACATAATGGGCAGATTCTTTTTAGGTTTCATTCTATCTAACCCATTGATTTATTAACAAATTTACCCACTTATAAGTTAATAGTCAAAATAGCCATTTCCAAAAAGAACTTGAACTATATACAGAGTTCAAAACTAATATAGTTAATGTATACCTCCAAATATCGAGCTTAGATCGTCAACAATATTGGTGGTGGAAGATGCTTTCATATTGGAATATACACCGGTAGAAAAATTCCTCTAAGGTCCTTGTTTGTTCTGGGATAGTGAATCAAGAGCAGGTCCTGCATTGCAGATAAAATGGTATAACAATATGAGCTTTTAAATTATATGCACAATGCATACGGTATATGATACAATATGAGCTTTTAAATTATATGCACAATGCATAATTAGAGTGTCATATATAAGATAAACAAAAGCCAATTATAACATACTTTCTGGTTTTGCACCTGCTTTCGAGCTCGAAACGCAATCCTAATCTAGCCCTTTTCAGCGGTTTGTTTCTTCCATGCGTTATTGCATAAAACATCCTAAGTCAATTTATTCAGTAAGACATAAATATTAATAAGTTAATATAATAAGTGTAACTTATGTACATTCCTAATCTCTCAAACTTTGAAAAAAAATATTATATTCAAGAGAAGATCTCGATGTTCCTATGTTGGGTTCATCTATTGCTTAAACATTCCCCCAGAAAAAACATATTTAGATATATTTCTATACATAAAATGTTTCCCGAACCCCATACCCCCATAGACCATTCCAGCAAGATTGAGGTTGTCTTGTTGTTTGGGTCGATTATTTTTTCCGCTCAGCTACATAAGCGTTAATCCTTAGCAAACCAGTAGTTTCAAGAACCCGAGATATGCTCTTTTATAATTGGTTAATTGAAATAAAGGCAAGGAGGTGTATGTGGTTACTTAGCTTGTAAACCTACTGAAGCCGTAACTTTTTCAACCTGTGTACATGGTATTCGCCGTAAAGCTTGATGGCCTCTCGTCGACTCAACTAACTATTAAAACTAAACATCATTACTGTAACACTCTCAATTTTCTTATCGGTACAGCAGAAGGGTCAATAGAGTGTTGCGGGGTAGTACAATAACTTAAATCATAGACAACACATAAAAAGGGTTGTACAAAGCCAACATACATTCATCCGAATAAAAGTTTAAAGTTTACACAAGGACCCCCAGTTTTACAGTCATAAAGTTACAAAACATCTTTCGAACGAATATTATTATTAAGTGGGCCATCAGAGTCGATCTCCGTCCAAGTTACCTTCAAGCACCTGAGATAAAACATGTGAAAAATAAATCAGCGAATGCCGAGTGAATTCATAGAGTTTAGTAAAAACCATTATATAAGAATAGTTATGACAAGCAGAACACAAGCATTGTGACATCCCAGGCAAATCCCACATCGGTTGTGGCCAGGAGAGATCTTGGTTCATAAGATAATATTCGTCTTACCATGACACAACAGGTTTTGTGGTCTACTGCAAGTGGGGTTCTTAGGAACTAGCAGTTAATCGTGCTCATGTCAGAGTAGTACTAGGTTGGGTGACCAGCCGGGAAGTACTTACAAGAGGGCCACAAAGCAAAGCCGTGAGCCTGCGGGCAAAGCGGACAATATTGTAGTTTGAGTAGGCGGGATGTTATAAGTGGTATTAGAGATACTCCTGAGCCGTTCGGGATGGTGGGGCAAACCTCATCGAGGACGATGAGTCCCGAAGGGGGGGTGATTGTGACATCCCAGGAAAATCCCACATCGGCTGTGGCCAGGAGAGATCTTGGTTCATAAGATAACATTCGTCTTACCATGACACAACGCGTTTTGTGGTCTATTGCAAGTGGGGTTCTTAGGAACTGGCAGTTAAGCGTGCTCATGTCAGAGTAGTACTAGGTTGGGTGACCAGCCGGGAAGTACTTACAAGAGGGCCACAAAGCAAAGCCGTGAGCCTGCGGGCATAGCGGACAATATTGTAGTTTGAGTAGGCGGGATGTTACAAGCATAATATCAGTAATAAGACCCCATATTGCTAGTCAGGCAATATATTATAATTCAAATCATATATCATACACTATTCCTAAGACCACGGCCTCAGTATTACCATTATCGGTATTATTATCGAATTATTATAAGCCGCATGACATTTTTGCCTTTCTATAATATACAACGGGTCACGAGCCCAACAAATATTTGCCCATTTAAATCAGCGTGTCGTTACTAAAATCACGCTATATAAATCCTCTCATACATAAATTCGCTTGCCAATCAATGTGACACGACGGGGATCAACCGTCAAGACGCGAACTGGGGTGATCTTCCCCAAATAGTAATATTATATGCATAAGCGTCTACCAACTCCTAGTAGTTCACAATTTATGCTAATGGGACTTATAGTGACATAACCTAACTAATAATAATCCATTTCAATTATTCATTGGGTAATCAAATCAATCGAGTCCATATCAATAAGCATACAATCGGGACCACTTGTGTTCTATTTTTATTAAAACTCGCATGTTATCTCCCTCGCGAGTTTATAAAACATTTCATAAAACATTTAAAATAGTGCAAGGCTATGAACTCACGTTGGTTTGGAAAGGCGGGTTATCGGCAATTAAGGCGTACGGTGTGCGTCGCGATCACGGGATACCTAAAAAATAATACTCGATCTTAGACTATGTCGAATAATATTTATAAAAATGTTATGTATATGTAATCAAGTCATAAACATGATGATCAAGTGGGATTTTATCACTTTACACAACACTATTAGTTTTTAAGCATTTAGTGAACTTAGTCCAGTTACACTAATTTTGGCCTATTTATATGTTAAGGCCCAATAGGCCCAATAAGGGTCCAATAAGTTTTATTAATCCATTTATCTATTTAGGACCAGGCCTCTACTCATATGTTGGGCCCAAGTGGGTTGAGCCTATGAGCAAGTCCAATAGTGCTAAACCAAACTATTTGGGCCTAGTGGTCCAACAAGGTTAATTTGATCCATTACGGGTCCATATGTTACAAAGCTCGGGTTTGTCGGTTTTTGCTTGTTCAATATGTTTATATATCAATAGATGTTCTATAAAAATATTACATTAGATGGGTCCGACCATCAAAGTTTTATTTGGCGAAAACGCCATTTTTTCGGTTTTAGCCGAAAAGACGTAAAAGTCATATATATAGTTTGTAGTTAGAAAACTAGTTGAGTTTTATTTTTATAAAATGTGATATTTATTTATTATAGTATATAAACATAATTTTATAGTAGTTATTATCAATTATTCACTTTTACATATTTATTTATATAAAATTTTACCTCATGTTGTCTTTTAATATTAAATATCTTATTGTGAAATCTGATGTGAAAAGTCATGTTCACCATTTTTAGCATATCTTGAGTTCTATAATGACTTAGAACCCCCAAATTTTTTCTGTAGAAACTACATAATATGCTATACAATTTACTCTTCTATGGCTCCTTCTCAAACAGCTTCTAAATATAAGTTTTAATTCGTCCAAAACAGATTAGTCAGATTAGTACATCAAAAGTATTTTGGCCATATCTTGCTCATTTTTAAAATTCCATTGTGTGGCCAATTAAACACTTGTGTAAAAATTATTTATCTATAATTATATCAAATAATCTAATCCATTTAATCAACTAAACATGTTGAAACTTACTATTTTTCACAGCCTACTTATCTAGTTAATATTTTATCATCTTTTACTTGTAGATTTAGCCTTATTAACTTATTCTAATGACACAAAATCCCCATACAACACTTTGATCATCATTCATATCTATCATACATATAAATTTGGAAGTAAATAGACAAGTATATTTACAAAAATAATAGGATGATAGAAAGAAACAATCTTTATACCAACCAAATGATGGAAAATGATGAGATTTGGATGAACAAGGCTTGATCTTTGTACCCAAATCTTTAACTTTTCAAAACAACTTTTTGTGAATCTTCAAATATATAAACTTCTCTTGAGAAATTAGCCCAAGAATCCATAGAAACCTCCTTTCACAACTTGAAATCACCTCAAATCATCCTTCTTTTATGTGGTTTTCATCGTAAGTTGAATATAGTTTAAGTTGTAGGTTGAAATTTTATGAAAGTGGTGGTGTAGTGGTGATGGTGGACGGCTACAAGAGGGAGAGAGGGAGAGAGGGAGAGATTGATAAATTTTCTAGTTACACATGCAAGTATGTGTTGTGTGTGAGAAGTTTGGGGTTTTTGTACTTTGATAACTTATGAGACATGTGTCTCATAGTTATGCTAAAAAATTGACACCAAAGGGGGGTTTCCCCTGGATGAATCCGCCCCTATTAGGGGTGGGACAAGTGTTATACTTGTCTCATCCCTAATATTTTACGGGTACTCCTCGATTCTAGTTTCCTCGATTTACGTGCCTTCGGGTCGATTTACGAAAAACATTTTTGCAAAATATGAAACTACGGCACAAAATGATTCTAATAAAATTTGTCTCATCAAAAATGGAGCACAAAAGCGTAAATACGTAAACCTAGGGTTTCTGGTTTAAACGTAAAAGACGTTAAATTATGCACGTAAGCCCTAATTTCTTCCCATAATTATGTGAGTTCATGAACCAACACAAAAATAAAATATAAAAATAATATACGAGAATAAATTTACTACCTGAAAATGTCAGATTGTCACAGCATTTCCTCCTAAAAAGGGATCTACGCCCTCGTAGATCCATGTTATCTCGATGCCCGTTTCTTATTAAAGTCGAAGAGGTGTGGGTATTTCTTCCACATTTCATCCTCTCGCTCCCAAGTAAATTCTGGCCCATGCTTTGAATTCCACCGAACCTTAACGATAGATATTCGACTTTGCTTAAGTTGCTTTACTTCACGATCCGTAACCTCTACGGGTTCACGATCCATAACTTCTCATCAATTCTGACCTCATCCAACGAAATTTTCTCATCACACTTAGCTAAACATTTCTTCATATTAGATACATGGAATGTATTGTGGACACCATGAAGTTCTTGGGGTAACTCTAATTTATAAGCCACTGGACCAACTCTAGATAAGATCCTGAATGGTCCGATAGCGGGGATTCAATTTCCCACGCTTTCCAAATCTTATGACGCCTTTCCATGGCCACACTTTCAACATCACATGGTCCCCCACTTCGAACTCCATCGGTTTCCGCCGCACATCCGCGTGACTTTTCTGTCTACTTCGGGCTGTCAAAAACCGTTTCTTAATATGAACTATCATCCCCGTAGTTTCCCGAATCAATTCCGGTCCGATGAGCTGGGTGTCTCCAACTTCACGCCAACATACAGGAGATCTACACTTTCTACCATATAGAGCTTCGAATAGTGCAGCCTTAATACTAGCATGATAACTGTTATTATATGAAAATTCTGCCAATGGCAAATGTTTATCCCAATCCTTACCAAAATCAATCACACATGCTCTTAACATATCCTCCAGTGTCTGTATCGTCCTTTCACTCTGCCCATCAATTTGGGGGTGATAAGCAGTGCTCATATCAAGATTCGTTCCCAAAGATCTTTGGAGGGATCTCCAAAAATTCGATGCGAATCGAGAGTCTCGATCAGAAATAATCGATACAGGCACTCCGTGCTTACATACAACCTCCTTAAGATAAAGACGAGTCAGCTTCTCCAGTGAGAACTGCTCTTTAATAGGAATGAAATGAGCTGATATAGTCAGTTTGTCGACAATGACCCAAATCGAGTTATATCCAGAAGATGTTCTAGGGAGCTTAGTGATAAAATCCATCGTGATTCGCTCCCACTTCCATTCAGGAATTTCGGGTTATTGAAGTAGTCCTGATGGCTTTTGATGTTCAGCTTTGACTTTTGCACATGTCAAACATTGACGAACATACATTGCAATATCGGCTTTCATATTCGGCCACCAATATAACTTCTTTAGGTCAAGATACATTTTGTCAGAACCAGGATGAATGGAATATTTAGATTTATGGGATTCGAACAGGATTAAGTCTCTTGAACCTCCATACTTAGGTAACCACATACGACCTATTAAGCATTTCACTCCGTCTGCTATAACCTCTAAAGGATCTCCTTCACCTCGAAACCCTTCATTATCAAAATTTTCTTTCTTACAAGCTTCCATTTGTGCATTTCTAACTTGATCAGGCAAATTATTGTGCACAGTCATGACTAGAGAACGCACCCTGATCGGTTCTCTATCCTTTCTACTTAATGCATCGACAACAACATTTGTTTTTCCTGGGTGATACTTTATCTCACAATCATAATCACTTAAAAGTTCTATCCACCTAATTTGCCTCATGTTTAGTTTTTTGGTCGAGGATATACTGTAGGCTTTTATGATCGGTGAATACCGTACATTTGGTGCCATACAGATAATGTCTCCGCAACCTAAGAGCAAAGACTACAGCTCCTAACTCTAGATCATGAGTAGTATAATTTTCCTTATTTTTCCTTAATTGTCTATAAGCATAAGCTATCACCTTTTCTCGCTACATTAAGACAGCTCCAAAACCTCTAAGAGACGCATCACAAAATACCACAAAATCTTCACTACCTTCGGGTAATGATAAAATAGGTGCACTACATAACTTTTGCTTCAATACCTGAAATGCTCCATCTTCTTCACTTCCCCATACAAAAGGTTTATTTTTCTGAGTAAGCTTGGTCAGGGGTTTAGCTATTAAAGGAAATTCTTTAATGAATCGTCTATAATAGCCAGCCAATCCTAAGAATTGTCGCACCTCCGTTGGCGTTGGCGGTGCAGACCAACTCTTAATGGCTTCAATCTTTGCCAGATCAACATGAATTCCATCTTTGTCAATCACATGACCAAGAAATTGAACATAGTCCAACCAAAAATCACATTTCGAAAACTTTGCGTACAACTTTTCATCCTTTAACAAATTCAAGATAGTCCTTAAGTGTTCTCCATACTCTTCTTTATTCTTAGAATAGATTAGAATGTCGTCAATGAACACGATCACGAATTTATCCAAATAGGGTTTGCACACTCGATTCATTAGATCCATGAATACCGCCGGTGCGTTTGTTAAACCAAATGGCATTACTTGAATGTCGTAGTGTCCATAACGAGTTCTAAATATAGTGATAGGAATATCTTCTTCGCGGACGCGAAGTTGATGATATCCAGACCACAGATCAATCTTAGAATATACACTATAGCCTTGTAGTTGATAAAATAAATCATCAATCCTTGGTAAAGGATATCGATTTTTAATTGTCAACTTGTTTAGCTCACGGTAATCGATGCACATACGGAAAGATCCATCTTTCTTTTTAACAAACAAGACCGGAGCTCCCTAGGGTGATGAGCTCGGTCGAATAAAACCCTTATCAGACAACTCCTTGAGTTGTTCGGATAATTCTTTCATTTCGGATGGTGCTAATCGGTAATGCGCACGTGCCACCGGTGCAGCACCAAGAACAAGATCGATTCGAAATTCAACTTGCCTTATCGGCGGAAGTCCGGGTAAATCATTGGGAAATACCTCAGGAAAATCACAGATAATAGGAACGTCTTCTAATCATTTCTCCTTAGACTCATTCCCGATCACTTGAGCTAAGAATAGCTCGCAACCGTTCCTGATGTACTTTTGGACTTTAATACATGAAACGATTTTAAGACGGGATTCACCTCGATTACCATCAATTACTAACGTCCTATTCTTAAGGGGAATTTTAACCTTCTTTTCTCCACATAAAATTGCAGCATCATTCAAGGATAACCAATCCATTCCAATAATAATGTCAAAACTACCTAGTTCGATTAAGATCAAATCAATCGGGAAGGAATGGTTCAAGAGATTTAGAGAGCATCCGTGCAATAACTTATTAGTTCTTACCAATTTACCATCAGCCAATTCTACTTCGTAACTGGTATCTATCTCAATAGGTTCAATGTCAATAAGGGCACTAAATTTGGTAGATACAAAGCTCCTATCAACACCCGAATCAAATAGAGCAACAGCATAATGACTGTTGAGTAAAAACGTACCAGTAACGACATTCGGGTCCTTCTTAACATCAACCGTCCCAAGTTGATAAGCACCACCCTGGTTGTTTCTTCCTTGACCATTCTTTTTCAACTTTGGACAATCTGGCTTCTTATGGACCTCTTCTCCACAATTGTGACAAACAATTCCCCTCTTACACTTTTCCACTTTGTGACCTAGCTTTCCACAATTTCTACACTTCCAGCAATCACCAGCATGCCTCTTATTACCACACTTTGGACACTTTTCATCATTACGCGGTGCGTTTTTTGTTAGAGCATTTGCATTTCCCCTTCTTTGATTTTGATGGCGATTGAAACTTTGCCTATTGTCACCTCGACCTCCACGATCGCCTTCACTCTTTCTCTTCTCACCAACAGACGCTTCATCCTCCTTATCCTGAATGGTTTGTCCAATGAGCTGATAAGCCATTTGAACCGCATCATCAATGGTCAATGGCTTTGACGATGTCACATCCCCTCGGATATTTTTGGTCAACCCTTTAATGTATTTCTCAATTCTTATCTCCTCAGGTTCAACCAACCGAGGACACAACAAAGCCAACTCATGGAATCGATTTGTGTATCCATTAATGTCCACTCCTTTCATTTTCAAATGAGTCAACTCTTGTTCCAACCTTATAATCACACTACGAGGACAAAACTCTTGAGTCATCCACTTTTTAATTCCAGCCCATGGAGTAGCATTAGCAACATCAATGCTCATAGAAGCAATCCTCCCATTCCACCAAGTCAATGCACGGCCTCTAAGAGTAGCCATAGCAAAAGTCACTTTATCTTCCTCCTTACACTTACTGATGCGTAACACAGACTCAATCTTTTCGATCCACTGACTTAATCCTACCGCACCTTCAGTTCCATTAAAAGGAGTGGGTCACATTTCATGAATGTTACATAAGTACAACCACCGACTTCGGGTGCATTAAGTCCAGGTCCTCCAACATTTCCTCCACCATTAACATTCACACCATTACCGGCCCCATTGCCAGCTCCATTACCGCCAACTCCACTACCGCCTGCTCCACTACCGCCAGCTCCACTACCGCCAGCTCCACTATCGCCAGCTCCACTACCGCCAGCTCCACTTCTATCATTTGCCATAAACTCAGCCATAGATGCGGCAACTTGCTCCGCAATGATCCTGCGCACTTCTTCCTCAGTCACGGTTTTCTTGGGCGGCATAATTCTATTATCGCATAATTCAAAGCACTACTAGAAAATCTGGCAACAGCAACGAAGTTTTGCGTCGCTATTTTGTCACTGAAGCCCTTCAACGAGGAAATTGTGACTGAGTATATCCATCACAAAAAAGGGCCTCGTAAATTTTTTGTGATAGATTTAGCGACAAAAATTTGAGAGTTTCAGCGACGGATTATGGGTCTCCAAGTCCTCACTATAGCTTTTCTAAAGGTACCTAAAAAAATTTGATTTGACTATTAAGTGATGATTTAGTGACAAACGTTTTGTCACTGGATATGATAACAAGTAAATATTATTGACACATTTACCACAAAAGCTCGTATATAATTATCCAAAATTTGAAGTATACATTCATTCAAATTCAAAATCCATAACATTCAAATTGCAACTTTAAGATAACCAAATGTCTACAATACTAATATCGTTTATGAGCTCCATAAGGCCATCTTGCCTTCCATAAAGATCCTCTGATAGCTGTTTATTTTAGAACTCTCTACGACTATCTTTTGTACGCTACAAGCATGATTTCCTCGTGTACACTTAGATTGAGTGTTGTGTTTGGTAGGACAATTTTGTTAGCGACAACAACATCATCCTCAATTGTCCCTGCTTCCCCTGCATCCGGAAAACACAAAAGTTTTTTTTTACCATGGTATGCATATGTTGAAATTTAGACAAACTTTCTAAAAAATACAGTGATTTTGCTATTTTTCATCAATAACACGTCCTCGTGTTTGATCTCTTCGAACACGGTCTCACTCCTTATCACCTATGTTGAAGAAAGGTTTGGAACATATTCGAATGCATGATATATATTAATCGCATATTAGAGAAACATATTATGATTAGTAATACAATAGCATTTATGTTTCTATAACGGAAACATTAACATTAGTATTATTAAATTGTGTTATAAACACATTAATTATTTATACATATGAAGAAGAAAAAAGAAAAAGATATTGGATGCTAAGCTCAACCTAACATGTTTTGGCCCATATTAGCTTGATTATTATATAGATCATCACAATTTTTTAATTTTATTTTATCACTATTAATAAAATTTTAATGACAATAAAACTAAAATGAATAAAAAAAAGGTCAACTTGTCTTTAACGACATTAAAAACTACCCCTAGCGACCTTTTACTCTGTCCGTTCAGTTTATTACTCTTTTTAACATGTACTTAAAAAAATAGGATGAAAGGTCAAGCAAAATGCTTATCGAGAATGGTGATTCCTAATTTAGTTTTGTGTCGCCTTGAAAAAATAAAAAAATTGGTAGTCGATGCAAGTTTCAAAACGAAAGAAACATGAAAGCTAAGAAAAATAAAATGTTAGATCTTACCTGAACACGAGACCAATTCCTTAAAGGTAACTTCAAACCAACAGTAGCAAATATCACAAATGCATTTTCCTTGCAAATAGAAACACCAACGATAATTTATTAATTTCAAATGTCAGGATTATATGTTTATAGATCATTACTTATTCATGTAATGTACCTGTATTTGCCTCATGTACGATGATACAATCCATGGGCCTTACGCCTGCAACAAGTCGAACATTTGCAAAATCAAAACATTTGGACCAATCTATTCTAATGTAACGAAAAAGGGTAGACAAAATAGTATATTAAATAACAAAATTAACAACATGATAATTAAAAGTAATAAGATTTGAATGGCTGTGGACCTGTGTAGTTGTACTTTTGCTGTTGAATATATAAGCATCACAAACAACCTTCAACTGAGCAAGATACAAAGCATTTCCGAGTCATCCTATAAAATAGCAGAGAGTCAGATAATAAGATGGAAGAAGATTGTAATAGTATAGAAACAATGCAGAAGTTTCACACTTTGCAGTTGTTTTGTTCCAAAAATGCATTGTCTCATAAATGTATAATTGCTTCTTTCCAGCAAGAGGAGACAAAATATCTTGATCTAATCTAACAAATTCATAAGGGGATTTCCTATCACAAGATATTAAATTGGTATAGAACTTAAAAGTGAACGCATTACCTTAAATACGCATCCATGCTTAACATATTATATATAAAAGTACGTGAGGTAAAAACAACAGAGAAACAAAAATGAGATTATACTTTGCGTAAAATTAAGGACCTCAAAAAGATTTATTAACGCGAGAAGATTCTCATTTATGTTCAAAATTTCACTTATTTCAGGTTCAAAGTTACTACTATTTTATTTTGGAACTTCTAAAGGCTATATTTTGGAACACCTAATTTGATTCACTAGATATTAAAATCACTATTCAATATACCAACAGGTGCAATATACCAGCAGGTGCAATATACCAGCAGGTGCAATATACCAGCAGGTGCATATATACGTTCATAGTTCAATTTGACACACCATGAACGTCAAATGTCGCTAATTTACATAGCTAACATCATAGAATCAATTGAGTGTTAAGGTTGAAGCCATCACATTTATGGAATTTTAAAAAGTAATGTATATTTACCAACTATCGTGAAGCACTTCCGTTATCATAGAGGTGTGTGGTCACTTATGATCTTTTAAATCAGCTATCTTCAATTGTCAACTTCGGGTTGCAGTCATTTTTTTAATAATTTTATGAGCTCATTGATGTCAATGATGGTGCATTGAGTCGATGACAATAGAGGTTAATGACAAATTAACCATTTGCAAGTGACTATAGAAACAAAATGAAACAACATAGCCAATGGATCATAATATTGTTGCATGTGACATGCGTTAAAGACGAGTGTAACTCACTCTAAGTAGTCACAAAACTTAACATTGGTATGCTATACTTAATCTAATCAATTTAGGCTCTTAACACGAAACATAACCTCAAATGATACTAAGCATATCTTACATCTCTTTTATGATACAAGACCATACCCAACATCATATATATCCAAATTATGCAATTCTCATATCCATTTCATGCATAGTAAAACGATACATAAACTAGAATCACTATATAGATCTGAAAATACCTTAATCATTCAAATGGAAACAATGTAACGAAGAAAGTTATGCAAGTAAAAGTTACACTACACTACCTATAAAATACTATCTTTCTAAAAAGTCCCTATATTTATATTACCCACAAGGTGTCTAGCTTTTTGAGAGAAGAAATGCTACAACCACAAAAGGTTTACAAAATAATATCCACATATCGAATTAGCAAGTGTATTGGTAAAATCATGTTGCTTTATGATCTTCTTTTTATTTTTGTACAAACAAATCATTGTCCGGAAATAACTTTATAAGATTTTTATGGATGTAGTATTCCTCTTTTGAGAACTTAGATTATATTAGTAGATAATATTTTTATATGTGACAAGCTAATCAGCTTGCAAAGACTAACGTCGGCTTCCCGGATTGTTCTGATCAGAATGCTAGTGTCTTAATAACAGCAAAAAAATGAAGTTGTTGAACTTTTAAGCACTATTAAAAGCACGCATCATTGTTCATCTTTTTAGTTCCATATACTTGATCTTATGTTGTATATAAATTATAGGAACACTAAGTTATAATTTTTGTTTTCTTTTGCAAAATAAGATCAAATTGTTCGTGTTGGTTTCGAACAACAATGAAGCCATCTTAATCTAATTGAAAATATATATGTTACTACAAAAAAGTCAGTTTTTATTGAGTTTAAACCAGTCACAACTAGTTACTTCTGTGTTTTTTTGTTCGGTTGAGTATACTTTGCTTTTAAGTTTCAACTAGTTAGAAACCGATCTTTAAGTTTCAACTGCTTTTAAGTTTCAATTTAATTAAAAATGTTGAAGTTATAGCTGAAGTAGCTTTAGTGGTGTTTAACCAGTTTAGCAATCATGCTAGATGGATGCTATTGTACTCCATTTTAAAACATATGTAATAGATCTTTCAATAACTGCGAAATTAACTCAATATGAAACGAATCACAATATTAATCCCAAAATAACCAAAGAATTATGATAAAACTAACTCGAGTTAAATATGAACCACACTAACAAAAACTAACAACGATTTATGCCTTATTACAAGCGTCTCAAATTGAAAAATGAATGCAAATAGAATGCAAACAGTGGCCTTAATGTGCCTTACTTTTTATTATTTAAAGTTTTTGAGTTTGTTTCAACAATGCAGCTTTTAGGGTGGTTAAATAGCTTATCATGTTTCGATAGGCATTACACTTTTGTTACTATGATATATCTTTCACGTGTCCTATTTATTGCCAGACTTATCATCTGAATTTTCATGATATACTATATAATGTTATATTTTTCAAATGACTAAAGCAGCCCCTAGTTTCTCAAATAACCCCAAATTCACAGTGTTAAGTGACATAACAGCCCTTAAGTGACTCAAACAACTAGGGGTGTCAATAGGGTCGGGTTGACCCGACCCGAACCCAAACCCTATAAAGCTTATGGGTCGGGTTTAATCAGGTTGAGAAAACTTATCGGGTTAATTTAACCTGAACCTGATAAACCGATATTGTTATAGGCTCAGGTTAGGGTTGAGTTTTTTAGGTTATCGGGTCAACCTGATAAGACCCGAAAAATATGATGCAAATTTTTTTAAAACATTTAGAACCAGTATGACATTACACAGTTCGTTAGCGGTACTATATAATTCATGATTGCTTAGTATAATACTCCTAAATTCTAACAGTAGCAAGGTTTTATTTCTGCTATTAGTTGTCTTTTACGAATTGCATTTTGCTTAGTGTGAGTCTGAGACATATCTAACATTTTAGAATTCACATTAAGGTAGCTTTTTTTCTTACTGCTTAGTGTAACGACTGTATATGATATCATGCATATGTATGTGCATTCATTCCTTTTCACGCACATCATCTAAGAGCCAAAAATAAATATTACCAGTAATACATTAGATTGTAGATTTATATTTTAAGAGATGGTACTAGTATTATTATCCTGTCAACCCGAACCCGATTAGACCCGACAAGATATAACCCTAACCTGATAACTCATTTTCTTATAGAATCGGGTTGCGGGTCATATTTTCAAAAGTCAAAACCCGATTCAACGAGACCCGATTAACCTGAAAACCGGACCTGATTAACCCGACAACCCGACCCGATAACATCCCTACAAACAACCCCGTATTAAATTTCACCATTCTCTCTTTAGGTTACGATGCCATTTTTTCATAACTATGTGAACTACTTACTTGTATTAGCATAACCAAACAATATATAATAGGTCCTATAACAGAAACATGTAATATTGCAAATTAAGCATGAAATGGAAGATTAATACACAAAATATATATGTAATAAGCATCAATTGTAGCAGATCTAATGTTATAAGGTTATACAAATTCGGACTTATATAAACCCTAAATTGAAAAATCAGCAAAACAAAAAATTGACATGTGTACGCCTCTAACTAGTTATGGGATTGAAGATATACGACATTAAAATACCTGATTTGGACTTGAAATTACTGATGAATAACTTAGAATGGTTGAATCTGAATGGTTTTGTAGTTGAAGATGGAGACTAGATGGGTGAATATAAAATGAGATGAATATCATTAGTGTGGGTGAATAAATGTTTTGGAGGGATAATGGTAGTGGAGGGGGGAATGAAATTTTTGGGTGAAATATTTGAGCGGCACAAACAAAAAAAAAATTAGAGGAAGTTTATCAAACTTTATCAAAAATCAATTTTGTAGGTTTTCTATCGTTAATCCATCACTTTCAACTATTTTCTTGTGACGGACTAATTCAGTCGCTAATTTTTGTCGCTGTTGTTCAATATTCTAGTAGTAAAGTATGATAAGCATTCACTTAATGATGGATTTAAATAAAAAGGGTCGAATTGATAATCAAGGAAGAAAACTATAAATAAGGCACGATATAGAATTTAAGACAAAAGATACATATTTCATTAGATCATAAACAACTACATCGTCTTAGTTAACTTTCCACATCATAATCCTAGCACTATACAAGCCCAAAATGTGTGCTAGATCTACTAACCGACATACCGGTTTAGTAAAAGTTTTACAAAAGATAAAAAGATACTACTAAGGATAAACTAGTCTACTGAGAAGTGCTAGAGGGTCCATCATTCTTCTTCTTCTTTGGTGTCTTCCTCGGACGATCACAAGACTCATCATCATTAGTTGGGCGCTTAGGAATCACTCATCTCTCAACCATCTCAGCATAAAACCTACTGTTCCATCTCTTTCCGCCTTCTCGCGCATTGCGCGAGCCACATTCAACTGAATTTCCATCGATTTCACCTTTTTCTTCATTTCCGCATATTCACCACTTTCCAAGACAGACAATCTCCTAAACGCTTCATTCAAACTACGCTCCACATCACTCAAACCCAAATCAAGCAACTCTCGCTCTTTCTCACCAATCTTTGTTTTTTACTCCAATAAAGCAACATGGGTCTGAACAACACCCAAACCAATCTCTGTCATACTACCTTGGACTCGGGAAGCATCTAAATCACGTCTTAAGGCCCAAGGTGCAAGTCCATCAATATGAGTCGCCTCTCGAACCCTCGACGACTCTCCTATCACATGCACACTCCTCTGAAAGTCATCCCTATCAATCGGCCTTCGGGTAGTAGTCCCATTAGTGCCATCAGGTGCATAATCATCCTCATAATCCTCTGACTCATACTCAGACGATTCATCACTAGGTAGCTCAGAATTAGAATCAGACCACTCAACTGGAGGGGTAAAAGCTCACCATCCTCTACATCATAAGGAAAAATAAGCTCCGCCTCATCATCATCAATCTCATCACCTATATCTACCTCCTCCTCGACATCCTCATCGTCATCCTCATTACCTACAACATCTATATCAACCTCATCATCTTCCTTGACACCAACATTACCATCCTCTACTATATCAACCTGTGGGGCAATCTGATCTTCTAGTCCTATTTGGGGATCAGGATCCTCGAATGGTTCCTCCTCGTCTTCCTCCATATCTTCTTCTACATTATAATCCACTAAGTCTAGGTAAGGGTGATAGTTGTGTTTTTGTATACAAGTCTTAGGAAAGACGAGTATAAATGCGGTAAGTATTAATCGACACGATTTAGGAAAACCGTGAAGACGAATAAATTCCAAGTTCGTTCTCGAAGGAGGTGTATGGATTAATGTGCCAACTATGTAAAATCAAGTTTGGATTAGTGACGTTTTTGGTTGAGAAGAGAGAAAAATAAAAGACGAGCTAATACTACGATTAAACTACGACGTTGACGTAAAACGATGACGTAATTACGTAAAACGCGACAAAATTAAAATTAACCCTAAAAATTAATTAAAAGATTAAACTAAGTCTAAAATAATATAAATAAGAATAAAAATCCAACAAATATATTTTAAAACCTTTTATTAATTAAATATTCAATTTTTAATGCTAATTAAAGCCCTAAAATTAAATATAATTAACAAAATGTCCAAAATATTATTTTATTGAACTAATAACTCACTTATATTATTTAAAGACTAAAAAGTATTTTTCCTAAATTTTCAAAACTATTTTTCTATTTTTAAAACATTAAAAACTATTTTTAAACTAAAATAATCATAAAAAATAATATATTAATGCTAAAAATGATTTGACAATTTCAAAAATCCTAAATTATACTAAAGAACAGTAGAAAATTGAAAAAGTTTGAAAAATGTAAAATTTTTCACAAAAAGACAAAACAGATTAATATTAAAACCTAATTAAGCTAAATTTAATTCTAAAAATTAATTAAAAGGTGAACAGTAAAAACTTTTTAAACTAAAAATCTTAAACTATTTTTCTAGGTCTAAGAAAATTTTTAAAACTGAAAATTATAAGTTTTTACCACTAAAAGACAAAAACAGTAAGTTAAAAAGTTAATTAAAATAGCAATTTAATCTAAAAAATACCAGATGAACAGTAACAGAAAAAATAATCAAGCTGAAATTCAAAAATAAAATGAGAAAAATAATGAAACTTGTTTCAAGTCCTAATTCCTAAATTAGTTCACTAAAGACAAAAAACTGAGTTTCTGAAAGTGACACTTTGGACAATTTGTCCTTTTGCTTAGCAGTGGGAACTCACAACACTAGCAGCGAAAACTAGTTCCCACTGCTAATGTAGAAAAACGGGAACTGTGCATATTTTAGCTTGTAACTTGTTGATTACTTGATATTATGGACAATGATTGGCACCTCTACACTCAGTGGAGTGTAGGGAGTCTAAGAGAAATATAAAAAACACACTTCAAGAACAAAAATCACAAGAACCAAGCTATTACAGTCACTATTCATGCAAAAGGGGGGGGGGGGGCTGTGAGACTTTTGCTAATTCAAAATGCACAAGGACGAATTTCAAGTGCCAAAATCTTGCTCAATACTAAACCAAATTACATACAATGAATACAAACCCTAGGTGGAACCAATATCTAACATCCTACCAAGATTGGTGAGCAAAATTCTACAAAAACAGGCAGAAAAATTGATTTTCTGATTTTAAGCTATATTACCTAAATTTTAAACATGCAAATTCATTTTAAACTTAACCAAACTAGCAACAACTCCTAACTTGACCAAATAGAATGTGTGAGAAGTCTATTTAACAGATTTAGTGTAACTTAAACCTATCAAACCCCTTAACCCAAACAGCCCCTTAAATTTCAGAAACTTGAATTTCCAAACCAAATGCTAGCAAATCCTAACCAATCTGATTTTTATCACTCCTATCATGCATAAAAACTTGAAACAAACTTAATCAAACAGAAAAACTCACATAAAAACAAGTGCAATTCAAATTCACATAAAATTCACATAAAATGCTCAAAAAAACTAAAAGGGGTTCAAGCCTGAGGGTTTAGCTGATGCCTTCCTTTTCTAGGGATTTGAGAGCTTTTAGGGAAGCTTGTGAAGTGTAGAGAAGGCTGTTGGTGGAATCACAATGGACCCAAGCCTAGAATATCTTCAAACTGCATAAATGGAAAAGATGGAGGGGGCTTGTTTTGTTCCTGCACAAACACCACAAGACCACCAAACAAACTGCAAGTAGTAAGAGCTACAAGCTTTTGGCTTGTAGCTTTTGCTACAGTGAAGTTAAATAAAAAGAATGAAAATGGGATTTTCTGAAATTCTTTAAAAACCTTAAAAATAAATGTTTATACTCAAACCAAATCACAAACACAACCTTCAATCCAAGCTGAGAGTTCCACTTTCACTTTCCTTTCATCTTGGATTGAAGACTTGTGGATTGAAAATATTCTTGCCACAACTCTTAACCAATTCCTTGAATTTGTATTAAAAACTTACACTACTTTTTCCAAAAATAAATGTTACTGATTACACTAAGACAATAATAAGATGGAACACAGATTTTTGCACAAAACTTAATTTTTCATTTTCATTAATAGATTAAAAAAAATTTACAAAAAACTGGAACAAAGGAAAATATGGGCACAACACACCCCTATTTATATAGAAAGATGAACTATCTAGAACTACAAGGCAATAATAAACCCTAGCTAAAGAATCTGACTAAGATGCCCTTTGAAGGAATCTTGAAAAGTTGGTCAAAATGGCTCTCATGTGACTCCAGCTGTTCTTGTTGATCTAGGGTCGTTTATCTAATCTTTGGGAGCACGAAAATCCTTTGGAACGTTGGAAGATTCGTTTGTTGCCAATTTTGGGGAGACAGGGAACATCGTGGGGACCATTTGGGTGAGTGGGGGATAGTTTTGTGGAGTGGGTTTTGTTTAGGTACACCTTAATCATCAATCTGCATATTAGGGGATCAAACCCCTTTGTTTTTCGCCATAATTAGATTAGGGTTTATACTTGGGATGAAGGTTAAACAGTGAAAGTTTAATCCAGTTTTGGGTTAATCACATTTAAAAATTGTGTTTGCCTCCATTAAGTTTAATAAACTGGTTTATCTAAAAAATATGGAGCTAGTGGAATAAGGACGTGGAGGGGATGATGATGTGTAGGGGTTTGATTGGTGGGGTGGTGATGTGCCGTGAGGTGAGTGGTGGGATGGAGTATTCTTGTCTGGGCAGTTATGGCCCCCCAAGTTCCAAAATGTCTTCATTCCAAGTTTAACAGATTTTCCCCCATTTCCTTTGTAAACATCTTTCATCAACTTGTCACATTTGGCACCACAAACTTCATAACTTTAAACAAGGACTATCAATGCATAATTTGCATTCTTTAAGGGCCATTCTTGTAATGTCTCATCATTTTAGGGACCCAAGTGTAAAATTGAGGATTTACAAGGGTTTAAAATGACAAGTCTTCCAAAGTTGAGGGACCATTCTTGCCAATTCTTCAAACTTTAAGGACTTTAATGGAAAATCATGATTCGGGTCCGGTTCTTTGTGCGACTTCGTTTCCCGTGTTCGTTTTTGCTTGATTCCTTTGATCTTTTGGTGAATTCACGATATTCGTACCTAAAATATACAATGAACAAACACAGGCATATATTTGGGTATTTTGATGATTTTTTAAGCGTTTTAAGCCCGATTTGGACGATGAGACTATGTATAATTACAGTCTCATCACTCCCCCATACTAAACCATTGCCGTGTCCCCACGCAATGCTAGAATTAAGTATCATAGCACTTCCAAAATTCATTTTATGATGACATTTACTGAAGACATAAACTTAAATAAACTACTACACGCGTTTTAGACATAATGTAATGTTTTCATCACGAGAACGTGACTTTTAGGGTCAAAGAACAAGAACACGTGAATGCTTCGTTAGAAATAATTTCGTCGTCCTCGATTTTCACCCAATTCCATGCTAAGCGTGTAACGAGATCATTTTTATTATAAGTTAGCAACACGAACACATCTCATGAGTGTTAATTACACACCTAAACTCCCTTATTCCTACTTGGTATCTCTTATATTTTATTTTGTCTTAATGATCACGAGGATACATCATTGACTTATGCGTGAATAGAGATTAAGTCTAAAAATAGAGTTTTAACGGTGTAACCAAAATCATTAAATTAATAATTCATCCTAATAGACAACGATGTCAAAAAATTAAGTCAACAAGAAGGATCGATAAACACGGTTTTATAACGGTTTTGAACATGAGACTTATTACCAAGACTTTTATACGCCCCCTAACGGAAGGGCCTTATTATCTTTGGTTTACCTCCATATTTTATTCAACTTCGCCATGAAGCTTTTATTATGACTTCGGTCTTGCCTTGCCTTTTATTATCCGCCTCATCGGTGGTTTTATTAACCAAAGACGTATATCCTCACGCTAAAGCGAATTTTGGATCTTTAAAGCTTCAAAGATTAAGGCTTGATTCACTTTCAATTTGGGCATAGATTTTTCGGCCTTATGAGCTTCAAATTTTTGCTTAATTTAGGTGAGCACTTGAAATCTTATTATTAGGTGAAGCTTTCGATTATTCGGGTGCCAATACTTCAAAACCGTGACGCTGGCGATAACTTAATGTTTTTCCAGTTTAATTACATGGAAGCTACTAAAACAAATTAGAAACCAACAATAGTGACTAAACCGTCAACTCAATATTTATTAACAATTTATTATACAAAAGCGTGGGGAGAATAAGCTAATAGTTACTACATATGAGATCGTGACGATTACGAGACTTATAAATAACTCTATCATTTCTCGTCCTCATTTAAGAGACTTAGCCTAAAAAGTTAAGGAATCGAAGCTAAGTGCTCAACACGCACGGTCGAGTCAAAAATTACTCTTATTCTCACCATCGGAAAACCTACATTCGTGTCTTAAACACTTATGAAAAAAAACGAAAAATTTTAAAATTTGGCCATTTTTAGCCTTATTTGCAACAAAACGATAGCAAAAAGATGAATATTGGATTGCGTGTTGATGTAAGCAAGGTGAAGTATCTACTCACCCGCCCCCCCCCCCCCCCCCCCCATACTAAAACTAAACATTGTCCTCAATGTTTCGAGTCTAGGGGTGAAAACACCCCCATACTAGAGACGAAGTCGAATGCTTAATCTCGAGCATGGAAAGGGTAAAACGAATAACCTATAAGCCGTTTATGAATTATGCTAATAAGATAAACGTTATAACATAAAAGGATATCATCGGATATCGGAATCTCCAAAGGCAATGATCGAAGCTCGAGTGATCCGTAAAACGAACACGAGAGGCTTCAATGATGACGATGAACCTAATAAATCACAATCACAAACAACCACGGAACAAAGGTTGGAAGAGCACAAGTCCCCTCGTTACACTAATTAGAAAGCAATAATATTTACAAGGATAAGCATGAGAATCCCCCACGAGGCACCTTGTTTTTGATAACCGAGTCAAAAGCTCGACTCGAATCCCCATAAATGTGATCATTTAGGGATAATCTTGGTATGGTCATTTTTAGTGGGGCTTACATGATGAACAAGGACCAAAAAGCAACCGGTATAAAGGACTAAGTCCTTTGACGAAGCAAAATACCGGGATCGAATATGGCGTCCTCGTTTTCGGATGAAAGACGAAACAACGCTACTTCAACATGAACCCCAATGGGGTAGAAGAAAATAGATAAGAAGTAGAAAGGTGGGGCAATGGGTAAGTCAAACTTACGAGCTACTCGAGGTAGACTCACACCAAGCAAATAGATAAGTTTTTCATTTATTGCATCGGTGGAAGACCGAGATTTCCCTTTACAAGCAATTCCGGGATCGTAAATCTCGTCCTCGGTGGAGAAATGTGAGGGAACATAAGGGGCTTCTCCCATACTAGATCCACACCAACCGTCGTCAAAAGGAGTAGACGAGGTGGTAGCACTCATAAAACGATGTGATGACGGAGTTAAACTTGTACAAAATTCTTTTAAAACATTTTTAAAATCCTTTCCTTTTTCATCGTTTTTAAACTCTTTATGAAAACCCGATTTGATAATGTCGAAAATATTTGCGTGTCAAATTCAAAATTAGTCGCGCTAAAAATCCTCACATTTAAGTCTTTGGTAGGAGGGGGTGGCGGTTTATATAAGTTCTCAAAACGTTTGTCAATAAAGAACACCGCCCCCTCGGGGTCAACATACTCGTCATCCTCATGAACGTCGATCTCATCGATTTCTTCATCAAAGATAGGCTTGTCAAACCATGGTTTGTCATTCCCTTCCTTGAGTATCTTAGAAACTCTCTCGAAAAGATCACGATCAAGCACGAAACCATCATTCTTTTGTGGGGATTGTTGATAAGTTAAATCCTCACGAATGTGGTAAACGTAATTCTCATTTGAGGAGTGTTGATTAGGTAACTCCTAGAGAATTGGATTTTTGGTGGTCACATGAGTTGGTTTGTCATCGAAAATAAGACGTTCCAACTCATTAAGTTCATCCTCGATTTTGGAAAGATCGACCTCACTCGTAGGTGGAAGTGAAGGCATAAGAGCTAGCTCTCGTTCAATGATTTCCTCAATCTCGGGATCAGACTCGTAATCATCGTACTTCACATGTTCCTTTTTAGGAGAATCAAAAATTTCATGTGGATTTTGAAGTACGTGATCAATCTCGGCAAAATCGCCATCGTCATCGTCAAAGAAAGAGTCGATGTGAGCACTCACAACCATGGTCTTACAAGTCGAATGACTATGCTTAGGTGACTTTTCTAAGACGAGAGGATCGATGTCGATAAACCCTTTAGCCTCAACGGGTGTTGGGCTAGGCAAAGGAGGCACTTCGATGGAGTTAGAAGTTGAAGCCTCAAATACGTGGTCCTTCGAAGGTGGTGAAGACGAGCCCATTTTGGTCATTGTCGTGATGGCACTAACGTCGCCCTTCGGAATTGGTGTTTCACTTGTTTCACTAGAAACATCCCAAAGTGAGTTTTCATCCATAAATTTACACATACCCTTTTGAATTAGGTACACGTACTCTTTATCATTAAAATCATCATTTTTAAAACCGTTTTTATTAATTCTTTCAAAACATGCATTAAGCCTCATTCTTTCCGCTAAAGTGAACATTTTGAAATCATTAGGATTTGAATCATTAGGTTTTGAAACCTCGGTTTTTTCATGATCATTGAAAACTTGGGATTTTCTAGCGAAAAAGTCCATTTTGTCATCCCCATATCTCATAGTAAGTCTCCCCTCGTGAACGTCGATTACGGTTAGAGCCGTCGATAAGAATGGTCGGCCTAAAATAATGGGACATTTAGTGTCACACTCGTAATCGGTTATAACGAAATCCGCGGGAAAAACGAACTTTCCAACTTTGACATAGACATCCTCGGCTATTCCAATTGGTATAAGTGGTGTACAATTTGCAAGCTCGATTGTCATGTTCGTGGGGGTAAGCGAAGGCAATCTCATCAATTTCCAAAGAGAATGAGGCATGATATTGATGCTAGCACCTAAATCGGCAAGGGCTAAACATTCCTCAATCTCGGAAAAATCACAAGGTAGTAGAAATTGGCCCGGATCCTCTTCCTTTCTCGGCATATGCCTTTTGGGTTTTTTAAGAAGGATTGATGCACAAGTTTCTTCAAGGGTTACTTTCGTAAGGTCGGTAAAGCTCTCTTTTTGAACCCTGGATGGAATTTGAGGTACACGAGGGTGTGCACTCTTTTCCTTGGTCGCCACGTTCACCCCATCGACTTTAGAACAATAAGACGTCTTATAAGTCTAGGGTTGAGAAGAAGGAACAACTCGAAATCCTTCAAGGTTAGGGGTAATCACATGACCTTTCTCACGAGACGAGGCGGCTTTACATTGTTCCTTTGGATTTTCTACGGTGTCACTAGGTAACGAACTCGATGACGCACCCGAGGACTTGTTCATTATGGCCGAAAACATCTTTTTAATGTCGATTTGACCTTGCTCAATCTTCGTGTTTTGAAGTTTCAAAGTATTTGTAAAGTTGTTTTTCAAAGTACCAATTTCTCCCTCTAATCGTCTCATATTAGCCTCATTCGTTTTCATGTAATTTTGAAAATCGTTTGACGAACTATTTTGATTTGAATTAAAGTTCCATTGGTTTTGATTACTTCTTTGAAAATTTCCTTGATTATCACTTGAAAAATTGTTTCCTTGATTGTTGTTTGAAAAATTCGAGTTTTGATTATTGTCTCGATTTTGCCAATTTAAATTCCGACCTTGATTATAACCTTGATTTTGATTCGAAAAATTTCCTTGTTGATTGTTTCCTTGAAAATTGTTTCGGTTTTGATTAAAATTGTTGCCTTGGTTATAATTGCCTTGTTGTAATGGACCCGCGTTATTTTGATTTTGAAAATTGTTGTTTCCATTTAACGCACTCACATTCGACGTTTGGCCATCCGTAGCCGCACACTCGTAATAATTATGAGGTCCACCACAAAACGTACACGATGCCTCAACCGCTTTCACCGTAGCGGGAGCGTCTTTCTTTTGCATTTCGACGAGAAAAGACGTAAACACATTCGTCAACTTGTCGACTTTCGCATCAACCCTCTCAATATCGCGATTAGAACTACTAACATTGGCGACATTGGCAACACTCGGTGCGTTGCGGAGTTGGTAAACCTTGGATCGGTTTTCGATAATTGTCAATGCATCTTTCGGAGTTTTACACAAAAAGTTGCCACCGGCGGTGGAATTCAAATGATAGTTGTGTTTTTGTATACAAGTCTTAGGAAAGACGAGTATAAATGCGGTAAGTATTAATCGACACGATTTAGGAAAACCGTGAAGACGAATAAATTCCAAGTTCGTTCTCGAAGGAGGTGTGTGGATTAATGTGCCAATTATGTAAAATCAAGTTTGGATTAGTGACGTTTTTGGTTGAGAAGAGAGAAAAATAAAAGACGAGCTAATACTACGATTAAACTACGACGTTGACGTAAAACGATGACGTAATTACGTAAAACGCGACAAAATTAAAATTAACCCTAAAAATTAATTAAAAGATTAAACTAAGTCTAAAATAATATAAATAAGAATAAAAATCCAACAAATATATTTTAAAACCTTTTATTAATTAAATATTCAATTTTTAATGCTAATTAAAGCCCTAAAATTAAATATAATTAAAAAAATGTCCAAAATATTATTTTATTGAACTGATAACTCACTTATATTATTTAAAGACTAAAAAGTATTTTTCTTAAATTTTCAAAACTATTTTTCAATTTTAAAACACTAAAAACTATTTTTAAACAAAAATAATCATAAAAAATAATAAAATAATGCTAAAAATGATTTGACAATTTTAAAAGTCCTAAATTATACTAAAGAACAGTAGAAAATTGAAAAAGTTTGAAAAATGTAAAATTTTTCACTAAAAGACAAAACAGATTAATATTAAAACCTAATTAAGCTAAATTTAATTCTAAAAATTAATTAAAAGGTGAATAGTAAAAACTTTTTAAACTAAAAATCTTAAACTATATTTCAAAGTCTAAGAAAATTTTTAAAACTGAAAATTATAAGTTTTTACCACTAAAAGACAAAAACATAAAGTTAAAAAGTTAATTAAAATAGCAATTTAATCTAAAAAATACCAGATGAACAGTAACAGAAAAAATAATAAAACTGAAAATTCAAAAATAATTGAGAAAAATAATGAAACTTGTTTCAAGTCCTAATTCCTAAATTAGTTCACTAAAGACAAAAAACTGAGTTTCTGAAAGTGACACTTTGGACAATTTGTCCTTTTGCTTAGCAGTGGGAACTCACAACACTAGCAGGGGAAACTAGTTCCCACTGCTAATGCAGAAAAACGGGAACTGTGCATATTTTAGCTTGTAACTTGTTGATTACTTGATATTATGGACAATGATTGGCACCTCTACACTCAGTGGAGTGTAGGGAGTCTAAGAGAAATATAAAAAACACACTTCAAGAACAAAAATCACAAGAACCAAGCTATTTGAGTCACTGTTCATGCAAAAGGGAGGGGGGGGCTGTGAGACTTTTGCTAATTCAAAATGCACAAGGACGAATTTCAAGTGCCAAAATCTTGCTTAATACTAAACCAAATTACATACAATGAATACAAACCCTAGGTGGAACCAATATCTAACATCCTACCAAGATTGGTGAGCAAAATTCTACAAAAACAGGCAGAAAAATTGATTTTCTGATTTTAAGCTATATTACCTAAATTTTAAACATGCAAATTCATTTTAAACTTAACCAAACTAGCAACAACTCCTAACTTTAACCTAACTTGACCAAATAGAATGTGTGAGAAGTCTATTTAACAGATTTAGTGTAACTTAAACCTATCAAACCCCTTAACCCAAACAGCCCCTTAAATTTCAGAAACTTGAATTTCCAAACCAAATGCTAGCAAATCCAAACCAATCTGATTTTTATCACTCCTATCATGCATAAAAACTTAAAACAAACTTAATCAAACAGAAAAACTCACATAAAAACAAGTGCCATTCAAATTCACATAAAATTCACATAAAATGCTCAAAAAAACTAAAAGGGGTTCAAGCCTGAGGGTTTAGCTGATGCCTTCCTTTTCTAGGGATTTGAGAGCTTTTAGGGAAGCTTGTGAAGTGTAGAAAAGGCTGTTGGTGGAATCACAATGGACCCAAGCCTAGAATATCTTCAAACTGCATAAATGGAAAAGATGGAGGGGGCTTGTTTTGTTCCTGCACAAACACCACAAGACCACCAAACAAACTGCAAGTAGTAAGAGCTACAAGCTTTTGGCTTGTAGCTTTTGTTACAATGAAGTTAAATAAAAAGAATGAAAATGGGATTTTCTGAAATTCTTTAAAAACCATAAAAATAAATGTTTATACTCAAACCAAATCACAAACACAACCTTCAATCCTAGCTAAAAGTTCCACTTTCACTTTCCTTTCATCTTGGATTGAAGACTTGTGGATTGAAAATGTTCTTGCCACAACTCTTAACCAATTCCTTGAATTTGTATTAAAAACTTACACTACTTTTTCCAAAAATAAATGTTACTGATTACACTAAGACAATAATAAGATGGAACACAGATTTTTGCACAAAACTTAATTTTTCATTTTCATTAATAGATTAAAAAAATTTACAAAAAACTGGAACAAAGGAAAATAGGGGCACAACACACCCTTATTTATACAGAAAGATGAACTATCTAGAACTACAAGGCAATAATAAACCCTAGCTAAAGAATCTGACTAAAATGCCCTTTGAAGGAATCTTGAAAAGTTGGTCAAAATAGCTCTCATGTGACTCCAGTTGTTCTTGTTGATATTGGGCCGTTTATCTAATCTTTGGGAGCACGAAAATCCTTTGGAACGTTGGATTACTGTGAAGATTCGTTTGTTGCCAGTTTTGGGGAGACCGGGAACATCGTGGGGACCATTTGGGTGAGTGGGGGATAGTTTTGTGAAGTGGGTTTTGTTTAGGTACACCTTAATCATCAATCTGCATATTAGGGGATCAAACCCCTTTGTTTTTTGCCATAATTAGATTAGGGTTTATACTTGGGATGAAGGTTAAACAGTGAAAGTTTAATCTAGTTTTGGGTTAATCACATTTAAAAATTGTGTTTGCCTCCATTAAGTTTAATAAACTGGTTTATATAAAAAAATATGGAGCTAGTGGAATAAGGACGTGGAGGTGATGATGATGTGTAGGGGTTTGATTGGTGGGGGTGGTGATGTGGTGTGAGGTGAGTGGTGGGATGGAGTATTCTTGTCTGGGCAGTTATGGCCCCCCAAGTTCCAAAATGTCTTCATTCCAAGTTTAACAGATTTTCCCCCATTTCCTTTGTAAACATCTTTCATCAACTTGTCACATTTGGCACCACAAACTTCATAACTTTAAACAAGGACTATAAATGCATAATTTGCATTCTTCAAGGGCCATTCTTGTAATGTCTCATCATTTTAGGGACCCAAGTGTAAAATTGAGGATTTACAAGGGTTTAAAATGACAAGTCTTCCAAAGTTGAGGGATCATTCTTGCCAATTCTTCAAACTTCAAGGACTTCAATGGAAAATCATGATTCGGGTCCAGTTCTTTGTGCGACTTCGTTTCTCGTGTTCGTTTTTTCTTGATTCCTTTGATCATTTGGTGAATTCACGATATCTGTACCTAAAATACACAATGAACAAACACAGACATATATTTGGGTATTTTGATGATTTTTTAAGCGTTTTAAGCCCGATTTGGACGATGAGACTATGTATAATTACAGTCTCATCAAAGGGTTATCATCTAGGTTAGGTTCAGGAATAGCAGGGTTCTCTAGGGAATGTTAGGGTCTGCCATGACAAATCTGCATTATATAATATATCTCGTATTAGCGTAAAAATAATTATTAAACAGTTATATACTGAAATCACGATATATGTATTTTAGATTATAAATCCAAAAATAAATCTTCTCAATAAGGCTTGTTGGTAACATCGGAGATCTTCGGCACCGTTATAGTCAAAAGATTTTTAAACATTTTACTCAAAATATTTATAGTTAAAAGATTTTTGAAATGTTTTATTCAAAACCTTGGTTTTAGAAATCTTTCGTTCTCTATAATGAGAGCTCTGATACCAAACTGTAACACTCTCAATTTTTGTATCGGTACATCGGAAGGGTCAATAGAGTGTTACGGGGTAGTACAATAACTCAAATCATAGACAATGCATAAAAAGGGTTGTACAAAGCCAAACATACATTCATTTGGATAAAAGTTTAAAGTTTAAACAAGGTCCCCCAGTTTTAAAGTCATAAAGTTACAAAACATCTTTCGAATGAATATTATTATTAAGTGGGCCATCAGAGTCGATCTCCGTCCAAGTTACCTTCAAGCACCTGAGATAAAACATGCGAAAAATAAATCAGCGAATGCCGAGTGAATTCATAGAGTTTAGTAAAAACCGTTATATAAGAACAGTTATGAAAAGCATAACACAAGCATAATATCAGTAATAAGACCCCATATTGCTAGTCAGGCAATATATTATAATTCAAATCATATATCATACACTATTCCTGAGACCGCAACCTCAGTATTACCATTATCGGTATTATTATCAGATTATTATAAGCCGCATGACATTGTTGCCTTTCTATAATATACAACGGGTCGCGAACCCAACAAATATTTGCCCATTTAAATCAGCGTGTCGTCACTAAAATCACGCTATATAAATCCTCTCACACATAAATTCGCTTGCCAATCAATGTGACACGACGGGGATCAACCGTCAAGACGCGAACTAGGGTGATCTTCCCCAAATAGTACTATTATATGCATAAGTTTCTACCAACTCCCGGTAGTTCACAATTCATGCTAATGGGACTTATAGTGACATAACCTAACTAATAATAACCCATTTCAATCATTCATTGGGTCATCAAATCAATCGGGTCCATATCAATAAGCATACAATCGGGACCACTTGTGTTCTATTTTTATTAAAACTCGCATGTTATCTCCCTCGCGGGTTTATAAAACATTTCATAAAACATTTAGAAGAGTGCGAGGTTATGAACTCACGTTGGTTTGGAAAGGTGGGTTATCGGCAATTAAGGCGTACGGTGTGCGTCGCGATCACGGGATACCTAACAAATAATACTCGATCTTAGACTGTGTCGAATAATATATATAAAAAAGTTATGTATATGTAATCAAGTCATAAACATGATGATCAAGTGGGATTTTATCACTTTACACAACACTATTAGTTGTTAAGTATTTAGTGAACTTAGTCAAATTACACTAATTTTAGCCTATTTATATGTTAAGGCCCAATAGGCTCAATAAGGGTCCAATAAGTTTTATTAGTCCATTTATCTATTTAGGACCAGGCCTCTACTCATATGTTAGGCCCAAGTGGGTTGATCCCATGAGCAAGTCCAATAGTGCTAAACCAAACCAGTTGGGCCTAGTGGTCCAACAAGGTTAATTTGGTCCATTACGGGTTCATATGTTACAAAGCTCGGGTTTGTCGGTTTTTGTTTGTTAAATGTGTTTATATATCAGTAGATGTTCTATAAAAATATTACATTATATGGGTCCGACCATCTAAGTTTTTTTTGACGAAAACGCCATCTTTTCGGTTTTAGCTGAAAAGACGTAAAAGTCATATATATGGTTTGTAGTTAGAAAACTAGTTGAGTTTTATTTTTATAAAATGTGATATTTATTTATTATAGTATATAAACATATTTTAATAGTAGTTATTATCAATTATTCACTTTTACATATTTATTAATATAAAATTTTACCTCATGTTGTCTTTTAATATTAAATATCTTATTGTAAAATCTGATATGAAAAGTCATGTTCACCATTTTTAGCATATCTTGAGTTCTATAATGACTTATAACCCCAAATATTTGTTGTAGAAACTACATAATATGCTCTACAATTTACTCTTCTATGGCTCCTTCTCAAACAGCCTCTAAATATAAGTTTTAATTCGTCCAAAACAAATCAGTCAGATTAGTACATCAAAAGTATTTTGGCCATATCTTACTCATTTTTAACATTCCATTGTGTGGCCAATTAACCACTTGTTTCATTTATCTATAATTATATCAAATAATCTAATCCATTTAATCAACTAAAAATGTTGAAACTTACTGTTTTTCAGAGCCTACTTATCTAGTTAAGATTTTATCATCTTTTACTTGTAGATTTAGCCTTATTAACTTATTCTAATGACACAAAATTCCCATACAACACTTTGATCATCATTCATAACTATCATACATATAAATTTGGAAGTAAATAGACAAGTACATTTACAAAAATAATAGGATGATAGAAAGAAACAATCTTTATACCAACCAAATGATGGAAAATAATGAATTTGGATGAACAAGGCTTGATCTTTGTACCCAAATCTTTAACTTTCAAAACAACTTTTTGTGATCTTCAAGAATATAAATTTCTCTTGAGAAATCAGCCCAAGAACTCCATAGAAACCTCCTTTCACAACTTGAAATCACCTCAAATCATCCTTCTTTTATGTGGTTTTCATCATAAGTTGAATATAGTTTAAGTTGTAGGTTGAAATTTTATGAAAGTGGTGGTGTAGTGGTGATGCTAGACGGCTACAAGAGGGAGAGAGGGAGAGATTGATAAATTTTCTAGTTATACATGCAAGTATGTGTTGTTTGTGAGAAGTTTGAGGTTTTTGTACTTTGATAACTTATGAGACATGTGTCTCATAGTTATGCTAGAAAATTGACACCAAAGGGGGGTTTCCCCTTGATGATTTCGCCCCTATTAGGGGTGGGACAAGTGTTATACTTGTCTCATCCCTAATATTTTACGGGTACTCCTCGATTCTAGTTTCCTCGATTTACGTGCCCTCGGGTCGATTTACGAAAAATGTTTTTGCAAAATATGAAACTACGGCACAAAACGATTCTAATAAAAATTGTCTCATAAAAAATGGAGCACAAAAGCGTATATACGTAAACCTAGGGTTTCCGGTTTAAACGTAAAAGACGTTAAATTATGCACGTAAGCCCTAATTTCTTCCCGTAATTATGTGAGTTCATGAACCAACACAAAAATAAAATATAAAAATAATATACGAGAATAAATTTACTACCTGAAAATGTCAGATTGTCACAATTACACTCGATTAAAATGTACCACTTTAATTACAGAGGTTTAATTTTGTGTATATAAATGAAACCTTTTTTTAGAAGCACTTCAAAATAAAGTAAAGGAACTCGCCAAGATCATGTTAGTATCCACGCACCAAGTGAACCAACTTGTATGGCAGACGGGTTCGTTGTATAATGATCAAACCAATGCTAATATCTCACGTACAATACTCATTGCAGTTAAATATTTAGGTCTTTCGTCGTATATACGTAACTTATGATTTATTTTGTTTTCGGTTTTTGTTTGATACTATCATTTTTTCTTGTTGGTAAACAATCTAAAAATGAGGCTCAGATAGGCAGAGGATCAAAAAAAGAGGATATGTCCGCCTTGGCTGCAAATCTAGTAATTTGCCCCGCCAAGACGCGAACAGTCTCAGCTTTAATCGACCATATAGGGACTCATCACAACCTCCATAAATCCCCTCCAAGAGTGACATTAGCAGACTTTAATCAAACTCAATTAAACGTGCTCAAATTTTCTTAGCACAATCATGGTAATCCATGAACAGGGGCAACAATAAGGATGGCCGAAAAATAAATCGTCAAAACAACAAGTTTATCGGGTTAGATAATAGGGTATCCAACATAAAGCAATCCCAACGTGTAAACAAATAGTCGCAAAGGGTAAAAGAACGCAAACAATCCACCATCGTTGCACGCCATGGATAACCATTTGACAGGGCGTTATTATTAAAATCCCACAATCCTATTATTATAATCGTAGTTTTAATGCAACACATGGCTCAGATTCGCGAGTGTTTACACTGATAAAAGAGGAGCCGATCCGCCATGGCTGCAAGCACCATGCTGGTGGTGCTGCTGCCCCGCCAAGATATGGGTCATTTTCACTCACCATGATTAATAGTAAGCGCACCAATGCAATATCATCATCACCTGCAATTCACAAACATCATAAAATACCATGTGGTCAAGCGAGCCTACTACGAAAGTCACACACCCAGCCAATATACATCCTATTTTTTGTCAGCGCCAATAATATATCTTGGCAGAAGGAACACAAATTACCTTATTGAGAAACAACTAAAATTTTATTAAAACGAACTAGTAAGAAACTAGAAGTATAAGCTACACATAAAACGATCCAATGAACCAACGAAATAAGGGAACAAAAAAGCTCAAACGAAACAGGACAAACACGCAAAAAACCCATGGCAACTAGAATCAGACAAGAGATGCCACCATGGCGCCAAAAAAATGACCTCCTAACAACGAAGCCAAACACCCGATTCATTATACCGCAAATGAAAAGCGATCTAACCGGCATCCTTAGTTTGTCTCGTTAAGGCGTTCTGAAGAAGAATAGATTCTTTAACATTACCATCGTAACTCTAAATCTAAAGATCGCAAGGAAAATAATCTTTCCACAAACGTAATTGTGCTAGAGAGAACAGTCCGTGAACGTTCCCTTTGGGGTCTTTATAGCTCCAACGTTTTTCAGAATCTAACTTGTCGCTAATAAGAGGACTAACATAATCAAGCCACGTAGAATCAAACGCGTCAGCAAGATTAAGGTCATTTCCCAGGGAGGGGGGTAGATGGAAATACAATGTTGGAATCCTTTGCAGGAGCTGACTAAGAATGATCTCCTAGAATCTCTCCTTCCCCCTTTATAGATATATTGTTACTATTATTAACCACCTCACATTTCTCATTGACATTTTTGTAACAATCTTGAATATATGTACCAATTTCTTCTTCCAATTTATTTTCCTACAGTTCTTAACACGCCCATCATTATACGCCCATCATTTAGCCTCATAAACAACCCTATAGTGTAACCAAATTCTGATTTCAAACTTAGAAAACCACAAACAAAATTTCTAATATTTCATAACTGATAAAATATTTTGGAAATTCAAATTCGTTTATAAGTAAAAACGATATAGTGAAACATACCATTTAATAAAAAAAATCTTAAATCTAACAAATGAAATTGAAAGAAGATACTTACCAACCAAATCTTGTAACCACATCTGAAACCGCTCCTATCAACGCTCTTTGAAGATCAATCATTCCTGTTTTTATCAGTTTAGACACGATCTCATCCCCGTACTGCTGCTGCCAGAAGATCCTCTTATGTTTTCAATCCACTGAATGCATACCTGCATTATAGAATATACGACCCGTTAAAAATGCAGATCCTTTTTTACTAATAACATGATATTTTGTAAACATATATAGCACATACAATCCTGTACTATTTACATAATATAATGTGTTTGTGGAGCCGAACCAAAAGGTCGCCACTTTAGAACCATAAAAAGAAATACTCACCTCCGTGCGCTTGCAAATTTCATTCTACTTCCATTCTACCTGCATTGACGGTTGGAAAACAAAAGAAACTTGAATTTATTAATATCTAAGTAAACCCAAAATAAGACTAATTTACAAAAGAAATACATGCGCTTATGAACAATAAGGAAGACACTCCGCAGACATATAGTGTGTAAAGCTGCATTGATGTTTTATTGATCATCTGGCTTAGAGATGTGTGGCACATTCAAGTATATCATTAACCATGCATATAGTAAAAAAGAAAGCGACTTTTTATTTTGAAGCTCAAATCCGCTTTTATGGGAAACCACTTGGAACATCCGCCAAGGCGGCAACCATTATGAATGTGCGGCTACCTGGACAAGACATGGGAGCCCGTAAACTACCGCTCGCAAAACACAAACGCATAAGGTTTTCATCACCAACTTACTCTCAAATAAGGTGATACTATCAATTATACTATTAATAATAGAGGGGAATCGCATTTCTCTATTGTTGATCTTATTTGGGAAAAAAGGTAAAACCCGACATGACTGCAACCTTGAGCGGTTGCCACGCGAACATCTGAGTCATTCAGCCCATCTGACAATGTCATTAGTAGATGCAAGGCAACATGAACTAAGAAAGCCAAGGGTAATACGATTATAAGTACGAACAGAGAGGCCAACACAATGACCCTATCATCGTTTGCTATCAAAAGTGGCAACAAAAGAAACACCCACACAATCGTCGCCTACCAATAATAGCGGCAATGAAAGGGGATGCGACCCTCATGGCTGCAAGCACCACTCACTGACACTCACACACCGAATTTAATATTGTTTCTACGCCCTCAAAATGTATCGCCCTCTCAGTGACACTTTTTCTATGAATCAGTTGGCTCGTAAAAGGAAACAGGCACCAAACCAAACCAACGCCACCTACCGACTATCAACGCCGCACACCATGAACGACGTCAACGAAGAAGCTGGTGGCAACGAAGAGGGTTTCGGGTTTGCGGTTCAAACTACAAAGAATAAATACGCAAAACTAAAAAATTAGGCTTTCCATCAAACACATGAAAGGGTTTCCATCAAACGTAGTACGAATTTAGTATTATCTACTTTATAACAAAGGAAATTCACGCAGTGTAACACCCCATTTTGGAAATGGAATATTACGCATAATCATGGCGTGTCATCAAAGCATACAAGGATAACTGTCTAAGCATTATTCGACCATAAAAGGGAAATACCGGAATCAAACATCGGTAACCCCAAAGTAAAGCTCATCACACACAAACATAAATACTGTAAAAGGAAAGGACGAAACAATGTCCATAGCAACTGTATCAAAGTAAAGGAAATGCATAAAGTAAAGAAAGACAGTAAAGCTTCCAATCCATATGCACGTACGTTTGAGATCTACGAGCGTCCCTGAGTACCTGCCGTTTAGGGAACATGAAAAGGAAAACGGCTGAGCAAGACGCTCAGTGCACGGATGTACAATATAGCATGAAATAGGATAAACATGTAACATATAACAGCGGAAGACTAAGTTCTGAGTAAACTGGTTAAGTATCAAGAAAACTGGTTTTATAGTTTGAAAAGCCTTATGTTTATCTTGTGAAAATTGTTTTAACATATATATACCATAGCCCATATAGGTCATGAAAAGGTCACGTGCATGAATACTTGGAGGGGTGACCTCATCATGCTGATTAGAGGGGATGCCTCTAATAAATATACTGGTTTGGGTAGGAGGGATCAACTCCTTGTGAAGGATGCAAGGCACACACCACATTCACCATGATAATCTGAATAAAACATGTAACTAGGATGCACCCATACGCCCCACCTGATATAATAATATGGCCAAAACTGAAAAGGGACGCCACGAGCAATCACTCCGCCGTGGGGAAGTCATAACATCGGTGCCTCCAATGCTATGGTTATGGTACCTCCATAACTAGGTGAAACTGGTCATGCTTGTATATGGCTATAGATTATGCTAATTAAACATAAGCAGATCAAAACAATAAAACAAATGCTGGGGAAAACATTTGGCTGCATACGGGGAAATCCTAATAAGGAAAGAATGTCCATACTGAAAGGACGGGAATCCGTACCTCAAGTCCAGTGAATGAACGGAAGAAAGACTCCTACTTCTAGATCACTAACGCTACATGAATACACACGTGTATAAGTATCGATTCACTGATTACGTACTGGGTTTTATGTCTCATTTTAGCTGACTTGGTATGTTTTAGGTCATGGTTCACTGTTTAAAGCCTTAAACTGTGTTTATCTTGTATTCTGATTAATCCGTTTAAGTATTACTGGTATTTCATGTATTATTATACTTACTGTGTAATAATAAGTAACTTTACAAAAATAGCAGGTTTCCAAAAATAGAAAGTTTCCAAAAATAGAAAGTTTCCAAAAATAGAAAGCTTCCAAAAATAGAAAGTTACCAAAAATAGAAAGTTTCCAAAAATAGAAAGTTTCCAAAAATAGAAAGTTTCCAAAATTAGAAAGTTTCCAAAAATAGAAAGTTTCCTAAAATAGAATTTACTGCTTAAAATAGATTAGTTTCTAAAAATAGAAAGTTTCCAAAAATAGATCAGCTGCCTTAATTAAATAAGTTTCCATATATAGAAGGTTTCCATGATTAGATTAGCTGCCTGAAATAGATAGATTTCCATATATAGAAGGTTTCCATTAATAGATTAGTTACCTTATTTAATTAAGTTTCTATAAATAGAAGTTTCCATATTTAGAATTAAGCTGGTTACATAAGCTAACATATAAGTCTAAGTGTTTATAAGCTTGTTTCTTAAGTCATATAGTATATAGTATATAGTTTAATTATTATTTCATGTATTTTAATTAAACTATAGGTTAAGCATTTTAATTAAAGTATAACATGTTTTAATTAAAATGAAATGAAAATACTTAGGTTAAAATGTGTATTATTATTATTAATAATATAACCTAAGTCATGTCCAAATTAATTAATTATAGGCATGTTTTAAATAATTAATTAATCATAACTTATAACATAAAATACTTAGGTTAAATTAATATCATGCTAAATTAATAATTAGAATAACCTAAGTCATGGTTTAATTAATATCTCATGTTATTAATTAATTTATATCCTAAGTTCATGATTCATAAAAATTAACATGTAACCTAGATCATGATTTAACCAACGAACCATGAATCGGGCATGAATTCGACACCGTACCCCGAGCCAAACTCGGGGCACGTGTGCCCCCTTGCTGCCGTGGGTCCCACATGAGCCAACCAAGACCTAAAATGGTCTTGGTGGTAGCGGCAATAAGCAAACCAAACCCCCCTCGGGTTTGTTTTGCTAGGCGGCTAAAAACAAACACCCTTTTAAATCATTCTTTGATTTTAATTAATACCAAAACATGTTAGATCAATGTTTAATTATCATGTTTAAATAAGAAAAACAATAACATATTCATGAACATAAACAAAGATTCAAAAGAATTAAAAAGAAGGGGTTTAAAAAGGTATACCACTATGTAGCTTGGAAAAGGATGAACAAACACTGATTATAGCAATAGTTTTTAAGATCAAAATCAACCAATCACCCTCCTATGGTGATGCTAAGGTGGCGGCACAAAGAGAGAACAAGGAGGAGGAGAGAAAACTCTTTTAGGGTTTTTGTGTTTATTTCTTGAAAGTGAAAAATGAAAACTAGTTTTACTCTTTACCCCCCTTTACTTGTAAAAGTCCATGGGCTAAGCCCACCTTGGTATATGTGCCGTGGGTATGGGGGCCCCACATGGGGTACCCGTACCTTTCTCGTGTCCCGATGTTTCGTGTTCGTTCGTGGTTAAACGTGCTCGTGTTTAAAGTGTTTCTGTTTATTCTATCGTGTCGTTTATCGTAAACTTAACGCTCGTAATTATATTATATGTATTTACGTAATTATTCTAGTTCGTATTTTAAATGGTGATCATGATTTAATTATGTTCACGTGACATATTTATTAACTGTTTATCATGAGTTCGTACGTAATCGATACTTGTCATGTCACACACGTATGCACTTGCTTGATTATTAGCACATGAATGTGATCAATACTAAATGAGGTAAGTTTTAATCTAGGACGTACGATCTTAAGGGCACTATTCATGGTAAAAGCATGCGGGTTTTACACGCAGCCCTATGAATAGTAAATGGGCTGCCAAACAAATATTAAAATGTATTGTTCAAGAAAGGGTTTCCATCAAACTTGATACAAACTGAATTTCTGAATCATAGCTAAAAAAATGAGGGTTTCATCAAACCACAAAAAGTGACGGCTTCATGATATGAATCCAATTAAATAACGGCTCGACGAAAACAAATTAAGGTTTCCATCAAAACCCAATGGTTTCCAGCAACCCCAAAAAATACGCCATATGAAACCGATTTCCATTAAAACCCAATGGTAACCCAAAAATAACAAAGCCTCCAATAATTGCGAAAGTAAAAAACCAAAACCTCAACGATCGTTATTCCATCACAGATCAAACCGACCAAAATAACATGCTTTTTGAGACAGAGGAATGGGTTACAGTGATTTCCCATTTAGAACACCCACCAAATTTGTGTGAGAGAAGATTGGTATATATACACACCATTTGACAATCAACGGCCAAGATCAACAGAGTTCATGTAGCCACTACCACAATCGGAGAAAGGGTATTTGTTTTTTTAATGAAGGGCCAATTAACTCATCAATGGGAAACGTGGATCCATTAATGAAGGGATGAAGAGGCAACCCTCCATTAATGAAGGGATAAAGGGGAAAATGGAACGGTGAGAGGGAAAACAGAACGGTACGAACACTGTGTATGTGTGAGAGAAGAGAGAAGTGTGTGTAAGGTTTGTGAGAGGGATAAGTGTATGTGAGGGGAAAGAAAATGATAGTATATTGCTTATGTGAGGAGAACTACTATTCCTAGGGAAACACAATTCCCCTTTATTATTAATAGAGTAATATGTGAGTTCTGTGTATTACTAAAACTTGTCTATATTAGATTTTGAGTTTTCGAGATTTTTAAAAACTTAGAAAATGAAGGCAAATGTGTTTGTCATAATTTGATGCAGTTGTACTTGGTGTTACATCTGAATCTAAATTACATTTAAAAAATAACTTCTAAATATGTTTGTTTTAATCAGACATAAATTATGCTCACACTCTTTTTTTAATATAAAAAGTTACTCTATAAAAAATGAATGCACAATTCTTAACATTGTATGAGTGGCTAATGTAATAGATTTAACACGCAAAAGTGTGTTTAAAGCCTCCGTATTGAATTCCTCAAACATAAAAAATATAGTATGCGTTTGTGTCTGTTGTCCTCACATATGAAGGCATGCTTCCTTTTTTCTTCTCTAAAGCATTGTGTAATGCTACCCTATGAGCATAATAAGTCTCTGCATATCAGCAAACGAAGAGATGAATATCACATCCAAACATACGTCTTTATCTTGGAGCCAATTAAATAGTAAAAAGTCTACAGGCCGTAAATTCTTTCTATCATCTGAGAAAAAAACCATCTAAGCCTCTTTACGCACTATGGTCCTAACTTTTGAACATATATCAACAAGAATATCACACACCAGATTATATCTAAACTTTATGAAGGTTTATTAACATCATAACAATTATATAAAACCCTAAACGAGATCAAAGCACACATAGCAAAAGCGATTTAACAAGATCATAATAATAACACAATTATAATTAATCGAATTATGGTTACATACCTTTACGCTAAAGCAAATCCACAAGACGAAGAACGAATCACCAACTCAGGCTTATATCGTATATAACCAAGATATAGTCTAAAGTAAGACTATATTATGATCTTGTACACACGTAATACAACGAGCTAACCATGATTCTAGCATGTGTAAACCGAGCTATAACGCTTGTAGAAAATCTACCCAGCAATCCTAGAGAGGGGCTAGGACTAGATTATAAGTAAACCAAAAGAACACAAAAACTAACCAAAACCCTTGTGTGGGTTATGTCTTGCGATCGCAAGAAAGTGGGGGGAGGGAGAAATTTAGTGTTTCTTGAATTATGAGGTAAGGGTTTGTTTATATCGGCTTAATTCTTGTAACCAAAAACAAATAAAAGGAAAGTTTTTCTTTCCCCTTCCATTGCCTCCATAACTGACGGTTAACACCCCCTTATGGGGTGTTCCAGAATCTTCCATCCTTCTTTCTTTTAATCTTACTTACTATAAATTTATTTAACGCTCGTTAATATTTAACTCTTAATTATTTAACGATCGTTAAAGTTATGTCTCGGTTTAATTTAATAAATACATAAATATATATTTATTAAATAAATTAATAAATACAATAAATATATTTATTAAATAAATTAACTCTTTACTTATTGAGTGCAACCCCGTAATCTCGAGGGTCGATCCTATCACACGACTATTAAATATAAGTCCATAAACTTTCAGCTCCCACTTGGACATATTTTGAATATCGTGACAACATTGACTAGCGTCTAGTTACACACCTAGCAATGTCTCTAGTGCAACTCAAGTAAGGTCTCCTGGATAAAACCTTTTAATGATTCATCATTATTATTATCATTTTATTTTTAATACAACGTTAATATGGATATGGATCTCAGTCAATCCTTTCATTAACCATTATGTTTCTCGTTCATAGATTCAGCAAGATTACCAAAACAAATTTGGGTGTGGCCACACAAACATCTTACTAATCCCACGATGACCCCAGCTGTATTAAACTCCAAAACGAAATTAGAGGAAATAAATCCCATATTGACTATGAGCAAAAATTATGAATTTTGCAACACTTCCGAAAATAATCCTTATAGCTACCAGTTACGTTTAGCGTTAGATTATTCCACAGAGATGCACTAGATTCATAACAGTTTCCTGGTATCTCAAGTCTAAGGATAACTATTTATGATTTACTTGATGACAAAGATCCACAAAGTAAAATCATATAGTTGGGATAAGTCCTTTATTCGATTCATCGAATATTATCCAAAATCGATCAATCTACTTTCAATTATACTCTATCGCTATTTTGATTTGTCTTAATTTAATAATATTCCCATATTATTAATCGACAACGGACATTTTAGCATAACAATTTATTCATGGATTAAAACATGTAAAATATGATACAAAAGCAAGTAATAAGAATAAACGAAACCCAATCTTTATTTTATTAAATAATATTGTCTTAACACCCTTTATCAAAATACTAATCACATATTTATTGCATGAGTTCTCTAGCTAGTTGCAGCCCAATAGCCTTGGCATGCTTAACTACCTTTGGTATAGGCAAAGCCTTAGTTAAAGGATCATCTACGTTATCATATGTGTGAACTTTTATTAATTTGATTTTACGAGCTTCAACTTGTTCTCGAACGTAGTGATGTCTATGTTTAAAGTGTCTGGCGAATTTCATGACTCCAGGATCATTGGCGAATATTATTGCAGCAGAATTGTTGCAATATATATCAATAGGTTCTTTTATTGAATGCATCACTCCAAGATCTCCAATAAACTTCCTAATTTAAACAGCTTCCATTGCAGCTTCTGAAGCAGCCATGTACTCAGATTGAGTAGCATGCATTGCAATCGTTCTCTTCTTCTTGCTCTTCCATTCAACTACTCCTCCATTGATAACAAAAACGTAAGCCGTCTGAGACTTTGTATCGTCTTTATCACATTGCCAAGACGCATCACAGAAACATGTCACATTCAGTTCTATGTCTGGTTTCCCTCCAAATACCAAAAACATATCTTTCGTACTCCTCAAATACTTTAGAATATGTTTAACAGCAGTCCAGTGGAGCTTCCCTGGATTCTGTTGGTATCTACTGACCAAGTTCTGAGCAAACGTCACATCAGGCCTTGTGCATCTTACAACATAGATAATAGATCCTACAACCGAAGCGTAAGGCACCTTCTGCATGTATTCCTCCTCTTTAGGAGTTGATGCATCCATCTCATGACTCAGATTATGCTTAACTTCCATAGATTGAAAACCTTTCTTGGAATTATGCATATTATATTTCTTCAATATTTTATCTATATAAGCATCTTGACTTAGACCAATTAACCGTCTTTTCCTATCCTGATAGATCTTAATTCTCAGAATGTATGCACCTTCTCCTAAATCCTTCATAGAAAAACATTTACCAAGATAATCCTTAACAGCTTTAAGTCTTGGAATGTTACTTCCCATGATTAATATGTCATCAACATATAGAACTAGAAAAACTACATCCCTCCCACTAGCTTTGCGATATACACATTGCTCATCACGATTTTGAATAAATCCAAACTTTTTGATTTCTTCATCAAATCATTTATTTCATTGACGTGATGCTTGCTTTAAACCATAAATAGATCTTTGAAGTTTGCACACGTGTTTTGGATTCTTAGGATCAACATACCCTTCTGGTTGCTGCATATAGATGTCTTCATCTAAGCGACCGTTCAAGAAGGTTGTTTTAACATCCATTTGCCATATCTTATAGTCATAGTATGCTGTTATAGCTATGAGAATCCTAATAGCTCTTAAGTCTGCTACAGGAGAAAATGTTTCCTCGTAGTCTACACCAAAAGTTTGAGTAAACCTTTATCTACTAAACGAGCTTTATAGGATTGTACTTTTCCATCCATGTCGGTTTTATTCTTGTATATCCACTTGTCTCACTACTTTAGCATTTGGTGGTGGATCTACAAGAATCCAAACATCATTAACTTTCATGGATTTCATTTCCTCATCCATAGCAACCATCCACTTATCCTTTTCAGGATCAAGTATGGCGGATTTATAATTAACAGGTTCTCTAAGATCCCCTACTTCATCGTCATCCTCTATGTTAAGATATATATTTATATTTTTGTTTTTAATCCTTGCGATCTACGCAGAGGAACTAATTCTGGTGGAACCGCCAGACTTTCTAGTTCTACATGAACTATTTCGCTAGTGTTTTTAGAAGGTAATGTATCTATATTGTAGAAACTAGAAGGGGGGGGGGGGGGTTGAATAGTTTCTCATTGGTTTATCTCCTAATTAAAATTCCTTTCAGTTAGGTGAGTGCCAGAACTATCTTTTATTTGAAAGCTAGTTGCATGATGATTAGGTTTAATTCTAATGCATTAACAATAAGTAGTAAGTGTAATGATGATGAATGTAAGTGATGAGTAAGGAAAGAAACAACCTAGTAGGAAGACACCAAGATTTATAGTGGTTCGGCAACGAGGCTCTATCCTCGTTCTAACTCCACTCCTCGAGTACACCTTACTCGAGATTTCCACTATATCCACAAGCTCCCTTCTTGGTGGAGAAAACCTTACAACGTCGCTTACATTATTTTTTGACACTAAGCTAAATGTCGAGACCTAATCTTAGCTAGGATCAATATACACAACTTCGCCCACTTCACTATTTTACGACACAAGGCTAGATGTCGAGTTCTAATTCAAAGCTAGAACCAATCTTCACAACGTTGCCTAATTCACCATTTTCTGACACAAGGCTAGATGTCGAGTTCTAATCCAAAGCTAGAACCAATCTTCACGACTCTTCACTTTGAAGCTAAGTGAGAACTAACACAACTTATTACAACTCAACTAAACATATCCAAGTAGACACATGTAGCTTGGATCTGCACAACACAAATCCAAGCACACACATATACAAAGGATTTACACAACTCTAATCCAAGTATTCACACATATCTTGGATGAACACAACTAGTCCAAGTATTCACAAATACATTGGATCTACACAAGACACAAATAAACAAATGATGAACGTGACTAGATCTTTAGGAGAGGATGATCTTCATCAAGGCTTCATCTTTAATCACACCACAAGTGTGTGAGTGATCTTCTCTTTGGACAAGGTAAAGAAGGAGATCAAGAGGATAATCATAAGTAAACATACTTAACATATTAAGCGATCATTTACAAATGACTAGGATTAGATAGGAGAAAGAAGGCTGAAAGAGATGTCCAAAAAGGGTTAATGAAAATGCAGATTTGATCCACTATTTATAGAAGACAAATCCCAACGGCTAGCTGGGGGCGGTTCCTTAGCTACCCAGACGGTTCCTTATCGATATGAACCGCATAGGCACTTAAGGAACCGCGGAGTGTAGACTCCGCTCCTTTTTGTCTTTTAGTGAATTTGAAATATCTGAGGCTGTTTAAACCTATAAAGGATATTCTTATGGCATTTCGAATATGCCATATTCAAATTTACATTTTCATTTTAATAAAACATTTTCTTAAAAGAAAAGTTTATTAAAAATATTTTGTTACATTTGACAAAAGTGAGTTTTAAGGCTAATCACTTTTATGATCACTAAGCATGATTAAGATATGTTAGTGTAATGATTATTACCTTGATGATAGTGTTTGTTAGATAATTCGTTTTATGATTGTGTTTGACAATAAATGCCTTTGTAATTTGTCATGATCAAAACTAAGAAATACTAATTAATACTAACAATGTTTTTAGGCATTGCTTTGCATTAACAATCTCCCCCTTATTTATTACGACAAACTATAAACTCATTTACATAAAATACAAGATTATTCGAACTATTAACGAGTTTATCACTATCATTTCTCCCCCTTTGTCGAAGCAAAAAGGTTAGCACAAGTCTTGGAAGAAGAAAAGGACCGGACTTTGCTAGTAGCTCCCCCTTGGTGCTTACTCCCCCTTGCTTGGGGCACCAAGAGAATGGGCTAAGGTGACATGCTACACAAAGATTATAAGAAAGAAAAGAAACACCAATGTATATATGTGCACTACCTACTAACTAACTTGAGAGGGAGAAGGAAAAGAAATCTCAAATTAGAAGCAAGTATTTGCTAAGTATGTCCAAAGAGTGTGTATTGACAACATCATAGTTCAATTGGTGGAATAAAGTAAGAAAAGAAACATCCAAACCAATAAAAAATGATTAAAATGTCAAGGGGTTAAAATTTAGAATTTATGGAATCACCCATAATTAATTGTAAGTTTTAACCACGATCAACTTCTTTAACAAATGTGTGAAAAAGAATTAGCGAGAAAGATAACACACATAACATTCATATTACACAAATATGAAATAACATACAAGAGAAATATTCATATACACAATATGAATATTTAAAGCAAAAAATATGGAAAATAAACCACAAAGCATAGACTACTCTAAAAGTGGTAATCTTCCAAGATTTATTGACTCAGACAACTAAAGTACAAAATGTGCCTTAGTTGGAAAAGAAAGACGACGAAGCATCATTCGAAGTTTTGTTCATGAGAACGAAAACTTTGAGAGGAGGTCGAGTGAGGAGGAATTCAAGGAAATTTAGCTTGTCATAGATATGAGTAAGTTCAGTTTGTTGAAAACGACAACAAGCACACGAGGAACCATGATGCAAAACAAAGTCGTTAGATGGGGGAGGTCCATCAAAATGAGAGTTTGGTAGAGAGGGAGATAATGGATAAGAGATGTTTTCACAATGCCTATTGAGATTAGAAAATGAAGATAGGTCATTGAGTTGCGGAGAGTTGAAAGGTTTAGGTGGTGGTGGAAGAATTTCCTTTTCTCCGGTAATTAGATTAATAGAGTAAGTCTCATTCCAATATTCAATCGGAGAGAAACAAGAATTCTTGGAGGATTTTGGAGAAGAAGAATCATGAGGATTCTTGTTCTTTTTTATCCAAACGGGTCAAAATGAGATTTTCGGTTTCTTTTGAAAGCTTAGAAGAAGAAGCTTTAGGTTGAGAAGATTGTGACAAAGAAATGTCAAGGTTAGGAATGGAAGAGTTAGGCATTATGAGGGATGAAGAGAAGAACTCCCAAAACAGAAGAATTTAAAGAAAATAGACAAGGCAAAGATTTGAAATGAAAACAAAAGGTTTTATGGAATGTTTAGCCAAATTGGGTAAACAAAGAATCTTAACCAAGACAGTGGTCAAAGAAGAAAGACCAAAAATAAGCTAAAAGTGGCTTTCCCGTACGCGGTTCCTTAAGGGAGCCTGCGGTTCCATATTGATATGGATCCGCCTAGTGGCTAAGGAGCCGCGTCTAGTGGACCACAGACCATGATTTTCAAAAGTTTTTGAGAAAAATAAGACTTTCTCAAAATTTTGCAAATCTTGCATTTTTACCTCTTTTAGCACTAGACAATGTTAGGGTTGCATAAAAGCAAAACATTCACAAAGAATGTCTTGAAAAAGGGTGACAAAATATTTAGATAACATTTTGATCCAATTTTAAGTCAAGTTTTTAGAGGTTGAGATAGATTTATGTTCAATTTTAAATATCTTGAAGTTGATTAAAGTGACCACATAGGTTAAAATACATAGAACTAAATCTATAGATCATCTTCATGAAAAGCTCATGAAGGAAAGAAAATACAAGAAAGGAAATAACAACTAACTAATGCAAAGTTAGCTAAAACTAGGTCTTGAATGCATAGTCCTCTTTGGCTTGACCTTCTTTAAAAGCATTTTATTTTGAAAACCATCATTCATCTCTTAGGAGGAGGAGGATTAGCAAATTGGTTCCATTGTGCATGAAAAAATCAAACAAGTGTGGATCACCCAAGAATCGGGAAATGGGAACACCCAAGAGTGGAGTGTTAGAGGGAGGAGGATGTGGAGAGCGCATGGTATCCAAGGGTGATATGGGTGAGATGGGTGAATTTGGTTGAGTGAAAGGAAGAGGCTAAAAAACAAAGGGAATTCTTTGATGAGGTTGAGGTTGAGCTTTCACATTTAAAGGAGGACTAGAAGTGAATGGTGAGGAGAACTCATTCATTCTTGATTGGAATGAAGAGGAGGTACAACCATGTGGATGGTTAGTACCATGATTTGAGTTTGTCTTCCATGAAGCAAGTGGTGGTGAAAGTGATGAAGAGATGTAAATAGGAGAAGTTTCACTCTTCGTTTTGTGAGAAGATGGAGAACCAAGTTTAGGAAACTTGAATTTCATCTTAAGGTTTCTTTTGGATGAGGAAGTTTTGGAAGAGTTAGATGTTCTAGTGGACACCATGGTTGTGTGTTTAGGTTTAGAGAGAGGTTTAAGGAATAAAGAACACAATCAACAAGAGAGGGTTTAAGAAGAGAAGGAAATGATCTAAACTAGTAATGGGTTAAAATCATTTTAGGTGAATAATGAAATTAGGTAGCCTAGTTTAGGAAAGTGCAGGTTTTTGCAAAAAATTTATCAAAGTTTTACACAGATTAAGGAAAACAGTGTAAAGCAAAGATTCTGTCGAAACAGTGGCTGGCGGTTTCTTTTGTAGGGTCGCGGTTCGATATCGATAAGGAACCGCGGGGATGATAAAGAATCGCTACCAGTAGGTTCGAAAAATGGCACTTCTTGAAACATTTGCTAGCCCAGATTTTATACCAAGGTTTATCAAGCCAAAGTGAACTATAAATCAAAATCTCGGAAGCTAACAAACACATAATATGCACGAAACTATGCAAATTGAAGGATCAAAAGCATAGACGAATAGGATTAAAATACTAAGTAATCCAAACACAAAGTATTAGTTAGCAAACATAACATACTAAAAATAAAAAGAGAATAAGGATAAATTGTTCAACATTTCAAACATGTTTACAAACATGTTAACCTTGATAAACGAAGCTTCATTTCTTCTTCTTGCCAAGTCCCTTGATCAATTTGGTTATGATCTTGAACGATCCTCTTGACTCCACTCGATGATCATACAACTCACCTTGGGTTTTAAGATTAGCTCGGTAGACATCCTCAAGACCAAAGTTCTCCGGAAGTTCACTAGTGGCATAGTGAGGAGGAGGGATGATTTCTTCTAACCCTTCCATGAAAGTGTCCATGGATGGGTGGGAGTTACTCAAAGAACCAACGTGAGCATTTGTGCCTACGCCACCACCATCACTTGGTGACATATCAAAGTCCTCATCATCGGAATTTTGTGGATCAGACTTTCTCGAACCTCGATCACTTCTAGGCTTTCGTGGTTGTACCCTTTGAATAGGTAGCATGACACGTTCGACCGAACGAAAGCGAGAAATGTTGATGTCCGGATAGTCTTCACCAACCTTCTTAAGAAGGCGAGTAAGGAGCATGGCACAGGGAATATTTGTTTTGGGATTGGAAAGAGCATAAGTGATTCGTCGAGCGATATAGTATGCGAGATTGTACTTGGAGTTGGTAGCGATGCAACATAACATGTGCGCCATACATGCCGGAATATGATACCGGTTTCCGCCAAGAAAAACTACATTCTCCCTAAGGATGTCGGCCCAACGGACCATACAATCATTTAGGTAGGTTAAGAGAACCTCATAGCGTTTTACTCGACGCTTGGTAGAGTGGAGGCTTCTTACAACGTTTCCACTACGCTCGTTACAAATGACATCAAGAATGTAGTCAAGGTCAATCTCTTCATTTTCATCTGGAGCACATTCGAATGGTTCAAGGAGATAATCAAGTTTCCATTTATCAGTAAATCGACAAGTGCCCTCAAATGGAACACGGAGAGCTTGACCAAAGTCTTCAAGGATGAACCTAACATATACTCTACCGTTATCATAAACGAGAGAGTATGTGCTAAAGAACTCTAAGAGAAATTCGGGATATATATCCTCTTTGATGTCCAACAGACAATCAAACCCAATTTCTCTGAACATCGATCGAGTATATATATATATATATATATCCCTCAATATCCTCTTCGACAACTCTACCCTCGTGAAAGCAACATTTTTGTAGTGAGGAATAGGTGTTTGTAAGTTGAGGGGAAGCACACATTTCGGAAAGGTTTGGCATATATTGTCTAGTGTATTGTTGGTCTTGTTGAAATTCCGAAGGCATGATTAGACATATGTTACATATAAACTAAAAAATATTTCCCCAATTACTCATTTGTTTATAAACTAAAAATCAAAAATATGAGAATGTGTTTCATCAATCTCTTGACAAACAAAGGTTTAATCCTTATCATTCTCATACTCACAATGTACCTAGTTCATTATTGACAATAACACATTGATCATGTAAGATCAACAATGAACTTGAACATTGGTTTTTTAAAACAAGGTTTTTAGGCAAGCATTTAACAATGCCATTACCAACTTGTTCATAAGTTCATATCAATTCTATCAATCAACCAAAATTATTTAGTCAAAATTCGGATTTTTTCTACAAGTGGGTTTTAGTGAAATCTCAATGAATATGGACCTAAGGAATCATAGTAACAATACTATGTAAACTCTTATTCCTAGTAAGTATCTAATTCAATGTCAATTTTAAAAATCCCCAATTATGAATGTACGAACCCTAGAACAAATTAGATGAAATTGAAAGAAATGACTTACAGATAATTGATCTTTGATGAAGGATGAGTGAAACCCACAAATCGAAATCAATTAATCTTGAGTAATTGAAGGTTTTAGAAAATCAACAATGGTGGAAAACTGGGTATTCTCGTCACTATGTTGGAGAAGAGAGAGAAGGAGTTTTTGAAAAAGTGATTTTTTAATAAAAACTCGCACTTTAGTTGCGAGTACTGGACGCGGTTCTTATCGATAAGGAACCGCCTGTTTGAACCGCGTCAATAAGGATCCGCCTACAGTGGTGTGTTTTAATCAAGGAAAATCAAAGAAATTTTCAAAACCAAAATTTTCTAAAAACCTTAAAATATGTCTTAAGCCTTTAGGAAATCATTGGACCAACACAACACTAGGTAATAATGCTTTATTGAAGGATTACGAGTTGAATCAAGATAGGAAAAGACCGAAACAGACAAACGACTACTCGTAGCAAAGAAGCTAAGGGGAGAGGAATCAAGAGAAGTGAATCAAGATCAAGAACATTGCTCAAGAGACAAATGATAATCTTCAAATCGAGGAGACGAAGAGCTTCTGTCATATATAGTGGTTTAAGACGTGCCTTTCCAGCGAAAGTCTGAACGGCTTTGGTAATGAGCTATACCAATCAACTTTGATACATAGAATAAGATCAGTTTCAAGAGTAGTCTTATTCTATTTCAAAATATGAGCAAGGTGTAAATTCACTTTCTCTCCCACATGATCGGAAAATTATTATTGGGATTTACAATAACAATATCCTTGGAATATTTCAATTCCAAATGTGTAAAACCCACCTACAACTTAATGAAGTAGTTTGGTATCTCAAGGGATTCATCAATCATCCTAGAGATGAGCTTAATTGCACAAGTTACACATGATATTGGGCCTACTAACCGTAAGGGTGCAAACCATGGAAATCATGCTTGATACTTTAAGCTTCTACTAACTCACTCTACATCTCCATAGTGAGTCAAGTATCCAAGCAATGAAGGCTTGAGAGGGAAAAAGGGAAGAATCACAAACCACAAACAAATGTCAAGGCAAGGATGCCAAGAACAAACATATAGTCAATTAATGATCAAAATAATGATCAATAGGGCGTGTGAAAGAACGAAAAACGTACCTTGGCCACAAATTGCATTCCAAGCTTACAAGGAACCAATGTAAAGTCCAACTATGACTAATAGTGACTACTAAGTCTTCAAGGACTAGTATCACTCCCATCCATCTTGATATCATCATTCAATGATGTTGGAAATCAAAGAAGATGAGTCTTCTACAAGTGTAAGTAACTCAATCCACAATCAATTGAATGATTGATCTTCATTAGTACCTACACATAACAAGATGCAAACTAGTAGATACATTTCAAGAGTAAATCTAAAATGCATTAATACTACTAATCTAAATGAGATGCAATATTACCAATTAAAAGGCTTATTTTCAATAAAAATAGTTTTGACCAAAGAAAAACTTTATTACAACTTAACCTTCTAATTTGAGGAGACAATGGATCGATCCAAGTTTTGAAGTACAATATACTTCAAAGATCTTGTGTCACCATCGCTCTGTTACCAATTGTAGAAACTAGAAGGGGGGTTGAATAGTTTCTCATCGGTTTATCTCCTAATTAAAATTCCTTTCAATTAGGTGAGTGCCAAACCTATCTTTTACTTGAAAGCTAGTTGCATGATGATTAGGTTCAATTCTAATGCATTAACAATAAGTAGTAAGTGTAATGATGATGAATGTAAGTGATGAGTAAGGAAAGAAACAACCTAGTAGGAAGACACCAAGATTTATAGTGGTTCGGCAACGAGGCTCTATCCTCGTTCTTACCCCACTCCTCGAGTACACCTTACTCGAGATTTCCACTATATCCACAAGTTCCCTTCTTGGTGGAGAAAACCTTACAACATCGCTTACATTATTTTTCGACACTAAGCTAAATGTCGAGACCTAATCTTAGCTAGGACCAATCTACACAACGTCGCCCACTTCACTATTTTACGACACAAGGTTAGATGTCGAGTTCTAATCCAAAGCTAGAACCAATCTTCACAACGTTGCCTAATTCACCATTTTCCGACACAAGGCTAGATGTCGAGTTCTAATCCAAAGCTAGAACCAATCTTCACGACTCTTCACTTTGAGGCTAAGTGAGAACTTCACACAACACAACTACACATCACTTTATAGTTTAGTGAGAACTCACAAGACACAACCACATCACTTTATAGTTTAGTGATAATTAACACAACTTATTAAAACTCAACTAAACTTATACAAGTACACACATGTAGCTTGGATCTACACAACACAAATCCAAGCACACACATATGCAAATGATTTACACAACTCTAATCCAAGTATTCACACATAGCTTGGATGAACACAACTAGTCTAAGTATTCACAAATACATTGGATCTACACAAGACACAAATAAACAAATGATGAACATGACTATATCTTTAGGAGAGGATGATCTTCATCAAGGCTTCATCTTTAATCACATCACAAGTGTGTAAGTGATCTTCTCTTTGTACAAGGTAAAGAAGGATACCAAGAGGATAATCATAAGTAAACATACTTAACACATTAAGTGATCATTTACAAATGACTAGGATTAGATAGGAGAAAGAAGACTGAAAGAGATGTCCAAAAAGGGTTAATGAAAATGCAGATTTGATCCGCTATTTATAGAAGACAAATCCCAACGACTAGCTGGGAGCGGTTCCTTAGCTACCCAGGCGGTTCCTTATCGACAGGGAACCGCATAGGCACTTAAGGAACCACGGAGTGTAGACTCCGCTCCTTTTTGTCTTTTAGTGAATTTGAAATATCTAAGGCTGTTTAAACATTCAAAGGATATTGTTATGGCATTTGGAATATGCCATATTCAAATTTACGTTTTCATTTTAATAAAAGATTTTCTTAAAAATAAAGTTTATTACAAATCTTTTGTTACATTTGATAAAAGTGAGTTTTAAGGCTAATCACTTTTATGATCACTAAGCATGATTAAGATATGTTAGTGTAATGATTATTACCTTGATGATAGTGTTTGTTAGATAATTCTTTTTATGATTGTGTTTGACAATAAATGTCTTTGTAATTTGTCGTGATCAAAACTAAGAAAGATTAATTAATACTAACAATGTTTTTAGGCATTGCTTTGCATTAACATATATGACTCTCTTCAAGATCATAATTTCTCCCACTGAATTCTTGATTTACAAGATCAGATTCAGGGAAGTCTCCATACCTAGCAACAATTATTTTGTTCTCAGTTGGATAATAAAAGTAGTAACTCATAGTTTCCTTAGGGTATCCTACAAAGATACATTTGACAAATCGTTGTTGGAGTTTATCGCCCGAGTCACGTTTCACATACGCCTCGCAACCCCAGACCTTTAAATAAGACAAATATGGCTTATTGCCATGCCATAGTTCATATGATGTCTTATCAACCTTCTTTATGGGAACCATATTTAAAATGCGAACAACAGACTCTAAAACATTATCCCAAAAGGATAAAGGCAAAGTTGTAAGATTAAACATATATCGCACCATGTCTAATAATGCACGATTTCTCCTTTCGGATACACCATTTTGTTGTGGAGTATAGGGAGAAGTAAGATGCTGAACAATTCCATTCTCACTTAGATAATCTATAAACTCTCGACTTAAATATTCACCACCTCTATCAAAACGAAGAGCTTTAATCTTCTTTCCTAGTTGCAGTTCTACTTCTGCTTTAAACACTTTGAATGTTTCAAATACCTCATGTTTATGCTTAAGTAAATAAACATAACCATAACGGCTATAATCATCTGTAAATGTTAAGAAGTAGCTAGCACCTTTCATTGAAAAATGTCTAAGTGGCCCGCACACATCAGTATGTTTTAGACCAAGTAGATCAGTAGCTCTTTCAATACTGCTATTAAAAGGTTTCTTGGTCATCTTTCCAGAGATACAAGACTCACATTTATCAAATGATTCATCATTGATGTTTTCCAAAAGACCTTCACGTTGAAGCTTTTGAGTACGAGTCTTACCAATACGGACAAATCTACAATGCCAAAGATAATAAGAGTTCTTGTCAAACTTTCTCTTCTTATTCATGCTAAATACATATTTATTATTATTCTTAGATTCATTTCATGAATGTCTATTTCAAACACACTATTCACAGAAACTGAATTAAAATAGAAAATACCATCTTTCCAAACAGAAATTCCATTATAATCAATAGTGTGAACGAATCCATTATTCAACAAACAAGAAAAAGGAAATAACACCCCTAACAATTGTAGGTGCTTAATGACAATCATTTAAAATCGGTACTAAACTCGAAGGTAAAACTAAGTTAAATGTTCCTATAGCTTCAACCGCTGCTTGTGCGCCATTGCCCACTTGCAGAATTGTTCCCCATAGGAAAACTTCCTTTCCAAATTAAATCCCTGCAGCGTATTACAAATGTTAATACCGCATACCGTATCATATACCCAGGAATTTAATTTGTATGTTAAATTGAACAATTCAATTATAAATAAAGTACCTGAAGCTGCAGCGCTCTACTCAGGCTTCTTCTTTATTTCTCACAACTCTTCGAGGTAAAGAAGGCAATTCCTCTTCCAGTGACCACTTGCCTTGCAATGGTGTCAAGTCTCATCCTTCTGAGATTGATTCTTCTTGACAAAGTTCTGCTTAGGTTTCGAATAAGTCACAACTTGCTTGACCTTATCACCCTTGCCTTTGCCTTTCTTCTTGTTCGCTTGCGGTTTTGGCTTACTCACTCTACCCTTTTGTATGGTTAGTACAGAAGGCGTAGAAGTAGATGCCTTGGCTTTTAACCTCTTTTTGTAGTCAATGAGCATTGCATGCAAATCATTAACTGTCTTCCCCGTGCAATGCATATTATAGTTTCGAACAAAATCATTGAAGTCCTTGTTAAAGGACCTATTGATAAAGTTGATAGCCATATTATGATCATAGGGTTGTCCTAGTGTAATGGGTTGTTCCATATAACCCCATATCTCCATATAATGGGCACTAACAGACTTTCCCGGAGCTTTCTTGCAACTATGCAAAGCATCTACTAAGTCGTAGATCTCCACAGCTTGCGGCTTTTCGAACATAGCCTTGAGTTCATCAAGCATTAGCTTAGGAGAAAATAACTCATACTTCTTTTGAAGCGGAGGGGACATTTTCCCTAACATTAAGCAAGCCACCTCTGAGTGCTTCTTAACATTTAAAGCATGTTCAAGCCTTTGCGCTTCAGAAGCTCCTTCAACAAGATCCGCCGGATAGGGAGTAGTCAAGATATCAATAGTACCCGCTACTCTCAAGACAATTCTTAGTGAGTGGTACCAATCATTGAAGTTTGGGCCAATAAGTTCAGCACGATCAAAGAACGCTTTAAACACAGAACTTATAGTGTTATTGTCGAGTTGAGCCATTTCTATAGAAATAAGTTCAAATATTATTATTTTCGATAACAAAATACTTTCAAGAAAATAAAATTACCCCGGTATAAAAACCATAGTATTTTCCTTGAATTCTAGAACTATATTGACATAGATCCATTACATCAGTTGATCTGCTAGTAATGAATGTACTCAGTGTAGCGACTTGTCGAACAATTCAATTGACAAACAATTTTCAATTTCTAGATTTTTAAGGGATTTACATTGCCAAAAACGTTTTGCATTGTAAACATGTTTCATCCGTTCTGAATGCCTTAAGTTTCCAGATCTCACAAAGTAACTTAATTAAGCCATCTAATCTGAGTAACGTAAAACCGTCATACAAATTCTCATTCTATGAAAGTTTTCTCTCCATCACTACATCATCTAAAAATATCATTTGACGATGTAGCGATTTCAAGTGTTCAACGATTAGGAGCATTCGACTTAAATTTTTAAGGGTATAAATTTGATGTCAAAGCAATGTATAGAGAAGCATGCATACAACTCCATCGCATAAGTTTAATAAAATATTTAGTAAACTTTTCACGAGACTAAATTTCTACATAAATTATGTTGAGCTATTGGTTCAACCAATTAAATAATTTACCCACAACTATTCACAACGTACTCATGGCTAAAACACAAAGCAATAACCTTATTCATTGTGAATTCGGATGTGAATTTGCGGTAAATTAACCTTAAGGTACAATTCAAATAATAATCGTAGGTAATTTCAATTTGACGCACAGGCGAGCCGGGAATTTGGTCAGCGACTAATGGCTTAACACCTCCTTCCTTAACCGGGTACATGACCAGCGGTTCGTTAAACCCACTTTATAGTTTGTCAAAATAAGTAGACCGTTAGATTATTTTTGCAATTCACCAATCAACGTAATCTTATGTAATTTAGATCTCAAACAAATCTTAATTTTAATATGATTTAGTCCATATTATTTCTTTTAAAAAAACCCTTGTTTACAACAATTCAACAATTTTAATATAAACAAGTAAAAAAACTAAATCATAAACACATAATAACAATTTATATGTGCAACAAATAAATCAAATAGCCACATTCATACAATTTATTCAATAATCATCAAATCTAGGTTTTTATATTCATATAAAAGACTTCCCTAATTCAAGATTTATTTAATCAAATAATCACATAGCACATAAAATTATATAAACATATAATTTTATAATCCATGAAAACATGCACGTTATTATGGATCCTCCCTCAAATCTTAACAATTAAATCTCTACGGATTGTAACCATACATGACATAACAATTAATCATGCAATTTAATCTAAAATTATCCCACGTGTAATTTAGGGTTTCAAAACAATTCTTTTTTTTATAAAAATTCGGGAAAAAACCCTAATTTTTAAAAAACAAAACCCTAAATTTAATAAAACCTAAAAACATGTAGTTTTAACTCAAAACAATTATTAGTTAAAAAACTTAGATTTTCGATAATTATAACATGTTAAACCAGGCTCTAATACCACTAAAGGTTTATTAACATCATAACAATTATATAAAAACCTAAACGAGATCAAAGCACACATAGCGGAAGCGATTTAACAAGATCATAATAATAACACAATTATAATTAATCGAATTAGGGTTACATACCTTTACGCTAAAGAAAATCCACAAGACGAAAAACGAATCACCAATTCGGGCTTATACCGTATATAACCAAGATATAGTCTAAAGTAAGACTATATTACGATCTTGTACACACGTAATACAACGAGCTAACCGTGATTCTAGCACGTGTAAACCGAGATATAACGTTTGTAGAAAATCTACCCAACAACCCTAGAGAGGGGCTAGGACTAGATTTTAACTAAAACCGAAAGAACACAAAAACCAACCAAAACCCTTGTGTGGGTTATGTGTTGCGATCACAAGAAAGAGAGGGGAGGGAGAAATTTTCTGTGTCTTGAATTATGAGGTAAAGGTTTGTTTATATAGGCTTAATTCTTGTAACCAAAAACAAATAAAAGGAAAGTTTTTCTTTCCCCCTCCCTTGCCTCCATAACCGACGGCTAACGCCCCCTTATGGGGTGTTCCAAAATCTTCCATCCTTCTTTCTTTTAATCTTACTTACTATAAAATTATTTAACGCTCGTTAATATTTAACTCTTAATTATTTAACGATCGTTAAAGTTATGTCTCGGTTTAATTTAATAAATATACATTTATTAAATAAATTAATAAATAAAATAAATATATTTATTAAATAAATTAACTCTTTACGTATTGAGTATAATCCCGTAATCTCGAATTCGATCTTATCACACGACTATTAAATATAAGTCCATAAACTTTCACTTTACACCTATTTCACTAAAACAGTAGACTTCATGATCTACTCGTTAGTCTATCCATGCATTGCAACTCAAGTATAAACTACCTTAAAAAATATGATTAATAATTATTTTATTATTCGTATTTTTTTAATTATTTATTATTGTTATTATTATTATTATTATTATTGTTGTTGTTTTTGTCGTCGTTGTTAATATTGTATTATAATTTATTATTATTATTATTATTATTATTATTATTATAACCATCACTTTATTAGAATCAAAAAGGAATTTACAACAAATTGGATGGGAGTCGAGATACTATCTGCGCTCCCACCTCTTTAGCAATAGCAAAACCTATTCTATGAAAAATATGTACAACAGCGCGTGCTCCAATGTCTTGAGCTTTAGAAAATCTCTAAATCCGCTTCAGTAGCGCAACTTCATCATCCTGTAACTCACCTAGAGAAGAGAAAGAAAAAGGAAGAAACCCATATTGAGAGCTGCACACAGCCATATACTTGCATCGTTTACGTTGTGCAGCATCAATCACAGCTCGGTCGGGTAAAAAGTCATTCATCCCCGTTCGAGTCAAAGGAGAAGAGCCAGTCAAATCTACACAAACATCTTTATCTCCATCCCACGAATAAAACAAAATATCTGCCGGACGTAATGCATTAACATGTCCTCCAACTAATCCGATATTAACTTCCTTTCATTAATGTTTATATTAAATTTTATTATTTATTATTTACTTATTAAAAAATTAGCATTAGTTTATTATTAATAAATAATTATTATTTATTATGATTAATATTTTAGTGCTTATATTTATCTTATTATTATTGTTATACTATTATTTATTATCATTTATTATTATTTATTATTATATAATATTATAATAATATAATATATTATTATTATTATATTGTTATTATTATTAAGTTTTTTTAGTTGTATTACATTTGAGATCTAACCAAATGTAAAAATAAACTGTTTTACTTCGATTTGGGCACGTTCATGCAAAAATCCGATCAACCTTACGAGGGGCTCATTATGTATCATACTCTATTCATTAAGGAGCAAAATCTTATTTTGACTACAAGTACCTTTTACACATGTAATAAACACTTCTGAAATAGGTTTTATAATTGTCCATTTTATTAACACAACGTTTACCATAAATCAAGAAATGTTATCCATCCATGCAAAGATCCAATTGCATATCAAGTCTAAGGATAAACAATACTTTTCCAATGTGTAGTTTTTTAATGATGCTAATCCATCAAAAAAATCCTACACGGTTGGGGTAATCTAATTATTCAACCATATTTTTTTATGAAAAAATATATGGTTGAATAATTATTCAACCATACTAGATAACATATGAATCTGGAAGAATCATCTTTATGTATCTTCAATATATATAACCAACCCTCATATTTGTCTTAATTCATCAATACTCCTATATTGATGATTGACAACCAAAATTTAGAATATATATAATATATTAAGTGCAGATATTATATTCAAGGATTAAACGTGAAATATACGATACAATTATTAAGAAATGAAAACAATATTTCCAGTAAAAATTAATTCATTTATTGATAACAATTGCTTAAACATCCCTTGTCTAAATGCTAACACATAAAATAAATTAACACAGATTTACATGAGACTAGCATAACGAACAAGACCAATAGACGCAGCATGCTCAAAATGCTTATTCAAAGGCATTGGTTTTGTGAAAGGATCTGCGACGTTGTCATATGTGTGAACTTTGTTAATGACAATTTCACCATCTTCGGTAACTTCTCGAATGTTGTGAAATTTCTTTTGATAATGTCTAGCACCTCGCATGATTCCAGGATCATCGGCAATGAAAATTGTCGCATAACATTTCCATAGGCTCATTATTAGTTGGCATGACTCCAGCAAGACCACTAATAAACTTCCTTATCCAAGCAGCTTCCATTGCAGCATCAGTAGCAACAACATATTTAGCTTTAGTAGAAGACATTGCAGTAATGCTTTCCTTACTACTCTTCCATCCGCGGCTCCACCATTGAGAACGAACACATACCCAATTTAGGATTTGATATCGTCCTTATCGGTTTGAAACTAGTATCGATATAGCATTTAACTCTCACCTCATTTTCTGTTTTAGCCTCATACAAGTTCCACATCTTTAGTATTCCTAAAATAATTAAGAATGGTCTTAGCAGCAGTCTAGTGTTTCTCACCGGGATTCTGTTGGAATCTACTACATAACTTTTGTGCAAACGCAGCATCAGGTCTAGTGCATCTTAACCCATACATGATAGAACCAATTGTTGAAGCATACTGTACTCTCTGCATGCGTTTCACCTGACTTGTGATTTGTGATTGCACCTTGATCTTTACTTAAGTCCACTTATATTGCATTGTAGCAAACCCTTTATTGGATTTATCCATCCTATACTTCTCTAGGACTTTATCAAAATAAGCACTTTGACTTAAAGGCATAACAGCTTAGATCTATCTCGTGTGATCATAATTCCAAGAATAGATGCAGCTTCACCTAATCTTTCATGGAAAAAGCACTTGCTCAGCAAAGTTTTTATTTCCTAAAGCATGGAAGTGCTATTACCCATGAGTAATAAGTCATCCACATTTAAGACTAGGAATGCTACATTACTCCCACTAGCTTTGATATATACACATGGCTCATCGGGATTCTGAATAAAATAAAGCTTTTTTATTTCTTCATCAAACCTCTTATTTCAGGTTCTGGAAGCTTGCTTCAATCTATAAATAAATCTCTGCAATTTACAAACTTTGATTGGATATTTTGGATCAACAAATCCTTCATGTTGCACAATGTAAACATCTTCACTAAGGTGACCATTTAAGAAGGCTGTTTTGATATCTATTTACCAAATCTCATAGGCATATAACGCCTCTATGGCTAAGAGAATCCTAATAGCTCTAATTTCTGCAACCGGAGAAAAAGTTTCCTCATAATCTAACCCGTAGGTTTGAGTATAATCTTTCGCCATAAGACGAGCTTTATAGGTGTGTATCTTTCCATCCACGATGGTCTTTATCTTATAAAGCCATCTACATCTAACGGTTCTTCCACCGGTTGGAAGATCAACCAAAGTCCAAACTTGGTTGTCTTTCATGGATTGCATTTCCACATTAATGGCTTCAAGCTATTTATCAGATCTAACATCCGAAATTGCAGCTTGATAATTTGGAGGTTTAGCATGTTCTCCTAATTCGTGTTCTTAAACGTCTACATAGAAATCATATCTATCAGGCACTTGAGACGTCCTATCGGACCTACAAACAGGAATGTCTACGTTTTGAGTAACTACACTTTCATCTTGAACTTCGTCATGCATTTCACTAGTGTTACTAGAAGGCAGTGCATCGTCATCTTGAATAAGCTCAAGATCGTCAGTTTTCCTACTTATGGGTGGGAATCGGGTCGGGTTGGTCGGGTTCGGGTTAATAGGGTCGGGTTGAATTTGGGTCAAGGTTAAACATAAGTTGTCTGAACCGACCCTGTTTGAACTCGGGTTACTCGGGTTCGGGTCTATTCAGGTCGGGTCTAGTCGGGTTCGGGTCAGCCCGATTTAGGGTAAACTATAAAAAAAACTTTTTTTAATAGAAATTGTATTAAAGTTAAAATTTAAAAATAACAAAAAGTAAAAAGAATCATATTCGGGTCAATCGGGTTGACCCAAATTAGATATAATTTTTTACCCGATGTCCGATCTGATTTCGAATTCAGGCTCACCCGACTAACCCGAATTGAAATTTGAACCCAATTAACCTGACCCAAATAGGCTCTGGTCGGGTTGAAAATATTGACACCCTTACTGTAACACCCCACTTGGATAAGTGGACTGTTACGTGTATTTATGGCATGTCATCAAAGCATAAGGTAAAAGTCCTAAAACATTAACTAACCATAACGAAAATACCAGAATCAAACATCGGTAATCCAACATAAGCTCAAAACATGAAAAGTAAAATACTGAAAGAAAGGACTGAACAATGTCCAACGGCAATATAAAAATGAAGTGCATAAAGTAAAGAAGTCTGAACGGCTTCCATCCAATGCACATGCTCTCAGAATCTTAAGAGTGTCCTGGGGTACCTGTCGTTAGAACATGAAAGAACTACGGCTGAGCATAACGCTCAATGAACGGATATAATGCATAATAGGAATATACTGAACTTGAAATTATTAATAATTACAGAAGCTGAAAGACTGATATGTGGAATATGATGAAAACTATAGAAAATCTGGTAAGTCTGATTTATAAATAATAAAACTGAACTGTTATCTGTTAAATCTGAAAACCTTCATTTACTGTATTTTAATTGCCAAGAGCTTATATAGGTCATGTGTTATAACAACTATTTCCTGAATAACTGGAGGGGTGACCTCGTCATGCTGTAGATGGGTGACCTCTAAATAATGTGATGGGTGGAGGGATCAGCTCCAATGTGAAGGATGTAGAGCACACACCACATTCACCTGATAAACTATAAACTGATAGCCTAGAATGCATCCATACTCCCTACTAATAATACTGATAAAATGGCCAAGCTGAACTGAGTGGAACGCTGCGGGATATCACTCTCCCGGAGGTGAGTCATGACACCGGTGCCTCAAGTGTCATGGTTACGGTACCTCCGTAACTAGTACTACTGATTGGTCATGCTTGTATATAAGGCTCAGGCAATATCTTAGTTATTAAAACAATTTTAGATAATTTATAACATATACTGGAGAAAACATTTGGTTGTAGACGGGGAATCCTAATCACTCATAGAAGGAAGTCCTTATTGAAAGGACGAAACATCTGTACCTCTTGTCCAGTAACTGACTGAAGAAAGACTGAACGAACTCTACTCGGGCTTCGCGGAAGCTACAATAATAATATACGCGAATAAGTTATCTGATCTTTATTAATTTTACTGATCTTATCGGCTTCTCATTTATTTATTTTATTTCTGAAATTTTGTACGCATATTAACTGATAAGTCCAGTCTTCTTATAATTCTTTTTAACGTATTATCGTTCTACTATTAATTACGGTACAAACGTATTCTGACGCTATATTAATACTATATTAGGTAACCTGCTAAAAATATAAAGTTTCCTAAATTAGAAAGTTTCCAAAATCATTTATATTTTCCTTAATAAAATATACCCTTTTAAATATTATAAAACTATTTTAATTTAATTCATTTAAATATATTATTAAGACTTTGTAAAATTAAGTAATAAAAGGTATAATTTAAAAACTTCATTTTTATTATTTAACTATATCCACTCGAGCCTACCGAGATACCCCTTCTCGGTCGCACTAAAACAATCAACATATATATATTAAATATGCCTATTAGATTTAGCGACAGAAAAATCTGTCACTAAAAGTGTGACCAAAAGCTGAGTTTTAAAACTGTCAATAAAACTGTCATAAACAATTCTGCGACGGAATTTAATGTCACTAAACCGTCGCTAATTTCAAAAATAAAAACCATTTTTTCTGTCTAACTTTTCCCACTGATGAGTTAGAGTATAGTTCCCACTGTTTGGCTTTCTGTTCCCACCGTTAGATATAATATCCCACTGTTTTTGCACACCCAAACACCCTATTTTCTGAGTTAATCTCAAACACCCCTGTTGTGCGTCTTTTGGTCGCTGCAGTCACCACAGAAACCACCAGCACACCCCCTGAGGGTAGCGGCTGGTCCCAAACAACACACCAAGAGTCAAAGCTCTCGGGGGCTACTGATTGGTCGTTCGCTCCACCGTGGGTTATGGTCACTCGCAGTTTATGTGAGAAAATAGAATCAACCCGACACCATTTCAAATGCTTATAACATGTTTTAATACGAAAACCCATGTGTCCTTGATATAACTTCCAAATTCGTGATTTATATAAAAGGAAAAAAATATGATTACCTTATTCGATTAGAAAGAAAACAATGGCTTAACTCGAATTAACAACCAAGATCAAGATTCCTTTTTTTGAATGTCGGCGGCTGCACTCCAAAGGGAAGAACCCTAGTTATTATTATTTTTTATTTCTGATCGAGACAAAGGGGAGCCCCCCTTATTTCCTCTTTTTTTCTTCTTCTAAGCCGGGCCTAAGCCCATGTACTCCTTTCTCTCTTTTTTTAAAACTGGCCCAAATAAAATCTTTCTTCACTTTTGTTTTAAAACCGGCCCAATTATAATTCATATAGTTTTCAACATTTTTTTTACAAACTTAAATTTATTTACATACTTTCGTATTAATTCTAGTTTCTGAAACGTAACTATCTTTCGATATTTCTGAACTTAATGAATAGTTTTTTTAATTAAAACTACGTATTTAATATTTCTACTTTTAAATATGGGTTTTAAAATTCTTCCCCTCTAAAAAGAATAATTCGTCCCCGAATTAAAGATACGACTATGCTGGGTTTTACAATTCTTCCCCTCTAAAAAGAAGAAATTCATCCTCGAATTAACAGTAATCTAAGTTGATCGAAGTAAAAGCTGAAAGTACTCATAAGCTGAAAGACGTGTAAGCTGGAAGATAATTCGTCTTCTAATTAAGACATACTACTGCTGAGAGGTATAACATGGCATGACTGAAGTGAATATGTAACGTGACGTGGTTGAAGCGGACATGGGACGTAACATGTCTGTGAGAACTTAACTGAGCTATTGAAGGAAAAAGGATGAGAGTTCCGGATGGACTCCTCCGTTCCAAGTGGCTTCCCGCTCGAAACGACTCCTTCAAAGCTATAAACACAATGAAAATCTTGGTCTTGATGACCCTGTCCTGATAACTGCTGAAATAGTTTATGGCTCCATACTTAAGATGGATTTTCTGAATCTGATAGAATGAATATGCTATAGCATGTAGTATACATGAAATGGTACGTACAAATATCCTGAAAAGGTAACATTTATATCTCTGAGCAAGCTGCTGAAACGTATAGGGACAAACTAGGTGAACAATTGTGAACGTGCTACGTGAGCAATTATGAACGTGGTTCACGATTATATGAGGAACGCTGGCATGGAATATATCGTGAATGTGATATATGAACATACTATGAACGTGAAACTAGGACATATCATGAACGTATGTTGACTGAGGGAGGAATGCCAAACGATACGACCTGAGATGTGAAACGTATGCCTGAGTATGGAGAAGCTCTGTTAACTTGAGTCTGGTTCCTTGAGCTTTCTATAACCGAATTCGGTAGTAAACTGTGAAATGTGTATCGCGAAATGGCACACGAACCTGAATGTGAACCATGTTATGAACTCTAGCGTGAGCTTAAATCACGAGGTAGCACAAAACATGAACTGAAACAGCATATTACTTCGAATGAGACATAAACGTGAAACTGAAAATAAACATAAACGTATACTGAACGTAAACATACACGATCGTGAACATGAATTCTGTCTGATATGATGGTCGGTGGAATGCCTTGAAATCGTACGATTTTCTGCTGAATTTTTCTGCAGGTCCGCTACTGCGTAATCCTTCCGGATGAAAGAAAACACGTAGGTTCATTACATGGCCGACAATGACTTAGATAGTATTATACATTTTCCGAGTCTGTGGTAAACTGATAACAATCTCCATGGAGTCTTGTCTCCTTTCAGTCCAGAATTTCTACTAGTAGTAATAACTCGATAGCATTACAACGTTCTATCTTAAACCTGATGGCATGGCAAACATTAGATATGAACATAGCTGCCTCAACGTGTTATACTGTTTCTATCAAAATCCTGCCTGGAATTTTGGTACATTTTGGTGGAACCTGAGTGAATATTCACGGAAAGGTATACATAATTCGGTGTAGGTTCCATTCTTTATGCGTAAGCTTAGGTATGGAAGGTTGATCGTGAGAACTGTCGGGGATCTCTACGGTAGTAGTTTTCTGAGTTCTAGAAATTTTGTATGTTTGTCACCGACGTCGGTCTTGACCATTTGGTGATGGCCTTCACTTTCGCAGGACTGTCTGAAATTTTTTTCCTGCTAAAATAGGGTGGCTCAGAAATGCCACCTTGTTCATCTGGAACTCACATCTGGAAAGCTGCGTATATAATTTTCTCCTATCGGAGAATCTGCGGGGTCGTGAAAAGATGTTTCTCATGTTCTTCTCTAGAATTTAGGAGATCAGGATGTTATCAAAGAACATATTGACGATTTTGTCTGTGAAGTCATGAAATATTTTTTTTTAATAAATTTCATACTATATCTGGAGCATTAGGGAGTTCAGAAATATAAAAATCAAAATCTTTAGAGAGACTGTAATATGTGCAACAGCAGTCTGGAAAACATCATGTTCTTTCTCTCACCACTGATGGTAGCATGATCGAAAATTGTTCTGGAAAAAGTTTAAGACATCGTAGCAGATCAGATAAACCTGCTATTTATGGAATGAACATTGATTAAGAAAGGTGATCTTGTAAAAAATTTCAGTGGTCGATACATGATCTCATGATACCGGCCTTCTTCCTGATGGATAGAAACGGTGCACTTCCTGGTGGTGCGCTAGGGCGAATAAAGCCTCATTCTGGTAATTCTTGCAGCAACTACTGCAACTCTTTCAACTTAGCTGCGGCCCTGCAAGAATGAGTTTTGAACACAGGTTCCGTTCTTGAGACAAGCTCGATGTAGAATTCTGTCTCGTGGTTTGAAAGGAATTTCTGAAAAACTTTCTGAAATTATGTCTGGAACTTTGGAGTAATCTGCTGGTCATGAATTTAAAGAATTTCAGAAGTGGATTATAACTGGTGGCTAGAAAATCTTCGTAGCTATGGACTGATAAGTTACGCGCTTGTAAGGCAGAAACAACTTGTACTGGTTTTTCTGGCAGCAAATATAATGAATATATTTGGGATTTAGTAAGACGGATCTCGTCGTTAACTGAAAGGATAACTTTAATAACCATGGTTGGTACTGTGGAGTCTTTTCTGGCTGAGAGACAGGTAACTACATGATTTAAGATAAAGCTGACATAGGAACATGTGAAGTAAACATGGCGATTTTTCCCTGAATGTGTTCGTCTGTAACCTCACAGAATGAAGACTGCATGTTTAACCTGAATAATACTCTAGTGGTGGTGGCTGAATTTTTAATGATCTGATTCATGCATGGTATAATAGAACGGGTATACCCCTTTCTGAAGGGTACCCTGAATTATTGAGGGCCTGGTTTAGAAACATACTGGAGTTATGAGTTCTAACTCGTATTTTGCGAAAAGATTCGTATGACGTTTACCATGGCTGGTGTCCTGATATGTATCTTCCGAAATGATACCTGAGACATATGTCTCGGCTGATGTCTTGACATTTGTTTTAGTGGATGAATCTGGACAAGGCTGAAATTTTTTGGTAATTGCTAGGATTGGCGGACCGGTGAGACTACTGGCCTCTGTATTTCTGGTCACGTCCGTTCCGGAGTTCCGATGGTTACTGACTAATTAATTATAAGCACGGTGGTTGTCATTACCGTTTGTCTGTCAGTTTCAAGACGGTCATTATTACGACCATGATTCCTATAGATATTCTGCTAAGTGGCCGGCTGGGTTCCGGTTCTCACTCTTCTGAATGAAAGGTTAGCTTAGTGAAGTGCGACATCTAGCTAAGAAGGTGAAAACATGGAATGGAATGGTAGTGTCTGATGGTTGAAATTTATTCTTGTCAGAAATTTCAAATTTATAGTTTTCGTCCTTGTTCTATAGGGTCTTCATAGTATAAACGGCATCAGCATCTTGAGAAATCTCCAAAGTATCAGCAGCATCAGCATTTGTGAGGTCTTCAAAGTGTTAGCGGCATCAGCATCTGGCAAAATCTTCAACTCACGAGCACCATCAACATCTGGTAGCATATCGACAAGTGGAAACGCCTGAGATGATTGAGGATCGATTTACAATATCCATGGAGTAGGGTACCTGGGGTACACCTGGACTACTGTACATGAAGTACAAAATGAATACTGCACATGGAGCATATCTGAGGCACTTTACGTGGAGTACACATGAAATACTGTACATGGAGTATAACTGAGACACTGTATATGGGGTACATATGGAATACTGTACATGGCAATGGTGGAATATTTATGGGATGATCGATACTGGTGTCGCTTGTCTGACATGATCAAAGAAATAAATTGATTTTAAACGGTAGTAAACTGAACTGAAATGGGTAACATGATAGCTTAGTAATTCCTGCGTAGACTTAATGCTGGTTTTTACAGAGGTTCAAAGATATGATTAAACGGAATTTTAACAATGGTCAGCATGATGACATGACTGATGAAGACCAAACATGATTTATTATGAAAAACAGGACTTTTAATGTAACCCTTCTGTATCTTAGCATGAAAACATCATCACCTTGCTAAAAACGTAATCCTCATAAGGAGACATGAAGCTGAATCAGCATAAAGACGACATCAACGTGAGGGTATGAAAATTTAACTGTTACAAAGAACATAAAAAGTCTAATCAACTGAGGTTTAATATCAACTGATGTGGATGGCTATGGTTCAATCCACATAATCCAAGGAAGAAAACATATGACTAAGTATGGGCGATTCTGGTTTGATCCACATTTGTCAAAATTTTATTAGAACTGTCAAGTATAGAGATTTATAATTTGGGACTAAATATGGTTGGCTGTAGTCCTATCCATACTTGTCAAAGTTTATGAAATGTCCTTATATGACAAAGGTGAACAACTGTGGATCGGTTCACAAAACATCATTCGACTGAAAAGCATGAAAATTTGACCTGAAAAATGGTGAACGTTTTTTGCTGGTTCACCCAGTAATATTTGACTGAAAACATGAATCTGACATGAGTAAGGATGAACGCCTATGGGTCGGTTCACCAATACAAAATTTGAACGGCCAAGGGTGAACGCCTATGGGTCGGTTCACCAAAACAAAAATTTGCAGAAAAGCACATGCAACTAAATATGGCCAGTCCTGTACCAAAATACATTGTCTTTGTAAACGAAATTTACATTATGTGAAATAACATGATTAAAACCGTCTTCAATCAAATGAGAAAATAAAACAACACCCACAGTTATAGTAGGTGCAAAATGACAATTATTCAAAGTAATAACTCAGTCATTTTGAAGTATCGAATCATAGCTTCCAATCGCTTGGACATTTGCACGCATGTCATGTCTTACTTACAAGCTCAAAGCTCCTTGCTTCAATTTCTTGCTATCTTTGTCCCTACGACATATTACAAATATGAGTTCCACAACCCGTATCATATATCATCGACTTATTATTAGATACAACATTAAGTTGTATAATGAAGATACATGAAGTACTAGCTCCGCTAGCACTCTTGCGTTTCTTTACATCGGCAAGATACTTCGAGTGGTTCCTTTTCTAGTGTCTTACCTCTTTGCACTGGTGAAACTCGGAGTCCTTTGTTGGATTATCTTTTTTGTGCGGTAGAGGAATTTTCTGCTTTGGGCGTAAGTAGACTTACCATTTCTAACGTTCTTCTCTTTACCCCCTTGCGGTTTCTTACACTTGTATTTCTGTATCATTCATGCTCTAATAGTCATTACAACATGAGTTTCAACCTTCTTTGGAAGCCCTTTCTTATTTGACTTTAGCATATCATGTAGCTCTGTGAAAGTCTTCCCCATGCTATGCAAATTTTAAGTTTGCACAAGTGATTCAAAATTCTTGTTGAGAGAGTTCAAATAAAACTCATAGCAAGTTCTTGTGGCATTGGATAGCCAAGGTACTCCAAAGTGTCCAAGTAGCCTTTCTTTTTCAGAAAATGAATGCTAACCGGTTATCCAGTTTTCTGCCTACTAGCGTGAAATGCTTTAGTAGTATCATAAAGCGCATATTTAGCTTTTTCCTCAAACATAGTTTTGAGTTCATTGGTCATGTCGTAGGCACTGAGATCCTACAACATTATATGTAATTATGGAGACATCACAGCCAACATGAGACACACCACATCCTCTTGTGCTTTTAGCCTCGCATAGTAGGCGTCACACATTGCAAGTGCAGCGACAAGTTCAAGAATTGGAGTCATAGGTTGTTCAAGATAGGTTATCCGATCTTCAGTCCTAAGACAAATTCTTAGGTTTCGGTGCCATATGGAGAAGTTTTATCTAATCAACTTATCCTTAAACAAGTTTGACCTTAGTGTTAACTCATTGTTTTGGGCAGCAGTCATCTACAAAACAAAGTTAAGTAAATATTAGTATTTTCAATAATAAATCTCTTATAAAATTAACTACCCAAGTTGACAAGTTAATTTTATCAAGAGCCTAAGACCCAACTTGAATTTATTCCATCAATGTAGTTTATCTACTAGGTATGAAATAATTCAAAAGGTAATCATTGAATGATAATTGCCACCGGTGCAACTCTTAGCCATAATGAGGTCATGACTATATTATCTAGTATAAACGTAGTCACGTCATGTTTACCTAATCTAGTACTTCGTGCTCAAGGTCTGACCAAAACACACGACGTAAGTCATCAAATACTTAGTCTACAATTATATAGCCTTGGGTCTAACCCTACAGTTATTGTATTGCCTTGTCTTAGTTAAGACTTAAGATTGTATTTGATGAATTAACCAAGCTTAAGTGACTTAATGCATTTGATTATACAAAACTTACTTTAGTGGGTATTAAATAAAATTTTGAAATCATGACAAAATTTGTATAAAAGGAAACATGTAAAACTTTTTTATCACGAGTTTCTAAAACAATGAATCTTTCATATTTATAAACTTTTCTTAAATAAAACATATGCATCGATTTCATGAATTCGCCGGAACCGAGATACCCATTGTTTTAAAAACGTTGTACAAGTTTCATAAACGTGCCATAGGTTTATTTCATCGGGTTTTCCTCATACCTCTTACGTACCAACGAAAACTCAGTGGAACCTTGCTTACAGTCACATTTTACTCTATGGCGTCTTGGAAGATACACAAAAGGACCCGGAGAAGTTGGTCAGCGTGAAGCTAGTTAAGAATCTCCTTATTTAGGAACACAGAGCGAGCCGCATATACCTTTCTAGTGTTGTCTAACTAAAACATTATAGATATCAAATTGAAGCTTGTTTTATATATAGTTCTAGAGTAAATAAGATATTATGTCAAAAGACCTAAGATTTACTTACATTAGTTAGCCCTTTTTAATTATTGAAAAAGATTTTGCATTTATTCAAATTAAACTATTTAAAGCAATAAATCACACAATTAAATGAGAATATTCACAAGACTAAAATATCGCATATTAACCGTACATAGTCAAGATATTTACCACACAAATAACTTATTTAGGCACTAAATTTAGAAAATCTTGTAAATCAAATTTTAAGATTTAGATCTGATTCTGTTTTGCAAGGCAAAAATCGGCTGGAAGAAGTCTTCCCTAGATTTTGGCCAAAACTAAATAGTTGTGCATAATCGAGTTTTAGTAATCTATAAGGAATTAGGATCGAGATCCTTACAGATTTTTTTATAAAAATTATTTTTTGTTCGGGTGTCAAAATTTCATCCTTAAAACAATTTTATAAAACCCTTCTTAAGCATTCATACACCAATCCAATTAGCGTTTTTTGATCTAATAGCATTTCTAAGCATGTTAAGCAACTAAATCATGCATCATAACAATTAGTAATCATGGTTTAATGATTTAAACAATTTAAACATGCATAACATACTGGAAAACACGTAAATTTCACACGTAGTTGTAATTAACGTTTTGCTATAAACTAAAAAGCATGCAAACTCATTTTTCCTAGGAAACTATGGATCTAATAACATCTAAATTAAACAATTTAATGATCTCTAATCAAATAAAAAATAACTATTCAAGAAAAATTTTGTTTTTGCACCGGTTTTAATCGTTTTGATGTAATTACATGGCATAGATTTCGCTCGTGATGTCACTGTTGGAATTTAACAACCTAATTTAACTAGCATACAAGCAGAATAAACGCTGCAGATAGGATCATATAACTATGCACATAATGTAATTAACATAAAAGATTAAGAAGGCATACCTTTTCTCCAAGAACGATGATCAAGAACACTTATATCACCAAACGAATAAACCTTAAATCAATACTCGAACCGGATTCATCAATAAACCCAAAGATCAAATTAGATCTTCTCTAAGATAGTCCACACGACACTTCAATCAACCACATTCGATTGCTAGATCTTGATTAAGTAAATACTTAACGAAAATCAAAACCCCAAAACCCTTTGGGGTTCTTTAGCCGTCGACCACCAAAGAAAAAGAAGATGATTTTTTTGGTTTAAAATTATGAACAATTGAATCACATCCCATTGTTTGTATACTAGAGCCTTTGGTTAATTATGGTTAAGATTTAGTCTTTGTCTCCAAGTAATTAACCTTCTAGAATCTTTTCCTCTTATTTTCTTACTATTCGGCCAACCACAGCCCCCCACCCTTTGGGTTGACTTTTTGACTTTCTATAATACTTATCTAGTAATTACATTAATTACCTTAAAGTCGTGAGTATCTTTCAATTAATCATTGTTAAACCTTTTAACTTATTAATTAATTACCGTTATGTATACACTTTTATCAAACTAAGATTATATAATACATATAGTCATATTATATCGTATATCTTAATAAAATATGTTCTCGATGTCTAAGTGTGTGACCTCTTAGGCCCACGTACTCAAGGTCGTATTAAATACTAACTATGACTTACGCACAACCCAACAAGCCCTATACACGAAAGCACATGTGATGCATCTGCAAATTCCCATAAGGCTTCCATGTGTATTAACCATGGTACCTGTAAGAGCAACATAGCCTAAGCATAAACATAAACCATGTATTAAGCATGTCATAGGACGACAATTCGCTCACATATTTCCACAATAAGTTCATTTGCGATTAAGATAATATCTTACACGGCTGGAAACAGTTCCATTTGCATAGCAATACAACATTCAAAATGGAAATTCAAGATCCCTAACCAAGTAAGTATTATCTATAACTGCAACCCAAAATCGCATTCGTATGCAAAAACAACATACCTTTAATAGTTATCTTCTCCGCTAATATTAATCCAAACACCACAATAAACACATGCGCTCACGATCGTGACCAAATGACCACCAACGCCACATACCATAATTAACTGCAACGAAGGGGCCGATGGCATCGATGAAGCCAGTGAAGACATAAGATGAAATGGGCTGAACACCTACAATACAATTATCTTGCACCATGGATCAACCTTATACATACTTTTATGTTCAAATTCAATATTTATATATTCCTTTTGTTAATTCATAGTTCCAAGTTCAATTTCAAATTCAATTAAGCATAAACGTAATAGCTAACAACATAAAAAAGCAAAACAACAAAATCAGGCAACATGCCACCATGATCTAAACATTCTTCCCAAAAAATTATATGTACATTAAAAAAACAATAAAACATACCTTCAACCCATCGAAAATCGGTGGCCATTAATTTCATGGGATCGACTTCCGATGATATTAACCCAAACACCACAACAATCACATACGCTTACCAAAGTAACCAACCGACCACCAACGTCACTCATCGTAATCTGCGGCAATAGGGGGATCAACGACATCTAAGGAAGGTGGTAAGACACATGCATTATTAGAGTTTGCAAACCCTAAAACAATCAAAGTTATATAAGCAACAACACATCATAGGCGCCGCCACAAAATCAAATACATGATAAAAAGCCGCCTAAACATATATGAAACCAAATCAGACAAATGACATGATTACAAATCGTATAAACATACAACCAACACAGCTAATCAAGATTCACAGTAATTTGTTTTAATTATCAACGTAAAATGGTATTAATTACCTCAAAGAAACATTAAGAAACCAACATACTTAAAATGTCAGAATAAAAAATCATATTACTGTAAATCTGTGTATAGTTGGTGTGAGTTAGGATCAAATAAGAAAAAAGTTAAAATTACAAGGATGAGAAGAAATCACAACCACATATCACAGATACAGCTACAAAATCATATGCATCTCCCTTTAAATTTTTTTCCCTTTATTTTTATCTTAAAATGTGTGGTTAGAATTTCTTCTCATCTTTTTTCTTTAATTTTTATTTCACTAATTAAAATAACTTTTAAGGCTACCCACAACGGTAGTATTTTCACTCGGTCGCGACCGAGTTCTCACACGGTCGTCCCGTTGTGGCGACCGGGTCGTCTAAAAACGATCGAACCCTATTCGACCTCATATGCGATCTAGTTGCATGTTTTGTGTTCAAAAACTTGACCGTTGGTTTAAATAAAAAAATAATTTTAAAAATTTAAAATTTTACCTTATACCTATATAAGTACCCCATTTATTCAACTATTTTTCACACAAATTAAGCTCACAATTCTCCAAAATAAAATTTCTTATGAATTATTTTTTTGCGACTCTTTCGACGACGAGGATGAAGTTACAAGTGAGTTTGCGGTATTTACGCAAGCTTGTGAATCGGCTTACGAAACATCAAACCATAAAAATAACGAGGGTACATACATAGAGATTACCAGAGTGCACATAATCGTCTAGTGGCGGCTTATTTTACTGACGGGTCGCAGTATGATGCGGAGATATTTCGTGAACGGTTCCGAATGAATCGAGACTTATTCTTACCAATTGTTGACGACTTGAAAATAACTACTCTTATTTTCGAAACTGGAGGGATTGTACGGGTCGAGAATGTCTTTCGCCATCAGCCCGTCAGAGTCTTCGAAAGTTTTGTACCGCCATCATGGAATTATATGGTACAGAGTACTTGCGAAAGCCGACGTATACTGATATGGAGAAACTCTATGCCCATCACGAGGAAAAGCATGGGTTTCCTGGAATGATAGGAAGTATTGATTGTACACATTGGCCGTGGGAGAATTTCCCCGTTGACTACATATCTCAATTTTGTAGACGTGATCAGGGGTCAATTCCATTCATTTTATTAGAAGCGGTTGCATCTTAAGACTTATGAATCTGACATGCGTTCTTAGGTGTAGCCAGGATGAATAACAACGTAAATGTTTTTCGTCAATCCCCTATTTTCAATGATCTTAAATCAGGGAAAACACCTGAACTGAGATTCGTGGGTAACGAAGTGTATTATAGGCGGGGATATTATCTTACTGATGGGATATATCCGCAATGGTCGGTTCTTATTAAGTCTATAAAAGATCCGCCGACGAATGATCATAAACAAAGATTGTATAAAACGAAGCACGAAGCTGCAAGAAAAGATGTTGAACGAGCCTTCGGTGTATTGAAAGCAAAATGGAGGCTGATTGATTACCCGACCCGAGGAATGTCAAAATGTAGGCTATCAGACGTAATGTACACCTGCATCATATTACACAATATGATAATTCAACACAGGGGGCGGCGATATCACCCATATATCATCCTGAAGAACAACATGCTGATAACGATCCGGTGAATACACATGAAGAAAGACTCGAAATTACTCAGCAGTTAACCGACCAACAAGCTCATCTAAACCTAAAAACCGATCTAGTGAAACACATTTGGACCAATCGCAATCAATAAATTAGCTTTTTTAATGTAATGTTTAATGTTTTTAATTTTAATGTAATTTTTTTAATTATATGTAATGTTTTTTTATGAAATTTAATTAATTTTTTTTAATATTTTTTTTTGAACTAGGTCGCAATAAATCGCTTTGTTTGAACAAATAAGTCGCTTGAGAGAAAAAACTGACCGTAAAAAGAAAAATAAAGTCGCACAAAATCGATGTCTAAGTTAACCTAATCAAAACGAGTTTTATAGGAGGTGATTTGCACACTCCAAAAAATGATTGGTACACTCAAAATGTGTGTGTTTTGCCATTTGTACCCTTCCATTAAATAGTGTGAGCAACTTGTAACACATGTATTAAAGGTAAAAATGTCAACATACATACATTTTAAGTGTGCTAATAATTTTGTGGAATGTGCAAATCAACCCCTCGATAATCATAGAAATACCAAACTAAAAAATAAATATTAGTATTACTTCAAGAAAAAACGGACACAAGAAAGCACAAGAGAATAAAAAAAGGAAAAAAAACATCACTTTCAGTCAAAGACAGTACGTAACACCCACGCGCCACTTAGAAAAACAAAAAGAAACAAAAAATTATATATAAACACATCACTCCACTCACTGTCTCCCCAATTTCCATATAAACCACGCGCGTACACTCCACGCGCTTTTTACTACTCAAAAACACATCAGCAAATCAAGATCTGTTACTACTACTCATCAGATTGTAGTGATTGACTTGAGTTTGTAGTTACTGAATCAGGTATTGCGTGTGTATATGTTGATTCAGTTACTTCATGCATATCAAAGTTTTTTTATTTTTTAATAGCTAGATCTGTTTTGGATTGGTTTTTAGCTTTATTAGTAATGAATTAATGTTAATTATTGTTTTTATTCATTGATGAAATGACAATGTTTAAGGTTTTTTTTTTTTTTTTTTTTTTTTTTTTTTAATTTATTGATTAAGGTTGTTGTTGTTGTTTTAGTTGGAGATGGAGAGACGAATTGATCCGGATGCGGTACTTGATTATGTCGAGCTTCAGATATTTCCGACCGATAACAGGTTTTTATAATTCTTATATTTGATTCATAATAATTTGCTTGTTAATAATGGCTGTTTTCTATTTTGCTTCATCTAGATTACTTATCATTGCATGTGTGTTTTCGATATGCTTTTCAAGCGTCTTGTTAGGTTCAAGGAAGTATGATTTGATAAGCGCCACTTCAGTTATTTTTAAGTACACACTAGATTACATTCAACCACGAACCTTGATATCCAAAGCGTCACAAAAAGCCATTTGTTTGTTCGGATAGATCATATACATTCTACTCGTCATCATCATATGGATCATCATCCAATCAGTAGAGGTGGCAAAATGGGCTAAACGGGCGGCGGGCTAAACGGGCGGCGGGCTAAATGGGCACGGGCGAAACGGGCGGGCTAAACGGGCACAAGCTAAAACGAGAAAAAAACATATAAAAACGTAGAATTAAAAAATAAAAGTATTTGTTTGAAAGCCGGATAAAAAATTAAATATAAATATCCGTAATTAGTATTTTACATCTGCGCCCATTAAGCCATTTACTTTCTTACATGCGTGCCCGTTTAGTCCATCAATAATAAAGAATGGGCAAAAGTGCCTCATCCTTTTTCGAAAAGTATCAAAAAGTGACCATATGTATAAAAATGGGCAAGATTTGCCACCTCTAATCCAATGTATCCTTCCACCGTTCATACAAGCTCTTGCTACCAAATTTACTTCCACTTTTCGCATGTTTTGAAGCCATGAATGTCCCTGTTATTACGTCATAAACATCCTCAATATCACTCTCACTATCTTCAACCGCCTGCACACTCGACTTGCCAGCTTGATTTATCATTACTACTAGTTGTCACTAACCTTTCAACAACTAGGGCCACATTAGGAGTTGGTTAATTATCCACGAGTAAACTGAAAATTAAGCTGTCTGGTTAATTATAAGTCACCAAGAATTTTACTTACATGCCAATTGTTAGAAAATAGAGAATCCTCCTACCTTTGTCCTCCATTTGATGCATATTAATTTTAGCTTCTCTCTTTAGTTACGTATTCGTTTGTCTGTTATAACATTAGGATACAATACATTCACGTGATTTCAACTTATAATTCTACTCTTACAATAGAATGATGCTATAATACATCTCTTTTTACATATTCCTGGTATAACCTTTTTTTTCTCTTCTTTAGGTTTGAGACATGTGTATCAAGTAGCAATAGGATAGAAAAAGTAGCATCTGGAGACTTGGAACAACTATTGTCGCACTTACCTCAGGTGAAAGATTTGTCTTCCAAAACCTCTGACTCAAAGTTCAGGATTCTACCACCCGATGATGTAAAAAATGCTCACTGGTTTACGATAGCCACGTTGACAAGGTAACCACCATGTCCCGTCTTTGTTCCATGTTTCTTTATTTCCCCTGGATTATCATTATCTTTTTGCTCACTGTAAATTTTTCAAATTCTCAGATTTCTAGACGTTGCAGATTCATCAGAATTCCATAGTTTAGGAAATGAAATTACTCAATTAGAGGAGACCAGAAAATTTCAACTTGCATTGTTTGCAAAGGTATGCACTGTTATTGTTTACCTTTCTATATTGATCTCACTAGCAATTTGTGCTTTTTTATAGTTTTTCATTATACGCTTAATGGTCATTGTGATTCGTGTTTTACAGGCTGAAGTTGATATGACATCATCGTTTGAATCTAAGTATGTTATTTTTCTTTGAATCATTGTAAATTGCTTTTTTCATCATGCATTTACTCAAGAAACTTATGTTCTGATAGGAATGAACTGCTGCGAGCAGTGGATTCAAGGCTCTCAGAATTGAAAGAACAATTAGCCGACGCCCTCAACAAGGCTACTGGCGCAAGTTGCTCACCTAAGGATATCTCTGAGTTGGAAAACTTTGCTCATCATTTTGGAGCAGAAGATATAAGGTATATTCCTATAAATCAGAGTTGACAAAGTGTCTGGGGCTGTTAACGGGTCAAAATGGGCTGGGTTGACCCAAAACACTTAATTTCTCGAAATATATGTGATGCCAAATGTTTCCAAAAACTTATCACAACACAAATATTTAAAATAAAATGTTTTAGGAGGTTTTATGGATATGTTTTATTCCCATTAGAGATAAAAAACAACCCGAACCAACCAATATATATGTAAGTTTGTCGAAATTGATACCTGTAATATAGAGTAAAGTCTTTTACATGTGTTACTCGACTGTAAAATTTTGTGATAAATTAATATAAGATCGTGTTATGGTTTTCATGTCATTTCCCCTTCCTACATACATTGCATTACTTATCACAAGATAGTGCAATCAAGATTTACCATTACAGTACCTGTTTCAGGGACTCGTTACAAAAGTTTCTAGAACTGAGTCAATTTTCATCATCAAAAGAGTCTCCAAGCGAAAAACGTCTTTTTGCTCCTCAGCCTTCACAACTGAATCCGCCTGTAAGATATGGCGTCTCTCCAGCAAAAGCTGCACAAATTGAACGGCAAAGCTCAACAGATAGTGAAAACTCGTTTTCGAGTGAGGAAGACCAACCATCTGCTGAAAGAAGCAGAACAATTGCAAGATCTGCAATGCCTAGAAGGTCAGCATCTCCAATGAGACGAATCCAAATTGGACGAACGGGTCCACGCAGGTCAGCCGCAATTAGTATCAAGAGTCTCGGTTATTATCCTAGTAGAGACAAGGCAGCAACTCAACGAGACGCCGCTGCTCACAGTAGTGAAGATGAAGAAGACTCGCTAACACCCGCTAAGAAAAATGCATTGAGAATGAGCGTGCAAGATAAAATTAGTCTATTTGAGAATAAACAGAAAGATAAAATTGAGGAAACAGAGAAGCCAAAGCCGGTGACGACTGCACCTGTTGCAAATAAAGCTGTTCTAAGAAGATGGAGCTCAGGAATGAGTGAAAGTGCTAATGAAACTTCTTCTAGAATCACTCGCAAAGATGATGCACCAGGTGTTAGTGCAGAGTCAAGTACTAAAATTTCTGCAAGTCAAACTTCTTATGACACTGTAGAAAACGTCGAATCGTCCTTGCCCAAAAAGGGTACCGTTGATATATTAAACTTGGAAAATGAGTATTCAGATGATGAAAGAGATGCAAGTTATGAAAAGCATCCTGCCTCTATTGAATGGAACCAACAAAAGGAAGCAGAATTAAACCAGTTGTTCAAGAAAATGATGGAAAACAAGCCAGTAAGACGTCATAGTGTGACCAATGATAATAGCAAAAGTAACAGTCAACCAAAGGAACAAAGAGGTGGATTTTATGATAGTTATAAGCAAAAAAGGGACGAAAAGCTTAGAAAGGAAGCCACCGGAAAGAAAGCTGAAAAAGAATCCCAACTTAAGGAGATGGAAAAAGTTCTTGACGAGAGAAAAGCCGAGATAACTTCCACTAACACGAGTGATGTTAGTAGGAAAAAAACAACCGTGAATAAAGTTAAACCCCAAAGTTCTCAAAAGAACACGACCAAAGTGCCAAACATAAAAAAGGAAGCCCCAAAAGCTTCTGTTGCGAAGAAAACTACAACTACAACTAAACCATCTTTGCCTGCTACACGTAAGTCATGGCCATCAACCCCAACACCAAGACCTACAGGAGCATCACCTGCTAAAACTCCATCAGGTCCCATTTCTTCTAGTGCTAACTTAACTCGAAAATCCCAATCTGCAATACCTGCTGTTCGTTCAAGCACTAAGGTTGAAAAGCCACAACCGCGATCCAAGACTTTGAAGGCAGCTCAACCTGATGCTAAAACAAGCCTAAAAACTGTCACCGAGAAGAAGCAGCCCACGGTCACAAAAAGTGCACAACTGGCAAAACCAAAATCCCGTACCAAAGTAGACTCTTCTATTGCCACTGCCACCACCACTACGGCCACCGCGAAACCCAGTTTTTACAACAAAGTTACTAAGAAAAGTAGTGTGGTCCCATTGGAAACAAAACCTTTCCTTCGCAAGGGAACTGGAATTGTCCCCCCAAAAGCAGTTGTCAGGAGTAAAGTTGTGGCTCAACCTGCGGAACAACCTCTAAGCACTCCAGATATGATTCAAGCTGAGACACTTCAGGAGGTTGAAACTGAGACTATTGAAATTCCAAGTCAAATTCCAGAGACCAAGTCTGAACCACCAGAAACTACTGCCGAAATAGACTTGGAAACACATGCTGTCACCCCCATTAAATGTGAGGAACGAGAGAGTTCTGATCAAAATCAAGTGGATGTTATCAGTGATAATGGCGTTAAAACAATAGAGATGGCGGATAATAACATTGGGATTGACAACGAATCGACCATTTCAATTTCCCCAACTGCATGGGTGGAAGTTGACGAGCAGCATCAGGATGAAATTATTCCATGCAGAGAGGTAGCTGGTCCAGCCAATCGTGATGCGTCAACTGGAATTTCGAGTCCCCGTGTTCGTCACTCTTTATTTCAAATGCTTCTTGAAGAGACCAGTGAACCTGATAGTTGTGAGTGGGGAAATGCTCAGCACCCTCCTGCCATGGTCAATCAAAAAGACGCACCAAAAGGATTTAAGCGACTTTTGAAGTTTGCTCGGAAAACGAAAGCTGATTTAAGTCTAACTGATGGTTCCAGCCCATCAAGCATTTTCAGGAGAGGATGATGCTGAAGAATCTAAGGTAACTAGTTCACATTATTTATTGAAATTTCTTTACTCCTTGCATCTAGGCTTGTCAATGGTGAGTCTTGATCTCGATCAATATATGTGATCCGATAGATCAAAAAGATCGGTAGTTCGGTACATTGTTCCAATACATCCATTCATTTAAGTGGATTAATACTTGGATTGATACATGATCAGGCTGGGTCGCTGGTCAGATTGCACCAGTAGCTCGGGTTGGGTCAAATCAGATCAGTAGCCGATCCCACCCAATTATGTTCCATTTTCATGCCTAGTTGCAAGTTCGCGTACAATTTTTGAGAAATCTGTGATCTGATCTGACCCACGACAACTGTAGCAATATATTTTAGAAATCGGTGTTAAAAGCAATAAGTACACATATGAAAGCAGCTCGATTATTACACTGTAAATTTTAACTTTTACATTATGGCAGCACATGACATATATACTTTTGCCGTAAATGGTAAAATCAGTATTACGATATAGTTCAAAATATAATCCCCGAGATAAATAATACTTAGGGAAGAGATTTTAAAACTACACGGTCATAATTGTAATCATAAGTAGCATCATAATTTTCAAGTTCCAGTCACCACTGTCCTATTGTCTAACCAAGACCGAAATTACATTTGAAAAATAACTGTCCAGTTGCTTAAGACATCTTTTTTATTGTGCTCAGATTAATCAGCCTACAAAAGACAAGCTTATTTGGGGGAACCAGTGGATCAACTTTCATATGCTGAGTGTTATCTATAGCCTCTGAATTCAACAGCGTGCGCAGCAAGGTAACTGAGACCAAGGATCACCAGAGGCAGATTTGTGAAGTAAACATTGTGATATATAGTTGAATATGGTTCTAGGCTAAGCTTTCTTCTTCGCATCTCGTCATATTGTTATTTTGTTAGTTAGAGGTTTAAAACGGTCGCTCCTTTTTCCAGCATGGTATATGCTTCTGGATTTTTTGCATAGACATAACAGTGTAAATTAAGTCCTATATTCATCTTGAAGTCTAAATATTTCATATACTTCAAGGTGATTAGGTTCATCTTTTGTATTATTTATGTTGTATTCTTTATTGTGTATCGTGTTACCCGTAAATTTTGATCAGCCAGTTCTAGCTTCATTGGTGCAAGTAAAAGCTCGTTAGTTTAACTATTGCTTACATGTGGATGTGAGTGGGTGTCTAATTCATCCCGTCAGCAATATGCATTACTCCAGAACTCTTATTCGTCTTCAGTCATCTGTTACTCAGAAACTGGAATTTGGTCATGACCAAGTAATAAAATTGGCTGTATTTTCAATACAGGTACTGTGAACCTGGAGTTTCTATCTTAGCTTCCGGTTTTGCGTACGTTAAAAATGTTTGCAAGCTTCTGAATAAGCTGATGAGGTACACAATACGCCTATTGTAGGTTAGAAGTTGGCTAGTTTTGTTAAATTTCACTTACATGAGTAATCAATCTTTTAACCAACACGACTGGCCAAATGCGTTTTAAATACAGGGACAATTTCCTTTTTAGCATGTCTGTTTAATATAACATGTTAAAATGTGTTGCACAAATAAAACACAACCCACACATACTATATACAAGTATACGGGACGAAATTTGCTACATATAAAAAGATCCTGCCGATCATGTCACAACTGTTGATGGTCATAGGTTTAACACATGGTTTACAAAAAGCACATTACTCTACTTGTCCTTCGCCTTTAGTGTCCTAATGAACAACTCTATAAATGTCTCTTTAGAAACTGCAGATGGGGGAATATGATGTCAATATGTGACCCATAATGATGTGAAAAGATCAAGTTGATAAACTTTCTGCTTTTCTCGAAAGCAGGTTCACCCAAAGACAGTTGAATGGACGCTAACTTCACCAACTCATTTCCAATCACAATGTGATCGTGACCATAGAGCTTCTCTAGTATCTAGACACAAAACTAGACGTTACAATACACCCATTACACCCTACATTCATCACTATAGTATACTTGATAGGAGTAGACCGAGTAGTTGATAGGGTACCTTGATAGATGCTTGACAATGGTTCCGCGCCTGTTGCAGATCTCCAATCGCACAAAATGTCTGTGCCAGGTAATCCTCCACCTGCCAATTGGTTGATTAAAACTGCCATGTTTTGCAGAAAATGGATTGTATAATGAGAAAAGGGCTACTTGCTGATAAATAAGAGTACGTAGATAGAACTCACCTCAGCAACTTTCTTGTTGTAAGGATGCAGTGCTGATCTCAAAAGATCTAAAGATCTCAAAGCATTTGAAAGTATATTGGTAGATAGTTGGACAGAATCCTTCAACCTGAGTTATAATGTAAGAGAAGACATATAATTGGTTAAAAAAGGGTCTATGATTATAGCAAATACATAGGCGTCTGTAAAGAGATTAATGAACAATCCTTATGTTGACTGCGGTTCAGAAAAAAGAAGTATCGAGTAGCCGTATTGCTCTTATTTAAAAAACATATATTCTTCACACATGAGGAAAAACTAGGGAAAAAAATCTTTAAAAACAGGACAACGCAAGTGTTCATATAATAGAGTATCAGACCAAGGAAAACAAAAGGAGCTCAAGATCTTTATCTTGATTTTCTTCGGAAACTAGAACCTCGCGATGTCCTTCAGAGACGCAAAAAAATTAAGACATTTGCCAAATACATTTCATTGTGCTATTAACCAAAACGCCAACACCATGACTCTATTTACAAAAGACTAAAACAATAAACATACAGTTACCAAACAAGGTGTAACTCAATTGCTGTTGGCATATAATAAAATTTGCAATTATAGGTCTGATACTATATACTAGTAGAAATTTATTTTTAAGCAGAAAAAAGTAAAAAATTAAAACGGGAAACATAACACTCTCCGCACATAAGAATAGTTGGTCATACCTATTTATACCAAGCTCAGCCTCTTTTACCACTGCATTTGAAGCTTCCATGTCACGAAAAGCACCACAGCTCAAACAGAATCCAGGTTCAATTCGATTTTCTGAACCAGCACTCTGGCACAAAAGGCTTGCCACTCTCTTGACCTCATCAAGTTCAAGCCTACCGACCTTTTTAAATGCCAATCATCAGCTATATAAAAGGGTTAATATAATATGGTTTGAAGTTTGAACACATGAATATTGAAATATTACCTGCAAAGGTAAACTACCATAAAATGGGTTAACTTTCTGCTTTTCATGATTGACCATATGACTATCTAAAACTACACCCGAACAATTTAGATTCGAGCACCGAAAAGAACTTATGACCAGATCAGATATGTTTAATTGTGAGCAACCAGTGCATGAACATACAAAGGCATATTGCTCTTCTAGAGATGATTGACGCTCGTTGCAACTCCACTGGCCAACCTGTGATTCAAAAATGACAACTACATTAATACTAAAGGTGTAAAACCCGCTTCAGGTAAAAAAAGGCTCAGTTTTAGTTTGGGTGGGTAAACTTATTTTTTCACATTTTAATTATTAATTAATCCGTAAATCTTGGTTAAAGGAACAATATTATAGAAATGATGCTCTAAATTATATAATCAATCAACAACTTAGCCGGTTGTATGCATGAAATTTGTAGACTTTGGACACTTTCAACTTGTTTGCAATAAAGACAACTCAAATCTGGGATGTCACAAGCAATGAGTCAAAACTGCCACCTCTAGTTGAGAGATGTTGCATGAATAGTAAATGGATCTTAAAAGGCCAATAGATGTTTTCAGGAGTATATTTACCTGTGGCCCGTAAGAGAGCTCGAGCGGCTGATGTGCAGCCACAGAATCTATTGTTCGTATATGCAGAGTACGAGAAAGGAAATATGTGTGGATGTTTGGTTGGCAAGAATGGTTGAACATGCTCCCAGCTAAATATATAGCTTGACCAACTCTCACCTATTAGCACACAATCAAGAAACACATATATAGCATGAAAACAGTCGAGCTGAACCTTAACTATATGGTGCTTAGCATATGTAAAAGGGTAGACGGGTCAGGCAGTAAGACAGGACAAGTAAAAGGTAAAAAAAAATGAGTACATTTTTGTAAGCTGGTCTTATCTTAAAATGCATTTGTCCAATGGAAAATATCATTTTGTTAGAAATTTTCAAATAATTCAAAAATAATGTAGATATGCAAATGAGAGGTTTTTCGCAATTAAGAAAACAATCTGGATTAAAAAATAAATAGATTTGGCAGCTCAAATTAATACCATTGATATATTTGTAATGAAAAAGAATATGTACAAGTAGCTAGTATCGTTGTTTTTTCTCGTTAAGCATCCACAAAAAAATGTGGTACTGCCATCGGACAAAGAGAGCATCAGTACATGCAACACATGAAGAACTTGTGATACTGACCTGCTCCACAGTGCTAGTTGTAAGACTCCCAGCTGAATTCAGCCCACCAAACGTATCGGCAGATCTCATACGGATAATCGCCATAGAATTCACATTGATTTGTGAGAGAAGTAAGACACACTGCATAGGAACAAAAACAGTAGAAGCTAATCAGTAATAATGGGTGAAGAGAGGGAACTATTCTAAAAATGACCTCACAGAGAAACTGTTTTTAAGAAAGATAAGCATTATTTTTCTTCAGTTATAAATGTCATATGGATGGAAGTAAAATTATTTGTGACATTACAAAGAGATTCATGTAGAAAAAAAGTTAGTGCAAATTAGCACAAGTCCCTGTCATCTGTTGCATAGGGTTTCCTTATTATATAAGGTTAGATTTACGCTGTCTATGTGTTTGTATACACACACAAATATACACATATACATGTAATCATATATGTGCTGGTTAGCTTCTTAGCTACTTCCTTGCACCCAAAATAGGACTTGAAATTGTAAGGGTCAAGTTGAGTTTTGTTTCTTCTTCCCGACTTACCAAAATTGACTTTCAATTTGTTTTAAATTAAATCATAGCATATTGATACTATTCTTCAGGGATGTTACTTGTTAATTCACTGTTATGTTTAGTTGTATTTAACAATTAGCCACGGTGAGAAAGACAAAGGTTATCTTTACATGAAAGGCCCTGCCACTAAGTATGATAACCCTCCATCTCCTTCATGGGTTACATTACTACATTTTCTTAACAGAACACGATACCGAATACGTTGAAATATCCAACTGACATGCGAGATGAAAATAGACCAACTTACTTACGATATGGGAACCTAAGATCGCGTTGAAAACAATATTTTCAATTTGTGGTTTGGAAATACTTATAGTCGACATATTCAGAATACCATTTAGCGTGAAAGTGACATGAATGACTATATAACTAGTTGCAAAGTCCCAAATCTCAAATAACCCAGCTTTGATCACATCTCATGTCTTAGCTGGATGTTATACATACTTATACCAAATAATAAGTAGCTACAAAATAAAGTTAGGGACCTCTAAAGTTATTCCCTCGGGTTGTGCAACTTGGGCCTCAAGAGCAGAGGTCTACACCTCATCAAAGCCAATGAGCCACAACAAGGAGGGGTGGCACAGGCTTTGGGATCCTTTCACAATGATCTAATGTCTAGCGTATTTAAAGCGTGTAAAAACTCAAAGAATGGTAGAAGAAAAGGGAACCACCTGTGAAATAGTGTCCCCATTTAATGGAACATTTGAGCCATAAAAACGGTGAAGACACTTCAAAAGAACAATGGAAGATATGTGTAACTCCAGTTTAGCTTCTGAATTCAGTTGTATATAATTGTGACAAAGATCCTGAAAACAAAGATGAGTGGCAGCTGTTTAGTAAGCTTTTACTATAAATTTAAGTCGGTTAGTCAATGAAACAAACGAAAACAAGAGGATCTATTATGTACCAGATTTACAATAGTGGATGACTGACCAAACTTCCCATGCTGCTCTATGGACTTCACTGTAACCCGACCAGCCAAAACTATTTCAGCTGGTAATGCTGCAGGCCAATTTACACCACATTCATGCCTATGCTCGGCATTTTGCTTTATATTCGCATTATTAACAGTTGCTGTAGTAACACTTGCAACATACTTTTCAAGATCAGTAGACAATCCAACACCAATTTCATGATTTTTTGTGTCGTATTGTAAATCTTGCCCTCTAGCGTGTATTTGGCAAAGTTGAGAGCAATATAAAGCCATTGAACAGGATGGACATGGAACAATATCTGCTGGTAGTTCATTGAAGCAGAAATGGCAATGAGTTTCACGACAAAGCTTTGATACTATCTGCAATCCCAATTAAAGAGTGTGAGGGGTTATATATGATTGGAGAAAAATAAGCATTCTTGATGCACCAGGTCAGCAAAAATGAAGTGTTTTCAAACAATACCAGAAAAGAAAAGCAAGAATACGAAAGGTGCTGAAATTCCCAAATTGAAATGCTAGCTGTTCTGGTGTCAGATGATTTACTACTTTTAACACGTCGACCAGTCTCCCATTTTTATAAAGAAAAAATAACAATAATATGAAGATATGGGTGTTATGAGTAATTTCTTCCAATCTCCCACTTATACCAACTATTTCTAGCGAATGGACACTAATTTTATGCCCATTAGAAGTCAGCCTTTTCGGATGCCTCTACTGTGGTGTCAAGTGTTGTACTACTATAAATGCCTCAAAAGTGATGGAACAATTGTGTGTAAAAATGCTACTATATTCCATAGCACTTAAAAAGGAATTTCAGATTTACCGCAGCATATGGTTCTTCAGTATGAAGTAAGGTGGCTTGAGATACATCAGTCAAAGACACCATGCCCCTTCCTTTTGTTTCTGTAGAAACGCACTGCAATTGTATCTGTCGTGGCTGATCTGTTACAGATGACCTACATTGTAAGGATCATGGAAAATCATATTGAGAGCCAGCATTAAGTTCGTAAAAGTAATCAGTGTGTTTTTATACATATATATTTCTATTTTGATAAATGGATAGAGAAACCAATATTGAGTTAAAATATATCTAATGAAAGCATTAATGCGGAGCAACAAAGATTTTAATCTTCCAGATCATTTTGACAAGCCACACTTCAAGTAAATAAGACCCACATTAACATCTTTTAATACCCTATAAATGAGAACCATGACAAAACTATTGGATGGACAATATATATAACCAAAGATAAGTTATCTAGTTAATAAAGGTACAGATTATACCATTGGTGACGGACTCCTTGTAATCAGCTACAAATGGTGGAAAGTTTTTCCCATTATGTTGGACTGTGATAAGCTTAAGCTCGCCTTCTATCTGCCGCTTTCCACTTGAAGACTGTTCCATGCATAGTGAAACTTTCAAGTCACAGACTGCATCATCATAATTTCCCATAGGTGCGTTTGCCTTCCCTCTTCTATACCATGCCTACAGTGCATGTATGACGAGATACGTTAGATGTCAGATAAAGACTGAAGCATAGACACTAGAACCTTGTAAAAGACTAAAAGCTAGTACAGAAAGTATCTATAGTTTTTTGTTATCATCGTTATGCCAAGGGAATAAAAACAGCAATAAATAGAGTGAAGCAGGGGCGGACATACCCTTTGGGTACGGGGTGGCAGCGCCCCCCCATGGCTAGACCAAAAATACGAAATTATAATGTATTTTTTCTTTAATTTTGAGCATTTTTTTTAAAGTGCCCCCACTCGAAACTCAAATTGCCCCCACTCACACATTAAAATCCAATACTTAACGCTCTAAAACCTAGAAATTTCTCATTTTTAAGTTATAATACTCGATTTATTTTTCGAATTTTAATTTTTTTCGTCTTGTTATTGTCAAAAAAAAAAAAATTGCCCCCCACAATATAATTTCCTGCGTCCGCCACTGGAGTGAAGACTTCCTAATATCAAATATTCAAATGATCATGACATAGTGATAATTACAAAATAGAAAAAGCATACAGAAATTGAGAAAGAGAAGAGCGTCAGAAGCTATCACCTTTGAGTAACTTTTACAAATTGCTAGAGCCTGATTGCAATCCTGTAAAGACTCCACCAGAAGACCCATTTTCTGTACCAAAGTCAGAACATAGCATAGATATTAGTCCTACAATCAAAGGCTGGTGACATCACAATCTATGTTTCTTATTATTTGATACATTTTAGTCACTGTTACAATGCTACATTCCAAATAAAAAAAAGAACCGATAAATCCACTACCTCCAATCCAGTAAAAATACAATGTTTCTCTCCACAAGTCCAATAAAGGTCTAAATGTAAAAAAAGCTTCGGAAACAAGAAAATGGGACCTTTCATGCACAACAGTTCATAGCAATAAAAAGGTTCTTTGTTATACGAAGAGAGAATTTAAAGGAAAGTTTAGCAACATCACAAATTATTGCACCTTTCATAATAGCTTATAAAAAAATTATTACTGCATCTCAATCCATAACTTGACTGTAGTATAGATGGTGCTACCAATAAATGAAAAAAGTCGGAATTCACACAAACCTGCAATACAGCTGCACGATTTACATATAACGTTGCCACCAGATTTTTGCCCGTGTCATCCACATCTCTTGGAGCAACTCGTAAAGCCTGTTCATATAATGTACTACTATTATACTGCTTTTTAAATGAGATTCAATTAAGCAAAACAAAACATTATTGATTAACTCCATGGATAATACACGAGCATAAAAATAATCCACCATCAAACATGACATTTTTCAATGGTTAAAAAAAATACACCAGACAACTTATTTTCATTTTTATCATTGTACATGAGAAGTCCTGGGCGAGACAAGCTGCCTTTAGCTAGGAGGCTCTTTTCCTTCTGCCCAGCCCCCCGAAAACAACGTTCGACTTGCATGTGTTAAGCATATAGCTAGGGATCTATTCTCTTAATATAATAGGCGGCAAAGCGGAATAGAAAAGCAAGGACGAGCCACATGCAGGGAAACTTGCATGTGTGGTTCTGGCCGGGGACCCCAGTATACTGTACTAATATGTGTAGGTCCCCGTAATTCGAGCGAGATTGTCATGTCGCAAAAGCGGATATGGTCCGGTATTCCCTTGTTCCCTGTATCAGTTATGTTCTTTATTTCTTGTGTAGCAGAAACTATTGAGCTCCGTTTGATCTCCCAGAAGCGGAAGCTGAATCAGATGCACGCTATAATGTAGAATATGCGCGGGATGCGATCCTTAATAGTTCACTGTTAGCAGAAGCATTCTGACTGAAACAAGGGGGGACTCCTCTTTTCATTCCATACTCAAGAATACGAACGATATGATTGATTGGTCTGTGCGCTTCTCTTATTACTTTTTTGTATTATCCTGTTCTTCGGATACAATTCGATCCTTCTACGCCCAAATCTCAATTTGTGGAAAGCCTCCGATGGCTTCCTTATGAGAACATCCATTTTTATTTTGGTATAGACGGTATCTCTTTATTCTTCATGATATTGACCACATTTCTGATCCCTATTTGCATTTTAGTGGGTTGGTCTGGTATGAGAAGTTACGACAAAGAGTATATTACAGTATCTCTAATTCGTGAATTTCTAATGATCGACGTGGCAGTCACCATTTTACCTTTTATAAATAGTTACTTGGATACAATGTAAGAAACTGGTAGTATGATGCATACAATGGGAAAAACAAAATTCTCAAGCATACAATGACAAAAGGATGACGGTAATTTACATTTTGATGTAATTAACCATAATTCTAATCATGTACAATTGTGTGTAAGGGTGAATCGATCCGAGTCAAGTAAACACAGTGCAAAGCTCGAGCTCCACTCGACTGTAACACTCAAAGCTCTAACTTAACTTGAGCTTCACCGAGCTTTTAGTTTCAGCCTCGAGCTCGGCTCTACAAAACAATAATATTATCCAGTTGTGTAAAACTCGGATTACTCCAACTGTTGCTAAGCAGTTTTTGGATATCAAAAGGACCAAGGCCGAGTAATCAGCGATTACTCATGACAAGATCAGTGACCGAGGCAAGTTGAGCCGAATCGGCCACAAAAAAATCGGTTTGGTCAAAACTCATTCAAAACATAGTTTGAAGTTTTTCTGAACAATTGTGTTAATGTTTTTAAGCATATTTCTAGGGTCCTACGACATGTGATACATGTAATTGCACGATTTATACATAAAAATTCCAATGTGAGTACTTCCAGCCTAGGCGTGTACTCATTACAAGGTAGCCGACCGGTTGAGTACCGCCTAGTGAGTTTTACAAACATAGTAACAAAAGAAACCTAGCATAACATTGATAACAAAAACATAAAAAAAAATATTGCATTTGAGATATTAGTGTGAATTAAAAAACCTGTGTATAAAATTGCAACGCATTCGAATTATCTCCATTTTTTAGGCAATTGTTTCCTTTGATCTTCAACTCCAACGCAAACTCCTTGTTCTTGAGAAACAAAGATGTCTCCTTGCTTGCCAAATCTTCAATCATCTAATTAACATAATCAAAAACGATACAATCAAACATTTAGGTACAATATTAACTACGGCTGTAAACAAACCGAATACCGAAAGTTCAGCAGCAAACCATTTGATATAAAAATTCATTTGGTTAAATGAAGGAGCACCATAAAGGTCAATCCTATTTGTTTATGTTCATTCATGTCCAGTAGGTGCTTGTTCTGGCTTATACAGCATGCTTATGGCTTATATGAGCCGAAATGTTTCAAAATAAACTTATATGAGCCGAAATGTTTCAAAATAAGCCATAAAAATTGAGCTTAAGCGCCATAGGCAGGCTATATAAGCCGAAACAAACAGCTTAATAACTTTTACTAAAAAAAATCGGGTGTTTGTTTAAGCTTATATAGCGGGCTTATGGCTTGCTTGGTTTTGGCGTTCTGTTTCATAAGTTCGCTTCTAGTGTCTTATTTTGAAGCATTTTGGCTTAAATAAGCTTATTATTATGACATGATAAGAAAATGTAAGTTGAAAAGAAAGGGTAAAAAGGCGAGGTTAAGGCGAAAACCAAATAAGCAATAAGGCCGCGGCGATATAAGCTTTATAAAAAAAGTGAAGTGAGAATAATACCTGATGGAAGAGAGGCAATTGATTGAGGAAATGAAAAAGTGAAGAGCAAGTTGATGGGTTACTACTATTAATACTGTTTGAGATTTCTGAGATTAAGGCTTCTGGGATTCTTGATTTTAGTTTCTCCATTGGAACTCAAAACATGAAACAACTACAACAAGGTTTTGTTTCTACTTTCTTCTACTTATGTTTTTCTTCTTCTTCTTCTTCTTCTTGTTGGTTCTCTCTACTTTGTAATTTTGACCACTATTTATCGTCTTTCACCAATTTCTTCCTCGGACTTGCTATTGTGTATACTAGTGGTGGCAAAATGGTTGGATTGTGTTAGGTTGGGTTGGGTCAAGATCTTAGATGGGTTTAGATGGGTTTTTTGGGTTTTTTTTTGTTTAAATGGGTTTTTGGGTTTTTTTGGTTTTAAATAGGTTTTTAGGAAGTTAGCCTTTTACTTTTTGACGTTTTGTTAATAACTTTACGTTTTCATCAGTAAATTTACGTTTTCGTCAGAAATTTTATGTTTTCGTCAGTAAATTTACGTCTTCATCAAAAAATTTAAGTTTTCATCCGTATTTTTACGTTTTCGTCAGAAATTTTACGTTTTCATCAAAAAAATTTACGTGTTCGTCAGAAGTTTTACGTTTTCATTAGGAATTTTACATTTTCGTCAGAAATTTTACGATTTAGTCAGAAACTTTACGTTTTCGTCAGAAATTTTACGTTTTCGTCAGGAATTTTACGTTTTCGTCACAAATTTTATTTTTTCTTCCGTATTTTTACGTTTTAATCAGAAATTTTACGATTTCGTCAGGAATTTACGTTTTCATCAGGAATTTTACGTTTTCGTCAGAAATTTTACGTTTTCATCAAAAAAATTACGTTTTCGTCTGAAGTTTTACGTTTTAGTCTATAAATTTACGTTTTCGTCAGAAATTTTACGTTTTCATCAAAAAAATTTACGTGTTCGTCAGAAGTTTTACGTTTTCATTAGGAATTTTACATTTTCGTCAGAAATTTTACGATTTAGTCAGAAACTTTACGTTTTCGTCAGAAATTTTACGTTTTCGTCAGGAATTTTACGTGTTCGTCAGAAATTTTACTTTTTCTTTCGTATTTTTACGTTTTCATCAGAAATTTTACGATTTCGTCAGAAATTTTACGTTTTCGTCAGGAATTTACGTTTTCATCAGGAATTTTACGTTTTCGTCGGAAATTTTACGTTTTCATCAAAAAAATTACGTTTTCGTCTGAAGTTTTACGTTTTAGTCTATAAATTTACGTTTTCGTCAAAAATTTTAAGTTTTCGTCAGAAATTTTACGTTTTCGTCAAAAATTTTACGTTTTCATCATAAATTTTATGTTTTCGTCAGCAATTTTACGTTTTCATCAAAAAATTTAAGTTTTCGTCAGAAAATTTACGATTTCGTCAGGAATTTTACATTTTCATCAGAAATTTTACGTTTCGTCAAAAATATTACTTTTTGTCAGAAGTTTTACGTTTTCTTCATAAATTTTACGTTTTCGTCAAAAATTTACGTTTTTGTCAGCAATTTTACGTTTTCATCAGAAATTTTAAGTTTTCGCCATAAATTTTACGATTTCGCCAGGAATTTTACGTTTTCATCAGAAATTTTACGTTTTCGTAAAAAATTTTACTTTTTGTCAGAAGTTTTACGTTTTCTTCAGAAATTTTACGTTTTTATCAGAAATTTTACGTTTTCGTCAGTAAATTTGCGTTTTCGTAGGAAATTTTACGTTTTAGTCTATAAATTTACGTTTTCGTCAAAAATTTTAAGTTTTCGTCAGAAATTTTACGTTTTCATCCGTATTTTTACGTAATCAGAACTTATGACGAAAACGTAAAATTTCTGACGAAAACGTAAAATTTCTGACGAAAACGTAAATTTACTGACGAAAACTTAAATTTACTGACCAAAACGTAAAATTTATGACGAAAACGTAAAATTTACTGACAAAATCGTAGAATTTCTGACGAAAACGTAAAATTCTGACGAAATCGTAAATTTTCTGACGAAAATGTAAAATTCCTGACAAAAACGTAAATTTACTGACAAAAACGTAAAATTTCTGACGAAAACGTAAATTTACTAACGAAAACGTAAATTTACTGACGAAAACGTAAAATTTCTGATGAAAACGTAAAATTTACTGACGAAAACGTAATTTTTTTGAAGAAAACGTAAAATTTCTGACGAAAACGTAAATTTACTGACGAAAATGTAAAATTTCTGACGAAAACGTAAATTTACTGACGAAAACTTAAATTTACTGACGAAAACGTAAAATTTATGACGAAAACGTAAAATTTACTGACAAAATCGTAGAATTTCTGACGAAAACGTAAAATTCTGACGAAATCGTAAAATTTCTGATGAAAATATAAATTTTTTGACAAAAATGTAAATTTACTGACGAAAACGTAAAATTTCTTACGAAAACCTAAATTTACTGACGAAAACGTAAATTTACTGATGAGAACGTAAAACTTCTGAAGAAAACGTAAAATTTCTGACAAAAACGTAAAATTTATGACGAGAACGTAAATTTACCGACGAAAACGTAAAATTTCTGAAGAAAACGTAAAATTTCTGACAAAAACGTAAAATTTCTAATGAAAATGTAAAATTTCTGACAAAAACGTAAATTTACTGACGAAAACGTAAAATTTCTGATGAAAACGTAAAATTCCTGACGAAAACATAGAATATTTTTATGAAAACGTAAAATTTTTGACGAAAACGTAAATTTTTTGACCAAAACGTAAATTTATGATGAAAACGTAAAAATACGGTGAAGACGTAAAAAAATAACAAGTGTGTGAAATTTTGACAAGCTTGTGAAAAAAATGGAAAAAAAACACTTTTGATATTACTTAAACCTATTGGGTGACCCATCCTGACCCATTAGTAATATAAAGGGAGACCCATCTAGACCCATGTGACAAATGAGGAGACTCAATTAGACCCATTTATAATTTTAAGAAGTAGCTTGTTTGACCCATCTAGACCCATCTAAGATTTTAAGGGAAACCCAACTAGACCCCTTTATTTTTCTAATTTAACCAAGTAGACCCAAAAATTAACCATGGGTCAAAAATTGCCACCTCTAATATCTACGCGTTGCGGGTATAAGTGCTATAAAACTAAAATTTTGTTAATGTAATGGTTTATGAGTATACATATTCTTCAATATTAACTTTACACTTAATGACGATAGTTTTAATTCGGAACAACTTTAAGCAATGATAAATCACTTTATATAAAAATAATATTACGAAATTGTGATAATTGATCATGAAAGGTATTTGTTAATTTGTGTAACATTTTCCATAATTATAGAAAGTTTTTGAAATTTATATGTTTACACGTTTTCATATATTATAATAACCTTAAAATTTTCATATTTTAATATGTATGATTTAATTGAATAAATTAGCAAAATGATTAGTATGTCATCAAATTCGATTATAAAATACATACATAGGCGAGATATGTTTTAGAATGTGCAAATTTATAAAAAAATTGAATGGTTCCAATCAAACACAGATTTAATATTAAACTTTAATAGCGAACAATTTAAATAATTGTATGTAAAAAATTATAGCTTATAACAATAATTATTTGTACATGTTGCATATTAATTTGTATTCATTTTGTCATTTAACATGTATTGCTTCCTAACTGATACATAAATAAATCTATGAAGTTTTGACTTGTAAAAGTTTGTACCAAAAACTAATAAGGTATATTATTTTAAATATGGAAGAATTAGTGCAATCTCTTTTATAAGTAGTACATATTTATGTGTCAGTTGAAAAATAGTATATATTTATGTAATATGGTTATTTTTTCGGTTCGTATTCTGACTTTTTTTGTTAGCCGAACCGATTGTGACTCAGTTCCCGGTTGAACCTGTTGGTCCAGTTTACTCAACATAGCGATTAACTTGCAGTGGCGTGAATACTTAGAGCCAAAGGTATCACGACATGCATTTGCCTCTCCATTTTATCTCCACAGTTGTCACATCAGTAGAAATCAACTAACAAAAATACCCCTTCACTCATGGAGAGCCAACTCACTCCACTTTGGCCCCACCGCTATCTTTATTTTTTCTTTTTTTCATTTTAACACAAATTAAAATTCATTTCATTCAAATTAAAATTACAAACACTTAAATAAAAATTACAAATACGGATTAAAAATACGATACGAATTTTTTGTACGAAAGTTTAAAACCAAAACAATAAAAATAAACTACTAATTTTGGGTTGATAACGTTCCCAAATATATTCAATAAGGCACCGTTGAAGCCTTGTATGTGTCGGTCTATCACGAAGTTCTTTTTGTTTTCTCTGACGGATTGCACAACGCTCGACCCATGTCCTTAATATATTTGGTTGTGGACAAACGTATGTTTCAACCGCTTCAGATATCGCATACCCTTGATTTTTCAAAATCATGGTATGCAATATGATGCACGTGTACATGATTCTACGTAACTTGTTGACAGTAAATTGACGCGCGAGTTGACAAATAACACGCCATATTCCTTGTAGGACACCAAATGCCCTTTTAATATCTTTTCGGACACCTTCTTGACGGCGTTTAAACAAAGCATTTTTTTCATCGCGTGCAATAGTGAAGGATTTCACAAACGATGACCATTGTGGGTAAATCGCGTCTGCTAGGTAGTACCCGCTATGAAATGTTTACCCGTTTACAACATACGGGGCATCTGGTTCGTTTCCATCCAAAAGGTCGTCAAATAAATAAAGGAGAATGATTCAGAACGGTAATATCATTATTCGAACCTGCAACCCCGAAAAATACATGCCAAATTTACAAATCGTATGATGCAGTAGCTTCTAATATTATGGTTGGGTATTTTTTAGCACCTCTACCATATTGGCCGTGCCATAATCTCGGACAATTAATCCATTTCCAGTGCATACAATCTATACTACCAAGCAATCCGGGAAACCCATGAATCCTATTATGCGCGGCATATATGTTATGAATGTCAACGGGTGTGGGTTTTTAAAAACTCAGGTTGAAACAAATCCATTATGTACATCAAAAAATTATCAAGACAATCGTGTGCGCAATGTGCACCCATTTGCAAGTATTCATCTAATGCATCTGGCAGTGTACCGAACGCCAATTGGTGTGTAGCAGATGTGCATTTCATAATTACACTAGAACTTTTTAAACCAATTACATTAACACGAATAGTAAAAAAAGTGAAAGTGTTTGGTAGATGATTGTTTGTTTAAATGCAATTTTCAATACTTTTGAACTATCTCTAAAAATAGTGAACGCTGCATACGATATCGCTTTTGAAATAGTCCGCGTGACACTTTGGGTACGGACCAAAATAATCTGCCATTAAACGTGCCTGAGAGATTTCACGTTCACGATTAATGTATCTACGTGTTCATGTAACTTCAGCTTCATCTACTTCGTTAAGCTACATTAAGGGGCTGTTTGATAAAACGGAATGAATAAGCGCTGAATGATTTTATGCTCTGAACAATACAAAGGCTCTGAGTGACTATGGTTATGTATGATAATATGATGTTTGATATGTGTTATGAATACTGAACTGAACAACATAAAATTATAAATTTAACCTTTTGATATACATGACGTAATATTATTAGGTTTTTATTAAAAACATTATCTAAACGAAACTAATAAACTATTATTAGTAACCTCCTTTCAAATAATGCTATTATAATATTAATAATTATATATATATAAAAATTAAATAAATAAATAATGTTCACAAATGAGCTCTTTTCTATAATTCAAGTTAATTGTTTCTTGTTTTTAATTTTCCTAACAACATCGATACATGTCTTCGTGCGTAACAGAAGTTAAACAAAGACAGTTGATACCTATTTTAATAAAATTGAATAAATAAATAATTTCTATCATATAGCATCTGCTCATTTTAACATCATGGTTGAATAAAAAAAACAACTAGAAAATAGTTCGTAGAATGTTAAACAATAAAAACTGAGAGGCACATATTATCTATACTCCTTATAAAGGAGTAATCCTATTGTTGAAAATATGAGGAATTTTAAGACAGTTGCTATCTATGAAAATTTTTTGAAAATTCAACATTTTAATATATACTATAGAAACTTATTATTTCTCTCTGACTTTGCATTGCACTTATGGCATTATTTCACCTGGAAAATTAATACGTATTTCTCTCTTTGACTTTTATGCATGAAAGTTATGGCAAATAGATATTCAAAATGCTGCATACAACTCATTTACATTCTCATGTAAGTTGAAAAACTTTGTATTTATAGAAATATTGAATAGCTGTGCTTTATTACAAAGTATATGGCAACGTTGAATAAGCAAATAAGTAAAAGACGTGTATGGGTAAAAGGTGACGCTATATTATAATATAGCGTGTGATAATGAAGGGAGATATATCAAAATAATGAAACCAAATCACGTATGTCAACAACCAATATATGCAGCGTGTGATATCTTCTCAAATAAGGAGGGTGACCAAAAGTCTGAATATATTGAATCATACATGGGCATACACAACTTGTATTCAACTTTCACCCAAAACCCACTATTTATAAATATGGCCTCCCCATAAACAAAACATAACCTAATCCCTTTCCCTCTTTTCACTTATTGTCGCCGCTATAACCATCTCCATATGCCGAAAGAGACACCAATTCTCGGTGGTCTGATTGTTTCGACTTGCTAGGTGGTTTCAACTAGTGGTGATGGTTGTTGTTAGTTTAGGTTGTCTAACGCCACCATCTCTTAATGGTTTCGGTGGCTTTGTTCTAAATCTGTCATATGTATATGTGCAATATAAACATTACAAATATTGGAGAGGTATGATTTGGACGCATAATTGGCTTCTCATATGATGGGTATACGTCAATATGGCTTGTATGTATTTGGTGCTAATCATGTTCCGTTAGCAACATGCTGACTATGCTGATAGGCATGTCATTTTAACTGTGTGCAAGAATCGTACCAAGAAACATGTATAAATGTGGTTTGAAAATAAAATATTTTTTTGTAGATAGCCGAAGTGTTTAAAATGGATATCGAGGAACTCGACTGTCGTAGATGATAATCTTCCACATATTCCACACTCAAATCAAAGTATGTCTTTTCTTTCTTAGAATTCATATGATACACTTTAGCAAAAGAACCTTTTAAAAAATAGTATGTACTTCGTTTACACTATTTATAGTTCTGAGTTAGGGTGGTTAGGTATTTGATTATGATGGTGAAAAGACGATATTTGCCATGGGCCCTTTTCAGGTAGATAGTGTTTGATGTTCACATATATATTGATCACTTGAGGGACATTGACGGGCACGTTTTTTACTTGAGCACTTAGCGATATGCTTCTATATTCATCTTCTGTTCCGGGTCAATATGGTTTACGGGTGAAACAATTATTTCCAACATGTTTTTCAAATTGGTAATATCTAAGTAAATGGTAACCACATGAACTAATCCATAATTTGCATTCATATCTTTGTAAATGTATTGCAGGTTGTGGTGAGTCCTTATCATGTATGCAGTAGATTTGAAGCCAAAGTATAAAAGTTCACATTGACCTCAATTAAAGATGCGCTACTATGAAACTGCGTAAAATTCTTTCATGTAATGAACCTACGAACTTATGATAATGATTAAAGTTATATGTTGAAGAAAGTTCATTTTTTACATGAGCAACTTTGCTTGCCATTAGGCTTTTTTTTGCGGAGGGCGGTTTTAATCCGTTGTTTTATATCAAATATCAAAACATAAATAAGTGGTTATTAAAATTACTCAATATCAAAATAAGAAACAATATTTTAGAATGAATAACTTGTTGGTCAGCCTCAGAGGGCAAGGAGTCATGGCGTCGTGGGGTGCCAAACCCGCGGCGCGACTCGCGTTATGACTCCGGAGAATGAGAAAAATCGCGGTGTGGGGTTGGTGCGTGGGTAAACCCACGTCGCGTGAGTCTAGGTTTCAGCTTTTTTTCTATTTTTTTGTGTGTTGTGTGTGTGTATTGGGGAAGAAGAAAGGGGTATTGTGTGTATTGTGGGACCCACATTCACCCATCAGTTGGAGTGATGACTCCCCACTTTTTTTCATGTGAGTGAGTGAGTGAGTTTCGATGACGTGGCACCCGAAAAACCCATCACTTGGAGTGATGGTTCCTTGTGCTCTCAATAATGTTTAAGTGATGCGTCAAATTTGAAACCTATTATCAAAATACTTCTATAATAAGTATTTATAACCTGCACGACACATGTTTATGATATGAGCAGGTTAGTATCATATTGTTTATACCGTAGATTTTATTATTTAAAAACACATAATGACCTTCATGACACATATGTAAACACCCCCTCATATGATGTTGTGATATTATGCAGCTATAAGCTGATGACGAGGATGCTACCATAAGATTTGAGGCGTTAGTATGTCGTAGCATGAGTAACCATATTCTGACAAACATGAGCTTTAGGTGAGAGTGTAATTCATATCACATTGATAAGAGTGTTCTTGGCCTTGTAGTACAAGGATGCATTTTTTACTGTAGTGAATGTATAATAACTTGGTTGAAAGTGAACTCCCAATGAGGTTGTTTAAGCATTACAATAAAACCAGCCGACGGTTAATACTCATGTATATCATTAAGTTGGATTTCGACGACATTCTCTTTAAAGTTGGGACTCAACTAAACTTGTTATTATTTTAATTGTTTTTGCATAGTGAATTGAAGCATGAAGGTGTAAGTTATGAAAAATCATAGATTCTCCTACATATACAATTCGAGTTGATTTTGTTTTGAGACCATTTGCAGTTACATGCATTTGGTGGAAAACTATATTATTTGTTGCGGATTTGGTTCTTATACCAACAATTGTCTTTTCAGTTTTAATTAACAATTTCACTTTCGATTTCAAGAAACGCCTTAGCACACAATTGCAAATACTTAACTATTTCCCGCTAGGAAATTTCCGCAGCTATGCGCGGGTACACGCCTGTATTATTTAATATTTAGAAAAAAGAAACTTAAGCTAAGCGTGACTTTGGGAAAAAAAAAGAAGAGGGCGAGGCTATATTAGTAGACAAAAGTTCCCTAAAAAACATGCATCCAAAAAAGAAAAAAAGGAACAATCTCCACCATTCATTTAAATATTAATCTTTTTAAATTTAATTAAAAAATACACTTTCATCCTATTTCTTAAAAATTAAATATCTCTCAAACCGTTAATCGTTATGAAAAATAATTATACCGTCACGACGGGAATTAAATTATCTTTCTATATATATGCACTTCTATATAGTTTCGGCGAACTTTTTTTAAAATTTTCGTAAAAGAAATCACATGTGATTCTCGAAAAATTACATGTGATTCTCGAAAGTTCATGTTTGATTTATTATTTTAAAAATCACATTTGAATTTGTAACGTCGCATGCGATTTGTGAAAATCACGTGTATTTTTTTGGCGAGAATTTTAACATTATAAAATCGTTAAAAGTATATGAAAATAACCGTCTATTAAATGACAAAAATATTTTGGTTATTACTTTAAATTCACATTTGATTTATGTGAATTACATTAAAATGTTTGAATCACATGTAATTATGTCAATATATTAAAATGTTTGTTGCCATTAATATAAAATATGTTCATTTTACCGGGGTGGAGTCCCCTTTACCCAAAAAAATATATGTAAAACAAATTGACTTCTGAATTACATGTGATTTTGCTTGCATTACATGTGATTCAAGCATTCCAAAACTGTAACTTTTTCTAACAAACCCACATTAGATGAATGACATGTGATTTTTTAATCACGTATTATCTATTTTTATTTATGTAAAATATATAAAACAAATTGGCTTCTAAATTACATGTGATTTTGTTTGAATCACATGTAATTCTGCTTGAATTGCATGTGATTCGGTGATAATTACATATGATTTTGCTTGCATTACATGTGATTCAAGCATTTCGAAACCTTAACTTTTTCTAACAAACCCACTTTAGATGAATCACATGTGATTTTTATAATTATGTATTATCTGTTTTCATTTATGTAAAATATATAAAACAAATTGTTTTCTTAATTACATGTGATTTTGTTTGAATCACATGTAATTCTGCTTGAATTGCGTGTGATTCTGTGATAATTACATATGATTTTGCTTGCATTACATGTGATTCAAGCATTCTGAAATCTTAACTTCTTCTAACAAACCCACTTTAGATGAATCACATGTGATTTTTTTTAATCACATGTAATCTTGTTAATATATTAAATTGTATGCTTGAATTACATGTAATTCGATGATAATTACATGTGATTTTGCTTGCATTGAATCACATGTAATTCGATGATAATTACATGTGATTTTGCTTGCATTACATGTGATTCAAACATTTCAAAACCTTAACTTCTTCTAACAAACCCACTTTAGATGAATCACATGTGATTTTGTTTGAATCACATGTAATTCTATCAATATATAAAAATGTTTTGTTGTTATTCATATAAAATATAGAAAGTAAACTGGCCTCTGAATTACATGTGATTTTGTTTTGATCACATGTAATTTTACTTGAATTACATGTGATTTTATATGTGTTTTTTACATGTGATTCATGTAAAATATATAAAGCAAATTTGTTTTTGAATTAGTTATGAGTTTATTTTAATCACATGTAATTCTGCTTAAATTACATGTGATTTAATGATAATTACATGTGATTGATCCGAATAACAAGTTACTTATACTAAATTCAAAATCATAATTTTCGCCAAACCGTAAGTAATTTTTCAAACACTTGTGATTTATGTCAAATGACATGATTTTTACCAAATCACATGTGATTTGTGATAAATTTTATTTTTAATGATACATACTTCTATATACTTTCGACGATTTTTTTTAATTTCCGCACTCACGGATCACATGTGATTTATTACTTTATAAAGCACACGTGAATTTGTAAAATCATTTACAATTTAAAGATTTCTGAAATCACACGTGATTTGTTACTTTAATATCACATGTAAATTTATGAAATCACATGCGATATATGGAATCACACATGCATTTTAGAAATACAAAACACAATTGATTTTACAACTTACTAGTGATTTTAAAATTATGTGTAATTTTTTTGACGAAAATTTCAACAAAAAATCATCGAAACTATATGAAAAAGCTAGTGATGTAACTTGTTACGTGTTTACATTCGACTATGTAAATAATTACACTAATAAATAATAATAAAAGTTATTTATTTATTCTGTAAAAAAATTTAATTTTTTTTATAAAAAAATCACAAGTAATTTTTCCGAATCACGTCTTATTTTTATAGTCGAAAATCGCAGTAATAACAAATCGTCAAAAATATATTAAAGTGCCTATCTACTGAAAGATAAGAATTTTTTCGTCTCAATTGTGTATTTTTCGTAATCTGACGATTTATCGTTTGAAAGATGTGGTGTTTTTAAAAAAAAAGTGAAAGATAGAGTTTTTTTTTATAGAAAAAATGAATAGTTGAGATTGATTCATTTCTTCTTTTATTAATTAATGTTCTATGTAGAACTAACCTCATATTAGTAAAGTATTAGATGCTGAATGGTTTAGTAAGACTCCTCATACAAAATCGTACAGATCTGAATTGAACAATTCAGTTGGCTTAAATTTTTTATCAAACAAACTAGCCTCTGACCGAATCATTGTTGGGCTCTGAATTGATCCATTAAGAAGCAAACAAACACACCCTAAGTAATCTAAGTCGGCTATATTTTCACGATCGACTAATCGGAATAAGCTGATAATTCAGTCATTTTTGTATATGATTTTTGTTGTTTGATGGAGAAAAATTATTAGATGTATGTGTTAAAAGTGTAAAAATGGGATATATATAAGAATAAAAAAATTTTAAAAAAAATAAAAATTTTAAACATGATACCGTTGCAACGGCTACTTTCACTTCTCTCTCCTCTTTGAAGGCTCGCCGCTGCAGCGACGAGGCCTCGGCGAAATACGGGGACGGTGTGGCAGCGGAAGCCGGCGAAGCCCCGCGAAAGTGCCAGCTAGGCTCGGCGAACCAAACCAAGCCGTGACACCCTACATCCTTAGGGTCAATTTTATAGCATGTTTAGATTACAGCTAGACTTTAAAAAGAGATAAAGGGAAGCAAATATGACCTCACTAACGGGGTATAGCCCAGACGATACCAACCGTGTTTTATCAACCAAACATTGCCTGTTCAAACCTTATTAAAGGCGTGCATGAGTTATTTGCAGTACAACAAAATGTATGAATTCTAAGTTTATTTGAACCCCAACTAGTTGACAAGCAAAATATGGCTTCAATAGTTGTAAATTCTCAATGATGAAATACAGTAATACAGTGGACCATTCCGTAGCCTTTTATTTTACAAAAAAACCAGCACATATAATTAAGAACAACGACCCATAATCCCCCACATCGAACCAATGTTACATTAACTGAAAAAACTGTACAGATGGAAAGAATCAACTCGAAGCAAGAGCTGGAGGTTACGTGTTAAAGGGTAAATCGCTTTGTATAAACGTCAAATGGCTCACTTGCTGTGAGTTGTGGTTCCTGCAACAAAATATTGCAGAGTTAATTTAGATCAGAAGATAAAACACTTCCTTTAATCTAATAGTAAAAGTGCAGAGAAGAAAAACTACATATCATTTCATGAATATTGCAACCGGGACTTTGCATTATTTCAATTTACGCAAAGTTTTCATAACAATTGCTTATCTGCAAGTTGTCATACCTGCAATAACTTTAGGTTCGTGTGCAGTTGCTTTATCTTTAAACAGCATATGTGACAAATACTTAATCACTTCATCTACTTTTTGTTTGGTGGATGAGCTTAAAAGACATCTTTTATTGACCCCGTAACTGATACAGATCATTTTTCAAGCTTATTATAAAGAGAAAATTGAGGATAAAATAGTGGAGTTGGAATATTTGACAAAAGAGAGATGTAGCGTATCATTGCTCAATCATTTGCCTCTTCATCTCATGAAAATTGGAATATTTTACTAGATATGTAGCTTAATAAAAATGTCTAAATCCTGACCAATAGTCTAAACAACCATTGGATACAAAATGAGAGGATCTTTAAAAGTTAGATCAACTGTCGGGCAAGTTAAAAGATGAAGATACCTGTCTTATACCACCGCCAAGACTTCCTCCGCTTAGAAGCATACCAAGAAGAGACGAGGCAGCACCACCACCGGTACCACTTTCATTTTTCCGTATGGTGTTTCTCATTGAAGTCAGCATATCACCATATGTTGTCGCATGCCCACGTTCAATTGCTTGTATAAATGAAAATGTCATTGCTCCAGTTGAAGTTACCTTTGACAGAGCCTGCACATTTCGTAATAATTGTATTAGAACCGTAATAATATGCTCAAACAAGGACATTGTTTTACCATTATTTGTCAGATAGGCAAATTGCATGGAAGAAACCTTCAAACATAGATATTAAAATTAAGGTAATCTTCAACCGTGTCAGCTAGGTAACCGGTTTCCAGACACCTTGGTATAAAAAAAAGTCACCGTGGTAAAACTCATAAACATGACAGCTGTCATGTCTTCATTATGACCTTAAACCAATAATACTGAACTTTTAAGCATTTTTTACGCAGGTTTTGAAATGTAGCTAGTTTCTAGACAATAAAACGGTTCCCTGAACTAGAAACTAGACCTGAGTGGCAAATTATAACAGAGTACCTATTTATGAAATTAGTGTATCGTCATATGAGAAAAATACTAGTGTTAGTATGAGGATGGATAACAATTCGCAAACGTTCAATAACTGACTAACAGTTAATTAGAAAATTCCAGAAACATAAAACTCCACTTTGTATGGGACGAAAAGACTACTATTTAAGCAAGACTAATGAGAGAAAAGAATAGGAATTTACAGATGTATCAGCAGAGGATTGATCATCGTCACATCCACTAAAAGAGATGACTTCCCCTCCGTTTGTGCCTTTGAATATTCCCGATTGAGGGCTATGGTCCTCCCATACATATCTCCCATTCCTAAATCAATACAACGTTTACATCGTCAGTTAAATGCATATAACACCATTAGGTTTTTTAATATTTATAAAAATTTATCATTATAATACCTGTCCATTCTACAAAGAAACGGTAAATCCATCATGGTGCCACTATGACAAGCATCAATAATGGCATGAAGCTTGACACCATGAGGTAGTGGCTTAACCATAGTTGCATTTATTTCATCATCAACAATCATTCCTTGAGTAACGAAATCCACCGGGCAGAGAGTTTCATCGAATCCATCAATCTCGTCACCAGTGTAGTTCCTTTGTTGGGACCCATGACCAGAAAAATGGAACACTAAGGAGTCTCCAGCTTGACAACCTTGTATAAGCCAATGCATTGCCATTCTAATGTTGTGTTTTGTTGGGATCTTGTATTGATCAGTTTCTTCTTCTGAAAAATATCAGTTAAAGAGAATAAAGATGTTAGCTTAGTCTTGGAAGAAAAGTCCAAGGTTCGATAGAACAGAAGTTAACGTCTGGCTTTTTAAAGTCAAACATGTGACTTTTGCAGTTTTGTGACTCGGACTTGACATCAAGTTGTCCCAACCTTAAACAATGTATTCTGCATAATGTATATGGATACTTTGATTATCCGAATACTGCAAGGTTCTTTTTCTTAAAATCCATTTCAATTCTTAGCATAGAAAGGTCAAAAATAAGAAAAATACACAGAGCCAAACAATGAGCACTAAATGAACTATTCTTTCGCAATTTAGTTAAGTTATTCAACATTAGCTTGGATTTTTTTTATTCTTGATTCTTGAAATAGTTTGTTGAGAACTTTTTCTCGATCTTTTTTACATTTATGCGCCTATTTATGATTAAAGAGTATCAATTTCCTCAAATGATTGATCAATCATTGACTACAGGATATACATTCAGTCATGTTATGCAAATATTCCATTATTGACTTCAAAGTTTTGAACCTATCAGGTGGAAATTTCCTAAACAATCCATATAAAGAAACAAGATAGCTTTCAACACATTCATTTCAATTACTTGACATACAACTAATAATGAAAATATAACTAAGCTGAATACACCGCGAGAAAATGGACGGAAATATGTTACATACTGGTGCAACTGTGCAAGTAAACCTACATGTAATTAAGAACATTTTTTGCCCTTTTGAATAACTTACTGTAATATCTATATCTATAGAGGAAAATCCAAATGGAGTCCCCTTTCGTGATCCCTATCACCCGCAAACCCATAAAGTTCAGTAAATCAATAGCCCCATACCATAGGCGAAGACAAGGCAGGGTGGGCACGTGTCCTTGGCGATAAAAATTGTAGTCTAAATTTTTTTAAAAGTATCTGTCAATCTTTGTAATTTGAGCCAATGTAGTTTCTAAAAATTATCAATGTTTGCCCCCTGGATCATAACTTCTCGGCTCCGCCTAAGTAGCCCTCTACAATTGTGGATCATATGGCCAAGGCGGGTAACAACCTGTTACTACTATATATGGTGCCCCTTGGAGTTCATTTTGATACATCTTCATAACTATGACTTGTAATCTAGACCATCCACCTTCACAATTAGGAAACTTAAACAAGCAAAGCTGGATCAGTTGAAAAAACCCTCTCCTTTAGAGATAAAGGCGAGCGTTCAATCCTCGCTCCTTGCAAAAAAGTTGCAGGGCCTGTCTACCTTCGTTTAGGGGTAAGAGTGTCTACATCTCACACCCAGGGACGGATCTATAGTGTAATCATGGGGTCCGTTGCCCCCCATGGCTAGCCCGATACGATAAGATTTTAGTGTATTTTTCCTTCGATTTTGATCTTTTTTCGAAAGCGCCCCCCACTAAAAATTGAAATTGACCCCATCCATATAATAAATCCTAACATTTAACGCTTTAAAACCTTATAAATCCGTCATTTGTAGTAAAAATACTCGATTTATCTTTCCGATACTACCTTTTTTTCCATATTTTGTTGCTATTGCAAACAAGAAATTTTTTTGCCCCACACAACCTTATTTCCTGGTTCCGTCACTGCTCACACCTCCTCCACCTGATGGAAACTTAAACATATAGGCTTACTTGCGCAAATATACCTTAGAAAGTAAGTCATTTTACTACCTTTTCGTAACCATGACTTCTAATCTAGACTATCTATTACTACCTACCGATCGTAAAACAAATACATCTACAACCGAAACCGAAAATAACCAATCAAATTATAAATAAATTAGGAAAAAAAACATTAAAACCATTACCTGTAAGCATAACAATAGAAGACTCAGGGAACTTAAACTTTTGAATCAACAAATACTTCATACACTTAGCATCATTAATACACCCTTTAAGCTCATTTTTAGTTCCTTTATAGGAAATCCCACATATGACAGCTTTTTTACGTCCATTAACCCCAGGAAGTTGTCCATTTACACGATCATACGGCCCGGAAACATGCGGCGGGGGCGCGTAATAGTTGGAAGACGTAGCATGTTGCTGTGGAGGTGGTGGAGGAAGACTACGTGGGTCAGCTACATTCGTAATGGCTTGGCAAAGTGAGCAACGTATTGATCTAGCTCCTGGAGGGAGCTGTAATGGTGTACGGCAGTTTGAGCAATCTACTAACATTAACATGTTTGGTTTTTTTTTGTTCTTGTTTTTCTGGTGAGAATGTGGTTTGGTTTTCTTTTTATATGTTTGATGGCGAAGAATTTTGGATGTGGTGGAGTTGGTGACTTTTGTTATGTATGTATGAGATTTGACTAAATAATTTCATTTGTTAAAGTTACATTTGCTCCCTTTGGTTTTTGGTTACATTGCTAAAAAAGATTTCAAATTATAACTAAAAAAATAGAAGTTTGAATTAGAACTTAGAGGCTCTAGAACTTATGATATGTTTGGTGGAAGTGTTGAGGAGGAATGATTATTGGAATAATAAATGACATTTTGGTACACTGATATAAACTAGTATAATACCCGCATAGTGCGATGGTGAATATTCGTAGACAATTTTTGAACTGAATAAATTTTACTTTCGTACTCATTAGGTTTGTATTCACATTAAATTTTAAAAAATCAAATTTAAATAAACCTATTAAAAAACTAAAAGTTAATAACAAAATATATTAAAATAAATATTGAATTAAAAAACGTAAAATATTAAAAAAATATATAATAATTAGATTATAAAAATAATAAATAGATAAAAATATTTTTTAATTTTAAAAAATATTATTTTAATAAGTTGTTAAAATAAATTGTTACAAAGAATTATAATATATAATTGTGGGGAAAAATCAATAATTTTCTTTATTTAATAGGTAAAAAATGTCTGAAAATTCAGTTTTTCTATTTTTAAAAGATCTCAAATGCTTTAATGTAGTTATAGATAAGGTTCCAGATAGCATGAGGCGCGGCGTGGCGGCGAGTCCAAGCCTTGAGCTTTTGCGTAAGGCGTAACGGCGCGACATTTTTAAGGCGTGACTTAAGGCGGTAATATATAATTATAATTATAATTTTTTAGTTTTATATCATATTTATAATTATACGAGTTATAAACATTTATAAATCTTAACTAAAATTGAAAACTTTAGTAAACACAAGTAAAAATCCTAAATATTTGAAAATTTTCAAAGCCTTTTAAAAAAACTCGCGCCTTTGTCCGTTTTTGCCCGCTTTTGCTCGCTTCTTTCCGCCTTATCCTAGGCTACGCCTAACACCGACGCCAAGGTTTATTTCTTAACGTGGAGGCCACGTCTCACGCTTTTACCTCACCTTGACGCCGCAAAAACGTGCCTTTTAGAACCTTGATTATAGATATTGAATATCATAAATTCATGATAAAATTGTACAATAATATTAAATAAGAAGCAAGCAGAGTGACTTTAAATTCATTCATTTTCTAGTATTTATTTTGTCCTTATGTACATGATTTTTTGTAATCATGTCTCATATGAATTTTGATACTAAAAACAAAAATATAAACACACATTAAGGGTGTGTTTGTTTTTTCAAAAAGCATACACATTAAGGGTGTGTTTGTTTTTTCAAAAAACATCTGAATGACGTCTGACTCTGATCGGTCAGACGCGGTTAGAGCTTTTGGTTGTTTGTTTTTTTCCTGCAAGTCAGACATGGAAAGAGCTTGAGGCTCTGATTCGCTCAGAGGCGATGGTCATGTCTTAACGCATCTGACTCTTAGCAAAAAAAAACTAACGAGGCCTTTAACTAGTCCTAATAATGAAAATAGTCAATTACTTACAAATGTTTTTGGTGGTTTTGATCGTCGGAAAAATGTGTTTACAGAGATAGGAAAAAGGAGATTGAGATGTGAGGGAGAAGGGTTGGGAAGTGGGAAGATTGAATATTGAAAAGTGTGCATAATATAAAATACAGTAGATACCAAATTAACACATGTATATTATTGTGTTTCCTATAATATTAGAAAATGTGCACAATATAAAATACTAATACTACGTATGATACTAGAAATGAGCAAATAAATTTGTAGTTTTCATAAATTTTCTAATTGTAATTTTGTAGTTTTATACGTCAGTTTTTTATATTTTGATCATATATATCATTTGTAAGTAAAAAATGTTTTGTATCGTGTTTACACAAACTACTTGTTCATTTTATTACTATTGTTGAATATATACCCTAAAAAGTACACTATTCAGACAATTATTAAAAAACAAACAATAATTTTTCACTCAGATTCAGACATTATAACCACCTCTTACCAGTAAGATGTGGTAATCAGATTCAGACCTAAAACATCTTAGTGAAACAAACACCACCTAAATCTCAAGATTAAATCTCAAGATGTTTTTATCAATTCACACTTCTTTTTTATATATGATACATTTACTTTAATAGCATTTTATTATCATTCTTATACGGATAGTAGTTTAAAAATAAATACCTTACGTATTTTCATATATATGAATTAAAAGATTTAAACCTCTTTCTCAACAAAATATGAAAAATGTACTTGTTACCTCTTAATCATCTATAACCTAATTTTTGTATTCTAATTGTGCAAATGTTTACAAGAAAATGCTAAAATCATTATTTGATTCTGATTTGGAATATTTTGTCTCATATTTAGATTCAGATCTATAAATCTGATTCAAAGGTCTTTTAATCAATCTTACATATAAAAGAGATTGATATCTCTCTTATTAATTATTTAAATAGTACAAAATTATATCCATATTGTACAAGCTATTTATGTCATACATTTAAGTAATACACATTTGAATAATAAATATTTATATGCACATTGTACAAATTAATATAACATTTTAGTTACAAAACTTGAATTGAATTTTATTATTATGATATTTCCATTAGCTCAAGCTTATTTTATAATTTTCGAACTGAACACAAGTCTACCTTATAATTTTTGAACTGAGTATAAACCTACCTTATAATTTTTGAACCAAGCTCTAGTTTAATTTATAATTTTTAAAACAATTTCAAATCCGACTTGACTCAGTTACAACCCTATACGAGTATTGTTGTTGTTTGTTTTAAGTGTATATTCTTCACAATATTAATATAGACATAGTACTACTACTGTTATGGAGTCAATTTTACCATGGGGCAAGAATTGCACAAACTCAAATCCTAGGGGCTTTTTCAGGATGATAAAAATGACAATAAGCAGTACCTCATTGACCTCGCTCATTGTGTGAAGACCAATTATATATGAGCGCGTGAAACGTGGGACAAAGAACCTTCTTCGTACCACTCTTCGGACAAACAAAACAAAAATGCCTACTTGTCAATACTTTTCATTCTAGATATTATTCAACTTGAATATACCAATGAAAAATAAAAAGCCAGAGCACATGTAATACGATGTTACACATCTTGGTGACAACATCATTGTGTTGGTTCTGTCTTCTTTATCGAGTCGTATCAGTTTTATACATTCATATGATGATGTGAAATTACAATATAAATTGGATTATTGGTACCCATATGTATAAGTGGACAGGTCAGGTAGTGTCGAAACAGGTTTGAGACTTAAGTCGCCTGTTTTCACCCGAAAATAAATTAATTTTGGGTAATTATGAATATATTTCTTTAAGCCAGTCGGACCATGTACATTAGTATGACATAACAAAACCTAACATATAATCACTGTTTTTCTAAACTCATGTTTGAGTTTAACAAATGGGTTTAAATTGCTTGTACTAATGTTCGTTTGGTTTATGAAGTACAAGTTATTGCACAATCTTCATTAGTATTACTTGTAATTTTGTTCCATCTAGTGAACATGATTTAATAAGTTTAGATTGCCTTTCGGATCCTCTAGTGCTTTGACTTTAGAATTGATGCCAACTTACAAGTTCTATAATTGCAAAGATACGGGTTGATCGCCAAACCAATGAGGACCGGACCAGAACCAATTTAATCTAAAATTTTGGACCACAAATCGGACCAATAGGTCTGGTTCCATGTCTAGGTCGATCAACTCTGGTTCATTAGTCTGGTCCGTTCTATGAAAACATAAAGCCAGACATAACAGCTGATCGTAAAACCAAACTAGACAGAGGGGCAAAATGGTGGACCGAGTACCAGACAGAAATACGGTTGGTCTGGTTTCCGGTTCAGTTCAGTCTGCGATCTATGATGCTCACCCCTGTCTGTCTGTTTTATTTAAAAAGGTATAACCGGTCAACGACTCAAAAGTCAAAACAGTTTCAAATTAAAAAAAACACGTTCAAAAACCAAATCATACTAATTTTGGGAAGAATAATCTTTTTTAGTTTAAAAATATATAATACAAATTACTAATCGTGACTATATAACTTTTTTTAAATTTAAACTTTTTTTAAATTTAAAGGAGGAACGGATAACCTGCACCAAAATATGAAATCCAAAACAAACCAGAAAGTTAACTAGGCATACGGTTACACGCCAATAGCAATTACGCCATTATTTTAAAAAAGGCATAACCCTACACTTTTAACTCTTAAAATACATCCATAGCCTTACCAGTTACAAAAAGAAACAGTAAAATAACAGTCATTTTGTCTACTACCCACGGAACTTTATGTGCTGGTGCACAACTACAGTTTCCGGTTAGTAAAAAATCTCTCATTGTTTTTGTCCAACTATCATAAAAACACCATGACTAAAAGTTCAATGAGTCTTTAACCATTTTGATGCGGTATGTAGATGTAAAATATGAATAAGAGACGCATGTTGAGGACATTTGGGCATGCAAACAAAATGGTACACAATGAACTAAACCGTCTACTACCGAGCAATGGTTCCAGCCTTGATCGCAGTTGTCATCAATAAGGCCTGTAGTACATAGGCCTCCTGCCCCTTGGAATCCTTCTGCAATATAATATATATGTTAGATTCCACAAGGTGCAGCATAAATCATATGACAAGTGCAAATATGAAAAGATGTAACTATAAAGAAACACGTAGCAAGCCAGTCATACAGACGAGGGTGGAGAAAAAAAAAGATGAGTACATAAACACATTTGACACCCATGAGATATTCATATTTTGATCATATTGACTACAATACATTTACAAATTTAGTTCAAAAAAAGTTGAAAATAAATGATAAGAAACTGATAATAGTCATTCATCGACTTCATTCACAAGATATTCACATGATAGGAAATTATACCAAAAACCTGACCAATAAACCTAGTCCAATGCATGTGTCAATCACTAGATCATAATAAAAGGTCAATGATGTAAACATGTATCATTGTATTGTATATCCTAATGTCCATAGGTGAGAAATGTAAGAAGCTGAGACCACTAACTAAACCATGTCCATACACGAGAAGTATTTAAATACAAACGAAGCAGCAAGCCAGTGACCTGGTTCTCTTCTATCACAGTGTCACGGAGCAACGATATGCAAAAAGTATTTTTCTAGGCTAAGTATCATAAGTCAGGTCAAGAGATTTGGCTTCGCAAGAAATCACCAACGTGATGGGTTCAAAGAGGCAAGATAACAAGCATTTCATTTTATAAGCCTCAGCAAGTGGATATATGTTTAAGATGAAGTGTCAAATAGAAAAAACTTCCTAGATAATATTTATCACATGAGGTGGCAACATTGACCATTTACTTGTAAAAGGAGCTATTTGGGTTGTGTTTAATTTAATTTCTTAAAGGTCAGATGTGCCAAACAACCTAAAAAACAAATAGGTGGAACAAGTCAAATGGATCGAAAGTCACCAAAAGTGTATTTTACGTGCACAGCCTCCTAGTCGCATTATGCCAAATCTATTGATAGTGTCACATTGCAGCTTGTAATCATAATACTGATTAAAAAATTACAACTTCGAAAAAGTTATCGGGTCCACCTGGGTATCAGTCAGGTACAGATAGTCTGAACCCAAATCGAAAGTTGCCTAAAGTGATTTTGACATTGTTACAGCTAAGGCCATTAGACAAAGAAAAGGTGGAAGTTGCAGAATTAGGCTGTGCAGGATAAGCATATTAGTTGTAGACCCAAAAAATGCTAAATAATGGCGCCCCAAGGGCTTCTGTGTGGTCTTAAATGAGCAAAAAAAAAAAAAGTCATCTCCCAAAAAAACAGCTCGATTAATCAATAGTTTATTACAAACTTATAATTTCAGATCTAGCCTTGAAACTCAAAGTGAACTCTTTTTTAAGTTCAGGTCTAGCCTTGAAACATAATCCCGAAAAAATGAAAACAATGTTTCGCTTCACCTATATAAGTGTTTGACCAATTTGTGTTATAAATTTTCACTGACGGGCCAAATGGTAAAATTACAAGGTTTAGCCAAAAAGAAAACATGTCAAATGGGTTGAGCAGGCCCAAATGCCCATAGTGTAAAATCTCTTTATTTAAAAGCTGAAATTATCATTGTAGTAACATATTTTGCCATTAATAACACACAATATACTTAATGGAATTAATTATTTAAAAAAGATGATATCTACTTGTTATGGGACCCAATTTGCCACCTCTAGAGTAACTATAGTCTACCTACATAGTTAAACGGCATACTAGACTCTTCCAAAGCACCTAAAAACTTGTAGGAATCTTTCAGCAGATTCCAACTTCAGTATGCTTTAAAAAAAATGATAAAGAGCTGAAACAATTGCAGGTAGACCTTACTTAACATATACATCCCGACAATACAATTACTGCAACAGAAAAATCATTCCACATTCGGGTAGGCATTAAGCGAATTGGTGATAGATACAACATGAAAATAACACATAATTAAAACATTATTCTGATACGTACCCGTAGCCATATGGAGGGAACATTGGTGGGCCAGCCATGTAAGGCCTTCGTGCGCGAAATCCAAATGGTCTGGGACCCCTCCCTCTGATTTGCTTTAACCCGGGAACATTGGTTCGTTTAGCAGCAACCTGCACCAACCAAAATCAACACATGAGAATTCATAGCCCAGATGAGTAAAAATATCAAACTCGATATAATAAATATATAATAAGGACCTTGAGTTGACGCCCATGCAATTCTGATTCATTCAAAAGCAAAGAATTCTGAACAGATTCAAGCTCCACGAATTCCACGTATGCAAAACCTTTTGGTTGACCAAATTTGTCAGTTAATATTGTCACCCTATTTACAGTTCCACATGACTGGAAATGCTGTTGAACCTCTTCCGGTGTACATGCATAGTCTACCTGAAATTCGAAACGACTAAATTAGCACCTATCCAGAAGAGCATACAAAAACAAATCCACAAAAATTGCAAATAAAGACTAGAATATTAAAGAATACCGTTGTAGTTATAAATAAAGCGACTTTGGGAAAACCTCTACATACGTGATAACATATAATGTAATTGGAGTCACATGGGTTGATAATCAATGGCAGATCTTAGTAGAGGCTAGGGAGGGTCCCGGGCCCCCTAAGGTTGTCACAATTAATGTAAATATTATTTATTTCGTTTCAAAGTTATTGTCAATTTTTTATTTTGCTATATATATAATAACTCGGCCTTCCCAAAATAAATGGTCAAATCCGCCATTGTTGATAATGATTATGCGTATGAAAAAATTGGCATAAGCAGGCATTTTCACATGCAAAAAGATCATGCCACATACAGAAACACGCTTTCAATTCATACTATGCAAACATTCAGTTTTACTTTCCGAGTTTTAAGGCACTTTCGCTTATTTAACATGGCACGAAAAAAGGGCTTTGTTCAAAAGGGTTGATAAGTCATCAATTAACTGAACTTCTGTACATAATTTGTTGCCTCGAAAATTTGTGTTCGTAACATTCCTAAGTGTGCATGGAAGGTCATCTGTCACTACGTTGTATCCGCATATGCTAGATAGTGAGTGGCCATAATATTAGATTATTAGCATTATCAGTTTTCAAAAAAATATTTATTTTAATGCTTCATGGCCTTGAAAGGCAGCAATAAACACCAGAGCAAATAATAAGTCTGAAGCTGGAAGAAGTTACTAAAATAGAACTCTTGACAAATAAGTGAAGATCACAATAACACTCTAAAACACAAGATACCAGTGACGTCTCTTTTCTTAAGGCACAAAAATGCATATTGCATCTACATTGATTTTAAGTTTGTGTGTTTGATACAGAAACTCTTCACCAATTAGGAATAGGCGCAGAAAAATACAAATTATATTTGTTTCAGCACACTATATCAAGTTTAATATATAATAAGATAAAGTGAAGGGTCAACTCACATTGCCGACGTATATTGAACGAGCATCAGCCTCTTCCTTCTCAGCCTGCGCAGCAGAAGCGCTAGGATCCTCTGAAGGTTTCCATCATAGAAAAACAAAACGAAATGTCAGCCAAATTAAGAAGTACAGCAATTAGCAAATCCTTTATATCTTAAAAGTAGGTACAGTAGCATGCACAGTAAGAAAAAAGGATGTAGATGAGATATATAAAACAGTGAAGAAAGACCGAATAATACCTTGAGCTGAACCCATCTCCTTCTCAACTTTAGCTTGCATTTCACGAAGAGCACCAGCTTCCTCTTCAATTTCCTTCAATCTCTTCTTCATATCCTCTAAATCCTAAATTAACAAAATACAACCAAAAAGAACCAACTCCATAATCAGCCTCAGACTCGCCTTTGATACATTTGATTAACAATCATCAAACACATAATAGAAACATAAATTAACCTCAAAATCCAAAATTAACATACAACTAATCATCAATTAACTTTTAAACCCTAATTTCTTTCAAACAAGAAATTCAACCAACACATAAAACCTTACATTGAGAAAATACATAAATTAAAATTAACAAGAACAATACCCAATCCCGCTACGGCGTATATGGGAAAAGTAGAATGTGGGGTAAAACCAACAATCAAACACCATACAAACATTAGAAAAGAAAACCCTAATCTGAGTATCAAACCTCAAATAAAGAAATTCAACTTGCACATAAAACAAATAAGAGAATCATAAAATTGACCTTAATTTCAATACATAAAGACAAATTCAACTAGAAGAAATACAATTAATAAAAACATAAACTAGACCTTAATTTGAATATATAAACCCTAAAGCGTGAAATTAGAGAAAGTAAACACATATACCTACAATTAATTGATATAATATATCAAGCACAAATTCCACTTATCACACATATAAACAAATAACGGAATTAGTTTCAAATTAACAAATTATATAATCATAAATTAGACCTTAATTTAAGTATATAAACCCTAAAGCTTCAAATTAAAGACAGTAAACGCATATAGATACAATTAATTGATATAAAATAGTAATGAAGAAGAAAAAAGGGGACCTTGTTGTTGTTGTTGTTATTGTTATCGACATCTTCAGATTCATCACGAGACATGTCGAAATCAGTATCCATCTCTGGGATATCGCCTCCGTACACCTCGTGTTCTTGATCTTGCTCCAACGTTGCGTTATCCATCTAAGTCACTGAAATTAGGGTTTTGTAAAGGTTTTTTGGTCGACGAGTGCGGGAATTTGGGGCTGAAATCTAAAACGTTAATTCTTGTTTTTTTATTAGGTTTTATAAAGCTAAATCTTTTGGAGGCTGTTATAGCAATGGGTTATTAATGGGTTTGGGCTTATCTTATACTATAAGCTATTTGTGGTTATACAAGTATAAGGTAAGTTTATAAGCCTATTTTTATCGTTTGGTTGAGGTATGTATAAGCTTAAGTGTTTCGTTTAGTTTATATTTTTAAATGATTAAAAGAAATATAATTTAATAAGCTTATAAGCTCCCAAATGTTTAGATAAATTTACTAACTTTTAATTCAATTTTCTTATAAACATATACATATAATCTAGAAACTAATGATTTGTAATTTAAAAACTTATTAAGACGTGTCGCATTAGATCAACAAAATTCAAATAAATCTTAAAGTACATTATAAAATTTAAAATTTTCATCTATTAAATGCAAGTAAAATTTTCGTAATCACGTCTCTTACCGCACTCATATAAGATCGTTTTCTCTATCTTTACGACTCGAATTTGTGTCTCGGTCATTTCATTAACAGAGCCTCCAGTTTCACGATCTTGATTTGGGTTGTAAGTTTCTTCTTATGTCGTGTGAAAAGCATCGTCTTTATTGTCTTTCATTCTAATATAGTTGTTGCAATCGTTAACCCAACAACCCTGAAAGTTGATTTGCGGAACCTAGAACAACTTGAAAGAAGCTCGCAAAGTCGCAACAAACGAAACCCAAAAGGCAACACACTACAAAGGTAACCGAACAATTAATCTTTTATTATTAATGACTGAGTACAAGTGAAAGAATATAAGATGCGAGTGTATCTTGTGCAGCACCCCCTCACCTCCTTTTATAGGGTGAGGGGGTATAAGTCGACTAAGAAAGCTCAAGCTCAACCTTGGCCGACTTACATAGTTCGTACACTTAGGTACCTTCTACTAATTGTATGTGTTAACTAGACTCGACACTAACTCAAAAAATTTACACCTTAGTGACAAGACTAGTTAGCCCCGACACCAAGTATCTCCATGCAATACTCGAACTTCGGACCTAGAACCACCTTTGTAAACGCGCCAGCTGCATTATCCTCCATGTTTATCTTCGCCACTTCAATATCTTTAGATTCCACGATCTCCTTGATGAAGTGATACCTCACGTTGATATGCTTCGTCCTCTCATGAAACATTGCATTTCTTGAGAGATGAATTGCCCCTTGATTATCACAATTCACAATCACTGACCTTAGGTTTATTCCCAGCTCGATTAGTAGACCTTTAAGCCATATTTTTTCCTTAACAGCTTCTGTAAGCGCCATATACTCCGCCTATGTAGTAGACAATGCAACAACATGTTGCAGAGTTGCTTTCCAACTCACAACACAGCCATGTACCATAAACACGTACCCAGTTATCGACCTACCCTTGTTAGGGTCTTTAGCATAATCGCTATCCACGAAACCGTCAACATCCACGTGCTTCTCTTGATCTCTACCATACACTAGACCTACTCAGCAGTGCCTTTCAAGTACTACAAAATCCATTTCACTGCTTCCCAGTGGTTTTTACCTGGATTCCCCAAATACCAGCTCACTATGCTAACTGCGTACGCAATATACAGTCTAGTGCAAACCATCAAGTACATTAAACTACCTACAACATTCGCATATGGGACCTTACTCATTCTTTCCACATCTCAGTCACTCGACGGACAATCCTTCAACAATACCTTGAAGTTCGCTCCCAATGGCACAGAGAACAACTTGCCATTATCCACTCTGTAGTTATTTAGAATTTTCTGCACATATCCCGACTAAGACACCTTCAGGGTTCGGTTACCCCTATCCATGACAATCTCCATACCAAGTATCTTCCTAGCTAGACCAAGTTCTTTCATATCAAACTCCTTTGGCAGTAGTCCCTTGGTATATTCGATCTCAAAATTGCTTTTACAAGCAATCAACATATCATCTACATACAACACTAGATATATGTACATACCTTGTGCAAACTCCTCGAAGTAAACACAGATATCATAGTTGATGCGGCTAAACGCATTGCTGACCATATATACATCAAACCATTTGTACCACTGCCTTAGGGACTGCTTAAGACCATAAAGAGATTTCTTAAGCAAACATACCTTGTTGCTCGTTCCATCTTCAAAATCAAGCGGATGCCTCATGTAAATGGTTTCTTCAAGATTACCATGCAAAAACGCCGTCTTCACATCAAGTTGTTCCAACTCGTAATCTTCACAAAGCAGTTAATGAGAGAGTCACCCTAATAGATGTATGTCGAACCACGGGTGAAAATACCTTATTGTAGTCAATACCTGCTCATTGTGTAAACCACCGAGCTACCAGCCTTGCTTTGTACCTTGGTTTTTGAACGCCTTCAATCCCTTCTTTAATCTTATGCAACCACTTGCATCTTACCAGCTTCTAACCATGTGGTTGATCGACCAGCTCCCAAGTATGATTCTTCTTTAAAGAACTCATCTCTTACTTCATAGCACGACCCACTCATCCTTTTCAGATGAATTAATCGCCTCCTGGAATGTGATTGGTTCATGTGTATCTTCTTCCTCGGTAATAGAAAACGCATAAGCTGTAATATCATCTTTTTCCCTATACCCTGATAATCTAGACAATGATGCATTACCTTCATTCATATACCGCAGAGGTAGAGTAATTGTTCTTTTAGCTTTATCACGCACCAAAACATAGTTGTCCAAATTTAGTTGTTGAGGCCTTGCATCTTCTGCATCTTCAACTTGATCCTCATATTCATTCCCTGGATTTAGTCCAGTATGAGGATCCACAGTTGGTTCGACCCGAATGCCTTAAATTTCCACCTCAAACTCAATTTTCTTCCCATAATCTGCAGCACCAGAACCCTTGAGAGTATCCTTACACATAAGGCTCTCATTAAACACCACATCCCTGCTTATGATTATCTTCGGTTTAATATCATCTAACCTTCATAATCTGTATCCCTTTACACCCTCATGATACCCCAGGAATATGCATTTTATAGTTATAGGCTTGAGTTTCCCCTTATTCATGTGTGAATAAGCAACCCAACCAAATATCCTAAAATCGTAGAATGATCGGCCATCTCGATAGACATGTTCGAAGAAGTAAGAGCCGGAAGCGAAAGCGATTTCCAAATGGAAAATGGCATCAAATTAATGCTCGCACCAAGATCGGCCAAGGCGAGGCATTCTTTCATATCTTGTATGTCACAAGGAATGAGAAACTTTCCGGGGTTACCAACTTTTTCCGGTATGCGGTTAAGATAAACCGAAGAACAATTAGCAAGCTTTGAAAGCTTTTCCTTATCGCTCATCATACTTTTAAAAGTGGAAGCTAAACGAGGCATATATAACAACGCGTCGGCTAAACATACATCAAAATGCACTTGTTGAAACATTTTTATAAAAACCTCGATTTGTTGTTTGTTACGTTCTTGCAATTTCTCTTTGTTTCGTCTCGAAGGGTAAGGTAAGGGTGGTGTGGGTTGGACATTAGGCAACAGCCTTGGAATCTCGGGTTCCATGATTTGTATTGGTTCAATCGTAGGTGTGGTATGAGCGGTACTTCGTGGGATTGTAATATGCTCCTTTTCGACCATTACCTCGGGCTCTTTCTCGATTTCCTTCTTCGTAGAAGTACTTGGACGGAAGATTGGTTCCTTGAAAGTTTTACCACTTCGTGTAGTAATAACCTTCATTTCTCCCTTCGGGTTTGCAATGGTATCACTAGGAAGACCACCCGAGGAAGAGGGTTTACACATGATTGCTTCAAACAGTTTTGCCATTCGGTCCTCAAATTTTGATTGCCTTAAATCCGCTTTTAACATTTCTTGCTTAATCTCATGTTGTCCTTGTTCCATCTTTTGTTGATTTTGTTGAAGACGTTGAACGTTTCCTTCCGTTTTATTTGCATGAGTCTTAAGTTCATTAGCAAGTTCGTTTTTAAGCTCGTTTTTAAACTCGGATCTTAAGTTAATCATCTCACGTTGCATGTTATCAAATTTAGCATCATTTGCTTTAGCATAATCCAAAAATTCTCCTTGAAGATTTTTAGTGTGAGCATTTTGTAAACCTTGTGTAGTGTTTTGAAAATCACGGTTTTGGTTTTGATTAGCAACTTGTCCATTCCCACTTTGATAATTCCCTTTGTTGTAGTTACGTGAATTGCCTTGATAACCATCATTTTGGTTGTTGTTTTGATAGTTATTAGCATTTTGATTTGGTGGAGCTTGATTTGGGCGTGAACCTTGGCCGTTTTGGTTGTAAGTTCCCGTTGCTACGTAAGCACTCGAAGTGTTACCACCGGCGGTAATGCACTCGGAAAGATCATGAGCTCCACCACAAGACAAACAACTCTTATCAATCGCTTTAACCGAAGCGGAGTTCAAAGCATCTTGTGCTTTCCAATGAGTCATAAGATTTGAAAACCTATCGAAAAACCGATTTTCCTCATTAGCTTCATCATGTAAGGCATTAATGCTACGAGACGATGACGACGATGACGAACCCATATTGGCAACACACGGTGTGTTACGAGGGTTGTAAACCTTAGATCTATTATCGATAATCTTTAAAGCTTCATCGGTCGTTTTGCACAAAAAATTACCACCCGTGGCGGCATTCAAATAATCTCGTTCATGATCATTAAGCCCATTATAGAAAGTATCAACTTGATGTAATTCCGAAAAATCATGGTGTGGACATTCATGTAACATTTCCTTAAATCGTTCCCATGCCATTGAAAAACTCTCATTATTTCGTTGTACAAATCTTGAAATCTCATTTTTCAAATGTGTTGTTTTAGATGGTGGAAAAAATTTGTTCACAAACTTAGAAACGAGATCTCCCCATGTCAAAATTGAATTTGGCGGTTCTTTCTCAAGCCAAATTTTAGCGGGTCCATCTAACGAGTATGGAAACAACATCATCTTAATGGCGTCATGTGGAACATCCTTAAACTTGCTAGTTGCGGTGAGAAGATTAAAATTCCTTATGTGGTAATGCGGGTTGTCTTTCTCATGACCTCTAAACTTATCTGCTTGCAACATCGACATTAAACCCGTCTTAATCTCGAAATTCTACGCAAGGATGGAGGGAATCACAATGGCTTCTCCAAAACCCTCGGTGGGTGCTTGAAGCAACTCCATCATAGTACGATTAGCCATGACGACTTCTTGTTCTACAATAGGTTCAACAATTGGAGTTTGTTCTTCAATCAACGTCTCTTGATTTCCTTGACTTTGACGACGTTTACGAGCTCGTTTTTCTTGACTACGAGTTAGCATAAACTTCACGTAGAATGGGAGGTGAGCAAAGAAGATTCTTTTTGGGTGTTTTGTGAATTTTTAATTTTTTTGTGTTTTTGATTATTTTTAATTTTTTTGGATTTTTGTGTATCTTCGTAGACAACAATCTACCAAATCTCTCCTCGAATCAAACTCTTGATTAAAGAAGCCTCAAAAGAATGAAAACGATCACGTGGAGTGAACTCTTTCGAATGACTTTAGAACTTTGGTGAAAACCAAATTGTTCAAGAGGGTTTAATCACAAAGAAAACCAAGCAAATATATATGATACGTAATAATACTTTGGGCGGCAAAACCCTCGATTAGCCTTCAATCTCAAAACACTCACAAGCAAGCGGGGAAACGAGGCGGCGCGAAGCACTTAAGAGCCTTTTTTTTAGGGTATATTTTATAATACCCGCCTTATACCCACCTTATAGTTTGTATTTTTCAAAATCGAGCTTCACGAAAGTATTTATCTATTTTTGCCTTTTTCTTTTGTTTGAGATTCGAATACAATAATTAGGAGATTAAATCCCAATTAAGGTTGTGTTTTCACACTTTTGGAGATAATTTCATAAGAAAAAAAACCCGATAATACGTATTAGTAGATTTCTACTAATACAAATACTATTTATGGTTAATATTAAAAACAACAAGACAAATTAATCACGACACACCTCCCCGGCAGCGACGCCAAAATGATTGTAATGTTTTACCACACCTTTAGGAAAAGGAGGTAAATAGGGAAAGTATTAAATACGACAGTTTAGGAAAACCGTGTACAAATGATCCAAAGGTGAAAGTTCGTTTCCCAATGAGGTATATGTGTGTGACTAAGATGTACCAAGATTTGAGATTAATATTTGAAAGAAGGGGATGAGAAAATAGAATGACGAAGACGTGAAATTAATTATTACGACGACTAAACGTAAAACCGTAAAAAGGGGCTAAAATAAAAATAAATTCTAAAAATTCCCAAAAAATTACCAAAAATCAAAATAAATAAACTAAGAGTTTACCAATGATCAAAACTTTTTCAAACCTTTTAATTAATTAAATATTAATTTTTAAATGCTAATTAAAGCCCTAAAAATCAAATTAATTATCAAAAAGCCCAAATAAAGATTTTTCAATTGGTAAACCTCTAAAATGACCTAAAAAGGTTAAAAACTATTTTTATAAATTTTTAAACTAAGAAAAACTATTTAAAATGATTTAAAAACTATTAAAACTTAAAATAATTATAAAAAATAATCTAATGATGATAAAATTAATCTAAGAGTTGTAAAAATCCTATTTTAATGTATTTAAGCTAAGAAAAATATAAAAAGTATAAAATGTGAAATTTGAAAAATAATAATAATATAATATTAAAATAATATTAAAAATCCAAAAATTATAAAAAATTCTAAAAACTTGCAAACTAGTTTATTTTAACCCAAATAACCAGAAAATAAAAGTGAAATTGCCAAAATACCCCTAATGGGCCCCCAAATGGGCTAAAACCAAAAACAGTCAACACTAATGGGCTTTTGGGCCCAAAAAGTCAAACTAGGCCCAAATGACCTGAAAAAGCCCTATCTGACTCAATATTTAATTCTAAGCACAAAAGTTTAAAGGCCCAAAAGCTGATTTTGAGCTTATCACAGCTTAAATAGCAAACAACTTATTCTTATTGGGCCAATAAGCCCATTAAGCAATAAGCCAATGCCATAAGCTCTGCTTAAACACACAACCTTCTTTTGAGATGCCTAAGAGATCTGTAAAAAGAAATTTTGAAAAAGCTCACTCAATAAGCCAGAAATAAGCAAAGAACAATTCCACAAAACGACAAAATAGTCGGGATAGAGTTCTAGGTTGTTTCAGAAGCTCTGGTTTGTTGCAAAAGCTCACAAATAGCTTAAATAAGACTAATCAACAAAGAAAATCCCAATAAGCCAAGTACAATAAGCTGTGTGAACCAATAAGCACTCTTTTAAAATAAGAAAACTTAATTTCCTAGTGAAAAGCTCTTATTAAGTTCTGATTTCTTCTAGTATAGCTTATAAGGTGAGATAAATGATGAAAAGTACAATAATTAAGTTGTGGCACGTTTCAATAAGCGAAACTAACTGATAAGCACTTTTTGCCTTGGTCAACGAAAGTCAACTTACTCCAAAAATCACTAAACTTGCAAAACTTGGATATGAGATGTAAATAAGCTTATTTGAAGCTATTTTGGATCAAGTCTAGAGGTCTAGACCAATGAACTTAGCAAAACAGTTGTCTTACTAAGCTTGATTTTGGCAGATTAAGCACTATAAGCCAGTGGGCTAATAAGCTTGTGAAATAAGCAGGAATCAATAGGCATACACCAAGTAATGTTCAAGGAACTAGTTAAAAGCATAAAACAACAAAAATCAATCCAAGTGCATCAAAACCACATAGCATGCATTTGCTGATCTATTTGACCAAAAGCTGAAATTCAATAAGCTATAAACTACTCAATAAGCAACCAAACTCTAAAACCAGATAATGTAGAGTTGTACAACCAGCAAATCTATAAACAAACCAAGTTTCACACCTTAATTCAAACAAACAAACAAATTAAACCTATTGATGTGTTTGACTGAAAAATGTGTTCAAAAACTAGCAACCTATGTTTTTTAGTTATACTATGTTTTAAGCTTAACCAACACTTGAAACAACTTTCATATCAGTAAACAAATAACCATAAACCAAAAGGAGCTAAGCTCCAAGGCCCTAAGGCCTTTGAACCAGTAGACACAAACACCCCTTAATCAATCCAATAACACTCAAAACTGATTTTAACCCATATAATCAACAAGATCTAGATGATAACAAGTCTAATATAACCTATGAAACAGATAAGAACCAAATAAACAGCAATTCAACAACAAAATCCACAAATCATATATTTATCAAATATTTGACAAAAATATAAAAAGGGATATAGAAAGCAAACCTCCAAGACTTATAATCTAAGCCTTGGATTGTTTGAGCTTAGGTGCTAGCTAAACAAGCACCAGCTTCCACTTTTGTACCTGCAAAATCACAAGAACAAAAACAAGCAAAAATAGGCAATGATTTTTTTTTCCTTTTTTCACAAAGACTTAACAAATCCTTTTGAAAACTTTTCCAAAACGAACTTATAAAGAGATAATCAATGGAACTCAGACTTGCTATGCTTTAACACCCACTTTTAACAATTAAAAAGGAATTATATTTTCAAAAAAAACCCAACTTTTATTTGACTAAAAATGAATTACAAAGAGTAATAGTAATATGTGTATAATGCAAGTTCGTTTTCTCAGTTCTTAACTAATAGAAAGTCCAATCAATATCAAATTTATAATTGTTTTTGGTTGTTCAAGCTTGCTTGGTAATCTATTGCTAATTCAAACAACACTAAGTAAAAATGAAAAATATAAACCTACTTATACGTAAAACAAATTGCAAATTCCAAATTTTATTCAAGTAGAATATTAAAATGCAAAATATAAAACTATAAGGACTGAAAATGTAATTTCTATGAAATGTAAATGCTTGAAATGTAAATTCTAAAAGTTACAAGGACTAAAAATGAAAATCAGTTAACTAAAAGGACTAAACTTGTAAAAAAGTTTAACAAACTAACCAAAAATTAACAAACTAACAAACTTTAAAACTGAAATTTAACAACTAACAAATTCCAGGGACTAACTTTTGCAAATTCCACAAAATTAGAAAGATTAGCTAGGTTTAGAAACAGATTAGAATTATAGGGACTAAAATGCAATTAACTAAACTTTTTAAGTAAAAACGGGTACTAAGAAAGAATAAGCTCGTTTGAGCTTATTTCTCAACCAAATAAGCTGAAATCACTTGCAAAACTTCTAAAATCCAATTACAACTACGTGTGTCCAAGGAAATAAGCTAAAAGTTCAAAATAAGCAAAAGAGTGCTTATCAATAAGCTCAAAATAAGCTATAGCATAATCCAAACATCCACAACTTGATTTTTGTAAAGAAAATGAATAAGCACTTGATTTGAGGAAGGGGAAATCAAATTAGAACAATTTTCATCCAGAAATAAGCCAGATATTTGAAAATAAGCTCAAATGAGCTTATGTTGACCAAACGTTGACCAGATTTTGGAAAAAGCTCAAAATCTCAAAACTTGACATTCAACCCTTTCTAAACTGATTTGTGAAAGAAAATAAGGACTTTTATGAAGTGGATTACTAGAACTAGTAAAACAGTAAGCTAATCACATCAGAGAATGCAATTTGCTCAGGCCTTAACTAATAAGCTATTTTCTTGCTTATTTCTTGAAACTGTAGAATTTCCTCCTAGATACTGAAAGATTATGTTATAAGCTAAGACTGGAAACTGGTTTGAGCAAATTTGAACAAGTAATGAAGGAGAAATGATTAATTGAATTTGGCAAGTTTATGAACTAAAACTGAAAACAAGTATGACCCAAACTTTTTATCAACCAATTGCCTTTTTGACTATTATTCTGACTTACAAAAGGCTCAAAACTACTTGTTAACTTCTAAGGACTACAAATGATCAATTAAAATCCAATTAACAACACTTGAATACTGATTAACAACTAGTCCCAAACACACCTTATCTGATTATGATCAAACTTTTACAAAGGATTTTTGAGTTATGATTAAGACTGATAAAAGAGCTATAGGAAACTAGTTTAAGTGATCAAAATGAAGGCTAATGAAACTGAAATCAAGCAAGTTTACCAACTAGAACTTCAATTAAGGTGATTAGCTAAAAAGTTACTGAAATAAAGCCAAAGACTTCACAACTGAACTCAAGTGAACAAGATCAAGCTACAAATCACTAGAATCACACAATCAACAACTACTTATCAATTAAAACAGGCAGCCATCAACTTTACACTAGAGAATGAAGCATACAAGTACTTGTTTAGAGGAACTTAAAAACAGAAGCATGAAACCTATTGTAGAGATCCTTTGGGTAGAAGAGGAGCGCTGAGCTCTCTTTCCCTAGTGATACCACCACCTATCACTAGCTATCAACTCAATTCAACATCCAAAACAGCTACAAATCATCTTTCTGCCATGAAAACTTCAGAAACTAGGAATGAACTGAATTTTTGATCAAACAGCAACAAATCTTCAACAAAATCAGTTATGATCAATGTATGATCATAACAAACTTCAAACAGCAACAATGTGATCACTCAACAGCAGTAAAGTAGCAGGAATTGAAGAACAAGATTTGGCGGGAAAACTTGGATTTGAAATTTTATTTATGAATTCTGTTACAAATGGTAGTTACAAGCTAACAAACTAATTAACCAACTCAAGAGTGTGTCAAACTCTTGAGAGGTTAGGTAGAATGAGGGAAAAGTGAAAAGGAAATTTAAGAAACTAGGTGTTTTCAAAATTAAGCTACCATGACAAATGAAGTACAAGTTGTGTATTTATAGGCTAGACTTGAGAGTTTGTTGGAGATGTGACGTGTTCAGGCCAATCATTGCTTGACACGTGGAAGAATTCTGCATACCCACTTTGAAGGTGATGAACATCTTTTGGGGGTTTTTGATCCAATGGTTTATATGTTAATTGGTTAACACCATTGGATTCGTCTCTTCAAAACGAGCAACTTTGATGTTTTGATCTTCTTCTGAAATGCATTCTATCAAAAACGCGATCTGGAAAATATTTCTTGTGAAGGAGAAGGACACGTGGAAGCTTTTAATTGGTGGAGAAAGAGTGTTGCGGATCACACTGTTGGGATTTGGTTATTAATTGTGACGGCTGTAGTGGATATTAATTACTTGATCCGTGTGACCCCTTTACTCTCTTCTCATTGGTTCTCTTCCTTGTGACATGGATTAATCTTTATTAACTTTCCAAAATTGGCAGAATAAGCCCCTTAACTTGGCAGATTTCTCTTTAAGGCTAGAAACTTCATTCCTTTGACAATTTTGGCCCTTCAACTTTGATTCTTCAACAAAATGACCCTTTGACTTGATTGACTTTGTAGTTTGACCAGGTTTGACTTGGATCTTGACTTTGCAGTATTTGCACTTTAAGTCCCTCAACTTTCAAGACTTGTCAAGATAGGTCCTTGAGCTTTGAAAACTTGTCACTTGTGATCCTTCCTTGTCTTTTTCATCCTTTTGAGCTTGGTTTTTCCTTGTTTGCTTGAAATTGTATCCTTTTACCTACATAAGATCACACAAACACAAACATACCACATAACACTGCTTTTTACAATATAAAAGGGTATTTTGCTTCATGTTTAAGGGTTATTTGTTGATAAAAGGATATGAGTTTAAGCTCATATCAAATTCCCCTACACTTGAGCATTGCCATGTCCTCATGCAATATTATCTTTCAAGGCTTAAAAATTTACATTTCCCTCATAATTAATCCACCTTGGCCATATGATATGCATCTACACTACTCTAAACTAAATGATGCATGATTTTGACTTTTAACAATGCAATGGATTAAAATACAATCTTATCTATATCTTTTTGATTTTTCTTGAAATGGTTTTGATGGAAATAACTCATAAAGAACTCAATGACTTGGATTAGGGCTTGGGTACCATGGACACTTATCACCCTCAAGTTTCACTTTCCCCATACCAAGCTAGTAAATGGGATCATTGCATTCACAAGTAAAAAGTGCATCAACTTATTCATGACAATTAAATGTGGAACCGGTTATTATTTGAGCAAATTGCTTGTGAGCAAATTTGTCATTATTCAAGCGTGAAATATAAGAAGTGTAAAATCCAAAAATAAGGAAGGACGGTTTTAATCCTAAGTAATCTTCTCATCCATTACTTGAAAAACCGCTCACAATTAATATAAGTCCGTATTAAGAGTAATAAGTCATTCGCCTTATGTGTAAAATCCTCATGCCATGCTTTCATAAGTAACTACACACTCGCTAAGGAAAGAAAAATAAAACTCACGCAATAATTTACATCCGCATCTTTTTGAGATTTTGGATCTTCAACCCCGCAACCCGTCAAGGTAATATTGGATTGGAGCAATCTATTGAATCCCCGCAACCCGTCAAGGTAATATTGGAACTCAATAGTCACTATAATTAACACCACACTGCCCCTCTTGGGAGTCTTGCATTAATTTTTTTTTTCTTTTCTTTTTTTTTTTTTCTAGCCACTCATTTTTTTTCATAAGCCGCTCTTATTTTTCTTTATTCCTCACCAAGAAATTTGCAAAGAAGAAAAGGAAAAACACCCGCTAAATATGGAGCATGACATAAGTCTAGTACACATAAAACGTGCTAACTTAGAATCTTAAGACGTACTCATACTAACCATGAATGATTAGCCAAAAATGCATAAGAGATTACGAACCAATTAAAACCGTACTTGATTATTTATTAACAATTATATACAAGCGAAGAAAATAGAGGTAGAGAAGAGAAGGGTTTAGCCACAAGTAATTGCCATGAAGTCTATCTAGCCCTTTTACACTTGCTTCAACTCTATCATTTCCCATTCTCCACAAATTTAAAATTTCAAAGAATGAAATTGGTGGAAGCTTAGCCTAATAGACCAATGAAGGACTACATGGTTAAGGATACTAGCTAGAGAATGCTAAAATAAGCAAACTCGGGTTGAGTCAAAATATCCATGGCGGGCCTAATATGTCAAAGAAATCTAAATTTGTTAAAACCATGTTTTATTTTATTTTCTTTTTATATATTTTTGATGAAAAATAAAAGAAGAAATATATACAATGCAAATGTGTTATGAAAAATGAATGATGCAAAAATTATCAATGCATATTTTTGTTGGCCAAAGTAGATCAAAAATTTGAAAAATGTTGAAAATCCAATTTTCCATGTTATCATGCAAGACAATGACAAGTTCTAGGTAAGGTCACTTCCATAGAAGACCCCCCTACACTTAAGCTAAACATTGTCCTCAATGTTTAAGAGCATGGAAGTGAACTCCCCTACACTTATGACAATGAATAGACTTTGCTTAACCCAAGTTAAGGAAAGGACTACTATTAGTGAAATCAAGTTTAAGCACAACGTGTCAATGAAAAATCACTAAAGTAACGAAGTGAACCGGATACAAGGGCCTCCTCCATAAGCTCCAAAGCATGAGATGAGTGAGCAACCCTACAAACAAGCATGAAGACAAAAGAAGGTCTCCCCTACACTTATCTCCAAATCTATGCCTTTATTTCTAACCTACAACACTCTAACCTAGTTATACGATGCTTGAGTTAAGGAGTCTCTAGCTCGACTCGTCCCTCAATGAATTAATTCATGGGGAAAATGGGGACCTCTTGGACCATTTCAACGGAAATGTCCTCCCCAAAGTAGTGCTTAACACGGTGACCATTCACTTTAAAATTTGGACCATCGGGTTGGGACAACTCAAGAGTTCCATATGGAAACACTTGAGCAATAGTGAATGGACCGGACCATCTCGACTTAAGCTTGCCCGCAAAAAGCTTCAATCTTGAGTTAAAGAGGAGAACCGGCTCTCCAACCTTGAACTCACGATTCTTAATCTTAGCATCATGCAATTTCTTAGTCTTTTCCTTGTAAAGCAAAGAATTCTCATAGGCATTGGCTCTCAACTCATCCATCTCATTGATTTGATCTTTCCTATGTGAACCGGCTTGGTTTAAATCAAAGTTAGCCCACTTGAGAGCCCAAGATGCCTTATGTTCTAACTCAAATGGGAGGTGGCACGCTTTTCCATAGACAAGCCTATAAGGAGTACAACCAATTGGTGTCTTAAAAGCCGTCCTAAACGCCCACAAAGCATCATCAAGCTTATCCGACCAAGAAGCTCTATGCTCTCCCACCGTTCTCTCTAAAATTCTCTTTAAACCACGATTTGTGACCTCGGTTTGACCATTTGTTTGAGGGTGATACGCGGTAGAAAGTCTATGATTAACTCCATATTTCTTCATAACTCTCGTGAATTGATCATTACAAAAGTGCGTACCACGATCACTTATGATGGCCCGAGGTACACCAAATCTAGCAAACAATTGTTTCAAGAACTTTACAACCACTCTAGCATCATTAGTAGGTAAGGCTTTAGCCTCCACCCACTTGGACACATAATCCACCGCCACAAGTATATACTTGTTTCCCTTAGAGGATGGAAAAGGTCCCATGAAATCTATTCCCCATACATCAAATATCTCACACTCTTGGATAAAATTTTGTGGCATCTCATCACGTTGTGTAATTTTTCCTTGTCTTTGACAAACATCACAAAATTTCACCATCTCTTGAGCATCCTTGTAAATGGAAGGCCAATAGTAACCCGAATCAAAGACTTTCTTGGCGGTGTAGTTAGGCCCAAAATGTCCACCCGTAGGTCCTTTATGACATGCCTCTAAGATTTTAAATGCTTCGGGCCCATCTACACACCGTCTAATGATTTGGTCCGCACATTGCCTAAAAAGATATGGATCATCCCAAAAGTAATACTTAACTTCCTTAAGAAACTTTTTCTTTTGTTGGTAAGTAAGACCTTCAATAAGCACATTGCCCACAAGATAGTTTGCAATATCCGCAAACCAAGGTGTGGCATCCTCTTGGGAAGAGATAGACATGAGCTCCTCTAATGGAAAGGATTCATTGATTTCTTGATGTGGGAAATCTCCTTGAAAAGGATGCTCAAGTCTACTCAAATGATCCGCCGCTAAATTCTCGGCCCCTTTTTTATCACGAATCTCTATCTTAAACTCTTGAAGCAACAAAACCCATCTCAAAAGCCTAGGCTTAGCATCTTGTTTTGTCATAAGATACTTGAGAGCGGAATGATCCGTATACACTATGGTCTTAGAAAGCACAAGGTATGGTCTAAACTTCTCAAAAGCATATACTATAGCAAGCAACTCTTTTTCCGTGGTAGTGTAATGAAGTTGGGCACCGGTCATGGTTTTACTCGCATAGTGTATAGGTTGGAAATGCTTATTAACTCTTTGTCCTAAGACGGCCCCCACCGCATAATCACTAGCGTCACACATAAGCTCAAAAGGTAATTCCCAATTTGGAGAAACCAAAACGGGAGCCTTTGTCAATTTTTCCTTAAGTGTCTCAAAAGATTCTAAACAAGCTTGGTCAAAAATGAAAGGAGCCTCTTTCTCCAAGAGATGAGTCATCGGTCTAGCTATCTTAGAGAAATCTTGTATAAAGCGCCTATAAAAACCCGCATGACCTAAGAAACTCCTCACACCTTTAACCGAGGTGGGTGGTGGAAGCTTAGCAATCACATCAATTTTGGCACGATCAACTTCTAATCCCTTATTGGATATCTTGTGTCCTAAAACAATTCCCTCTTTTACCATAAAGTGACATTTCTCCCAATTAAGCACCAAACGTGTTTCCTCACAACGCTTAAGCATTCTCTCAAGATTGGTGAGACACGAGCTAAAGGAGTTCCCAAATACGGAAAAGTCATCCATAAAAACCTCCATGGTTTGCTCTATCATATCATGGAAAATTGCCATTATGCACCTTTGAAACGTCCCCGGTGCATTACATAGGCCAAAAGGCATCCTCTTGTAAGCAAATGTACCGTATGGACAAGTGAATGTGGTCTTTTCTTGATCCTTAGGGTCAATTGGGATTTGGAAATAACCCGAAAAGCCATCAAGAAAACAATAGTACTCATTTCCCGCTAAGCGTTCAAGCATTTGATCCATAAATGGAAGCGGGAAATGGTCTTTCCTAGTTGCCTCATTGAGTTTTCTATAATCAATGCAAACTCTCCAACCGGTTACAAGTCTCGTAGGAATAAGCTCATTGTTCTCATTAGGCACCACGGTGATTCCACCCTTCTTTGGAACACAATGAACCGGGCTAACCCATGGAGAGTCGGAAATGGGGTAAATCATACCCGCATCTAAGAGTTTAATCACTTCCTTCTTAATAACCTCATGAATTTTTGGGTTAACTCTCCTTTGGTTTTGAATGGCGGGTTTATAATCATCCTCCATAAGGATTTTGTGAGTACAAAAATGTGGATCAATTCCCCTTATGTCGGATATTTTCCATGCTAAAGCTTTCTTATGTTTCTTAAGGACTTCAATAAGTTGCTCCTTCTCATCCTCTTTCAATTCCTTAGCAATAATCACCGGTAATTGGTCTTTTCCTTCTAAGAAAGCATATTCTAAGTGGGATGGAAGTTCCTTAAGTTCAATGGGAGGTGGACTCTCTATGGAAGGTTTCACTATGGAAGGTTCCTCAATGGTAATCTCTTGTGGAATAGGGGAAGGAATAGGGTCCTCATTGAGCAACTTTTGGATTGTAAGAATATCTTCTTCCCAATTAATGGGAGAATCATCATTACCAAGAAAGTTGGACTCAAATTCCTCCAAGAGGAAATCACTCTCTCCAAAAGGTGTTAAAGAGGGAGCAATTGAGGCCACGGTTTCAACATGTGGAATCTCATCACTAGCATTCTTACAAGCATCATGAAAGTGTTCATTACACACTTCATCTAACACATCCACAATATTAATCGTCTCACAAGGTCTAGACTCCTTAACCTCTTTTCTATCACAAACTTTCCCTAACTTAAACACCACTTTCTCATCCTCTACTCTCATAATTAATTCTCCTTCCGCCACATCTATCAAGGTACGACCCGTTCTCAAAAACGGTCTACCAACAATCAAAGGCACTCTAGGATCCATGTCATAATCGACCACTACAAAGTCGGCCGGAAAGGTAAACTTATCCACACCTACAAACACATCTTCCGCTATACCTACGGGGTGAGCTATGGTTCGGTTGGCTAGTTCAAGAGTCATCCTAGTGGGGGTGAGCTCGGGAAGAGAGAGTTGTTTCCAAACCGATAAAGGCATGAGATTTATGCTTGCCCCTAAATCCGCCAAAGCCATGCAATTTTCAACACCGGGAAAATTACAAGGTATCAAGAAGCGCCCCGGATCTCCAAGTTTTGTTGGTAAGGTTTTAAGTAACACCGCGGAACAATTTTCATTAAGTGATGTGTTGGGCAAGTCAACCAATTTTTCTTTGTTTGAGAGCAAATCCTTGAACATCTTAGCAAACTTTGGCATATAAGCAAGAGCTTGCGCAAAGGATATGTTGATATTGAGTTGCTTGAACATCCTTAAGAAATTGGACACTTGTATGTCATCTTTGTTCTTTAACTTGTCCTTTTTCAACCTTGAAGGGTATGGAAGAGTGGGTTTGGGTGTAGGTGGAATAGGTGTTGTAGTAGAAGATTTGTCTTTGTTAGCCTCTTCATTGGGAAGTGTGGAAGGTGAAGGAGAAGTATGAGGTGATTGAGAAGGTGTGTTTGAGTGAATAGGAGCACTTTGAGGAGGTGGAGTAGAAGTAGAAGGCTTATCACAAGTAGGAGCACAAATGGGTTGAACAATAGTAGGTTTAGGAGGTGAAGGATCCTTTGTTGTTGTACCACTCCTTGTTGTAATAGCATTGACATTGGCCCTAGGATTTGTTTGTGTGTTGGAAGGTAGAGCTCCTTGTGGTCTTTGATTTAATGCCATGAAAAGCTTATTGAATTGGTCATTCATTTTCTTGTCCATAGCTTGGAATTTCTTTTCATTCTCTTGATTCATCTTTTGCAAAAGATCCATTGTGTTTAACTCTTGTGGCACATAACCTTGAAAACCTTGAGGTTGGAAAGGTAAAGGTTGGGAGTTAAATCCTTGATTTGGTGGATAAAAAGTACTTGCTTGAGGTTGAAATTGATTTGGTGCCTTGTAATTATTTCCTTGGTATGGTTGTCTTTGCCCTTGATTCCTTGCTAGAAGTTGAGGAGGATTTTGTGGAATTTGGGTGGGTGGTTGGGGTGGAAAGCCGGGTGGAGTAAGGTAATTTTGGGATTTGTAAGAAAGGTTATTTGGATTGATGTTAGGCTTGAAGTGTTCACGGTGTTCCTCTTGGTAAGCATAGCATTCCCCTTGATACCCTTGCACCTTGTCACATTGTTCATAAGAGTGAGGGCCTCCACAAGTAACACAAGAAATGGTGATGGCATTCACATTGTTTGAGGACTTGTTCAATGTCATGCTCTTAAAATCTTGAATCATGCCTTGAGTCATTTCTTGTCCTTGTTTGACTTGTTGAAGAATCTCTTGAAGAATTTGGATTTCACAAGGGGTTTTAGAAGTATTTTGGATCACATGAACTCTTTCTTCAAATGGATCGTTTGTTTGAACCATTGCCTTAGTCTCAATAATGGTCAAAGCCTCTTGGTATGTCTTGAAATGAATACTCCCTCCCGCGGAAGCATTTAGTGAATCTTGGTGGTGAGGTTTGAGGCCATTGTAGAAGGTATTGATTTGGGTTAGATCATCCATTCCATGATTAGGGCATCGCCTCAACAACTCACTATACTCTTCCCAAGCATCACCAAAGGATTGACTAGGTTTTTGTGTAAAGCCCATAATCATATTTCTCAAAGCCATAGTCTTTTGTGGAGGAAAGAATTTGTTCAAAAACTTAGTGGTAAAACCATCCCATGTGGTGATACTATCGGGTGGTTGGGTGTCTAACCAATGCTTAGCACTACCATCTAGTGAAAATGATACTAACAACAATCTAATGACATCCGGTGGAACCCCATTATGCTTAATGGTATTGCAAAGTGAAAGGAATCTCTTAAGATGAGCATGGGGATCCTCATTTTGTTTTCCATAGAAAGGTGATGCAGCAACCATATTGATCATAGATGTATGTAGCTCAAATGTGTTAGCGGGATAGTCGGGAATCTTAATGGCACTAACAAATCCATGAATGTTGGTTTGCATACGTTCAAACAAAGTACGGTTATCAACAGCCATGGCTCCTTGTGGTGATGACAAAGCACGATTCTCGTGATCGGCTTGGTGGACGGTGGTGGTCTTACTCTTTCTTTTCTTCTTCCTTTTCGGAGGAAGAGGTTGTACACCAATCGGTATTTGTGCACGCCCGCGAGTGAGCATGCAACTCAATACGAGGAATGAGAGAGAAGCTCTCGTGTGACTTTGAAAAGAATAAGATTATCCTCTTCGAGTTTCGATATTAAATATCCACAAGAAAGTAACAATATATGTAATACTACTTTGGGTGCAAGACCCTCAATGAAGCTTTCCTTCTTAGAATACTCCCAAGTGAACGGGGGGTTAGGTGGCGCGAAGCACTTAAGTACCTATTGACCCTTAGATGGCATTTTATAGCACATCGCCTTTCTATTCACTTAAATGTTCGTATTCTTCGAATTATTGCTTATTGAGAGTATTTATCTATTCTTGCTTTATTTTGTTCGATCGATACGCGTGTCAAGGACCGGAGCGCCCCTCAACACGGTGTATTGCCTCGGCAATACTTATGGAAGATATTTAGATTGATTGTTCTTATACGTATACGTATGTACTTATGATAATATATGGAAAATATTTTTGTATTTATGAGTTTTTATTGGAAAATACTATATGTACATAAAAACCGAGAGAATCCAATAATATATTTTTTTGGGTGCAATCTCTTAGGAAAAAGATTGCTTTTTGGATTTTTTAATTTTTTTGGTCAATTCTTTAGGAAAAGAATTGTTTTGTTAATTTTTTAGTTTTTATATATTTTTATATTTTTGATTTTTTATTTGTTTTTGATTTATGATACGTAAAAATAACGTTCACAAAGTGAACGGATCCCAAAAGCCAATGAAAACCGTCAATCGATAGTCTCTCGTGTAGTCAAAGAACCGGCAGCGGCGCCATTTAATATGTGTATAATGCAAGTTCGTTTTCTCAGTTCTTAACTAATAGAAAGTCCAATCAATATCAAATTTATAATTGTTTTTGGTTGTTCAAGCTTGCTTGGTAATCTATTGCTAATTCAAACAACACTAAGTAAAAATGAAAAATATAAACCTACTTATACGTAAAACAAATTGCAAATTCCAAATTTTATTCAAGTAGAATATTAAAATGCAAAATATAAAACTATAAGGACTGAAAATGTAATTTCTATGAAATGTAAATGCTTGAAATGTAAATTCTAAAAGTTACAAGGACTAAAAATGAAAATCAGTTAACTAAAAGGACTAAACTTGTAAAAAAGTTTAACAAACTAACCAAAAATTAACAAACTAACAAACTTTAAAACTGAAATTTAACAACTAACAAATTCCAGGGACTAACTTTTGCAAATTCCACAAAATTAGAAAGATTAGCTAGGTTTAGAAACAGATTAGAATTATAGGGACTAAAATGCAATTAACTAAACTTTTTAAGTAAAAACGGGTACTAAGAAAGAATAAGCTCGTTTGAGCTTATTTCTCAACCAAATAAGCTGAAATCACTTGCAAAACTTCTAAAATCCAATTACAACTACGTGTGTCCAAGGAAATAAGCTAAAAGTTCAAAATAAGCAAAAGAGTGCTTATCAATAAGCTCAAAATAAGCTATAGCATAATCCAAACATCCACAACTTGATTTTTGTAAAGAAAATGAATAAGCACTTGATTTGAGGAAGGGGAAATCAAATTAGAACAATTTTCATCCAGAAATAAGCCAGATATTTGAAAATAAGCTCAAATGAGCTTATGTTGACCAAACGTTGACCAGATTTTGGAAAAAGCTCAAAATCTCAAAACTTGACATTCAACCCTTTCTAAACTGATTTGTGAAAGAAAATAAGGACTTTTATGAAGTGGATTACTAGAACTAGTAAAATAGTAAGCTAATCACATCAGAGAATGCAATTTGCTCAGGCCTTAACTAATAAGCTATTTTCTTGCTTATTTCTTGAAACTGTAGAATTTCCTCCTAGATACTGAAAGATTATGTTATAAGCTAAGACTGGAAACTGGTTTGAGCAAATTTGAACAAGTAATGAAGGAGAAATGATTAATTGAATTTGGCAAGTTTATGAACTAAAACTGAAAACAAGTATGACCCAAACTTTTTATCAACCAATTGCCTTTTTGACTATTATTCTGACTTACAAAAGGCTCAAAACTACTTGTTAACTTCTAAGGACTACAAATGATCAATTAAAATCCAATTAACAACACTTGAATACTGATTAACAACTAGTCCCAAACACACCTTATCTGATTATGATCAAACTTTTACAAAGGATTTTTGAGTTATGATTAAGACTGATAAAAGAGCTATAGGAAACTAGTTTAAGTGATCAAAATGAAGGCTAATGAAACTGAAATCAAGCAAGTTTACCAACTAGAACTTCAATTAAGGTGATTAGCTAAAAAGTTACTGAAATAAAGCCAAAGACTTCACAACTGAACTCAAGTGAACAAGATCAAGCTACAAATCACTAGAATCACACAATCAACAACTACTTATCAATTAAAACAGGCAGCCATCAACTTTACACTAGAGAATGAAGCATGCAAGTACTTGTTTAGAGGAACTTAAAAACAGAAGCATGAAACCTATTGTAGAGATCCTTTGGGTAGAAGAGGAGCGCTGAGCTCTCTTTCCTTAGTGATACCACCACCTATCACTAGCTATCAACTCAATTCAACATCCAAAACAGCTACAAATCATCTTTCTGCCATGAAAACTTCAGAAACTAGGAATGAACTGAATTTTTGATCAAACAGCAACAAATCTTCAACAAAATCAGTTATGATCAATGTATGATCATAACAAACTTCAAACAGCAACAATGTGATCACTCAACAGCAGTAAAGTAGCAGGAATTGAAGAACAAGATTTGGCGGGAAAACTTGGATTTGAAATTTTATTTATGAATTCTGTTACAAATGGTAGTTACAAGCTAACAAACTAATTAACCAACTCAAGAGTGTGTCAAACTCTTGAGAGGTTAGGTAGAATGAGGGAAAAGTGAAAAGGAAATTTAAGAAACTAGGTGTTTTCAAAATTAAGCTACCATGACAAATGAAGTACAAGTTGTGTATTTATAGGCTAGACTTGAGAGTTTGTTGGAGATGTGACGTGTTCAGGCCAATCATTGCTTGACACGTGGAAGAATTCTGCATACCCACTTTGAAGGTGATGAACATCTTTTGGGGGTTTTTGATCCAATGGTTTATATGTTAATTGGTTAACACCATTGGATTCGTCTCTTCAAAACGAGCAACTTTGATGTTTTGATCTTCTTCTGAAATGCATTCTATCAAAAACGCGATCTGGAAAATATTTCTTGTGAAGGAGAAGGACACGTGGAAGCTTTTAATTGGTGGAGAAAGAGTGTTGCGGATCACACTGTTGGGATTTGGTTATTAATTGTGACAGCTGTAGTGGATATTAATTACTTGATCCGTGTGACCCCTTTACTCTCTTCTCATTGGTTCTCTTCCTTGTGACATGGATTAATCTTTATTAACTTTCCAAAATTGGCAGAATAAGCCCCTTAACTTGGCAGATTTCTCTTTAAGGCTAGAAACTTCATTCCTTTGACAATTTTGGCCCTTCAACTTTGATTCTTCAACAAAATGACCCTTTGACTTGATTGACTTTGTAGTTTGACCAGGTTTGACTTGGATCTTGACTTTGCAGTATTTGCACTTTAAGTCCCTCAACTTTCAAGACTTGTCAAGATAGGTCCTTGAGCTTTGAAAACTTGTCACTTGTGATCCTTCCTTGTCTTTTTCATCCTTTTGAGCTTGGTTTTTCCTTGTTTGCTTGAAATTGTATCCTTTTACCTACATAAGATCACACAAACACAAACATACCACATAACACTGCTTTTTACAATATAAAAGGGTATTTTGCTTCATGTTTAAGGGTTATTTGTTGATAAAAGGATATGAGTTTAAGCTCATATCAAATAGCAAGCCTGGAACAAGGGACTCTCACAAGTTGAGGTCTCCTTTTATAGGCAAATGCTTACAACCACTATTCATAAACCCTAGCAACTGAATTTCCTAAACTAGCCTTGCAGAATCTTCTAGGCTTGTTGCCAGCTTGATTTGATGAATCAGGAACGTTCATTGGGTGCTTAGTGACCAAGGAATAACTTAAGACCATTGATTTTGCCATGTCATACTTTTCTGCCATGTGTCGTCATGTGAGAGGTGCTTGTAGGATCTTTCTGGTAGTAGAGTTTAAGGTATTTATTGTGGGATGTGATTGAGGTGATGTGAATCACACGTGGGTATAACTAATTCCATTTTCCCCTTTGTTTTCTTTGTTTTTAAACCTGGGTAAAAAAGGTGTTCTTGGTGGTAAAAATTGCTATAGTAAGTGTTACCCGCTTTTTCAGGGATTTGAACTTTGGGTTTTGGCAGTTTTGGTCTTTGATTTTTGGAAAAGAGTGAATAGAAAGAAATTTCAGCCTTTTAAACGTCTTCCTTTGTTAAATAAGTTTCCAAATTCACACTTTGGCCACTAAACTTTATGATAAGGGTTTTAAGGGTTGTTTTTGCCAAATTTGAATATTTAAAGGACTGATTTTGGACTTTCTTGATCTTCAAAGGTCTTCATTGTATCTTTGACTTCATGAGGGACCATTATTGGCAATTTAGAATAGTTGAGGGACTAAACTTGCCAATTCTTCAAAGTTGAAGGACCATTTTGTAATTTTGACAAAATTAAGGGACCAAACTTGTAATTATGATTATACAAGGGTTTTAAGTGTCATTTCTTCATATTTTGAGGATCAATCTTGTATATCTTCAAGTCTTCAAGGGTTAATCTTGGATAATTCATGAACTAGGGCCCGATTCTTTGTACGGCTTCGTTTCTCGTGTCCGTTTTTCCTTGTTTATTGTGATCTTTTGTCTTTTTCACGATATCCATACCTAAAACACACAAGTAAACAAATACAAGCATATATATATGGTATTTTATGACATTTTAATGCATTTAAAGCCCGAAAAGAACGACGAGATCATGTACAAATGCCATCTCATCAGTGCTTTGATCTCGTTTGGGGTTTTATATAATTGTTATGATGTTTTTAAACCTTTAGTGGTATCAGAGCCGTTTTAACATGTTATAATTATCGAAAATCTAAACTTTTTTAACTAATAATTTTTTTGAGTTAAAACTACATGTTTTTTAAGTTTTCTTAAAAATTAGGGTTTTGTTTTTTAAAACTTAGGGTTTTTTGGACGATTTTTATAAAAAAAGTGAATTGTTTTTGAAACCCTAAATTACATGTGGGATAATTTTAGATTAAATTGCATGATTAATTGTTATGTCATGTATGGTTACGACCCGTAGAGATTTAATTGTTAAGATTTGTGGTAGAATCCATGATAACGTGTATGTTTTCATGGATCGTAAAATTATATGTTTATATGATTTTATGTGCTACGTGATTATTTGATTCAATAAATCTTGAATTACGGAACACTTTTAGGTGTTGTTTGGTTGAAGGACTTTTGAGGAATTTGATGGCATTTATAATTCAAATTGCTCGAATTTCTTTGTTTGGTTCAAGATATGCCGTGGGGCCAGAAAATTAAAATACTCCATCCGTCCCATAATAATAGGGGTTAAGTCCATATATTGGTAATATATTGTTCATGGTTTACACATTTAGGTAATATACTATTTTTATTACTAATATCGCTATAAAAACCGGCTAAACTTTTCTAATATAGGTAATGTAACCGGCTATGACAGGTTTGAACTCAAAATTTGGAACAAAACAATTACTACCTCGATAAATTGAAAATAAATATACTCCTAAACAAATTCTTAGCTTGTAAATTGGTTGCTAATATCTGATATAAATATCTAATACGCATGCGCTTGTCAAATAACACTCAAGATTCGAATCTTGTGATTTTCAAAGCAACACGATCAAGTTATCAGTATTATGGTATTTGGAATATATAAAAGTTTTTATATAGAAAAGCATTATAATTCAAATTCCATGTGGTATTAAAGAGTATCTATTAATTATTTACGTTTTTCTGTGGCAAGACAATTATGACCACAGGGCTCCATTGGAGTTCAAAAATGAAATTATAACATTATCATAGATCAAGCATCTAAATCTGGTCAGATTTTATGGTTACATCGATCATGTTGGTGAGCGTATTATCATGCTAAAATATGTTACTAACGGAACCCTTCGTGAACATTTAGATGGTAAATGCAGCTACATGGATCTCGGTTATTTGTTTCATATCCAAGTATAGATTCTTGTTTTTTAAAGATTTTTTGAAAAAAATAAGCGTTTGTTCCAGATGAAAAAAATGAAGCGTTTGTTCCAGATGAAAAGATGAAGGAGATGAAAAAATGAAGCGTTTGTTCCTAATTTCGAGTTGTAACCTGTCCTAGCCGGTCACATTACCTATATTGAAAAAGTTTAGCCGAGTTTTATAGCGATATTAGTAATAAAAATAGTAGATTACCTAGATGTGTAAATGATGGATAATATATTTCCAATATATGGACTTAACCCTAATAATAGTCCACCGACAAAAAAAACGCACTTTAATAAAAACATTACTTTTTCATGTTTCTCTCTCTTACTTTTTACACAAAGACAATTTTAACCTTATCCAGTTAATTTATAACTTCTTTATTGTTTGCAATAATACCCTCAAGTGAGGGTGATATTGTAAGCTTAATCTACATTTCTTATCTATTTTTGGACTGCACTATTAATATGGGACGTCCAAAAATAGTATACTGGACTGTTAATGTAAAACTCGCATTAAAAACCTATGAACAATACACGTGAACAGTAACTTACGAAAACACGATAAAGTTTAAACTTTCCATTTATAATATTAGTACATGTGTCACGACAATAAATAACGAACAATCATGAATATTATAAATGTGACACGATCACGAATACCAAAATCACGAATACTAAATCACGAACATACACGCTAATTGTTTTAACACGGAAAAGTTACGGGTTACCCTTGGTGGGCCCCACATGTCGCGGCCAAGAGACAAGAGGAATGACAAATGGGCCTTCTGGCCCATATCATACTTTTAATAAAACATCAGGAGAATCCCTTTTCATTATTTTAGGTTTTCAGATAAGTTTTATCTCCTCCTTGTCCTTCTTGGTGCCGCCGGCCTACATCAAACAGAAGGGAAAAACCGGACGATTCTTGGTTACTTGTTTTATTGTTCGTGATCATCTTTGCATTCTATACACGCTGGTATAATCAAAACCCTCTTTATTATATTTAATTTCTTATGATTTTCATGTTTTAATTAATTATTCAAGAACTAGTAATAAAAACCATGTGGGAATAATTAATTAATTGTTTAAGGGTTGGTTTGGTGTTGGTTTGGTTCGGCCGAGACAACCGAGACCCCAAAGGGGTGCTCGACTTGTTTTCTACACCACCACCGAGAGTCACAAGACTCTCGGCTTGGCTTGGTTGAGGCTCAGACGCAACAAGGTAACCTCGACCAAGGGTCGGGGTGTGTTTTTTGTTCGGTTTGTGTGCACCGAGGCACCACCGAGACCCCCTAAGGGGCTCGGTTGGGTTTTGTTGTTCGGACCCGAGACCAAAGGGACCCCGACATTAGGCCGGGGTATGGATACATGTTTGGTTGATTTATTTAGTGTCAACCGAGACCCCTCCAAGGTCTGGGTGGGACTTGTTTATAGCTTATTTGGTTCGGCTTATATTAAACACGGGCTCGGAATTTGGGTTTTTCATGAAAACTATTTTTATAAGTCAAGTCATATTAAACTTTAGGCTAACTAATTTATTAAATTAATTCATGTATAACCTAAGGTATTTATACTTAGTCATTTTAATTAAAACATGTATTTTAATTAAAATCATATAACGTATAGTTTAATTAAATTAACCAGTTATTTAATTAACCAGCTATAACCATGACTTGTATTATACTAATTAAACTTTAATTATCATTTATAATCCAGCTTATTTCTAATTATGAAAGCTTACTATTTTTGGAAACTTTCTATTTTAGAAACTTACTATTTATAGAAACCTACTATTTTTAGAAAGTTACTTAGTATTACAATACAAGTATTATAATACACTAATACATGAATAATACGCAACAAAACATCATAATAACTACAGTTAACACAGTAAACAGTACGACATGACAGAATACGTATAACAAGCTAATAATACATGGAACCAATAAAACACACGTAATTCAAACAACTCATACACGTCCATATTTATTATGTAGTGTTATCCGTCGAGGCGGATTAGTCTTCATCGTTTTTGTTAGCTTCTACTGGACATAAGGTACGAATTTCTCGTCCTTCAGTAAGGACAATCTCTTCCTTCATTAGGATTTTCGTATGCAGCCAGCTGTTTTCCCCAGTAGTTACAGATTAAATGCTTATGTTTTATTAGTTACCTTAGCTATATACATGCATGACCAGTTTCACCTAGTTATGGAGGTATCATAACCATAACACTAGAGGCACTAGTGTTATGACTTCACCACAGCGGAGTGATAGCTCGTGGCATCCCTTTTCAGTTATGTGGCCATTTTATTATTATATTATCATGTGGGGCGTATGGATGCATCCTATTTAAATGTTCCAGTCAGGATTTCATAGTGAATGTGGTGTGTGCCTTGCATCCTTCACAAGGAGTTGATCCCTCCTACCCACTTACCAATTAATTAAAGGCAACCCCTCTAATTGCATGATGAGGTCTCCCCTCTAAGTATTCATGCACGTTGTTGACCTCATGACCTATATTGGCTATTTTGGTACATTAACTAATACAGATTTTCATAAGTAACATAAGCTATGTTTTTAGAACTAAAACCAGTTAACATGATAGACAACTAGGTTTTCCAGGACTTATTCATTTTCGCTGCCATTCATGCTTATTACTCTTTATATGCTTTCATATTCTATGTTTTCCATGCTTTATTGTATATCCGTTAACTGAGCGTTATGCTCAGCCGTCTACTTTTCCATGTTCCCAAACGGCAGGTACCCAGTGACGCAAGTAGGAACTCCAGAGTATGTGCATTCGGAGGAAGCTATCCGACCTTTTTTACCTTATGCATTTATTCTTACTTTATCATGCTTTCCTTATTTTGGACATTGTTTAGTCCTTTTCATTTACAATACTTTTCTTGCTTGTGTGTGAGTTACTAGACTACCGATGTTTGATTCTGGTATTTCTATTTATGGTCATGAATGTTTAGACATTTACCTTGCATGTTTTGATGATACGCCATAATTTACTATAGCATCTTATCCTATTAAATGGGGTGTTACAATTATGGTATCAGAGGCAAGGTTTCGACCTGTAGCTCTGTAAAATATGACATGTGACTTACGGGTAGTCACTAGTGTCTTTCGAGAACTGACAGTTGGTTTTCATGCATTCATTCATTTTCATTTTATTTCATGCATTCATATCATTATAGCAGGTTTATGACTAATGGTTGGTACAGGACTGGCCCTATTTAGTCGCATGTGCTTTTATCGAAACTTTTAACTTTGGGACCGACCCATTGGCGTCCCCGCGCCATGTCTTTTGTTTTGAGTGAACTGAGCATAGGCGTTCACTCCCGTTCATATAAAAGTTTTATAAAATACATCATGAATTTTTACATTGTTTCATGCATTATAAATTGCTTCTTTGATTCATACATTGTTCATGCATTCTTATGTTATCTCATTTCAGATTTATGATTTATGTTGCATTTTGTTGTTTTAAACTGTCAGATGGTGAACAATCGCAAGCCCTCCTTCCCCAACTTCGTAATGAAATCAGAGATGAAGTTTAGGCAGAATTCCAGGCTCATGGTAATCATAACAATCCTCATAATCCTCCACCGGTTACTCTTATGACTTGGTTGGAGAGATTCAACAAACAGCAACCTCGTTCGTTTGAGTAGACTGACAGTCCCAACGAGGCTGAAGCTTGGATTTCTCACATCGAGAAGATTTTTGATGCAATGGGTTGTGATGGTGTTTTCAAGGCAAGACTGGCTTGCTATAAGTTTGAAGGTGATGTGTTGTAGTGGTGGAAATCGGTCAAGCAGTCCAACGGTGGTGACAATTGGGTTGCACAGCTGACATGGGACCAGTTTAAGGAGCTCTTCCTTAATCAGTATTTTCCACATGCTGAGCAAGAGAAGCTCAAGAGGGACTACCACAACATTCGGCAGATTGCTGGTGAAAACAGCAATGAATTCATGCAAAGGTTTCTTCGTTTAGCAGGATTTCTGGGTCCAGCCGCAGGAACTGCTGCGGAGCAGGCTGAGAAGTTTCGTTGGGCACTTCGCACTTCGGTTGCCAACAACTTGGTATGTGCTACTTTCACTACAATGGCATGGGTGGCCGATGCAGCCCGTAAGCTCGAGATGCTTCAGGAACGAGAGGAGTTCGGTGATGTCAGACAGTGAAGAAGTATCTTCAATCACCAATGTAAGATATGTAAATCTTGCTTATGTTATAGAGAGAGAAAGAGATAGAGAGTTGGTAGAATCACACACACTTAAGAGAGAATAGTAATAAAACACCTAGATTACTATGTGTAAAATGAGGTGAACCACACCCTCTCCATCTAAGGAGAGGGTTTATATACCAAGCCCATAATGATAGGCTTGGGCTTACATATTGGGCCATCCATACAACTCATGGACCAGGCCTTTCTATGTTTACATAATATAAAATAACTAAACTACGAGCTACTACTAAATATATTGTCAGAGTGACCCAATCTTCCTAAATACGTAAAACGTATTTCCAACAATCTCCCCTAAGGGAGGTCACTCCTAACAAGGGCGTTACCCAAGTTACAATAATAAAATAAACCTTGCATACTATACTTGTCTTGAGCTCGTAGTCTTCGTCTTTCTTTTCTTTTTCTTTTCAGGTGAACATGCTGATGTGATCTTTGATATCAATCTTTAGCATTAATCTCTTGCCTTGATCTTGTGCATCCTTCATTTGTGATCTTCGCCTCTTCGTGACTTCACGTCCCACATACTTATACCTTTGTAATTCTTGAAAGCTTCAGAGTTTGATACAGCGGAAGACTTGACTTTTAGGATTTCTTGAACTAGATTAAGTATTAAGTGTATAAACTATAAGCATGCGGGGACGAATTCTTCTCGGATTCCGCAACGTCACCGTCTTCAAATGCCGCAACATAAGTAGACACGAACAAAATGGCTTTGAACATTTCATTCTAATTTGGTAGTATTTTACCTCCGGTCGGTGAAGACCGTTGGACGATATAAAATATCGTACTTGTGGCAGGTAGATTTAATTAAAAATCTCCTTGACAAGATTTCGCGGGTAAACCCGTTCTCTTTACTCGACCGTCCAAAGCTGACTGCGAACGTAAAGAGTGAATCATTTGGATAAAATTATCCGCATGATTGAAGCCGTCAATTCTAATTCCTGGAACAAGTTTGATTCATTAAAGAATCGCACCATCGTTGCTTTCCATTTGTCACGAGCTTGATTCGTATAGAATCTTGCAAGTTACCTACCAAGTGCTATTTGAGGTTAACACTAGAAGGATTTCCACTCATCACCGTGAACACTAGGGTGTCACTCTGAGTGTTCTGGCAAGATCACTGAGATATTGCGTAGAGGCCTGGAACGTGTTTAAATTCAGTTAAGAATTAAACCACTGTTGCTTTCCAGTTATCACAAGCTTGATTCATAAAGAATCACACAAGTCACCTACCATGAGCTTTTTGATATTCGCTCAAGAAGGATTTCCATCTTCATTGTAAATACTTTCGTATTACTCAGATGTTCATGCAAGGTTATGAAGATTTTGCGTAGGACTCTTAATATCTTTCTTACTTTTCACAGTGTGTGAAGAAGCAAGGCAATATGAAAGTGTGTCCTAATGAGATATGTGATTATCTCAAATGGCTCTAGACTCGGTCGTGCATTTTAGATTTTAGTGATCGGAGGCTGGAGAGGAGTGCCACCATTTCAATACCAATTTATTCGAAGTGAATAAATCGATAGATAACGTGTTGTCTCCGTGTGATTAAAACAAATATCTTTTAAGAGATATCTGAGTTAGCTGGGATGGGTTGTGCATTGCATCACTGGGTCCATGATGTCTATCTTCAATATCAAGCATCATTAAAATGATCTCAATAGCATATGTGTTGACCCGGTTTCTGCCTACGGTCGTAAGGAGATCTTCTTTCTTTACACCCTTTATCTTTACAATTCTTTTTCATTCTTCAACCCATTCAATGCTTACCAATACGTCATAACTAGCACCTTGTTGTGATTCTTCCAGTGCTAACTTAAGTAATTGGTCAGCATTCAGCTACGTTCATAATCTTTCTCCATCTTTCCTAAGGACTACTATTTCTAGCTATGGAATGTCCTTGGGAAGATTCCTCCGGTTCTGGAAGAATCATAGGACTTAACCTATCCTACCATCCTTATGTCACCACAATCTTCATCGTCGTGAAATAAATGGGTTGTGGGTAAGTATAAATCACCATGAAATCCATTTTTGATGTGCAAATTGTTGGGACTTATATATCTTGAGTTGATATGACAAAAGAAGATGAAGGACTTAATAATAAATAGGTAGCTTTGATAGTAAGCTAGGGTTATGATGTAACCCTAGTACCTCTATTATATAAAGAGGATTGGGCACACATGGTTATTCATTGATTCATATACAATGTAAACTAAAGGTGTGTGTGCGTTCTCCTGGTGTCAAGCCTATTAGGCACCAGCAATAGTAGTAGCTTATTAGTATTTTATGAATAAGAAAGCCTTGTTCAAAACTTTGATTGTGTTTGTTATTGTGTTCCACTGTGCATACAATCAATGTTATCATATCCCAGATGAGTCTAGATCCTAAGACTCAACAAGTGGTATCAGAGCTTGTTGGCTCTTGATTTGGTTGATCTACAAGGTTTTCATGTTATGTTAGTTTCTGTTTTAAATAAATAATGTTGTTCCTGTTGATCTAGGGTTTTTGTCCCAACAAACCCTAGATGATTCATTGTTGGTTGCTGTTGATCTATCATATGCTGTTACTGTGATGTTGCTGCTGTAGAGGTGAAGACGAATACTGTTCTTAATGCTTAGGGTTTGTAATAAAACCCTAGATTCGTTTTTTTATAGAGGCAGCAGGTTTGTGTGGGGTTGTGTGAACCCTAGATGATTGTTGCTGTTCATCTGATGTTGGTACTGGTTCTTTGATATGGCTGTTGTCTCTTAATGTTGTTGTGATTGTCTTTGTGATGTGATTATACTAGCATTGACGAACCCTAGTATGGTCTCTGGTGATGACTGATTTTGTGGCTGCTGTGATGCACTTTGAGAAATTCGTTTAGGGTCATTAAACCCTAGATTCATTTTTATGAAGGCAGCATAAAAAGAAGCGTAGAATTCGTTTGGTGTGAATTAACGAATTGAATAATCACGGGACAGAAGGAAAGGTGTTTATGTTTTAGATCACAAAGAAACACAAAATTCACGTGAGATTATATGGTGTTCTTCACGTTTGATTTTGGTGTACAAACATCCAAAGCATAAAAGTTGACGTATCATAAGAATGAAAGAGGAGTGAGAAGGTGGTCCTTGGTCTGAGCAGCAGAATGGGTTGTTGATTTTCAGATTTCGCCAGTTCATCCCTTGAGCAGCAGGCCTGGATAGTACGTGATGTTTGTTTCTAGCTTCCAGTCATGATCACAGCAGGTATGATGTTTAATGTTTTATATCTGGAAAGGATTTTGATAACTGCTGTGATACGAAAATAATGGAGGGTATGATGACTTATGACGCGTATATTTAAGAATGGTATTGACCATGCCGTTAAATCCCTGATTTTTCGGGCTTTATTCTTATCTAAGATGCAACGGTTAACGGTTGACTGTGTTGCGTAAAGATTGGAGAAGTTGCACGTTTGAGTCGATAAAGGGCAGTTCCGTTTTGCTCCCCCTTAACATATGCCACGATATTCGAAAACATTTTGCATATGTCGGGATAAGCCAGCATGTTAAGTCAAACTATTTTTGATAGTTTCCCATATTAAATCACATTTTCTCCCCCATATTAAAAATATTAACCCAATCGATGTTTTTAATATCAATTGATTTAATGAAGTTTTAACAAAGGTTTTGGGAAGAAGAATGCAAGTCCGTTTTATCTTCATGATACCAAATGTATGAGATGTGATACCGATTTGTAGCATGATCACATATTCACCATATTAAAAAAAATTTACAAGGTTGGACCTGATTGATGAGAACATCATATGATAAGATCATATGGTTCTTGTCGGCATATGTTGGTCGCCTCGTCACGTCTGAAGTCATCTCTTTACACCACGTGTACGATTGGTATGTTGTCTTGACACCAATTAGTGAGCTTGGCACGTTAGGCATCAAAGATTCTGAATGCTTGACAATTGCTCCCCCTTAATTGTTGACCCGTGTTCTATTGAAAGAGCTGTAGTCGTCGGTTGAGTAGTCGCATCGTCGAGTATGTAGATACCAATTGTAGATTGTTATGGTTGTAGAGATGATAACTTCATAAAAACAAGACTTCTCTTGTTTTAACAAATAAATACACTGAAACGTACATAGATTTGTGTTAGACCAAGTTATAAAGTAAACTTGATCCCTTACAAGGTTTTAAAGTAAACCTTGCCCGAGAAAATTAATTCCCGTTGAGAGCCAAAACTTTCATAAGAAATACTTGACTTTAATATGAAAATCGGGTTGCAGTCTGAAATAACTACAAGCCATAAGGGCATGTTTTATGAAATATATACAACTTTTATACGAACTCTATTTATGGCATTGTGTCAATATTAATCGACATTTCTAAGGCCGTAAATATTATCGTACCAAAAGACATGCCTTTGAAAAATAAAGTAAAAATATTTTTGGATTTTTATGAATTTTTCAATTTTTATGGTTTTTTATATGGTTTTATATTTTTCTATTTTGCTTTTGTGGATAAAATATAAACAATATATACGAATGATCACCAAGGATACAGTGAATAGTTTACCACCACTATTCTTTCGCTTCATTAGCCAGTTCCTTTAGAGTCTCAGGCGAAAAAGTTTTCATGCCTAGCTTGTCGGCCAAAAATTCCTTTCGAGCGCGATCTAAAGCCTTCGTGAAAATATCCACCAATTGATACTCAGATCAGACAAAGTAAAGCTCGATCACTCCATTTTCCACTTGCTCCTTGATGAAGTGGTAACGAATGTCAATATGCTTCGACCGGGAGAATTGAACATTGTTGCAGCATAAGGCAATTGCACTTTTGTTGTCGCAATACATCGGAATTTTGTTGAAACCTAGACCATAGTCGGTTAATTGTGATCTCATCCAAAGAATTTGAGCACAGCAACCGGACATAGATATGTATTCTGCTTCCGTACTTGAAATTGCAACGCTTTTTTGCCTTTTTGATGCCCAACTGATTAGTCGATCTCCTAGAAGTTGCAAAGTTCAACTCGTGCTACGCCTTGTATCTTGACAACCCGCGTGATCTGCATCTGCATATGCCATTAGTGCAATCGAAGAGTCCTTCGAATACCAAAGTCCCCGATTAATGGTTCCTTTAAGATATCGAAAGATCCGTTTCACAGTAGCCAAGTGTAACTCAGTAGGCCGAGTTTGATACCGAGGACACATACATATAGCAAACTGAAGATCAGGTCGACTAGCTGTGATATATACAGAAGGGTACCGATCATTCCACGATAAAGTGTCAGATCAACGGCAACTCCATGTGGATCTGCGTTAAGCTTAGTTCGTTCCACCATTGGAGTATCCACGGGGTCGCAAGATTCCATCTTATATTTCTTAAGCGATTCAAGGGCATACTTGGATTGATTGATAAAGATGCCTCTGGGACTCTGAGATATCTGAAGACCTAAGAAGAATGATACCTTGCCCATCATTGACATCATAAACTTGGAAGACATGAGTGCCCCAAACTCGTTGGATAAGGTTTGGGTCGAGGCTGCAAATATAATATCATCAACATATATTTGTACCATAATCATATCTTTACCTTGTTTTTGAATGAACAACGTGGGATCCACCTTGCCTTTAGCGAAGCCTTTCGTAATGAGGAATTGTGACAATAGATCATACCATGCGCGAGGAGCTTGATTCAACCCCTAGAGAGCCTTCTTAAGCTTATACACATGATTAGGATATTTAGGATTCACAAAACCATCCGGTTGTTGAACATAGACCTCTTCCTTGATTTCACCATTAAGAAATGCCGTCTTCACATCCATTTGATAGACGGTCATATTCATGTGGGCTGCATAAGCGAGGAATAGTCTAATAGCTTCCAAACGGGCAAAAGGTGCAAAGGATTCCATAAAGTCGATGCCCAATAATTGCTTGTAGCCACGAGCTACTAGTCGAGCTTTGTTCTTCAATATTCTGCCTAACTCATCGAGTTTCACCTTGTAAACCCATTTCAAAGTGAGTAACTGCACTTAATCCGGGCATGGGACAAGTTCCCATACTTCAAGACGCATAAATTCATTAAGTTCTTCTTGCATAGCTTCTATCCAACAGGATTGAGTAAAAGCTTCTTGCCATGTCTTAGGTTCAAATTCAGTGAGAAAAGCATCAAAATGACAAAACATTGCATTTGCTTGTAACTGACTTCGTGTGGATACCGGACGATTAGGGTCACCAATAATAGAATCTATAGGATGATCCTTTGTCCACTTGCTGTCATGTTTACGAATCCGTGGATTGGAGTAGACTGTAGTAGAAGCTTCCTCTGAGGTGGACGACCCGACTTGATTAGGGTTGGGAATAGGTACACCAAAGAATGGAAGTTCACGCATTTGAACGAATTCCAAATCGTGATCATCATCATCCTCTTCATCATCAATTGGTATGACATGGGTAGTTGATTCGGGTGTTGGTTGAGAATTACTAGTTGATGGTATATCTTGACCAATTGTAGGTGCAGACGTATCAGATTATGCTTCATTTGCTGGAGCGATAACTTCGGTTACCGGAGCTATTACCTCAGGTTCTGGAGCAACAATACTTGGAGGAGTAAAGAATTCATCAAAGAACAGTTGAAACAATGTATCCCATTCATTCCTAGTGGGTGGTATAAATGATGATGAAGTGGGGTTGTTTAGGACAAGACCAGAACTAATGTTACTAGGTCCCATCTCATGAAGTGCGGGTTCAGAGCTGCTTTGCTCAGAAGCCATTGCTTTCAGCTCATTAAAATCAGCATTCATAGTTTCGAGGATCTTACGAGACTTACGATTGTAGATTCGGTATGCCTTCTTTGCGGGTGCGTAACCAATGAAAATACCAATATCAGCCTTTGGTTGAAGTTTTCCCAAATTGTCACCATCATTATTTGGATAGCATAGAGAACCAAATACGTGAAGATATGATAAATCTGGTACTTTTCCATGGAGAAGCTCATAAGGTGTTTTACCATGGCGTTTACGAATTAGTGACCGGTTTTGGGTGTACACTGCTGTAGATACTGCTTCTGCCCATAAAAACAATGGAGCCTTTGCGTAAATTAACATCGTTCGAGCAACTTCCATAAGTGTGCGATTTCAATTTCAACGACACCGTTTTGTTGAGGAGTGCGTGCAACGGATGTTTCATGAGATATGCCAATTTCTTCATAATAATCACACAAGATTTGATTCACAAATTCGGTTCCATTATCTGTACGAATGTGTCGGACAATAGTGTTGAGACGCACTTGAATCATCTTGAGAAATCCGATGATGAATTTAGGTGCCTCATTTTTTGTTGTAAGAAATTTCACCCATGTAAACCGAGAGTAATCATCGACAATTACGAGGATGTACTTTTTGCCACTAAGACTTTCAACACGCATTGGCCCACAAAGATCCATATGCAACAAATAAAGTTTCTCTTGGTTGGTGTCTTCCGTCTTGGGTTTGTATGATTTCTTAGTGCTTTTCCCCATTGTACACGCGGAACACAAATGATCCTTGTGAAATGAAAGTTTAGGAATACCACGAACAAGTTCGTTTTTCGCCAAATGATTAATAGCGTTAAAGTTAAGGTGAGATAACCTTCGATGCCATAACCATGACTTAGTCTTCGTTGATTTGGAGAGAAGACATATGGGAGAAGCGGCCATCATGTCTTGTAGAGACAAAGTGTACAAATTATTCCCTGGAGTACCTTTCAATAAATCAACCCCTTCCAAATTACGAATGAAGCAGGTATGCTCTCGAAAAGCAACTTCTAGGTTTGCATCACAAAATTGTCCCACAGAAAATAAGTTGTGACCGAGACCTTCCACATAATACACTCTTGAAATGATAACATTCCCAATATGATATTCACCATAACCCATTATCTTTGCAATATGATCATTGCCAAATCGAACCGTACCAAGAAACTTGCTAACGAAATTTCTTAGCTGAGAGCGATCTCCGGTCATATGCTTGGAGAAACCAGAGTCCAAATACCAGAGAACAATTTTGACCACCTGTTTTCTATAACAACAGTAGACAATACATTGAAAACTATTGGTTCCGGAGTGTTAGCAGATAGAGATATAAGATTATCAGAATTGCTATCATTTATGAGATCCTTAGATTTCTTACGTTTTCTAATGTGAGTTTTAGCACTAACAGGTTTTACTGTTCCAACTTTCTTTGGTTTTGGATTATTCGCGGGCACTACAGTGGGAGTAGACCTATTTAAAGGGCACTTGGTTCCTACATTAGTGTCAGTGTTCCTAGTTAAAGGACACGCTTGTGTTTTGGTAGCCTTGGTACTCCTAGTTAAAGGGCACACTTTCTTCGCTTCAGTGGGAGTGATCCTAGTTAAAGGGCACATATTTCCTAATATAGTGAAAGTTCTACCAGTGGGGCGCCACAACCAACCAACTTGGGTTAACACTTTCCCAGTCGGTTTCCATTCTAATCCATTTTTCTGGGCATTCATCTCATTCACATGGTCAACAAGGCAAGAATCATGACGACTAGAAAACATACATTCATTGCAATTCCAACATTTCAAATTAGAATTCACAGTAGGCTTAGAAAGATGCACAACCACAGAGCCTTTAGGTTTAGCTACATGATTCTTTTTATTTAAAACAGAAATAACATTCCTAGGATGGGCTTCTACTTTCTTCTTCTCTTGACTACTAGATGGGGGCAAGATACTATCATTCTTCTTGTTTCTTTTAGACTTAGATCTTTGAGCCTTAGTAGTGGTGATTACTCCTGTAGAAGGCAACACGGGAATATTAAAAGCTGGTTTTGATTCCGCCTTATCTTTAGTGACCAAAGTTTGACATGGTTTAGTCCTAGGGCCCTTATTAAATGGTGTGACGACTATAAGGGTCCTTTTGATTGCACTAGAGGACAATGCTGAGACAGTGGCTGCGTTATCCATAACATTATTACCTTTTAGAGCACGAAGTGTTTCCTTTAACTCAGCCAAGACCAGATTCTTATCACAAATTTGTTCCCTCAAATCAGATATTTCCACCGACTTTCGATTCAATTTTTCAATCAATGATTGATTATGTGCAGTGGTATCAACACATGCGGGCTTTACTGAATCGAAGAGTCGTGTATCTTTCTGTTTTAAGTTATCAGCTTTGGACAAAATCTTGGAAACTCGATTATCTAGATCAAGTTTAAAATTCTCAGCGGCCTCAAGTACGTTCACACAGTTAAGCTCCTTAGATTTCTCTATTTCTATCGGCAAAGATTTAGCAACTTTGTCACTTAGCTGACGCTGTTTTGATTGTAAATTCAATCGAAAATTCTTTTCAAAGTTTGCATCATCGATATTAACACCTTCGAATGACATTTCAAAGATTTCTTGAATAAATTGTTGCTTGCATTCAAGCGAAATACAATGTGTTTGAATCTCATCAAAATGTTTTGAAAGCGAAGAATATGAATCTTGAAGCTTTAAAAATTCAGCGTTAGATTTGTGCAAGTACTATCTACCACATTATCCGCAGATTCAACATTATGCACAATAGAATCATTATCAACACTTTTATTCACACAAACGGAAACTATATCATGAGACATCACTTGCTTCAGAAGCTAATCATTTTGGCGAGAAACCCGTTCTATTTCAAGTAAACTGTTTTCATAAGCATCATCCATTTCATTGAAAACACGTTTAACTTCTTCTATTTCCAAATGCAAATCTTGATCAAGATTACTAAGACAAGCTTTAACATTATTTACAAACGGGACAATTTCGTCTCGGAACGTAGCTCTAGTGTGCTCAAAGTTTCATTCACCTTCCGTTATGGCCGTGGTCGTCGTACGTTCCAAAGTGACATTGTCAAAATCGGCTAAGTGTTGGTGTACCGCTTTTAAATTAACGGACGCCTTACTTACCGGTGGAAGTAACTTCGTTAAATCCGTTTTGACGAGTGTAGGAGACGTACTAGGAGGGTTTTCATTTGACAAACTTGGGGGCACAAGAACTGTTAGTTCAGCTAATTCCTTTTGTAAGCGAATACGTGTCTTTTTAGAAAGTTGATCTTTATTATGCTTATCATAATCAATCGTATGGAATTTTGAAAACATTTTAGAATGAGTTTCTTCCGTAAGTGACTGTGTCTCCTTAGAACTACGAACATAAGGTGCTTCTTTCGATTTGCCAGTTATAGTCATATCATAAAGACCGGGAATATATTCCTGAGCTTGTTTTGCATAACCGGGATTAGGTGGTAAATTTTGAAGACGCTTAAGTTCGAGTTCTTTAAATGATTTAGTCAAAAGATGAACCTTTTATGTGGAAGCGTATTGTTTTAAAAGCTGTTGTTCCTTGAATTTAAGAAGTTTGGTAGCATTAATTTCTGATTCAAACTTTTTTTTTGGAACAATGATTCAAACTTTTTAGACTCGGGAGTTTCGTAATCCATTTTAAGTTTCTGAAAATCATTGACAACCGACTCTTTTGCTTTTAATTCATTGGAAAGATTAGCTTTTAATGATTCTATTTCTTTCAAGTGTTCAATCTTTTCAAAACGAAATTGGTCAAATTCAGAACATGTTATTTTCTCTGCTTGAGGGACCATTTCAAAAGTTTTGACCTTTTCTTTATGCAACGCAAGCTCATCAGTTAGGGTGGAATTCGTATCTACGGATTGTCTGAGAGCCATATGCATTTGATCAATAATATGTTTAGGCACCATGACCAAATCATGTTGAGCATAAGATTCCATGCCCGTCGTAGCATTTGGTTGAGGTTCACTCAAATGTGTAGGATTGGGTACCTCATCATTTGAGTTACTAGTTCCCGAATGCTCGAGGTTGTCATTTTCATGCCTAACTTGATGTGGGTTATCATCATTACCAAGATTGGTTGTGGTGGGTACCTCACTGACGACATCAGAACCGTAGTGAGAGAGATTAGCAACGAGAGCAACTTGTGCTGAGTGAATGTCATCACAATCCGAATCATATGCGTCAAGATCATCTGTTTGATAAGCTGCATTAGAAGTGGAAACGACTGCAATGCCTTCAGTATCTGCTGCCCCTGGGTCTGCAAGAAATGCTAACTCCTCTGAATCCAAAATCTTTCCCTTAGACTGAGCATCAACCAAATACATTTTCTCACGAAACCACGCTTCATCCCTTCTCCTTTTCGGCTGAGTGCATTGCCTAGCCATATGACCTTGTCCTCGGCAATTGTAGCAAGTCACAACCTTTTGAGGACCAATGGGGCTTCCATTTCCATTAGCTTGAGAATTCACAGCTTGAGCATTCACAGTCCTTGTAGGAGGTCCATATGAATTTTGCCTTCCCTGAATAGGTTGCACTGTTACTTGACCATCTTGAACAGTAGCTTGTTGTCGAGGATTTGAAGAGGTGCGGAGCTGATTGTTTGTTGGTGGAAATCCTCTAGTTGCAACAAGTTTTGACAAGTAGGCAGTGAGATGGTTTAGAACATCAGCTGGCCTATCATTTGGAGTAAAGAGCGATGCTTGGATTGGTGGAAGTTCATTAGAGTAGAAAGCTTGTGCTGGTTGTGCTTCTATTGGAAAATATCCTTGCTAAGGAGCATAGCCCATTGGAGAAGTGTTAGCTTGTGATGGTGATGTCTGATATGGTGGTTGCTGTGGAAAAGATTGTTGATGAACACTTTGTTGAAATGCTTGTTATGGCATTATTGGTGGTTGATAAGATGGTTGATGTGGTTGCTGATAGGTGTGTGGTGGTGGCTGCTGCAAGTATGATGGTTGTTGATAAGTATAAGCCATGTTTTGTTGAGAAGCATACATGGCAAGTGGATCATGAACTTGAGGTTTAGACAACCGAGCCTCAATCACATGGCATTCATGTTGTTGAAGAAAAGCTTGAAGTTGATCCACATTGGTGTTATGCAAGTCCTTAGCCAATTTAACATCCGTCACGTACTTTTTCCATTCTGAAGGAAGAGTGTTCAAATACTTGGTGTTCAATTGAAACGTATGAATTGCCATGCCATAGATATTTAGCTCATTCAACAATAGGGTAAATCTCAGATAGTAGTAATTGAGAGTCTCCCTTGGCACATAGGCAAACTTATCAAAAGTATCATAAAGCTTACACTCTCGTTCTTGTTTAGTTAACGAGGTGCCTTGCATTAGAACACGAATTCTATCCCATAACTCTTTGGAAACTTTATGTTTGCTGACGAGTTTGTAGACATCTGGAGGAAGGGCTTGGAGAATGATGTTTGTAGCATACTTATCACATTTGTCTTGAATCTTCATATCTCCAGTCAATTCACCCGTTGTGCGAGGACGAGTAGCTGTACCTTCCGTCACTGTACATTGAGCACCGATGCCCAAATGAGATGTCCATTCTCTTTGTTCAACAGTAAAGTTCCATTCGAGAAGTCCAATCCACGTACATAGATTTTTCCAACATTGGTGGACGATTATCCGTACCCGAGAGGATGGACTTGTCTGTAAGAGATGTGTACTCCATTTCGATAAGTTAAGATTTACAAACGATGATCAAACAATGAGAGAAAGTAAATGTGCTTGTTGTCGTGTGTTGAAGCCGAGAAACTATGTTAAAATCCCCTAAAATTTTCTTCTTGAGAAACCAAAAATTCCACTGCAAAATTACACTTTCGAAAATCTTGAAAAATTCCAAAAATTTCGCAATGTGTGAAGATTCCTCAATTATGTTCAATGATTTCGCAATCCCAGAGTTGATTCAAATTCGGAATCCTAAAATTGATAAAAATTCGCAATAAATCAAACCAATAGATTTCGCAATCCCTTTTTGGATATAATTTCGCAATCACTCAAAACATAGGATTTCGCAATACCCAATTGCAAGAATTCGCAATACACAAATCCGCAACTCTTGAAGATTTCGCAATTCCTTGGAAGATTTCGCAATAATGAGGAGATTCCGCAACTCTTGAAGATTTCACAATTCATTGGAAGATTTCGCAATACCTTGGAGGATTCAGATTCGCAATTCACTCAACACATAAGATTTCGCAATACACAAGATCCAAGATTTCACAATCAGCAAGGTGCAAGATTTCGCAATTCTTATAGATCAAATATTTTGCAATTCTTATAGATCAAAGATTTCGCAATTAGCAAGGTGCCAGATTTCACAATACTCATAGATCAAAGATTTCGCAATCAGCAAGGTGCAAGATTTCGCAATAAAACAAACTATTGCGAATTTATACCAGAAATTGCGAAATGTTGAGAAAAACAAGGAATTCGTATTGTACTTAGAAAAGACGAATCTTGATGCCAAAAATGAATCCAAACACTAAAATTTTTTGCGTTTTTGAGCGATCCAAGTAACCCAAATCACTAACATGTATATGTAGATGATATTGGTGAAGATCAAACCACAAAAAGACACCAAAAAAGATTTTGGACGTGAGATATAGGGATAAAAAACACACGAATCTCTATGAAACCAAACACATAAACAATACAATCATCCCATGGCTCTGGATACCATTTGTAAGATATGTAAATCTTGCTTATGTTATAGAGAGAGAAATAGATAGAGAGTTGGTAGAATCACACACACACTTGAGAGAGAATAGTAATAAAACACCTTGATTACTATGTGTAAAATGAGGTGAACCACACCCTCTCCATCTAAGGAGAGGGTTTATATACCAAGCCCATAATGATGGGCTTGGGCTTACATATTGGGCCATCCATACAACTCATGGACTAGGTGATATGAGCTTAAACTCATATCCTTTTATCAACAAATTACCCTAAAACATGAAGCAAAATACCCTTTTTATATTGTAAAAAGCAGTGTTATGTGGTATGTTTGTGTTTGTGTGATCTTGTGTAGGTAAAAGGATACAATTTCAAGCAAACAAGGAAAAACCAAGCTCAAAAGGATGAAAAAGACAAGGAAGGATCACAAGTGACAAGTTTTCAAAGCTCAAGGACCTATCTTGACAAGTCTTGAAAGTTGAAGGACTTAAAGTGCAAATACTGCAAAGTCAAGATCCAAGTCAAACCTGGTCAAACTACAAAGTCAATCAAGTCAAAGGGTCATTTTGTTGAAGAATCAAAGTTGAAGGGCCAAAATTGTCAAAGGAATGAAGTTTTTAGCCTTAACTAGCAATCTGCCAAGTACAAGGACTTAATTTGACAAGTTGGGAAAGTTTTGTAATGTTTAATCCAAGTGAAAGGCCATGGACCAATCAGAAACAAGGAATCAAGTCACACGGATCAAATAATTAAAACCCACTTGCAGCCACCACATTTATTGCCAAATCTCAACAGTGTGATCCGCAACTCACTTTTTCTACCAATCAGAAGCTGCCACGTGTTTCTCTCTTTCACCAAAATATTTTCCAGGAACGCGTTTTTGATAGAGAGCATTTCAGAAGAAGATCAAAACATCAAAGTTGCTCGTCTTGATGAGACGAATCCAATGGTGTTAACCAATTAACATATAATTCATTGGATCAAAAATCCCCAATTCATGTTCATCACCTTCAAAATGGATATGCAGAATTCCTCCACGTGTCAAGCAATGATTGGCCTGAACACGTCACATCTCCAACAAACTCTCAATTCTAGCCTATAAATACACAACTTGTTCTTCATTTTCACTAGTAGCTTAAATTTGTAAACACCTAGTTCTCTCAAATTTCCTTTTCTTCTTTTCCTTCCTTTTCATCTAACAACTCAAGAGACTGACAACCTCTTGAGTTTGTTAGTTAGTTAGAACCTTGTAACAACCAATTGTAACTGTTTTCATCAATAAAAATTCAAATCCAAGTTTTCCCGCCAATTCTTGTTCTTCAATTCCTGCTACCTTACTGCTATTGTGTGATTAATTTGTTGCTGATAGAAGTTTGTTATGATCATACATTGATCATAACTGGCTTAGTTGAAGATTGGTTGCTGTTTGATCAAAAATTCAGTTCATTCCTAGTTCTTGAAGTTTTCCATGGCAGAATGAAGTATTGTAGCTGTTTTGGTGATTGAATTGAGTTTATTGCTAGTGATAGGTGGTGGTATCACTAGGGCAAGAGAGCTCAGCGCTCCTCTTCTACCCAAAGGATTACTACAATAGGTTCCAAAGTTTCTGATTTTTGTTCCTCTAAACAGTTCTTGCCTGCTCATTTCTTAATGTAAACCTTGATGGCTGCTTGATTAAACTTGTTTAGCTGATGTTTGATTGTCTTTGAGTGTTGTAGTTAGTTGTTTGATACTTGATTAATTGTGATCAGTCTTGTAGTTTTAACTGAATTTCAGTTCTTTTTAGTGCATTAGCTACTTGCAGTTTTAGTGTTGGTTATTACTGGTTTTTGGCTTGTATGCATCTCATTTTGATCACTTGAATAAGTCTGCTATAGCTCTTAATTCAGTTTTAATCATTACTCAAAATTCCTTTGAAAAAGTTTGATCATAAACAGATAAAGAGTGTTTGGGACTAGTTGTAATTCAGTAGTCAAGTGTTGTTAATTGGATTTAAAGTGATCATTTGTAGTCCTTAGAAGTTAACAAGTAGATTTGAGCCTTTTGTAAGTCAGAATAAAAGTCAAAAAGGCAATTGGTTGATAAAAACTTTGGGTCATACTTGTTTTCAGTTTTAGTTCATAAACTTGTCAAATTCAATTGATCATTTCTCCTTCATTACTTGTTCAAAATTGCTCAAACCAGTTTCTAGTTAAAGCTTACATCATAATCTTTTAGTATCTAGGAGGAAATTCTACAGTTTCAAGGAATAAGCAAGAAAACAGCTTATTTGTTCAGACCTGAGCAATGTTCATTCTCTGATGTGATTTGCATTCTGATTTCCTAGTTCTAATAATCCACTTCATAAAAGTCCTTATTTTCTTTCACAAATCAGTTTAGAAAGGGTTGAATATCAAGTTTTGAGAATTTGAGTTTTTTCAAAAATCTGGTCAACGTTTTGGTCAACATAAGCTCATTTGAGCTTATTTTCAGATATCTTGCTTATTAGTGGATGAAATTTGTTCTAGTTTGATTTCCCCTGCTTTAAATCAAGTTCTTAATCATTTTCTTTACAAAAATTAAGTTGTGGATGTTTGGATTTTTCTGTAGCTTATTTTGAGCTTATTAATAAGCACTCTTTTGCTTATCTTTGACTTTTAGACAAATTCCTTGTATACACGTTTCTTAATTTGAATTAGAAGTTGTTTGCAAGTTGTCTCATTAATTTTGGTTCAGAAATAAGCCAGTTCTAGCTTATTCAAGTGATAAGCCCGTTTTTGGTTTAAACATTTTGGAAAATTGCAGTTTAGTCCCTGGATTTCAATTAGTGTTTAAACCTAGCTTAATCTTTCTAATTTTCTGGTATTTGCAATAATCAGTCCTTGCATTTGTTAGTTAGTTAAATTTCAGTTTAAGAGTTAGTTAGTTTGTTAATTTTTGGTTAGTTTGTTAAATCTTTTACAAGTTTAGTCCTTATAGTTAATTGCTTTACATTTTTAGTCCTTATAACTTTTAGAATTTACATTTCAAGCATTTACATTTCATAGAAATTACATTTTTAGTCCTTATAGTTTTATATTTTGCATTTTAATATTTTACTTGAATAAAATTTGGAATTTGCAATTTGTTTTACGTATAAGTAGGTTTATATTTTTCATTTTTACTTAGTGTTGTTTGAATTAGCAATAGATTACCAAGCAAGCTTGAACAACCAAAAACAATTATAAATTTGATATTGATTGGACTTTCTATTAGTTAAGAACTGAGAAAACGAACTTGCATTATACCCATTTCAAATGGCGCCGCTGCCGGTTCTTTGACTACACGAGAGACTATCGATTGACGGTTTTCATTGGCTTTTGGGATCCGTTCACTTTGTGGACGTTATTTTTACGTATCATAAATCAAAAACAAATAAAAAATCAAAAATATAAAAATATATAAAAACTAAAAAAATTAACAAAACAATTCTTTTCCTAAAGAATTGACCAAAAAAAATTAAAAAATCCAAAAAGCAATCTTTTTCCTAAGAGATTGCACCCAAAAATATATATTATTGGATTCTCTCGGTTTTTATGTACATATAGTATTTTCCTTTAAAAAACTCATAAATACAAAAATATTTTCCATATATTATTATAAGTAAATAAGTATACGTATAAGAACAATCAATCTACATATCTTCCATAAGTATTGCCGAGGCAATACACCGTGTTGAGGGGCGCTCCGGTCCTTGACGCGCGTATCGATCAAACAAAATAAAGCAAGAATAGATAAATACTCTCAATAAGCAATAATTCGAAGAATACGAACATTTAAGTGAATAGAAAGGCGATGTGCTATAAAATGCCATCTAAGGGTCAATAGGTACTTAAGTGCTTCGCGCCACCTAACCCCCCGTTCACTTGGGAGTATTCTAAGAAGGAAAGCTTCATTGAGGGTCTTGCACCCAAAGTAGTATTACATATATTGTTACTTTCTTGTGGATATTTAATATCGAAACTCGAAGAGGATAATCTTATTCTTTTCAAAGTCACACGAGAGCTTCTCTCTCATTCCTCGTATTGAGTTGCATGCTCACTCGCGGGCGTGCACAAATACCGATTGGTGTACAACCTCTTCCTCCGAAAAGGAAGAAGAAAAGAAAGAGTAAGACCACCATCGTCCACCAAGCCGATCACGAGAATCGTGCTTTGTCACCACCACAAGGAGCCATGGCTGTTGATAACCGTACTTTGTTTGAACGTATGCAAACCAACATTCATGGATTTGTTAGTGCCATTAAGATTCCCGACTTTCCCGCTAACACATTTGAGCTACATACATCTATGATCAATATGGTTGCTGCATCACCTTTCTATGGAAAACAAAATGAGGATCCCCATGCTCATCTTAAGAGATTCCTTTCACTTTGCAATACCATTAAGCATAATGGGGTTCCACCGGATGTCATTAGATTGTTGTTAGTGTCATTTTCACTAGATGGGAGTGCTAAGCATTGGTTAGACACTCAACCACCCGATAGTATCACCACATGGGATGGTTTTACCACTAAGTTTTTGAACAAATTCTTTCCTCCACAAAAGACTATGGCTTTGAGAAATATGATTATGGGCTTTACACAAAAACCTAGTCAATCCTTTGGTGATGCTTGGGAAGAGTATAGTGAGTTGTTGAGGCGATGCCCTAATCATGGAATGGATGATCTAAGCAAAATCGATACTTTCTACAATGGCCTCAAACCTCACCACCAAGATTCACTAAATGCTTCCGCGGGAGGGAGTATTCATTTCAAGACATACCAAGAGGCTTTGACCATTATTGAGACTAAGGCAATGGTTCAAACAAACGATCCATTTGAAGAAAGAGTTCATGTTATCCAAAACACCTCTCAAACACCTTGTGATAACCAATTCCTTAAATACCACCAAGAGATCCTTCAACAAGTCAAACAAGGACAACGAGAAATGACTCAAGAGTTAGTTCAAGCCTTGAAGAGCTTGACATTGAACAATTCCTCAAACAATGTGAATGCCATCACCATTTCTTGTGTTACTTGTGGAGGCCCTCACTCTTATGAACAATGTGACAAGGTGCAAGGTTATCAAGGGGAATGCTATGCTTACCAAGAGGAACACCGTGAACACTTCAAGCCTAACATCAATCCAAATAACCTTTCTTACAAATCCCAAAACTACCTTACTCCACCCGGCTTTCCACCCCAACCACCCACCCAAATTCAACACAATCCTCCTCAAATTTTAGCAAGGAATCAAGGGCAAAGACAACCATACCAAGGAAATAATTACAAGGCACCCAATCAATTTCAACCTCAAGCAAATACCTTTTATCCACCACAACAAGGATTTAATCAACCACTTCCATTTATTCCCAATCAAGCATATGCTCCAATACCAAATCAAGTTTACCCTCAAAATCAAACTCAAGGATATGGGATGCAAGAGACTCAAGAGTATGTTGACAAGAAAATGCGTGACATTGAGAAGAGAATGAATGACCAAGTGAAACGTACAATAGAGGAACAAATCAATAGGGTTTTAGTGGCGGTAACTCAAAGACCACAAGGAGCTTTACCTTCCAACACACAAACAAATCCTAGGGCCAATGTCAATGCCATTACAACAAGAAGTGGTACAACAACAAAGGATCCTTCACCTCCTAAACCTACTATTGTTCAACCCACTTGTGCTCCTACGTGTGACAAGCCCTCTACTTCTACTTCATCACCTCAAAATGCTCCCATTGCTCCACTTTCAAAGCCTATTCATGAAATACCCAATAAGGAAAATCCTTCATCCACAACTCAACCACAACCAAAACCAAGTCTTCCTTATCCCTCAAGATTGAGAAAAGAAAAGCTTAAGAACAAGGATGATATCCAAGTTTCTAACTTTTTGAGGATGTTCAAGCAACTTAACATCAACATCTCCTTTGCGGAAGCTTTAGCCAATATGCCTAAGTTTGCTAAGATGATTAAGGATTTGCTTTCTAACAAGGAAAGATTGGTGGACTTGCCTAATGCTTCTTTGAATGAAAATTGTTCCGCGGTGTTGCTTAAGAAGTTGCCTACTAAGCTTGGAGATCCGGGGCGGTTTTTGATTCCTTGCAATTTCCCGGGGGTGGAAAATTGTATGGCTTTAGCGGATTTAGGGGCAAGCATAAATCTCATGCCTTTATCGGTTTGGAAAAGACTTTCACTTCCCGAGCTTACTCCTACTAAGATGACTCTTGAGTTGGCTAACCGTACTATAGCTTATCCGGTGGGAATTGCGGAGGATGTTTTTGTTGGGGTTGATAGATTTACATTTCCCGCGGATTTTGTGGTAGTTGATTATGATGTGGATCCTAGAGTGCCTTTGATTGTTGGTAGGCCATTTTTGAGAACGGGACGTACTTTAATCGATGTGGCGGAAGGAGAACTTACAATGCGGGTAGGAGATGAGAGAGTAGTGTTTAACATGGGAAAGTTGTCCAAAAAGTCTAATGAGCCCGAAGCGGTAAAACATATTGATGTTGTACATGAGGAGGAAACACAAGATGATCTTCTTGATGAAGTTTGTGATGAGTACTTTTATGAAGCTTGCTCAAGTGGAGACTTTGATTACCCTCATATTGAGACCATTGCTTCCATTACTTCCTCTTTGGATTTTCATGAACCTCAAGAGCTAAACTTTAGTGAAATTCCATATGACACCCCATTTTTCCACCATACTAATCACTTTGATGAGGACTTAAGTAATGAGGGATTTTTTCTTTGTGATTCACCAACATATGATGACTATCATGATGATGAGCTTTCTACTTGTGACTCTCCATTTATTGATGATCATACTTCCTTTGGTTTTGAGGGATCACCCATCTTTGATAGACCAATCTATGATGTTTATGGTGATGAGGAGGATTCTATCATTGATGAGAGTGATGAGTTTTTATTGGAGGATACATCTTTTGAGTATACTTTTGGTTACCTTGATGAGGAGGGGGACATACTCTATCTAGAATCTTTATTGCTTGAAGATCCTTTACCTCCTTTGTCTACCCCAACCTTTCTACAACCAATCACTCTACAACCTTTCTCTTCCCATGTGAATTACAAAGGAGCGTCTTCTAAGGCAATCATCACTTGTTGTTTTCCCATCAAGGAACGGATTTTTGATCCTGGCATAGAGCTTGCTAAACCATCTCAGTATCCACCTGATGCAATAAAAGGAAACCTTGTGAAAACTTTGAGAGCTTTACACCATCACCTTGGGAAAAACATATGGGAAACTATTTTAGAGAACTACACCTCACTCTTTTCACCATTGATTGGGAAGCTAGTTGTTGGTTTGTGTTATGAGTGGGAGGGTAATTATGTATTTGATCCTGGGGGATATTTATGGAGTTTTGATATATGAACACTTGTTTTCCCTCATCATGGAGATTTTTCTTAAAAAGGGGCAAACATTTTCTTCTCCATGATAGGTTTTAGACACTTTTAAGTGTGGGACGAGTCGAGCTAGAGACTCATTAACTCAAGCATCGTATAACCAGGTTAGAGTGTTGTAGGTTAGAAATAAAGGCATAGACTTGGAGATAAGTGTAGGGGAGACCTTCTTTTGTCTTCATGCTTGTTTGTAGGGTTGCTCACTCATTTCATGCTTTGGAGCTTATGGAGGAGGCCCTTGTATCCGGTTCACTTCGTTACTTTAGTGATTTTTCATTGACACGTTGTGCTTAAACTTGATTTCACTAATAGTAGTCCTTTCCTTAACTTGGGTTAAGCAAAGTCTATTCATTGTCATAAGTGTAGGGGAGTTCACTTCCATGCTCTTAAACATTGAGGACAATGTTTAGCTTAAGTGTAGGGGGGTCTTCTATCGAAGTGACCTTACCTAGAACTTGTCATTGTCTTGCATGATAACATGGAAAATTGGATTTTCAACATTTTTCAAATTTTTGATCTACTTTGGCCACAAAAATATGCATTCATAATTTTTGCATCAATCATTTTTCATTTGCATAACACATTTGCATTGTATATATTCTTTTATTTTTCATCAAAAATATATAAAAAGGAAAAAAAATATAATAAAACATGGTTTTAACAAATTTAGACTTCTTTGACATATTAGGCCCGCCATGGATATTTTGACTCAACCCGAGTTTGTTTATTTTAGCACTCTCTAGCTAGTATCCTTAACCATGTAGTCCTTCATTGGTCTATTAGGCTAAGCTTCCACCAATTTCATTATTTGAAATTTTAAATTTGTGGAGAATGGGAAATGATAGAGTTGAAGCAAGTATAAAAGGGCTAGATAGACTTCATGGCAATTACTTGTGGCTAAACCCTTCTCTTCTCTACCTCTATTTTCTTCGCTTGTATATAATTGTTAATAAATAATCAAGTACGGTTTTAATTGGTTCGTAATCTCTTATGCATTTTTGGCTAATCATTTATGGTTGATATGAGTACGTCTTAAGATTCTAAGTTAGCACGTTTTATGTGTACTAGACTTGTGTCATGCTCCATATTTAGCGGGTGTTTTTCCTTTTCTTCTTTTCAAAATTCTTTGTGAGGAATAAAGAAAAATAAGAGCGGCTTATGAAAAAAAATGAGTGGCTAGAAAAAAAAAGAGAAAAAGAAAAAAAAATAATGCAAGACTCCCAAGAGGGGCAGTGTGGTGTTAATTATAGTGACTATTGAGTTCCAATATTACCTTGACGGGTTGCGGGGATTCAATAGATTACTCCAATCCAATATTACCTTGACGGGTTGCGGGGTTGAAGATCCAAAATCTCAAAAAGATGCGGATGTAAATTATTGCGTGAGTTTTATTTTTCTTTCCTTAGCGAGTGTGTAGTTACTTATGAAAGCATGACATGAGGATTTTACACATAAGGCGAATGACTTATTATTCTTAATACGGACTTGTATTAATTGTGAGCGGTTTTTCAAGTAATGGATGAGAAGATTACTTAGGATTAAAACCGTCCTTCCTTATTTTTGGATTTTACACTTCTTATATTTCACACTTGAATAATGACAAATTTGCCCACAAGCAATTTGCTCAAATAATAACCGGTTCCACATTTAATTGTCATGAATAAGTTGATGCACTTTTTACTTGTGAATGCAATGATTCCATTTATTAGCTTGGTATGGGGAAAGTGAAACTTGAGGGTGATAAGTGTCCATGGTACCAAAGCCCTAATCCAAGTCATTGAATTCTTTATGAGTTATTTCCATCAAAACCATTTCAAGAAAAATAAAAAAGATATAGATAGAATTGTATTTTGATTCATTGCATTATTAATATTCAAAATCATGCATCATCTAGTTTAGAGTAGTGTAGATGCATCTCATATGGCCAAGGTGGATTAATTATGAGGGAAATGTAAATTTTTAAGCCTTGAAAGATAATATTGCATGAGGACATGGCGATGCTCAAGTGTAGGGGAATTTGATATGAGCTTAAACTCATATCCTTTTATCAACAAATTACCCTAAAACATGAAGCAAAATACCCTTTTTATATTGTAAAAAGCAGTGTTATGTGGTATGTTTGTGTTTGTGTGATCTTGTGTAGGTAAAAGGATACAATTTCAAGCAAACAAGGAAAAACCAAGCTCAAAAGGATGAAAAAGACAAGGAAGGATCACAAGTGACAAGTTTTCAAAGCTCAAGGACCTATCTTGACAAGTCTTGAAAGTTGAGGGACTTAAAGTGCAAATACTGCAAAGTCAAGATCCAAGTCAAACCTGGTCAAACTACAAAGTCAATCAAGTCAAAGGGTCATTTTGTTGAAGAATCAAAGTTGAAGGGCCAAAATTGTCAAAGGAATGAAGTTTTTAGCCTTAACTAGCAATCTGCCAAGTACAAGGACTTAATTTGACAAGTTGGGAAAGTTTTGTAATGTTTAATCCAAGTGAAAGGCCATGGACCAATCAGAAACAAGGAATCAAGTCACACGGATCAAATAATTAAAACCCACTTGCAGCCACCACATTTATTGCCAAATCTCAACAGTGTGATCCGCAACTCACTTTTTCTACCAATCAGAAGCTGCCACGTGTTTCTCTCTTTCACCAAAATATTTTCCAGGAACGCGTTTTTGATAGAGAGCATTTCAGAAGAAGATCAAAACATCAAAGTTGCTCGTCTTGATGAGACGAATCCAATGGTGTTAACCAATTAACATATAATTCATTGGATCAAAAATCCCCAATTCATGTTCATCACCTTCAAAATGGATATGCAGAATTCCTCCACGTGTCAAGCAATGATTGGCCTGAACACGTCACATCTCCAACAAACTCTCAATTCTAGCCTATAAATACACAACTTGTTCTTCATTTTCACTAGTAGCTTAAATTTGTAAACACCTAGTTCTCTCAAATTTCCTTTTCTTCTTTTCCTTCCTTTTCATCTAACAACTCAAGAGACTGACAACCTCTTGAGTTTGTTAGTTAGTTAGAACCTTGTAACAACCAATTGTAACTGTTTTCATCAATAAAAATTCAAATCCAAGTTTTCCCGCCAATTCTTGTTCTTCAATTCCTGCTACCTTACTGCTATTGTGTGATTAATTTGTTGCTGATAGAAGTTTGTTATGATCATACATTGATCATAACTGGCTTAGTTGAAGATTGGTTGCTGTTTGATCAAAAATTCAGTTCATTCCTAGTTCTTGAAGTTTTCCATGGCAGAATGAAGTATTGTAGCTGTTTTGGTGATTGAATTGAGTTTATTGCTAGTGATAGGTGGTGGTATCACTAGGGCAAGAGAGCTCAGCGCTCCTCTTCTACCCAAAGGATTACTACAATAGGTTCCAAAGTTTCTGATTTTTGTTCCTCTAAACAGTTCTTGCCTGCTCATTTCTTAATGTAAACCTTGATGGCTGCTTGATTAAACTTGTTTAGCTGATGTTTGATTGTCTTTGAGTGTTGTAGTTAGTTGTTTGATACTTGATTAATTGTGATCAGTCTTGTAGTTTTAACTGAATTTCAGTTCTTTTTAGTGCATTAGCTACTTGCAGTTTTAGTGTTGGTTATTACTGGTTTTTGGCTTGTATGCATCTCATTTTGATCACTTGAATAAGTCTGCTATAGCTCTTAATTCAGTTTTAATCATTACTCAAAATTCCTTTGAAAAAGTTTGATCATAAACAGATAAAGAGTGTTTGGGACTAGTTGTAATTCAGTAGTCAAGTGTTGTTAATTGGATTTAAAGTGATCATTTGTAGTCCTTAGAAGTTAACAAGTAGATTTGAGCCTTTTGTAAGTCAGAATAAAAGTCAAAAAGGCAATTGGTTGATAAAAACTTTGGGTCATACTTGTTTTCAGTTTTAGTTCATAAACTTGTCAAATTCAATTGATCATTTCTCCTTCATTACTTGTTCAAAATTGCTCAAACCAGTTTCTAGTTAAAGCTTACATCATAATCTTTTAGTATCTAGGAGGAAATTCTACAGTTTCAAGGAATAAGCAAGAAAACAGCTTATTTGTTCAGACCTGAGCAATGTTCATTCTCTGATGTGATTTGCATTCTGATTTCCTAGTTCTAATAATCCACTTCATAAAAGTCCTTATTTTCTTTCACAAATCAGTTTAGAAAGGGTTGAATATCAAGTTTTGAGAATTTGAGTTTTTTCAAAAATCTGGTCAACGTTTTGGTCAACATAAGCTCATTTGAGCTTATTTTCAGATATCTTGCTTATTAGTGGATGAAATTTGTTCTAGTTTGATTTCCCCTGCTTTAAATCAAGTTCTTAATCATTTTCTTTACAAAAATTAAGTTGTGGATGTTTGGATTTTTCTGTAGCTTATTTTGAGCTTATTAATAAGCACTCTTTTGCTTATCTTTGACTTTTAGACAAATTCCTTGTATACACGTTTCTTAATTTGAATTAGAAGTTGTTTGCAAGTTGTCTCATTAATTTTGGTTCAGAAATAAGCCAGTTCTAGCTTATTCAAGTGATAAGCCCGTTTTTGGTTTAAACATTTTGGAAAATTGCAGTTTAGTCCCTGGATTTCAATTAGTGTTTAAACCTAGCTTAATCTTTCTAATTTTCTGGTATTTGCAATAATCAGTCCTTGCATTTGTTAGTTAGTTAAATTTCAGTTTAAGAGTTAGTTAGTTTGTTAATTTTTGGTTAGTTTGTTAAATCTTTTACAAGTTTAGTCCTTATAGTTAATTGCTTTACATTTTTAGTCCTTATAACTTTTAGAATTTACATTTCAAGCATTTACATTTCATAGAAATTACATTTTTAGTCCTTATAGTTTTATATTTTGCATTTTAATATTTTACTTGAATAAAATTTGGAATTTGCAATTTGTTTTACGTATAAGTAGGTTTATATTTTTCATTTTTACTTAGTGTTGTTTGAATTAGCAATAGATTACCAAGCAAGCTTGAACAACCAAAAACAATTATAAATTTGATATTGATTGGACTTTCTATTAGTTAAGAACTGAGAAAACGAACTTGCATTATACCCATTTCACTAGGCCTTTTTATGTTTACATAATATAAAATAACTAAACTACGAGCTACTACTAAATATATTGTCGGAGTGACCGAATCTTCCTAAATACGTAAAACGTATTTCCAACAACCAATTATAAACAATTCATTTCCATCAGTATTATTCATTTCATATAATTCTCTGTTCAATATTATATTCTAGGCAGAAGACTGACAACCGTAAGCCTACGGCCGCTCAGCAGCAAGCATCCAAGGGAAACGGTCAGACTAACGACCGTTCTAGTTCTGAGAGGCGTGGCGGTAATGATAGTTACCGTAACAACGCTAACAACTCGAACAACAGCAGGTCCCTACATTAACCTTATTTCATGTTCAACTATTTTATGTTATGGTATTCTGACACTCCAACAATTGTTAATTCAGGAACAATGGTAATGGTAGGGATCAGGACCGTAGGGGTTCAAAGCCTAACCGTTCTACCTCATCTTGTAAATTTTACACCTTCTATGTAATCATGTTTCTATTTCATGATCATGTCTCATGCATGTAATCCTTAAACAAGCTCTCAGCTAACTAGGACGCCTGCTGGAGGATTCACGCATCCTGTTTGTCCTACTTGTTCGCGCAGACACTCTGATATTTGTCGTCGAGGTACTGGTGGTTGTTTCAAGTGTGGCCAACAAGGCCATCAGCAGAAGGACTGTCGCTAGGGTGAGATAGAAGGCACCTCTAGACACGCTGACACTAAGCCACCTCCTACTTCTGGTCGCGTGTTCACTACTACTCGAGATCAGGCGAATAAGACTTCAGGTACCATCACCGGAAATCTCTTTATGAATGGTTTGGCAGCATGTGTTCTATTTGATACTGGAGTGACGCTTTCAGTCGTGTCCACTACTTTTGATGTACGTGTTAGGATTTCCCTAATGCCATTAGATAATGTGTAACACCCCCAAATTTATACAACTCAATACAGCGGAAGACTCGTTGGTGTTACGGGATAGCACATTACTCACATCATAGACAACGCTTAAAAATCGCGTCGTTTAATATTAAAGCATTTCCATTCATAAATATCAAAGTTACATAGGTCCCAAGTCATTATATTTAATACAGGTTTTACAAAGCATTTAAATGGAAATAAGTAATTAGGTGCGGGCCATGAATTCTTGTTGTCTTCCCGAGAATTACCTTCAAGTACCTGAGATAAAACATGTTAAAAGAAAAGGTCAGCCATAACGCCGAGTGAATTCATAGAGTTTAATAAAATCCATCAATATAATATCAGTATAAAATTATTACTGAAAATCATTTTGTACAAATCTTTGTAATAGGCCATAAAATAGCCAAAGTCATTTTTATACAAATTCTTATCGAAAATCATAATATAGGCATTTGCCTTAAAAATCATTATACGAGCCAATGTCGTAAAAACATCATACAATACGTCTTATGACGTTGTATGAAAATAAAAACCGTTATATGAATATGGTTATGAAAAACCAAAACACGAACATAATATCAATAGTATGACCCCGTATTGCTAGTCAGGCAATACGTCGTAATTCGGAGTGTCTAGTAGTATTTCGTTAATTTGGATTATTATAAGCCGCATGACATTGTTACCTTACTAAACCAAACAACGGGTAGCTAACCCGATACTCAATTTGCCCATCTAAAGTAGCGTGTCGTCACAAAGGTCACGCTATGGAAATCTTCTCATACATAAATTCGCTTACCAATCAATGTGGCACGACGGGGATCAACCGTCAAGGCGCGAACTGGGGTGATCGTCCCCAAATAGTACTATTATATGCATAAGCGTCTACCAAATCCCGGTAGTTCACAATTCATGCTAATGGGACTTTTAGTGACATAACCTAACTTTAATAATCCATTTGATTTCATCTATCGGGTCCTTTAATCATTTATCGGGTCATACAATCATTCGGGTCCAAATCAATAAACAAACAATCGGGACAAATGATGTCCTATTTTATCAAAACTAACATGTTATCTCCCTCGCGGGTTTATAAAACATTTCATAAAAACATTTAAAAGAGTGCGAGGCTATGAACTCACGTTGATGTGGGAAGGCGGGTTATCGGCAATTTGGACGTACGGCACGTGCTTCAATCACGAAAACCTAGACAAATAATACTCGTCTTAGACTCATGTCCAATGACTTTATAAAAATAACAATTATGTATACATATGATGATTATATATATATGATGATCAAGTGGGTTTACATATTCTCGTTTACTCATTTTAGTGTTTACGTATTGGTAACTTCTTACTAGTTTACTAGTTTTACCTATTTACGTGTCTTAGGTCCAATAAACTTATTATAAGTTCTTTAACTTGTTTTAATCCATTTTATACTTATATTATCAGTATTTAAACTTTACAAGTTGGGCCCAAATGGGTTAATCCCAATAAGTTCTTTTTATAAGAGTTTAACTTATTTAGTCAAATTATTAGTCCAATATGTTTACTTAGCTCGTTAATGTCCGTATGTCCTATAGTTCGGGTTTTATCGGTTTTTACTTGTATTAGATACTTATATATCAGTATATGACTTTTAAAAACTTTACATTAGACGGTTTTGATCGTCTAAGTTTTAATTGGCGAAAAACGTTAATTTTACGGTAATAGCCGAAAAAGTCGTAAAAATCAAGTTTATAGTTTTTATAACTTATAAATATTATTCCACTACCATTTTTATAATTTATCCATTTATTTAACCTTTAACATATTTATATAAATAAAATTCATGAGTTAGTGGGTTTTAATTTTACATTTTATACAATATAATTTTGAGTGCTTATATAACAGTAATAAACATTAATTCTCAAAATCTGATTTTTATTTTCATGTTCACCAAAACTGCCATATCTAGAGTTCTATATGGAGATAGAAGCTCAAATGTTTGTGACATAAACTACATGATATGTGCTCCATTTAACTCTTTATAGCTAATGTTGAATCAGCCTCTAAGTATTTTCTAAAAATCGTCCAAAACAGTGAACTCAGATTTGTACTTTAAACTTGTTTTGATCATATCTCACTCATTACAATGATTCCATTGCATGGCCAACTCTCACATGTGTACAAGACCCATAGCTTACTGTATATCAATCTATTCAAGTCATTTTACCAGTTTACCATATGATTCTTTACTGTTTTATACAGCCATCTAAATTAAGCAAGATTTTAACCTTGTTTCTTATAGTTTTTCATCTTTTTAAGCATGTTTATCAACACCAAATCCCCACACAATATTTTTAATCATCATTCATCATCATATACATATACATAAGTGAAAGAAATACAAGATTACATAATCAAAAATAACAAGAGGATGAGGAGGACAATCTTTATACCACCAAGTTGATGTAGGTTATGATTTGGACATGGATTTGATGGAGAAACTTGTGGATAACCAAGACCATCTTCAAGACCACCATTCTTCATGAACACCTTGTGGAAAATCAGCCCCAAGACACCATGGAAACTCCTCCTTGGATGTTATAAGCACCACCAATCTATAGAGCTTCAAAAGGGCTTCAACTTATGTGTAAATAACATAAGATTTCATGGTAAATTTTGATCAAAAGTGGTGTTTGATGGGGGAAAGTGGACGGTAAGATGAGAGCCAAGAGAGAGAAGTGTGGGTTGATTTGCATGTTAGAAATGGGAGTAGTGGTATTTGCTAGTTGTTTTGAGGTGTGTTAGCTTAACATTGAAGCTAAACTAGACAAGTGTTGTTAGTTTGTTAAAGTTTTGACACATCATAAGATGTGTTGGTGAGTTTTGGCCGCCCTTTTATGTATAGTGGGGTGGGATAATTTATTTTGTCCCATCCCGCTAATTTACGGGTATTCCTCGATTCTAGTTTCCTCGATTTGCGTGCCCTCGGGTCGTTTTACGAAAAACGTTTTTATAAATTATGAATCAACGGCACAAAATGAATTTAATGAAAATTGTCTCATCAAAAAACGGAGTTCGAAAACGTAAATACGTAATCCTAGGGTTTCCGGTTTAGTCGTAAAGGACGTTAAAATAAAATCGTAAGTCCTAATCTCTTCTCGTAAATTTGTGAGTTTATGAACTAACACAAGTCTAAAACTCCAAAATAATATTCACGGATAAATTTATTTTCCGAAGTGTCGGACTGTCACCAAAAACGGTGTATGTAAACGTAAGCACGTAACGTAGAATCCTCGGGTTTAAACGTAGTCGATGCTACTTCGAGACGTAAATCCAAATTACTTCCCAAAAATAAGTGAGTTCATAATATAACATTAAAATAATATTTTTAAATAACACTTGAGTATAAAATATCAACCATAAATTGACGGATTGTCACATAATGTCTTATGCATTTCCACGCCACTTAGGAACTCTGTACGAATCACTCAGGTGTACAAAGATCTTCCCCAAGAATTTGATGACAAGATCCGCAGAGTTGACGCACTTCCTTTGGACATGTGCGACTTTGACTTAGTTTTGGGCATGGACTGGTTATCCAAACACCAGGCCACGATTGACTGCCACATTTACCGAGTTATCTTCGGTGATGTTAAATCTCCAGAGTACATACACCATGGTTTCCTGCCAGGGAGGTCAGTACAGATTATTTCATCCATGGAGGCGCGTGCATTGCTATCACACGGTTGTCAGGGCTTCCTAGCCAATATTCATGACATTACTGCCGAGTCTCCATCAATCCAAGATCAGCCTATTGTGTCAGAGTTTCCTGACGTATTTCCAGATGAACTTCCGGGCATACCACCTGTTCGTGAAGTCGAGTTTGGAATCGAGCTCATTCCACGTGCAAAGCCAATTTCCAAAGCTCCTTACCGTATGGCTCCTTTAGAGCTTAAAGGACTAAAAGATCAGATGTAGGAACTTCTAGAACGAGGTTTTATCCGTCCCAGTGCATCGCCATGGGGTGCACCGGTACTGTTCGCGAATAAGAAAGAAGACAACATGCGTTTATGTATAGATTATCGTGAGCTGAACAAGATCACGATTAGGAATCGTTATCCTTTGCCGCGTATTGATGAGCTATTCGATCAACTGCAGGGCGCCAAGCATTTCTCGAAGATCGATATGAGGTTCGGCTACCATCAGTTACGGGTCAAAGAGCAAGATATTTCTAAGACTGCTTTCCGTACAAGTTATGGGCACTACAAGTTCGTAGTCATGCCATTTGGACTCACTAATGCTCCAGTTGTCTTTATGGATTTGATGAACCGTGTCTTCAATGAGTTTCTGGACAAGTTCGTTATTGTGTTCATTGATGACATCCTGATATTATCCAAATCCAATGAGGAACATAAGGAACACCTTCATACAGTCTTACAGATTCTTCGTCAGAAGCAGCTGTACGCCAAGTTCTCTAAGTGTGAGTTTTGGTTAACCAAGGTGGCATTTCTGGGCCATATTGTATCTGTAGAGGGGATCACCATGGATCCTACCAAGGTTGAAGCTATCACTAAATGGCCGAGACCTACATCTGCAACATAAGTTAGAAGTTTTCTAGGTTTAGCTGGCTACTACCGCAGGTTTGTAGAGAACTTTTCACGGTTAGCCTTACCTTTGACTAAGCTAATGAGAAAAAGAGAGAAATTCGTCTGGACGGAAGAGCGAGAAAAGAGTTTTGAAGATCTGAAGCAGAAGTTAGTGACTGCACCTATTCTTACTCTCCCATCTGGATTTCATATATATATATATATATATATATATATATATAGTGACGCTTCAAGAAAGGGTTTAGGCTGCGTCTCATGCAACATGAGAAGGTTATTGCATACGCATCACGACAGCTGAAACCTTATGAAGAAAACTATACTACTCACGATTTAGAGCTGGCAGCAATCGTTTTCGCGTTGAAGATCTGGAGACATTATTTGTATGGTGAATCATGTGACATATTCACTGACCACAAGAGTCTCAAGTATATCTTCACCCAGAAGGAACTGAACATAAGACAGAAGAGATGGTTAGAGCTATTGAAGGACTACGACACCAACATTCAGTACCATCCTGGTAAGGCGAATGTGGTGGCAGATGCTCTAAGCAGAAGGTCGGGTATGATTGCTGGCATTTGGATTGCAAAGGAGACCATTCGTGACCTAGAGATGACTGATATTGAGTTTTGTGTACGAGGACAACACGGTTACTGGGCTAATCTTAGAGTGGAACCAGACTTACATTCTAGGATCAAGGAAGCTCAGAAGGACGATGGTGAGATTTGGGATATCATTCAGAACCTTGATCAGCAGACGGAGTTTCGTGTTGACGATGACGGTATCTTATGGCAGGGCACTAGACTAGTAGTTCCTGATGACTCTACTCTCAGGGAAGCTGTGTTGACCGAGGATCACAGTTCTCCATTTACCATACATCTTGGTTCTACCAAGATGTACCACGACATCAAGAAACACTTTTGGTGGAGTGGTATGAAGCAGGATGTTGCCACCTTCGTTTCTAAGTGTATGATCTGCCAACAGGTGAAGATCGAACACCAGCGGGCTAGTGGTTTACTACAGCCATTAGACATTCTAGCATGGAAGTGGGACAAAATCTCCATGGATTTTGTTACTGGTCTTCTAGTTACTCAAAAGAAGAACGACGCTATCTGGGTCATTGTGGATAGGTTGACTAAATCTGCTCATTTTCTGCCGATTCGCAAGGAGTATCCGGTCATCAAATTAGCAGACACATTCCAGAGGGAGGTCATGAGGCTACATGGTACTCCATCAGAAATCATCTATGACAGAGATCCCCGTTTCACATCACGTTTTTGGCAGAGTCTGTAGAAAGCTTGGGGTACCGGACTTAAGCTCAGCACTGCCTTTCATCCTCAGACCGATGGACAGCCGGAACATACCATTCAGACACTTGAGGACATGCTGCGATCGTGTGCTCTAGAGTGGTCAGGGAGCTGGGATGACTATATATTCCTAGTAGAATTTGCATAAAACAACAGCTGGCAGGCTAGCATCAAGTGTGCTCCCTTCAAGATGTTGTATGGTAAAAAGTTTCGCGCCCCAATCTGCTGGGATCAGGTGGGCGAACGACTGCTTGAGGCTCCAGATATGATTGAAGTGACCAATAAGAAGGTCGATGTCGCCAAGGTAAAGCTTCAGGAAGCTCGTGCTCGTCAGAAGAGCTATGCTGATAAACGTCATAGAGATGTATCTTTCAACGTAGGTGATCAAATTTTCCTCAAGGTATCGGCTGCACGAGGAGTTAGACGTTTTGGAATCAGAGGGAAGCTCAGTCCTCGCTTCATCGGGCCGTTCGACATCATAGAATGCGTTGGTGAAGTGTCATACCGTTTAGCGTTACCGCCTCAGCTATCACACGTTCACAACGTGTTTCATGTGTCCTTACTCAGAGGATACAACTATCATCCAGTTCATGTTGTCCAGTATCCACTTGATCAGATTCGAGAGGATCTTTCATACGTCGAAGAACCTGAGAGAGTTATTGAGCGACAAGATCATGTCATACGGAGGAATACGATCCCTTTCGTCAAAATCCACTGGGGGGATCATCCTGAGCGGGAAGCCACTTGGGAGACGGAGGAGTCTATACGGACTTCTTACTCTCATTCCCAGTTCTAATTCGGGTAGGTTTTCTTTCATTTTACGTTTCTCCAATTCGAGGACGAATTGTTCTTTTAGAGGGGAAGAGTTGTAAAACTCGCATTAAAAACCTATGAACAGTACATGTGAACAGTAACTTACGAAAACACGATAAAATTTAAACTTTCCATTTATAATATTAGTACACATGTCACGACAATAAGTAACGAACAATCATGAATATTATAAATGTGACACGATCACGGATACCAAAATCACGAATACTAAATCACGAACATATACGCTAATTGTTTTAACACGGACAAGTTACGGGTTACCCTTGGTGGGCCCCACATGCCACGGCCAAGAGACAAGAGGAAGGACAAATAGACCTTTTGGCCCATATCACACTTTTAACAAAACATCAGAAGAATCCCGTTTCATTATTTTAGGTTTTCAGAAAAGTTTTGTCTCCTCCTTATCTTCTCTTGGTACCGCCAGCCTACATCAAACAGAAGGGAAAAACCGGACGATTTTTGGTTACTTGTTTTATTGTTTGTGATCATCTTTGCATTCTATACACGTTGGTATAATCAAAACCCTCTTCATTATATTTAATTTCTTATGATTTTCATGTTTTAGTTAATTATTCAAGAACTAGTAATAAAAACCATGTGAGAATAATTATTTAATTGTTTAAGGGTTGGTTTGGTGTTGGTTTTGTTCGGCCGAGACAACCGAGACCCCAAAGGGGTGCTCGGCTTGTTTTCTACACCACCACCGAGAGTCACAAGACTCTCGGCTTGTCTTGGTTGAGGCTCGGACGTAGCAAGGTAACCCCGACCAAGGGTCAGGGTGTGTTTGTTGTTCGGTTTGTATGCACCGAGGCACCACCGAGACCCCCTAAGGGGCTCGGTTGGGATTTGTTGTTCGGACCCGAGCCAAAGGGACCCCGACATTAGGTCAGGTATGGATACATGTTTGGTTGATTTATTTAGTGTCAACCGAGACCCCTCCAAGGTCTCGGCGGGACTTGTTTATAGCGTATTTGGTTCAACTTATACTAAACACGGGCTCGGAATTCGGGATTTCATGAAAACTATTTTTATAAGTCAAGTCATATTAAACTTTAGGCTAATTAATTTATTAAATTAATTCATGTATAACCTAAGGTATTTATACTTAGTCATTTTAATTAAAACATGTATTTTAATTAAAATCATATAACGTATAGTTTAATTAAATTAACCAGTTATTTAATTAACCAGCTATAACCATGACTTGTATTATACTAATTAAACTTTAATTATCATTATAATCCAGCTTATTTCTAATTATGGAAACTTATTATTTTTGGAAACTTTCTATTTTAGAAACTTACTATTTATGGAAACCTGCTATTTTTAGAAAGTTACTTAGTATTACAATACAAGTATTATAATACACTAATACATGAAAAATAATCAACAACAGAACATCATAATAACTACAGTTAACACAGTAAACAGTAAGACATGACAGAATACGTATAACAAGCTAATAATACATGGAACCAGTAAAACACACGTAATTCATACAAATCATACACGTCCATATTTCTTATGTAGTGTTATCCGTCGAGGCGGATTAGTCTTCATCGTTTTCGTTAGCTTCTACTGGACATAAGGTACGGATTTCCCGTCCTTCAGTAAGGACAATCTCTTCCTTCATTAGGATTTCCCGTATGCAGCCAACTGTTTTCCCCAGTAGTTATATATTAAATGCTTATGTTTTATTAGTTACCTTAGCCATATACATGTATGACCAGTTTCACCTAGTTATGGAGGTACCATAACCATAACACTAGAGGCACTAGTGTTATGACTTCACCACGACGGAGTGATAGCTCGTGGCGTCCATTTTCAGTTATTTGGCCATTTTATTATTATATTATCATGTGGGACGTATGGGTGCATCCTAGTTACATGTTTCAGTCAAGATTTCATGGTGAATGTGGTGTGTGCCTTGCATCCTTCACAAGGATCTGATCCCTCCTACCCACTCCAAGTATTCATGCACGTTGTTGACCTCATGACCTATATTGGCTATTTTGGTACATTAACTAATACAAATTTTCATAAGTAACATAAGCTATGTTTTTAGAACTAAAACCAGTTAACATGACAAACAACTAGGTTTTCTAGGACTTATTTATTTCCGCTGCCATTCATGCTTGTTACTCTTTATATGCTTTCATATTCTATGTTTTCCATGCTTTATTGTATATCCGTGCACTGAGCGTTATGCTCAGCCGTCTACTTTTCCATGTTCCCAAACGGCAGGTACCCAAGGACGCAAGTAGGAACTCCAGAGTATGTGCATTCAGAGGAAGCTATCAGGCCTCTTTAACCTTATGCATTTATTCTTACTTTATCATGCTTTCCTTCTTTTGGACATTGTTTAGTCCTTTCCATTTACAGTACTTATATTGCTTGTGTGTGAGTTACTAGACTACCGATGTTTGATTCCGTTATTTCTATTTATGGTCATGAATGTTTAGACATTTACCTTGCATGCTTTGATGATACGCAATAATTTACTGAAGCATCCTATCCTATTAAATGGGGTGTTACAGTTAATATGGGACGGAGGGTGTGACAACCGGGAATTTTCCAGACTTTAAATAATAATAAATTATATTATTTAATTAATCGAAATTCGTTTTCGAGAGATATCAAAGTTATTTGATTTAAAAACGCGAGTTTACTTTTACATATTGTAAAGGACTGCGAAAAATCTAAGAACTGACGCGATATAAATTTATATTTAATTTCTCAGAAATATTTGATAAAAATGTTTATGAAATTATCTGACACTTTTATTTTGGTTTTAATAACGTACGTTGGAAACGAGAACATTCAAGTTGAATTTTATTTTTCCATGAACACAACTATTCGACTTAAACGATAAATAATAACTATTTTAAATAAAGATGTAAACGATTACGAGAAATTGGACGAGTAAATACTCCACTTTATTGGAAAAATCATTTTAAAATCAATGATGCGATTTTCGGAGAACGAATCAAGTTTTATCGAACCAAAACGAGTCCCGAACCATTAATTTACGAAAGTTATAACAAAGTTTTCGCATTTAGTCCATGTAATAATATTTACATCCCTAGACCCTTAACTATATAAAACTTTACACTTTGTATTAAATGTATTTTGTGGTGTATATATATATTAAAATTAGGGTTTCATGGCATAAAAACCCTAGCCACCAAATGTGATAAACACACACACTCTCTCTAAACATTTTCCGGCGCCTCTTCATTTTCCGGCCAAGATTCCGGCCGTCGGAAAATACTGCCGCCACCATCTTGATCTTTATAGTCCGAGTAAATCTACGTTATACAACCTTCAATCCTTCATCAATCATCACCAAAACCGACCACCGATCTATGAACCACTACCTTGAGCGGCGGTTAACCACACTCCAACCACCATCGAATGCAACACTACCACCATGAACAGCCGTCGCTGTAGATTCATCACCAGGCCCGTTCGTTATCCATCACCCCACCACGTGCTACCACCAAATCCACATTTAGATCAGCCGCCGGATCTGTATACAAATCACCACCACCACGTGACGATTAAACCGTCGTCGTGGTCCACTGATGCCTTAGCTGCCGTCCGTCACAACCACCAGGCCGACACCATCATAACCTTGCTGCAGCTCCATCTTACGACATAACCACCACCACCAGCAGGTCGAGCCACCAGACCCGTTGAACTACCACGAACGTTATCACAAGAACCGATGGCTGTTGCCGTCGGTTAGTCACCACAGTCGCCACTGTTGGGTAAGTTTGATTCGGATCTATACGCAGATATCGGGGTGTTTTAGTGGCGGTTTTGGGTTACAGCAGCACCAGCGGGGGTGTTTGTTTTATTGTTATATAGACCGGTAAAGGAGTAGTCGTTTCGGCAAAAAGATCAGCCAATAACGACTAGTGGTTGCAAGTTTATGACAGCGAAAGGGTGTGTCGGGCTCGGGCAGAAAACGACGAGTAAGGGCGTTTGGTTTTGGCAGAATACGAGTAAAGGGGTGTTTGGATCTGCTGTAAAAACCCACAGAAGGGCGTTTGGAATTGCCAGCAGAGGTACGGGTGCGTTTGGTTTGCTGCGTACGAGCAGCAGGAATCGTTTGGGATTGCAGCAGGGGTTACGAGAATCTTTGGGGTTGTTGCTAAGTAGTAAGGGTGCGTTTGGGCTTGCAGAACGTTTAAAGGGCGTTTGGGTTGCTATTTATTAGTTCGGGTGTGTTTGGACGAGGGTCGTCAAGAGTTTAAAGCGTCGGGCGCGAATCGGGCTCATGGTTCGTTGTGGTTTAGTTCGGCTATTAACTTATCTAATTTCTTAATTACTATGACGGATTAAACGGGGGTATACATATATAAGTATATAATTATGGTTAAGTAAATATGTCAAATACTATTATTATCACGAGAACTATATAAATGATCATACATTTAATTAATGTGTTTAAATAACCCACATCGGGCGTTTGGCTTTGCGATTTACAACACATAGGTTGTGTTAGGTCGAAACTTAATTTTGGTACTTAATCGGCCTAAGTTGGATATATATATACATTAAAACGCGATCGGTGTAACGTAGGTTTATTTGAAGATAGAAAATATTGAGAATTGATATATATGGAAAACGTTGTATAAACGAATAGGTCATGTCGAAATTGCTATAAAACTTTATACTTTATATTTTGTTCGCTAAAAACTACTATTATATTTGTAACCGATAAAACAAATAAATACTACTATAATTGTAGAGCAATAAAATAAATAAATACTTTTATATGCGTAAGCGATAAAAATAAATGGATTCTATTATATTGATAAACCGATGAAAGTTATATTTTTACTTAAAACTGGCAATTGTTACTTAAGTGGTGATTTCCTTAAAATGTGTCGAACTATGTTGTCTAATTATTTTTATCACGATCGTTATACTGTAAATACAAAATAAATATATACTTTGATTTATTTTGTAAGATGGTTGTCTCTATTATATAATTCAACGTAAGAATTATATAATCGTCTGGTTATACGTAATGTGTACGAAATACATTACACACCTGGTGTGTGTTTATTTAATTTATTTAACCAACTACAAAACTATTATAATTTGTAACTTAAATATTTTATCAACGGGTAACGTTGATGTACATATTTATCGAGAACTCAAAGACACATTTTTAAGTTATTGGATTTAGCCGATTAGTAAACCACAACACCATGACCGAGCCGTATCGATTTCCGTTTCTACTGAGCGTATTGTTAGCATCACTATTATTCGCGCTACTTCGTCGAGGTGAGTTCATACCCCACCTTTTCTTGCTTTGAATTGAGTTATAAATGTTTTATAATTGCTCTTTGGGGGAGGTACATGCTTGGTCATAAACTACTTATAAACTTGCTTGGTTGTCAGAAACTGATATTAAACTTGTTTGGTTGTCTATAACTGTTTATAAATTACTTGATTGTCATAAGCTAATGTTAAGCTTACTTGGTTGGTCGTAAACTATCTTTAAACTGGCTTAATTGTTACGTGCTGAGTGGTCAACTCCTCTAATTGTTATACATATGAATGCTAATACTAAAATTTCTATTGTGATTATCATAGCCAAAAACTTTAACTGCTTTTTATTGGTTCTCGGGTAGAGACAATGGTTGCAAGAATGAACACAAGTGCATATCTCTTTTATGTATTGGTCTAAGTCCCACTTTAACCCAATTACTTTGGCCCATTATCATGAACCGTTAATTTAGACCGGATGACCAGTCGAAAGCGCGAATGTTATGGATAGATCTATCGGGGTTGACGCCCCTGTCCGGCTTGGTCCAACAGAGGACAAGCGGGCACAGTTTCATTTGAGTCTGTGGACGGATGTCGTGGGTTAGGCATCCGTAGGGGCTGCATTATATGATTATACTACCGGTGTTGTTAACGCTTCGGTGTCATGAGCTTAGACAATAATAAATGCCTTATTTTATTTAGTGACTTTGTATTTGTTATATTGTCACCAAGTGGTTGGAAAATCTTGTGGTTCATTAAACAATTTTATTCTATTGGAAAACTTTATTATTTATCAGTGAGCTTTGCTTTTATCAGAGTACGCTAACTATTATCTGTGGATTCTGTTTTATCTATAAACTCTATTTATTTCATGTGAATACTGTTTTATTAGAAAACACAATTTATTTTCCGCGAACTTTGTCTTATCAGAAACTCTACTTATTTTAGTGAACTTTGTTATATCAGTAAACTCTCGGCTTTTATAAATAAACTCTGTCTTTATCAATACACTTTGAAATTGTCAAAGAAAGTTTATTTAACAGAAACTGTGATTTTTAAACTCTTATATTTTACTGCAAGGCGCAGTGGTCGGTAAAACTCTAATTTTTCATAAACGTTTTAAAACAAACTTATGAACTCACCAACTTTATGTTGACATTTTTAAGCATGTATTTCAGGTACTTGACTATGTGGATTATTTGGAGTCCTCTTTGTGGTATTTGGCATGTAGAGGTCGTTCTCGGATCAAGCTCTCGATTACTCATGAAGTCACAAATCCCCAAAGCAAGTCTTCCGCTGCAGTGAATTTGGGGGTGTGACAGATTGGTATCAGAGCCTTGGTTATAGAGAACTAGGTTGCATTAGTAACTCTAGACTATAACCGGCTCTCATTTTTATTTAGTAGTAACACTCATCACATCATACTTATTCCGCTGCTATATGAATATTTGCAATGCATGGTTGTTATTGCTCGTTGCCTGTGATGTTATTACTTGTTTACATGAGTTCACTTGCTTGATTAGTGTACTTAGACATATAATATACTTTTATATATGTACGGTAGAACATTTATTGGGCATTGTGAGTTACACAATGGTCCACAGACCTTTTTAAAATCAAACGTATGGGTATTATGTGATTTTGGTTCACGATTGGTCACGGGTAATCCCTAGGTTCGAGCTAATTCATTCAAAAATGTTGAGAGGTGTAACAATACTTAAAGATGCCTCAGTGGGCCTCATGTTTGATTGAGTGCGAGATGGAATTAAGTATGAGACGTTACAGAACCTATGATTTTTGATGAATTACCTCGGGGGTAGGTAAGACTTGTAGTATTACGTGTTAATGTGGAATGTACTGTATTTTCAGAGTCGAGCTGAGTCATCAAAAGGTTGAGATGTGTAATAATTCATAACAAAACCTGGGCCATTCTTTGTGAGTGAGTTTCGAGGTTGGGTTATGATAAGTTATTACTCAGCTTGGTGTTTGATGAGTCTTCCTCGAGGATGGGAAGGTTTTGTGTGATTGGATAATTGCTTATTTAGAACCGACTACTATATACTTATCCTACTTATAACCGTGAGTTTCTTTACTCAATATACGTCTACGACTGCTTTATCGCCTATCGACACTTATGTTCTTCGATCTGGTACGTTCGAAACGTCTACTTATGGAAGACGACTTATTGTCAACTCATGCTCTTTGCTTTTGGTAATTTTGGATAATATCCTTTTATAGATTTTAACGATTTTGAATTGGGTATTTTGCCGGTGACACTTAGGTAGGATGATTTATGAAGTCTTTATTGAAATGGATTGGGACGCCTTTGCATTTGAATAAAGAAATCATAAATCGCCGAACCATGAGTTTATAATAACATATTTGCATAGATTAGGACGCTTTTGTATGCAAATATGAGATTATAAATGAGTGGGCTTAAGGATATCCGACGTGACCCTGTATATTTATGGTATTGATTTAGTACTCCAGTTTCGGGAGTGTATTTCTTTTGACTCGAGATTCGTCATACGAATTTATCGTATTTCGTCTTGTTATCGTATCATGACGACGTTTTGAAGAGTAATTATTTAGGCTTCGTTTGATTCACGAATTGTTAAGTGAATCTTTAGAGACTTTATACCGATCGAGTGAACCTAACGGGCTGGTGGTGGTGAACCCTTAGAGACGTTTAAGAACTAACGAGTTTTCTCAACTCTTCGTTTCAAATTTTATCGTTCTAGGAACGACGACCGATTTGTCAGATTGACATTTAGAACCGCTAAGATATATTCCTCTTCTACCTATTACTTACCTAATTAACTATTGGTGGGTAACACAATTTTAAGAGTTCGGACAAAATTATCTGTGAGCAGATGATATAACACTTGGGTAGAACCTCAAAATCATTTTCTCTACACTTTTATTAGGGTAACGACGATTGAGTTCGAGGACGAACTCCAAATAACACGGATGTACTGTGACAACCGGGAATTTTCCAGACTTTAAATAATAATAAATTATATTATTTAATTAATCGAAATTCGTTTTCGAGAGATATCAAAGTTATTTGATTTAAAAACGCGAGTTTACTTTTACATATTGTAAAGGACTGCGAAAAATCTAAGAACTGACGCGATATAAATTTATATTTAATTTCTCAGAAATATTTTGATAAAAATGTTTATGAAATTATCTGACACTTTTATTTTGGTTTTAATAACGTACGTTGGAAACGAGAACATTCAAGTTGAAATTTATTTTTCCATGAACACAACTATTCGACTTAAACGATAAATAATAACTATTTTAAATAAAGATGTAAACGATTACGAGAAATTGGACGATTAAATACTCCACTTTATTAGAAAAATCATTTTAAAATCAATGATGCGATTTTCGGAGAACGAATCAAATTTTATCGAACCAAAACGAGTCCCGAACCATTAATTTACGAAAGTTATAACAAAGTTTTCGCATTTAGTCCATGTAATAATATTTACATCCCTAGACCCTTAACTATATAAAACTTTACACTTTGTATTAAATGTATTTTGTGGTGTATATATATATATTAAAATTAGGGTTTCATGGCATAAAAACCCTAGCCACCAAATGTGATAAACACACACACTCTCTCTAAACATTTTCCGGCGCCTCTTCATTTTCCGGCCAAGATTCCGGCCGTCGGAAAATACTGCCGCCACCATCTTGATCTTTATAGTCCGAGTAAATCTACGTTATACAACCTTCAATCCTTCATCAATCATCACCAAAACCGACCACCGATCTATGAACCACTACCTTGAGCGGCGGTTAACCACACTCCAACCACCATCGAATGCAACACTACCACCATGAACAGCCGTCGCTGTAGATTCATCACCAGGCCCGTTCGTTATCCATCACCCCACCACGTGCTACCACCAAATCCACATTTAGATCAGCCGCCGGATCTGTATACAAATCACCACCACCACGTGACGATTAAACCGTCGTCGTGGTCAACTGATGCCTTAGCTGCCGTCCGTCACAACCACCAGGCCGACACCATCATAACCTTGCTGCAGCTCCATCTTACGACATAACCACCACCACCAGCATGTCGAGCCACCAGACCCGTTGAACTACCACGAACGTTATCACAAGAACCGATGGCTGTTGCCGTCGGTTAGTCACCACAGTCGCCACCAAAGGTCGCCACTGTTGGGTAAGTTTGATTCGGATCTATACGCAGATATCGGGGTGTTTTAGTGGCGGTTTTGGGTTACAGCAGCACCAGCGGGGGTGTTTGTTTTATTGTTATATAGACCGGTAAAGGAGTAGTCGTTTCGGCAAAAAGATCAGCCAATAACGACTAGTGGTTGCAAGTTTATGACAGCGAAAGGGTGTGTCGGGCTCGGGCAGAAAACGACGAGTAAGGGCGTTTGGTTTTGGCAGAATACGAGTAAAGGGGTGTTTGGATCTGCTGTAAAAACCCACAGAAGGGCGTTTGGAATTGCCAGCAGAGGTACGGGTGCGTTTGGTTTGCTGCGTACGAGCAGCAGGAATCGTTTGGGATTGCAGCAGGGGTTACGAGAATCTTTGGGGTTGTTGCTAAGTAGTAAGGGTGCGTTTGGGCTTGCAGAACGTTTAAAGGGCGTTTGGGTTGCTATTTATTAGTTCGGGTGTGTTTGGACGAGGGTCGTCAAGAGTTTAAAGCGTCGGGCGCGAATCGGGCTCATGGTTCGTTGTGGTTTAGTTCGGCTATTAACTTATCTAATTTCTTAATTACTATAACGGATTAAACGGGGGTATACATATATAAGTATATATTTATGGTTAAGTAAATATGTCAAATACTATTATTATCACGAGAACTATATAAATGATCATACATTTAATTAATGTGTTTAAATAACCCACATCGGGCGTTTGGCTTTGCGATTTACAACACATAGGTTGTGTTAGGTCGAAACTTAATTTTGGTACTTAATCGGCCTAAGTTGGATATATATATACATTAAAACGCGATCGGTGTAACGTAGGTTTATTTGAAGATAGAAAATATTGAGAATTGATATATATGGAAAACGTTGTATAAACGAATAGGTCATGTCGAAATTGCTATAAAACTTTATACTTTATATTTTGTTCGCTAAAAACTACTATTATATTTGTAACCGATAAAACAAATAAATACTACTATAATTGTAGAGCAATAAAATAAATAAATACTTTTATATGCGTAAGCGATAAAAATAAATGGATTCTATTATATTGATAAACCGATGAAAGTTATATTTTTACTTAAAACTGGCAATTGTTACTTAAGTGGTGATTTCCTTAAAATGTGTCGAACTATGTTGTCTAATTATTTTTATCACGATCGTTATACTGTAAATACAAAATAAATATATACTTTGATTTATTTTGTAAGATGGTTGTCTCTATTATATAATTCAACGTAAGAATTATATAATCGTCTGGTTATACGTAATGTGTACGAAATACATTACACACCTGGTGTGTGTTTATTTAATTTATTTAACCAACTACAAAACTATTATAATTTGTAACTTAAATATTTTATCAACGGGTAACGTTGATGTACATATTTATCGAGAACTCAAAGACACATTTTTAAGTTATTGGATTTAGCCGATTAGTAAACCACAACACCATGACCGAGCCGTATCGATTTCCGTTTCTACTGAGCGTATTGTTAGCATCACTATTATTCGCGCTACTTCGTCGAGGTGAGTTCATACCCCACCTTTTCTTGCTTTGAATTGAGTTATAAATGTTTTATAATTGCTCTTTGGGGGAGGTACATGCTTAGTCATAAACTACTTATAAACTTGCTTGGTTGTCAGAAACTGATATTAAACTTGTTTGGTTGTCTATAACTGTTTATAAATTACTTGATTGTAATAAGCTAATGTTAAGCTTACTTGGTTGGTCGTAAACTATCTTTAAACTGGTTTAATTGTTACGTGCTGAGTGGTCAACTCCTCTAATTGTTATACATATGAATGCTAATACTAAAATTTCTATTGTGATTATCATAGCCCAAAACTTTAACTGCTTTTTATTGGTTCTCGGGTAGAGACAATGGTTGCAAGAATGAACACAAGTGCATATCTCTTTTATGTATTGGTCTAAGTCCCACTTTAACCCAATTACTTTGGCCCATTATCATGAACCGTTAATTTAGACCGGATGACCGGTCGAAAGCGCGAATGTTATGGATAGATCTATCGGGGTTGACGCCCCTGTCCGGCTTGGTCCAACAGAGGAAAAGCGGGCACAGTTTCATTTGAGTCTGTGGACGGATGTCGTGGGTTAGGCATCCGTAGGGGCTGCATTATATGATTATACTACCGGTGTTGTTAACGCTTCGGTGTCATGAGCTTAGACAATAATAAATGCCTTATTTTATTTAGTGACTTTGTATTTGTTATATTGTCACCAAGTGGTTGGAAAATCTTGTGGTTCATTAAACAATTTTATTCTATTGGAAAACTTTATTATTTATCAGTGAGCTTTGCTTTTATCAGAATACGCTAACTATTATCTGTGGATTCTGTTTTATCTATAAACTCTATTTATTTCATGTGAATACTGTTTTATTAGAAAACACAATTTATTTTCCGCGAACTTTGTCTTATCAGAAACTCTACTTATTTTAGTGAACTTTGTTATATCAGTAAACTCTCGGCTTTTATAAATAAACTCTGTCTTTATCAATACACTTTGAAATTGTCAAAGAAAGTTTATTTAACAGAAACTGTGATTTTTAAACTCTTATATTTTACTGCAAGGCGCGGTGGTCGGTAAAACTCTAATTTTTCATAAACGTTTTAAAACAAACTTATGAACTCACCAACTTTATGTTGACATTTTTAAGCATGTATTTCAGGTACTTGACTATGTGGATTATTTGGAGTCCTCTTTGTGGTATTTGGCATGTAGAGGTCGTTCTCGGATCAAGCTCTCGATTACTCATGAAGTCACAAATCCCCAAAGCAAGTCTTCCGCTGCAGTGAATTTGGGGGTGTGACAGAGGGAGTATAAAATTAGAGGATATTGTATCACCTGCTATAAGTCAGGAATTTATAATTCTCAAGATAGATTATCTTCATTTGCTAAAAAAAAACCAAAATCCCCACGAATCTATTTCTTTGAATCTGATCTTTTTTTTTTCACTTTTTCATCCGAATCTACCGATCTATTATTTTCTTCACTTGGATCTTCCTCCAACACTTTTACAACTATTTAATTCAAATTTCTATCTCATCTCATTTCCTCTCTGTTAGTTTTCTTAACTTTTGGTAATTTACAAATATGATTTTGTTAGTTGTTGTAAGTACAACCACAATTAGGATGATAAATTATTAAGTGTTGTATGATTTTTTTTGATAAAATGTATTTATGAGTTAGATGAATCAATTCATGATCAGCTCATTTTTTTAACTTCTTGGATGCCCTCGTCTTTGATATAGATAGAAATCTTTGATACAAACAAGTTATTTTTTAAGATTATATCATAAAAACATCAAAATTATGTTTCATCAAGTTGTTTAAAACAATTATTTTGCAAGATGATCTGTTGGCGCTGGTATCAAGATGATGATGGTGCAAGTGCAATGGGTATGGGTAATTATGTCTTTTGCTATTTTAGAAATCTAAATTCATTTGCTTTGTTTTCTGTGAACCAAACACAAAAGCAAGAAATTGAAATTTTAGCAATTATAATGTCTAGCAATTTTAATTTACCCTCATTTTAATTTTTGAACCAAACGTCGCCTTATATGAATATAAAAACCTAGATTTTATGATTATTGAATAAATCGTATGCATGTGGCTATTTGATTTATTTGTTGCACATATAAATTGTTATTATGTGTTTACGATTTTGTGTTTTTTACTTGTTTATATTAAAATTGTACGAATTGTTGTAAACAAGGTTTTTTTAAGAAAAACGTATATGGACTAAATCATGTTAAAACTAAGATTTGTTTTGAGATCTAAATAGCATAGAATTACGTTGATTGGTGAATTGCAATAATAATTTAATGACCTACTCTTTTTAACAAACTAAGTGGGTACAACGCACCGATGGTCATGTACCCGGTTAAGGAAGGAGGTGTTATGCCATTAGTCGTTGACCAAATTCCCGACTCGCCTGTACGTCAAATTAAAATTATCTACGATTATTACTTGCATTATACCTTAAGGTTGATTTACCGCAAATTCACATCCGAATCACAATGAATAAGGTTATTGCTTTGTGCTCTATCCGAGTGATAACGACCTAATTATACATTCAATCTATCATTATAATGCCACTTTGTAGTATAAATAAGAGCTTCCGATACTTAATATGTTGTGTTTTATATGCAGATATAAAGTTTGAAGAAGCAAAGTGAAGATATACAAAGAAGGGGCCTCAAGATGCAAATAAGCCAAAGTTGTTGAAAGAAGATTTTGGATCGCCCAGAAGTGCGGCGCACAAACTCAGAAGTGCGGCGCATATTCACGTCTCCAAAGTGCGGCGCACTTTCGGAGAAGTGTGACGCACATTTGACCCAGACAACACTATAAATAGAGGTCGTTTCCACTCATTTTACACACCTCTCTCTCTCAATACTCCATAGCTCGAGTATTTTATCTTTCTTAGTAAATTTTTCGTATTATCCACTTTTGGGAGATATTTGTGATACCCAGAACCCGAGGTCATTTACTTTACCCTAAATTACGAATATTTTGAAATTTTTAAGAAATTTCATTTATTTTATATTTGATTGTTTAAGTTGAAACCGATGTTTAAGGTCGTAATCTTAACGATTGACGATTTAAGAAAGACGATGACGACTACGATCCCGACGGATGCCCAATTTTTTTGTTTTATTATCGTTTTTTCAATATTAGAATTTACGAGAATTTTATTTTTGGTTCGTGTTAAGTCGAGCCGGGTGCGTTTAAATTGCTTTAAAAGTAATTTCGAGTGTTCGGGGCGACCCCCGACTCTCGCAATTTTCAAAATCAACTAGTAAGTCGTTTCCCGCTACTAAGTTGTGTCGTTTAAAAATGAGGCCAAAAGAATAACAAAACTTCAAGAAAGGTCCTTATGATTTTACAAAAAGAAAGAGAGAGAGAAAAACCTTTTCATTTTCATTTCAAAATTTTCTTTCTTCTCTCTTTTTCTCTCTTAGGCCGCCGGCCATACCAAACCACCACCACCACCACATCATTTTTTTTGTGTTTTTGAAGAAACAAATCAAAGACCAATCCTCAAAAACCTTTTGTAAGTATGTTTGAACAATAAAATCTAACATGCATTCATACATTTTTTTAAAACTAAAGATTTTTCAAAAACGTGTTTTGATTTAGTTAAACCAATTGTATGTTCAATTTATGGGTTGGTAATGTTTAATCATCCACAAAACCAACCAAAATCAATTTGGTTGGGGTGTTTTGAACACCAACACCCCATGGCCAAATGGGGGTGTTTGGTTGTTCATGGTGGTTGATGAATTATGTTGTGGGTTTATGTTTAGAATGTTGTTTTTAATGTTTTTAAATGGGTTAAACATGAGGCATGTGTGATTTAGGATTTGGGTTTTTATGAATATTTGATGTTCTTAGTGGTATAGGCTGATTAGGGTGTTTATAAATGTTTATAAGTGGTTAGAATTAGTATAGGTGATGTTAGAATGGATTGGAAACAAGTGTTGGATTGATTTTGAAGAAGGAAATTTTAGGCAGATTGTTTAGGCATGTTTTCGTGGGTTTAAGTTTGTAAGCATGTCATGACGTTAGGATATAGTTGTAGAGCATTTTCTTAGTTTCGATTTGGTATAAGAAAGAGCTTACGACTCCTAACGAGTCAAAAGTTATGCTATTTTGAAAGTTCGTGTACCGGGAGATGAGAATCAACATAATCCGAAATTATGTTTGGTTTTAGGTCAAATCCCGGGGACCATAGGTAGAGTTTTATAAATGATTGAAAGTTTTTCTTTGGTTCCAAACCTGCATTTTTGAGTCTATTTTTGAACTTAAGGGTCAAAATATCTAATGGTGTCTTTTAAACAAGTCAAACAAGTCTTACATGGTAAAAGTGCAAAATCAGTCCGAAAAGTTTACGTTTAGTAATGTAGCGTGTAATGGGTCATAAAAGTAAAAACTTTTTATGGGATTTAAAATGGGTTTTCTACAGATTATAAGGGATTTTTAAAAATTTTCTTGTAATTTATATAGATGCTTAAGTGATAGAAAACAACCCGTACTTTTGGTAAGTACCGGCAATAAACATTTCTAATTACATAGATGGATGGCATAAGTTTAGTAATGATCACATGTATGTGTTTTGGCGTGAGTTTTTATAAGTGTTAAGTGTTTTTATACACGTGTGTTTAGTACAATAATGTACACGGAGTATTGACTCGGTTTTCGTACTTTGATTTTTAGGTCACGTGTTAGATTTTCCAGGGCAACCAAATCGTCGGTGATATTTACGTTACGTTTTTGCTAGAACCACTACTACTACGCAAGGTGAGTTTATAGCCTCGATTCTTACTCTTTTAAATGGTTTTACCTGCGAGGGGGATGCATGATATTTTAAATGAAATGAACATAAGTCATGAATGATTGTTGGACCCGAAAGTTGCCTAAATTGTGTTGAGTACCTAGTTGCATAAGACCCTATATTCATGAACTATTAACTATTGTTTAATCCTTTTGTGGATTGAAAATATCCGCTTATACAATTGATAGTACTATGGGGTTGACGACCCTATCCGAGACGAGAGATAGTACGTTGAGTACCCTCTGCGGACGGATAACTTGTGATAAGAAATAAGGTATAATTGCAAATAATACCTTTAGAAGGGGCAATGGTTTCATCTTAATCATGCCGGTAAATGTACGCGGGTGATTGAGTTAACGGATTAGTGTCATGAGCTTAAACACAATTATAATAACCTTGAATGATATATTGTTTGATCGACAATTCTATAAATGATCTTGATTGATTTTATATACTTATGTTCAAAATGAGATTGTAAAACCTATAAATTTCGCTCAACATTATTTGTTGACCCCTTTAAGCATGTGTTTCAGGTAATCGATGAGATGGTAGCAAGGAGCATGCGAGGATGGATGTTGTTGTGGCTTGGCAGTCTACTTTGTATTTCCTCCCTTTTTATAACTTAAAACTTTTTATATTATGTCATGTGAACTAGTAATGTACTTTTGGGTTGAGATTTAGTGGGGACCTAAACGCAACTCTGTTTTGTATTATCTTTGGGGTTTGGGAAGCGGTAGACAATGATGTTTTAACAATGTTTAAATTAATGTTTAAATTCCTACGTCTCTTTGAGTCGTTCGAAGTAGCTTGTGTGTGATGATAACTGCATAGCACCCAAATGTTGTAGTTCCGCTGCGCATAGCATTTAGTGAGGGTGTTAGAGATTGGCATCAGAGCCATGAGTTATAGAGAACTAGGTCGTTTTGAAAAATCCTAAACTATAACTTTTGGTGTCGTAAGAAATTGTCTAAGCACACAACTATCCTGCATGGCTCCGGTAAGATTTACTTTCAGTATTGATGGAAATAGATGTATCCCTTTTAAATTGAAATAAATGTATGAGTATTTATTACGTAAATACTGAACTACTATATGTAAACGTTGAAATTGTACGTGGAGTACTCGATACCGTAATTCTTGTATTGCATATGCATGAGCATCATATTATCGCATTTTGGGCATGTGTACCAACTTTGCATTGCATTTGCATGCATATAATTATAAATATTAAATGATGACCTTACGTACCCTCCAAAATTTTCTGTTATTACAGAGATGGCCGAGGTACCACCCAACGGGAATGAAAGCCGAATCGTGGAGGAAACCGAGAGACAAGAGGCAAGGGAAAACGTTGGAGCAGCTGTTGTAGGACAAGCCGAGGCGGAAAATGTGCAAGCTCAGATCCCCGTTCGAAGAAGTAATATTGTCCCCAGGCCTGCCCGTATTTCTCATCTGATCGGTATGCCAGGTATCGCTAGAAGGTCCGACGCCGCGGCTAGTGCTAGTTCTCTCCATCAGGACATCGTAAGAGTTACTTGCCCTGGGCCAAGACAGTATGATGACGTTCCATTTTTCTTGAGAAGGATTGATAGGTAAATGTACGAACTTTATGTGGTGGAGACAAGAGTGATCAAGATGTTTGACGAGAACGAAAGAGCACATCAGAAGTTACTAACAAGGACTACAAGGGCTGAGTACGATGGAGCATCGACTAAGAATGATATTGACAGCTTGAGATCCATGATAGCAAATTTGAGTGCAAGTCTTGAGCAGGTTAAGGAAGACCAGGTTAGGTTAGTCAGGATGCAGAGTTGGGAGCACCGTGTAAGATCATCCCTACCGCAAGATTGGAGATTCTTGGATGACTCTGAGCTGGAGGCTAATGATTTCATGGTTCAACCGCCCGCCAGGGGTGAGTGTGTTGCTTTTGGGAATCAAGTAGCATCGAAGTTTGGGTCTACTTCTGGAACGAAGAGGGTGGCTGAATGTGAGCCGAGTGATAAAGGGAAGATGAAGATGGATGAGGAAGAAGATAGTAATGAAGAGCCCGAGGAAGAACCACCGTCCAAGAGGTCATGTGGATCACCACGTGGCTAGTTACTTGTATTTCATTTTTATCCTTTGATCGTTGTAATCGAACTATTTTAGACTCCCGTATGATGGTATTGTGATGAAAACTTGATAACTTTAAGTTTGTTGGTGTATGGTTGTAGTGGCATTACTTGTCATAGATTTTGGTTGATCTATCAATGCAATCATGTTTACCTTTCATAATCTATGATAAGTCTTGAATTTGCTCTTTTGTGATGTGATTGGTGAATATTAGTAACCTTGTTGATGTGTTGTTGTACTTATATTATGTCATGAAAGAGAAATTCTTCTTAATCTTGATATGTATACTTACCTTGTTTTCTATTTCCCTGTCATTGCAGAGAGGTGTAACTAGGGGTGTAAACGATTCGAGCCGAGTCGAGTTTTGGCCTAAACGAGTTAGGCTTGTTTATTAACTCCCTGGCTCGAGCTTGGCTCGAGCTCGAATAAAATTTTATAATCTGGCTCGAGCTCGAACTCGGAACTTTTGCTGTTGTTTGAGCTCGAGCTCGAAGCTCGTTTATGATTTTTAACTTTTGTTTAGACTAACTTCTAGTATAAAAAATATAGTTTGATAAACTCGTTTATTAACTCAAGCTCGAGCTCGAAAGCTCGTTTATGATTATTAAAATAATACTAATACTAAATGAGTAAGCTAAAGTGTATGTAACGTATATGCTTATAGATTTATCATTAACATGTTAAGATCGAATAGCTCGTTCGGCTCGTTAAGCTCGAATAGCTTGTTCGGCTCATTAAGATCGCTCGACTCAATACAATTAAATGAGTTTTCGAACGAGCCGAGCTTAATATTAGATTTTAAAAGCTCGGCTCGCCAAATTAAACGAACACTAATATTTGTTCGAGATCGGCTCGAGCTCGAGTGTATTAAGTTCGAACTCGAGTTAAACGAGCTCGAGCTCGAGTAGCTCGTTAAAAGCTCGACTCGTTTACACCCCTAGGTGTAACTAAGAGTTCACCATGCCTCTAAGTTGACAGCTACTCGTGTGAACACTATGATTCAAGAGGCAATCGCCAATGCTCTTGAGGCAGATCGTGCGAACAGAGACCATGGTCAAGGTGGAAATGTGGAAAGACAACCAGCCTCGAGGGAATGTTCATATGCCGGTTTCATGAAATGTGGTCCCACACAATTTCGTGGTACCGGTGGAGCTTTGGAACTCCGTAGATGGGTGGAAAAGATTGAGAGCACTTTCGAAATCAGTGGGTGCTCTGAGGCAAACAAAGTTAAATTTGCAGCTGCTACTTTCCTTGATGATGCTTTAAGCTGGTGGAACAACCAGGTGGCTACTATCGGATTGGTTGTAGCAAATGGAAGAACTTGGGCTGCAACCAAGGCACTTTTGACTAAGAAGTTTTGTCCCGATGAAGAGCTGGGTCAGTTAGAGGACGAGTTGAGACACTTGTCATTGAAGAATAATGACATCACTGCTTATACAAGAAGGTTTATTGAGTTAAGCCTAATTGTGTCCTGATGCTTTCGCAGACGATCGCAAGAAGATGAAACAATATATCAAGGGTCTGTCGAGCAACATTAAGGGTGAGACTACTTCGTCAAAGCCCGGATCATTTGATGAGGCCGTTCAGGTGACTCATGCACTGATGGATGTTAAGTTGCAAGACAAGAAAGATTATATTGTTGAGGGAAACAAAAGGAAATGGGAAGCTGCCCAGGTGAATCAATCGCAAGGACGGAATCGTGGGGGTAATCGTAACAACAATCAAGGACCGAACCGTAACCAACAGTTCAACCAAAGGAGGAATGATAGGATGAGAGCCGCTACTGCCCCCAGAAGAGTTAAGGTCAATCCTCATTGTGGCCGTTGTAACTTGTACCACATTAGGAATTGTCCTCCTGCATGTAGCAAGTGTGGGAAGGCTGGTCATAGAGTTGTAGATTGTCGATCTAGAGGTGTGGCTACAAGGGCGAATGCCACTAGAGTAATGGTTTGTTTTGGATGTGGAGAAAAGGGGCACAAGTAAGGAAACTGCCCGAAAGCTGGGAATAGGCAGGGAGGAAATAATGCTGCTGCTATATACCGAGTAGGTACCATTGACAAACCGCAAGGCCCGAATGTGGTGACCGGTACGTTTCTACTTGACGCTCGTTATGCTAGTGTATTATTTGATTCTGGATCCGACAAAAGCTTTGTAGACGTAAAATTTAGTCGCCTTATCAATAGAGAACCGGTAATGCTAACGACTAACTATAATGTGGAATTAGCCGATGGAAAGATTGTTAGTACAAATTCCTAAGAGGGTGTACCTTGAAGTTAGGGAATTATGCCTTTGATATCGACTTAATGCCTATAGAGCTAGGATCTTTTGACGTGATTATTTGGATGGATTGTTTAGGCGCTCCACATAGCGCCTGTGTTATTTGTAAAGAAGAAGGATGGGTCGTTTAGAATGTGTATCGACTATGGAGAGCTTAACAAATTGACGGTTAAGAATCGGTATCCATTGCCGAGGATTGACGATTTATTTGATCAGTTGCAAGGTTCCTGTGTGTACTCGAAGATTGACTTGAGATCAGGGTATCATCAACTGCGAGTTAGAGAGGAGGATATTCCTATAACTGCTTTTCGTACGCGATATGGACATTTTGAGTTCCAAGTGATGCCTTTTGGATTAACGAATGCGCCTGCAGTATTCATGGATCTTATGAATCGAGTGTGCAAGTCGTATTTGGATAAGTTTGTCATTGTATTCATTTATGATATTCTTATTTACTCCAAGAGCAGAGAAGAACATGAGAAGTACTTGAGGATGATATTGGAGCTGCTGAAGAAAGGGAAGCTGTACGAAAAATTATTTAAGTGTAAATTTTGGTTGGAATATGTACAATTTCTTGGGCATGTGATTGACAGCGAAGGAGTTCGTGTGGATCCTGCCAAGGTAGAGGTAATTAAAGAATGGTCGGCACCGACAACACCAACTGAAGTTCGACAATTTCTTTGTTTAGCTGGTTATTATCGGAGATTCATCAAAGGGTTTTCGTTGATTGCAAAGCCGTTGACCAAGCTTACTAAGAAGAATCAGGTGTTTGAATGGGGAAATGATGAAGAAATCTCTTTCAAAACACTTGAGGACAAATGTGTTCTGCTCCGATTTTGTCATTGCCAGAAGGAATCGAAGACTTCATGGTTTATTGTGACGCGTCTCATAGGGGTTATGGAGCTGTTTTGATGCAGCGTGAGAAGGTGATCGCTTACGCATCGAGACAATTAAGGAAGCATGAGGAAAAATACACTACACATGATTTAGAATTGGGAGCTGTAGTTTTTACGCTAAAGTTGTGGAGACACTACTTGTATGGGACTAAGTGTGTTGTATTCACTGACCACAAGAGTTTGCAGCACATATTAGACCAGAAGGAGTTAAATATGAGACAGAGACGATGGGTGGAGCTACTGAGTGACTATGACTACGAGATTCGCTACCATCCTGGCAAGGCGAACGTTGTAGCGGATGCACTTAGTAGGAAGGATAGAGAGAAACCTTTGAGAGTCAGAGCTGTTGGGAATAAAATGTAGCCAGTACACTTGGACGCTGACAAGAGCAATCGGGACGTTGATAAGAAGAAAACAAGCGTTGACAGAACAAGCATTGACAAGAAAATGTCAAGCGTTGATAGGATGAAGTCAAGCACTGATAGAAGACTTAGTCTACACGTATTATGTTTCTAGTTTGTTTCTAGTAAAGATATGATCAACAATGTATTTTCTATTTGTATCTTTACCTAAAATAGCTGATACGTAGACTCTTGTACAAGGCTCCTTATGTCTATAAAAGGAGGCCTTTAGGTTTTGTTTAAATATAAGTTTTCATACGTTTAACACTTTCATTGTACGCAAGTTTGTCCTAATCAATCAAGTAAAAGTCTGGTTTACATTGTTTGTGTGTTCTTGTTTGAGTATTAATTCCGCATAATACTTAAATTGTTTTATACACAACAAAGTTTCTCTACGTGTTTAACTTGATTTAATCTCGTTTACACAAGCTAAATAGATCTAAGTTTGGGATCAACAAGTGGTATCAGAGCTTGTTGAGAAACTTTGATCTAAAGAACACAAGAACCCTAAATCGCCAAAAACCCTAATTTTCACAAAACCCTAAAAACATCATGTCTACCCCAGAAGTAAACTCCTCCTCCTCCTCAACCCCCAACATCAAGATTCCCATGCTAGACCCAGACAGTTTTGAGTTGTGGAAGTTAAACTTTGAACAGTATCTACAAATCCATGACTATACCCTATGGGAAATTATTGAATATGGAAACACATTCAATAAAGCTCAAAAGATTGCAGCTGTTGTCTTACAAAGAACAAATGTTCAAGGATCTACTGAAGAGGATCGAAGAGAAAAAACTGTAGATGGTAGAGCTGTCTCAACTGAGGACATGTCAAAGAGAAGGAGTGACATGAAAATCCTAAGCATTCTGAAACTCTCATTGGGACAAGAAAATCAGCACAATATAGAAGCTATGAGTATGCAAAAGATCTTTGGGCAGCCCTTGAAGTTGCTTATGGTGGTAATGCTGATACTGTACAAGAGAAAAAGAAGCAACTCTTGCATGAGTATGCTGTTTTTAAAGCTGAACCCAGTGAGAAGCTAAGTGGAGTGAGAAGCAGACTTCTTGACATTACAAGCAAGCTGTCCTTCATGGGAACAGTGCTTGGTGATGTTGATATTATCACCACTTTTATTAAAAGTCTTGGTGATGCATGGAAGATTGAAGCAAGATCTATAATTGCTAATAACACTCACAGAAGTTCTACTTTTGATGATGTTTACAATAAACTGAGGCTGGTAGAGAATGAAACTCTTTTGGATCAAGGAAGCAAGTCTACCAATGGAAATATGGCCTTCTTCTCACATAGTGAAGGTCAATTTGATCAAAAGGAGTCATACATGCACCCCGTTACTGGATCAACCTGTGTCAACGCTAGATCAAGCCTTGTCAATGCCTCACATTCAGATGCTGACACATACAAAGTTGACTCACCAAGAGTTAAGCCTGCTGGTATTGATCTGGATACTGTGTGTGCATACATTGCTTCATTGCCCAATGGTTCAGTGATTACATATGAGGACCTTGAGCTAATTAGTGATGAGCATTTGGAGGAGATGGACATAAAGTGGAATATGGCTCTTGCAAGTATAAGAGCAAACAGATGTAGTCGAAGATTTAAGAAGAAGATGACATTTTAATGCTAAGGACACTACTGGATTTGATAAATCCAAGGTTGAGTGTTATAATTGTCATCGAATGGGACACTTTATGAGAGAATGCAGATCTCTAAGAAGATCTGATGCTGGAAAACCCTTAAGTCAAATCATCAAGGCTCAGGATTTAAAAGCTATGGTTGCCATGCAAGACATTGATGGTGTTGGATGGGATTGGATCTACTTGGCCAAGGATGATGAAGAGAACAAAGCTTTGGTTGCAGAAAAGGAAGAAGAAGAGCATGTTCACTATGCTCTCATGGCACACTCCTCATCTTCATCAGACAATGAGGTATATGATATGTATTTTGTAGTAAGGGTTGTCGTCTAAACACTAAAAAACTTAACAAAGAAGTTTTAAAATTGACAACAGATGTGGTTAATGAAAGATGCAAGTTATCTAACTATCAACTTGCCCTTACTCAAACTAAAAAAACTGTAGCTGAGTATAAGAAAATGGAGCTTGACCTAAAAGATCAAATCAATATTTTAAATCATGATTTAAATGCTAGTATTGAGATTAGAAACATCATGGAGAGAGTCAATGCTGAATTACAAGCTAAATTAGATGAGGCTATCAAAAATAAAGATAATGTAGATCTTAAAATTCAGAGATTTGATAAAGCTTCACAAACCCTAGAAAAATGTGTTAGTGAACAAAGGGATTCTAGGGATATGACTGGGATTGGGATGAAAGAGTATGTTGGTGTTCCACCACCTGCTGGGAACTTCTATGGTGTCCAAAGAAAGGACTTGTCTTGGACTGGTTTACCAGAACTCCAAGAAGAGGAATTTATTCCTCCACCAAGAGTTCTTACCCCAATAGAGGAATACAAACAGAAGTTGACTGATTTGGACCAATGGAAGAAAGCCAACCCTACCTTGTTTGTTAAGGGTGGCATGCTTAGTGACAGCCTAAACGAGTCTACACCCATCAAAGTGACAAACCCAACCACTGGCAAGACTGTTGACCTTGGCTTAAAAGTTGATAGAAAACCTAGTATTAAATATGCAGAAATGTATAGAAAACCTAGGTCACCAAAAAGCTAAATTAGTGATAATGGAACATGTTTCTTTTCTTCTAGACCTAGAGTTATGTCTAAAAAAGCCTGTTATACTTGTGGAAGTTTTTCACATTTAGCTTATAAGTGTGTCAATGCTTCAAAGGTCAACGCTGATAAAAATTCAAACACTTTCAAACCCAAAAATTTTGTCCAGCAAAGTCTACAAGTTGTTAGACCAGCCCCATTCTTTAGTAAAGGGTCTAATACTTATAGACAAAGACCTTTTCAGAAGACCAATACATGGTCTAATAGACAATGGGTTTCTGTAGCAAACCCTAGGTTCAACGCTGATAAGGGAAATTTCAGCGTTGACAAGACCAAATTGAACGCTGACAGAAACGTTGCCAGACCAAATAATGGTAAATATTTTCAACCAAAGGGAAAGGGTCTAAAGCTTCTTCTATCTTGACATGGAGACCTAAGCAAGATCAAAACCCTAATTCATATGGGATTTCTATGACTTGTAACAGATTTCATTATATTTCAAAGGTCATAACAAAACCAATTGGGGTTAACTAGGCGTTTAATCCAAAAAGGGATGAACAAGAGGTTGTCATAAGGACTAAGTCTGTTCTTGTTGAACAACCAAATGAATCCAAGTCTGCTCAGGCTTGGGTTCCCAAAGAAAACTAATTTGTTTTCTTTATGTGCAGGGCAATCAAAAGCAGGTTAATGATTATGCTATTGGGATAATGGATGCTCTAGGCACATGACTGGGAAGGAAGATTATCTTACTAACTTCACTCCCATTAAGGATGGTGACAAAGTTTACTTTGGAGGCGGATATGGAACTATCACAGGCAAAGGAACTCTTCTCACCAATAATTTACGTTTTGAAACCGTGTTTCTGGTAAAAGAACTTGACTATAATCTGTTTAGTGTATCACAAGTTTGTGATAACAAAAATAAAGTTCTTTTTACTGATACTGAATGCTTGGTGTTAAGCAAAGATTTTAAAATTCCAGATGAGAAATTCATTGATTATAGAACACCTAGGTATAAGGACATTTATAATGTGAATCTTAATGGAATTAGAATGAATAATAATTTGTCATGTCTATATGTTAAGGCTTCAGTTGATGAGAGTAATCTTTGGCACAAGATATTAGGGCACATTAATTTTAAAAATATAAATAGACTTGTGATACATGGTTTGGTTGATGGTTTGCCTGAAAAGGCTTTCCACAATGACCACTCTTGTGTTGCATGCCTTAAAGGCAAACAACACAAGGTCTCATTTAAGTCTGAACATGTGCACTCTAGTTCTAAACCACTTCATTTACTGCATATGGACTTGTTTGGTCCAACTAATATAGAAATCTTAAATGGTAAATCTTACTGTTTTGTCATCACTGATGATTTTTCTAGATTTAGTTGGACTTTCTTTTTAGCTTCGAAAAGTGACACTGCTGATACTTTGATTAACTTTATTACCCAGATAGAAAAGAAGTCTGGTAATGAGGTTAAGATACTTAGAAGTGACAATGGTGGTGAGTTTAGAAATAAGTTATTAGATGACTTTTGTGCCAAGAAAGGGATTACTAGACAGTTTAGTGTAGCTCGAACCCCACAACAAAATGGGGTTGTTGAGAGAAAGAATAGAACCCTTATTGAATCAGCCAGGACTATGTTGGCTGATGCTCACTTTCCAATTGCTTTTTGGGTTGAGGCTGTGAATACAGCTTGTTATGTTCAGAATAGGTCATTAGTCAACAAGATTCATAACAAAACACCTTATGAGTTACTTTGGGGCGTGAAACCTAATATTGGTTTTCTTAAACCTTTTGGATGTCATGTAGTTGTGTGTGGATACTAGTGATGCCTTAAGTAAGTTTAGTGCTAAAGGTGATGAAGGTTACTTCATGGGTTACTCTGTGCAGAGTAGAGGATATATAGTTTACCTTAAGAAAGAAAAATGTATAGTTGAAAAGGTACATGTTAGGTTTTTAGAAAGTAAACCTAGTGATCCTAAAAGTGGTCCAAATTGGTTATTTGACTTGGAACCTCTATCTAGGACTTTGAATTATATGCCTGTTACTAATCCAAACATTGTGAAGGTAACTTCAAATGTTGTGGAAGAACCAGTTGTTGATGTTTCAGGTAAACAGGTTGATGAAGAGGTTGGATCACAAACAGACAAATCAGCACCCATACTTGAGTATGTTACCATTCCCATATGGACAGATGCATTTGCTGCTGCTGCTGCTGATGGAAAGGAAAAAGGTGGTCCCCAAGTATCACCAGTTGACAACATGCATGATCTTTCAGACGCTGACAAAGGAAACTCTGGCACTGACAAGACAAATTCAGGCGTTGATAGCTCAAACCCTGACAACCTTGGTCCAGGCGTTGACAGCTCTTTTGACCATATTTTCTCTTCCAATAATTTTGAACAAGGTGAACCTTCAAACAGAAATGGAGAGGTTCATTCAGATGTTGATGGAAGAGAGTCTGAAAAGGATATTGGTAACATGGAAGATGAGATTGAGGACAACACACTTATTGAGGGAGGAGTGCTTACTTCTACAATCAAAAATCACCCTCCTCCTCTAATCATTGGTGATGTCATGTCTCCTGTGCAAACTAGAAGATCTCATCAGAATCTTGGAGGATTTATTGCCAATATTCACAAGAAGGTTGATACCCCTCTTGTTCAAGCATGTTTGTTTGCCTGTTTTCTGTCACAACAGGAACCCAAGAAGATTTTTGATGCTCTCAAAGAACCAAGTTGGGTGGAAGCAAAGCAAGATGAGCTTCACCAATTTTCTATCCAGGATGTTTGGGAGTTGGTTGATTGTCCCAGACATGTCAGACCTATTGGGACAAGATGGGTTCTTAGAAACAAAAAGGATGAAAGAGGCATTGTGGTCAGAAACAAGGCACGTTTAGTGGCTCAAGGCTATACACAAGAGGAAGGGATAGACTATGAGGAGGTCTTTGCACCAGTTGCAAGGATTTAGGCTATAAGGATTTTTCTAGCCTATGCTTCCTGCATGGGCTTTACAGTCTATCAAATGGATGTGAAGAGTGCTTTTCTTTAAGGTACAATTGCAGAGGAGGTTTATGTTATGCAGCCTCCTGGTTTTGAAGATTCAGAACATCCAGACAAGGTGTATAGAGTGAAGAAAGCTATGTATGGACTTCATCAAGCCCCAAGAGCATGGTATGGCACATTGTCCACCTATCTGGTGGAAAATGGATTCAAAAGGGGCACATGGACCATACCTTATTTACAAAGAAGACTGGTAAGGATTTCTTACTTGTTCAGGTCTATGTGGATGATATCATTTTTGGCTCTTCTAGTCCAAATATGAGTGAAGACTTTTCCAAGCTTATGACAGACAAGTTCAAGATGAGTGCAATGGGGGAGATGAACTTCTTTCTAGGGTTACAAGTTCAGCAGAAAGAAGATGGTATCTTCATCTCTCAAGATAAATATGTGACAAAAATCTTAAAGAAGTTTAGCTTTTCTCCACATGAGAAAAGGGCTAGCACTCCTATGGATAGAGAACACCCTTGGGGAAAAGTTGGAGATGGAAAAGAAGTGGATGTCAGGCACTATAGATCAATGATTGGTTCATTGATGTATCTCACAACTTCAAGACCTGACATTATGTTTGCTGTGTGTGCATGTGCACGCCATCAAGTGACTTCCATAGAGTGTCATCTTCATGCTGTCAAGAGAATCTTTAGATACCTTAGATGTTATCCTGATAATGTAGCTATTTTGTGTATCAATTAATGTTCGTTTCCTCGACTCACTGGAATTGATATCGGACTAAACGTAAGACTAATTGTTCTTGGTAAAACGCATTTTTTTAGTATTTTAAAAACTAAAAATTAATTAATTAAAAACTAAGTAATCTATTAAAGACAAATTTGAACTATTTAAAATAAAACTATTTGAAAACTAATTTAAATTTAAAATTTAAAACTAAAGTTACTTTAATTAATTTTATAACTAAAACTTTAACTTTAAATAAAATCTATTTAAAACCAATTTAATTAAAACTAATCTTTAAAAACTAAATTTAAAAACAATTGAAATTTATAAAAGTAATATTTTTTTATCTTTTTATTTTTTATTTAAACTAAATAAAAGAAAACTTTTTAAAAACTTTTAATTAAAATTAATTAAACCTAAAACTTGTATTTAAACTATTTAATAAAACTGTCAGTTCTATTAAACCCTATATTAATTAATTAACGTGAGATAGAACACAAATGAAGTACAAAATTAGATGGTTAAGGTATTGGACAGTTGGACGAAAGGTCATGGGTTCGAGTCCCAACAGGGACGTATTTTTTTGACTGATTAATATTTTTTTGAATTTTGAACACAAAACAGATTAATTGGATCTGTTTCCTCTGAGTAAAATATAACAGTAAACAACTAACCAAATAAGCACTAAAACTAGAAAGACAATAAGCAAATAATCAAAATTAAAGCAAATAAGCTAATAAAGTTGAAAAATAAGTAAGCAAATAAAATAAGCACATGAAACTTAAGCTGAAAAGCAGATTATACTTAAGCTAAACCAACAAATACTGAAAATGAAATAAGCAGTCAAGCTTAAAACTATAAAACTAAAAATAGTAGACAAATTTAATAAGCAGATAAACTATAAGCAAAACCAAATAAACCTCCTATGAATCAATAAGCAGATAATCTAAAGAGTAGATTCAAAACTTACTGAAAACAAGCAGATCCAACAAACTTATATCCAACAAATAACAACCTAAGCAGATCTAATAAACTGAAACTTAAACATCAGCTTAAACGAAACCAATAATACTAAGCAGATCCAACGAACTCAAATCCAAACATAAGCAAATTCAAATAAACAAAACAGATCAATATCCAAATAACAATAACAGGTTAATAAACTATAAGCAGATTCAAAATCACTTAATCTAAAATCAACAAAAACAATAAAAAGAAGATGAACCTTATGTCGAATCCTTTAGGAAGTAGGAAGGCGCTGAACCCCCTATTAGAACCGAATCAAACACCACTTATTCACCCAAACATCACCTTTAAATCTACGAACCATAAACCAAACGAACCCAATATTATAAACTTCCCAGTGGGGGAAGTTATCTATCCACTTTATTTTTATTTTCAATAATATTAATAATCAAACACAGATTCAAAAGTAAATTGCAATAAAATTTAAAGAAACAATATTAAACCGAAATTAAAATTTCATTAACAACTCAAAATTTGATTACAATACTTTTAAAAGAAAATTACAATAAACCTAAATCTAATTTTTGCATAAAAATAAAATTAAAAATAAAAGAAAAGGAACCGATTACAGATTTGATTTGGGGGTATTTATAGGCAACCCCCAAGGTTTCTTCAAGAAGTTTGGTGAAGCTATCTTCAATCTGAACCGCTCTTTTCTTCTCTTTCTTCACTTTCTTCAATCAAACGGTTGTGATGGGTGTTTGGTCACTCGGATTGCCAGCCTGGATTGAAAGTGTGCTTGTTGTGTTTGTTGAGAGCTGATGTGGAGGATTTTTATTGGATGGAGGGGTTGTGGTGATGTGATTTATCCAATCACAAAAGGGATTGGGGACACGTAAGGAGAGGACCACCAGTGTGTTTCTTCCTACAAACTTGGGGATTTAATCCCCAAGTGTGTGAATCACACGAATTACATAAAAGCCCCAATTATCTTGGTAATTTTTTTGATTAGGGTTTTTGTAACAGCAAAAAGAGGTGCTGCGTATTTTTGTGGGAGAGATGAAGTGAGGTTAGTGAAAGGTTTCCTTGTTTGTATCGTAACAAATGGGGTTGGGTGTGGGTAAATAATTTTATTAAACGTGTGTGTGGGTAAAAGGTTGTTACGTGTGAGTGTGTTGTGAGGGTTGACCAAGGTTTGTTTGACCCGTCCAAGTTTATTGACAAAAAGGGCTTGGCCCATTTTCTCATCCGTCCTTTTAATTTGTTTAAACAATTTGGGCTGTAAAGCCCAATCTTCCACCCGTATTTATTGATTTTTGGGCTTTGGTGGTCTTGTGAATAAAAAATTTCCTCAAATGGGCTTTTGGGACCATTTACCCAAATGTGGGGCCCACTTGGCCCAAGTATCTTCATAAAATTAAATTCACTAAAAATCGAGCTTGAATTTGGCTTTGTTGATCACTTCTTCAAACTCGTGTCGAATTTGCCGGTTTTCGTGAACTTGGGCACACTTTCGGTCTTTTGACTTTGTCTTCGTCTCTTTCTTGGACTTTTCTTCAACATTTGACCGTGAAATCCCGTGTTTTCTTTCCTTTTGATCATTTGTACATATTTCACACAAAAACACAAAACCACGCATAATTCTGACTTTTACGATGTCAAACACATGATTAGGTCTTGTTTTTCCTTGATTTTAGTGGCAAAAGAATAAGTGTTTACACACTTATTAAATCCCCTACACTTGACCATTGCAATGACCCCATGCAATGCATTATTTTAAAGCATAAAGTCAAATTTTTCTCATATTTAACCCATCGTGACCTTTATTAAGATATACTATTACTACTACGATAAAAAGAAATAAAGCTTTAAAGGAAACAAAAGTTATAACAATTTATTAACTTGGAAATTATTTGATGGAAGAAACTCGGGAGAAATCTAAGACTTAAATTAGGGCTTTGGTGTCATGAATATTAATCACCCTCAAGTTTCATGTTCCCCATACCAAGCTTAAAAACGAGATCATTGTTTACCATAAGTTCTTAGGTTAAGACCACTTATATAAGACAATTGTGTAACACTCTTTCTCTAATTCCTAAGTTTTATCTCTAGCTTTTAAGGATTGTCATTCACCCGTAGGCTCATTTGACTTATTTGATAATTATTAATCCAAAAATGAAGGCAAAACGGTGCAAACCCGACACTCAAAACCTAACCTCGTCCTCAAAAACGTTGTCACTAAAGTAAGCCCACATCAAGAATGATTTAACACGATTTGGGGAATAATTCCCGGATCCGAAATTTGGCCAATAGTACTACTTATTAATTATTCCTCCAAAGTCATGTTGACTTTATGTAGAGTTTAGCAAATTCACATCATATACCCTTAGGCTCTTTAAGATGTAAAAATTCTCCTCATCTATTGTCCACACCCTAAGGATCCTTGAACGATAAACAAGGGAATTGATTTTTTTGATCAATTTTTATTCAACACTTACCATGCCATACACCCTAAGGCTCTAATGACAAGGTTCGTGCTACATGCCCCACACCCTAAGGCTCCTTGAGGTCATGTTTTAATCTTATTCTTTCTTTATTTATGATATATATATTAGGCCAAATTCCGTGGTCCCATGGTCTGAATACCTTCTACTTAGTGGTTATGAGCCACCTTAGTCGGAAGTCCACAACGCTGACACCCTCAATGTGTTCATGCTTTAATTACAAGGAGATAAAATATTTGGCTAAGAGTTAAGATATCGAATCTACACCGCAAAAATCCTCATTTATTAAGCAATTAAATATACAAGCGGGAAGAAAGAGCCACAAAAACTCATATAAGCAAGAATTAACCCTTAAACTTATTATCAACTCTATCATCTCTCGTTCTCCACAATTTAAAATCTCAAAGAATGAGACTCGTGGATGCTTAGCCTAATAAACCAATTAAGGTCCATATGGTTAAGGATACTAGCTAGAGTAAACTTGGATAAGTAAACTCGGGTTGAGTCAAAATATTCACGACGGGCCTAATATATCAAAGATATCTAAACTTGTTAAAACCAATTTATTCATTTATTTATTTTGACTTTATTATTATTTTTTTATTCTTGAAATGGAATTTATTCATACGATGTGATGACAAAAGGAAAGAAAAAATGAAAATACTATTAGGCCAAAATAGATCAAAAATTTGAAAAACGTTGAAAATTTTCTTAATTTTCCGGTTAAATGGGGTCAAATTCATGGAAAAGCCCACTAAAATTTGATAGAAGTTCCCCCTATACTTAATATAAACATTGTCCTCAATGTTTAGGCATGTGGGAGAATAAACTCCCCTACACTTAGGACATTGAGTACGTTGTTTAAAATCGAGCTAAGGAAGAGACAACTAAAGTGATTATATTTATTCGTCTTATTTATATACAAGTATGAATCACAATAGCAAAAACTTATCTAAGGAAACCGGGTACATGGGAACACGGGATCACGGGTCGCGTCAAAAATACCAAAAGTGGATCATTAAAGCACATGTCCCTACACAACATCACAACACACAAACAACCTAATTGGCTCCCCCTACACTTATTGGTGGAAATGGGTGAAGGTGAAAAAGGATGGAAAAGGGTAAAATTCTAACCTAGTTATACGATGCTTGATTTATTTATCACGAGTCTCTAGCTCGACTCGATTTACCGAATTAATTCAAGGGAAATGTGGAGAGGGATGGAATTATCTCACGAGAGATGTCCTCTCCAAAGTAAAACTTAACCCGTTGGCCATTCACCTTAAAATTGGGCCCATTTGGTTGGGATAACTCAATGGTGCCATAAGGGAATATTTGGGCCACAATGAATGGACCGGACCAACGGCTCTTAAGTTTACCCGAAAAGATTTTCAACCGAGTGTTAAAGAGTAAAACTTGATCACCAACGTGGAACTCTCGGTTCTTAATCTTGTAATCATGAATGAGCTTAGTATTCTCCTTGTAGATAATGAATTTTCATAAGCCTCATTCCTAAGTTCATTGAGTTTATTGAGTTGGATTTTCCTATGATCACCGGCTTTGTTTATGTCAAAATTAGCCCACTTTAAGGCCCAATAAGCCTTATGCTCCAACTCAATGGGGAGGTGGCACGCCTTTCCGTACACAAGGCGATAAGGAGTACAACCTATAGGTGTCTTATAAGCAATACAGAAAGCCCACAAAGCATCATCTAATTTATCGGCCCATGAGGCACGATGCTCTCCAACGGTTCGCTCTAAGATTCGCTTAAGACCACGGTTGGAAACCTCAGCTTGACCATTATTTTGTGGATGATACTCTGTGGAAAGTCGGTGATTGACACCATACTTAGCCATGACTCGTGCGAATTGATCATTGCAAAAATGAGTCCCGCGATCACTAATAATAGCACGAGGCACACCGAACCGAGCAAACAATTGTTTCAAGAAGTTCACAACCACCCTCGCATCGTTAGTAGGTAAAGCCTTTGCTTCAACCCATTTTGATACGTAGTCAACGACTATGAGGATGTACTTGTTCCCTTTGGATGATGGAAATGGCCCCATAAAGTCGATGCCCCATACGTCAAAGATTTCACACTCTTGGATGAAATTTTGAGGCATCTCATCTTTATGTGTGATCTTGCCTTGTCTTTGGCAAGCATCACAATGCTAACCATTTCATGAGCGTCATGATAAATGATGGGCCAATAGAATCCGGAGTCGAAAACTTTTTTAGCGGTGTAGTTAGGACCAAAGTGACCACCGGTGGGTCCTTTGTGGCAAGCTTCAAGGATTTGTAAAGCCGTCGGCCCATCAACACATCTACGAATGATTAAGTTCGCACATTGCTTGAAAAGATAAGGGTCGTCCCAATAGTACGTTTTGACGTCTTTAAAGGATTTTTTCTTTTGTTGAGACATTAACCCTTCAATAAGAACACCACCCGCCAAATAGTTTGCAATGTCCGCAAACCATGGGGTATCATCAAGATTGGAATTAATAGACATTAAGGTCTCAAGGGGAAAGGATTCATTAATCTCTTGATTTGGAGGTTCCCCTTGATAAGGATCCTCAAGTCTACTAAGATGATCCGCGGCTAGGTTTTCCGCTCTCTTTTTATCACGAATTTTGATTTTAAATTCTTGTAGGAGTAAAACCCAATGAAGGAGTCTCGGTTTAGCATCTTGCTTGGTCAACAAGTATTTCAAGGCGGAATGGTCGGTGTAAATGATGGTGGTGGAAAGCACAAGATAGGGGCGGAATTTCTCAAAAGCATACACTACGGCTAAAAGCTCTTTTTCGGTAGTGGTATAATGCAATTGAGCCCCCGTCATTGTCTTACTAGCATAATGAATGGGTTGGAAATGTTTGTTAACTCGTTGACCTAAAACCGTTCCTAACGCGAAATCACTAGCATCGCACATGAGCTCGAAAGGTAACTCCCAATTTGGAGAGACTAAGACCGGTGCCTTAGTTAATTTACCTTTAAGAAGTTCGAAAGAGTCGAGACATTCTTGAAAGAAGATGAAAGGAGCATCCTTTTCTAAGAGATGAGTCATTGGACGAGCTATTTTCGAGGAATCTTGGATGAAACGTCGATAAAATCCCGCATGGCCTAAAAAACTTCTAACTTCTTTGACGGTGGTAGGTGGAGGTAACTTAGCAATGACGTCAACTTTAGCACGGTCGACTTCGATACCGGCTTTGGAAATTTTATGACCGAGGACGATGCCTTCTTTTACCATGAAATGGCATTTTTCCCAATTAAGAACGAGACGAGTGTCTTCACACCGTTTAAGAATACATTCTAAATTAGCAAGGCAAGAAGAGAAAGAATCACCATAGACCGAGAAATCGTCCATAAAGACTTCCATAGTTTCTTCAACCATGTCATGAAATATTGCCATCATACACCTTTGGAAAGTCCCGGGAGCATTGCATAAGCCGAAAGGCATTTGTTTGTAAGCAAATGTTCCATAAGGACAAGTGAATGTGGTTTTCTCTTGGTCTTTTGGATCGATAGGGATTTGAAAATATCCGGAAAAACCATCTAAGAAGCAATAGAAATCATTACCCGCTAAACGCTCGAGCATTTGATCCGTGAAAGGAAGAGGGAAGTGATCCTTACGAGTGGCATCATTGAGCTTACCATAGTAGATGCAAACTCGCCAACCCGTTACGAGTCGAGTAGGAATCAACTCGTTGTTTTCATTGGGAACAACGGTGATTCCGCCTTTCTTAGGCACACAATGGACGGGACTAACCCATGGCGAATCCGAGATAGGGTAAATCATTCTGGCATCTAGAAGTTTGATAACTTCTTTCTTAATGACTTCATGAATTTTTGGATTAACCCTTCTTTGATTTTGGATTGCGGGTTTAAAGTCATCTTCCATGAGAATTTTATGAGTAAAAAAATTAGGATCAATTCTGCGGATATTGGAGATTTTCCAAGCAATTGCTTTCTTATGATTCTTAAGCACATCGATAAGTCGATATTTTTCATCTTCTTTTAAGTCCTTAGCAATAATGATGGGTAACTTATTATCCTCTTCTAAGAAAACGTACTCTAAATGAGACGATAAATCCTTAATCTCTAAATCCGGTGGATTGTCGATGGAAGGCTTAGTTAAATTTGGATCATCGTTTGTAACTTCCTTAGGAGTAGGTGGAGAAATATGGTCCTCATTGAGAAGTCACTCAATGGTACGAATGTCTTCTTCCCAATCGGTGGGAGAATCGTCATATTTTAAATCCACATCCCCTAAACTCGCTTCAAATTCTTGTAAAAGAACGCCACTTTCTCCAAATGGAGTCAATGAAGGAGCAATAGAAGCTACGGTCTCAACATGAGGTAAATGAGAAATCCCGCTCTTACAAGCCTCGTGAAAATGTTCTTCACATGCTTCGTCGAGCACATCGATGTAATTCACGGATTCGGGCTCATCAGGAAGTTTGGAAAGTTTACCCATGTTAAAGACGATTTTATCATCCCCGACCCTCATGATAAGTTCACCCGCGGCTACATCAATCAATGTATGCCCGGTTCTCAAGAAGGGTCGTCCCACAATTAAGGGAACACGGGGATCCATCTCATAGTCGACTACAACAAAATCGGCAGGAAAAGTGAATTTGTCGACTCCTACAAAAACATCCTCGGCTATGCCCACCGGATAAGCAACCGTACGGTTAGCTAATTCCAAGGTCAGACGAGTGGGGACTAGCTCGGGTAAAGATAATTGTTTCCACACGGAAAATGGCATAAGATTGATACTCGCTCTGAGATCCGCCAAAGCCATACAATTCTCAATACCCGGAAAATTGCAAGGTATAAGGAATCGACCGGGATCTCCTAACTTAACCGGTAATTTTCTCAAAAGAACCGCGGAACAATTCTCATTCAATTGGGTATTGGCAATATCGAGCAACTTTTCCTTATCACTTAAAAGGTCCTTAAACATCTTAGCATACTTAGGCATGTGAGTGAGAGCCTCGGCAAAGGTGATATTAAAATTCAATTGTTTGAACATTTTTAGGAAGTTCGAAACTTAAATATCATCCTTATTCTTCAATTTCTCTTTCCGCAACCTTGAGGGATAAGGTATATTGGGTTGAGATGAAGGCTTTGGAGTGGATTGCTCACTCACATCCTTGGGTGGAGGAGGAGTAGAAATGGAAGGTGAAGGAACCGGTTTGGGAACCGAAGGTGTGGTAGAAAATTTAGGTATCGGTGGAACATAAGGTGTAGACGAAGGCATAACGGGTGGTATGTCACAAGTAGAAGGAGAAGGAGGGTGGGCAGAAGAAGAAGGTATCTCGGGTCCTTGGTTAGGTAGGGAATAGGAAGGTTCTACGGTGGTCTTACCGCTCCTAGTAGTGATGACATTAACGTTAGCCCTAGGATTGGTCACGGTGTTCAAAGGGAGGGCACCTTGGGGACGAAGGGTTTAAATCATTGTCAAAAATTTCTTATTGGTCGATTCTTGCATCTCTCTCATAATTCGCTCATGGTCGGTTAATTTTTGTAGAACCAAGTCCATTTGAGGATTATGCATGTTCATTTGATTATACCCTTGATTAGGAAAACCTTGATTAGGAAAACCTTGGTTTTGATATTGATTATAACCTTGATTAAATCCTTGATTTTGAAAACCTTGGTTATTAAATCCTTGATTTTGATTATTGAACCCTTGGTTTTGCCCTTGAAAATTCCCTTAATTTTGATTAAAACCCCGTTGATTAGAATTTCCTTGAAAATTACCCCATTGAGGACCTTGGTTCCTATTTGGCGGGTGGGGGTGGTCTTTGTGGTGCTACAAAACCCGGGGAGCCAAATAGTTATTAGACTTGTAAGACAAATGGTTAACATCAACATTAGGTTTGAAATGAACCCGCTCATTTTCATTGTTGTTATAAGCATAAACTTCTTGTTGATTATTGTAAACCTTGTCACAATTAAAATATGAATGTGTTCCACCACAAGTCTCACACGTTTCACAAGTTTCTTTCAAGGCATTGACTTGCACATTGATGGCTTTGGTTTGTAGAGCAATTGATTCAACAAGCGACGTTCATTGATTTCACAAGAATATTGCCCCCCGCGGCACTATCAAGTGAGTCTTGGTCATTTAGAGTTAAACCATTGTAAAACATATTAATTTGATGCACTTTAGTGAAACCGTGTTGTGGACATTTTCTTAAAAGCTCTTTAAATCGATCCCAAGACTCACTAAACTTTTCCCCATATCGTTGTTTAAAGGTAATTATGTCATTCCATAAAGAAGTGGTCCGTGATGGTGGGAAAAAGTAGTTAATGAACTTGGTCTCTAAATCAATCCATGTTGTAATACTTTGGGGTGGTTCCTTATCAAGCCAAATCCGGGCTTGTCCCTCGAGGGAAAAAGGAAAGAGTTGTAAACAAATGGCCTCTTGTGGCACCCCATTGTATTTGACGGTGTTTGCCAATTGTATGAAACGTTTGATATGAGCGTGTGGGTCATCACTAGTACGGCCTAAAAATGGTGTAGCGGAAACCATTTGAATAAAACCCGTTTTAAGTTCAAAATTATTAGCTCCAATATCCGGCACCACAATCGCGTCATCGTTTCCTTCAACGTGAGATTGGAGAATCTTAATCATTGGTCGATTATCCGTTGCCATCGTGTTGTTCAAAGCTCGATTCTCGGGATCGGCTTGATTGATGGTCTTTTTGTTTTTCTTCTTCTTCTTCTTCTTGGAAGAACTAGAAGTATTTGGTACACCAATCGGTATGTATGTATGCGCGCGAGTGCGCATAGAATTAAAACTTGGAATGAGGTTGGTAACCTCGGTCGACTTTGAGAGGAAAGGGATTATCCCTCTCGAGGTGTAATATGAAAAAGCTACAAAAATATATACTTAATACTAATTGAGTTGGCAAACCAATAATCGGTCGTCTCTCTCAATATACGCACAAGCAAGCGGGGAAACGAGGTGACACAAAGCACTTAAAAACCTTTTTCCTTAGACGGCCTTTTCTAGCGCGTCGCCTTATACCCACCTTATAGTTTCTATATATCGAGTTCAAACGTCTTACTAGTATTTATCTATTTTGCCCTTTTTCCTTGTTGTGGATTCGAATACAATAGTTAGGTGATGAAATCCCAACTAAGGCCTTATTTGAAAAGTAGGTAAATTAATTGTGCTACGTAATATAATATAGTAAAAGAAAAATATTTTTGTATGTTTTAGAAAAATATATATTCACAATAAAAATCGAAAGAAATCGAACTAAGAAAAATAACACTAATACGTAATATTTTTGGTGTAATACTTTTACGAAAAAGTATTACTTTTGGATTTTTTTAATTTTTTTTGGAGCAAATCTTAGGAAAGAATTTGCTTTTGTTGATTTTTAATTTTTTTTGTATTTTTAAGTTTTTGATTTTTTTATGTGTTTTTGATTTTTTATTTGCAAGAAAATTAACGTTCAAAATGAACGGATCCCAAAATCCAAACGTCTCACGAAATCTTCAATCGTAACGAGCGAACCGGCAACGACGCCAATTTAATGTAGCTATTTTGTGTATCAATTAATGTTCGTTTCCTCGACTCACTCGAATTGATATCGGACTAAACGTAAGACTAATTGTTCTTGGTAAAACGCATTTTTTTGGTATTTTAAAAACTAAAAATTACTTAATTAAAAACTAATTAATCAATTAAAGACAAATTTGAACTATTTAAAATAAAGCTATTTGAAAACTAAAATAAATTTAAAATTTAAAACTAAAGTTACTTTAATTAATTTTATAACTAAAACTTTAACTTTAAATAAAATCTATTTAAAACCAATTTAATTAAAACTTATCTTTAAAAACTAAATTTAAAAACAATTGAAATTTATAAAAGTAATATTTTTTTATCTTTTTATTTTTTATTTAAACGGAATAAAAGAAAACTTTTTTAAAACTTTTAATTAAAATTAATTAAACCTAAAACTTGTATTTAAACTATTTAATAAAATTGGCAGTTCTATTAAACCCTATATTAATTAATTAACGTGAAATAGAACACAAATGAAGTACTAGATTAGATGGTTAAGGTATTGGACAGTTGGACGAAAGGTCATGGGTTCGAGTCCCAGCAGGGACGTATTTTTTTGATTGATTAATATTTTTTTGAATTTTGAACACAAAACATATCAATTGGATATGTTTCCTCTGAGTAAAATATAACACTAAACAGCTAACCAAATAAGCACTAAAACTAGAAAGACAATAAGCAAATAAGCAAAATTAAAGCAAATAAGCTGATAAAGTTGAAAAATAAGTAAGCAAATAAAATAAGCACATGAAACTTAAGCTGATAAGTAGATTGTACTTAAGCTAAACCAACAAATACTGAAAATCAAATAAGCAGTCAAGCTTAAAACTATAAAACTGAAAATAACAAACAACTTTAATAAGCAGATAAACTATAAGCAAAACCAAATAAACCTCCTATGAATCAATAAGCAGAAAATCTAAAGAATAGATTCAAAACTTACTGAAAACAAGCAGATCCAACAAACTTATATCCAACAAATAACAACCTAAGCAGATCTAATAAACTGAAACTTAAATAGCAGCTTAAACGAAACCAATAATACTAAGCAGATCCAACGAACTCAAATCCAAACATAAGGAGATTCAAATAAACAAAACAGATCAATATCCAAATAACAATAACAGATTAATAAACTATAAGCAGATTCAAAATCACTTAATCTAAAATCAACAAAAACAATAAAAAGAAGATGAACCTTATGTTGAATCCTTTGGGAAGTAGGAAGGCGCTGAACCCCCTATTAGAACCGAATCAAACACCACTTATTCACACAAACATCACCTTCGAATCAACGAACCATAAACCAAACGAACCCAATATTATAAACTTCCCAGTGGGGGAAGTTATCTATCCACTTTCTTTTTATTTTCAATAATATTAATAATCAAAAACAGATTCAAAAGTAAATTGCAATAAAATTTAAAGAAACAATATTAAACCGAGATTAAAATTTCATTAATAACTCAAAATTTGATTACAATACTTTTAAAAGAAAATTACAATAAACCTAAATCTAATTTTTTCATAAAAATAAAATTAAAAATAAAAGAAAAGGCACCGATTACAGATTTGATTTGGGGGTATTTATAGCCAACCCCCAAGGCTTCTTCAAGAAGTTTGGTGAAGCTATCTTCAATTTGAACCGCTCTTTCCTTCTCTTTCTACACTTTCTTCAATCAAACGGTTGTGATGGGTGTTTGGTCACTCGGATTGCCAGCCTGGATTGAAAGTGTGCTTGTTGTGTTTGTTGAGAGCTGATGTGGAGGATTTTTATTGGATAGAGGGGTTGTGGTGATGTGGTTTATCCAAACACAAAAGGGATTGGGGACACGTAAGGAGAGGACCACCAGTGTGTTGCTTCCTACAAACTTGGGGATTTAATCCCCAAGTGTGTGAATCACACGAATTACATAAAAGCCCCAATTATCTTGGTAATTTTTTTATTAGGGTTTTTATAACAGTAAAAAGAGGTGCGGCGTATTTTTGTGGGAGAGATGAAGTGAGGTGAGTGAAAGGTTTCCTTGTTTGTATCATAACAAATGGGGGTGGGTGTGGGTAAATAATTTTATTAAACGTGTGTGTGGGTAAAAGGTTGTTACGTGTGAGTGTGTTGTGAGGGTTGACCAAGGTTTGTTTGACCCGTCCAAGTTTATTGACAAAAAGGGCTTGGCCCATTTTCTCATCCGTCCTTTTAATTTGTTTAAACAATTTGGGCTTTAAAGCCCAATCTTCCATCCGTATTTATTGATTTTTGAGCTTTGGTGGGCTTGTGAATAAAACATTTCCTCAACTTGGCTTTTGGGCCCATTTACCCAAATGTTGGACCCACTTGGCCCAAGTATCTTCGTAAAATTAAATCCACCAAAAATCGAGCTTGAATTTGGATTTGTTGATCATTTCTTTAAACTCGTGTCGAATTTGCCGGTTTTCGTGAACTTGGGCACACTTTTGGTGTTTTGACTTTGTCTTCGTCTCTTTCTTGGACTTTTCTTCAACATTTGACCGTGAAATCCCGTGTTTTCTTTCCTTTTGATCATTTGTACCTATTTCACACAAAAACACAAAACAACGCGTAATTCCGACTTTTACGATGTCAAACACATGATTAGGTCTTGTTTTTCCTTGATTTTTGTGGCAAAAGGATAAGTGTTTACACACTTATTACCTGACCTGGGATTATGGTATCCAAAAGATTCACCATTGGAGCTTATTGCATATTCATACAGTGATTATGGTGGTGACAAATTTGATAGAAAATCCACAACTGGTGGATGTCAGTGTCTTGGGAGTAGATTGATATCTTGGCAATGTAAGAAAAAAATAGTGTTGGCCAATTCTACAACTGAAGAAGAGTATGTGGCATCAGCTGCTTGTTGTGGACAAGTCTTATGGATTCAGAACCAGTTGTTGGATTATGGGTATAATTTCATGCATACCAAGATTTTTGTAGACAATAACAACACTTTATGCATTATTAAAAATCATGTACATCACTCTAAAACAAAACACATAGAAATTAGACATCATTTTATAAGATATTGTTTTGAAAAGGGTTTAATACAACCAGATAGGGTTGACACAGAAGAAAATGTGTCTGATTTATTAACTAAACCTTTTGATACTGGAAGATTTCAATACTTGGTAACAAGTATTGGAATGATCAATCTCACTTAATATGTGTTTTGGGATCATGGTGTAAAAGTATGTACAGGATATGCATTGTTATCGGTCTTTGTGTGAAATTAGATTTTCCACTTTATTTGTCTAACGCTGACAAAGGTTATTTTAAGTTTTTAACGCTGATAAGTGTTATCGTAACGTTGTCAGCAACATGTTAGTTTTGTGGTTTTTGATCTAATTGTGCAGGCGTTGTTAGCATTGTACCATTAGATACAGAGTTACTTATGGATCCTTGGAGCATTATTGGAGCATGTTTTAATTTATGGATGATAGTTGGAATATTTATATTCGTATCTTGACATAAATTTTTATTTACATGCATCATATTTGGCAACTTATGTATCATAGTTTAAGGGGAGGTTTAGGAACCTTTAGGACTTTTTGGGTATTCTTATAATACTCTTATCACAATTCTAGATTGTGTCCACTGGTGAGTATGAGTTAGTTTACTTTCTCATGCAGCACTGTAGCATGCAAAGTTGATATACTATGCATGCTGCCAAGACCTTTTGGCCTAGAATTGGATGTGGTCTGTTGGGAGACTAGGGTATGTTTTATATTGGGCTTACCTGGGAGTTACAAGGGATTTTATGAGATAACTTAACTGTTAAGAATTTTGGTTAGCAAGGGACACTAGAGGACTGTTATGTCTATCTTGCATAAGCAAGTGTGCATGATTGGACAATGCTTGCCACCCTATGGTAATTTTCAGTTTATAGGTTATCTTCACTAGGATAAATTACTTTGTTAAGGTCCTTTTTCATTTTTATTATTTTTAGTTTTGGACGTTGACAGATATTTTCCAAGCGTTGTTGTGACCAATTTAGACGTTGACATGGCTTTTACCAACGTTGACAAGAATATAGCCGTTGGGCGTTGATGGGTTATTTTTTACCGTTGACACTCATTGGGTCCTACCCAGTTGTTATTTTTGACGAAAATTGGGGCCGTAATTTTGGGAGTTGATAACTTTTAATTAATGCACAAGATAACTTATTTTCTTTTCAATATTTTTATCATTATATTTTGAAAATACTTGCCTCATTTTTGACCAATCACATGTGCCTATCACTCCTATATATTTGGCTCCTACTTTTTAAACAGGGTACTCTCATATTCTTGTCTAACAACTTTTCTCCTATAATTCATCTTTTATAATCTTTCACAAACAGTTTTCTACATTAATGGCGCCTAAGTTTAAACCAAGTGATTTGGTATTGGGATTCAGAAGTCAGCATAATATGATTGCTTATTTGGAGGCTGATGATGCTCTTTTTCCTCAATACACCCAGATGGTGGCGTATTTGAATGCATCTCCATTACGGTATGCTCTTTCTCATGCTCCTCTCATCTCTGTCACTCATATTAAACAGTTTTGGAACATTGTTAGTTCCTCAACACTTAATAATGTGACTACATTAACAGTTATTGTCCATGGGCGTTCTTAGGTGGTTACTGAAGCCTTGGTTCGCCAGGCTTTGCATCTTAATGATGCAGATGGTATAACCACTCTACCCATTAATGAGATAGAACAAGGACTTCAAGCTTTGGGGTATCCGTTCCCTGAAGAGGGTACTTTAAATAAATATAATAAACAAGAATTCCCCCCAGCTTGGAAGTACTTAATACATGTCATCCTTCAATGTTTGAGTCCCAAATGTACTGCACATAATGAAATTAACAGATCCATTGCTAGTGCAATTGTGTGTATTACAAATGGGCAAAAGTATAATTTTTCTAAACTGATTTTTGATGGCATGTGTAAAAACAAGGGTAATAAGATGACTTTGGCTTACCCAAGATTTTTACAAATGATTTTTGATGAGCAAAGGTACTGCACAAGGGATCATGATGATTTTTATGCGATCCCTGTGCAAAAGAAAGCTATTTTTAGTAAGATGAATTCACCCCCTCACAGAGACTTACCCCTTACCCATGCCATGCTTGCTGTTATTGCAGCAGCACAACCTCAACCTGACCCACAACCTTTGCCTGAACCATTACCTTCACCTCAACACATGGAACCTGACCAAGATCCCTTCAACGCTGACACATTAAATGTTGGCGTTGACACTTCCAATCCAGACGTTGACACCTTTCTACAACAGACCCAAACACCCCCTAACCTTCAAACTACCACCCAATCCACATCATCTTCTCCACCCACAGACTATAGGATGGAAAAACGCCAAAGGACCATTGGAGTGTTCTCCTCTGGTGGTCCTAGCCATGTTGCAGAGAGAACCACCACCACAAGTGTGGTTGGTGATATGGGTGAGGCTAGGAATATAGGTGCTAGTTTAGATGCAGGCCAAGCCAGTCCTAACATCTTTAAGACCTCATCAATGCCCCATGAATCTACTTTGGGAGGTCAAATACCCATTCTAGAGGGCAGATTGGAACCATACACAATGTTGGAATTGACGGCTGTCTGCATTAGCTTGCAAAAGCAAAATGCAGACTTGGTACAAACAGTCAGTACACAAGGCCTTGAACTCAAGCAATTGAGGGAGAGGATTGTTATTTTGGAGGATGTTAACAATCGGTGTGGTATGGAGGATTCTTCCAAAGGGGAGGATGAGTAGATACATGCAAGGTAATTCTGAAGCATAAGGCTAGCAATGTTTTCTCACTGCTGAAGAGAGATAGAAGGGAGCTTTATTACATGTTGCTCAGATGTCATCAAACAGGATGGACCTTTCAGAAATTGTAGGGATTATCCTTTGAAGAATTGGAGTATAAGGCTTATCCCATTTGGGCAACAGTGCAAGAGATGAACACTATCAGACTTCTTTCAGATGAAAGGAAAGAAGAACTTGCTGAAGAGATGTAGATTCAAAAGGCAATGATTTTTCCAAGGCCTTTGAAGAAGGGAGTTCCACTTGAGTTCCCTAAAGATTTGAATAAAGTGATTCCCAGTAAAGCTGTTATAAGAAGGAGCATTAAGCTTTCACCCATGGAAGCTTCAGATATGGTATAAGCGTTACCTCTTGATGCCAGAAACCCTATCATTAGCTATGAAGAAGATGCAAGTGGGGTTTGGATGATTGGCAGATATGGGAAAGAGGTACACACATTTACTACTCTTATGTCTCTCTTTGCAAGTATGGATAGGGAGGACTTGGCAGACATTTGGTGGTTATTGCTGGCCAAGTATGAGACTAAAGCACCTACTTCAGTCAATGGAATAAAGCTTTGGTCAACATTCAAGAGAATGTGTGCACCAGAAGAAGAAGATCCTGTTTGGAAGGATCTTGAGGATGATATCAGTGGACTTCAATGGCGTTTGTATTCAGCAGCTGGTGTGTATTATTTGAGTTCTACAAAGTGTTCTGAATATCTTCTTGTGGATGCTGAGTATCCCATGTCCAAAGAAGTTTTTGAAAAGATGAAGACAACACAGCTGGAGATTGACTACTCAAGTGACGTGGCCAAAGATTTGATTAGGCATGTTTATTACCAATTTGATAAGATTTGTAAGAATCCTCCTAGTTCTAAGTTTTTATTCAGAAACTTGATTACTAGAGTAGATATCAAGTTTAGGGGAGGATTGTTAGGAATAAAATGTAGCCAGTACACTTGGACGCTGACAAGAGCAATCGGGACGTTGATAAGAAGAAAACAAGCGTTGACAGAACAAGCGTTGACAGGAAGATGTCAAACATTGATAGGATGAAGTCAAGCACTGATAGAAGACTTAGTCTACACGTATTATGTTTCTAGTTTGTTTCTAGTATAGATATGATCAACAATGTATTTTCTATGTGTATCTTTGCCTAAAATAGCTGATACGTAGACTCTTGTACAAGGCTCCTTATGTCTATAAAAGGAGGCCTTTAGGTTTTGTTTCAATATAAGTTTTCATACGTTTAACACTTTCATTGTACGCAAGTTTGTCCTAATCAATCAAGTGAAAGTTTGGTTTACATTGTTTGTGTGTTCTTGTTTGAGTATTAATTCCGCATAATACTTAAATTGTTTTATACACAACAAAGTTTCTCTACGTGTTTAACTTGATTTAATCTCGTTTACACAAGCTAAATCGATCTAAGTTTGGGATCAACAAGAGCATCAGTGATGACTGATGGTGTTGATTTGACCGGAACAATATTGAATGCTCAAGAGAAGGGATTGATGAAAGAAAATATTGGCGTTGAGAATCTGGGAAGACTGTAGAAACCTCTTTTTATGGTAAAGTCAGACGGGCTGAGATATTTTGAAAATCAGATTTGGTTACCGCTATGTCCATCTGAGGAAGGAATGCCTGGAGTACGAGATTTGGTTATGAATGAGTCTCATAAATTGAATTACTCGATACATCCTGGAGCGGATAAGATGTATCACGATCTGAAGAAAGTCTACTGGTGGCCGAATATGAAGACAGAGATTGCTCGTTACGTCAGTAAGTGTTTAACTTGCACGAAGGTTAAAGCTGAACATAAGAGACCGTCTGGGTTGTTGGTACAACCTGAGATCCCAGAATGGAAATGAGAAAAGATCGCTATGGATTTCGTGAGTGGTTTACTGAGGACTCCTAGTGGTTGTGATATGATTTGGGTGATCGTAGATAGATTGACGAAATCTGCTCACTTTTTACCTATGAAGAAGACATTGGAGGACATGCTTCAGACATTGGAACCATTTAGACATTGGAGGACATGCTTCGAGCATGTGTGATTGATTTCGGAGGAAGCTGGGAACGCCACTTACCTTTAGTGGATTTTTCGTATAATAACAGTTATCATGCGAGCATTAAGGCTTTACCATTTGAAGCATTGTATGGAAGGAAGTGTAGATCTTCTGTGTGTTGGAGCGAAGTGGGAAAGAGTCAGTTGACTGGGCCTGAAATGGTTTTAGAGAGGATAGAGAAGATTGTGCAAATCAAGAACCGTTTACTTGCTGCGAGAAGCCGACAGAAGAGTTACGCCGATAAAAGGAGGAAACCGTTGGAATTTAAGGCCGGAGACATGGTCATGCTTAAGGTGTCGCCATGGAAGGGTGTGATACATTTTGGGAAGAAAGGAAAGCTGAGTCCAAGGTATATTGGACCGTTCAAGATTTTTAGACGAATTGGACCTGTAGCTTATAAGTTGGAATTGCCGAATGAGCTTAGTGCTATTCACGACAGGTTTCATGTATCGAATTTGAAGAAGATTTTGGTGGATAAGGAATTGGTGATTCCTTTGGACGAGATTCAACTTGATGATAAAATGCATTTTGTGGAGGAACCAGGGGAGATCATGGACCTAGAGGTTAAGAGATTGAAGCATAGTAGAATTCCCATTGTGAAGGTACTATGGAATTCTAGACGTAGATCGGAATATACTTGGGAACGTGAGGACTTCTTCAAGGAGAGATATCCTTATCTGTTCTAGCGGCACGAGATGTGAGTATAAGAAGAGCCGAGCACCGGGACGTCGCTCTCTTTAAGGAGTGGTGGATGTGATACCCAGAACCCGAGGTCATTTATTTTACCCTAAATTACGAATATTTTTGAAATTTTTAAGAAATTTCGTTTATTTTATATTTGATTGTTTAAGTTGAAACCGATGCTTAAGGTTGTAATCTTAACTATTGACGATTTAAGAAAGACGATGACGACTACGATCCCGACGGATGACCAATTTTTGTGTTTTATTATCGTTTTGTCGATATTAGAATTTTCGAGAATTTTATTTTTGGTTCGTGTTAAGTCGAGCCGGGTGCGTTTTATTTTATCCCGGGTGCGTTTAAATTGCTTTAAAAGTATTTTCGAGTGTTCGGGGCGACCCCCGACTCCCGCAAATTTTCAATATTAACTAGTAAGTCGTTTCCCGCTACTAAGTTGTGTCATTTAAAAATGAGGCCAGAAGAATAACAAAATTGCAAGAAAGTTCCTTATGATTTTACAAAAAGAAAGAGAGAGAAAATACTTTTCATTTTCATTTCAAAATTTTTCTTTCTTCTCTCTTTTTCTCTGTTAGGCCGTCAGCCATACCAAACCACCACCACCACATCAATTTTTTTTGTGATTTTGAAGAAACAAATCAAAGACCAATCCTCAAAAAACTTTTGTAAGTATGTTTGAACAAACAAATCCAACATGCATTCATACATTTTTTTTAAATTAAAGATTTTTCAAAAACGTGTTTTAATTTAATTAAACCAATTGCATGTTCAATTTATGGGTTGGTAATGTTTAATCATCCACAAAACCAACCAAGATCAATTTGATTGGGGTGTTTTAAACACCATAACCCCACGGCCAAATGGGGGTGTTTGGTTGTTCATGGTGGTTGATGAATTATGTTGTGGGTTTATGTTTAGAATGTTGTTTTTGATGTTTTTAAATGGGTTAAACATGATGCATGTGTGATTTAGGATTTGGATTTTTATGAAGATTTGATGTTCTTAGTGGTATAGGCTGATTAGGGTGTTTTGGAATGTTTATAAGTGGTTAGAATTAGTCTAGGTGATGTTAAAATGGATTGGAAACCAGTGTTGGATTGATTTTGAAGAAGGAAATTTTAGGCAGATTGTTTAGGCATGTGTTCGTGGGTTTAAGTTTGTAAACAGGTCATGAGGTTAGGATATAGTTGTAGAGCATTGTCTTAGATTTGATTTGGTATAAGAAAGAGCTTACGACTCCTAACGAGTCAAAAGTTATGCTATTTTGAAAGTTCGTGTACCGGGAGATGAGAATCAACATAATCCGAAATTATATTTGGTTTTAGGTCAAATTCCGGGGACCATAGGTAGAGTTTTATTAATGATTGAAAGTTGTTCTTTGGTTCAAAACCTGCATTTTTGAGTCTATTTTATGACCCATTACACGCTACATTACTAAACGTAAACTTTTCGGGCTGATTTTGCACTTTTACCATGTAAGGTTTGGAACCAAAGAACAACTTTCAGGTAATGGATGAGATGGTAGAAAGGAGCATGCGAGGATGGATGTTGTTGTGGCTTGGCGGTCTAATTTGTCTTTCCTCCCTTTTTATAACTTAAAACTTTTTATATTATGTCATGTGAACTAGTAATGTACTTTTGGGTTGAGATTCAGTGGGGACCTAAACGCAACTCTGTTTTGTATTATCTTTGGGGTTTGGTAAGCGGTAGACAATGATGTTTTAACAATGTTTAAATTAATGTTTAAATTCCTACGTCTCTTTGAGTCGTTCGAAGTAGCTTGTGTGTGATGATAACTGCGTAGCACCCAAATGTTATAGTTCTGCTGCGCATAGCATTTGGTGGGGGTGTTAGATACTTGTAACAAGAGTATTCCACTCTTCGATTCTTGGAGGAACGATACAATCGTGACACTTGTGTACTCGTTTATTCAATCCAATCTAAGTATGATGTTACGATAGTTTGGCGTTGAGAAACGCAAATTGTTATAATGAGTTTTCTAGAACTTGTCTATGGTCATGAATCTTTGGTTGGAGAGATCCGCTTAGCAAACTTGATAAAATATTAAACTTGTTGGCAACTTGTTTTGAGCCTAGTCACTTAATTAAACATAAGTCTTGAATCAACCCAAGTAAATTGTGTGAACGCCGTTTTGACAAAAAAGGATTATCACTCTTTGCCTACATAAACATATCTCGATCATTATTATCATCATCACGAACTTATACGAACTATCCTATATTAGTCATACTTGTTACTATTGATATTACTTCAACTATTTATTTCTTCAATTATTTTCTTGATTACCAAAACGAAACTAAGTCTCAATGAACGATCTTGGCTTACCACTACAAAGCTATATTACGAACGAAAGGGTATACTTGCCCGTGTTTGTCTTCTAGTCCCTTGTTTTGTCTAAACCTTGTAATATAAATTTAAGACTTGCAAACGAACATCAAGTTTTTGGCGCCGCTGTCAGGGACTTATAATCTTGTTTCGTAACCAAATTCGTATAATCCTTAAAGAAATTGAACCAATGCCACTCACTTTTTAAACCAAAAATTTTTCTGCAGTACATAAAGTACGTCGCACAAATCAAAAAGTGCGCCGCACTTCCTGTAGTAAACCAAATTGCGCCGCACAAACCCAAAAGTGCGCCGCACATTTCCACTGAAAACAGCAAATACCTTATTGGATGCACACCCGTTCATCCGGAACACCACCAATATCACCGTTACCTGAACCTGAACGTACCCTTAACCGAAGGCTACGTAGACTTCATCGCCGTGTACCTTTAGCTAGGAGACACGAGCAACCTCAACCTCGCATAATCAACCAACCTTTTGACAACCTTTCACAAATCCTATTTCTCACCAAACTCATCAACCGTTACGATCCAATGTCGGACACCGATGATGAACCAATGTGGTCAGCCGATAAAGTTGTAGCACCAACTCCTGGCTCCGTAATTGTTTTACCTGAAATTGCAAACGATTTTGCAATCAAAGAGAACAACTTAACCCTTGTAAAAAATAACCAATTTGATGGTCGAATCAAAAACGATCCTCACAAACACATCCACGAATTCAACGAAATTTGTAAAATGTTCAACTATGGAGAAGGACAAGCCGAAGCCGTCCAAGTCATGATGTTTCCATCATCCCTGACTGGAGAAGCCATGTCATGGCTCGACGAACTTAACCAATGAACCATTCGAACATTGGAAGGTCTTAGAACTGCTTTCATTAGCCGATTTTTTCCTCCTGTCCTATTTGAAAAACTCCTCGGAGAAATCCGAAGCTTTTCTCAACAAGATCGAGAAACTCTCACTGACGCATGGTTAAGAATGAAAGAACTACTCAGAAACTGCCATGGTCATGGACTTAAAAAAGAAGGAATAATCAAGATTTTCTATCATGGTCTTGACGATGCTACCGAAGATGCATTGAACGCCGCAGCGGGCGGAATTTTCCTTTACAAAACCCCTAACCAAGCTTACCAATTATTGGATGATAAAGTCCTACTTAAGCTTGATTGGTCCAAAAATCACAAAAACAAAAACCCACGAAAAACCGTAGCTTTTGCCGAAGGAAGCAACAATCCAACCGATACCGAGAAAGTTATGGCTCGAATGGATGTCATGTCTCTTAAAATTGAAGAGATAAAACATAAAACCTGCAAACACTGTGGAGGAAACCATCCTTCTAGTGAATGTGATGACGATGACACACCCATGACGAAGGAAGAAGAAGCCAACTTCATGAATACCTTTCGTCGAACTCGATTTTATAACAATTATCGTAATCGCGACCGTGATAATTGGAGATCAAATGATAAACCAAGTTATGACCGAGACGAAAAGAAACCCACTCAAACCAAAGACAAAAACAAACTTGAAACCAAAATTGACAACTTTATAGAATCTTAAAGAAAAACCAACATTTTTGTTCGAGAAACATTCACTGACTTCAAAACCAAGTTCGAAACTACGACCAAAAACCACCAAGCTTCCATTCAAAACCTTGAAGCTAAATTTGATTGTTTGGCCGATAAACAACCGAATCGCGCTTATGGTTCTTTACTAAGCAATACCAACCCAAATCCCAAGAACAACAACAAATATCAACCCCCACAAGCTCGTAACGAGCATGTGAATGCCGTATTCACGCGGAGCTGTTTATCTTATGAATCACCTACCAAACCTACTCAAGTTGCACCAATCGAAATTCCATTCGATAGTGATAATAAGGATGAAGCCCAACCAACCCATACCAAACCAACTGAAAACCCAACACCCAAACCATATAAACTAAAAGTACCATATCCACAACGCTTACGCATGAAAAAGATGCAAGCTAAGTATGGTAAATTCCTCGACTTAATACAAGAAGTTCGAATTAACATGCCTTTAGTCGATGTTCTGGCTGGAATGCCAAATTATGGAAAATTTATCAAAAACTTATCAAGAGCAAGCATAAGTTTGAAGAAGTTTCTTCAACTTTTATAAATGATGAATGTTATCCCATTGTCTAAAACAAAGTACCACCAAAACTGGGAGATCCTGGAAGTTTCCTAATCCCATGTACTTTTCATCACTCATACTCTTGCAACGCCTTGGTCGATCTTGGCGCAAGTATCAACCTCATGTCATTCTCTTTGTATGCTAAACTCTGTAAAAACGTTTTAAAACCCAAAAAATGAGCGTTCGACTCGTGAACCGTTCTTTCAAATACCCAATGGGGATAGCTGAAAACATGCTCATAGAAGTCGAAAATTTTGTTTTTCCTGTTGACTTTGTAATCTTAGAAATGGAAGAAGATAGCAAGGTACCACTTATCCTTGGTAGACCTTTCTTACACACAACTGATGCTATAATTAGAGTAAAGCAAAAACAACTCAACCTTGGAGTTGGAGAAGATAGAATTTATTTTTCTATCGATGAAGCAATGAAACACTCGTACTCTAATGACGATACTTGTTTTAGTATCGATGTCATTGAAGAAATCGTTGAAGCCGATTTCGACGCTCTTCTTGATGAAGGAAGCGAAATTTTGTATTCTAACGAAGGAACCATCCTCGAAGAAGAACTTTTTGCTGAATTTGATGCCTTCGTAGCCGACCATACTGATGAACCAATCGAAACAATCGAAGAAGAAATCAAAAAACCATTTGAAACCATAACTTTCGAAACCGATTTCAAAGTTAAGAAATCTGTCGAAGAACCGCCTACAAATTTAGAACTTAAACCTCTTCCTGAACATCTGGAATATGCGTTTCTTCACGAAGAAAAATTACTCCCTGTAATTATTTCATCCCAACTTTCTGAAGAACACAAAGACGATCTAATTGACGTTCTCAAGAAGCATAAACAAGCTTTTGCTTGGAAAACTTCTGACATTCCTGGCATATGTCCATCGTTTTGCAAACACAAAATCCAACTTTTGGATAACAAGAAACCAGTTGTTGAAAAACAACGAAGATTAAATCCTAACATGAAAGATGTTGTTAAAAAATAAATCCTTAAACTCTTAGACTCTAGAATAATGTACCCAATCGCTGATAGCTCATGGGTTAGTCCTATTCATTGTGTACCTAAAAAGGGAGGTATTACTGTAGTAACTAACGAAAATAACGAATTAGTACTAACACGAACCATCACCGGATGGAGAGTTTGTATTGATTATCGAAAACTAAATGATGCAACCGTGAAAGATCATTTTCCTTTACCCTTTATGGATCAAATGTTAGAAAGACTCGCAGGAAATGAATACTTTTGTTTCCTCAATGGTTTTTGGATACTTTCAAATCCCAATCGAACCTATGGATCAAGAGAAAACCACGTTTACTTGTTGTTGATCCCTTTGGTTGGATCTATATTCTATTAAGAACTAGTATAGTAGTTTGTAATCAAACTAAAACACTTTGAGAACTCTTACTCAAGCTAAATAAGTTATGAAAAATCTAACTTATAAAGCACAGAAGAACATAATTCTTTTACCTATTCGATTCTCTTATTAATCGACTTGAATGAGGTACATGAATGACATTGTACCTATGTTCCTTTTATAGAGTAAGGAACCCTAGAAACATTAGAATATTCTATAAACATAACTATATCACAGACGATATATTATCAATATTCTAACTATTTAAGTATATCACATAAGATATACTCTAACTATAACTATGACATATCTTATACAAAGATATATTCGTCCTAATCTACATAGCAGTACTTACTTTATAAGTAGCAGTACTTACTATGTACCGCGTTAACACTAACGGTACTTAAAAGATAACTAACAGTACTTGAATAACACTAACGGTACTTAACACTTAACAAACAATTCCTAACAATCCTCCCCTAAACAAGAATGATAACTTGTTGTCTTCTTGTTTCTCTTGTACTGGATGTATTTAGAATACATGTCTTCAGTCTTTCCTTCATCCTTGGATTAAACTTGGTAATTTGTATTTGTATCCAACTGAATGTAGCCAAACACTTCAATGTAGATCTTCTTCTGATAAGATAATCTTCAAACAGCATGAACATCATCTTTGTCTTCAAACTATGATCTTCTTGTGTCTTGTAAACATTCATTTGTCTTTGCAGCATCAGTAATTGTCTTCTTGAGTTAAATCTATGAACTCTGAATCATGAACTTCAGTCTTGATTTGATTAGACAAAAACCTTCTAAGTATTTTCTTCTTGAATACCTCTTTGCTTGCAATCTTCATACCTGAAATAAAACAGTTAACAACAAAAACCAATCTGTATTGGCTTCATGATTTTTAGCAAATCACCAGCTATCTACGGATTGGATATATTATTTCCCAGTTAGCCGTACACTCTGGAATAACGAATACTTTATTCATAAAAAATAAGGTGTACTGATAACCCTACAATTTTTGGTAAATTTTCAACCATCAACGAATTTGATGAAGTCTTTACCTAGTACCGTTTGTCTAGGACTACCCAACTCTTTGTCTCGAAACAAGGTGAGTCAGAACCATATAGTTTTTAGCAAACTACCAGCTTTCAACAGATTTGAGAAGTCTTTACCACAAACCGTTTCCTTATGGACTAGCCAGTTCTTATGTGTGTTAGACATGGTGAACTGAGAATCATTTGTAAAGTGTGACTGAAAGTCAAACACTTAAGGCTCTTTCTCAGTTTCTTCCTCATCTTTCAAATCCTTGATTTGTTGTTTAACCATTCTGATCAACTCCAAAGCATCAACAGATTATTCTGTAACTTCCAATTGTTGTTCCAACATTCTTTCCAACAATCTTCTTTTGAATGGATAACTCTTCTCTTGTATCATATAATAGGTAACATCATCTATATCCAAAATATGCAATCCACATGACCTATAATATCTCCAGTAACTAGGAACCTGATTCTCTAATTCTGTCAACATTTCTTGATCACAGTTGTGTGGTTGATACATGAAGAGCATTTCCCTATACAATAGTGATACTTCAGTTTTACTTGCAGTGGCTTTTTGAACTAACCTGAAAAGATCCTGAATATCTTGTATGTCAAGAATGTGAAGAATATCTTCCAAAAGTCTGAATATTCTTGTTGTGCCATCAGTTCTTTGAATTCCATGAGCTTCCAGTCCTTGATCCATAGAGTATATCCATCTAGCAATAGATGATCTATTTCTAAAAATCTCTGTATCAATACATTGATCTTCAAATTTTACTATCTTCAAGTACTTCTTCAAGCTCTCATCATCATCACTATCTTCTGCTGTTGACTTGGCCCTCTTGGCTTTCTTCTTTCTCTTAGTTGATATTTTCCTTTTAACACCCTTAGAGGTTCCCTCAAATTCTGTTGAACCCTCTTCCAAGTTTGTATGTACCTTTTCTTTAGTATGTACTGTTGACTGTGTATGTACTGCTTGTACATTTTCAGCCTGAGCAATATCTTCAGCCTTATCTCCTCCATTCATTCTTTGAGCAGTCTCTTCCTCTTTTGAACTTACCTTCTCCTTTCTATTCTTCCTCACATAAGTGGTCTTGATAGTTGGAGATGTATTTGTAGGTTCAGTAGTACTTGGCTCAATTCTATGAGTACTTCCAAATTGCCTTTGTTGTTGCAGATGTCTTCTATGTCTTTCAATAGCCATTCTATCTGCTTCAGATCCAATCTCAACAAAATTCAATTCAGTTCTCTTATGTTGCTCATACAAAGTCCTGATTTCTTCAAAATTCTTCTTGACCAGCTGAATATGAGTGAAACCATTAACTTTCTTGAGAAAGTTTATCATTTGATTCCTAATCTGCATAGTAGTTGGAGGCTTAATTATTTCTCTTCTTCTCTTTTCAACAAAGAATCTTTGTTGCTCCCTTACCAGATCATCAATCAACTTTGATTTCTCTTCTTCATTATAAGCATCTCTCTCTTCAGCTATCAATGAGTCTGCAAGAAGCTTACTTGCATGTAAATCAACTTGAATCCTATCATACTCTTGTATGTTCCATTCTTGCTGTATTCTCTTAGCTTCTAGCAAATGCTGCTTAGCTTCAAGTTCTTCTTGTAAGTCTTCTTCACGAATCTGAGCTTGCATCCTAAGAGCATATTCCTCATCATGGTCTAATTGATTAAATCTATACATGACTTTGCTTATATCTTCATCTGAATCACTTTCATTTTTAGATTCTGATAGTATTTGCTTCTTCCCCTTATCCTTTGGATTAATCTTAGGTAGCTTCTTCTTCAGCTTGGAAGGTCTTTCCTCATCAGCTTGTTGTTGAATAACTATACATTTAGTAGGGTGTGAAGCTTGAACTTTCTTACCTTTAGTTTGATCCTTTTTGGCAAGAACTTCTTGTTGTGTCTTCTTCTCTGTCTCTGCTTGTTTTGCTTTCTTAGCTGAATTCTTCTCTCTTAAGTCAAGCAGTATTTGGGCTAAGGTCTCATCCTCTCCAAAAGGAGTTTGACTTTCTAGTGAATGATGATCACCAGTGGTACTTACAATCGGCTTAGTTGGCTTAGCAGTACTTGGATCTTCAACAATGTTGACTTCACCAGTATTAGACACATTTGTTTCTTCAATCACTTGTGTATCTTCAGATACTCTTTCTTCCACTGAAGCTCTCTTTTCAACTTGCACATCTTTAGTTTTGTCTGATCCAATGCTCATTCTTGATCTGGACAGTACTTGCAAAGATTGTTTCTTGTGAAACCAAATTTATCTTTGTGGCGGTGGAGTTGAGGATAAGGAAATTGAACATTTATTTCCTCTAACTTCTCATAGAAAGTACTCCAATTCACTTGAAGTGGTGATTGAGGCGTTGGTGCTGGCTGAGTTACCATCATTTCTTCAACTTGTGGCTCCTCATGAGTAGGGTGTGGTTCTTCCTTATGAAACTTCATGTTTGTAGGTTCATCCACACCAGTCTCTAAACCAGTTCCATCTTCATAAGTCCCAATGACATCTTCATCCAGCTCAAAATTGATGTCATTTCCAGAGATCCTTGTTTGATTATCAGAAAAAGGTGGTTGTTCTTCATAATTCCTCCCTTGTTTGGTTGCATTCAGTTGCCTTTTCTTGTAGTTTTTGAATCTTTACTTTTTGAGTGTAGCCTTCTAAATAGATCTATATTGACTCATCCAATGTGATACTTTGTTCCTCAACTTGATTAGGCTAGCTTCCAATTCAACAATCTTCTTGTCTTGAACAAGTTTTTCTTTTTGTAACACATGTACCTGTTGGGACAAACTAGTACACAAAGTAGTTAAATTTGCAACATCCATCACCTCTGGTGCTTGTGCTGGTGGTGAACCACTAGCAACAATACAAGCAGCTAGTGTATGGATCATCTCATTAGTATTTGGTGGAGCACCAACACTGTGAGAAGAAGATTGTGAATCTTCTAAGGAATGGGAACTCTGGTGAGAAGGAGTTTGCTGAGAAGCACTAGCATTTCTAGGTTCATCACCTTCTTGGTTGGCAGGTTGGGCTAACATATGAGCAAACAATGGTGTAACTATTCATGTAAAGGCATTGCCTTGTTTGGTCAAGAAAGAGAAAGTTCTCTTTGTGAAGGTAGGAACATCACATGTATCAGTTAAATCTGGTAGGTTAGGTATTTGGTCACTAACTAAAGTCTGAATAAATCTAGGATACATCAAAAACTTCTTAGTTCCTTCCAAATTCCTAGTCATTTTTTTAAAAAAATTATCTTGAAAAATTAAAAACCCTATTGTTTGCAAGACAAATACCAGCTGATGTGAATGCAGCATGAATTTGATCAAAAGATGTACTTTTAGATCTCAAACAGTGAATAAGCATGAAAAAGCAATTTCTATTGAGTTGAAAATAAAGCTTTAAAGAAAGTAAGACTTTCCCTACCACCCTCATAGCCTATGGCTGCAAGGCCATCATGTATCTCTGTGTTATTAAGCATACTAAGTCCATTTTCATCATTTAATCTCAAACTTGCCCTTAACAGTACCTCAGTTACATATATATTTCTATGATTCACCCTAGCCCTAATGCAAGGTTGATCAAACCGAGTACCTAACACGGTAGTGTTCCAAAATTGTTCAAAAATGGAAACAGAGACAATGGGACTTACAGTGAGTGTAAAGTGAACATGACTTCGAGATAAGAAACTAAGAATCTCATGGAATCCAAGAGAGTCATCATTCACAGCAAGATTTGCAACCAAATTATGCTTAGAGATCACTTGTAAAGCAGCCATTAGTATTTTTGATGATCGAAAAATTAGAGAGAAGGTTATAGAATCAAGAGATAAGAATAAAAGATTAGGTGAATCAATTGTGTAATTGGAGTAAGTATTTAAGTAAATAACAAACCCAAGCGTGAAGAAACCACCAAATTTACAAAATAGACCCTTAACGGTACAACGGACATGTAGCGGTACATGAAACATACTCGGTACTTGAACGTGTGCTAGCGGTACTTGGAGTTATAACGGTACCTCACAATTTTGACCAGTTTATGCATTCCACTATCATTACAACCTCTTTTATCTTTTTCTATCAACCTGTAATCACATTAAAAACACAAAACATAGACTATACAATAAAATTAGTATAAAAATTGTACAACTTTTACCTCCCTCAACATATACAACAGTCTATTGGTTGAGCATACCAATATGTGTCACCAAGAATTCAAATCTCTTTGCATCAAATGCCTTGGTCAACAAATCAGCTACATTGTTGTTTGTATGAATCTTCAAGACTTGAATAAGCTTCTTGTCATAGGCATCTCTTATGAAGTGATGTCTTATTTCAATATGCTTGGTCTTGGGGTGAAATACTGGATTCTTGACAATGCATATAGTACTTTCATTATCAATGTAAATCTTGGTGTTCATGAAGTTAAACCCATAATCTAACAATTGATTTTGAATCCAAAGTACTTGTCCACAACAATTAGTAGCAATTACATATTCAGCTTCAGTCGTAGAGGTAGCAACAATGGTTTGCTTCTTACACTGCCATGATATGAGTCTTCTGCCTAGGAATTGACAACCTCCTGTTGTGGATTTCCTATCATGATTAGCTCCAGTATAATCACTATCTGAGTAAGCTTCCAATTCAAAGGTGGGATCTCTAGGATACCATAATCCTAAATTGGGTTGACTTTTAAGATACTTAAAAATCTTCTTCACAACATGTAGATGTGACACCTTTGGATTGACTTAGAACCTTGAACAGGCACATACAGCAAACATAATATCTGGCCTTGAAGCAGTAAGATACATCAATGATTCAATCATTGATCTGTATATATGAGTATCAACACTTTCTCCATGTTCATCTTTTGATAAATACTTCTTAGCTTCAAAAGGTGTGCTTGTACTCCTTGTATCCATACATGAAAATTTCTTCAAGATTTCAGCAACATACTTATCTTGGCTGATAAATATTCCATCTTTCCTTTGTTTGACTTGCAGTCCCAAAAAGAAAGTTTGTTCTCCCATAGAACTCATCTGAAATCTTCCTTTCATCAAAGCCTCAAACTCTTTACACCATGACTTCTTGGTAGAACTAAAAATGATGTCATCAACATATACTTGAACTAGAATAATATCCTGAGCATTCTTCTTGATGAACAGAGTTTTGTCAATGGTCCCTCTCCTATATCCATGCTCTAATAGAAAATTGGATAAAGTTGCATACCAGGCCCTTGGAGCTTGATGCAGACCATAAAGTGCTTTGGTAACCTTGTAGACTCTGTTGGGGAATTTAGGATCTACAAAACCTGGAGGTTGTGAGACATATACCTCCTCTGAAATAGTACCATAAAGAAAGGCACTTTTCACATCCATTTGATAAACTATAAAACCCATATATGATGCAAAGGCCAAAAATAACCTTATGGATTCTATCCTTGCCACTGGTGCAAAAACCTCATCATAGTCTATCCCTTCTTCCTGTCTATAGCCTTGAGCAACAAGACTTGCCTTGTTTCTTACAACAACTCCTCTCTCATCCTTCTTGTTCCTGAAAACCCATCTAGTACCAATTACTCTCTTATTTGTGGGAAGATACACAAGAATCCAAACCTTTTGTAGCTCAAATTGTGTTAATTCTTCTTGCATGGCATCTATCCAACTTTCTTCATCAAGAGCCTGAGAAATGTTTTTGGGCTCTACTTGTGATAAGAAACAAGCAAACAAACAATGCTGAGTATCCTTATGATTAGTTCTCTGCTGTTGTTTGACATAACTCACAAGTACATGAGTTTCAGTATTGGTTTGAAGTTGTCTTCTGGTTTGTACAACAGACTTGGGATCTCCAATGATTTGTGTAGTAGGATGGTTGTTGTTGACTCTATGAGTGGGAATAGAACTGACTATAATTTCAGTTTACAAATTGTTGAAATCAGTTACTGCACCTTGCTCATCATAGGAAGCTTTGGAGAAGATTCCTTCAGCTGGACTAGCATACACGTCTTCATCGTCCATAGCTTGTAAAATACCTTCTAATGAATCAGCTGACTTTGCAGATTTTAACTTAGCAGTACTTGCAGATGAAGTACCGCTAGGTGTAGTATGTACTGTTGAGTGTTGTGACTCAAAAGATTCTTCTCCTGAATGCTTATTAGCAGATGTAGCATTCTTTTCTTGATCTTGAAGCCTCTGAAGCACTTGGGAGGCTTGATCATCTGTTGATGCATGGTTTGCTTCTTGGGAGTAGCAGACATGGGAGTAAAAGTAGGCACATTGGGTACATAGATATGAACATCATCATCTGATGAAGAAACTTCTTCTTGAGTACCTGCATTAGTTGCACTAGAATCCTCACCTGCATTGTTAGTTTGACAATCCTTTTGCATAGAATAGTAATCTATGGAGTTAGTTAGATAATCTAAATCAAACATCCAAGCATAACCTATTCCTGGGAAATTGGGTTTATTTTCTAAGAAATTAACATGGGCATTTTCTTCAACCTTTTTAGATGCCAAATTATAAACCTTATATGCTTTACTTTGCAATGAATATCCTACAAGATATCCTAGATCAGACTTTCCATCCAACTTTCCCAAATGATCAAGAGTATTTAGTATAGACACATGACACCCAAAAGGTCTTAAATGACTTATGGTTGGCTCAACACCAGTCAAAAGTTCATAAGGTGTTTGTATTTAACACATAACATGCAGTATTGATTGCTTCTGCCCAAAAGGTATTTAGTAAAAGAGAATCAGCGAGCATAGTTCTAGCAGCCTCAATTAGTGTCCTATTCTTCCTTTCAGCTACTCCATTTTGTTGTGGAGTCCTAGGATTACTAAATTGTCTCTTAATGCCTTTAGACCTACAGAATTCATCAAATTCAGCATTCTTGAATTCTGTCCCATTATTTGTCCTAATGATCAAAACTTGTTTAGTGAATTGTTTTTCAACTAAAGTGATAAAATCCTTAAGTAATTCATTGGTTTCACTCTTAAGAGCTAAAAAAACCCAACTGAATCTACTATAATCATCAGTTATGACTAGACAAAAGGTCTTATGACTAATGCTTCTTACAGAAACTGGACCAAATAAATCCATATGCAAGAGTTGCAAAGGCTTTGTCACAGTATTGACAGTCTTGGTCTTACAAGAGGCTCTATGTTGTTTACCTTTTTGACAAGCGGCACATGTGAAATCATTTTGAAAAGATTTGTTAGGTAACCCTCTAACCAAATTCCTATTCACTAATCTGTTAAGATTCTTGAAATTCACATGACCTAACCTTATATGCCATAAATTAGACTCATCATAAGAAGCCTTAGCTAGCAAACATGTAATACCACCTGTTGGAGTAATAGTATGAAGATTAAAGGTGTACATATTTTCTTGCCTGGGTACTTTAAGCAGTACTTGAGATTTTTAGGCATCTCAAAGTCTTTAGACAGCACCAAGCAGTCTTTGTCTGTGAACAACACCTTGTTCTTCTTATCCCACATTTGTGATACAGAAAAGATATTGAACTCATTCAATTCTTTCACAAAGAACACATCTTCAAATTCCAACTTCCCTATATTGATTTTCCCTTTGCCAGTAATTCTACCTTTGCTACCTCCAAAGGCTACTGGTCCTCCTCTAAATTCTTCAAATTCAGCAAGGAAATCTTGGTTCCCTGTCATGTGTCTTGAGCATCCACTATCCACTATGCCTTTGTCTTTCAATTCATCAATTAGATGCCCCTACACATAAACAAAATTATTAGTTTTTAACAGGGACCCAAGCCACATTTGGCTCGGATCTTGTGGGACCTACACACTTAAGAGTCTATTCAGAAGCATTCCCAGTAATGCTAATTTTGCTCTTATACTTCATGGTTTCAGTTATGTAGTCAAAGACATAGGGTGACTCTATGTGCTCAGACTTCTTTGCCTTAAATACTGCTTTAGCAGTACTTGCTTTAACACATGGTTTTTCTCTTTTAGGAACCCACATTTGCACTGGTTTGTTATTAAACTTACTTCGAGATGTTTTGGCTTTTTCAACAACATTCTTAGAAGTCTTGGAAAACTTTGGTTTAACAAACTTTGAATCAACAGTACTTGAGTTTGGTCTAGCAGTACTTGTAGTTCTAGACTTGCCGGTACTTGGTTTACCAGACTTCAAAGGTACTAGACCTTGTTTCATAAGTATTGCTCTAGGAACAAAACTTTTGGTAGAGTTATTTTTAACCTGTTTAGCTACCCTTTTTGAGTGATCAAACTTAGGTTTGTCATTCTTAAGTTTCTGTTTCCTATTAACCTGTGCATTTTTCCCATCACTGTTTTTCATGACCTTTTGTGCAACCTTTTGTTTCACAATGTTATCTTCATGCAAAGTACAATCTTTGATAAAATGACTTAGACTACCACAAACATAACATCCTTTTCTTCTCAAATAAGACCCAAAAGGTTGTTTTGACTTAACCTTCTCAAAACCTAACCCCCCCTCTTGGTTTTATTATGTTTTACATCATTATCCAATATCTTGCTAGGAGTTTTTACCTGATTGGGAGCAGAACTAGTCTTAGATTCTTAAGAAACAAAATTGTCCATTAAAGGTGGATAAACAATGTTCTTGGTCACAACAGTCTTATCTTGGGACAAAGTACTAGAGTTTGAGGTATTTTTAACCTTTGGTTCTTCTAACTCTATACTTGTATCATTACTAGGGGCATGAAAGTTCCTAATAAAGGTGGAGGAACTTCCTTCATTCCTTTAGCATATCTATCATTCTTAGGTGTACTATCTGACTCACTAGAACTATAAAAAATCTCCTTTAATAAGTCCTTGTCAGTTAAAGTTATCCCAGGTTGGTCCTCAATATATCCTAGGTCTGACTTATCATAATACCCTATTTCTGAATTAATCAGTTTTCCCAATCCTTTAGAAGACTTTTGCCAATGATTAATCACTTCCCTTTTATTATAAAGACTGGCTTTTAAAGCTTCATTTTCTGTTGACACTTTCAAAAGTTGTCTTTCAAAGCTTTAATTTCCACATCTTTTTCCCTCATTTGAAGAGTTAAAATTCTTATTTTCTCTTCATAGTTTTGTTGACCCTTTTTATACAAAACTATATTTTCTTCTAACTTAGAAACACCCTGTTTAAAAGCATTTAGTTCTATAGTGCATGTGTTGACTTTTGATATTGTTCCCTCTAGTTCTACTTTTAAGCTATTAAATTTAAGAACACAGTATTTAGAACAAGGATGTACCTCAGTATCTTCATGTGAGAGAGCCATTAAACCAAGCTCTTCTTCTTCTTCATCTTCAGCCCAGTTCACCAGTCCATCTATAGTCACCAATGCTTTGGTTCCTTTAGGACTCCTGCTGTTTCCTTTTGGAAAACTTTCAGTTATTCTTGGACTGGTTCTATAGCTGTTCTTGTACTTTTGACTGCTACTCTCAGCTTTGTATCTAGTGCATTCTCTTGTAAAGTGTCCATTCCTTCCCTAGTTATAGCATTCAACTTTGGACCTGTCATATCCTAATGGCTCATTAGGATCAATAGTCATCTTTCTTCCAGTCTTCTTAAAGAACCTGTTAGATCTTACTGTCACCATAGGAGCTTGCCATTTAAGATCCATATCTTCAACATCAGCATCATCCATTTGGAACAAGTCATTGAGTGTTAATCTTGGCATGTTGTCTTGTCCAACAAATAATGAGAAGGCATCATTGTCACTAAACAATGGTGAAGATCTTCCATGTGGATTTTGAGAGACTATGGGACCGCCTTTAGTACTTTGTGGGTAAGTACCGCTTGTAAGTCCCCTAACGGTATTTGTGAAGTATGTACCATTGCTTGATCCACTAGCGATATTATGAAAATAGGTACCGCTATTTCATTCTGACACAAAAGCCAAGTTAGACTTTGTCGTAGTTGTTGCTTTGGTCACCTCAATGCCTTTTACATCCATCTCGTATGCTCTAATATTGTTGTAGAGATGATCAAAAGGAATTGTTTCCAGATCATCTCTTGTGATGAAGTGCATAGCCATTGCTTTCTACTCTTGTGGAACACTCCTTAAGAATTTTAGATTAGCTTCTTCATTAGGAATTACTTGTTCCATAAACTGCCAATTGAATAAGCAGCTTACTGAATCTTCCATAGCCACCATGTATTCCTTCTATACTGGAAATTAAGAAGTTATTAAATTCTTGCTTAAGAACAATCTTCTTCATCTTCTTAGATTTGTCATTACCTCCAAATCTATGTTTTATGGCATCCCACATAGCCTTGGCATCCTTATAATGATCAAATTTAGGTAAGATGTCTTCTAAAAGAGCCATAGCCAAAGCAGTTCTGGCTTTTTCTCTCTCTGATCTTTGCTTGTACCTCCTCAGCAGTCACAACAGGCAGAGCATAGCATGTACCGTCAGGCAACCAATGTAGCTTCTTAGGTGTATTCCCATTGTTGATAACTTGCCACACAGTGTGATCTGTGTGATTTAAGTAATGTTCCATTTGCATAGCCCGTGTCTCATAATTGTCACCTTTGAGCACTGGGAGTTTGACAGCAGACAGAGTATGAGAAGGTGTTGTAGTTGTAGAGGTATCTACAACATTCACGGCTTGAACACCTTGTGCTGGTGCAGGATGCACAACTTGTGGTTGTCCCTGTGGAATTGGATCAGGATTTGGAATATCATCCAAGTGAGCGTCATCACCATGTTGAGACATTGAGTTTTTGTGTGAGTGCAGTGTATGGGGTTGTGTTCTTCTTTTCAGAGTTTCTCAACAAGATCTGATACCACTTGTTGATCCCTTTGGTTGGATCTATATTCTGTTAAGAACTAGTATAGTAGTTTGTAATCAAAATAAAACACTTTGAGAACTCTTACTCAAGTTAAATAAGTTATGCAGAATCTAACTTATAAAGCACAGAAGAACATAATTACTTTTAACTATTCGATTCTCTTATTAATCGACTTAAATGAGGTACATGAATGCCATTGTACATATGTTCCTTTTATAGAGTAAGGAACCCTAGAAACCTTAGAATATTCTATAAAGATAACTATATCACAGACGATATATTATCAATATTCTAACTATTTAAGTATATCGCATAAGATATACTCTAACTATAACTATGACATATCTTATACAAAGATATGTTCGTCCTAATCAACATAGCAGTACTTACTTTATAAGTAGCAGTACTTACTATGTACCGCGTTAACACTAACGGTACTTGAAAGATAACTAACAGTACTTGAATAACACTAACAATACTTGACACTTAACAAATAATTCCCAACACTTGTCTATTTGGAACTTACGCTTATAGGCGCATGCCTTTTGGTCTATGCAATGCGCCTGTTACTTTTCAGAGGTGTATGATTGCAATCTTTCACGATATGATTGAAGAATTGGTTGAAGTCTTCATGGACGATTTCTCCATCTTTGGAAATTCTTTCGACACATGTCTAAACAATCTCGATAAAATGTTAGCACGATGCAAATAAGCAAATCTTTTGCTAAACTGGGAAAAATGTCACTTTATGGTTATAGAAGGAATTGTGTTAGGACACAAAGTTTCTAGAGTCTGCCTTGAAGTTGACAAAGCAAAAATAGACGTGATCTCAAAACTCCCACCACCTACTAATGTTAAAGGCATTAGAAGTTTCTTAGGTCATGTCGGTTTTTACCGACGATTTGTCAAATACTTTGCAAAAATCAAAGACCTTTAACTCAACTTTTAGAGAAAGAAAGAACGTTCGATTTTAACGACGGATGTCTTTTAGCATTCGAAATACTTAAAGAAAAACTTACATGCACACCAATTATTGCAAGCCCCAATTGGAACCTTCCATTTGTGCTTATGTGCGATGCAAGTGAACATGCCCTTAGAGCCGTCCTTGGACAAAAAGATGGTAAAAAATTTCATCCCATCTATTTTGCAAGTAGAACTCTTAACGCAGCCCAACAAAGTTATACAATTACAGAAAAAGAACTCATGGCTGTAGTTTACGCGTTTGACAAATTTCGATCAAACCTCGTATTGTCAAAAACGATAGTTTACACCGATCACTCAGCTTTAAAATACTTGTTCAAAAAGCAAGACGCCAAACCTCGTCTAATACGACGGATATTGCTTTTACAAGAATTTGATTTGGAAATTAAAAATAAAAAAGGAGCTGAAAATGTTGTTGTCGATCATTTATCTCGCATAGTGAATGATGATTCTAGCGATGATGAAATCGATGATTTTCCCGATGATATAATGCAAGTAAGTACTAACAATACACCATGGTTCGCAGACTTTGCAAACTATTTGGCTGTAGGTATTTTACGAAAGGGAATGACAAACCAACAAAAGAAAATATTTTTCTCTAACTAAAAAAATACTTTTGGGATGATCCTTACTTATTGGAATAATCCGACGTTGTATTTCCAGATTCGAATCTAGAAAAATTCTCGATGAACGTCACTACGGACCAACCAGAGGACATTACGCCGCGAACACCAGCGCTAAAAAAGTGTTTGACGCTGGCTTTTATTGGCCAACAATTATTCGTGAAGCTCATACCTTAGTACGACTATATGAATCATGTCAAAGTACTGGAAATATTTCTAAAAGAGACGCAATGCCTCTAAACAACATCCAAGTCTGCAAAATCTTTGACGTATGGGGTATCGACTTCATGGGACCATTTCCTAAATCTTACAAATGTGAATACATTTTAGTCGCCGTCGACTATGTATCGAAATGGGCCGAAGCTCAAGCTTTACAAACAAATCATGCAAGAGTTGTTATCGCATTCTTAAAGAAATTATTCTGTCGTTTTAGAATTCCAAAAGCACTAATAAGCGACAGAGGAACTCATTTCTGTAACAAACTCATGGAAAATATTATGAAAAGATATGGAGTGACCCACCGATTTTCCACATCTTACCACCCTCAAACGAGTGGTCAAGTTGAAAACACTAATAGAGCTCTCAAACGTATACTTGAAAAGACCGTTCAAAACAACCCTGCTTGTTGGTCTAAAAAATTAGAAGATGCTCTATGGGCCTTTCGTACCGCATTCAAAACACCAACTGGAACCACACCGTACAAACTGTTGTATGGAAAAACATGCCATCTACCAATAGAGATTGAACACCGTGCATATTGGGAACTTAAGAACTGCAACCCAGATCTTATTGCAGCCGGAGAAAAACGTAACTTTCAACTTCACGAGTTAGATGAATTTCGACATCACGCTTATCAAAGTTCATGATTATATAAAGAACGAACCAAAGTTTGGCATGATCGCAAATTATGACAAAGAAAAGATATCAAAAAAGGAGAAAAAGTACTTCTCTTTATCTCGAAATATAAATTTAAGCAACCTAAGCTTACTTCAAGATGGGCTGGACCCTATCTAGTAAAACACCAATATCCATCCGGATATGTTGAATTATACGGTAGAGACAATAGCACCTTTATAGTCAATGGACATAGACTTAAGCTCTACCATGAAGAAGAACACTGTAATGAAATCGAAGGAGAAAAATTCTTTTCTTCTTAAAATAGATCCGATTAGCCGAGTCTGGCTGAAGACTCTAAACTTAACGCTATTCGGAAGGCAATCCGTATTTTATCCCCACCTTTGAACTTAAGTGTGTAGGAGGACCTGTATAAATAAAACCATCCTTGTATATATTGCATGTGTTTTGTTTTGTTTTAGCATGCAGGAAAATAGCAAATTGGAGCTCTAAGATGGATTCATCTCTCGAAGTCCCGTAATTTTCTACTAAGCCCCGGAAAGTTCTCGTTTCCCTTTGCATTTTTCCTACTTTTAATAGTTTATTAGTTATCACCTCGAGGACGATGTTCAACTTAAGTGTGGAGGAGGTGACAAATAGAAAAAAGAAAAAAAATAAAAAATAAAATAAATTTCTCCACATGAAAATCTTTTTGAAAAATAATAAAAATATATATGTTTTGTAACTAAATAAGTTTTTAGCAAAGCAAAAATCTCATTGATTGACATTATAATTTAGCACAAAATCCATCACCCAAATATGTGAGAAAAACTTAGCCTTGTGTTTCTCTATTTTGTGTGAAAGCCGATAATCTAGTATGCTTCAGAATTTATGCTTGATCATCATTTACTAAGCCGCAGTGAGGTTAATTTATAGATATTTTCGAAAGGAAGCAAAATAAAATCACCCTTATATCATTTTAGTTAAGTTACACTGGCTTACTAAAATATGTGGCACTCGTACGCATGTGTTATATTATCCATTGTGCCAATATCCTTATATGTTATGCCTAACCACTTGTCAAGTTATAAAGTTTATGATGTTCTTTTAAAAAAAATAGATGTATGAAATATAGTTTGTTCTATGACTTTGACAAAGGCATACTTTTTGATCCTACACCCATATCATTTATCACGTTTTGCTTCTTTGAAAATTTATACGGTGCTCACGCCGCAACGGTTATGTTTATGTGTCATGTACAAACCTATGGTAGCTATCTATTTTATGTCCGAGCTAATTGAGTGTTACCATACATTTACCCTTTGTGAGTGACATTTGTGTGAACTTAAAATCCAAACACTATCCACGTGAGGTGCTGAAATTATTTTGTCATTTGCTTTTGCTATTCAGAAAAATTAAATCATTTTCCTATCATACTTCACAACTCTTAAAAGCATTTTTAAAATTGAATTTGTTTTCTCGCTTTGATTGCTTGAGGGCAAGCAATAGCTAAGTGTGGAGGAATTTGATAACGACCTAATTATACATATTCAGTCTATCATTATAATGCCACTTTGTAGTATAAATAAGAGCTTCCGATACTTAATATGTTGTGTTTTATATGTAGATATAAAGTTTGAAGAAGCAAAGTGAAGATATACAAAGAAGGGGCCTCAATATGCAAATAAGCCAAAGTTGTTGAAAGAAGATTCTGGATCGCCCAGAAGTGCGGCACACAAACTCAGAAGTGCGGCGCACATTCACGTCTCCAAAGTGCGGCGCACTTTCGGAGAAGTGCGGCACACATTTGACCCTAGACAACACTATAAATAGAGGCCATTTCCACTCATTTTACACACACCTCTCTCTCTCAATACTCCATATCTCGAGTATTTTAGCTTTCGTAGTAAATTTTTAGTATTATCCACTTTTGGGAGATACTTGTAACGAGAGTATTCCACTCTTCGATTCTTGGAGGAACGATACAATCGTAACACTTGTGTACTCGTTTATTTAATCCAATCTAAGTATAATGTTCTCTTACTCTTTTCCAATTGTTACTTTGATTACTATGTTAGGCTAAGCTATTTTGTGACTATATGGGTACGTGACTATAATTAGTGATGATGCTATGATATGATCCTTTATATATGATTTCAAGCTAATGTTGTAGAACCATTTTACCACCTAGTTCTACAAACCATATTTTATCTAAGTTGATTTGTTACGATAGTTTGGCGTTAGGAAACGCAAATTGTTATAATGAGTTTTCTAGAACTTGTCTATGGTCATGAATCTTTGGTTGGAGAGATCCGATTAGCAAACTTGATAAAATATTGAACTTGTTGGCAACTTGTTTTGAGCTTAGTAGCTTAATTAAACATAAGTCTTTAATCAACCCAAGTAAATTGTGCAAACACCGTTTTGACGAAAAAGGATTATCACTCTTTACCTACATAAACATATCTCGATCATTATTATCATCATCACGAACTTATACGAACTATCCCCTATTAGTCATACTTGTTACTATTGATATTACTTCAACTATTTATTTCTTCAATTATTATCTTGATTACCAAAACGAAACTAAGTCTCAGCGAACGATCATGGCTTACCACTACAAAGCTATATTACGAACGAAAGGGTATACTTGCCCGTGATTGTCTACTAGTCCCTTGTTTTGTCTAAACCTTGTAATATAACTTTGAGACTTGCAAACGAACATCCCCGAGTTCTAGAATAAGTACGTTGTGAATAGTTGTGGGTAAATTTTTACTTGGTTTAACCAATACCTTAACATAATTTATGTAGAAATTTAGACTCGTGAAGAAGTTTACTAAAATGTTTTATTAAAATTCTGCTATGGAGTTATATGCATGCTTCTCCATACATTAATTTTGACATCAAAATTTATACCCTTAAAATTTAAGTCGAATGCTCCTAATTGACGAACACTTTAAATTACTATGTCATCAAATGAGATTTTTGGGTGATGTTGTAATGGAGAGAAAACTTTCATAGAATGAGAATTCATATGATGGTTTTAAGTTACTCAGATTAGACGACTTAATTAAGTTACTCTGGGAGATCTGGAAACTTAAAGCATTCAGAAGTGATGAAACATGTTTACAATGCAAAATGTTCTTTTGGCAATGTAAATCCCTTAAAATATCTAGAAATCTAAAATTGTTTGTCAATTGAATTGTTCGACAAGTCGCTATATTGAGTACATTCATTACTAGCAGATCAATTGATGTAATGGATTTATGTCAATACAGTTCTAGGATTCAAGAAAAATACTATGGTTTATATACCAGGGTAATTTTATTTTCTTGAAAATATTTTATTATCGAGAATACTAATATTTGAACTTATTTCTGTAGAAATGGATCAACCCGACAATAATATTATAAGTTCTGCGTTCAAATCTTTCTTTTATCGTCCTGAACTTACTGGGCCAAACTTCAATGATTGGTATTACTCACTAAGGATTGTCTTGAGAGTAGCGGGTACTATTGATATCTTGACTACTCCTTACCCGACGGATCTTGCTGAAGGAGCATCTGATGCGCAAAGGCTTGAACACGCTGCTAGTATTAAGGAGCACTCTGAGGTGGCTGGCTTAATGTTAGGAAAAATGGCTCCTCCACTTCAACAGAAGTATGAGCTATTTTCACCTAAGCGAATGCTTGATGAGCTCAAGGCTATGTTTGAAAAGCCACAAGCTATGGAGATCTACAACTTAGTAGATGCTTTGCATAGCTGCAAGCAAGCTCCTGAAAATTCTGTTAGTGCCCATTACATGGATATGAGGGGTTATATGGAACAACTCATTCCACTAGGACAACCCTATGATCATAATATGGCTATAAACTTGATCAATAGGTCTCTTAACAAGGACTTCGATGATTTTGTTCGAAACTATAATATGCATTGCACGGGGAAGACAATTAATAATTTGCATGCAATGCTCATTGACTATGAAAATGGGTTAAAGGACAAGGCATCTACTTCTACTCCTTCTGTACTACCATACAAAAGGGTAGAGTGAGTAAGCCAAAACCGCAAGCGAACAAGAAGAAAGGCAAAGGCAATGGTGATAAGGGCAACCAATTTGCGACTTATTCGAAACCTAAGTAGAACTTTGTCAAGAAGAATAAATCTCAGAAGGATGAGACTTGTCACCATTTCAAGGCAAGTGGTCACGAGAAGAGAAATTTCCCTCTTTACCTCGAAGAATTGCGAGAAATAAGGAAGAAGTCTGAGCATCGCGCTGCAGCTTCAGGTACTTTATTTATGATTGAATTATTCAATTTGACATACAAATTAAATTTTTCTAGGTATATGATACGGGATGCGGTATTAACATTTGTAATACGCTGCAGGGATTTAATCTGGAAAGGAAGCTATCCTATGGGGAACAATTTCTGCAACTGGGCAATGGCGCACAAGCAGCGGTTGAAGCTATAGGAACATTTAATTTAGTTTTACCTTCGGGTTTAGTACTGATTTTAAATGATTGTCATTATGCACCTACAATTGTTAGGGGTGTTATTTCCTTTTCTTGTTTGTTGAATAATGGATTCGTTCACACTACTGATAATAATGGAATTTCTGTTTGGAAAAATGGTATTTTCTATTTTAATGAAATTTCTGTGAATGGTGTGTTTGAAATAGACATGCATGATATTGAATCCAAGTATAATAATAATTCTGTTTTTAGCATGAGTAAGAAGAGAAAGTTTGACAAGAACTCTTCTTATCTTTGGCATTGTAGACTGATTGTAGTCTTTTTACTACTCTTTAGGAAAAGAGCGTAAATAGCGGTAAGTATTAACGAGTGATTTAGGAAAACCACAAGTAATGACCCTTAATCACTTAAAGAGAGAGAAAGTTCGTTTCCCAAGGAGGTATATGTGTGTGAATTAACTTGTAGTTATTTGAGATTAATATTGAGAAGAATGGGGATGAGAAGATGAAAAGACGGTTACGTTAAAATTAAACTACAACGTAAAAGACGTAAACTTAAAGTCGTGAAAAACTACCCAAATTAAAAATTATTATACTAAGATCAAAAACAAAATCAATAATTAAAAAGACTAAAAAGAAGTCTAAAATAATATAAATAAAGACAAAAATCCAACAAAGATATTTTAAAACCTTTTATTAATTAAATATTTAATTTTAAATGCTAATTAAAGCCCTAAAATTAAATATAACTAATTCAAAAGTCCAAAATATGATTTTATTGAATAATTACTTAACTTATATTATTAGAAGACCAAAAAGTAATTTTCTAAAAATTAAAAGCTATTAAAACTATTTTTAAAACTCTAAAAATGATTAAAAATGATTAAAACCTAATTAAACTTAAATTAATTATAAAAATAAATCTAAAAGCTATAAAAATATTCTAAAAATGGAAATAGTCCTAATTAATGATAAGGAACCTAGGAAAAATGGAAAATAAAGAAAAATAAAATTTTGAAATTTTGGAATAAAATAATACTAAAATAATCAAGAAAAATAAAAAGTTCCTAAATAAATTCTAAAAAATTCTCAAAAATCCTAAATAATATAACTAAGAGAAAAACACAAATTAGAGCTCCTAAACCCTTTTTAATAATTTTATAAAAATGTTTAAAGTTTATGAAAAACCTTAAAATATTATAAAATTAAAAATTAAAGTTTATAAAACCAAAATTAGATGTAAACCTCAAAATATTTATTAAAAAGCTAAAAACTATTTTTCCTGAAAATTAAAACTATTTTTACTATTTTTTAATGATTTTATAAAAAACGTATATTAAATAAATCCTAGAAAATAATCTAATAAAAGGAAAAATATAAAAAATGGCTAGAAAAGTCTTAATAACTAATATGATCCTAGGAAAAATCAAAATAAGCAAAAACGCTTAACAAATAAGCTGGAATGAGCTTATTTGCTCACGGCTTTTAATTAAGCCAACAAAAGAGAAACGTGTTAAATAACACTTGAAAACAAACCCTAACGTAAAAAGATGTCTAGATCAGTGGTAGAGCTCCTAACCCTCCTACGAGAGGTCTGGGGTTCGAGTCCGCTGCGGGCAATCTTTTTGCTATTTCTTTCTTTTTTATTTTTTTGCTTTCCAAACCAATCTATGACCTTAATAAGCTATTAAACACACTCCAATTTCCTTTTTAACTTAAGATTAAGCCAATTTAAGGAGAAAAACGTGACCAGGTGGTACTTTGCAAGAACTCAAGTGAAGATTTTCACTTGGTGTAATTAGGCTGCCAAGAGGAGCTTGGCAGTGTGTTTCTTTGGTGTTGATTTCTTTGGACAAAGGCACCCTTGTGCTTATTGAAGCACAAGGAGTCTGTAACAAGCAATAATAAGCTAAAATAAGCACCTTGCACACACCTATGATCACAAATCAATCACACAAAGGCTTAGCAAGTTTCTGAGACAAATGGACTAGGTCTGGTGGCTTATGAACCAATAACTAGCACCCTAGTGATCTTTAACCTACCAAATTAGGCACACAAAGTCACCAAATGGTACACAATCAAACTGCAAACCTTAAACACCCTAAGTCTAAACAGATTTCAAGAATCAAGGCTCACAAATTCATGACATACAAGCAGAAAGTGGAAATGCAGTTTTTGCTTACTTGTTTCACTTTTTCACCACACAAACTAGCTCACAACTTGTTCTAAAATTACTTACTACTAACTAACAACCTATCTTAATCCTTTTATCAACCTTCTAACACCTTATGAAAGCTCAAATCAAGAATATACCCTGCTAAATCACTTAGCCAAACACCCTTTAATATTTTGAAAACCAATTTTTTTCAAATCAAAACCTAATAACACCTATGAAAACTGAACAAATGATCATCCAACATTCATACCAACTCATAAGAACACAAATCCAACAATCTAAACACACTTATGCAGCTTAATCCAACAAATCACATAAACCTCATATTTCCTGAAATTTCACCAAGGTAAAAGAACTTTTACCTTAGGGCTTTACATCCAAAGCCCTTGTGGTTGCATAACCACCTCCTTATGCACCCGGGTGCATGCAGATCAATCAACAGCAATCCTTCAAACACCTGCTTAAATCAAAACAAAAGAAGAACACACAAACACAAGCAATGATATATTTCTGATTTTTTTTTCTCTCTTCTTAAATCCTATCCAAAACCTTTTAAGACTTCTTAAAACGTTTTCAAAACCCTATATCACTAACAAATGAAACCTCTTAACATCAAATCCTGAAACAGATTCTTACCAAGAATCTCAAATTTTCAGAAACCTTTAAATAACTTTGAAAATCAAAGTTACTTAACCAAATACAAAATGGAACTCAGAATCAAGCTTATACACATCACACAACTTTTTATAAACCTAAAAAGGAATTATACTTGTTTTAAAACAAAAACCAAACTTTTATTTCATAAAAAAGGAATTACATGTGCAAAGCTTTAAAACTGGAACAAGGGACATCCACAGACTGGAGTCTCCTTTTATACTAGTCTAATGAACATTCTAGGCTCTTAAAATCAAAACCCTAATCACTAGAAATCTCTAAAATGCCCTTGACGGTTTTGAGGTATGAGTTGTCACATTTTGATCCTGGACGTTTATTCTTGCGTTGTGAGTAAGCAATAAACATCAGCCATTGATTTGGGACACGTCACATGCCTTGGAGGACAAGGTGTGATGTGATTGGTTGAGAGGGGAATTGGGGGTAGGGTCCACACGCGTGGGATTGGGGATTTTAGGAGTGGGATGGGTTTTGGTGGGTGTGAATCAAGTGTGTGCAGGTTTAATTGAATTTTACCGAAGGTTAAGTGGAGGTAAATTCTGGGCGTGTAAAAGATGTACAGTAACTCTGTAGATCCGATTTTGGGGGAAACACATGTGTTAGGCGCGTTTTTTGTGTTTGAATGTTTGAGTGTGCACCTTTGGTCCTTGTGTTTTGATTTTTTTGGCAAAACAAGTTTTCAGCCCTAGAAATGTGTTTGCTTTGTTAATATCTTTCAAGGCTTGTCACTTTTGGCACCAACTTTGGAAAAAGGCTATCAAAGGGTTGTTTTTGATGTTTTTGGATAATTCAGGGACTGAACTTGGACAATCTTGATCTTCAAAGGTCTTCCTTATAACTTTGACTTCATGAGGGACCATAATTGACAATTTGAAATTGTTGAGGGACTAATCTTGCCATTTCTTCAAAGTTGAAGGACCTCTTTGCAATTTTGACAAACTTAAGGGACCAAACTTGTAATTATTAATATACAAGGGTTTTAAGTGTCATTTCTTCATTAATGGAGGATCAATCTTGTTTGTCTTCAAATCTTCAAGGGTATTTGATGAAAATTCCATGATTAGGGCCCGGTTCTTTGTATGGCTTCGTTTCTCGTGTCCGTTTTTCCTTGTATCTTGTGATCTTTTGTCTTTTTCACGATATCCATACCTAAAATACACAAGTAAACAAACACAAGCATATACATGGTATTTTATGACATTTTAGTGCATTAAAAGCCCGAAAAGAACGATGAGATCATGTATAAATGCCATCTCATCACTCCCCCATACTAAGCCATTGCCGTGCCCTCACGCAATGCTAGAATAAAGTATCTAAGCATCACCAAAATTCAATTTTATTAACCTTTTTTGAAGAGTAAAAGACTTGCAACATACTACGAGAATGTGTAAAGACATAATGTATGATTTTCATCACCAAAATGTGACTTTTAGGGTCAAAGAATAGAAACAAGTTAATGTCCCTTAGAGTAAATTTCGTCATCCTTGATTGTCATACATTCCATGCTAAGTGCAAAAACAAGATCATTGTTGGTACAAGTCACAATGCTAACACTACTCATACGTCCAAATTGTGTAATACTTTTTCTCCCCGCAATCCTAGTTATTATAAAAGGAAATGGGTTACTAGCATTTTTTATCTATTTGTCATGGATCACAAGTGATTCATATTGACTTATTTGAGTAGTTATTAGTCCGAAAGCAAAGTAGCACGATTTGATTGTAGTTAGCCGAAGGACAAAATCTTTTAAAACGGCTTCTCGTGTATCTCCTTAAGTTCATATCTTGGCATAACTCGTTTCACGATTTGAGACCTTTCTTGGACCGATATTTGGCATGTACTTCATACTTCAAATCTTGGGAAGACGTTCTTGAAATTATGGTCTTCTCTTCATATATTTGGAATTTCTTCACTTGACGTTTTTGAGAGATTCTTCATATAGGACCACGACTTCATCATTTTTCTTCAATCTTTACTTTGGATTTTGATATACAACGATCCGCCTCCTTTTCGGACTTGGATATATTTATCCTCATACCTTGTAAGGGTCTTTTTGGATAGACTTTCTCCATTCTTTAGGGGAGTAATTGCTTCTCGTCGTGTGTCTCGATCCTTCATATTGATTTAGGAACAATGATACTTCACATCATCTTTGGATCTTTAGCAAAAATAGAGCTCCTCATGCCTTGTTAGGGCCTTTTTGGATTATCGCCAATCTTCGCGTCCCGCTTCAATAAGTTATGCCTTGGCTATGAACTCTATTCAACCCCGAGCAACTTTTAAACGATCTTGTGCTAGAAGCTAAGTAACCTTTCAAATCGTACGACCTTACTTATTGCAATTATGATTTATTCCTAATGCATTGATCTTATGGGAAGAAAAAGCCACAATTAAAAACATATGAGTTTTTGAAAGAACACTTTCATGTTCTACGTTTAGCATGATCACTTGTCTAACTCTATCATTTCTCGTTCTTCACTATATAAAGACCTCTAATTAAAGAGACTCGTGAATACTTAGCCATGCAAGTCAAAATTAAGCCAAATTTGGATTAGCTTTCATTAAGACTATATCAAATCAAAGCTTTGGGTTTTCAAGCCACCTATAGGATCTTGCACTTTCTTGGACTTTTTCAAGTTTAGAGAATGCGTTTTAAAGTTCCCTTGATAAGTGACTTTCTAGAATCAATTATAGGAACTTGCGAAAAGTTCTTGTTCTTAACCCGAATGAATTAAGACTTTCGCGTTTTAAAGCTCCCTATATAAAAGTCTAGCAAAACTTGAATTGAGCGGGTTAAGGAATGTAAATGGCTCCAAATGCCCATCAAGTCAAAAATTAACTCTTATTCTACCCATCGGAAAATATACATTCGTGTCTTAAAAACACTTATGAAAACTAAGAAAAATTTTAAAATTTGGCCATTTTTAGCCTTATTAGCAAAACAAAATATTGAAAGTTGGAAAACGTGAGGGCGTAGCAAAGCAAGTATCTATTCACCCCCCCATACTAAAAGTAAACATTGTCCTCAATGTTTCGAGTCTAAAGGTGGAGCACCCCCATACTAGAGACGAAGAGTCGAATGCTTAGGATCTAGCATGGAAAGGGTGATCAACAATATATCTAAAGCCGTTTATTAATTATGCTAAAAGATAATTGTTAGAACAATAAAGGATATGTCATGGAATCGTGAAAAATTTCTTTAAACGAACGATGGAGGCTCACGTAAACGAACACGAGAGTCTTCAATCGCAGATGATGATGATGATCTAGATAACACAATCACAAACAACCACGAGACAACGAGTTGGAAGGGTACAAGTCCCCTTATTAGTGAATATAAAGGATAAGCATGGGATCTCCCCCACGAGGCACCTCGTTTTTGATTACCGAGTCATGAGCTCGACTCGATCCCCTCAATGTTAATTATCATTGGGGAAGGTGTCTTGGTCGGGGGCAACCATTGAAGGAATTTCCCCACCAAAGTAGTGCTTAAGCCTATGTCCATTCACCTTGAAATTGGGACCATCATCTTGAGCTAGCTCAATGGTCCCATATGGAAACACTTGTGTAATGGTGAACGGACCCGACCAACGAGATTTCAATTTCCCGGAAAATATCTTAAGACGATAGTTAAAAAGCAACACTTGATCACCAACGTTAAAAACCCGGTTTTTAATCTTTGAATCATGAAACTTTTTAGTCTTTTCTTTAAAAATTAATGAATTTTCATAAGCATTATCCCTTAATTCATCCAATTCATTCAATTGTATTTTCCGGTGATCTCCCGCGGTCTTCAAGTCAAAATTAGCATGCTTAAGGGCCCAATATGCCTTATGCTCCAATTCAATGGGCAAATGACAATTCTTCCCATAGACTAACTTATAAGGAGTGCAACCGATAGGTGTCTTATAAGCGGTCCTAAAGGCCCATAAAGCGTCATCGAGTTTGTCGGACCACGAAGCACGGTTTTCTCCAATTGACCTCTCTAAAATCCTTTTCAAAGCTCGGTTCGAAACCTCGACTTGCCCACTCGTTTGCGGGTGATAAGCCGTAGAAAGACGATGTGTAACCCCATATTTCTTTAGAACCTTTTCGAATTGGTCATTACAAAAATGGGTTCCACGATCGCTTATAATAGCACGAGGGGTTCCGAACCGAGAGAATAGTTGCTTCAAAAACTTCACTACCACACGAGCATCATTAGTAGGCAAAGCCTTAGCTTCCACCCACTTAGAAAGGTAGTCCACCGCGACGAGGATATATTTGTTGCCATGAGACGATGGGAACGGCCCTATAAATTCTATTCCCCATATGTCGAAAATCTCACACACTTGAATTATATTTTGCGGCATTTCATCACGTTGAGACGATTTTCCTTGACGTTGGCACGAATCACACGACTTCACAAGTGCGTGTGCATCACGATAGATAGAAGGCCAAAAGAAACCGGCATCGAACACTTTCTTAGCCGTGAGATTAGCACCGTGGTGACCACCCGTGGGTCCCTCGTGACAAGCTCTAAGGATATTAGAAGCTTCGGTACCAAACACACAACGTCGAACGAGTTGATCCGCACAAATCCGAAAGAGATAAGGGTCGTCCCAAAAATAGAACTTGACGTCACGAAAGAATTTTCGTTTTTGTTGTGTCGTCATACCCTTGATTATGAAATTGCCCGCATGGTAATTTGCAATGTCGGCAAACCATGGGGTGGTGTCTTTAGAATTCACTACACCGAGAGTCTCAAGAGGAAATGTTTCGGTAATTTCCTTGTTCTCGAAAACATCTTTGTGAGGATCTTCTAGACGAGAGAGATGATCGGCCGCTAGATTCTCGGCTCCTTTTTTGTCAAGCACGGTGACATCAAATTCTTGGAGGAGGAGCATCCAACGAAGCAATCTCGGCTTAGCATCTTGCTTAGCTAAGAGATACTTGATAGCCGAATGGTCGGTATACACGATGCTTTTAGTTAAGACGAGATAAGGTCGGAATTTCTCAAAAGCATAGACCACGGCAAGGAATTCCTTTTCCGTTGTGGTGTACTTTAATTGAGCCTCGGTCATCGTCTTACTAGCATAGTGGATAGGACGGAAATGCTTGTCATAACGTTGCCCTAAGACGGCCCCTATAGCATAATCACTTGCATCGCACATGATTTCAAAGGGTAATTCCCAATTAGGAGCAACAAGAATGGGAGCTTCGGTAAGTTTCCTTTTTAGAGTCTCGAAAGCCTTAACACAATCCTCATTAAAGTTAAAAGGAGCATCCTTCTCGAGAAGGTGTGTCATAGGACGAGAAATCTTCGAAAAGTCCTTGATGAAACGACGATAAAAGCCCGCGTGGCCTAGGAAACTACGAACTCCCTTAACGGTTTTGGGATGAGGCAACTTGGCGATGACGTCTACCTTAGCTTTATCGACCTCAATCCCCGCCTTCGACACCTTATGTCCTAAGACGATTCCTTGTTTGCACATGAAATGACATTTTTCCCAATTAAGCACAAGATTGGTTTCTTCACAACGTTTTAACATTTGTTCGAGATTAGATAAACATGACGTGAACGAATTACCAAACACCGAAAAGTCATCCATAAACACTTCCATCGACTTCTCGATCATATCGTGAAAAATCGCCATCATACACCGTTGAAACGTACCGGGTGCATTACAAAGTCCGAAAGGCATCCTACGGTAAGCAAACGTTCCATAAGGACACGTAAACGTAGTCTTCTCTTGATCACGAGGGTCGATAGGGATTTGAAAGTAACCGGAAAAACCATCTAAAAAGCAATAGAATTCATTTCCCGCAAGTCGCTCCAACATTTGATCCATGAAGGGCAAAGGAAAGTGGTCTTTACGAGTGGCGTTATTTAACTTTCGGTAGTCAATACACACCCTCCAACCGGTCACAACACGAGTGGGAATTAACTCGTTGTTTTCATTAGGCACAACGGTCATTCCTCCCTTTTTAGGGACACAATGAATTGGGCTCACCCATGGGCTATCGGATATAGGATAAATCATTCCCGCGTCAAGGAGTTTAAGGACCTCCTTTTTAATGACATCGTGAATTTTGGGATTCACCCTTCTTTGACTTTGAATTGCGGGTTTGTAGTCCTCCTCCATTAAAATCTTGTGAGTACAAAATTTTGGGTCAATACCCTTAATGTCGGAAATTTTCCACGCAATTGCCCCTTTGTGAGCCTTAAGAACTTTCAAGAGCTCGGTTTTTTCATCATTAGCAAGATCTTTTGCAATAATAACCGGCAACTTTTCATCACCTTCCAAGAATGCATATTCAAGGTGAGAAGGAAGATCTTTCAATTCAAGGATAGGCGGTTCCTCGATTGAAGATTTTGTTTCAACACTCATAACTCCCATCGGCGGAAGAAATGGTGGAATAGAAATATCATCACTAATCAACACCTCATCTTCATTGTCGATTTCATTTGAAGTGAAATCGCCTCCTTGGAATAGAGTGAGATTTGGTGTGGAATTAGCAAGAATCGGATCCAAAATAGTGGGATTGCCACTTGACGAGCTATCGAAAAAACCTAACACTTCTTGTGAAAATTCATCGCAAACCACATCAACGATGTCAATGTGATTGATGGTAGCGATTGCATAAACATGAGAAGGTTTCGAGTTTTGAGTAGCGTTTATAACAAGTTCCTCTTCGTTGAATCTCAAAGTGATAGTTCTCGCATGAACATCGATAAGGGATCTCGAAGTGTCTAAAAATGAACGACCTAAAATTAGAGGAACTTGAGGATCCGCGGGGATGTCAACTACTATAAAATCAACGGGATAGTAGAACTTCCCCACTTTCACGAAAACATCTTCGGCTATTCCACATGCCATAATCGTAGAATGATCGGCCATCTCGATGGACATGTTCGAAGGAATGAGAGCCGGAAGCGAAAGCGATTTCCAAATGGAAAATGGCATCAAATTAATGCTCGCACCAAGATCGGCCAAGGCGAGGCATTCTTTCATATCTTGTATGTCACAAGGAATGAGAAACTTTCCGGGATTACCAACTTTTTCCGGTATGCGGTTAAGATAAACCGAAGAACAATTAGCAAGCTTTGAAAGCTTTTCCTTATCGCTCATCATACTTTTAAAAGTGGAAGCGAAACGAGGCATATATAACAACGCGTCGGCTAAACTCACATCAAAATGCACTTGTTGAAACATTTTTATAAAAAGCTCGATTTGTTGTTTGTTACGTTCTTGCAACTTCTCTTTGTTTCGTCTTGAAGGGTAGGGTAAAGGTGGTGTGGGTTGGTCATTAGGCAACGGCCTTGGAAACTCGGGTTCCACAATTGGTATAGGTTCAACCGTAGGTGTGGTTTGAGCGGTACTTCGTGGGATTGTAATGTTCTCCTTTTCGACCATCACCTCGGGTTCTTTCTCGATTTCCTTCTCCGTAGAAGTACTTGGACGAGAGATTGGTTCTTTGAAAGTTTTGCCACTTCGTGTAGCAACAACCTTCAATTCTCCCTTCGGGTTTGCAATGGTATCACTAGGAAGACCACCCGAAGAAGAGGGCTTACACATGATTGCTTCAAACATCTTAGCCATTCGGTCCTCAAATTTTGATTGCCTAGCATCCGCTTTCAATAACTCTTGCTTAATCTCATGTTGTCCTAATTCCATCTTTTGTTGGTTTTGTTGAAGACGTTGGACATTTCCTTCCATTTTGTTTGCATGAGTTTTAAGTTCATTAGCAAGTTCATTTTTAAGCTCGTTTTTCAACTCAGACCTTAAGCTAATCATCTCACGTTGCATATTATCAAATTTAGCATCATTTGCTTTTGCATAATCCAAAAATTCTCCTTGCAAATTTTTCGTGTGAGCATTTTGAAAACCTTGTGTAGTGTTTTGAAAATCACGGTTTTGGTTTTGATTAGAGATTTGTCCATTCCCACTTTGATAATTCCCTTTGTTGTAATTGTGTGTGTTGCCTTGGTAATTACCTTGGTTGTTGTTTCGATAATTATTAGCATTTTGATTGGGTGGAGCTTGATTTTGGCGGGAACCTTGGCCGTTTTGGTTGTAAGTTCCCGTTGCTACATAAGCACTCGAAGTGTTACCATCCGCGGTAATGCACTCGGAAAGATCATGAGCTCCCCCACAAGATAAACAACTCTTAGCAACCGCTTTAACCGAAGCGGAATTGGAAGCTTCTTGAGCCTTCTAATGGGACATTAGATTAGCAAATCTATCAAAAAACCGATTTTCCTCATTAGCTTCATCATGTAAGGCGTTAATGCTACGAGACGATTGTGACGAAGATGACGAACCCATATTGGCAACACTCGGTGTGTTACGAGGGCTATAAACCTTAGATCGATTTTCAATGATTTGTAAAGCCTCATTTGTCGTCTTGCACAAAAAATTACCACCCGCGGCGGCATTCAAATAATCTCGTTCATGATCATTAAGCCCATTATAAAAAGTATCCACTTGATGCAATTCCGAAAAGTCATGGTGTGGACATTCATGTAACATCTCTTTAAATCGTTCCCATGCCATTGAAAAACTTTCATTATTACGTTGCACAAATCGTGAAATCTCATTTTTTAAGTGTGTTGTTTTAGATGGTGGAAAAAACTTGTTCACAAACTTAGAAACGAGATCGGCCCATGTCAAAATCGAATTTGGCGGTTCTTTCTCGAGCCAAATTTTTGCGGGTCCATCCAACGAATATGGAAACAACATCATCTTAATGGCGTCATGTGGAACATCTTTGAATTTGCTAGTAGCGGTGAGACGGTTGAAATTCCTAATGTGGTAATGCGGGTTGTCTTTCTCGTGACCTCTAAACTTGTTTGCTTGCAACATCGACATTAAACCCGTCTTAATCTCGAAATTCTCCGCAAGGATGGCGGGAATAACAATAGCCTCTCCAAAACCCTCGGTGGGTGCTTGTAGCAACTCCATCATAGTACGATTAGCCATGACGACTTCTTGTTCTATAATAGGTTCAACAATTGGAGGTTCTTCAACAATCAACGATCCTTGATTTGCTTGCTTTTGAAGACGTTTACGAGCTCGTTTTGCTTGATTACGAGTGATCATAAACTTCACGAAGAATGGGAGGTGAGCAAAGAAGATTCTTTTTGGTGTTTTGTGGATTTTCAATTTTTTTTTTGTGTTTTTGATGATATTTAATTTTTTTGGATTTTGGTGTATCTTCGTAGACAACAATCTACAAAATCTCTCCTCGAATCAAACTCTTGATTAAAGAAGCCTCAAAGGAATGAAAACGATCACGTGGAGTGAACGCCTTCTAATGACTTTAGAACTTTGGTGAAAACCAAATTGTTCACGAGGGTTTAATCACAAAGAAAACCAAGCAAATATAGTATACGTATTAATACTTTGGGCGGCAAAACCCTCGGTTAGCCTTCAATCTCAAAATACTCACAAGCAAGCGGGGAAACGAGGCGGCGCGAATCACTTAAGAGCCTTTTTCCTTAGGGTATATTTTATAATACCCGCCTTATACCCACCTTATAGTTTGTATTTTTCAAAATCGAGCTTCACGAAAGTATTTATCTATTTTTGCCTTTTCTTTTTGTTTGAGATTCGAATACAATAATTAGGAGATCAAATCCCAATTAAGGTTGTGTTTTCACACTTTTGGAGATATTGTATTTTGATTGTGATACTTAATACAATATATTAATAATATTTGTACAATAAAAAACAAGAAAACCGATAATACGTGTTAAGGGAGTTCCACTTAACACAAATACTATTTATGGATAATATCAAAAACAAAAGCTTCCAAATTAAAGCACAACACACCTCCCCGGCAGCGGCGCCAAAATGATTGTAGTCTTTTTACTACTCTTTAGGAAAAGAGCGTAAATAGCGGTAAGTATTAACGAGTGATTTAGGAAAACCACAAGTAATGACCCTTAATCACTTAAAGAGAGAGAAAGTTCGTTTCCCAAGGAGGTATATGTGTGTGAATTAACTTGTAGTTATTTGAGATTAATATTGAGAAGAATGGGGATGAGAAGATGAAAAGACGGTTACGTTAAAATTAAACTACAACGTAAAAGACGTAAACTTAAAGTCGTGAAAAACTACCCAAATTAAAAATTATTATACTAAGATCAAAAACAAAATCAATAATTAAAAAGACTAAAAAGAAGTCTAAAATAATATAAATAAAGACAAAAATCCAACAAAGATATTTTAAAACCTTTTATTAATTAAATATTTAATTTTAAATGCTAATTAAAGCCCTAAAATTAAATATAACTAATTCAAAAGTCCAAAATATGATTTTATTGAATAATTACTTAACTTATATTATTAGAAGACCAAAAAGTAATTTTCTAAAAATTAAAAGCTATTAAAACTATTTTTAAAACTCTAAAAATGATTAAAAATGATTAAAACCTAATTAAACTTAAATTAATTATAAAAATAAATCTAAAAGCTATAAAAATATTCTAAAAATGGAAATAGTCCTAATTAATGATAAGGAACCTAGGAAAAATGGAAAATAAAGAAAAATAAAATTTTGAAATTTTGGAATAAAATAATATTAAAATAATCAAGAAAAATAAAAAGTTCCTAAATAAATTCTAAAAAATTCTCAAAAATCCTAAATAATATAACTAAGAGAAAAACACAAATTAGAGCTCCTAAACCCTTTTTAATAATTTTATAAAAATGTTTAAAGTTTATGAAAAACCTTAAAATATTATAAAATTAAAAATTAAAGTTTATAAAACCAAAATTAGATGTAAACCTCAAAATATTTATTAAAAAGCTAAAAACTATTTTTCCTGAAAATTAAAACTATTTTTACTATTTTTTAATGATTTTATAAAAAACATATATTAAATAAATCCTAGAAAATAATCTAATAAAAGGAAAAATATAAAAAATGGCTAGAAAAGTCTTAATAACTAATATGATCCTAGGAAAAATCAAAATAAGCAAAAACGCTTAACAAATAAGCTGGAATGAGCTTATTTGCTCACGGCTTTTAATTAAGCCAACAAAAGAGAAACGTGTTAAATAACACTTGAAAACAAACCCTAACGTAAAAAGATGTCTAGATCAGTGGTAGAGCTCCTAACCCTCCTACGAGAGGTCTGGGGTTCGAGTCCGCTGCGGGCAATCTTTTTGCTATTTCTTTCTTTTTTATTTTTTTGCTTTCCAAACCAATCTATGACCTTAATAAGCTATTAAACACACTCCAATTTCCTTTTTAACTTAAGATTAAGCCAATTTAAGGAGAAAAACGTGACCAGGTGGTACTTTGCAAGAACTCAAGTGAAGATTTTCACTTGGTGTAATTAGGCTGCCAAGAGGAGCTTGGCAGTGTGTTTCTTTGGTGTTGATTTCTTTGGACAAAGGCACCCTTATGCTTATTGAAGCACAAGGAGTCTGTAACAAGCAATAATAAGCTAAAATAAGCACCTTGCACACACCTATGATCACAAATCAATCACACAAAGGCTTAGCAAGTTTCTGAGACAAATGGACTAGGTCTGGTGGCTTATGAACCAATAACTAGCACCCTAGTGATCTTTAACCTACCAAATTAGGCACACAAAGTCACCAAATGGTACACAATCAAACTGCAAACCTTAAACACCCTAAGTCTAAACAGATTTCAAGAATCAAGGCTCACAAATTCATGACATACAAGCAGAAAGTAGAAATGCAGTTTTTGCTTACTTGTTTCACTTTTTCACCACACAAACTAGCTCACAACTTGTTCTAAAATTACTTACTACTAACTAACAACCTATCTTAATCCTTTTATCAACCTTCTAACACCTTATGAAAGCTCAAATCAAGAATATACCCTGCTAAATCACTTAGCCAAACACCCTTTAATATTTTGAAAACCAATTTTTTTCAAATCAAAACCTAATAACACCTATGAAAACTGAACAAATGATCATCCAACATTCATACCAACTCATAAGAACACAAATCCAACAATCTAAACACACTTATGCAGCTTAATCCAACAAATCACATAAACCTCATATTTCCTGAAATTTAACCAAGGTAAAAGAACTTTTACCTTAGGGCTTTACATCCAAAGCCCTTGTGGTTGCATAACCACCTCCTTATGCACCCGGGTGCATGCAGATCAATCAACAGCAATCCTTCAAACACCTGCTTAAATCAAAACAAAAGAAGAACACACAAACACAAGCAATGATATATTTCTGATTTTTTTTTTCTCTCTTCTTAAATCCTATCCAAAACCTTTTAAGACTTCTTAAAACGTTTTCAAAACCCTATATCACTAACAAATGAAACCTCTTAACATCAAATCCTGAAACAGATTCTTACCAAGAATCTCAAATTTTCAAAAACCTTTAAATAACTTTGAAAATCAAAGTTACTTAACCAAATACAAAATGGAACTCAGAATCAAGCTTATACACATCACACAACTTTTTATAAACCTAAAAAGGAATTATACTTGTTTTAAAACAAAAACCAAACTTTTATTTCATAAAAAAGGAATTACATGTGCAAAGCTTTAAAACTGGAACAAGGGACATCCACAGACTGGAGTCTCCTTTTATACTAGTCTAATGAACATTCTAGGCTCTTAAAATCAAAACCCTAATAACTAGAAATCTCTAAAATGCCCTTGACGGTTTTGAGGTATGAGTTGTCACATTTTGATCCTGGACGTTTATTCTTGCGTTGTGAGTAAGCAATAAACATCAGCCATTGATTTGGGACACGTCACATGCCTTGGAGGACAAGGTGTGATGTGATTGGTTGAGAGGGGAATTGGGGGTAGGGTCCACACGCGTGGGATTGGGGATTTTAGGAGTGGGATGGGTTTTGGTGGGTGTGAATCAAGTGTGTGCAGGTTTAATTGAATTTTACCCAAGGTTAAGTGGAGGTAAATTCTGGGCGTGTAAAAGATGTACAGTAACTCTGTAGATCCGATTTTGGGGGAAACACATGTGTTAGGCGCGTTTTTTGTGTTTGAATGTTTCAGTGTGCACCTTTGGTCCTTGTGTTTTGATTTTTTTGGCAAAACAAGTTTTCAGCCCTAGAAATGTGTTTGCTTTGTTAATATCTTTCAAGGCTTGTCACTTTTGGCACCAACTTTGGAAAAAGGCTATCAAAGGGTTGTTTTTGATGTTTTTGGATAATTCAGGGACTGAACTTGGACAATCTTGATCTTCAAAGGTCTTCCTTATAACTTTGACTTCATGAGGGACCATAATTGACAATTTGAAATTGTTGAGGGACTAATCTTGCCATTTCTTCAAAGTTGAAGGACCTCTTTGCAATTTTGACAAACTTAAGGGACCAAACTTGTAATTATTAATATACAAGGGTTTTAAGTGTCATTTCTTCATTAATGGAGGATCAATCTTGTTTGTCTTCAAATCTTCAAGGGTATTTGATGAAAATTCCATGATTAGGGCCCGGTTCTTTGTATGGCTTCGTTTCTCGTGTCCGTTTTTCCTTGTATCTTGTGATCTTTTGTCTTTTTCACGATATCCATACCTAAAATACACAAGTAAACAAACACAAGCATATACATGGTATTTTATGACATTTTAGTGCATTAAAAGCCCGAAAAGAACGATGAGATCATGTATAAATGCCATCTCATCATAGACTTGCCCATATTGGGAAGACTCATATACAAAAGCTTCAACGTGAAGGTCTTTTGGAAAATATCAATGATGAATCATTTGATAAATGTGAGTCTTGTATCTCTGGAAAGATGACCAAGAAACCTTTTAATAAAAATATTGAAAGAGCTACTGATCTACTTGGTTTGATACATACTCATGTGTGTGGACCACTTCTTAACATTTACGGATGATTATAGCCGTTATGGTTATGTTTATTTACTTAATCATAAACATGAGGTATTTGAAACATTTAAAGTTGTAGAAACTAGAAAGGGGGGATTGAATAGTTTCTCATCGGTTTATCTCCTAATAAAAATTCCTTTCAATTAAGTGAGTGCAAAAACTATCTTTTACTTAAAAGCTAACAGCATAATGATTAGGTTCAATTCTAATGCATTAACAATATGTAGTAAGTGTAATGATAATGAATGTAAGTAATGAGTAAGGAAGGAAACAACCTAGTAGGAAGACACCAAGATTTATAGTGGTTCGGCATCGAGGCTCTATCCTCGTTCCTACTCCACTCCTCGAGTACACCTTACTCGAGATTTCCACTATATCCACAAGCTCCCTTCTTGGCGGAGAAAACCTTATAATGTCGCTTACATTATTTTCCGACATTAAGCTAAATGTCGAGACCTAATCTTAGCTAGGACCAATCTACACAACGTCGCCCACTTCACCATTTTACGACACAAGGCTAGATGTCGAGTTCTAATCCAAAGCTAGAACCAATCTTCACAACGTTGCCTACTTCACCATTTTCTGACACAAGGGTAGATGTCGATTTCTAATCCAAAGCTAGAACCAATCTTCACAACGTTGCCTACTTCACCATTTTCCGACACAAGGCTAGATGTCGAGTTCTAATCCAAAGCTAGAACCAATCTTCACAACTCTTCACTTTGAAGCTAAGTGAGAACTTCACACAATACAACTACTCATCACTTTATAGTTTAGTGAGAACTCACAAGACACAACCACATCACTTTATAGTTTAGTGAGAACTAACACAACTAATTACAACTCAACTAAACATATCCAAGTACACACATGTAGCTTGGATCTACACAACACAAATCCAAGCACACACATGTGCAATGAATTTACACAATCTAATCTAAGTATTCACAAATAGCTTGGATGAACACAACTAGTCCAAGTATTCACAAATACATTGGATCTACACAAGACACAAATAAACAAATGATGAACATGACTAGATCTTTAGGAGAAGGTGATCTTCATCAATGCTTCATCTTTAATCACATCACAAGTGTGTGAGTGATCTTCTCTTTGGACAAGGTAAAGAAGGATATCAAGAGGATAATCATAGGTAAACATACTTAAAACATTAAGTGATCATTTGCAAATTATTAGGATTAGAACAAGAAAGAAGACTGAAAAAGATGTCCAAAAAGGGTTAATGAAAATGCAGATTTGATCCACTATTTATAGGAGACAAGTTCCCAACGGCTATCTGGGGGCGGTTCCTTAACTACCCAGGCAGTTCCTTATCGATAGAGAACCGCGTAGGCACTTAAGGAACCGCGGAGAGTAGACTCCGCTCCTTTTTGTCTTTTAGTGAATCTGAAATATATGAGGCTATTTAAACCATCAAAGGATATTCTTATGGCATTTGGAATATGCCATATTCAAATTTACATTTTCATTTTAATAAAACATTTTCTTAAAAATGAAGTTTATTAAAAATCTTTTGTTACATTTGACAAAAGTGAATTTTAAGGTTAATCACTTTTATGATCACTAAGCATGATTAAGATATGTTAGTGTAATGATTATTACCTTGATGATAGTGTTTGTTAGATAATTCGTTTTATGATCGTGTTTGACAATAAATGTCTTTGTAATTTGTCGTGATCAAAACTAAGAAAGATTAATTAATACTAACAATGTTTTTAGGCATTGATTTGCATTAACAAAAGTGTTTAAAGCAGAAGTAGAAATGCAATTAGGAAAGAAGATTAAAGCTCTTCGTTCTGATAGAGGTGGTGAATATTTAATTCAAGAGTTTATAGATTATCTAAGTGAGGATGAAATTGTTCAGCATCTTATTTCTCTTTATACTTCACAACAAAATGGTGTATCCGAGGAGAAATCGTACATTATTAGATATGGTGCGATCTATGTTTAATCTTACAACTTTATCTTTATCCTTTTGGGATTATGCTTTAGAATCCGCTGTTCGCATTTTAAATATGGTTCCCAAAAAGAAGGTGAACAAGACACCATATGAACTATGGCATGGTAAGAAGCCATATTTGTCTTATTTAAAGGTCTAGGATTGTGAGGCGTATGTGAAACGTGACTCGAGAGACAAACTCCAACAACGATCTATGAAACGTATCTTTGTAGGATACCCTAAGGAAACTATGGGTTACTACTTTTATTATCCACTATAGAACAATGTGATTATTGCAAGGTATGGAGAATTCCTTGAAAGTGATCTTGTAAATCAAGAATTCAGTGGGAGAAATTATGATCTAGAAGAGAGTCATATAGATACATTGCCTTTTGAAAACACTAGCGAAATAATTCTTATAGAACCAGAAAGTCTGACGGTTCCACCGGAGTTAGTTCCTCTGCGTAGATCCAAAAGAATTAAAAACGCAAATAGAAATATATGTCTTAACATAGAGGATGATGATGAAGTAGGGGATCTTGGTGAACTTGCTAATATAAATCCGCCATGCTTGATCCTGAAAAGGATAAGTGGATGGTTGCTATGGATGAGCAAATGAAATCCATGAAAGTTAATGATGTTTGAATTCTTGTAAACCCACCACCGAATGCTAAAGTAGTGAGACATAAGTGGACATACAAGAAGAAAACCGACATGGACGGAAAAGTACAATCCTATAAAGCTTGTTTAGTAGCTAAAGGTTTTACCCAAACTTTTGGCGTAGACTACGAGGAGACATTTTCTCCTGTAGCAGACTTAAGAGCTATTAGGATTCTCATAGCTATAACAGCATACTATGACTATGAGATGGCAAATGGATGTTAAAATTGCCTTCTTGAACAGTCGCTTAGATGAAGACATCTATATGCAGCAACCAGAAGGGTATGTTGATCCTGAGAATCCAGGACACGTGGGCAAACTTCAAAGGTCCATTTATGGTTTGAAGCAAGCATCACGTCAATGGAATAAATGATTTGACGAAGAAATCAAAAAGTTTGGATTTATTCATAATCGTGATGAGCCATGTGTATATCGCAAAGCTAGTGGGGGTGATGTAGTATTTCTAGTCCTATATGTTGATGACATATTAATCATGGGAAGTAACATTCCAAGACTTAAAGCTGTTAAGGATTATCTTGGTATATATTTTTCTATGAATTATTTAGGAGAAGCTGCATACATTCTGGGAATTTAGATCTATCGAGATAGGAAAAGACGGTTAGTTTGTATAAGTCAAGATGCTTATATAGATATGATTTTGAAGAAGTATAATATGCATAATTCCAATAAAGGTTTTCAACCTATGGAAGTTAATCATAATCTGAGTCATGAGATGAATGCATCAACTCCTAAAGAGGAGGCATACATGCAGAAGGTGCCTTACGCTTCGGCTGTGGGATCTATTATGTATGTTGTTAGATGCACAAGGCCTGATGTGGCGTTTGCTCAGAACTTGGTCAGTAGATACCAACAGAATCCAGGGAAGCTCCAATAGACTGCTATTAAACATATTCTAAAGTATTTGAGGAGTACGAAAGATATGTTTTTGGTATTTGGAGGGAAACCAGACACAGAACTGAATGTGACAGGTTTCTGTGATGCGTCCTGGCAATGTGATAAAGACAATACGAAGTCTCAGATGGGTTACGTTTTTGTGATCAATTGAGGAGTAGTTGACTGGAAGAGCAAGAAACAGACAACGATTGCAATTCATGCTAATCAATCTGAGTACATGGCTGTTTCAGAAGCTGCAATGGAAGCTTTTTGGATTAGGAGGTTTATTGGAGATCTTGGAGTGATGCCTTCAATAAAAGAACCTATTGATATATATTGTGACAATTATACTGTAATAATATTTGCCAGTGATGCTGGAGTCATGAAAGGCGCCAGACACTTTATGCGTAGACATCACTACGTCCGAGAACAAGTTGAAGCTCGTGAAATCAAATTAATAAAAGTTCACACAGATGATAATGTAGTTGATCCTTTTACTAAGGCTTTGCCTAGACCAAAGGTAGTTAAGCATGCCAAGGTGATTGGGTTGTAACTAGCTAGCGATTTCATGCAATAAATCTGTGATTAGTAATTGGATAAAGTATGTTAAGACATTATTGTATTATGAAATAAAGTTTGAGTTTCGTTTATTCCTATTATTTAATTTTGTGTCCTATTTTACATGTTTTAATCCATAAATAAATTGTTATGCTAAATGTCATTGTCGGTTAATAATATGGGAATATTATTAAATTAAGACAAATGAAAATTGCAATAGAGTATACTTGAAAGTATATTGATCGATTTTAGATGATATTCGATGAATCGAATATTGGACTTATCCCAACTATATGATTTTACTTTGTGGATCTTTGTCATCAAGTAAATCATAAATAGTTATCCTTAGACCCGAGATACCAAAAAACTGTTTTGCATCTTGTGCATTTTTGTGAAATAATCTAACGCTAAACGTAACTGGTAGCTATAAGGATTATTTTAAAAGGTGTTGCAAAATTCATAAGTTTTTCTTGTAGTCAGTATGGAATTTATTTCCTCCAAATTCGTTTTGGAGTTTAATACACTTGGGCCCCTCGTGGGATTAGTAAGATGTTTGTGTGGCCACACCCAAATTTGTTTTGGTAATCTTGTTGAATCTGTGAACAAGAAACATAATGGTTAATGAAAGGAATGACTGAAATCCATATTCTTACTAATGTTGTATTAGAAATAATTGGATAATAATAATGATGAATCATTAAAAGGTTTTATCCAGGAGAACTTACTCGAGTTGTACTAGAGACATTGCTAAGTGTAACTAGACGCTAGTCAATGTAATCACGATATTCGAAATATGTCCAAGTGGGAGCTGAAAGTTTATGGACTTATATTTATTATTCGTGTGATAGGATCGAACTCGAGATTACAGGATTGCACATAATACGTAAAGAGTTAAATTAATTAATGAATATATTTATTTTATTAAATCGAGCTATATAACTATATAACTATATAACTTTAACGATCGTTGATTAATTAAGAGTTAAGTATTAATGAATGTTAAATAATATATAGAAAGAGGATTAAAAAGGAAGAAGGACGGAAGATTCCGGAACACCCCATATGGGGGTGTTCGTGGGTCGGTTAGGGCACAAAAGGGGAAGGCAAAAAACTTGCCTTTTATTTATTTGGGCTACATGCATTCTAGGCCTATAAATACATCCCCTTACCCCTCATAATCTTCATAACTTGGATCTATCCTTCTCCTCTTCTTATGGCCGATCGCAACCCGAACCCACGAAGGGTTTCGGTGTAGTTTTTTCTTGGTGCTTGGTTTTAGTTTAAATCTAGTCCTAGCCCCTCTCTAGGGTTGTTGGGTAGATTTTATACTATTGATATAGCTCGGTTTACACGTGCTAGAATCACAGTTAGCTCGTTGTATTACGTGTGTACAAGATCGTAATATAGTCTTACTTTAGACTATATCTTGGTGGTGTTCGTTATAAACCCTAATTGGTGATTCGTTCTTCGTCTTGTGGATTTGCTTTAGCGTAAAGGTATGTAACCCTAATTTGATTAATTATAATTGTGTTATTATTATGATCTTGTTAAATCGCTTCCGCTACATGTGCTTTGATCTCGTTTAGGGTTTTATATAACTGCTATGATGTTTATAAACCTTCAGTAAATAGCTTATTTAGGCACTACATTTGGAAAATATTATAAATCCAATTTTAACATTTTATGTTGATTCTGTTTTGGAATGCAAATATCGGCATGAAAACGATTTTTTTAGCTTTCGACTACTAAAAAGTTGTGCAAAATCGAGTTTTTAGTGTCCCTTTAAGAATCAAAGTTAGAATCCTTACATATTATTTTATAAAAAAGTATCATCAATTCGGGTGTCAAGAATCACAGCCCTAAAACAATTTTATAAAACATCAGCATGCATACACCAATCCAATTCGTGTTTTCTAGATATCATAGCAATACTAAGCATGCCCGATAAAGTGAACCTTATGTTATGGATAGATCTATTGGAGTTTTGGAAACTCCCGTCCGAGGATTTATACATCGCCACTACCAAACGGACGTATACCATTTGATTGTGCTAGGTGGTCTTAGGTTAGACACCTACTAGGGCAACTTGTATTTCATGCGCGCGTTGTTTCGGCGTACTTGTCATAGTTCGGTTTCATGAGCTAAGTGATATCATAAACACTATGTTGTACCTAATATACTTGACGTCATATCTCCCATGATGGTGTTGCATATCTTATCTATGTTTTTGCGGTCCATTGCTTGCTAAGATTATTGATAGGTGTGTAAACACTCATCCTTTTACCACTTAATTACAATAATAACGAAGCCAAAACGTGTATTTTATGTCGTAAATGTCGGAATTATGCGTGGTTTGTGTTTTTGTTGTGATTTAGGATCAAAATGTGAAAAGGGAGGAAAACACGGGCTTTCACGGGCTTTTATCGAAGAAAAAGACAAAAGACGAAGTCAAGGAATCAAGAGTGCAAAAAGAACGGAAGTCCAAGACCAATTCTGAAGATTTATCAAAGAAAAAGTCAAAAGACGGAAGTTTACTAAAATCCGAAGAACTCAAGTCTAATTTATTGAAGAAATTACAAGACGAGTTTATTAATCCCGAGACAAAAGTCGAAGAATTAAGAAGACAAGGACTTAATGATAATTAAAGAAAGAAGAAAGAGGGGAGGAAGCTTCCACTAAGCACCTCCCTAATCCCCTATAAATAGCTTTCATTTCATTTCATTTCATTTTGTTGGCTAAGTGTGACAATTAGTCTTCCATCTTTAATTTTTGCACATTTAATTTTCATGTCAATTTAAATACTTGTCTCGCACCTTTAATTCCTTTAATTTCAAGTAAGTTTTCTTTTATTGTTATTGAATCTTTACTTTTCTTGTTAATCTCCTATCTACCTTTCTTGTTTGATCTTAATCTTTAATCTTTAATCTTTATGTTCATGTTTGTGTTATTTAAATTTTATTGATTTGATTAAGTGGGTTTTGATTATTGAGGTTATTATTGTTAATTTTATTGATTTGGTTTGTTTGATTATCATTAGTTGATCATTTGTGATTAGTCTTGCTTAATCTTTTGGTTTGATTTGATTAGTTTTGGTTAGATTCGTGTTATTTTTGTTTCCCTTGTTCTTCGCTGTGTTTGTTTTCCCAGGTTTATTCCGGATCAAGACTTTATTCCGGATCAAGCCCATATTCCGGATCAACTTACTTATTCCGGATCAACAACTTCATTCCGAACCAAGGAATTCTTCTAATTATTCCGGATAAGTGACATATTCCGAATAAGTGGATTATTCCGAGTGAAGCAAATATTCTGAATAAAGGTGATATTCCGGATGAAGGCTGAGTTTTGATTATTCCGAATGAAGGGTTTGTTCTAGTTTATTCCGGATCAAGACTTTATTCTGGATCAGCAATATATTCCGAACCAAGCAAACATTCCGGATCAAGGCAAATATTCCGAATAAAGGATTTATTCCGGATAAGTGACATATTCCGAATAAAGAATTTATTCCGTATCAAGCTTTTATTCCGGATGAAGGGATATTCTGGATGAGCTAATATTCCGCATGAGGTAAATATTCCGAGTGAAGAAGAATTATTCCGAACGAAGGTGACATTCCGAACGAGTGATTATTCCGAACGAAGGTTTATTCCGAATGAGCTGTTTTCAGGTTATTTTAAGTTTCTGTTTTTAAGTTTGAATTTTTAAGCTTTACTTTTTCCGCCTTTTTCCTTAGTCGCATTTTAAGTTTTCTTGCCTTAGATTTATTTTAAGCCTTGCCTTATTTTAAGTTTTAGTTGCATTTTAAGTTTGCCTTTAGGATAGTTTTAAGTTTGCGTTATTTACTTTAATTGCCTTTTACTTTTCGTCGCGTTTTAAATTCCCGTCATTTATTTTAATTAGTTTAGATTTTAAATTACCGCCATTTAGTTTAATAGTTTTTGCACCTTTAATTTTACTACAACGACACAAACATTTGTTCCCACCAAAAGACAGTTGAGTCGCATAGTTAACCAGAGATCAATTCGATTAGACTGGAACAACAATAATTTTCATACTTGGTAAAAAGCCAGTTATCAAATGGCACCGCTGCCGGCTCTTTTCGTAAAGATTAACGGTTTTCTGTGAGAGACGCGTTGCTTTTTGGGATCCGTTCATTCGTGAGCGTTATTTTTCTTGCTTAAAATTTTTCAAAAAATCCATAAAAATTAAAAACTTTCAAAAATCCAAAAAGAATTTTATTTTATTTTTAGTGTATATATATTGCCTATTTCTTTGGTATTGTTTTCTTTTGCTTTTGCAGGTGTATGCATACTACATCTTCTACTTATCCAGAGCCCGAGACTCGTGAAGATTTAGCTATGGCAGGTGTAAACAACAACAATAATCCACCGCACCTCAACAATAACAACAATGTTCTTCCACAACCCGATCTTCGGACAATGGAGAAGCTTTGTCAACCCACCATGTTTGGACGAGGAGGACCGATTGCGCCGATGCAAATCACGGCTCCGGAGTTTTCGTTGAAGCATCACATGATACAACAAGTGCAAACTAATCCATTCAGCGGAATGCCTGATGATGATGCCAACAAACACCTCGACAAATTCATTACTATTACTCAAAGCATGAAGTTTCCCGGAGCTACTATGGATGTTCTTCGCCTTCAATTCTTTCCACATACTTTATCACACCACGCCGAGAAATGGTTTGATCGTCTCCCGAAGATTTCCATTCATACTTGGGATGACATGACTCAACGCTTTTTGTCGCGCTACTTTCCACCATCCATGGTCACGAGCCTTCGAAATCAAATCAGCGGTTTCATGCAAGAACCTGATGAATCTCTCTTTGATGCTTGGGAAAGATACAATGTTTTGATCGATCGATGTCCAAACCACAACATGCTCCCCGTGACCTTAATTGATACTTTCTACAACGGTTTGACTTTTCGTGATCGTGATACGATTAATGCAGCCGCCGGTGGCACATTTATGAAAAGAAGACCCGAGGAGTGTAGAGAGCTTATTGAGAACATGAATACTCATCACAAAAATTAGGATTCCTCCGCTTCTTCAAGGAACAACCCGAGAGTCAATGTTTTTTCTACTTCAGCAAACCCCGATATGACCAAATACACCCGCATGATGGTCGAAATGAACAAAAAAATATCTTGCTCATCGCTTCAAACCAACAACAACAAGTTAAAGCGGTAGCCAATCCTTGTGAGACATGCGGCGGTCCACACTCATACACTGATTGTCCTTCTACTCAAGGCAATCCGGAAAACGTGTATGCGGCTTATGGTAATTATTCACCGTAAAATTACCAAGCCCGACCTCAAGGGGATCGAAATTTGCTAAGTTACCGGTCCAACAACTACCTTTCACCCGGTTTTTCTCCTCAAAACCACAACCCCAACAACAACTACACTAGAAGCAACCAAATCCCACCTTGAGCTTCTAATCCTTATCACCCACCCGCTCAACAAGCCCCACCCATGAATCAAGATGTTAAAGCCTTAATGAGAACCCAAGGAGAGCAAATCAAGAATCTACAAAGCCAAATTATCAATTTGAAAGGGGATATCACCAAGCAAGGGAATGACATTAGATCCTAGCTTCGAAATGATATACAATCCTCCTTCAGCAATCAAACGAATGATTTGAAGAATATGCTGGCTAGTTTCTTACCCACCACTCAACCCTCTACTTCGAGTTCTCTACCTTCAAACACCGTCACCAATCCGAGAGCGAATGTGAGTGCTATTACTACCCGTAGTGGAGTTACTTTAGTAGGACCATCTATCCCACCCCCAGTTACACCATCTACACCTCCTCCACCACCATTTATCCCTACTCCTCCCACGCCTAGTATTAGTCCACCACTACCGTCTCCGCCTCGTCATGAACAAGTACCCAACAAGAATCCTCCACCAACCCCACCTTCCACCTTTAACCCTTCAACATCTCAACCTTCACCTTCTACACCTCCACCACCCAACCCTAGCATTCCTTACCCTTCTCGACTCAACAAGGCTAGAACTTTGACTAAGAATGACATTCATGTCTCCAACTTTTTGAAGACGCTTTCGGGAATAAAAGTCACCTTTACCCTTGTTTAAGCTCTTGCCCAAATGCCACAATTTGTCAAGATGTTTAAGGAATTGCTTAATAAGAAGGAGAAGATGGTCAAGTTTGTTAACACTCGCTTGAATGAAAATTGCTCTGCCATCCTTCTTAAAGAACTTCCGGAAAAACTTGGAGATCCCGGTCGTTTTGTGCTACCTTGTACTTTTAACCAAACCGACAAATTTACTGCCTTAGCCGATCTCGGGGCAAGTATAAATTTGATGCCTTTCAGTGTTTGGAAAAAGCTATCATTGCCCGACCTTACACCCACAAATATGACTCTTGAGCTCGTAAATTGCACTCTCGCTTACCCCGTTGGTATTGCCGAAGATGTGTTCATTAAAGTTGACACATTCACTTTTCCGGTCGACTTCGTCGTTGTTGATTATGAAATGGACCCTCGTATTCCGTTAATACTTGGACGCCCATTTTTGAGAACCGGTAGAGCTTTAATAGATGTGGATAAATGTGAACTCATCTTAAGAGTCGGGGATGATGCACAAGTTTTTGAAATGGGGAAGCTTACAAGCAAATCCTATGGAAGAGAATCAGCGAATATGATTAATGTGCTTGATGATTTTTCGTCTACAACAATCCTCTGTTCGATTCTTGCAATGATAATCCACTTTTTCAAGATGATGTGGATGATTCTCTCTCCAATTTGGAACCTTCACCCATATATGATTCTCCACCGATCTATGATGCTTATGATGATGATTCTAGCTCCGATGGGGATGATTATGATGATTTTACCTCCGAGTATCCCGACATGCCCACCTATGATGATTTTGATGAGGCCGATACTCTTTCGAGTGATTCTTCTCATGATGAAGATCCTCTGCCATCCATGCTTAATCCTACTTTGGATGATTACTCATTTGAGGAAGATTTTTCTACTTTTCTCAATACATACTTCCCTCATGAGAGTGATGCTCCTCCTTTGGACTTTGATGATTATGGTCTTCATCCTTCTACGGATTTGAAGAAAATTCTTTCAAAGGAGAAGAAACCGGACGACACCAACATCCGCAGCACGTATGTTTTGACACCTCTTTGTCCACCTTCTGAGGACGAGGTTGTGCAATTTCTTAGCGGATGTTCTTTAAATTCTGCTGAGCCTGAGTGCTATTTTCCCCTAAAGGAAAAGGTGTTCGACCCCGGTATCGATATTCTTCAGCCATCTCAGTATCCATCTGATGAAATAAAAGGAAAGATTTTTGGAACTATTGAAGATATACTTGCACCTCACCATACTTGCTTCCACCGTGCTCCATCTTTGCTTAAGGGAACCTTGTCTATTCTTCTTTGGCTTGCCTTGTTCGCCTTAAGCTTGTGCTATTTGATGGATGAAAACTATGTATTTGATCCCGGTGGATGTTTTTCATGCTTCTTCCTATGATAATCAAGGTCGAGTCAGCCTCATGACTCGGTGAAAAAAATCAAGCGCTTCTTGGGAGGCAACCCAAGTATCTATCTTTTAGCTATCTTTATCCTAAGTGTAGGGGAGACCCGTTGGTGTTTGCTATTTCCTCTCTTCTCATATTCAGGGATTCGCGCTTTCAAAGATCCACTCTTGATGATTTTTGACGACCCGTGATTCCGTGTGTTCTCTTCTTCCCGGTTCTATCCTAAACTCTTTTCGATTCACTATTTTATATTTCTCAATATTAAAATAGGAATCTCGTTAGTTGTACCTTCCTTAGCAAGACTTAAACAACGTGCACAATCTCCTAAGTGTAGGGGAGTTTACTCCCACATGCTTAAACATTGTGGACAATGTTTATATCAAGTGTAGGGGGACTTCTATCGAAGTTAAGTGGCCTTTTCCTTGTATTTGTCCTCATTTTAACCGGAAAATCAATTTTTCGACATTTTTCAAAATTTTTGATCTATTTTGGCCTATTAGTTTTTCCCTTGTTATAGTTGTTTTCTCTCTTTGTTAGAATAAATTTTAATAAAGTGGTTTTAATTTTTAAACGTTGTGAATCTTTTGACTCAACCCGAGTTTACTTATCTAAGTTTACTCTAGCTAGTATCCTTAACGTGTTTAAGTCAAGTTTTGCTAGGCTTTTTTATAGGGAGCTATAAAATGCGAAAGTCTTAACTCTCACGGGTTAAGAACAAGAACTTTTCGCAAGTTCCTATAATCGATCCTAGAGAGTTGTTTATCAAGGGAACTTTAAATGCGATTTCTAAACTTGAAAAAGTCTAAGAATTTGCAAGATCCTATAGGCGACTCGAAAACCCAAAACTTTGATTTAATAGGCTAAGCATCCACGAGTCTCATTCCTTGAGATTTTAAATTGTGGAGAACGAGAGATGATAGAGTCAATTATAAGTTTGGTATCCTTTCGTGAATCTATGTGAGTTAATTATAAGCCTATTCTTCCATCGCTTGTTAATAAATTTATCTGCAATAAATAAGGTTGTACGATTTGAAAAGTTACTTAGCGTCTAGCCCAAGATCGTTTAAAAGTTGCTCGGTATGGATTAGAGTTCATAGCCACGACATAACTTATTGAAGCGGGATGCGAAGATTGACGAGTCCAAAAAGGCCCTAACAAGGCATGAGGGCTACATTTTGTTGCTAAACATCCCAAGTGATGTGAAGAATCATTTATCAAAGATCAATATGAAGGATCGAGACACACGACGAAAAGCAAATACTCCCGAAATATCATGGAGAAGTCTATCCAAAAAGGCCCTAACAAGGTATGAGGATAAATAGATCCAAGTACTAAAAGGAGGCGGCTCGTTGTATATCAAAGTCCAAAATAAAGATTGGAGAAAAATGAAGAAGTCGTGGTCCAAATATGAAGAATCTCTCAAAACTTCAAGTGAAGAAATTCCTATTATGAAGAGAAGGCCATTATTTCATGAACGTCTCTCAAGATTTGAAGTATGAAGTCGCTGCCAAATATCGGTCCGAGAAAGGTCTCAAATCGTGAAGCGAGTTATGCCAAGATATGAACTTTGTGAGGTCCCGAGAAGCAGTTTTAAAAGATTTTGTCCTTTAGCTAACTATTGATTAAATCGTCCCACTTTATTTTCAGCCTAAATAACTATCGAAATAAGTCAACAATGCATCCTCGTGATCATTCAAGACAACAATAAAATATAAGAGATACACCTAGGAATAAGGGAGTCTAAGTAAATAATTGGCCCACATGAGTTCGTGTTAGTTTGCTAACTTATAATAACAATGATCTGGTGCTTTGTAACTAATGCATTACATGAGGAATTGCAATGGTCAAGTGTAAGGGATTTGATAGGTGTGTAAACAACCATCCTTTTACCACTTAATTACAATAATAACCAAGCCAAAACGTGTATTTTATGTCGTAAATGTCGGAATTATGCATGGTTCGTGTTTTTGTTGTGATTTAGGATCAAAATGTGAAAAGGGAGGAAAACACGGGCTTTCACGGGCTTTTATCGAAGAAAAAGACAAAAGACGAAGTCAAGGAATCAAGAGTGCAAAAAGAACGGAAGTCCAAGACCAATTCTGAAGATTTATCGAAGAAAAAGTCAAAAGACGGAAGTTTACTAAAAGCCGAAGAACGCGAGTCTAATTTATTGAAGAAATTACAAGACGAGTTTATTAATCCAGAGACAAAAGTCGAAGAATTAAGAAGACAAGGACTTAATGATAATTAAAGAAAGAAGAAAGAGGGGAGGAATCTTCCACTAAGCACCTCCCTAATCCCCTATAAATAGCTTTCATTTCATTTCATTTCATTTTGTTGGCTAAGTGTGACAATTAGTCTTCCATCTTTAATTTTTGCACATTTAATTTTCATGTCAATTTAAATACTTGTCTCGCACCTTTAATTCCTTTAATTTCAAGTAAGTTTTCTTTTATTGTTATTGAATCTTTACTTTTCTTGTTAATCTCCTATCTACCTTTCTTGTTTGATCTTAATCTTTAATCTTTATGCTTTATGTTCATGTTTATGTTATTTAAATTTTATTGATTTGATTAAGTGGGTTTTGATTATTGAGGTTATTATTGTTAATTTTATTGATTTGGTTTGTTTGATTATCATTAGTTGATCATTTATGATTAGTCTTGCTTAATCTTTTGGTTTGATTTGATTAGTTTTGGTTAGATTCGTGTTATTTTTGTTTCCCTTGTTCTTCGTTGTGTTTGTTTTCCCAGGTTTATTCCGGATCAAGACTTTATTCCGGATCAAGCCCATATTCCGGATCAACTTACTTATTCCGGATCAACAACTTCATTCCGAACCAAGGAATTCTTCTAATTATTCTGGATAAGTGACATATTCCGAATAAGTGGATTATTCCGAGTGAAGCAAATATTCCGAATAAAGGTGATATTCCGGATGAAGGCTGAGTTTTGATTATTCCGAATGAAGGGTTTGTTCTAGTTTATTCCGGGTCAAGACTTTATTCCGGATCAGCAATATATTCCGAACCAAGCAAACATTCCGGATCAAGGCAAATATTCCGAATAAAGGATTTATTCCGGATAAGTGACATATTCCGAATAAAGAATTTATTCCGGATCAAGCTTTTATTTCGGATGAAGGGATATTCCGGATGAGCTAATATTCCGCATGAGGTAAATATTCCGAGTGAAGAAGAATTATTCCGAACGAAGGTGACATTCCGAACGAGTGATTATTCTGAACGATGGTTTATTCCGAATGAGCTGTTTTCAGGTTATTTTAAGTTTCTGTTTTTAAGTTTGAATTTTTAAGCTTTACTTTTTCCGCCTTTTTCCTTAGTCGCACTTTAAGTTTTCTTGCCTTAGATTTATTTTAAGCCTTGCCTTATTTTAAGTTTTAGTTGCATTTTAAGTTTGCCTTTAGGATAGTTTTAAGTTTCCGTTATTAACTTTAATTGCCTTTTACTTTTCGTCACGTTTTAAATTCCCGTCATTTATTTTAATTAGTTTAGATTTTAAATTACCGCCATTTACTTTAATAGTTTTGGCACCTTTAATTTTACTACAACGACACAAACATTTGTTCCCACCAAAAGACAGCTGAGTCGCATAGTTAACCAGAGATCAATTTGATTAGACTGGAACAACGATAATTTTCATACTTGGTAAAAAGCCAGTTATCAATTATGAACTTGAATTGGTTTTATGATCTATCTTGCTATGATCTTGATATGCTTCTTATATGTGATCTTGATATGAATCTTGAATATGAACTGAATTATTTTGTGTTGGCTGTAATGTTTTTGGCTAAACTTTGTTTTATGACTGAACTTTGTGGTACGCGTTGCTTTTATTGTGAAACTCTGCATTTCTAAACGCTTATACGACACTACTTTCGTTAGTGGACTTTATAAACTTTTGAAGTGTCATAAACTTTTTAATAAAACTTATCAACTCACCAACTTTATGTTGACCGTTTTAAGCATGTATCCTCAGGTTGACTATATGGTTATTCGGAGTCTACATTGTTATATTTGGCATAGAGGTCATTCTCTTGGATCAAGACTCGGATAATCATGATGTAAGATGCTCTAAAACTAGTGTGCTTCCGATGGGCCTATTTTGGGGGTATTACATATCAAACTAAGATTATAAAATAAATATAGCCATATTATATCGTATATCTTAATAAAAGATTATCTTGATGTCTAAGTGTGTGACCACGTACTCCCGACCGTATAAAATACTATCTATAACTCACGCACATCCTAATAAATTCAATTCTAGGTTTTAAGGCTATTGATCTTTGTTTCTCTCCTTCTTTCCTTTGATGATTTTCGAGTCTTTTTACATCACCATTCATGAACCTTGAGATTCCCGATAAGCTAATCTAGTGATAAGTTCGGGAGATCTTTAGATTCTTCGATGGCCGTCACTTTAGCTCTCCATTTGGGATGGAGTGCCCTTATAAATTTTATGAAAAAGTTCTTAGTAGAAAATGTTTCGTCAAGTGCTTTAAGTGAGGTGATGATAGTGTTAAAGCGAGCAAACCCAACATCAATCGACTCTTCTTTGAGGATTGAAAATTGTTCATATTGTTGAACAAGAAGATCAACTTTATTATCCTTGACTTGTGAGTTTTCTTGATGTCTTACTATTAAAGAGTTCCAAATTTCTTTGGTCGTTTGACAAAAAATTATTTTATATTCTTTTAGGCAAAACACTGTAAAGCATCATTTTAGCTTCATTATTTTTAGCTGACATATTCTTTTGATCATCGGTTCGCTGATCACGCGGGACCGTTTCAAATTGGTTTGTAGTGATATTTTTCACCGTTGGTGCATAATCGCCTTCAATGATTATGTACCAAAGATCTATATCCTTAGATTTCACATAAGTTTCAAAATGGTTTTTACAATGGATAAAACCATCGGTTTCAAATAGTGGCGGTTTTTGCGTAGGTTGCCTTTTTTTGTAATTTTCAGAATCCATGGATCATTTCAAGTTTTAAAATACAATATACTTTAAAAATCTTGAGTAACAAAGCTCTTGATTCTAATTATGGAAAACTATAGGGGGGTTGAATAGCTTTATCGATTAGTTTTACTTATTTGAAACTTTACGTGATTACTAAGGATATATAGATCGAGTATGATTAAGTTAAACCAATGCAAGTAATAGAGCTAAGGGAGGAAGATAATCAAGCCACACAACAGAAGAGATTTATAGTGGTTTGACCTATCAAGATCTCACTTATCTTATCTCTACTTCCACTCCTCGAGTATCCAACTCGAGAGTTCGACTTTTACTAGTCAACCTCCTTTATACCGGTGGAGAAACCCTTACACGTTGCTTACAATATTTACCGAGACCTACGCTAAGATGTCGTGTTCTTTCACATTGGTACAACAACTCCCTTCACACTACGTATTTTGAGGACTAAAATACTAACCACACTATTACACAAGTAGTATATAGATGGGTACAACAATGGTTATTGTATAGGTAACTCTTAATACAATCACACAAGTAAACTTTAAAGAATCAAAGCTTAAGTAGAGGTTTTTTGTTGATGATCCTCAAAGAGAGTACGATCTAAACAACAAGAGACAAGAATAAGAATGAGAATAAGGATTATAATGTTAGAAGATAATCAAATAGTTGAGAGAGATTATAGTGAGGAGGGTGAGTTATAAGCTTAGAGTAATGCTTGGTCTTTATAGACACCAAGCTAAGCATTGTATGGACCCCACAACCCAAATTGAATTGGGTCTGTCGCCCATTGAATTGGGTCCATACGGCTAACTTTGGTTTAACCATAAATACCAAATCTATTGTCCAAGATATCATGCAACACTATAATTACACTTAAAGTTTGACTTTGGTATCAGATTTATGATTATGTATATGTCCCATTTTGTATTTTGTAAGTTTATACAAAATCATATAAATGTAGAAGATGTTTTTATTAATGTGAGAAACATAAAAACGATGATCCAAAGTTTTAGTGTTGTTTTTAATACAAGCTTAAAAATATATTTGATGTTTTGTTGTTAACAAAACTTAGGAGGGATTAAAAATATTAACATCGTTTTAATGTGATATTTGTATTGAAACCCTCTTCAAACATATAACTTTAATATGCTTTCGCAAAAATAAAAACACAAAAATAATCATCCTTCCTACCTTTCAACATTTTTACTTTCGACACGGACCTCACATACTATTCCCCTAGAGAACGATATTGACCCCCGAGTCCTTGCCTATACTACACTACAACGGTTAGGTACATTGCCCAGGGGTCGTAAAGCTTTGTGCTTAAAGTCTTGCGAACTACTACATGAGGGTCATGTAACCATGTGGAATAATCTTGCTCCACATAAGGTTAACATATTTGTGTTGCGTGTTTTGATAGGTAGGCTTCTGGTTCGTAAAGAGTTAGATAAAAGAGGTATTGACTTGAATACACTTCTATGTACTTGTCGTGATGATGATGTGGAAACGACGATTCCTTGTTAATATACAATTTGTCGTGAAATGTTCGAGTGAATTTTTAGGGGGGGTGATGTATATATAATAGGTGAGCTATTAATGCATAATGAATCTTAATTCACAATTAGCAGGGAATAAAAAGTGGTGACAAGTGGTGGTGTGGGTAACTGGTTATTTCATCCAGAAAGAACACAATAATCGGGTATTTAATAATAAAGCAGGAAGCAAAAACAAGATAATTTAAGATATTAACCTACATAGTTTTCAATAGATATCAAGACGGGCAAAAAAGGGTCACGGTATTAGGAAAGATTGTTGTATGATCCCAATAATTTAAATAATATGCAAGAGTGAATGTTTGCTTTTTAAGTTTCATTTGTACAATTTAAAGACAAGACAAAATCGGATTTCAGATCGTTTCGTGTATTCGGTGCAACATTATCTAGCATTTTTAGTATTGTGTAGTATCAATCCAGGTCGAGTTTTTGATGGTTCATTATCCCCCTATTTAGTGTGGTCCTATTGTAGGTTTATACTTCCTTCCTCCCATTTTAATCGTCCTCAATTTTTTTGTGTGATTTATGATAGATTCAATGAATGTAGACATTTTATGCTTAGAAAAGACAAACTTACCATTTGACTATATTAATGGTTTTCTAATAAGAATAATGACATTGGTAAAACTGGTAAATTAATTAATTCAGACTTCTTATTTAAAAAATTGGACAATGTTTTAGGACAAATTAAAATAGTAATGAGGACAATAAAAGTAGGACATTGGTAGTATGTCTTTGTGTGATATCAAGTATTTGATCTTTCGCTTCTAGTAAATGCTAGATGAATGGTGTGAGAAGTCCGTGTTGAACGTACAAAAATGTCTAAAATTGTTGTTGGACTTTTAGCTAGTGAGTTTTATTTGTAAGTTATTATTGTTGGTATATTTCTTTCGGGGTCCATCTTTTTTAATCATCTTGATTAAAATAGTAGATGTCTTTTATTTATATTAACGTATATCTGTTGTCTCTAATATCAGTAAACATTCTTCCCCCGTCCTAGATTAAGTATCCATAACCTAAAAACATAAAGTTTTTTATATTCTTACATTATTGGTTAAATAAATGACAAGTATACCATCATTTAATAGAAAAAGACAAAAAAACTTAAATATGAGCCATGTATTCAAAGAGCAAAATTGGAAGTTTAGTTATTAAGATTCTTTCATTTATTGTAATGTGAACACCTAACGTATGTTTAGTACAACGAAATGAATTCGTAACGGAATGTAATGAACATTGTAATAAAATAAATGAAGTAATGAAATGGTTCATTCCGGTTGTAACTATGTTTGGTTGTAAAGATATAATAGAATATTATTAAAAATAAAAAGACTAAAATAACTTTTGATTATGTATATTTTTTGTTTGATGGGTAATTAATAAGGGGTTTTTCTATAATTATCATTCCATTCAAAAACGTAATGGGTTAAAAACAAGAGGCTCCTAATTATGAAACTAGTAGGGATGCCAGCGCTTCGCCGCAGTATTTTGGTACAACATCTAAAGCAGCCAACGTATTACAAATAAAACTAAACCAAGAATTACAAAACATGTGGATATGCTAAGATGTGTCTTATGACTCGCCTTCAAAATGAACAATCTAGAATACATACCAATAAGTGTGAAAACACTTATCCTTTCACCACTTATTTCTAATAATAACAAGACTAAAATGTGTATTTAACGTCGTAAAAGGCGGAATTATGCGTGGTTTGTGTTTTTATTGTGTTTTAGGACAAAAATATGAAAAAGGAAGAAAACACGGGCTTTCACGGGCTTTTATCAAAGAAAAAGACAAAAGACAAAGTCAAAAGATCAAAAGTATAAGAAGAACGGATGTCAAAGGCCTATTCTGAAGATTTATCGAAGAAAAAGTCTAAAGACGGAAGTTTAACGAAGTCGAAGAACCAAGTCTACTAAAAGAAGAAAACTAGAAGACGAGTTCAAGTCACCATTCGATTAATCCCGAGACAAAGTCGAGAAAGACGAGCTATTTTAAATCAAATGGGAGAAGACAAGAAGAAAAGAGAGAAGAAAACAACACCTTTCCTTTCCCCTATATATAGTCTCCTTAACATGTCATTACGGGCTAGTCTTTAATTTTTAGTTAGTTTTATTTTTAGTGTGTTTTACTTTTTCTCTCTAGCTTTTCTTTCAAGCTTATTAAACCTTCATCTTAATCTTGTAACTTTGATTCTTAATCTTTAATCTAATCAAGATTTTGAATTAATTCTCATTCTACCTTTCTTAATCATAATCTTCTGATTTCTTTTATTAATCATGTGGTTGGTTTAATCTTATTGAATATGTGATTGATTTGCTTATTAGATTGTGCTTATTGGGTTGGTGTGTTTGAGATTTTTAGAGTATTGTGCTTATTGCTTAATTTTCATGTTTTCTAGTTTTTAAATAAGTTGATTTTGGTAGATTAATATTTTTTATAAAAAAATTGATTTTAAATATTTTGATTATTTAGTGTTTTTAAAAGTTTTTAAATTGTGTCTTATTAGCTTTTTCTAAAAATTGATTTGGTTAAAGTTTTAGTTAAGTGCTTATTGTGATTTTGCTTATTTATGTTAATCCAGGTTTTAGAAACCATTTTACCCCGAACTAATTAAAAACCCCATTATTCAGACTTATGTGCAAAACCTTTTCCCGAACTGTTAGCAAACATTTATTCAGACTTGTGAGAATTAGATTTTCCCGACTTGCTTGCAACTTGATTTTCCCGAATTATGTGTTGTATCAATTCAATCCGAATTATGTGTGTTATGCGGATTCCGAATTAGGTCAAGAAAGGTGTATTCCGGATTGTGTAAGTCCCTGGATTCCGAACTGCATCAAGACTCCATATTCCGAACTACGTACAAACAACAAATTCCGGATTAGGTCATCTGTTGCAGATTCTGGATTACTATCCGGAATAGGCATTCCGGATTAGGTCTGGCATCTCGTTTTCCGAATTACATCAAAAACACAAATTCCGGATTAGGTTCACTTTGAGCATTCCGAACAAGGTGAGGATTTAGGTATTCGGAATTGTTACAAGGTGGGATATTCTGGATTGAGTCTGAACCACTTAATCCAGATTGTGGAGTAATCTTTGATTCCAAATTAGTGTAAGATCATACATTCCGGATTGTGTGTAGGATACACATTCCGGATTAGTTCAAAATTTGGTTTCTCGACTTATGTTCAGTTTTAGTTTCCCGAATTAATGTTCAAACTTTAATTTTTCCCACCATTTTTTTTCTTAAGTATTATTTTAATTGTTTTATTTTAGCTAAATTTTCAAGTTTACGTTTTTATAAAGTTTTCTCATTTACTTTTTATCGAGTTTTAATCTTTTGTCAATTATTTTTAAAGTCTTAGTTTTTAGTTTAACCCTTTCAAGTTTACAACTTTATTTTAAAATAGATAATTACCTTCAGTTATTTTCACTTTGATCTACTGTGCAGCATTCACTTTGGATAAGTAATCGAGGTTAGACATCTTTCTTTATTTTTATGTTTAAAAGCTTTACGTTTATATTAGATAATCACAAGCTCCCCCCTTTAGTGACCAACACCAATAATTCCACCCTAAACCGTGATCAATTCGATTAGATATCAAGAACGATTGAGTACACATATGCAAAATCCATCAATAGCATTTAAATCATATACCATCGGTCAGGGCGTATTATAACTTCGTTTGATATCACGGCATGAATCCAAGCATAGTTGATTTGACCTTGCAAGTTATGAGCGTCGCTTTTTAAAGAGTTACCTAGCTCATTTGGAGCCTAAATTAGCAGATTAAGAACCACCGACTCTGTAACATATTTTCCTGCACAACATTAAGATTGTGTGACATCCATTTTTAAGTTAAGCAAATTAACCTTGTGAAAAACATAGAATATATATACCTGCATAGTTACCCATTGGTAAAGCCCGTGCTATGAGCAGACAATGTATATGATGAGGGGCGAATATGAAAGGACAAAGGCGGGTATCATCATAATGTGCTTCCATAGCCACGGTTTCTTCATCGTCATTGATGAATCGGGCAATAAATGAGCAATCTCTGTTAAATTAAAGTCATCCGCTGTGTTACCAAAGCAACTGCCATCAAGTTATTATTGGCTAAGCCAGTAGTCATGAAACCAAGTAACTGGCGGACAGAAGCTGGAATGAACAGCAGGGCGTTTTCCTTCAATTATTGTACCTAACATAATGATAAGACCCATAGTCTTAAAAAAACATTTAAAACAGCGTGTGGCATAGAATGGACATTCATATTAGCATATGATGTACCTTCATGTTTATCAGCATGTAAAAAATTGTATGCATAGAATGGACATTGATGTTATCTTATTTTAAACTTCCAATGCTATTGCCATTACCCAATTTATGTACATATATGTCCTAAAAATATGTATTGAAATACAATGATTTAACCTTTTTAACAACAACAATATGAAAAATAAATGTGCCAGTTTCATCGTTGAAGTTAATCATTATTCTTTTATTATTGTAATTAATATGATAGTCATTGCTCAAGTTAATGTGTTATTGTTTACTCTAATATCTGCTAGTTATGCTCGGGTATCTAATGAGCCATCTGAAAGCCAAACCCAAAGACCAATAAAATGGGCAGAGCACTATTATAGATTAGGCCTGTAAAAGGATCATAATTAATTTTACTCGCTGAATCCAAACGGTTTTGCAGATAGAAATTTCGATACATATATCTAACCACTGGAAGAACACGTTGGATTGTGTTTTATCTTAAACATGCAAATAAAAAATGTCAGCTAAATTCGCATATCCAAATTGAATGTCACTTAACACAGATTTAAGAAAAATAGTATGAAGTTTAGAAAAGGTCAAGTTGTCTTAACTGTGAAATTGTACATGCTTTGTCTAAGAACTACACTAATCAAAATGAAGCGTAACTATAACTTCAAATATAGTGAAAGAAATGAATTTAGCAAGATGATATAGTGTAGTAATATAATGTTGTAATCCAATGACGTAACTACGACTTATTTAAGGATGGTTTCCATGGTCTAAGTATGACTGTGGCGTAACTATAACCAACAATGGTTTCCATAATGTAAGCTGGAGCTGCAAGTATGACTTTATACATAGTGATGAAATTATTTGGCACCACCACGGTCGGTTCTACTTAGTTTAGCCTTCCACCAAAAATGTTCTTCAAAAAGGTTAGACCTAGGAGCATGTTAGTCAAGCAAGTAAAAATATTTGTGAACATACTATTGTCCAATAGGAGCATGGAAGAATCCAATCTTGAGCTCTTATGTAAACTAACCATCAGTAAACTACATTTTGTGAACCTTCTACATTAATGTTTAATGTAGAGTTACAGACAGTCGAGCGCACACTTACGTGTTTGTATTAGGCCAAATTGGCACCCTTATGTGTTTCCGTTACTACATATTGGCATGATGGTTGGATATAGTAAAATCTCAAGGGTGTGTTTGGGGATGGTTATTATCAATCTTTAACTGCTTATTGTTTTCGAAATAAGTTGCTTATCTAAAAATAACTATTGGTACCTCTTAAGATGAATAATTTGGATACATAATTCAAGCAACCCTCAAAGCGACTTATATGGTATATCAAAAAGTAATTAGTGTTGGGAATAAAATTAGCTAAGTCATCTAGCCGCTGACACATTGAATCAAGCCACTGACAAGGTGTTATCAAGCTGCTGACAGACTAGGCACAAACAAGAAGAATCAAGCCACTGTTAAGACTTATTAGCTGTCAAAGTCAACACGTTTGTTAAGTCAGGAAGATGTATACGAATATTGTAATTTGTGTTAGTTATCTTTAGATATCTTCCTAAAATATTTGATACGATAGCTTAATGTACAAGGCTCTTGTGTGTATAAAAGGAGGCCTTAGGGTTTATGTTTATGTACGCTTTCAATCACATTGTTCATCGTTATTATTAATCGAAGTTGAAAGTTTGGTATACGTGCTTTGTTCTTTGTTCTTTGTTCTAAGTATTAATTCCGCATAATACTTAGATTATTGAATACACAAAGTTTCTCTACGTATTATACTTGAACTAATCTTGATAATACAAAAGCTTAATCGATCTAAGTTTGGGATCAACAAGTGGTGTCAAAGCTTGTTGAAGAACTTTTGATCTAAAGAACACAAAAACTCTAAATCGCAAGAAACCCTAAATCGCAAAAAACCCCAATAACATCTAAACACCATGTCTACCTCAACTGAAAATCCACATTCATCCTCAAATCACAATCTCAAAATTCCTATTCTTGACCTTGATAACTTTGAACTTTGGAAATTCAACTTTAAGCAATATCTCCAAGTTGATAACTATGTTCTCTGGGAAGTTATTGAGTTTGGTAACCAGATCAAAAAGGAAGAAAAGATTGATGCTGCTATAGAAGCACGAAGAGCATCTCAAAAGACTGGAGATGAGCTGCTTACAAAACTTGAAGATGGAAGGGTTGTCTCAGCTGCTGAGATAACAGATAGAAGGAATGATACGAAGGCTTTAAGTACTCTCAAACTAGCTCTTGATCCTAAGCAGCAACATAAATTTAGAAAGTATGAATCTGCTAAAGAGTCTTGGGAAGCCCTTGAAACTATTTATGGTGGTAATGAGGAAACGCTCAAATAAAGGAAAAAACACATGGTAATGGTATGTACTGTGTTCAAAGCTCATCTCAATGAGAAGCTCAGTGAGGTGAGAAGTCTCCTTCAAGATATCACTAGCAAGTTGGCCTTCATAGGAACAGAATTTGAAGAAGAAGACATTAGTGCTACCTTTCTTAGAGCTCTTGATGACTCTTGGGAGATTCATGCAAAATCAATCATTGCCAATAAGGCTCATAAGAAAACCTCATTTGATGAAATATATAATCAACTGAATGTTATGGAACCTGAGGCTGTGCTCAAACAAGGAAGTAAATTAACATCAGGAAGCATGGCATTCATCTCTCATAATGATTCCTCAGCCGCTGGCAATGTTTCACTTATCAGCGGATTGAATTCCCACGTCGGCGGCTTAACTTCATCAGCCACTGACACATACAATGTTGGCTCATCAAGTCTCAAACCAGCTGGAATTGACTTGGATATTGTGTGTGCATACATTGCTTCTTTGTCCAATGGTTCTCTAGTTTCTTTTGAAGATCTTGAGCAAATCAGTGATATTGATCTTAAAGAGATGGATATCAAGTGAAATATGGCACTTAGCAGTATAAGAGCCAATAGGCGGAACAAGAGATTTGGTAGGAAGATGACATTTAAAAGCAAAGAAATTGCTGGAATTGATAAATCCAAAGTTGAATGCTATAACTGTCATAGAATGGGGCACTTTATGAGGGAATGCAGATATCCATTAAGGAAAGATGCTAGAAAGAGCTCAAGTCAAATCAGTAAGGTAGAAGATGTTGAGCTAAAAGCTATGGTAGCCATACAAGGGATTGATGGCCATGGATGGGATTAGAGCTTTATGGAAAATGATGTGAAACAGAATCAAGCATTGATAGCTGAGAAGGAAGAAGAGCATGTTCAATATGCTCTTATGGCTAAATCTTCCTCTTCATCAGATAATGAGGTATATGATGATGCTTTTTGTAGCAAAGGTTGCAGGCAAAACACTGAAAAATTCAATAAAGAAGTTTTAAAATTGAAATCAGATGTTTCTGATGTAGAAATGAAGCTAGCAAACTATAAAAGGGGTCTTGCACTATCTGATGAGATGGTGGAAGAATATAAGAAAATGGAATTTAATCTTAAAGATCAAATCACTGTTTTAACTAGAGATCTAAATAATGGGGCCAGGAAATCTCTAATGAAATCTAGAGCTGAATTGTAACTTAAATTAGATGAGGCCATTAAAGCTAAGAATGATGTAGGGCTTAAAATTGAAAAGTTTGATCAAGCCAGTGTTCTCTTAGAATTATGTGTTAGTGAACAAACAGACGTTAGGGATAGGTATGTAATTGGAATGAAAGAGTTTGCTGTTGTTCCACCTCCAGCAGGAAATTTCTATGGGGTTCCTCAAGGAAAATACCTATGGATTGGCTTGCCAGAATTCCAAGTGGAGGAATTTATTCCTCGACCACGGGTTCTTAGCCCAGATAAAGAATATGAGAAAAAAGTGACTGACTTAGAACAATGGAAAGCAACCAACCCTTTTCTTTTTGTTAAGGATGGACTGCTTAGTGAAGATTCTATTGATATTAAACCCATTGTTGTGACTGACCCCACCACTGGTAAACCTGTTAATCTTGGCTCATCAACTAAAAACAAATCTAGTGTTAAATACGCAGAGATGTATAGGAAATCTAGGTCACCTCAAAGTCAAGCTAGTGTGAATGGGATAGGGCTTTATCAGTCTAAACCTAAATTTGTGTCTAAAAAGGCTTGTTATACATGTGGGAGTTTTTCTCATTTGGCCTATAACTGTTTCAGCGGATACACCCCATCCGCTGACAATAAGTCAACTATGGTCAAACCTAGACCTTTTGTCCATACAAGTCTACATAACACTAGAACAACTCCTTTATTCTCTAAGGGAGCTAATACCTAATAAGTTTGAAAACACTTATCCTTTTACCACTTATAACAAGTAAAAACGAGACTTAAACGTGTATTTGATGTCGTAAAAGTCGGAATTATGTGTGGTTTGTGTTTTTGTTGTGTTTTAGGGCTAAAAGATGAAAAAGGAAGAAAACACGGGCTTTCATGGGCTTTTATCGAAGAAAAAGACAAAAGACGAAGTCAAAAGATCAAAGGTGCAAGAAGAACGGAAGTTAAAGGCCCATTCTGAATATTTATCGAAGAAAAAGTCTAAAGACGTAAGTTTGACGAAGTCGAAGAACCAAGTCTACTAAAAGAAGAAAATTAGAAGACGAAGTTCATTTTATCATTCGACAAATCCCGAGACAAAGTCGAGAAAGACGAGTTAGTTAAAAAGACGAGAAGACAAGAGAAAGAAGGAAGATTCAACACCAATTTCCCTTCCCCTATAAGTACCCTCCTTCATTAGGAGGGAAGGAAGTTAAGTTTTTTTTAAGAGTTTTAGTTAAATTTTTAGTTTTCATTCTGGAGAGAGAATGGGTGTTTGTTTCTCTCACTAGGAAAAACAACATCTTTGTTTTTCTTTTATCTTTCCTTATCTAATCTTTCTTTTTTAGTTTAATCTTTGTTTGATCTTCATCTCCTTTATCATCTTTGTTTATTTTCTTCACTATCATACTAGTTCTTCATCCATTTCATCTCTCTTCATCACGTCGCATAAAGATCTTCCATTTTCGTGTTTCTTGGTTTGTGTGTAAAGGTTTTACAAGTTTTATCATTCGCCTAGGGATTCGTGGTTAGCTTCTTGGTGTTTTCGTTGGCTTTAAATTCTTTAAAAGTTGCGAAAACAACGCCAAAATTCGTCCCTTTTCCGAGTTCCACCTTTATAGGAAAAGCTGCTTCAATTTCGCGATATTTTGAATATTGTGGAATTGCGTCTTCTTTAATTATTGTGGAATTGTTCTGTTTAATATTTGCGGAATGATGTCCTTTTGGTCTTTGCGGAATTGAATCCATCTTCATCCATTGCGGAATTATATAACTTCTAGTATTGTGGAATCTTACCCCTAGTATATTGCGGAATTGTGTCCTATTTTATTATTGCAGATTTGAATCACTTTGTGTATTGCGGAATCTTACTAATTTGCATATTGCGGAATTGTGTACTCTTGAACTTTGCGGAATTGTTTCAATCTTCAACATTGCAAAATTATATCATCTTAGGTATTGCGCAATTATACCAAATTTGGTATTGCGGAATTGTGGTTATTTCACTTTGCGGAATTGTGTTTTTAGTATTGCGGAATTATACCAAATTTGGAATTGCGGAATTGTGTCCATTTCATCATTGAGGAATTGAATCGTTTTTGTTCCAAATTAAATTTCAAATTTTCTTTTCCCGTCATTTTTTCTTAAGCTTTATTTAACTTGTCTTGTCTTAGTTTATTTTCAAAGTGTCTTATTTTCAAGTTTACATTTTATCAAGTTTTAATCTTTCGACAATTACTTTAAAAATATTAATTTTAGTTTAATCTTTTCAAGTTTTCAACTTTATTTTAATAGATAATCAACCTTAGTTATTTTTACCAAGATCAACTGTGCAAAATTCATTCCGGATAAGCTATCAAGGTTAGACATCCTTCTTTTGTTTTTATGTTTAATAACTTTGTCGTTTATATTATTAGTAGACATAGATAATCAAAAGCTCCCCCTTTTAGTTACCAAAAACTATAAGTCCACCCTAAACCGTGATCAATTCGAATTGAATCGAGTACGAACACACAACGCAAACTCAAAGAACACAAAAAATGTCTTATTAGAATGGCGCCGCTGCCGGCTCTTTTCGTAAAGATTAACGATTTTTTGTGAGAAAATTGGATTTTGGGATCCCTTCTCTTAGGAACGTTATTTTCAAGCACAAAAATTTTCAAAAATTATAAAATTTTCAAAAAAATCCAAAAAAATAAAAAAAGATAAAAATCAAAAATATTGTATTGCATTTTTAGTGTATGCGTACTCGAACTTCGTCTAATCTTGAGCCCGAGACTCGTAGAGACCTAGATATGGCCAGTGTGCATAATAATAACAACCCACCACACCCCGTTGTGAATAATAACAACCATGACCCTCAACCCGACCTTCGTACGATGGAGGAGCTATGCCAACCAACTATGAATGGACGTGGAGGACCGATTGCGCTGATGCAAATCACGACTCCCGAATTTTCGTTGAAGCATCACATGATCCAACAAGTTCAAAATGCTTGCCCATTTCGTGGATTACCGGATGATGATGCCAATAAACACCTCGATAAATTCATAACAGTCACTCAAAGCATTAAATTGCCCGGTGTTTCCATGGAATTTCTCCGTCTTCATCTTTTTCCACACACTTTATCCCAAAAGCTGAAAAGTGGTTTGGTCGTCTTCCTAAAAACTCAATTCATACATGGGATGAAATGATTCAAAGATTTTTGTCGCGCTTCTTTCCACCATCCATGGTAACTAGTCTTAGGAATCAAATCAGTGGTTTCACTCAAGAACCAGATGAGTCTCTTTTCGATGCTTGGGAACGTTATAATGTCTTGATCGATCGTTGTCCTAATCATAACATGCTCCCCGTCACTCTAATTGATACTTTCTACAACGGTTTAACTTTTCGTGATCGTGATACGATTAATGCCGCCGTCGGTGGTACATTCATGAAAAGAAGACCTGAGGAGTTTAGAGAGCTTATCGAGAACATGACCACTCATCACAAAAATTGGGATTCATCCGCATCCTCAAGAAATACCCCGAGGGTCAATGTTTCTTCTACTTTATCAAACTCCGAGTTAACTGAACTCACCCCCCATATAGTCGAGATGAACAAAAATTTTCTAACCATGGCTATGAAGCAATATCAACAAGTTAAAGTTGTAGCAATTTCTTGTGAGACTTACGGCGGTCCTCACTCATACACCGATTGTCCTTCGACTCAAGACAATCCTTGTGAGAACGTGTACACGGCTAACGGTAACTTTTCCACGGGAGGCTATCAAGCACCTCCTCAAGGTGACCGCAATTTGCTAAGTTATCGTTCAAACAATTTTCTCTCACCACCCGATTTTCCTCCTTAAAACCAAAACAACCTCAATCGCAACAATCAAAACCAACCTCGAGCTCCTAATCAATATCAAACCCAAAGAAACCCATATCCACCTTAAGGTAATAATCAAGTTTACCAACCTCCTACCTATCAACCACCCGCTTACCAAGCTCCCCCTCCCAACCAACCCACGACATTTAATCATGAGGTCGAAACTTACATGAGGACTAATGACGCGCTGGTGAAGAATCTTCAGAGCCAAATTATTAACTTGAAAGGTGACATGGCTAAACAAGGGAATGATCTTCGAGTCGAGCTTAGGAATGACATGTGAAACTCTTTAAGCAATCAAACGAATGACTTAATGGATATGATGGCTAGTTTCTTCCAAAGTAATCAACCATCTGCTTCGGGTTCTCTTCCAAGTAACACCATTGCTAATCCAAGAGGGGAGATGAAAGCAATCACCACCCGAAGTGGAAAAGGTTATAAGGAACCCGAGATTCCTAAACCTACTCCGGTGATTGTGACAAAGGATAACGAGCAACCTATTCCAAAGCCTTCACCAATTCCTTCACCTTCCAACCCCACCCCTCCACCACCAAAGGATGTGACTGACCAATCTATTCCAAATCCTTACACTCAACCCGACATACCTTATCCTTCAAGGTTGAGGAAAGAGAAGTTGAAGAACAAGGATGATATTCAAGTTTCAAACTTTCTAAAAATATTTAAACAATTGAATTTCAACATCTCCTTTACCGAGGCGCTCTCTCATATGCCTAAATATGCTAAAATGTTTAAGGATCTTTTAAATGACAAGGAAAAACTTCTTGATATCACTCAAACCCAACTTAATGAGAATTGCTTCGTGGATCTCTTAAGGAAATTACCAACCAAACTTGGTGATCCGGGTCGCTTTCTCATTCCTTGCAACTTTCTCGGGGTAGAGAATTGTATGGCCCTAGCCGATCTAGGTGCTAGTATCAACTTAATGCCATTAAGCATTTGGAAACAATTATCTATACCCGAGCTAGTCCCCACACGAATGACATTGGAGTTAGCTAACGGTACGGTTGCTTATCCGGTGGGGATAGCCGAAGATGTCTTCGTCGGTGTCGACAAATTCACCTTTCCGATGGATTTTGTTGTCGTTGACTACGAGATGGATCCCCGTGTTCCATTAATCGTTAGACGTCCATTCTTGAGGACCGGTCACACTCTTATTGATGTAGCCGCGGGCGAATTAATAATGAGAGTTGGTGACGACAAAATCGTCTTTAACATGGGTAAACTTTTAAGCAACCTTATGCACACGAGAACGTTAATTTCATTAACGTACTTGATGAGGCTTGTGAAGAACATATCAAAGACTCTTGTAAAAATAGGATTTCTCATTTACCTCATGTTGAGAACGTAGCTTCTATTTCTCCATCATTGACTCCATTTGGAGAAAGTGGCTTTCTTTTGAAAGAATTTCAAGCAAGTTTAGGGGATGTGGACTTAAAATATGACGATTCTCCTACCGACTGGGAAGAAGACATTCGTACCATTGAGAAACTTCTCAATGAGGACCATATTTCTCCACCTTCTCCTATAAAAGTTACAAACGGTGATCCTAATTTGACTAAGCCTTCGATCGACAATCCTCCGGATTTAGAGCTTAAGGATTTACCGTCTCATCTTGAATACGTTTTCCTAGAAGACAATAAGATGTTACCCATCATCATTGCAAAGGACTTAAAAGAGGATGAAAAATCTCGACTAATCGATGTGTTAAAAAATCATAAGAAAGGAATTGCTTGGAAAATTTCCGACATCCGCGGAATTGATCCTAACTTTTGCACTCATAAAATTCTCATGGAAGATGACTTTAAACCCGCAATCCAAGGTCAAAGAAGGGTTAATCCAAAAATTCATGACGTCATCAAGAAAGAAGTTATCAAACTTCTAGATGTCGGAATGATTTACCCTATTTCGGATTCGCCATGGGTTAGTCCCGTCCATTGTGAGCCTAAGAAAGGCGGAATAACCGTTGTTCCTAATGAAAACAACGAGTTAATTCCTACTAGACTTGTCACGGGATGGCGAGTTTGCATAGACTATCGCAAGCTCAATGATGCCACTCGTAAGGATCATTTTCCTCTTCATTTCATGGATCAAATGCTCGAGCGTTTAGCGGGTGATGACTACTATTGCTTCTTAGACGGTTTCTTCGGGTATTTTCAAATTCCTATCGATCTAAAAGACCAAGATAAAACCACATTCACTTGTCCTTATGGACATTTGCTTACAAAAGAATGCCTTTCGGCTTATGCAATGCTCCCAGGACTTTTCAAAGGTGTATGATGGCTATATTCCATGACATGGTTGAAGAAACTATGGAAGTGTTTATGGATGATTTCTCGGTCTATGGTGATTCATTCTCATCTTGCCTTGCCAATTTAGAACGTATGCTCAAACGGTGTGAAGACACTCATCTTGTTCTAAATTGGGAAAAATGCCATTTCATGGTAAAAGAAGGAATTGTTCTTGGACATAAAATTTCCAAAGTCGGTCTTAAATTCGACCGTGCTAAAGTCGATGTGATTGCTAAATACCTCCTCCTTCAACCGTGAAGGGTGTGAGAAGTTTTCTTGGTCATGCGGGCTTCTATCGTCGATTCATTCAAGATTTTTCTAAGATAGCTCGCGTGATGACCCACCTTTTGGAAAAAGATACTCCTTTTATCTTTTCTAAAGAGTGTATCGAATCTTTCCATCTTCTTAAGGATAAATTAACTAAGGCATCGGTCTTAGTTACCCCTAATTGGGAGTTACCTTTTGAATTGATATGTGATGCTAGCGATTTTGCTATTGGAGCGGTTTTGGGACAAAGAATTAACAAACATTTCCAACCAATCCATTATGCTAGCAAGACAATGTCGGGGGCTCAATTGCATTACACTAAAACCGAAAAAGAGCTTTTAGCTGTTGTATATGCTTTTGAAAATTTTTGGCCCTATCTTGTCCTTTCCACCACCATTATGTACACCAATCATTCCGCGTTGAAGTACTTGTTAACAAAACAAGATTCTAAACCAAGACTTCTTCGTTGGGTTTTACTCCTTCAAGAATTCAAAATTGAAATTCGTGATAAAAAGGGAGCGAAAAACCTAGCCGCGGATCATCTTAGTAGACTCGAGGATCCTTATCAAGGGGAATTTCCAAATCAAGAGATTAATGAATCTTTTCCACTTGAGAACTTGATGTCTATTAACTCCAATCTTGATGAGACCCCGTGGTTTGCGGACTTTGCAAACTACTTGGCGGGTGGAATTCTCATCGAAGGGTTATCGTCCCAACAAAAGAAGAAATTCTTTAAGGACGTGAAAACTTACTATTGGGACGACCCTTATCTCTTCAAGCAATGTGCTGACTTGATCCTGCGTCAGTGTGTTGACGGGCCCGTAGCTTTATAAATCTTGGAAGCTTGCCATAAAGGACCAACCGGTGGTCACTTTGGACCTAATTACACCGCAAAAAAGTATTTGACTCTGGATTCTATTGGCCTACCATTTATCGTGACGCACACGAAATGGTTAAGCATTGTGATGCTTGCCAGCGACAAGGAAAGATCACCCATAAAGATGAGATGCCTCAAAATTTCATCCAAGAATGTGAAATTTTTGACGTATGGGGCATCGACTTTATGGGGTCATTTCCATCATCTAAAGAGAACAAGTACATCCTCGTAGTCGTTGACTACGTATAAAAATGGGTTGAAGCAAAGGATTTACCTACAAACGATGGGAGGGTGGTTGTGAACTTTCAAAAAAATTATTTACTCGATTCGGTGTTCCTCGTGCTATCATTAGTGATCGCGGGACTCATTCTTGCAATGATCAGTTTGCTCGAGTCATGGCTAAGTATGGTGTCAATCACTGTCTTTCCATCGTGTATCATCCACAAACTAATGGTCAAGCCGAGATCTCTAACCGTAGACTTAAGCGAATCTTAGAGCGTACCGTGGGAGATCATCGTGCCTCATGGGCCGTTAAGTTAGATGATGTTTTGTGGGCTTTCCGTACCGCAACCTATAAGACGCCTATAGGTTGTACCCCTTATCGCCTTGTGTACGGAAAGGCTTGCCACCTCCCCATTGAGTTGGAGCATAAGGCTTATTGGGCCTTAAAATAGGCTGATTTTGATATCAACAAAGCCGTTGATCTTAGGAAAATCCAACTCAATGAACTTAATGAACTGAGGAACGAGGCTTATGAGAATTCATTGATCTAAAAGGAGAAAACCAAGCTCATTCATGATTCAAAGATAAAAAACCGAGAGTTCAAAATTGGAGATCAAGTTTTACTCTTTAACTCTCGGTTGAAAATCTTTCTAGAAAGCTTAAGAGCCGTTGGTCCGGTCCATTCACCGTTGCCAAAATCTTCCTTTATGGCACTATTGAGTTATCGCAACCAAATGGGACAAGCTTTAAGGTGAATGGTCAACATGTTAAGTTGTACTTTGGTAAGTACATCTCTCATGATATGATTCCATCCCTCGCCACGTTTCCTTTGAATTAGTTATGGGTCGAGTCAGGCTCGTGACTCGGTTAACAAAAACAAGCGCTTCTCGGGAGGCAACCCGATGATCTATCCTTTTTACCTGTTTTTTATAATAAGTGTAGGGGAGCCACGTAGGTGTTTGTTGTCTTGTTTCTTATGATGTGCAGGGATTAAAGCTTTCAAAGATCCACTTTGGATGATATTTGAGACCCGTGATCCCGTGTTCCCTTCTTCCCGGTTCTATCCTAAACTTTTGTGATTCAATATTTCATATCTTATATCTTGACATTGAAATCACTATAGTCGTCTCTTCCTTAGCAAGTTAAACAAAGTGCACAATGCCCTAAGTGTAGTGGAGTTTACTCCCACATGCTTAAACATTGAGGATAATGTTTATATCAAGAGTAGGGGGACTTCTATAGAAAATAAGTGGGCTTTTCCATGAATATGTCCTCATTTTAACCGGAAAATTTAATTTTTCGACATTTGTTCAAACTTTTTAATCTATTTTGGCCTAGTTGTATTTTTCAATTATTTTCTTGCATCGTATGTATATATTTTATTTCAAGAATAAAGTCAAAATAAAGTAGTTAAATAAAATAGTTTTAATGAGTTTAGATGTCTTTGATATATTAGGCATGTCATGAATCTTTTGACTTAACCTGAGTTTACTTATCCAAGCTTACTCTAGCTAGTATCCTTAACGTGTTTAAATCAAGTTTTGGTAGACTTTTATATAGGGAACTTTAAAACACGAAAGTTTTAACTCATACGGGTTAAGAACAAGAACTTTTTGCAAGTTCCTATAATTGATCCTAGAAAGTCGTTTATCAAGGGAACTTTAAAATGCGAATTCTAAACTTGAAATAGTCTAAGAAGTTGCAAGATCCTATAGATGATTTGAAAACCCAAAACTTTGATTTAATAGGCTAAGCATCCACGAATCTCATTCCTTGAGATTTTAAATTATGGAGAACGAGAGATGATAGAGTCCATTATGAGTTTGGTATTCTTTCATGAATTTATGTGAGTTAATTATGAGCTTTTTCTCCCATCGTTTGTTAATAAATTTAATTGCAATAAGTAAGGTCGTACGATTTGAAAAGTTACTTAACTTCTAGCCTAAAATCGTATAAAAGTTTCTCGGGTTTAATAAGAGTTCATAGCCAAGGCATAACTTATTGAAGCGGGATGCGAAGATTGGCGAGTCTGAAAAGGCCCTAACAAGGCATGAGGGCTACATTTTGTTGCTAAAGATCCAAAGTGATGTGAAGAATCATTTATCAAAAATCAATATGAAGGATCAAGATACACGACCAAAAGCAAATACTCCCCAAAAGATCATGGAGAAGTGTATACGAAAAGACCCTAGCAAGGTATGAGGATAAATAGATCCAAGTCCTAAAAGGAGGTGGATCGTTGTATATCAAAATCCCAAATAAAGATTGAAGAAAAATGAAGAAGTCATGGTCCAAGTTTGAAGAATCTCTAAAAAACTTCAAGTGAAGAAATTCCTATAATGAAGAGAAGACCATTATTTCAAGAACGTCTCTCAAGATTCGATGTATGAAGTCAATGCCAAATATCGATCCGAGAAAGGTCTCAAATCGCGAAACGAGTTTTGCCAAGATATGAACTTTATGAGGTTTCGAGAAGCAATTTTAAAAGATTTTGTCCTTTAGCTAACTATGGATTAAATCGTCCTACTTTATTTTTGGCCTAAATAAACAATCGAAATAAGTCAAACAATGCATCCTCGTGATCACTCAAGACAACAATAAAATATAAGAGATACACCTAGGAATAAGGGAGTCTAAGTGAATAATTGGGCCACATGAGTACGTGTTAGCTTTACTAACTTATAATAACAATGATCTCGTTTTTAAGCTTGGTATGGGGAATGTGAAACTTTAGGGTGATGAACATTCATGACAACCAAAGTCCTAATGTAAGTCTTCGATCTCTTTACTTGTTCTTCCTTCATGCATTTTGTAATTTTCAATCTTTTTGAGTTTCCTTATTGTCTAGTATTTAATAAAGGCCAAGATGGGTTAATTATGATGAAAAATGTAAATCGTGCTTTGAAATTAATATATTGCATGAGGGCATTGAAATGTTCAAGTATAGGGGATTTAATAAGTGTGAAAACACTTATCCTTTTACCACTTATAACAAGTAAAAACGAGACTTAAACGTGTATTTGATGTCGTAAAAGTCGGAATTATGCGTTGTTTGTGTTTTTGTTGTGTTTTAGGGATAAAAGATGAAAAAGGAAGAAAACACGGGCTTTCACGGGCTTTTATCGAAGAAAAAGACAAAGACGAAGTTAAAAGATCAAAAGTGCAAGAAGAACGGAAGTCAAAGGCCCATTCTGAATATTTATCGAAGAAAAATTCTAAAGACGGAAGTTTGAAGAAGTCGAAGAACCAAGTCTACTAAAAGAAGAAAATTAGAAGACGAAGTTCATTTTATCATTCGACAAATCCCGAGACAAAGTCGAGAAAGACGAATTAGTTAAAAAGACGAGAAGACAAGAGAAAGAAGGAAGATCAACAACAATTTCCCTTCCCCTATAAATACCCTTCTTCATTAGGAGGGAAGGAAGTTAAGTTTTTTTTAAGAGTTTTAGTTAAATTTTTAGTTTTCATTCTAGAGAGAGAATGGGTGTTTGTTTCTCTCACTAGGAAAAACAACATCTTTTTTTTCTTTTATCTTTCCTTAATCTAATCTTTCTTTTTTAGTTTAATCTTTGTTTGATCTTCATCTCCTTTATCATCTTTGTTTATTTTCTTCATTATCATACTAGTTCTTCATCCATTTCATCTCTCTTCATCACGTCGCATAAAGATCTTCCATTTTCGTGGTTCGTGTGTAAAGGTTTTACAAGTTGTATCATTCGCCTAGGGATTCGTGGTTATCTTCTTGGTGTTTTCGTTGGCTTTATATTCTTTAAAAGTTGCAAAAATAGTGCCAACATTCATCCCTTTTCTGAGTTCCACCTTTATAGGAAAAGCTGCTTCAATTTTGCAATATTTTGAATATTGCTGAGTTGTGTCTTCTTTAATTATTACGGAGTTGTCCCTGTTTAATCTTTGCGGAATGATGTCCTTTTGGTCTTCACGGAATTGAATCCATCTTCATCCATTGCGGAATTGTATAACTTCCAGTATTGCGGAATCTTACCCCTAGTATATTGCGGAATTGTGTCCTATTTTTTTATTGCAGATTTGAATCACTTTGTGTATTGCGGAATCTTACTAATTTGCATATTGCGGAATTGTGTATTCTTGAACTTTGCGGAATTGTTTCAATCTTCAGCATTGCGAAATTATATCATCTTAGGTATTGCGCAATTATACCAAATTTGGTATTGCGGAATTGTGGTTATTTCACTTTGCGGAATTGTGTGTTTAGTATTGCGGAATTATACGAAATTTGGCATTGCGGAATTGTGTCCATTTCATCATTGAGGAATTGAATCATTTTTGTTCCAAATTAAACTTCAAATTTTCTTTTCCCGCCATTTTTTCTTAAGCTTTATTTTTAACTTGTCTTGTCTTAGTTTATTTTCAAAGTGTCTTATTTTCAAGTTTACATTTTATCAAGTTTTAATCTTTCGACAATTATTTTAAAAGTCTTAAGTTTAGTTTAATCGTTTCAAGTTTTCAACTTTATTTTAATAGATAATCAACATTAGTTATTTTTACCAAGATCAACTGTGCAAAATTCATTCCGCATAAGCTATCAAGGTTAGACATACTTCTTTTGTTTTTATGTTTAATAACTTTGTCGTTTATATTATTAGTAGAAATAGATAATCAAAAGCTCCCCCTTTTAGTTACCAAAAATGATAAGTCCACCCTAAACCGTGATCAATTTGAATTGAATTGAGTACGAACACACAACGCAAACTCAAAGAACACAAAAAATGTCTTATTAATACCCATGGATAAAGGCCCTTTCAAAATACCAATACTTGGTCTAATAGACAGTGGGTTACTGTAGCAAACCCTAATTTAGCCGCTGACAGGAACAATTTACCCGCTGACAGGGCAAGACAAGCCGTTGACAACTCTAGGTTTGGTGTGAAAATGCCACAACTAGTTGATGTCAGACCTTATGTTAGACCAAATAATAATAGGTATTTGATACCTAAGAGATAGGGGTCTAAAGCTTCATCCAGTTTATCATGAAGACCTAAACAAGAACAAGACCCTAATTTTAATGGTGTTTCAATGACTTGTAACAGATTTAAATATATTGAAAAGGTCATTAGTAAGACTATTGGAACAAATTGGTTGTTTAGGGTACAAAGGGATGAACAGGGAGCTGTTACAAGGAATAAGTCAATTCTTGTTGAACAACCACATGAATCCAAGTCTACAAAGGCTTAGATTCCCAAAGAAAACTTATATGTTTTCTTTATGTGTAGGGCATTCAAAAGCAAGTCAATGATCATGGCTATTGGGATAGTGGATGCTCTAGGCAAATGACGGGGAAGGAGGATTACTTGACAAATTTCACTTCTATTGTTGATAGTGATAAAGTGTATTTTGGTGGAGGCTTTGGGACCATATCTAGTAAAGGTGAACTTATCACTAATAACTTGAGATTTGAAGAAGTTTTTCTGGTAAAATAACTTGATTATAATCTGTTTAGTGTGTCACAAGTGTGTGACAACAAGAAGAAAGTTCTTTTTACTGATACTGAATGTTTGGTGTTAAGTAAGGATTTTGAGATTCCTGCTGATAAGTTCATTGAGTTTATAACACCTAGACATAAAGAGGTTTATAATGTTAATCTCAATGGCATTAAAAAGAACCATAATTTGTCATGTCTTTATGCTAAGGCTTTAGTAGATGAAAGTAACTTATGGCACAAAAGGTTAGGGCATATAAACTTTAAGAACATGAATAGACTTGTGAGACATGATCTTGTAAGAGGTTTTCTCTCAAAATCATTCCACAATGATCATAATTGTGTTGCATGTCTTAAGGGCAAGCAACACAAGGCCTCATTTAAGTATAAGAGTGTGCAGTCTAGTTCTAAACCACGTCACTTACTTCATATGGATTTGTTTGGCCCTACCAATATAAAAAGTCTCAATGGTAAATCTTATTGCTTTGTCATTACTTATGATTATTCTAGGTTTACTTGGACCTTATTTTTGGCAGAGAAAAGTGACACTGCTAAGACCTTAATTAATTTCATTACCCAAATGGAAAAGAAAGCAGAATATGAAGTTCGTATTCTTAGAAGTGATAAAGGTGGTGAGTTTAGGAACAACCTTTTAGATGCCTTATGTGTCAATAAAAGAATCAATACGAAGTTTAGTATAGCAAGAACTCCACAGCAGAATGGTGTAGCTGAAAGAAGAAATAGAACACTAATAAAGGCAGCTAGAACCATGTTAGCAGATGCTAGTTTACCCATTGCTTTTTGGGCTGAGGTTTTTTTTTTTTTGAACGGCAGTTTGATGCAGCGGAGTATCTTGCGTGCTGTTAATACAACATGTTATGTTCAGAATAGAGCCTTGGTCAATAAGTCCCAAAATAAGACTCCTTGTGAACTGTTTGGGAATAGGAAATCTAATATAGACTTCTTTAGACCCTTTGGATGTCATGTAGTGATCTTGAATACTAGTGATAACCTAGGTAAGTTTAATACAAAAGGTGATGAAGGATATTTTGTGGGATACTCTATGAGTAGCAAGGGGTATAGGGTTTATAACAAGAAGTATAGGATTATAACAGAAAACGTGCATGTTGACTTTTTGGAGAGTAAACCTAGTGATCCTGAGACTGGACCAATTTGGCTATTTGATTTAGAGCCATTTTCTAGGTCCATGAATTATATGTCTGTAACTAATCCAGATGTTTTGGAAGCACCTATTGTCGATAATGCATGTATACAGGTCAATGAGATGAAAGGATCACATGCATATGAACCCACTCCTTCTTTCAATTTTATACACATACCAATTTGGAGTGATGAGTTTGTTCAAGCATCTGTTGCTGCAAGAGAAGAGGAAAGAAATCAACAAGTAGAGCCACAACTTGATGAAACAGTGAATGAATCTTCATCCGCTGACACTTTAGATTCAGCCGCTGACAGCTGGCTTTCATCCTTTGACAAAAATATTCTTAAACTTGTTAATGAAGATCCCATACCCAAAGAAGGTGTCAGTGGCCACCAGCCAGCCGCTGACAACATATCTCCTATTTCAAGTGGGCATGGAAGTAGTGATGATGGTGATCTTGGAAATTTGGAGACCATAATTCAAGACAACACATTATTTTTGGGAGGAATTCTTACTAAGGTGGCTAAAATTCATCCTCCCACTCAAATAATTGGTGATATCAATAATCTAGTTCAGACTAGAGGGAAAAAGAATATCCAAGGTGGATTAATTGCTAATATCCATAAGAAGGATGATACTCTTTTTGTTCAATAATGTTTGTTTTCCTATTACCTCTCTCAATCAGAACAAAAGAAGATTTTTGATGCTCTTAAAGAAGAAAGTTCGGTTGAAGCAATGTAAGATGAGCTTCATCAGTTTGCGATACAAGATGTTTGGGAGCTTGTGAATTGTCCTAGGCATGCGAGACCTATTGGAGCACGTTGGGTTCTAAGAAACAAGAAAGATGAGAGAGACATTGTGATTAGAAACAAGGCAAGATTGGTTAGTCAGGGATATACACAAGAAGAAGGTATTGATTATGAAGAGGTGTTTGCACCTGTTGCTAGAATAGAAGCAATAAGGATTTTCCTAGCCTATGCTTCCTGCATGGGTTTAAAAGTATACCAAATGGATGTGAAGAGTGCCTTCTTGTACGACACAATCAAAGAAGAAGTTTATGTGATGCAGCCTCCTGGTTTTGAAGATCCTTGCATCCAGACAAGGTTTATAGAGTGAAAAAGGCAATGTATTGCCTTCATCAGGCCCCTCGAGCCTGGTATGGTACACTTTCCACATACCTAGTAGAAAATGACTTCAAGAAGGGCACCATAGATCAGACATTATTCACCAAGCAAAAAGGGAAGGATTTTCTACTTGTGCAGGTCTATGTTGATGATATCATCTTTTGTTCATCTAACCAAAGGATGAGTGATGATTTCTCCAAGCTTATGACAGATAAATTTCAGATGAGTGCTATAGGAGAGATGAACTTCTTTCTTGGTCTACAAGTTCAACAGTTAGAAGATGGTATTTTTATCTCTCAAGACAAATATGTGGCTGAAATTTTTAAGAAATTTGGTTTCTCACCTCATGAGAAACAGGCTAGCACACCCACGGATAGAGAACATCCACGGGGAAAGATTGGAGATGGAAAGGAAGTTGATGTCAGACATTATAGATTAATGACTGGTTCATTGATGTATCTTTACATCTTCAAGGCCTGATATCATGTTTGTAGTGTGTGTATGTGCATATCATCAAGTGACTCGCAAGGAATGTCACCTTCATGCTATCAAGAGGATTTTTAGGTACCTTAGGTGTTTTCCAAGCTTAGGATTATGGTACCCTAGAGACTATCCATTAGAGCTTATTAGCTATTCAGACAGTGATTATGGTAAGAAAGAAATAATGGTAGCCAATTCAACAACTGAGGCTGAATATGTAGCAGCTTCTGCATGTTGTGGGCAAGTGCAATGGATTCAAAATCAGCTATTGGACTATGGGTATAATTTTATGCATACTAAGGTTTTTGTAGTTAATAACAGTACATTGTGCATAATTAAGAATCTTGTACATCATTCTAAAACAAAACACTGGTTTATGGTTGTTTTTGGCTTAGCCTATGTGTACTCGTTCGTTCTCGGTGTCTAATCGAATTGATCACGGTTTAGGGTGGAATAGTCGTTTTTGGTAACTAAAAGGGAAGGTTTAAGATTATCTATTTTAAACTAAGACAAACGAAAAATGTAAAGAAAATAAGCACGTTTAAAACTGAATAAAAAATAAACTTAAAAATGAAATGAAATAAAACGGGGCAGAAAATGGCGGGAAAGGAATAAACTCGAAAAAGAAAATAACTAAGTAAAGTAAACAAATTGTTGTGATGGAATGTATCGCAATGTGTAACCTATCGGAATGTAAAAGCTGTCACAATATAATGTTGTCGCAATATAAATCAATCCTATCGCAAAGAAACTCTATCGCAATGTATATATGTTGTCGCAATATAAATCTGTCGCAATGTAAGACTGCCGCAATGTAAAAGGTATCGCAATATGGCTGTCAGAATTTGGGCAGCGTTTCATCGCGATATACCTTAAATTCCGTCGCAATCCACGATGCCAGGGGCTATCGCAATCCACGATCGGAATAAGGGGATATTATAACACTTTAATCGCAAATTAGAACCCTTAGGGGTTATTGCGATGGCAATAAAGCTGTCGGAATGTGACTGTCGCAATATCAAAACCCTAAGGTTTTGCGATGGAGCACAAAGTATACGGATGGATTATAATAAGCTAAAAAACCAAAAAGCACTTACCAAAACTTAATCAAATGAATAGTAAAAAGGACTAAATAAGCACGAATGAAGAACTTATCATAACACTAAATAAGCAAGATTTTTTTAAAATAAACTTTAAAAAGGTTAAACTTTTGAAAAAACTTAAAAGAGAATAAGCTAAACACTAAATAAGCTAAAAACACCAATAAGCTAACCACGAATCTAAGCAAATGATAAAACTTGTGAAACTTCAACACGTGAATCAATAAACACAAAAAGTAAAGATCTTTATGTGGCGTTTAGAAAAAGAGAGTGAAAATGATGACGAACACGAAATCGTAACTAACAAGAAATATTAAAAAGATGAAGATTAAAACAAATTAAACTTTAAAAAGTAAAGATTAGATTAAAACAAGAAAGAAAATAATAGATGAAGTTTTCCGAGTGAGAGAAAGTTAAACACTTTCTCTCTCTAAAAATTAAAGCTACAAAAAAAATGAAGACTAACTCCTAAAATGAAGAAAATAAATACTATTTATAGTAGGAAGGGATGTGGTGTGTTGCTTCCTTCTTTCTCTTGTCTTCTCGTCTTTTTAGTTTCTCGTCTTTCTCGACTTTGTCTCGGGATTAGTCGAATGATAACATGAACTCGTCTTCTAATTTTCTTCTTTTAGTAGACTTGGTTCTTCGACTTCGTCAAACTTCCATATTTAGACTATTTCTTCGATAAATCTTCAGAATATGCCTTTGACTTCCGTTCTTCTTTCACTTTTGATCTTTTGACTTCGTCTTTTGTCTTTTTCTTCGATAAAAGCCCGGGTTTTCTCCCTTTTCATATTTTTATCCTGAAATACAATAAAAACACAAAGCACGCATAATTCCGACTTTTACGACATAAAATATACGTTTTGGTCTTGTTATTATTGGAAATAAGTGGTAACAGGATAAGTGTTTTCACACTTATTAAACACATAGATATCAGGCATCATTTTATAAGGGATTGTTTTGAAAAAGGTTTGATATATCCAGAAAAAATAGACACAGAAGATAATATGTCTGATCTTTCGACTAAACCTTTTGATGTTGTGAGATTTCAGTACTTGGTTTCAAGTATTGGAATGATCAATCCATAAAATATGTGGTTTTTGAAATTGATGTATAGTACGTACAGGATGTGCACTGTTATTAGTCTTTGTAAAAGTTAGATTTTCCATCATATTTTTCTATCTGCTGACAGATTTTATGGTAGTTTTGTGGTTTTTCATCTAACAATGCAGGCATGTAGGGCATTTGTACATATGGATACAGAATTGCTTATGGACTAAAGGAGTGTAGCAAAGAGGTTTATTTATGATGGTTAATATATCTCTATATCTATCTTAAAATAAATATTTTTGTTACATATATATTTTAAAAGCATTCTCATCATAGTTTAAGGGGAGGTTTAGGACAACCTTTAGGCTCTTGGGTCTTCTTAAATTCTCTTATCACAATTCTAGATTGTGTCCACATGTGAGTGGGGGTTATAAGTCATGATGCCATGTTTTTATAAATTTGGTTGAATTTCTAAACCTCGAGGCACTGTAGCATTCACGTAATTTTTTTTGCATGCATGCTGCCAAGACCTTTTGACCTAGATTTGGGTTTGGTCGGATGGGAGCCTTGAGTACATATAATTTTGGGCTTACCTGGAGTTACAAAGATTTTATAAAAGATAACTTCACCCTTAAGAATTGTGTAAGCAAGGGACACTTGAGGAAAATTATGTCTATCTTGCTTAAGCAAGTGTGCATGATTGGACAGTGCTTGTGATGCTCAGACATTTAGGGTAAATGTTACTTTCCTTAGGATTAAAGTCTTTGTTAGGTCTTTTATTTTCATTTTTCTTTTTATTTTTGACCTAATAACTAATGAAATTTTATCTAATGACAAGAACATTTTATCCCCAGACAAAGCAAATCTATCCGCTGACAAATATAGCCGTTGTCGCTGACAAAAAATTTGACCGTTGAAAAACACTGGGTCCTACCTAGTTGTAACTTTTATGATATTTTGAACCGTAATTTTTGGGGAGTGGTTATTTTTTAAATTGGTATGAGATAAGTTTTTATTTTTCAAAGATATTCATTATTACTTTTGAGACTTTTTCTCACTTACCTCTATTTTTAACCAATGGCATCTCACATATTACTACTATATATTCGGTTCACCATAGTGTGTACATGGTAACTTGCTTATTTGTTTTGCATAAATTTTTTTTCAAATTAACCTTTACCTTCATTTAAAGTTTTTCACTTTTATCAATGGCGCCAAAGTTTAGATCTACTGATGCTGTGTTGGAATTCAAGGATCAACATAATATGCTTGTATATTTGACTATTGATAGAACACAACCTTAATACACACAGATGATAGACTATTTGTTGGCTTCTCCTCAAAGGTATGCTCTTACTCATGCTCCTGTCATCCCTGTCACATACATCAAACAGTTTTGGAACACTGCAAGTTCCATAACAGTTGATGGAGTGACTAGACTAGAAGCCATCATACATGGGAAACAATGGGTGGTCACTAAGGCTTTGGTTCGCCAAGCGTTGCATCTTGATGATGCTGGTGGTATTGTCACCCTTCCCAAAGACTTGCTACATGAAGGCCTTCAAGGCTTGGGGTACAGACTCCCCCCAATAGGGAAAATAAATAAATATTCTAAGGGTCAGTTTCCCCCAGCCTAGAAGTTTTTATACATGTCCTTCTACAGTGCCTTAGTCCTAATTGCTCTTTATTCAATGAAATCAACCGTTCAATCGGGAGTGCTCTTGTTTGTTTGGCAAATGGGCAACTTTATAATTTTTCTAAAATGATTTTTGAAGGCATGTTACACAACAAGGTGAGCAAGATGACTCTTGCTTACCCAAGGTTTTTACAAATGGTGTTCGACTTACAAGGAGATCGTGAGAGGGATCATGAAATTTTTTATGAGATCCCTTCCCAAAAGAAAAAGATTTTTATCACCTTGAACACGGAACCCTATGAACCCTTCCTTTGACACCCTCTATGCTTGTTGTGTTAGAAGCAGCCTTACACCCACAACCTCAACCAGACCCAGTACCAGAACCACAACATGATCAACCACCACCTTCACCACAACCACATCTTGAACCCATTCCTGAATTCGCTGACATTTCTATGTCAACCACTAACACTTCTATTTTACCCCCCGACACCACCCAAATAGACCCAAACACCTCTTCAGACTCCCTACCACAATATTTTCACCTAGCTAAACGATAGAGAACTGCTGAGGCGTTCTCCCTTGGTGGTCCTAGTCATGAAGCAGAAAGAATAACCACCACAAGTGTGGTTGGTGACATGGGGGTGGTTGGACCTATTGGCCTTATTACAGGTCAAGACAGGTCTACTGTAGCTAATCCCACCACCATGCCCCATGATTCCTCGTTAGGGATTGAGTTCCCTCTTGTGGATGAGGGAAGCATGCAACCTGTGACTAACATGTAATTAACGGTATGCTGCATGAGCTTGCAAAAGCAAAATGTAGAGTTTGTACATAAATTGACAGCCCTAGACCTTGAACTCCCTAAGTTGAGGGAGAGAATTGTACAATTGGAGACAAGGAGAAGGTTTGTAGTAGAGTCCTCTGGTGAAGCAAATGAGTATTCTTACAAATGGGAGGATGAACCAACAGAACCCTTCATTCCCAGTGATAAAAGTTCAAAAGAGGGTTCTTGGTGAGAAGGAAATAGTTGCTGCTCTTACATAGATGAAAGAACAAGGGCAATTTGATTCTTCCAAGGTGTCTCAGGTGACACCTAAGCAGCTGTCTTTTATGGAGTTGATGAAACAGCAAGAAACAGGGTCAGCCGCTGACAAGACCATTCTACACACAGACACTTCAGTGGTAGCCGCTGACAAACCCATAGGTGTATCCCAACCATATTTGGTGTTAAAAGAAGTTCTCATGTATCCCTATCTACTTTGCCAGTTATAGATCCCAAGGATAAAGGTAAATCAATAATGGTAGAAGTAGAGGTCCCTAAAGATGATGCACATGTCAAGTTTGATGCCATGTTGGCTCAACAGTTTCAAGAACAGGAAAAGAGGGGACTTAGGAAATGGAGTATTGAAGCTCAGATTAGCTTAGAATCTAAGGGAATAAGGAGAGCTGGTGATAGTGAGGATAATAGTGATAATGAGGAGAGTAGTGGTCTTGGTTCTAATGTTGATATGGAACCAGAAAAATTGGAGTACGGTGAGGGTATGACAGCTTTGGAAAGGCTTAAGCAACTTAAGTTGCAGGTTGATTTTGATATACCTACCATTCCTGGTGTATATTTTAGGTATGAGGATGAAGTCCTGAATAATCCTGATCGAAATTTGACTGAGAAAATTTTTGGATTAGAACTGATACTGAGAGTTCAGAAGGATTGCAAGACTATTTTGGAGAATATGGGAAAACAAAGCGTTGACACAGAACATGACTGCAAGAAGGGAATTGTATTATATGCTTCTTGACACAGAACAAGACTGCAAGACTATTTTGGAGAATAGGGGAAAACAAAGCGTTGACACAAAGCTAAGGAAGCTATCATTTGAGCAGTTGGAATTTCTTGCCTATCTAATTTGGGATCGTGTTTGTGAGGAAAACACATTTAGGTTGCCTTCTGCTGAGTAGAAGGACAATCGGTGTATGAATGAGAACCCCCGCAAATCTCACAAGAAGTTGCTACAGCTTTAGCTTGTTGAAATTGGTTTGTAGCCATGGTTAAGAAGTTTTTGTTCATCTCGGCTATTTGGCGAGTAAGTTCGGTTATCTCTGGGTTTGATGAAGTAGAAGAAACATTGGCCCTCGGGTTATTCCTTGAAGACGCGGATGAATCCCAATTTTTATGGTGAGTGGTCATGTTCTCTATAAGCTCTCTACACTCCTCATGTCTTCTCTTCATGAATGTACCACCGGCGACAGCATTAATTGTATCACGATCACGAAAAGTTAAACCATTGTAGAAAGTACCAATCAAAGTAACGGGGAGCATATTATGGTTCGGACAACGGTCGATCAAGACATTATAACGTTCCCAAGCATCGAAAAGCGACTCATCAGGTTCTTGAGTGAAAGCACTGATTTGATTGCGAAGACTAGTGACCATGGATGGTGGAAAGTAGCGCGACAAAATTTTTCATTTCATGTATGAATTGAGTTTTTGGGAAGACGATCAAACCATTTTTCGGCGTGGTGGGATAAAGTGTGTGGAAAAAGGTGAAGGCGAAGAAAATCCATGGAAACACCGGGCAATTTCATGCTTTGAGCGACGGTTATGAATTTATCGAGATGTTTGTTGGCATCATAATCCGGTAATCCGCGAAAAGGACAAGCGTTTTGAACTTGCTGGATCATGTGATGCTTCGACGAAAATTCAGGAGCCGTGATTTGCATCGACACAATCGGTCCTCCACGTCCGTTCATGGTTGGTTGACAAAGCTCCTCCATCGTTCGAAGGTCGGGTGGAGGGACATGGTTGTTGTTGTTGTTGTTATTATTAAAATTGGGATGAGGTGGGTTGTTATTATTGTTATGCACACCGGCCATATCTAAGTCTCTAAGAGTCTCGGGCTCAGAATAAGACGTAGATCGAGTACGCATACACTAAAATAAAATACAATATTTTTGGTTTTTTATCTTTCTTTTTTTTTTGGATTTTTTGAAACTTTTATATTTTTTAGGAGTTTTGAAAAAAAAAATTGTGCTAGAAAATAACGTTCCCAAAAGAACGGATCCCAAAATCCAATTTTTATCACTAAAAACCGTTAATCTTTACGAAAAGAGCCGGCAGCGGCGCCATTTGGTTTATGGTTGTTTTTGGCTTAGCCTATGTGTACTCGTTCGTTCTCGATGTCTAATCGAATTGATCACGGTTTAGGGTGGAATAGTCGTTTTTGGTAACTAAAAGGGAAGGTTTAAGATTATCTATTTTAAACTAAGACAAACGAAAAATGTAAAGAAAATAAGCACGTTTAAAACTCAATAAAAAGTAAACTTAAAAATGAAATGAAATAAAACGAGGCAGAAAATGGCGGGAAAGAAATAAACTCAAAAAAAAAACTAAGTAAAGTAAACAAATTGTTGTGATGGAATGTATCACAATGTGTAACCTATCGGAATGTAAAAGTTGTCGCAATATAATGTTGTCGCAATATAAATCAATCATATCGCAAAGTAACTCTATCGCAATGTAAATATGTTGTCGCAATATAAATCTGTCGCAATGTAAGACTGTCGCAATGTAAAAGGTATCACAATATGGCTGTCAAAATTTGGGCAGCGTTTCGTCGCAATATACCTTAAATTCCGTCGCAATCCATGATGTCAGGGGCTATCGCAATCCACGATCGGAATAAGGAGATATTATAACACTTCGATCGCAAAGTAGAACCCTTAGGGTTATTGTGATCGCAATAAAGCTGTCGGAATGAGCCGTCGGAATGTGACTGTCGCAATATCAAAACCCTAAGGTTTTGCGATGGAGCACAAAGTATACGGTTGGATTATAATAAGCTAAAAAACCAAAAAGCACTTACCAAAACTTAATCAAATGAATAGTAAAAAGGACTAAATAAGCACGAATGAAGAACTTATCATAACACTAAATAAGCAAGATTTTTTAAAAATAAACTTTAAAAAGATTAAACTTTTGAAAACACTTAAAAGAGAATAAGCTAAACACTAAATAAGCTAAAAACACCAATAAGCTAACCACGAATATAAGTAAATGATAAAACTTATGAAACTTCAACACGTGAATCAATAAACACAAAAAGTAAAGATCTTTATGTGGCGTTAAGAAAAAGAGAGTGAAAAAGATGACGAACACGAAATCGTAACTAACAAGAAAGATTAAAAAGATGAAGATTAAAATAAGATTAAACTTTAAAAAGTAAAGATTAGATTAAAACAAGAAAGAAAATAATAGATGAAGTTTTCCTAGTGAGAGAAAGTTAAACACTTTCTCTCTCTAAAAATTAAAGCTACAAAAGAAAATTGAAGACTAACTCCTAAAATGAAGAAAATAAAGACTATTTATAGTAGGAAGGGATGTGGTGTGTTGCTTCCTTCTTTCTCTTGTCTTCTCGTCTTTTCAGTTTCTCGTCTTTCTCGACTTTGTCTCGAGATTAGTCGAATGATAACATGAACTCGTCTTCTAATTTTCTTCTTTTAGTAGACTTGGTTCTTCGACTTCGTCAAACTTCCGTCTTTAGACTATTTCTTCGATAAATCTTCAGAATATGCCTTTGACTTCCGTTCTTCTTGCACTTTTGATCTTTTGACTTCGTCTTTTGTCTTTTTCTTCTATAAAAGCCCGTGAAAGCCCGTGTTTTCTCCCTTTTTCATATTTTTATCCTGAAACACAATAAAAACACAAACCACACATAATTCCGACTTTTACGACATAAAATACACGTTTTGGTCTTGTTATTATTGGAAATAAGTGGTAAAAGGATAAGTATTTTCACACTTATTAAATCCCCTACACTTGACCATTGCAATGTCCTCATGCAATGCATTAATTTCAAAGCACAGTTTACATTTCTCATCATAATTAACCCACCTTGGCCTTTATTAAATACTAAATAATAAGGAAATTAAAAAGATAGAAATATATACAAAACAAGTAAAGAAATCAAAGAATTACATTTGGGCTTTGTCAAGTCATGAATGTTTATCACCCTCAAGTTTCACGTTCCCCACACCAAGCTTATAAACGAGATCATTATTATTATAAGTTAGTAAACTAACACGAACTCATGTGGCCCAATTATTTACTTAGACTTCCTTATTCCTAGGTGTATCTCTTATATTTTATGATTGTCTTGAATGATCACGAGGATGAATTGTTTGACTTATTTCGATAATTTATTAAGGCCGAAAATAAAGTAGGACGATTTGATCAATAATTTGCTAAAGGACAAAATCTTTTAAAACTGCTTCTCGGGACCTTATAAAGTTCATATCTTGGCATAACTCGCTTCACGATTTGAGACCTTTCTCGGACCGATATTTGGCAGTAACTTCATACTTCGAATCTTGAGAGACGTTCATGAAATAATGGTCTTCTCTTCATAATAGGAATTTCTTCACTTGAAGTTTTTGAGAGATTCTTCATACTTGGACCACGACTTCTTCATTTTTATCCAATCTTTATTTTGGATTTAGATATACAACGATCCGCCTCCTTTTAGAACTTGGATCTATTTATCCTCATACCTTGCTAGGGTCTTTTTGGATAGACTTCTCCATGATCTTTAGGGGAGTTTTTGATTTTTGTCGTGTGTCTCGATCCTTCATATTGATTTTTGACAAATGATTCTTCACATCACTTTTGGATCTTCAGCAACAAAATGTAGCCCTCATGCCTTGTTAGGGCCTTTTCGGACTCGCCAATCTTCGCATCCCGCTTCAATAAGTTATGCCTTTGCTATGAACTCTAATTAATACCGAGCAACTTTTAAACGATCTTCAGCTAGAAGCTAAGTAACTTTTGAAATCGTACAACCTTACTTATTGCAATTAAATTTATTAGCAAGCGATGGGAGAAAAAGCTCATAATCAACTCACATAAATTCATGAAAGAATACCAAACTTATAATTGACTCTATCATCTCTCGTTCTCCACAATTTAAAATCTCAAGAAATGAGACTCGTGGATGCTTAGCCAATTAAATCAAAGTTTTGGGTTTTCAAGTCATCTATAGCATCTTGCAACTTCTTAGACTTTTTCAAGTTTAGACTTTGCATTTTAAAGTTCCCTTGATAAACGACTTTCTAGGATCAATTATAGGAACTTGCGAAAAGTTCTTGTTCTTAACCCGTAAGAGTTAAGACTTTCACGTTTTAAAGTTCCCTATATAAAAGCCTAGCAAAACTTGACTTAAACACGTTAAGGATACTAGCTAGAGTAAACTTAGATAAGTAAACTCGGGTTGAGTCAAAAGATTCATGACGTTTGAAAAATTAAAACCACTTTATTAAACTTTTATTTTAGCAAAGAAAGTAAATAACGATAACAAAGGAAAAACTACTAGGCCAAAATAGATTAAAAATTTTGAAAATGTCGAAAAATCAAATTTTCTGGTTAAAATGAGGAAAAATTCATGGAAAAGCCCACTTAACTTCGATAGAAGTCCCCCTATAATTGATATAAACATTGTCCTCAATGTTTAAGCATGTGGGAGTAAACTCCCCTACACTTAGGACATTGTGCACTTTGTTTAAATCTTGCTAAGGAAAGGAAAACTATAGTGATTTAAATATGAACATAGATATGAAATATTGAATCACGAGAGTTTAGGATAGAACCGGAAGACGGGTACACGGGATCACGGGTCGTCAAATGTCATCAAAAGTGCTCTTTGAAGCTTTAATCCCTGCACATCATAAGAAACAAGACAAAAAACCCTATGTAGCTCCCCCTACAGTTATTATGAAAACGGGTAAAAAGGATAGATCACTGGGTTGCCTCCCGAGAAGCGCTTGTTTTTGTTAACCGAGTCAAGAGCCTGACTCAACCTAGAGCTAATTTAAGGGAAACATGTTGAGGGATGGAATCATCTCATGAGAGATGTCCTCACCAAAGTACAACTTCACACGCTGGCCATTCACTTTGAAATTTGGCCCATTTGGTTGCGATAACTTAATGGTGCCATAAGGGAAGACTTTGACGACGGTGAATGGACCAGACCAACGGCTCTTAAGTTTCCCGAAAAGATTTTCAACCGAGAGTTAAAGAGTAAACTTGATCACCAATGAAACTCTCGGTTCTTAATCCTAGAATCATGAACGAGCTTGGTTTTCTCCTTGTAGATCAATGAATTCTCATAAGCTTCATTCCTCAGTTCATTAAGTTCATTGAGTTGGATCTTCCTAAAATCACCAGCTTTGTTGATATCAAAATTAGCCCATTTCAAGGCCCAATAAGCCTTATGCTCCAACTCAGAGGGAGGTGGCACGCCTTTCCGTACACAAGACGATATAGAGTACAACCAATAGGTGTCTTATATGCGGTATGGAAAGCCCACAAAGCATCATCTAACTTATCGGCCCATAAGACACGATACTCTCCCACAGTTCGCTCTAAGATTCTCTTAAGTCCACGGTTTGAAATCTCGGCTTGACCATTGGTTTGTGGATGATAAGCGGTGGAAAGACGATGATTGACACCGTACTTAGCCATGACTCTAGCAAATTGATCATTGCAAAAATGAGTCCCGCGGTCACTGATAGCAGGAGGAACACCGAATCGAGCAAAAAGTTGTTTCATAAAGTTTACAACCACCCTCGCATCGTTAGTAGGTAAAGCCTTTGCTTCAACCCATTTAGAAACGTAATCAACGGCTACGAGGATGTACTTGTTCCCTTTTGATGATGGAAAAGGCCCCATAAAGTCGATGCCCCATACGTCAAATATTTCACATTCTTGGATGAAATTATGAGGCATCTCATCTTTATGTGTGATCTTGCCTTGTCTTTGGCAAGCATCACAACGCTTAACCATTTCATGAGCGTCATGATAATTGGTGGGCCAATAAAATCCAGAGTCGAAAACTTTCTTCGCAGTGTAGTTAGGACCAAAGTGACCACCGGTGGGTCCTTTGTGGCAAGCTTCTAGGATTAGTAACGCTGCCGGCCCATCAACACACCTATGAATGACAAGATCCGCACATTGTTTGAAAATGTAAGGTTCGTCACAAAAATAGTGCTTAATGTCCTTAAAGAACTTTTTCTTTTGTTGGGACGTTAACCCTTCCATGAGAATTCCACCCGCCAAATAATTTGCAGTGTCCGCAAACCATGGGGTTTCATCAAGATTGGAGTTAATAGACATCAAGGCTTCAAGGGGAAAAGAGTCATTAATCTCTTTATTTGGGAGCTCCCCTTGATAAGGATCCTCGAGTCTACTAAGATGATCCGCAGCTAGGTTTTCTGCTCCTTTTTTATCACAAATTTCGATAATAAATTCTTGAAGGAGTAAAACCTAAAGAAGAAGTCTTGGCTTGGAATCTTGTTTAGTTAACAAGTACTTCAATGCGGAATGGTCGATATAAACAATGGTGGTGGAAAGGACAAGATAGGGCGAAATTGTTCAAAAGCATATAAAACAGCTAAAAGCTCTTTTTCGGTTGTAGTGTAATGCAATTGAGCCCACGTCATTGTCTTGCTAGCGTAATGGATTGGTTGGAAGTGTTTATTCACTCTTTGTCCCAAACCTGCTCCAATAGAAAAGTCGCTAGCATCACACATCAATTCAAAAGGTAACTCCCAATTAGGGGTAACCAAGACCGGTGGGTTAGTTAGTTTATCCTTAAGAAGATTGAAAGATTCGATACACTCTTTAGAAAAGATAAAAGGAGTATCTTTTTCCAAGAAGTGGGTCATCGGGCGAGCGATCTTAGAAAAGTCTTGAATGAATCGACGATAGAAGCCCGCATGACCAAGAAAACTTCTCACACCCTTCATGGTTGAAGGTGGAGGTAATTTAGCAATCACATCAACTTTAGCACGGTCGACTTCAAGACCGGCTTTGGAAATTTTATGACCAAGAACAATTCCTTCTTTTACCATGAAAAGGTATTTTTCCCAATTAAGAACGAGACGAGTGTCTTCACACCGTTTAAGCATACATTCTAAATTGGCAAGGAAAGTAGAGAAAGAGTCACCATAGACCGAGAAATCATCCATAAAGACTTCCATAGTTTCTTCAACCATGTCATGAAATATAGCCATCATACACCTTTGGAAAGTCCCGGGAGCATTGCATAAGCCAAAAGGCATTCTTTTGTAAGCAAATGTTCCATAAGGACAAGTAAATGTGGTTTTCTCTTGGTCTTTTGGATCGATGGGAATTTGAAAATACCCAGAGAAACCGTCTAAGAAGCAATACTAGTCATTACCCGCTAAACGCTCGAGCCTTTGATCCCTTAAAGGAAGAGGAAAATGATCCTTACGAGTGGCATCATTGAGCTTGCGATAGTCGATGCAAACTCGCCAACCCGTGATAAGTCGAGTAGGAGTCAACTCGTTGTTTTCATTGGGAACAACGGTTATTCCGCCTTTCTTAGGTACACAATGGACGGGACTAACCCATGACGAATCCGAAATAGGGTAAATCATTCCGGCATCTAGAAGTTTGATAACTTCTTTCTTGATGACGTCATGAATTTTTGGATTAACCCTTCTTTGACTTTGGATTGCGGGTTTAAAGTCATCTTCCATGAGAATTTTATGAGTACAAAAGTTAGGATCAATTCCGCGGATATCGGAAATTTTCCAAGCATGTGCTTTCTTATGATTCTTCAGCACGTCGATAAGTCGAGACTTTTAATCCTCTTTCAAGTCCTTAGCAATGATGACGGGTAACTTCTTTTTGTCTTCAAGGAAAATGTATTCAAGATGAGACGGTAAATCCTTAAGCTCTAAATTCGGAGGATTGTCAATGGAAGGTTTAGTCAAATTCGGATCATCGATTGTAACTTCCTTAGGAGAAGATGGAGAAATATGGTCCTCATTGAGAAGTTTCTCAATGGTACGAATGTCTTCTTCCCAATCGGTGGGAGAATCGTCATATTTTAGGTCCACATCCCCTAAAGTTGCTTCAAATTCTTTCAAAAGGAAGTCACTTTATCCAAATGGAGTTAGTGAAGGAGCAATAGAGGCAACGGTCTCAACAGTGGGTAGAGAAGAAAAACCACTTTTACAAGCGTCTTTGAAGTGTTCTTCACAAGCCTCATCAAGTACGTCAATGAAATTAACGCTCTCGTGTTCAGAAGGTTGCTTAGAAAGTTTACCCATGTTGAAAACGATTTTATCGTCACCAACTCTCATGATTAATTCGCCCGCGGCTACATAAATGAGAGTGAGACCGGTCCTCAAAAATGGACGTCCAACGATTAATGGAACACGGGGATCCATCTCGTAGTCAACGACAACAAAATCCGCCGGAAAGGTGAATTTGTCGACACCGACGAAGACATATTCGGCTATCCCCACCGGATAAGCAACCGTACGGTTAGCTAATTCCAATGTCATTCGTGTGGGGACTAGCTCGGGTAGAGATAATTGTTTCCAAACACTTAATGGCATTAAGTTTATACTAGCACCTAGATCGGCTAGGGCCATACCATTCTCTACCCCGGGGAAGTTGCAAGGAATGAGAAAGCGACCCAGATCACCAAGTTTTGTTGGTAATTTCCTTAAGAGAACCGCGGAGCAATTCTCATTAAGTTGGGTCTGAGCAATATCAAGGAGTTTTTCTTTGTCATGGAGAAGATCTTTAAACATTTTAGCATATTTCGGCATGTGAGCGAGAGCCTCAGCAAAGGAGATGTTGAAATTCAATTGTTTAAACATTTTAAGAAAGTTAGAAACTTGAATATCATCCTTTTTCTTCAACTTCTCTTTCCTCAACCTTGAAGGATAAGGTATATCGGGTTGAGATGAAGGCTTTGGAATGGAATTCTCACTCACATCCTTGGGTGGTGAAGGGGAAGAAATAGAAAGTGGAGGAATCGGTGAAGGGGACTCGTTTTCCTTTGTCACAATCACAGGTGTAGGTGTAGGAATCTCAGGTTCCTTTAAACCTTTGCCACTTCGGGTGGTGATTGCTTTCATCTCCACTCTTGGATTAGCAACGGTGTTACTCGGAAGAGAACCCGAACCAGAGGTTTGATTACTTGGGAAAAAACTAGCCATCATATCCCTTAAGTCATTCGTTTGACTGCTCAAAGAGTTTCTCATATCGGCTCGAAGATCATTCCCTTGTTTTGCCATATCCCCTTTCAAGTTGATGATTTGACTCTAAAGATTCTTCACTAGTGCGTCATTAGTCCTCATGTAAGTTTCAACCTCGTGATTAAATGCGGTGGGTTGGTTGGAAGGAGGAGCATGGGAGGCAGGTGGTTGATAAGCGGGTTGTTGGTAAACTTGATTATTTCCTTAAGGTGGATATAGGTTTCTTTGGGTTTTATATTGATTAGGAGCTCGAGATTGGTTTTGATTGTTGCGATTAAAATTGTTTTGGTTTTGAGGAGGAAAACCGGGTGGTGAAAGGAAGTTGTTTGAACGATAACTGAGCAAATTGCGGTCACCTTGAGGACGAGCTTGATAGCCTCCCGTAGAAAAGTTACCGTTAGCTGCATACACATTTTCCAGATTGTCATGAGTAGAAGGTCAATCGGTGTATGAATGAGAATCCTCGCAAATCTCACAAGAAGTTGCTACAGCTTTAGCTTGTTGAAATTGGTTTGTAGCCATGGTTAAGAAGTTTTTGTTCATTTCGGCTATTTGGCGAGTAAGTTCGGTTATCTCTGGGTTTGATGAAGTAGAAGAAACATTGGCCCTCGGGTTATTCCTTGAAGATGCGGATGAATCCCAATTTTTGTGGTGAGTGGTCATGTTCTCTATAAGCTCTTTACACTCCTCATGTCTTCTCTTCATGAATGTACCACCGGCGACATCATTAATTGTATCACGATCACGAAAAGTTAAACCATTGTAGAAAGTACCAATCAAAGTGATGGGGAGCATATTATGGTTCGGACAACGGTCGATCAAGACATTATAATGTTCCCAAGCATCGAAAAGCGACTCATCAGGTTCTTGAATGAAAGCACTGATTTGATTGCGAAGACTAGTGACCATGGATGGTGGAAAGTAGCGCGACAAAATTTTTCATTCCATGTATGAATTGAGTTTTTGGGAAGACGATCAAACCATTTTTCGGCGTGGTGGGATAAAGTGTGTGGAAAAAGGTGAAGGCGAAGAAAATCCATGGAAACACCGGGCAATTTCATGCTTTGAGCGACGGTTATGAATTTATCGAGATGTTTGTTGGCATCATCATCCGGTAATCCGCGAAAAGGACAAGCGTTTTGAACTTGCTGGATCATGTGATGCTTCAACGAAAATTCAGGAGCCGTGATTTGCATCGACGCAATCGGTCCTCCACGTCCGTTCATGGTTGGTTGACAAAGCTCCTCCATCGTTCGAAGCTCGGGTGGAGGGACATGGTTGTTGTTTTTGTTATTATTAAAATTAGGGTGAGGTGGGTTGTTATTATTGTTATGCACACCGGCCATATCTAAGTCTCTAAGAGTCTCGGGCACAAAATAAGACGTAGATCGAGTACGCATACACTAAAATCAAATACAATATTTTTGGTTTTTTATCTTTTTTTTATTTTTTTGGATTTTTTGAAAATTTTATATTTTTTAGGAGTTTTGAAAAAAATTGTGCTAGAAAATAACGTTCCCAAAAGAACGGATCCCAAAATCCAATTTTTCTCACTAAAAACCGTTAATTTTTACGAAAAGAGCCGGCAGCGGCGCCATTCGCTTTATGGTTGTTTTTGGCTTAGCCTATGTGTACTCGTTCGTTCTCGGTGTCTAATCGAATTGATCACGGTTCAGGGTGGAATAGTCGTTTTTGGTAACTAAAAGGGAAGGTTTAAGATTTTCTATTTTAAACTAAGACAAACGAAAAATGTAAAGAAAATAAGCACGTTTAAAACTCAATAAAAAGTAAACTTAAAAATGAAATGAAATAAAACGAGGCAGAAAATGGCGGGAAAGGAATAAACTCGAAAAAGAAAATAACTAAGTAAAGTAAACAAATTGTTGTGATGGAATGTATCGCAATGTGTAACCTATCGGAATGTAAAAGCTGTCGCAATATAAATCAATCCTATCGCAAAGTAACTCTATCGCAATGTAAATATGTTGTCGCAATATAAATCTGTCGCAATGTAAGATTGTCGCAATGTAAAAGGTGTCGCAATATGGCTGTCAAAATTTGGGCAGCGTTTCGTCGCAATATACCTTAAATTCCGTCGCAATCCACGACGCCAAGGGATATCACAATCCACGATCGGAATAAGGGGATATTATAACACTTCAATCGTAAAGTAGAACCCTTAGGGTTATTGCGGTCGCAATAAAGCTGTCGGAATGAGCCGTCGGAATGTGACTGTCGCAATATCAAAACCCTAAGATTTTGCGATGGAGCACAAAGTATACGGATGGATTATAATAAGCTAAAAAACCAAAAAGCACTTACCAAAACTTAATCAAATGAAGAGTAAAAAGGACTAAATAAGCACGAATGAAGAACTTATCATAACACTAAATAAGCAAGATTTTTTTAAAATAAACTTTAAAAAGATTAAACTTTTGAAAACACTTAAAAGAGAATAAGCTAAACACTAAATAAGCTAAAAACACCAATAAGCTAACCACGAATCTAAGCAAATGATAAAACTTGTGAAACTTCAACACGTGAATCAATAAACACAAAAAGTAAAGATCTTTATGTTGCGTTTAGAAAAAGAGAGTGAAAAAGATGATGAACACGAAATCGTAACTAACAAGAAAGATTAAAAAGATGAAGATTAAAACAAGATTAAACTTTAAAAAGTAAAGATTAGATTAAAACAAGAAAGAAAATAATAGATGAAGTTTTCCTAGTGAGAGAAAGTTAAACACTTTCTCTCTCTAAAAATTAAAGCTACAAAAGAAAAATGAAGACTAACTCCTAAAATGAAGAAAATAAAGACTATTTATAGTAGGAAGGGATGTGGTGTGTTGCTTCCTTCTTTCTCTTATCTTCTCGTCTTTTTAGTTTCTCGTCTTTCTCGACTTTGTCTCGGGATTAGTCAAATGATAACATGAACTCGCCTTCTAATTTTCTTCTTTTAGTAGACTTGGTTCTTCGACTTCGTCAAACTTCCGTCTTTAGACTATTTCTTCTATAAATCTTCAGAATATGTCTTTGACTTCCGTTCTTCTTGCACTTTTTATCTTTTGACTTCGTCTTTTGTCTTTTTCTTCGATAAAAGCCCGTGTTTTCTCCCTTTTTCATATTTTTATCCTGAAACACAATAAAAACACAAACAACGCATAATTCCGACTTTTACGACATAAAATACACGTTTTGGTCTTGTTATTATTGGAAATAAGTGGTAAAAGGATAAGTGTTTTCACACTTATTAAACACATAGAAATCAGGCATCATTTTATAAGGGATTGTTTTGAAAAAGGTTTGAATATCCAGAAAAAATAGACACATAAGATAATGTGTCTGATCTTTCGACTAAACCTTTTGATGTTGGGAGATTTCAGTACTTGGCTTCAAGTATTGGAATGATCAATCCAAAAAATATGTGGTTTTTGAAATTGATGTATAGTACGTACAAGATGTGCACTGTTATTAGTCTTTGTAAAAGTTAGGGCTGTGTTTAGTTGTGGAAAACTTTTCATAATTTTCTGTTTCTAATTTTCTAGAAAAGAAAAGACTTTTCTTTTCTAGAAAATAATTGAGAATTATGAAAACTTGTTTAAATGATATTTTTCATTTTCTAAAAAAATAAACAATGTTTAAACGAAACTATTTTCAACCATTTTTTTCATGATTAACTTTTTTCACGTTTTTGCTAGTTTTTTTTTACGTTTTCGTCTGTTTTTTCCCGTCTTCTTTTTTCATAATTTCGTAATTTTTTTACGTTTTAATTAGTTTTTTTTACGTTTTCATCAGTACTATTACGTTTTAGTCTATAAATTTACGTTTTCGTCAATATATTTACGTTTTCGTTAGTAAATTTAAGTTTTCGTCATAAAATTTAAGTTTTCGTCAGTAAATTTACGTCTTCGTCAGTATATATACGTTTCTGTCAGTAAATTTACGTTTTCGTCAGAAAATTTACGTTTTCATCAGTAAATTTATGTTTTCCTCAGTAAATTTACGTTTTCGTCAGTAAATTTACGTTTTCGTCAGTAAATTTACGTTTTCTTCAGAAAATTTACGTTTTCGTCAGAAAATTTACGTTTTCGTCAGAAAATTTTCGCTTCCATTAGTAAATTTATGTTTTCGTCGGTAATTTTACGTTCTCGTCTGTAAATTTAGGTTTTCGTCAGTAAATTTACGTTTTCGTCAAAAATTTACTTTTTTGTCAGTAAATTTAGGTCAGAAAATTTACGTTTTCGCCAGTAAATTTACGTTTTCGTCTGTAAATTTAAGTTTTCGTCAGTGAATTTACGTTTTTGTCAGAAATTTTACGTTTTCTTCAGAAAATTTACGTTTCCTCAGTAAATTTACGTTTTCGACAGTAAATTTACATTTCGTCAGTAATTTTTACGTTCTTGTCTGTAAATTTCCGTTTTTTAAGTAAATTTACGTTTTCGTCAAAATTTTACTTTTTCGTCAGTAAATTTACGTTTTCGTTAGAAAATTTACGTTTTCGTCAGTAATTTTACGTTTTCGTCTGTAAATTTACGTTTTTGTCAGTAACTTTACGTTTTCGTCAGTAAGTATACGTTATTGTCTGTATATTTACGTTTTCATTTGTAAATTTATTTTTTCTTCAGTAAATTTACCTTTTTGTCAGAAAAATTAAGTTTACGTTTTCGTCTGTAAATTTTAAACTTAAATTTGCTGAAGAAAACGTAAATTTATATATGAAAACGTAAATTTACTGACGAAAACATTAATTTACTGACGAAAACGTAAATTTACAGACGAAAATGTATACTTCTGATGAAAATGTAAATTTACTGACGAAAACGTAAATGTACTGACGGAAATGTAAATTTTTGACGAAAAAGTAAATTTTCGGACGAAAACGTAAATTTATAGACGAAAACGTAAATTTACAGACGAAAACGTCAATTTTCTGATGAAAACGTAAATTTACTGGCGAAAACGTAAATTTTCTGACGAAAACGTAAATATATAGACGAAAACGTAAATTTACGGACAAAAACGTAAAATTACAGACGAAAATGTAAATTTTCTGACGAAAACGTAAATTTTTTGACGAAAACTTAAATTTACAGACGAAAAAGTAAATTTACAGACGAAAACGTAAATTTACAGACGAAAACGTAAATTTTCTGACAAAAACGTAAGTTTTATGACGGAAACGTAAAATTACAGACGAAAACGTAAATTTACAGACGAAAACATAAATTTTCTGACGAAAACGTAAATTTACTGACGAAAACGTAAAATTACTGACAAATTTTTTGACGAAAACGTAAATTTCTGACGAAAACGTAAATTTTCTGACAAAAACGTAACTTTTCAGACGAAAACGTAAATTTTCTGACGAAAACATAAATTTACTGACGAAAACGTAAATTTACTGACGAAAACGTAAATTTTCTAACGAAAACGTAAATTTTCTGACGAAAACGTAAATTTACTGACGAAAACGTAAAATTACTGACAAATTTTTTGACGAAAATGTAAATTTCTGACGAAAACGTAAATTTTCTGACGAAAACGTAACTTTTCTGACGAAAACGTAAATTTTCTGAGGAAAACATAAATTTTCAGACGAAAACGTAAAAATAATGACGAACGGTGAATACTGAATCGAGTAATGTGTTATTGAAATGGGTTAAATAAAAACAACGGAGGGTATGAGGTGAAAATTTAGAAAAGCGTAAAATGGAGTTTTCTAATTTTCTATATAAATTTAGAAAATGAAAATTTTGTAATTTTAAAAAAAAAATTGAAAAATGATGTTGCTACACAAGTTTTCTATTTTTCACTTTTCAAATGAAAATTTTTCTAGAAAAATGGGAAAATTTTCTCCAACTAAACAACCCGTAGATTTTCCATCATATTTTTCTATCTGCTGACAGATTTTATGGTAGTTTTTGTGGTTTTTCATCTAACAATGCAGGCATGTAGGGCATTTGTACAAATGGATACATAATTGCTTATGGACTAAAGGAGTGTAACAAAGAGATTTATTTATGATGGTTAATATATCTCTATATCTATCTTGAAATAAATATTTTTGTTACATATATATTTTAAAAGCATTCTCATCAGTTTAAGGGGAGGTTTAGGACAACCTTTAGGCTCTTGGGTCTTCTTAGAATACTCTTATCACAATTCTAGATTGTGTCCACAGGTGAGTGGGGGTTAGAAGTCATGATGCCATGTTTTTATAAATTTAGTTGAATTTCTAAACCTCGAGGCACTGTAGCATGCACGTAATTTATTTTGCATGCATGCTGCCAAGACCTTTTGACCTAGATTTGGGTTTGGTCGGATGGGAGCCTTGGGTACATATAACTTTGGGCTTACCTGGATTTACAAAGATTTTATAAAAGATAACTTCACCCTTAAGAATTGTGTAAGCAAGGGACACTTGAGGACAATTATGTCTATCTTGCTTAAGCAAGTGTGCATGATTGGACAGTGCTTGTGATGCTCAGACATTTAGGGTAAATGTTGCTTTCCTTAGGATTAAAGTTTTTGTTAGGTCTTTTTATTTTCATTTTTCTTTTTATTTTTGACCTAATAACTAATGAAATTTTATCTAATGACAAGAACATTTTAGCCCCATACAAAGCAAATATATCCGCTGACAAATATAGCCGTTGTCGCTGACAAAAATTTTGACCGTTGAAAAACACTGGGTCCTACCTAGTTGTAACTTTTATGATATTTTGAACCGTAATTTTTGGGGAGTGGTTATTTTTTTAATTGGTATGAGATAGTTTTTTATTTTTCAAAGATATTCATTATTACTTTTGAGACTTTTTCTCACTTGCCTCTATTTTTAACCAATCGCATCTCACATATTACTACTATATATTCGGTTCACTATAGTGTGTACATGGTAACTTGCTTATTTGTTTTGCATACATTTTTCTTCAAATTAACCTTTACCTTCATTTAAAGCTTTTCACTTTTATCAATGGCGCCAAAGTTTAGATCTACTGATGCTGTGTTGGAATTCAAGGATCAACATAATATGCTTGCATATTTGACTACTGATAGAACACAACCTCAATACACACATATGATAGAGTATTTGTTGGCTTCTCCTCTAAGGTATGCTCTTACTCATGCTCCTGTCATCCCTGTCACACACATCAAACAGTTTTGGAACATTACAAGTTCCACAACAGTTGATAGAGTGACTAGACTAGAAGCCATCATTCATGGGAAACAATGGGTGGTCACTAAGGCTTTGGTTCGCCAAGCCTTGCATCTTAATGATGGTGGTGGCATTGTCACCCTTCCCAAAGACTTGCTACATGAAGGCCTTCAAGGCTTGGGGTACATACTCCCCCCAATAGGGAAAATAAATAAATATTCTAAGGGTCAGTTTCCCCCAGCCTAGAAGTTTTTTATACATGTCCTTCTACAATGCCTTAGTCCCAATTGCTCTTTATTCAATGAAATCAACCGTTCAATCGGGAGTGCTCTTGTTTGTTTGGCAAATGGGAAACTTTATAATTTTTCTAAAATGTTTTTTGAAGGCATGTTACACAACAAGGGGAGCAAGATGACTCTTGCTTACCCAAGGTTTTTACAAATGGTGTTTGACTTACAAGGAGATCGTGTGAGGGATCATGAAATTTTTTATGAGATCCCTTTCCAAAAGAAAAAGCTTTTTATCACCTTGAACACGGAACCCTATGAACCCTTCCTTTGACACCCTCTATGCTTGTTGTGATAGAAGCAGCCTTACACCCACAACCTCAACCAGACCCAGTACCAGAACCACAACATGATCAACCACCATCTTCACCACAACCACATCTTGAACCCATTCCTGAATTCGCTGACATTTCTATGTCAACCACTGACACTTCCATTTTACCCCCCCACACCATCCAACCCAAACACCTCTTCAGACTCCCCACCACAATATTTTCACCTAGCCAAACGATAGAGAACTGCTGGGGCGTTCTCCCTTGGTGGTCCTAGCCATGAAGCAGAGAGAATAACCACCACAAGTGTGGTTGGTGACATGGGGGTGGTTTGACCTATTGGCCTTATTACAGGTCAAGACAGGTCCACTGTAGCTAATCCCACCACCATGCCCCATGATTCCTCGTTAGGGATTGAGTTCCCTCTTGTGGATGAGGGCAGCATGCAACCTGTGACTAATATGTAATTGACGGTACGCTGCATGAGCTTGCAAAAGCAAAATGTAGAGTTTGTACATAAATTGACAGCCCAAGACCTTGAACTCACTAAGTTGAGGGAGAGGATTGTACAATTGGATACAAGGAGAAGGTTTGTAGTAGAGTCCTCTGGTGAAGCAAAGGAGTATTCTTACAAATGGGAGGATGAACCAACAGAACCCTTCATTGCCAGTGATAAAAGTTCAAAAGAGGGTTCTTGGTGAGAAGGAAATAGCTGCTGCTCTTACATGGATGAAAGAACAAGGGCAATTTGATTCTTCCAAGGTGTCTCAGGTGACACCTAAGAAGCTGTCTTTTATGGTGTTGATGAAACAACAAGAAACAGGGTCAGCCGCTGACAAGACTATTCTACACACAGACACTTCATTGGTAGCCGCTGACAAACCCATAGGTGTATCCCAACTATATTTGGTGTTAAAAGAAGTTCTCATGTGTCCCCATATGCTTTGCAAGTTATAGATCCCAAGGATAAAGGTAAATCAATATTGGTAGAAGTAGAGGTCCCTAAAGATGATGCACATGTCAAGTTTGATGCCATGTTGGCTCAACAGTTTCAACAACAGGAAAAGAGGGGACTTAGGAAATGGAGTATTGAATCTTAGATTAGCTTAGAATCTAAGGGAATAAGGAGAGCTAGTTATAGTAAGGATGATACTGATAATGAGGAGAGTAGTGGTCATGGTTCTAATGTTGATATGGAACCAGAAAAATCGGAGTACAGTGAGAGTAAGACAGCTTTGGAAAGGCTTAAGCAACTTAAGTTGCAGGTTGATTTTGATATACCTACCATTCCTGGTGTATATTTTAGGTATGAGGATGAAGTCTTGAATAATCCTGATAGAACTTTGACTGAGAAAATTTTGGGATTAGAACTGATACTGAGAGTTCAGAAGGATTGCAAGACTATTTTGGAGAATAGGGGAAAACAAAGCGTTGACACAGAACAAGACTGCAAGAAGGGAATTGTATTATATGCTTCTTGACACAAAACAAGACTGCAAGACTATTTTGGAGAATAGGGGAAAACAAAGCGTTGACACAAAGCTAAGGAAGCTATCATTTGAGTAGTTGGAATTTCTTGCCTATCTAATTTGGGATCATGTTTGTGAGGAAAACACATCTAGGTTGCCTTCTGCTAAGAGACAGTAAGAGATTAAAGAGGAGTTAAAGATGAAGAAGGCATAAATTACTCCTAAAAAAGTGAAGAAGGGAGCAAAATTTTTGTATCCAGCCTTTGATCCCTATGACGTAAGGTATAATGAAGCAGGTTTGAAGAAGAACATGGAGCTTTTACCCTTGGAAGCTTCTGATATTGTTGTTGTGGTACCTCTTGATTTCAAGAACCCAATTATGAAGTATGAAGAAGATTCTGCTGGTTTTTGGAAGATCATCAGGTTTGGTGATAAGGTACATGTTTTCACTTATTTGGTCTCTTTATTTGCAAGTATGGACAGAGAAGATTTGCAGACTTTATGGGGATTGATGAAGGAGAAATATGATGTTGAGGCCCCTTCTTCATTTGGTGGTAATAAAATATGGACAACAATCAAGAGAATGTTTGCCCATGATGAAGCTGATCCAATTTGTTGGATCTTTATGTTTTGAGTGGCTTGGAGTGGCGTTTGTATTCAGCTGTTTGTGTAGTCTATCTTTGCACTTCAAAGTTTGTTGAGTATTTGTTGATAGACAGGATTTATCCACTGTCACAAGACTTATTGAAGATGATGGTCTGTACCAAGCTTAAGGTTGACTACACAAGTGATGTTGGCATTGACTTTTTGAAGTTTATTCATTCCTAGATCAAATAAGAATAGGTTTGTTTGTAATAATCCTCTCTACATTTTCTTTTATTCAGAAACTTGATGATTATGGTGAATATCAAGTTTAGGGGAGGATTGTTGGGAATAAAATTATCTAAGTCATCTAGTCGTTGACACATTGAATCAAGCCGCTGACAAGGTGTTATCAAGCCGCTGACAGAATAGGCACAGACAAGAAGAATCAAGCCACTGTCAAAACTTATTAGCTGTAAAAGTCAACACGTTTGTTAAGTTAGGAAGATGTATACGAATATTGTAATTTGTGTTAATTATCTTTAGATATCTTCCTAAAATAGTTGATACGATAGCTTGATGTACAAGGCTCCTTGTGTGTATAAAAGGAGGCCTTAGGGTTTATGTTTATGTACGCTTTCAATCACATTGTTCATCGTTATTATTAATCGAAGTTGAAAGTTTGGTATACGTGCTTTGTTATTTGTTCTTTGTTCTAAGTATTAATTCCGCGTAATACTTAGATTTTTGAATACTCACAGTTTTTCTACGTATTATATTTGAACTAATCTCGATAATACAAAGCTTAATCAATCTAAGTTTGGGATCAACAATTAGCACATAAGCAGTTTCAATAACCATTTCCAAACACCCCCTACATAAACGTGTTTTAATTAATTTTAATCCCGTTTGTTTTGTTTGATCTGGTAGTTTTGGGTATGTTTCCTTCTCAAAGAGCTCTTAATCCTCCCCTAATATTTTAATAAGAGGGTGTTTGGACGGACAAAGGGCATGATCCAAACTTAATTGATCGCATACAAAGACAATTTACCCTTTACTACAAAAACTACACCTAACCTCGTTTATATCACATAGATCCTACTTTTGATTCTTGTTACATCTGATGATCGTTGTTTTAGTCACATGAGTAAATGTTTAGCATAGATAGGTAGTGCAACTTTAGCATCTAAAAATATTGTAATAGAAGGGTCCAAATACTTAGAGCCGGTTGACGGATAGAAAGAAAAATGTAATAGAAGGCTGAAATATTAGTAGGCATACATTTGTTTAACACAAATAAATTTCCCTCCTTGTGTGTCCTCGTCCTCTTTTTCACCTTGGTATAAAGTCACGCATTCAATATTATAATTCTAACTTTCTAACTTGAGAATTTCAAATAATTACATTGTTGCGTCTAACTTGAAGTAACGGTTGTTGAACCTTTGAGGATTAACTAAATGTTTTAATCCTATTTTTCGACTTAAAAACGTTTATATAAGCAACACTATAAGATATGTTATGAATTCACATAGCAGGTGATTTTACGACTGCGAAAGACTTATCATTACCTACTTATAAGATTGTACATATATATTTTCAATAAAGAAAGTAAAACTATTGGGATGTTGGATTCGAACCTAGTTGAGAGTGATAAGTCCATAAACAAAGAGCGTTCACAAAATGTAGGAACTTACATCAGAACTCGTAAGAAATTTAATAACGGAGATGTTCGAAACTAAAAATAAAATTCCTTACATGGCCTACATTAATTCCACATAGCATAATACCAACTCAAATTATGCATGAATCCGTGACCATCCTCAATGATCACATTATCTAAACCGGGAAGGTCAACCTTTTTTTACTTAAATGTACCTACAATGAATATGCGGCTTCTAATTCGGCTTGAGCCATCTACGTCTGCCCTTTTTTTCCTCCAGGACCGCAAGCTGAGCATACACATGTATACATAATTTTTTTAAATGGAACATCGGTCAAGTATAGGAATAAACTCCAAAACGTCCATAAACCAAGACCCTTCACAAAATGTAGGAACTTACATCAGAACTCGTAAGAAACTTAATAACGAAAATGTTTAAACTAAGAATAAAATTTCTTACATGGCCTAGGTTGATTCCACATAGCATAATACCGACATAAAAATTATGCATTAGCTTCATTAAGCATTCCTCACATGTTCGTAAATGCAAAACCAACAGAACAATCAAACCGTCATGAATCAAAGTTTACAAAAATCGTTCTTTAATGTGGCTGTCAACCAGGGAATGTAAGTAGCAACGTTATAACTTCAATAAAAGAGGATACTATATAAAGCAATGCGAGCAGTAGATTATAGGACATTATAGGCTCAAGACACCATTAAGGGAAAACCGGATAGGCACGCCATGGCTGTAACCTCGAGAGGTTGCCCTGCCAAGATACGCATAATCTCAGATTTATCACGTGCCGTTAAAACTCATCATAGCCCGAGTGACCACATATATTGGTTTTCGCAACTCCATTCTTTTCCTACTTGTCTCTTCCTCTCTTTGCTAATTTCCGAGAGAGAAGAGATACGTAGTAAGATATTTTGACACCCGATAAAAGGGTAACCGAACCGCCATGGATGCAAACCAACATGTGTTCATCGGGGTGCATATTCATTTAGGGGAACCCCGAAACCCAATCCACATTTTTAAAGGTTTATTTGACTTCGCGTGTATCAACTATTAGATTTCAAAACCATCACAGTCTTTTAGAACGTATACTACAACAAATAACTATCACAAAGAACTCAATCAAGGCATGAGGTGGGCACATAAACGCAAACAAACACCATATTACTTTATAGCCTGCTAATTTAGCATAGTATGACCTCATTTGAGGCAACTTATATATGATAAGGGTATTTTTAACCACACCGATGACTTCATCAAATGAAATCCCACTTGCAACTCATAATAAGGTCGTAACTTAAAAGATCAAACAAAAGTAACAATGACCAATTACCCAAAAACACATATTTCATAAAAATTACCTTATTTAGCTGAAGGTTTCTAGGCCAAAAAGCGCCACAAAAATTCAGCACCACCAGATACTGAAACAACGTTCACCATTTACACATCCTTTTTCCAACTCATAACACACCATATTTCAAACATCACATCCGCTACCCGGCATATATAGCGGCAACGAACAATATTTACCAGACATATATAGCGACGACGAACGGACTGGTGGCTGATAGGTGTGTAAACACCCATCTTTTCTACCACTTAATTACAATGATAACCGGACCAAAACGTGTATTTTATGTCTTTTATGTCGGAATTATGCGTGGTTTGTGTTTTTGTTGTGATTTAGGACGAAAAGGTGAAAAGTGGAGAAAACACGGGAATTCACGGGCATTTACGGACTTTTATTGAAGAAAAAGATGAAAGACGGAGTCAAGAAGTCAAGAGTGCAAAAAGAACGGAAGTCCAAGACCAATTCTGAAGATTTATCGAAGAAAAAGTCAAAAGACGGAAGTTTATCAAAAGCCGAAGAATTCAAGTCTATTTTATTGAAGAATTTAAAGACGAGTTCAAAAGAAATCCCAAGCCACAAGTCATTAGAGTCCAAGTTTAAAGAAGATTAGAAGGAAAAAGGACTAATGGTGCAATTAATGAAGATTATATGCTTAAGGGCCTAATGACGCAATTATGAAGAAATGAAGGAGGGGAGGAAGCTTCCTAATCCTCCCCTATATATAGTTTTGTATTAATCACTTTTCATTTTGTTGGCTAATAGTGACAATTAGTCTTCTATTTTCTTTACCTTGTCATTTAATTTCTTGTCCAATTTAAATACCTTGTCTCGCACCTTAAATTCATTTAATTTCAAGTAAGTTTCCATTTAATTCTTGTCAATCTTTACTTTATCTTGTTAATCTCTCATCTACCTTTCTAAATCTTTGATTTTTATGTTTATGTTTGTGTTCATGTTCATGCTTTTATTTTGATCCAAGTGGTTTTTGATTATTGTGGTTAAAGTTGTTTATTTTATTGATTTAAACTGTTTGATTATGTTTACTATTGATTCGTTATTAGTATGATTAATTCGTGTGTTTGATTTTGGTTAATTTGTGTTTAGATCTGCTGTTTCTGTGATCCCTTGTTCTTCGGGGGAGTTTGTTTGTGTTTCTGTATTCCCAGGAAAACTTCCGAGCCAAGACAAGAAGAGGAGTGTTCATTCGGAACTTTCAAAGTTCCGAACCAGTGGCTTCATCCGGAACTCTCAAACTTCCGGATCAAGGGAAGAAGTTCTTTCATTCGGAACTTAAAAGTTCCGACTCAAGCATTGTTCATCCGGAACATTAAAACTTCCGGATCAAGAGTGTTCATTCGGAACTCAAAAGTTCCGAGTAAAGACTTCCGAACGAAGTTCCGAACGAAAGTTCCGGACGAACTTCCGAACAAAGTTCCGGACGAAGGACAAAGTTCCGAGTCAAGCAGATCTTCCGAACCAAGTTCCGGACGAAGGACAAAGTTCCGGATCAACAACTTTTTGTTCATTCGGAACTTAAAAGTTCCGAATCAAGGGCTAAGTTCCGAGTCAAGCTAGTTCATTCGGAAGTTTTGAACTTCCGAATCAAGGGTTCTTTCAGGTTTTTGTTATTATCTGTTTTTAAATTTCTGTCTTTTATTTTCAAGCTTTATTTTTCCTACCTTTATTTTAATTGCACTTTAAGTTTATTTGCCTTAGTTAAATTTTAGTCTTGCCTTAGTTTAAGTTTTAGTTGCGTTTTAAGATTGCCTTAGTTAGATTTAAGTTTGCGTCATTTACTTAAGTGCCCTTTAATTTCAGTCACGTTTTTAAATACTTGCACCATTATTTTAATTAGACTTAGATTTACTTTAACGCACTTTTACTTTGAAGTCTTGAACATTTTAATTTTAAAACACTACAACGACACACTTTTGTTCCACCAAAATAAGACTGAGTCACACATTAAACACAAGTTTTTCAATTCGAAGAGACACACGACAAAGAACTTTTTAACCGAGTAAAATTGATGTATCAAATGGCGCCGCTGCCGGCTCTTTTCGTAAAGATTAACGGTTTTCTGTGAGAGACGCGTTGCTTTTTGGGATCCGTTCACTTGTGAGCGTTATTTTTCTTGCATAAAAAATTCAAAAAAATCATAAAAATTAAAAATTTCAAAAATCCAAAAAGATTTTATCTTTATTGTGTATATATATTGTCTTTGTGTTTGGTTTCTTTTTCTTTTGTCTTTGGAGGTGCATGCGTACTAGATCTTCTAATTATCAAGAGCCCGAGCCTCAAGAAGATTTAGCTATGTCAGGTGTTAACAACAATAATATTCCACCGCACCTCAACAATAATAACAACAATGTTCTTCCACAGCCCGATCTTCGGACCATGGAGGAGCTTTGTCAACCAACAATGTTTGGACGAGGAGGACCGATTGCGCCGATGCAAATCAACGCTCCTGAGTTTTCGTTGAAGCACCACATGATTCAGCAAGTACAAACAAACCCATTCCGTGGATTGCCTGATGATGATGCCAACAAACACCTCGACAAGTTCATTACAATCACCCAAAGCATGAAGTTGGCTGGTGCCACAATGGATGAACTTCGCCTACAACTCTTTCCACACACTTTATTACATCATGCCGAGAAATGGTCTGATCGTCTCCCGAAGAATTCTATTCACACTTGGGATGACATGACTCAACGCTTTTTGTCGCGCTACTTTCCACCATCCATGGTCACAAGCCTTCGCAATCAGATCAGCGGTTTCATGCAAGACCCTGATGAATCTATTTTTGATGATTGGGAGAGATATAATGTCTTGATCGATAGATGTCCAAATCACAACATGCTCCCTGTGACCTTAATAGACACTTTCTACAACGGTTTGACTTTTCGAGATCGTGATACGATTAATGCAGCCGTCGGTGGCACATTCATGAAAAGGAGACCCGAGGAGTGTAGAGAGTTAATTGAGAACATGACTACTCACCACAAAAACTGGGATTCCTCTGCTTCTTCTAGGAACAACCCGAGAGTCAATGTTTCCTCGACCTCAGCAAACCCTGAGATGACCGAACTCACCCGCATGATGATTGAAATGAGCAAAAGTATTACGCTTCTCGCTTCAAACCAACAACAACAACAAGTTAAAGCGGTTGCTAATACTTATGAAACATGTGGCGGTCCTCACTCATACACCGATTTTCCTTCGACACAAGGAAATCCGAAAAATGTGTATGCAGCTTATGGTAATTATTCACCGGAAAATTACCAAGCTAGACAACAAGGGGATAGAAATCTGCTGAGTTACCGATCCAACAATTACCTTTCACCCGGTTTTTCTCCTCAAAACCAAAACCCCGCCAACAACTATAATAGAAGCAACCAAATCCCACCAAGAGCTTCTAACCCTTATCAACCACCCACCCAACAAACCCCACCCATTAATCCCGATGTTGAAGCCGTCATGAGAACTCAAGGTGAGCAAATCAAGAATCTACAAAGCCAAATAATCAATTTGAAAGGAGATATCATGAAGCAAGGTAATGACATTAGAACCGAGGTTCGTGATAATATTCAATCCTCCTTCAGCACTCAAACGACTGAATTAAAGAATATGTTGGCTAGTTTCTTGCCCGCCACTCAACCTTCTACTTCAAGTTCTCTACCTTCCAACACCGTCACCAATCCGCGAGCCAATGTGAGTGCTATTACTACTCGTAGTGGAGTCACCATCGTAGGACCACCAATCCCTCCCCCATCATCTACACCTCCTCCACCACCATGTGTCCCTACTCCTCCTACACCTAGTATTAGTGCACCATTACCGTCTCCGCCTCGTAATGACGATGTCTCTCGGAAGGACCCTTCAACATCTCAACCTTTACCGACTATACCTTCACCTTCCACCTATAAACCCAGAATCCCATACCCTTCTCGCATAGGCAAGACCAACGATCTAACAAAGGAGGACTCTCAAGTGACAAAATATATCAATATGATTTCTCAAATAGGCTTCAGCATTAGTTTCTTGAAGCACTTGTCCACATGCCCAAATTTGTTAAAGCCTTTAAGGAATTGCTTAACAAGAAGGAGAAGCTGATTGAACTCGCCAACACACGCTTAAATGAAAACTGCTCTGCAGTTATTCTTAAAGAACTTCCGGAAAAGCTTGGAGATCCCGGTCGTTTTGTGTTGCCTTGCGTGTTCAACAAAACTGAAGAATTTACTGCCCTTGCTGATCTCGGGGCCAGTATTAATTTGATGCCATTGAGTGTTTGGAAAACACTATCATTACCCGACCTCACTCCAACAAAGATGACTCTCGAACTTGCAAATCGCACTCTCGCTTACCCCGTTGGTATAGCCGAAGATGTGTTCATTAAAGTTGGCGCATTTACTTTCCAGGTCGATTTTATCGTAGTTGATTATGAAATGGACCCTCGTATTCCTTTAATACTTGGTCGGCCATTCTTGAGATCCGGACGTGCTTTAGTGGATGTTGCCGAAGGTGAGTTAATCTTAAGAGTCGGGAATGCCTCACAAATTTTCAGAATGGGGAAGCTTACAGGCAAATATTATGGACAAGAATCAGTGAATATGATTAATGTGCTCGATGACTTTACCGTCTATGACAATCCTCTATTCGATTCTTCTATCGATAATCCACTCTTTGACGATGATGTGGATGATTCTCGGTCTACTTTGGCAGCTTCTCCCATTTATGATTCTCCACCGGTCTTTGATGCTTATGATGATGATGATTCTAGCTCAGACTCGGATGATTTTGATGATTGTACTTCTGAGTATCCCGAGCTGCCCACTTTCGATGATTTTGATGAGGCTGATACTCTCTCGAGCGATTCTTCACATGATGACGATCCTCCGCCATCACTCGATCCTACTTTGGACGATTACTCATTTGAGGAAGACTTCTCTGAATTTCTCAACACGTACTTCCCTCATGAGAGTGATGCTCCTCCTTATGACTTTGAAGATTATCGTCTTGATCCTACTTTGGATTTGAAGAACATTCTGTCAAAGGAGAAAAAACCGGTTGAAACCAATATCCGTTGCACATATGATTTGACACCTCTTTGTCCCCCTTCTGAGGACGAGGTTGTGCTTCTTTGCGGATCTTCTTCACACTCGGCTGAGCCTGAGTGCTATTTTCCCTTAAAGGAAAAGGTTTTCGACCCCGGTATTGAAGTCTTTAAGCCATCTCAGTATACACCTGATGAAATAAAAGGAAAAATCTTTGGAACTATTGAAGACATGCTTGCACCTCACCATACTTGCTCCCACCGTGCTCCATCACTGCTTAAGGGAACCCTGCCATTTCTTCTTTGGCTTGCCTTGTTCGCCTTAAGCTTGTGCTTATTGATGGATGAAAACTATGTCTTTGATCCTGGTGGATATGTTTCATGCTTCTTCCGTTGATGATCAAGGTCGAGTCAGGCTCACGACTCGGTTAACAAACACCAAGCGCTTCTTGGGAGGCAACCCATGCATCTATCTTTTCGCTTTCTTTACCATAAGTGTAGGGGAGACCCTTTGGTTTGCTATTCCCTCTCCTCACTTCTTAATCAGGGATTCGAGCTTCAAAGATCCACTCTTGATGATTCTTGACGACCCGTGATTCCGTGTTCCATTATCCCGGTTCTATCCTAAACTCTTTTCGATTCACTATTTTATATTTTCTCAATATTAAAATAGGAATCTCTTTAGTTGTCTTTTCCTTAGCAAGATTTAAACAAAGTGCACAATGTCCTAAGTGTAGGGGAGTTTACTCCCACATGCTTAAACATTGAGGACAATGTTTATCTTAAGTGTAGGGGGGATTTCTATCGAAGTTAAGTGGTCTTTTCCTTGTATTTATCCTCATTTTAACCGGAAAATCAATTTTTCGACATTTTTCAAAAATTTTGATCTATTTTGGCCTATTAGTTTTTACCTTTGTATAGTTATTTTCTTCCTTTGCTAGAATAGATGCTTAAATAAGTGGTTTTAATTTTCAAACGTTGTGAATCTTTTGACTCAATCCGAGTTTACTTATCTAAGTTTGCTCTAGCTAGTATCCTTAACGTGTTTAAGTCAAGTTTTGCTAGGCTTTTATATAGGGAGCTATAAAACGCGAAAGTCTTAACTCTCACAGGTTAAGAACAAGAACTTTTTGCAAGTTCCTATAATTGATCCTAGAGAGTCGTTTATCAAGGGAACTTTAAAATGCGATTTCTAAACTTGAAAAAGTCTAAGAATTTGCAAGATCCTATATGCGACTCGAAAACCCAAAACTTTGATTTAATAGGCTAAGTATCCACGAGTCTCATTACTTGAGATTTTAAATTGTGGAGAACGAGAGATGATAGAGCCAATTATAAGTTCGGTATTCTTTCATGAATTTATGTGAGTTAATTATAAGCCTATTCTCCCATCGCTTGCTAATAATTTATCTGCTAATAAATAAGGTTGTACGATTTGAAAAGTTACTTAGCTTCTAGCCCAAGATCGTTTAAAAGTTGCTCGGTATGGATTAGAGTTCATAGCCAAGGCATAACTTATTGAAGCGGGATGCAAAGATTGGCGAGTCCGAAAAGGCCCTAACAAGGCATGAGGACTATATTTTGTTGCTAAAGATCCAAAAGTGATGTGAAGAATCATTTATCAAAAATCAATATGAAGGATCGAGACACACGACGAAAAGCAAAAACTCCCCAAAAGTCATGAAGAAGTGTATCCGAAAAGACCCTAACAAGGTATGAGGATAAATAGATCCAAGTCATAAAAGGAGGCGGATCGTTGTATATCAAAGTCCAAAATAAAGATTGGAGAAAAATGAAGAAGTCGTGGTCCAAGTATGAATCTCTCAAAACTTCAAATGAAGAAATTCCATTATGAAGAGAAGACCATAATTTCATGAACGTCTCTCAAGATTTGAAGTATGAAGTCGCTACCAAATATCGGTCCGAGAAAGGTCTCAAATCGCGAAGCGAGTTATGCCAAGATATGAACTTTATGAGGTCCCGAGAAGCAGTTTTAAAAGATTTTGTCCTTTAGCTAACTATTGATTAAATCGTTCACTTTATTTTCAGACTTAATAACTATCGTAATAAGTCAAAAATGCATCCTCGTGATCATTCAAGACAATAATAAAATATAAGAGATACACCTAGGAATAAGGGAGTCTAAGTGAGTAATTGGCCCACATGAGTTCGTGATAGTTTACTAACTTATAATAACAATGATCTCGTTTTTAAGCTTGGTTTGGAGAAAGTGAAAACTTGAGGATGATGATTATTCATGACATTTCCAAAACCCAAGGTATGTTTTTGATTTCTTTATTTTGTATGTTTTTAATTTTCTATCTCTTTAATAAAGGCCAACGTGGATTGATTATGATGAAAAGTGTAATCTTGCTTTGTAACTAATGCATTGCATGAGGACATTGCAATGGTCAAGTGTAGGGGATTTGATAGGTGTGTAAACACCCATCTTTTCTATCACTTAATTACAATGATAACCGGACCAAAACGTGTATTTTATGTCTTTTATGTCGGAATTATGCGTGGTTTGTGTTTTTGTTGTGATTTAGGACGAAAAGGTGAAAAGTGGAGAAAACACGGGAATTCACGGGCATTTACGGACTTTTATTGAAGAAAAAGATGAAAGACGGAGTCAAGAAGTCAAGAGTGCAAAAAGAACGGAAGTCCAAGACCAATTCTGAAGATTTATCGAAGAAAAAGTCAAAAGACGGAAGTTTATCAAAAGCCGAAGAATTCAAGTCTATTTTATTGAAGAATTTAAAGACGAGTTCAAAAGAAATCCCAAGCCACAAGTCATTAGAGTCCAAGTTTAAAGAAGATTAGAAGGAAAAAGGACTAATGGTGCAATTAATGAAGATTATATGCTTAAGGGCCTAATGGCGCAATTATGAAGAAATGAAGGAGGGGAGGAAGCTTCCTAATCCTCCCTTATATATAATTTTGTATTAATCACTTTTCATTTTGTTGGCTAATAGTGACAATTAGTCTTCCATTTTCTTTACCTTGTCATTTAATTTCTTGTCCAATTTAAATACATTGTCTCGCACCTTAAATTCATTTAATTTCAAGTAAGTTTCCATTTAATTCTTGTCAATCTTTACTTTATCTTGTTAATCTCTCATCTACCTTTCTAAATCTTTGATTTTTATGTTTATGTTTGTGTTCATGTTCATGCTTTTATTTTGATCCAAGTGGTTTTTGATTATTGTGGTTAAAGTTGTTTATTTTATTGATTTAAACTGTTTGATTATGTTTACTGTTGATTCGTTATTAGTATGATTAATTCGTGTGTTTGATTTTGGTTAGTTTGTGTTTAGATCTGCTGTTTCTGTGATCCCTTGTTCTTCGGGGGAGTTTGTTTGTGTTTCTGTATTCCCAGGAAAACTTCCGAGCCAAGACAAGAAGAGGAGTGTTCATTCGGAACTTTCAAAGTTCCGAACCAGTGGCTTCATCCGGAACTCTCAAACTTCCGGATCAAGGGAAGAAGTTCTTTCATTCGGAACTTAAAAGTTCCGACTCAAGCATTGTTCATCCGGAACATTAAAACTTCCGGATCAAGAGTGTTCATTCGGAACTCAAAAGTTCCGAGTAAAGACTTCCGAACGAAGTTCCGAACGAAAGTTCCGGACGAACTTCCGAACGAAGTTCCGGACGAAGGACAAAGTTCCGAGTCAAGCAGATCTTCCGAACCAAGTTCCGGACGAAGGACAAAGTTCCGAATCAACAACTTTTTGTTCATTCGGAACTTAAAAGTTCCGAATCAAGGGCTAAGTTCCGATTCAAGCTAGTTCATTCGGAAGTTTTGAACTTCCGAATCAAGGGTTCTTTCAGGTTTTTGTTATTATCTGTTTTTGAATTTCTGTCTTTTATTTTCAAGCTTTATTTTTCCTGCCTTTATTTTAATTGCACTTTAAGTTTATTTGCCTTAGTTAAATTTTAGTCTTGCCTTAGTTTAAGTTTTAGTTGCGTTTTAAGATTGCCTTAGTTAGATTTAAGTTTGCGTCATTTACTTAAGTGCCCTTTAATTTCAGTCACGTTTTTAAATACTTGCACCATTATTTTAATTAGACTTAGATTTACTTTAACGCACTTTTACTTTAAAGTCTTGAACATTTTAATTTTAAAACACTACAACGACACACTTTTGTTCCACCAAAATAAGACTGAGTCACACATTAAACACAAGTTTTTCAATTCGAAGAGACACACGACAAAGAACTTTTTAACCGAGTAAAATTGATGTATCAGTGGCCTAGATCAAAATCAATGAAACCCATTAATATAGATCAAAACCAATCAAAATTACATTTCCATAGAGTGTGTGTGCTATTATCGGTGTGTGGTATGATCGATGGTATATATATACGCACTACACAATCAACGGCCAAGATCAACACACGAAGATGAAATCAACGGCTTACATGGAGTTCTTGTAGCCACTACCACCATGGGGAAACCGTTCAATTAATGCGAAGGACCAACCCTTAATGACAAAAAGGCAAACCTAACATTGATTAACGGATCATGGGGCAACACCCAACATCAATTAACGGATCAAGGGCCAATAAAAGGCAAACCCAATAGGACGGGGTTAGATGAGAGAGTGGTAAAACGGAATGTCTACGTGTAAGACGAAAGAAGTGCATGACACTTCTGTGAGAGAGACGAAGCAATGTGAGGGGGGGGGGGGGGGAAACTATATTTTATGTAATAGGTAAACACGATTCTCCTCTATTATTAATAGAGTAATTAAAAGTTTTTTTATTTAACGAATGATTGCATGTAATAAGCCATTATATTAAATAAGTGTAAACAAACACAATTTTTGCACTTTGTCGTAATGTTGTTTTTCATTTCTACATAATTTTCAGTTAATATATTGAGTAATATATATATCGTCTTCACTTTAGTCGCAAATACTTCCAGGTTTTAATCTTACGTCATATTTTTCAAATTTATCTATCGAAAGTTGTGGTGGCCTCAATTATGATCTTATTTTAAAGTTCATTGATTTTGTTGGAGAAATTTGCTTTGTTTTGTAGGATTAATTGATTTTAAGGTTCGTTGATTTTGTTTGTATAATATTTTTGCAGGGTCGTAATGTTTATTAAAAGAAAAATATTCGAAGATTATTACAACTTTCACACGATGTGTAAGTTTTTCTTTTGTTTCTACAATTGCAAGGTATGTGATTATAACAATATAGTGTTTTTTGTTGAATTCTACAAATGAGTTTGCACTTTTTAGTCCGGTTATATTGAGCAATGTTTGATATTTTTTAGTATCCACCAATGTGTTTGTAAGAATGTCTCACTCACTTTTGTAACAAGAACTTTGATGCATTTGAAGAGAATAGTGAAGACGCCTTTATGTTTTCTTGAAGTTAATGACAGATCCCGACTAATCTATATATCTAATATATAGATTAAGGTATTGTTCTATTTCATCTCCGCTATTCAAGGGTTTTTATTTTCAACATTCATCTATCTGCTTTTCTATCTTCCATATAAATCAACTGCCACCGTAATTTATGAAACTTGAAAGTAAGTTATTTTGTAATTTATTTTGGTTTTTTTTTGTTTGATCATAATCCCTTCGTATTAGGATTTTTAGTCTTGATTTAGTTTAGGGATTTTGAATGTTTTATCTCAGTTTCATGAACATCATTATGTGGTTCCTTTCTGCACCAAGTCAATTATATAGGTCTTGGTGTTCGAGTCTAATCTTTTATTTCATAGAAACATAGGTAGCAATTGTTTCCATAGTTTTGCCTGCAAATATTGATATATTGACAAAGATCTATTTATGGAACAAAGCGATTTAGTAGATCAAATGCATAAAGTTCATTTTGGCTGTTTGAGGTTAAATGCAAGCCAAAGACACCTTTTATAAGTTTGTGGGTAGGAATTGTTACTTCTGCATCACAATGTTTCTCCATGTCGTGCATTTCATTGATAATAGTACAAACAATAGATGGTACTCCTTGAAATAGATATACATCAGACGGTTCTCTTAAACTGTTTGCTTATGGCTTCTCCAAATCTTGACAGATCATGATCGCCATAGTGCTGATTCATATGTAGGTTGATGCTATGCTGTAAAAACTTGAGAAAGACATTTGATGAAGATGCTAAGTTTTGGTGATAAGTGGTGAGTGCTTGACAGGTTAGTTGTTTTCTTTCCTGTTTTTTCTAAAATCTTATTCATATATACAAAGTACCTTGTATAGCATGAGGCCATTTAGATGTATAATGAGACTTGGATGCACTATCAAGTTGCACAAATGATTCTAACTGCTCCCTGGATTTTAAGTCTAAACCCCAAAGATACCATGGAACCGTACTCAAAATTGCAAAATTTATATCTAGATGGACAATGGGATCGATTAGTAGATTGAAAACGACGAGTCCTTTATATGGGACATATTGACCAGAACTTTATTGTTAAAGTCTCTGACTTTTAAGAACTGTTTTGAGACGGGTGTAAAAAGTGTTCTTGATGAACCACAATTGCCTATAGGAAAAACTGTTTTCGAATGTGTTAAATTGACCAACTCTCAATACTTATAAAATAATATTCCATCATGTGCTTGAAATGTTTCTTACGGATGTTCTTGGCATAGCATTTTTTAAATTGTTACATGAATCCTTCCTTTAACCACTTACGGGTGCATATGGACCACTATAATCAATCAATAGGTTTACAAATCATTCTGCGTTTGGTTGGTTATTATTTGACCCTTTCTTTTTTAGTTTCCACTATTTTAATAAGTTACATATTTAGATGTTAAAGTGATATTCTAAACTGACTGGAATCACTGTATGATGTTTTACCACTAACCCATTTGAACCATCTTATTTTACTTATACTTAAGAGTTTTAACTAGCTTTGACCAATTGTTGATAAATACATCTTGATCACTTCATTATAGGTAATTGGTGCTAACATTGCAAGTGGTTAAAAGGATCGAGTAGACAGGTACACGATAAAACATATGATATGAATAAGAAATTAGTGAACTTGATTGTAAAACAAGATTTATGTTACTATATTTCAAAAGTTTCTTTACATGTGACTATGTCAATCTAAAGTCAGTGAGTTCATTTTATGTTCCCCATTATTTTTTGTTGCAGCAAGCGAGTCAATCACTAACAATATAGTGTTTGACGAAAAGTTAAAGAAAGTTTGCTACTAAATTAACTTAGTTTTATGGCCATGTGATTTTTCAAAGTTATGTTAGAAAGTTTATACCGTAGTTTGATACCACATGTCCTCAAGAGTTGAACAATATACATATGACTTTATTTGAATATATGGCTATTACTGAATATAATTATTTATACACATTGTGAAAAATAACCTATGTGTCTCTTTAATCCATTTGCTCTGTTTTTAGTAAATTGGATTATGCAGTTTGGACATTAAAATAACACTATGGCAGTTTTAAACACTTTTAACTTGATCATGAACTTCAGCACTAAAAGGAATAAATGTTTGTGATTTTTCTTGTGTTTGATTTTTAGCTGAATTGTTTATTTATGTAGCATGTTTGTTGGTCTATTTGACCTTTACCTACGACTTCAATTTCCATTTGTTATATGATCATGACGTTTGGTTGTCTTATGAGAAATCATTAGCGGTTGTTTTATGAGAAATCATTAACCGGTTGTCTTATGAGAAATGTACTGAATTCAACTGCAACTTTTGTAAGTATTTGTGATATATTTTTGTTTCTTTGGGGCATCATGTAGGTCGCTTATTTGCACAACTTAGGTGGAGCAATATTTCAAGGTCCGGTCATGTTTGGAATAATACATAGGAAACGCATTTCTAATGACATTGATACATTCCAATATCCCCACATTAAGTGTTCAACAATCCAGGTACTACGTTTCCAGTTTCTTTACATAAAATGTTGGCTTTTACTAATCATAACACATTAACTGTTCAACAATTCAGGTATTGAGCTTGTATGTCATGGGATTAGTCTTGGTTTACTTACTTAATTAGAACCATATTAACATAGGTGCATGACGACAATCATTTCTAGAGTCGAAATTAGTGTACCATAATGTTAAGGAGTCAACAGGATATGTGAACAAGCTTGGAGTTAACTGCATGGAGATAATATATGGTGTTATTTTCAATAATTCTTTGTTGCTCGATCTTTATGGCGATATTAGTCCATATACCAAAAAGATGTGAACATGTTTGGAGTTAACTGCATAGAAAGGTTTACATAGACAATATTTTTATTGCCGCCCGCGAAACCCGCCGGTCTATAGTCTAGTTATATTACATAAGTGTAAACAAACACAATTTTTACACTTTATCGTAATGTTGTTTTTCATTTCTACACAATTTTTTCAGTTAATATATTGAGTAATATATATAAGGTCTTCACTTTAGTCGCACTTTGTCTTCTAACGAGGCAACGCGTGACCAAGGTCGCTCATCAAAGCCGCGATCGGCTTCTCGTTACCGATACGGTTAATCTTAGAATCAGTCGCATTCGCTTGAAGCAACCGCCAGCCATACCCCACAACACCTGTCCCCACATCATTGACCCCCTTAACTGACGCATCACCCACTTGTACCTTCCCCATCACCCCTTGCACCTTCACATTCCCCCAAAAACAAAAAACAAAACAAAACCACATCACCCTATCCTTTTCTTCATTTCCCCCAAAACCAAAACATGCAATCTCACTCAACCACCACAACAAACTCCGTCGCATCTCCGCCGTCCGACGACGGCGCCGCAGCGGAACGCCGTCTACGCGAAGCGGAGGAGCGGTTGCGTGAGGCGATCGAGGAGCTGCAGCGGCGGCAACGAAAAGCGAAGACGGTGTATCCGCCGTGTGATCATGGTGAGGAGACGTCGTGTGTAGCGAATGCGATTGGGAATTTGTGTCAGAGTTTTTTGTTGTCGTATGGTGTTAGAGTTGGGATTGGGATTTTGTTGCGTGCGTTTAAGCTCGCTAGAAGGAAGTCCTATTCTTCGCTTCTCGATCTCAAGGTAATTATCATTTGATTCAAATGTGGCGTGTTTTATGTAGCCAAATGGGTTTAGAGTTTGGATTGGTTAAGTTAGTTAAGAAGTTGCAGGATTTATATAGTGTCGTCTAGCAAATTGTGTTTAAGAACATGAAACGTGACAACTAGTGTATGCTGAGCGGATGATCTACAGTTGTGAGTTTTTAACTAGTTAGGTTGCTGATTCGTTTCTGTTTAGCGGTTGTAGTGATTGAAATGTTAGATGTAGTGTATGTTGATCGCACGATTTACAAAAATAGCCAGATATTTTAGAAAGTTTACACCACAATTGGTTTATCACTGCCTCTAGAACAGGTTCTTGATAGCGTGAGGCGTGGCGTGGCGGCATGGCCAAGCCTCACTCCTTTGCGAGCCATGGCGAGTCATGGCGTTTTTTAAGGCGTGAATTAAAGCGCCACACAGTATGAAAATATGTATAAATTTATATATTTAATTCATATTATAAATATATTGTGGTCACAAAAAGTGTCATACATAAGGAATAAAGTTAAGAAACTATTTTTGAATGTACTCTTTTCTATTTTTATACAAAAAATACGATTTTTATCGAAATTGAATTTAAAAAAGCCTCCACACATCTTGTTTTATCGCGACTTATCATTTTTTTCACTTATCGTCTCACGTCAAGCCTTAAGCTCAAGCTTTGGTCTATTGCGTGGCGTGGAGGTCAAGCCTCACGCCTTTGCGAGCCTTGACTGGATGCATGTACGTAAGTCTTAAGGTAGTACTTGATTGTAGTTTAAAATATGAAATGTGACAGTTAGTGTATGCACAGCGGATGGTCTATGCTTCTGAATTAAAATTTTAGCAAAATATGTTCGAATTTTAAATTAATTAGGTTGCGAAATTTTCAATTTTCAATGTCGGTTGACGAGAAAGTAAATTTAGTTTTGTAGTGTTTCAGTAATGTCGTTAACGAGAAACTAAATTTAGTTTTGTAGATACACACATGGATATCTAAAGTGGTTAACATGCTATTTGAGCTGTATTTTATTTGAATGAAATTTGAGTAGTAGTGCATGTCGATGGCATGATATATGGTTTTGAGAGCATTAGCTTGAGCCATTTTGCCACATCACCGCCGCCTCAACATTCCCCTTTTAACACTCACACCCAAAATACCCCTTCACTCATAACTCAAGCTAAAACACCCCTCTGGTGTCCACCTAGATTTGGCATGGAGAATGGCGCTACCATACCCATTGCTCTGAGTTGGAATTGTAGCGAAGATGTGTTTAAATTTGAATTAGTTAGTCTGTAGATTTGTTTGTTTTGTAGTAGTTGTGGTAATTATGTAATGTCGTTTAACGAGTGGGTGAAAGTACTTAATTGTGGCTAAAGAATGAAATGTGGCAATCAGTGCATGCTTAGTGGTTGTGGATTATTCATGGTTATGAGGTTCTCTTTTGGAATTGTTGTGAAAAGAGGTTTGGTTACCCGCGCGTTGTGGCCAGGACTGAAACTATACTTTTATCTTCTAAACTAATAGCCAAACGTCGAAAATGTTAGCCAAGTGCCCATATTTGTAAATAGTACACACGTTATATACATTTGAAAATTAACCAAAGTTTATGCATCTACATACGATAATATATAGTTAACCTTGAACACTATTTTCAAATTAGCATAATGCATTCTTTGACAATGTTCTTTGTTACCACTTGAGATGCAAATTGATGCAGTGTTCCTGCAAAATTGTTAAAGTTAAATTATTTTCATTTGTACCTCTTAACCCAACAGGAGCTAGCAGCAAGCATCACTTTTTTTTTTCCATAAGGGTTGTTGGGTGAAAATTCATCACTGTAGAAACCTTTCATGCATGTGCCATGAATACCTGAAAAAAGTAGTGAATATATATGCTGAACGTAGTATGCTTTCAGTACATATTTCATGCTTAGAGGTTCATATTTTGTGCTGCAAAAGGATCAACCGAGATGTTCGTCTTGATAGATCCAATTTCCATTTTTTGCCTCAAGTTTCCTCTTGCATTAACTTAGAAATTTCAACAATTTTATTTAATTCCCTTTTAGTCTGGTAATGATGTGAAGTCAGGACTTGTATCAATGTCCCAGGCAATATAGTTTCAATATTCTTAGGCATAATTTTGAGTTGTAATATTTGAAAATTTTCGACAATGAAGTCGCTGTAAAGGATACATTGTTAAAAAGTATTAACAAACATCATACCTTTTTTACTATGTTCCTCTATTTTTTTCTTAGAGCATATTCAGAAGGCCTTAGCTAAATCTAAAATTTACCACCACGTAAAATGGGTATGGAAAGAGCTTACAATAAGATCTCGAGCATCATCTTGCTTGCACATGTCCCATGTTTGAAGTCCAAGTCATGTAGCTATGGCAAACACCTATTCCTAGCATGCACTAATAATCATTTAATCTCTAAGGCTGCATTAGTAATCGTTTAATCACCCATGTAACAATCTGTAATTAATCTAACAACATCGTAAATTAACTAAGTTTCTGAAACTAAAATCAACAATCTCAAATTGTGAAATTACGTGCCCAAATTTTATTTCAAGGAAAACTTATTCTTTATAGCTTATTGTATACCCGCAATTATCAAAAGCCGGTCGTTTCAACTCTGCCCCACTTCTGCAACGTTTAAATTTCTGCAACGGGCAGAAATTTAAGGTTATAAAGAGTGGCAAAGAATCAAGAGGGGATGAATAAAATCAAATAAACCCCAATTCCAACGAAGATAACTCTAACTTCATGAAGTTTGTATCGACCTGATGTGCCGGAACAATCTTTAGCAGCCCTGAAAAATGCATGATACTTGTTACAGGTTCGATTGTGACCAATAGATATTTGAGCCTGGTTTACACATGATAGGAAATTGAGCCTCTGTTTAATATTGAAGTTTCAAAAACCAAAGGATATATCCAAAACTGTTTGCTAATGTTAAGTATGAAAGTCGAATTGCTATTTAGTGTTACAGAAGAGAGGTTACCCGAGTCTATGATTCGCGACATAGGATTAATGCTCGGGAAGAAGGTGTAGGAATCTTACGTTAAACCAAGTTTAAAAGCAAAAAGCATTAGATTTTAAAAATGAAGCTATGAATATGAATAGCCAAAAACTTACAACTGCTGAAGAAGATGGGTCTTGAAATATCAAGATGTTATCAGATTTGTAGTGTTTCAGTTTCTTCAAGTTCGGGAGAGTAGCGCGCTTCCATCCTTAAACAAGGGAAAAAGTCATTACACTACAAATTGGGGGTTATGGTATTGAACTGCCAACTCAACCACTTACAACTTTTTTGTCTCCGGCAAATATATTTTTCTCCTTTTATCTATTTATCCAAAATTTTCTATTAACACAATTTATAATTGCAGATTACAAATAATACTAGTGACTATATTCAAGAAACTATATATACAATATAGATTTTTTGCTGGCGACTATATATAAAAAAAGTTGCTGGAGAAAATATATACAATGTGTATATATTCAATACAGATATTTTGCTGAACAAATACACTGAAGCCTATAAGATTCACGGTGGACTTGGTTCAAATAAGTTATAATAAAGCTGCCACCAAGATAGGTTGAATTGGTTTTACCTGTCATAGATAATTATAAGTGCAATAACACGAAATATGATAATATAATGTTTATTATCATTGTGCTTAGACGCATATTTATTGGTCATTTATATCGAGCTTTCTTCGAGCATATACGTTGTAGTAAATAGCTGAGCTGTATGCAGCAACTCGTATCAGAGAAGGATTTGATTGTGCGAGAGGAGGCATGCAGGGTCGGTTTACTCTTTGGAGGGTTTACTGGGTCATACCATGCTCTTAGATGTTTGTTGAGGAAGTGGAGAAAGAAAGAAACACCTTTTAATGTGTAAGTTACTTCGTAATAAGTTAAAAAATTCTTGTTTATATATTTTTTTTGGTGATAAAGATTGGTATCCTGAATAAAAGTAGATTTATATAAGTATGTTTAGATATTTTTAAATATATATTCCCAGTTTATCTAGTTCACGTATATGACTTTGTTAAAGGTGATGATGGAGCAGAATTTTAGCAGGTGCCATCGCAAGTTTGTCTATTTTAGCATTAGATGATCCAAACCGGAGGCGCACACTTGCTCTATACCTTCTAGCTAGACTTGCTCAGGTACATAACTAACCTTACCATCCATGTTTATGTCATATAAAAAACAAATTCAGAATTTATGTTTGGAGAATTGGTTGGTGGTGCAAAACTTAGATCTTTTCCCATGATGCAAAACTTAGATTTTTTCCTAAGATGCTCTAGTTTGCTGTTTAACAGTGTGCATATAATTCTGCAAAATCTAAGAACAAGTTCCACTTTTGGGGAAGCTCGTGGAGACATGGGGATTCATTACTCTTTGCTTTATCATGTGCTCAGGTAACATGGATTACTATTGCTCTTTATATTTCTTTAGTTGCAATATATCTTTGGTTCAGATGGTCATCTTCTTTTTTTTTTTCAATTAGATCTAATAGTACGCCTAATGATAATCTTTTTCAAAAATATCAAAAACTTGACTGTACTTATGCAGATATTAATCGTACATATCATTTAGCATAATGGGCTGCATATCTGCATTTCCGTGATGTTATAACAGATGAATTTACATCTAAAATGCATTGTTCAACCGCCACAGGTCATGTATGCTTTTGTGATGCGTCCTAAGAGCTTGCCAAAATCATATCAAGATTTTATTCAGAAAACTGGGCCCGTTGCTAAGCCTGTATACAAGGCTGTGAGGGACTGTTGTAGAGGTTCTCCAGTAGATGTTGCTTCTCTGTCTGCTTACTTATCAACCGTGAAGGGTGCTGATTTAGTTGCAATGCAAGAGTTCCCTTCTATCATACCTTGTTCAGTAATTCATCCAGGCACAAAATCATGTTTAGCTCATAACGCTTATGCAACATCGGCTACATTTAGGAAAACGTTTCCGTTATACTTTTCGCTAACTTTTGTACCTTTTGTTGTTCTGCGTCTTCAAAAGGTTAGCTTTCACATGCACTCTTGTTTTTTCTCTTCTTGAACACTTCTCATTATATGATCTCAGAGGTCACGAGGTGTCAATTTCTACTTGCTTTCTTATAAATGGATCAATATGCAAGGGCGAAGCTACATAGGGACCAAATGGGGTGGTGGCCCTCCTACAACATTTTGTACTAGTGTGTGTAAAAAATTATAATTTAGGCTTTTGGCCCTCCTATTATACAAGTAATGCACCGATGGCCTTCCCAAAATAATTGGTGAAGCTCCGCCACTGTCAATTTGGGCTATGTTTTGTGTTTGATAGGTCAACTAAAAAGGTATCAGCTCTAAAGGAAACGAGTCACATGTTGATATTCACACATAGTGTGTTTTTAATGCATACAACATCCTATTTTGCTCTAAACAGACATTACATACATATTGTGATAATATAATTTTGTAGTTTGTATAACACACTAATTTTCTACAAGTTTATCGGTCAACCCAACCTGTTTTGACTCATACTAAGATTGCCCGTTACTCGCGAATGACACCTATATATGGTCTCAAAGAGTTGTCGTTGTTGAATATATCGTTCTCCCAGACTGTCTTCTTGAGTTGATATTTCTAATGTTCCAATTCTTGTTCAGTTTATGGAAGCCCCATTTAGAACAAGCTGGTTTGCAGTCACGGGAGCAGTTCGGTCAACAGCATTCTTGTCTTCTTTTGTTGGAATATTTCAGGTAGCTTGTGTTCATATACATACCTGCTTGTATTTATGATGCCATATCTATATATACTACATGCCTTACAATTTTTTCTTTGCAATGCAAGGGAGCCATCTGCTTGCATAGAAAGGCGGCATCACAAGACCACAAGCTTGTATATTGGTTTGCTGGTGGATTAGCTGCATTGTCTGTACTTTTGGAGAAGAAAGGTAGAAGAGGAGAACTTGGATTGTATGTTCTTCCACGTGCTGGAGAGTCTTTATGGTATATATTAGTCAACCGCCGTGTACTTCCAGATGTCAAGAATGCTGAGGTACTACTTTTTGCTTAACTTATAATATCGCCATTAAAACTTCATCTCCGCTGCTCCCCCAAACTAGTTTAGGCTTTCTACGCAATAATCTAATGTCACTGTGCCAGAAAGCTTTCAATTAATAAAACATGTAATGATCCACATTTCTTAAAAGAAATATGTAGTTGTCATTCTTCAAAATGTAGTTAACAGTTTGCTAAAATGTCAACATCTGGCAAGTTTCGAATGTGGATGTGACCATGCTAGATAGGTAGCTATGCATAAAGCCATAAACTAGATGTTGGACCTCCGATTTTCTTAGACATTATGCTGATTGGCATATAAAGTTGATGCCTGAGCTTTACAATGTCTGAATGGCTGGGAGATGAAATTCATATTAAATATTTTTCACGCCATGACTGCCCGAGGTGCACTTTAACAAGGGCAGCTCTACTCTTTCTAATGACCCTTTGCTATGTTGGTTATATTTAGCTACTGCAAAAATTGCTGTTCCAAATGCATGCAAATGAACATGCTACCTGTCTTTGATGGTCCAGCATATTATCTAGCAGGGTCGCTTCTTATAAAGTATCACTCTTGCATTATGGCACTTCAACTCATAATAGGATACGTGTATAAAGATAACATGTATTTATTTAAAAGAGATTCAAATATATAAAATGATAGCTCTTAGTTCAAAATATGAGAGAAGATACGAGGGCATGCCCTTCTGACATCCATGTAGAACATATCTATCGATCATTTAGACATGTTAGTCATTTTAAAACCATAAGCATCTAGATTGTTGCTTCCATACCTTTGCAATGCTAAAGTCTGCAGGTGTTGTATTATACTCGTTATCTGACTTTTTTGTAACCTTGTTAAGGTGGCTCTGTTCTGTGCCTGCATGGGTGGAATGATGTACTACTTGGAACACGAACCTGACACCATGTCTCCATTCTTGAGAAGCTTAATTCGTCGGTTTCTTGCCAGTAGAATTAGTAATCCAGCCCCACCATCAACTCGGAATCCATCTTACAACTACTTACAAACTCTTGATGCCATAAAAAAACCAACGTTGCAGAACCAAGAAACCGAATTACAACCTTCAGAAACATACAATCTTGAATCTATACCTGGACTCTGAGCAATCTGCATAACCATACACACCTATTGTTTCATTGACGTTCGAGTCATTAGCAGAAAGGAAACTAATAGTGAATTTATTCACACTCACCAATGAGATGATTGTTAGATGCTATTAGCATTCCCGTATTGAATTTGTCATAACTGGGTCTCTTGTGCCAATGACCCATCCTGATTAAACTATTGTAGGTCTTTGTTGTACAATGGAGTGCAGTTTGCTCATAATTTTTGTAAATATTAGATGCATGAAGTTGTTACGATTGCCGAGCCAATAAAAGTAAGTTGTTATGATTGCTATTAAATGCATAAAGTTTTTTTTATAACATAAATGCATAAAGTTTATTTTGCTGTTTTCAGAAAACAATATGTTATGATTACAATTTTATAACTTATTGACTCCATGTGCTATACTGCTATGCATATTTGATTGTTCATGTTGTTGGCGATTTTGCTGGAATGTAAACTGTTTCTGCAGTTGTGGGTTTGATGTGTACTGTTTAAGGATGTGATAAAATGTGGTGGGGGTACTTGATAAATTGTTTAAATGGGTTTATGTCTCGAGTTCTATTGATTTTTCAGATTTGACAAACAATAAATGTGTTTGTACTGGTCAAATATGATGCTAATAATGTTGATGGAAACACTGTGCAAGGCTTGTAAAAGTCTGACGTCTTCTATTTAAGGATGACACTATTTAAAGATGATATTTGTGCGTAATGGGTATGGGTAATTTAAATCCGTCGCTTACTCATGTGGATTTTCACACCATCACCTACTCGTTACTCGAGTAGTGGGAATAATATTCTACCTATACTCATGGCTATTTGTAGGGATGAACATTTCGATCGAATCTCGAATTGAACTCGAACCGTTTCTGGAACCGTACCGATTCCTGATATCCGAATCACGTTCGGTACGGTACCGGGAATACGAAATAAGGTGAAAAAAATTCGGGACGGGACCGGTACCAAATCGGGAAATTCTCGAAAAAGAACGGGAAAATCCCAGTTTCCCGGTACCGGTACCGATTCCCGTACCGGTACCGATACTCGAATCCCGTTCGGTACGGTACCGGTACCATAAATTAATGCTCGAGAGAAATAATCGGTACCACTAATTCGGGACGGGATCGGTACCGTGCTCATCCCTAGGTATTTATTACCCGTGGGTTAATGAAATTAAACAAAATCACAAAAATCTTATGAAAAGTAACTAAGAAAATGTGTTTCAAAAAACTCAATTAAACATAATATATATAATATTTGGGTACAATAAGTGAATAACTATTTAGACGTGTTAGAGGGCTAGAGGTGTGTCGTGTATCTAATATAGTGAGTAGTTTGCGTTATTATGTTTTATCTCATAATTGATGTAATGTTTCACTTTCAGTTTCACTAAATATTTTTATATGTTGTTTGGTACATGTTAAGAATTTCTCGCATGTTACAATTGTTTGCAGTTACATTTTAATACTTTCACGTACTATTTTGAACGTTACACAAATATTTACCACAGTATCACATATCGTTAATTATCCAATGATAAGCAATTTTCACCGTTATGCGTGTGTATTCGTTCAATTTCATTAAATGAGTGGTATATATATTAAAAGTTGAAAACAATCACCTTCGTATGCATTATCCAAATCTATAATTTAAGATTTAAGCTTATTTAGATACCAAATTTTTAGGGAGACTAATCCACATTCTCTATCTTCATCTCATCCAATGGATGAGATTAAATCTTCAATTCACGCTGAGGTGTATTTTGATCTTTTCACACGTGTATTATGTAAGCCTTTTCTTTTTTTAATAAATCTCATTAAACACACACACACATCGGGGTGTGTGTTCTATCTCTACCAATCAACAATAGATCCATCGATCTCTCTCTACCAGATACATCAATGGAGAACATCATGAACATCTAATCCGTTGTCATCAATATCTAATCGACGATCTTCTTCTTCTTCAGTTGATTGATACCAGGTTAGATTGATTATATTTGTTCTTGTTTATGTGAATAAGCCTATTAGTTTACCATCATTCGAATTTATAGGCTATTAATTAGCTTATTTTGAACGTATTATCTGAATTCATTGTTTTAATTATAAGCTAGCTTATTAGGTGATTTATGTGAATAGTTAGATTATTGAGAATAAGTTAATTCATGTGAATAAGTTGATTTAAGTGAATAAGCTTATGAATGATATGATATGAGAGCTATGTGAATAAGTGTATGAATTATAGGAGAGTTATGTGAATAAGCGTATGAAATAGATGAAAGTTATGTGAATAAGCTTATAAATTAAAGGAAAGTTATAAATAAGCTAGCTTATTAGCTTATTTTGACAAATTATCAAGTTTAATAAATAAGCTTATGTTAGTGTGAACAAGTTGTATTATTAGGTATTATAATTAAGTTACTAATGTAAGCTAAATTAAGTTTGATGTATCACATATGATACCTCGTTTATCATACATGATTGTTATATGATATGTGATATATGATAGGTATATCTATACTACATTATAAAACATTTGGGACAATTCCTTAATTGGAAAGTCTAAAAATTCAGACACCCTCACTTACTTGCTATAGAAATATTAGGGTTGATACTGTTGTAAAACCTGCATGCTTTTCCCATGAACAATACATTTAGTAAACCTACGTACATTTTAAAACTTTCCTTTTATAGCATGAACACGTGTCACGATTAGTAATTACATAAGTTATGTACGTATAATTACACGATAAGTATTAAGTACGTGATAGTACACGATAATTATTAACAATAATAATTATAATCACGAGCATGAAATCATGAACGTAAGAATCACGAACACGTAATATCGTACTTAATTAATGTTATACGATTAATATCGTTTACATACAAGTATTTAAATATAACACGAACAATTATAACACGAATATACGATCATACGAACACGTAATTTAGAACATGGGAAAACTACGGGTTTTCCTTTGTGGGGCCTACTAGCCGCGACACCAAGAGAGAAGGGAGGGGCCCAAAGCCCACTTTTGGTTTAATTAAAAGAAACTAAAAAACACAGAGTTTTCATAAACATATTTTACAGAAAATGAAAACCCTACTCTTTCTTCTTCTCTCTCTTGGCCGGCGGCAAACCACAACACCAAAGGGGTGTTTGTTTGATTTTTAGCTAATTGAATTCAAGATCGTGTTCGTGTTATTGTTCTCCAATCTTTACACGCATTCGGTAATCCGTAAACTCTTTTATGTTATTCTTATTATTTAAGTAATTAACACATGAACATGGATTACATAAAAACAAGCATTAAAAACATGCCACGTGATCAAGGGGGTAAAATTAAGGGTTTGTTTCGGGTTTGGTTGCTCGGCCTACACACAAACCGAGAGCCAAGGCTCTCGGCGTATTTTTTTATCACGCCACCAACGAAGATCTATGATCTCGTTGGTGTTTGGTTCGATCGACAGCAAGGACAAGGAACCCCGACTCGCGTCGAGGTGTCCTTGTGGTTTGGTTGGGTCTCGGCAGCAAGCAGCCCCACCACCGGCACACAGCCGGTGGCAGAGTGGGTCAAGCAGGGGGAACGCAGCGCAGCAGGGGGAACCACCGGCACACAGCCGGTGGGAACCCACTGTTGGCAGCGGCTAGCCGAGAGACAAGGGAACCACCGGCTTAAGCCGGTGGCAGCCTAAACAAGAACAGTGGCAACCGGCCGAGCCGGTTTGCCACTGTTAAGGGGTGTTTGGTTCGGACCGGTTCAAGGGGTTCCGGGTCCGGTTCACGACATGTCTAAATTAAATACATGGATCCGGTTCATGAATAAAAATGTACAAGTATTTTATTTTACAAGTATTTATTTTTAACAAGATATTAAATTAATTAAAACATGACATGTAATTAATTTAATTAATCATGGACTTAGGTTAATTATTATTTAGTAAATAATACATGTTTTAACCTAAGTATTTATTTATTTAATTTAGACTATAGTATTAATTAATTATTTAGACATGAAATATAATTAATTAATAAACATGACTTAGGTTATTATTAATATAATATTAATACATGTTTTAACCTAAGTATTTATACACCTTAAGTTAATTAAATCATGCTTATATTTAATTAAATCATATAACTTAAAGTTTATTTAATTAACATGATATTATTAATAAACTATACTAATAATCACATGACTTATGATGTTTAATCAGTAATTAAGCTTATATTATTAGCTTATTATCCAGCTTAATTCTAAATATGGAAACTTTCTAATTCAGGAAACTTACTATTTTTGGAAACTTTCAATTTTCAGAAACTGATCTATTTTAGGAAGTTAATCTATTTTTGGAAACTTTCTATTTTAGGAAACCTGCTATTTTTAGAAAGTTACTTATTATTACACAACAAGTATAATAATACAAGAAATGCAAGTAATACTTATCAGAATACGTATAATACATGATATACTTCGTAGCATTAAAATCAGTAAAACAAGACATGAACATATAAAACAAGCTAAGTCATGATATAAATCAGTTAAGTAGTCAGTAAACAGTATACTTATACATGTATACTATTTATGTAGCATTAGTGAGATCGGAGTTAGACTTCCTTTCGTTCGTCTTTTTCGTTCACTGGACATAAGGTACGAATTTCCCGTCCTTTTAGTATGTACATTCTTTCCTTATTAGGATTCCCCGTTTGCAGCCAACTGTTTTCCCAGTATTTGTTTTATATGTTTGATACTTATGTTAGAATAAGAGCCTAAGCCATATACATGCATGACCAGTGTCACCTAGTTATGGAGGTACCATAACCATAACACTAGAGGCACCAGTGTTATAACTTCCCCACGGCGAAGTGATTGCTCATGGCGTCCCTTTTTAGTTTTGGCCATTATATTATATTATCATGTAGGGTGTATGGGTGAATCCTAGTTACATGTTTACCAGTATTATCAGAGTGAATGCGATGTGTGCCTTGCATCCTTCACTAGGAGTTGATCCCTCCTACCCAGACTATTTAACTAGAGGCAATCTATCTAATTGCATGACGAGGTCTCCCCTCCAAGTATTCATGCACGCTGGAACCTCATGACCTATATGGGCTATTTGGCTAATTAAAGCATATTTTCATAAAAACATAAGTCTTTTCAAACTATAAAACCAGTTTTATGAACATGAATCCAGATATCTTAGAACTTATGTTATTCCGCTGCTATTAGTCTTATATGCTTACGTTATTCCATTCTATGCTTGTATATCCGTGCACTGAGCGTTATGCTCAGCCGTTTTCCTTTCATGTTCCCAAATGACAGGTACTCAAGGGCGCTCGTAGACTTTAAGCGTACGTGCATATGGATGGGAAGCTATCTAGCCTTCTCTACTTTATGCATTTCATCATACATTTTGCTACTTATTTCTTTGGACATTGTTTAGTCCTTTTCCTTTACAGTACTTAGGTTTTTGTGTGATGAGCTTATACTTGGGGTACCGATGTTTGTTTCCGGTATTTCCTTACATGGTCATTTAATGTTTTTAAGACATTACCTTGTATGCTTTGATGACACGCCATAATCACGCGTGACATTCCATTGACCAAAATAGGGTGTTACAGTTATGGTATCAGAGCCTGGTTTCGACCTGTAGGCTCTCAAAACATGACATGTGATTAGTGGGTAGTCACTATGGTCTTCCTAGAACTGACAATCGGTTTTCATGCATTCATCGTTTTCATGCATTCATGTTATATGTCATTGTCGCAGGTTTATGACTAAGTAATGGTTGGTACAGGACTGGCCCTATTTAGTTGCATCTGCTTTTATCGAAACTTTTAACTTTGAGACCGACCCATAAGCGTCCCCTCGCCATGTCTTTTATTTTGGGTGAACTGACCTTAGGCGTTTACCCTCGCGCATATAAAAGTTTTCATAAAACTGCATCATAGATTCATGCACTGTTTTTCCTGCATAAAATTTTTCTCATGATTTACTTGGCATAACTTTTTTTTCATGTATGTATTTTATGTTTAATCATGCATTTTGTTTTATAATGTCAGATGGTTCTCACACGCGAGCAGGAACAACTCAATGCAACAGTCCAAGCTGCGATGCAGGCTTTGCTTCCTCAGCTGAGGAACGACATCCGGGCTGAGGTGCAAGCTGCCAACAATCAGCAACAGCACCCAGTTCCTTCTCCTCCTCCTCCAGCAACATCGGTCACATGGCTGAAGAGATTCAACAAGCAACGTCATCGATCCTTCGAGAGAACTGACAGCCCCAGTGAGGCTGAAAGCTGGTTGGCTCGTATCGAGAAGATATTTGATGCAATGGGCTGCGACCCCGTCTTCAAGTCGAGGTTGGCCTGTTACAAGTTCGAAGGTGATGTACTGGGATGGTGGAAGGCAGTGAAGCAGTCTGAGGGTGGTGACAATTGGGTGGCTGGTTTGACTTGGGCTCAGTTCAGGGAGTTAGTGATGGGACAATTCTTTCCCAAGGCTGAGCAAGACAAGTTGAAGAGGGAGTACCACGGGATCAGACAGAGAGCTGGGGAGAACAGCAGCGAGTCCATGCATCGCTTTCTTCGTTTGGCTGGTTTTCTTGGCGCAGCAGGTACTGCCGAAGAGCAAGCATACCACTTTCGTTGGGCTCTTCGTACATCGGTCGCCAACAACTTGGTGTGTGCTACCTTCAACACGGTGGCACAAGTTGCCAATGCAACACGTAAGCTGGAGATGCTGTAGGAGAGAGAGGAATTCGGGGAAGCAGAGAGACCCGAGAACAGGTATTTGTTCGTCATTCAGCGGTGACCATTTCAAATTCATTCAGTACTATCTAATATTTATCTTTCTCTTTAAACTGCATCTTTCAGGCAGAAGACTGGGGACCGGTCTCAACCGGCTACTCAACAACAACCTACTCAACACAAGGGTAACGGTGAGACTCAAGACCGTTCTGCTACGGATAGGCGTGGCGGTAATGATAATTACCATAACAACGCTGGAAACTCCAACAACAGCAGGTCCCTACACTTACTCATTTCTTATGTTACACGTTTATGACTTATAATTCTGACACATTATCAATCTTATACCAGGAATCATGGTAATGGGAGGGAGCAGGACCGAAGAGGTTCACAACCTAACCGTATCACTGGTATTACATCCTACAATTTTCCACATTGTCCTTTTGTACCTATAAACCATGTCTTATGTGTACTTTTCCAAACAGGCTCCCAGCCAGCAAGGGCACCTGCTGGAGGGTATACTCACCCTCTCTGCACTACCTGCAACCGTAGGCACCCAGGGCCATGTCACCGCGACAGCGGCGCCTGCTTCAAGTGTGGCCTTACTGGCCATCGCATGAAGGACTGCCGAAAGGTCGAGATGGAGGGCACATCTGGACATGTTGATTCCAAGCCACCTCCTACTAGTGGACGGGTGTACACGACTTCTCGCGCTCAGGCTAACAAGTCTATAGGTACCATAACTAGAATCTTGTATATGTATGGTCAAGCTGCATGTGTTTTATTTAACACGGGTGCTACTCACTCGGTCATTTCTACTGCTTATGCCAAGAATGTTAAGATATCCCCTATGCCATTAGAGAATGTATTAAACATTTCCACGCCTTTAAGAGACTTTGTACGCATAACCCATGGGTACAAGAGTCTTCCCCTAGAATTTGACGACAAGATTTGTCCTGTTGACGCACTTCCATTGGATATGTGCGACTTTGACATGATATTAGGCATGGATTGGCTATCCAAACATCACGCCACCATTGACTGCCATACATATCGGGTCATCTTTGGTGATGTAAATGCACCAGAGTACATTCATAATGGGTTCGTACCCGGAAGGTCTGTACAAATAATTTCGACCTTACAAGCACGTGCACTACTGTCACATGGTTGTGAGGGCTATCTTGTTACTGTTCATGATTTGGAGGCTGAATCTCCATCTATCCAGAATCAGCCGATCGTGTTAGAATTCCCAGACGTGTTTCTAGAAGAACTTCTGGGCATACCACCTGCTCGTGAAGTGGAATTTAATATTGAGCTCGTCCTAGGAGCTGAGCTAATATCAAAGGCTCCTTATCGCATGGCTCCCATAGAGATGAAGGAGTTAAAGGAACAACTACTGGAACTGTTAGAACGCGGTTTCATTCGACCTAGTGCTTCTCCAAGGGGCGCACCTATTATGTTCGTAAAGAAGAAGGACGGCAGCATGCGTCTGTGCATAGATTATCGTGAGCTCAACAAGATCACCATCAGGAATAGATATCCGTTGCCACGCATTGACGACTTGTTTGACCAGCTCCAAGGGGTCAAACATTTCTCCAAGACTGATCTGAGGTCAGGTTATCATCAGTTACGGGTTAAAGAGCAGGACATCACCAAGACTGCTTTCCGTACACGCTATGGGCACTACGAATTCATAGTCATGCCATTTGGCCTTACCAATGCTCCAACTGTTTTCATAGATCTAATGAACCGTATCTTCTATGACTACCTAGACAAGTTCGTCATTGTCTTCATTGACGACATTCTTATTTTCTCTAAGTCAAAGGAGGAACACGAAGACCATCTTCGTACTGTACTACAGATACTTCGCCAGAAGCAGTTGTATGCCAAATTCTCTAAGTGTAAGTTCTGGTTAGACAAGGTGGCGTTCCTAGGCCACATTGTATCAGCAGAAGGAATCACCATGGATCCAGCAAAGGTTGAGGCTATTACCAAGTGGCCAAGACCGACATCAGCGACTGAAGTTCGTAGTTTCCTAGGCTTAGCTGGTTACTACCGTAGGTTCGTAGAGAAATTTTCTCGTTTAGCACTACCATTGACCAAACTGATGCGGAAAGGGGAGAAATTCGCCTGGACTGAAGAAAGAGAGAAGAGATTTGAAGACCTAAAGCAGAAGTTAGTATCTGCACCGATTCTTATTCTCCCATCTGGTACAGGTAGATTTCAGATCTACGGTGATGCTTCAGGGAAGGGACTTGGCTGTGTTCTCATGCAACATGGGAAAGTGATTGCATATGCTTCACGACATCTTAAGCCTTATGAGGATAATTACCCTACGCATGACTTGGAACTTTCAGCAGTCGTGTTTGCATTGAAGATATTGAGGCACTACTTGTATGGAGAATCATGTGACATCTTCACAGATCACAAGAGCTTGAAGTACATCTTCACTCAACGTGAACTAAACCTGAGACAGAGAAGATGGTTTGAGATGTTGAAGGATTATGACATTAATCTGCAGTATCATCCTGGCAAGGTGAATATAATGGCAGATGCACTTAGCAGAAAGTCCGGTATGATAAACGGCATTAAAATTGAGGAAGAGATTATAAGAGACTTGGAGCGACTAGAAATTGAGATCATGGTACGTGGACAACACGGTTACTGGGCTAATCTTAGAGTGGAACCTGAGTTACTCTCTAGGATCAAAGAAGCTCAGAAGGATGATGGTGAAATTTGGGCGATCATTCTGAGCTTAGAACAGCATACGGAGTTTCGGTTGGATGACGATGGTATCTTATGGCAGGGCACTAGACTTTGTGTTCCTGATGATCTTACACTCAGGGAAGCGTTGTTAGCTGAAGCTCATAGCTCCCCATTCTCCATTCATCCTGGTTTGACCAAGATGTATCACGACATCAAGCAATACTTTTGGTGGAGTGGTATGAAATAGGATGTTGCTATGTATGTCTCCAAATGTCTTACCTGCCAGCAGGTTAAGATCGAGAATCATCGGTCTAGTGGTATACTACAACCGTTAGACATTCCAGAGTGGAAGTGGGACAAAATCACCATGGATTTTGTTACCATCTTCCGCAGACAAAGAGGAGGCATGATGCGATTTGGGTTATCGTTGATCGACTTATTAAGTCAGCTCATTTCTTACCGATCCGCAAGGATGATCCGGTTAGCAAACTCGCCGATACTTACAAGAAGGAGATCATGAGACTTCATGGTGCTCCATCCAGTATCGTCTAGGACGGAGATCCTCGGTTCACTTCGCGATTTTGGAAGAGTCTGCAGAAAGCTTGGGGTACAAAACTTAAGCTTAGCACGGATTTTCATCCTCAAATAGACAGACAATCGGAGCGGATGATTCAGACATTGGAAGACATGCTTCGAGCATGTGCATTGGAGTGGACAGGAGACTGGGATGATAACATCTGTTTAGTAGAGTTTGCATACAACAACAGTTGGCACGCCAGCATTAAGTGTGCACCATTCGAGATGTTGTATGGCAGGAAGTTTCGCGCCCCAATCTGCTAGGATCAGGTTGGTGAGCGAACACTTGAAGGACCGGAGATGATAGAGTTGACCAACGAGAAGGTCGCTGTGGCTAAGTAGAAATTGCAGGAAGCTCGTACATGTCAGAAGAGTTATGCCGACAAGCATCGTAGGGACTTACACTTCAACGTAGGAGATCACGTCTTTCTTAAGGTATCACCGGTACGTGGTGTTAGACGTTTTGGAATCAAAGGGAAACCCAGTCCTCGATTCATCGGACCGTCTGATATCATTGAGCGAGTCGGTGAAGTATCTTATCGCTTAGCGTTACCTCCGCAGCTTTCTGACTGTTAATTCAATGATGCCTAAAAACGTTACTTGCATTTTTCGGTCTCACTTTGTTTTGATTACGACAATATGTAAAAACAAGCATTTACGAAAACAATGAAAAACGAATTCTTGAGTTCAAGTATTTTTCATTTCAACCATTATCACCTAAGGTATGAACAAACAAGTAATCATACTAATTAAGTGATTAAGGATTTAATATTTTTTTAAAACTCACTTTTTATTAAGTGTGACAAAGTTTTATTATTAAACTTTCTTTTTAAGAAAATGTTTTATTAAATTAATTATTTGAAAGTTTGAAATTTGAAAATGGCATATTCTATCTTGGTTTGGAATATCCTTTCAGGATATTTTAATCCCCAGATTCGAACGAACCCACTAAAAGACAAAAGGGAGTGGACTTTACGTCGGCGGTTCCTTAGCGCCTATGGCGGTTCCTTATCGATAAGGAACCACGGGCTCCAATAAGGAACCGCGGGCAGATATAGTCATTGGACATTTGTCTTATAAATAGTAGACCATTCTCAGACTTTCAATCCACCTCTTTTGCACATACATTTCCAGATTCTTTCATACTTCTTAAATCACTCAAATCCTTGATCATTTGTTTGATTACCACTTGTTTAGAAATGAATCTTTCTCCTCTCATATTTTCCTCTCAAAGTACAAAGAGAAGAACACTATCATTCTTGAAGTGTTGTGTCTACCTCAAAGATCCATTGAAGAACCAAACTTATTTATTCATTGTTGTGTCATTGTTGTGAAGATCCAAGTAGTTGTGTCCATTTGGAAGTTGTGTATGTATTAGGGTTAATACTTAGTCCTCAAAGTATATTGGTGTAGATTGGTCCTAGCTAAGATTAGGGCTCGACTTTTAGCTTAGAGTCGGAAATTGGTTAAGCGACGTTGTGTACGGTTTATCCACATTAAGGAGCTTGTTGACTAGTGAACTCTCGAGTAAGGAGTACTCGAGGAGTGTAGTAGGAACGAGGAGTGAGCTTCATTGCCGAACCACTATAAATCCTTGGTGTTTGGTTTGATCTTTCCTTCCCTTATCTCTTTACATTCATTACTCTTTATACTTATGATTATTAGTTTAGTTGCACTATACATTCATTATTCTTTATACTTGTGATTATTAGTTAGTTGCACTATACCTTGTTTATATTGT